>OZ019948.1:6470446-7845427 GCA_963970385.1 Theonella swinhoei | reverse complement strand
CGTCCATTTCTTGGTCTAAGGATATAAAATACAACCCTTAAAGTCCACTCACCTGGGACCCCCTAGCCTATATTAAGAGAGATACACAGCATCTACTATACCGTTGTCACCTACATGTATAACTGATGCCCCCCCTCCCCTCGTTACACTCCATAAGCAACAAACCTTCGAAAGCGCTGAGGACAGGTTCAGAAAATCCTTCCCTTTGTAACCACATCGTCACATCACTAATTGTCATTTCCTCTATACTAACAGTTAACTGTTGGCTGCTTGGTGTGACCTGAGCCATGGGTCGGTTGTAGGCTTACTGTACCTGCCTGCATACGTATACTGCACATGCACGTACACCGGATTTCAGGTCCGTTGTCCCAAATGATAATGCGCATGCGCATCAAACTGCCAGTGTTATTCCTCTTGCAGTTGTAACGCTTTTGTATTCAGTGGTGAATCCCTCTTAGGAAGTTGAGTAGCCCTTTTACAGTATACTCTGACTGACATACTATGCTATATCTGCCTAGATGAGAGCAAATACGATCAGCCTAATGCGCATGTGCAGCCGTCACTGGAAAAACGAACGACATCGGACCTGAAATCCGGTGTACACCGCCGGCAAGTCAACAAATGACGCATGCGTAGGAGTCATCAATGTGCGCATGCCCAATAAGCGAAGCTTTCGTACGAAGTATGTCGTATCACTGTCAGTCTTGTTCGTTTCGTTGTACCACTTGGAAGCAGTATCTTAGACATTGTTTTGAAGCCCATTCATGTGAACCAAACTTTTCTTTCACTTGTGGAGTTGATGGATGCCCGATGACCTTCAAGACATATTCTTCCATTAGGGCTCACCTTTCAAGAAAGCATCCAAACTCTCCTGATCCTGCACCAGACCCTACAGAAGAAGAAGAAACATCAATGGATACTGTATCCAACCATGGTGTTTCTGCTAGTCCAGATTTATGCAATGCTGATCAAACAGATGCAGCTACAGTGGTACCATACACTTCAAGTGTAAACAAACATGCTGCTCTTTTGCTCCTAACTTTAAAGGAAAAGCATCGCTTAACTCAAACTTCAATTAACTTTGCAGTGCAACAAGTTCAGAGTTTGGTGGAGCACACACTTGAAGATGTTAAAGCATCTGTGGAGGAGAAACTGCAACAACATTCCACTGAATTTGGAGACTACTTACCTGATATCTCAGATTGCTTTATGAATATTGATCCTTTCTCAGGGCTTGAATCTGAATATAGGCAGACTAAGTTCTATAAAGAAAATTTTGACTTAATTGTAAGTTTAATACCTCATTATACAATGGCCTCATTAACTTCACTTGTTATTGCAGGAACCAGAAACAATTGTACTAGGAGTGAAACGAAAACACACAGGTATTGGATCCAAAAGGAGGCTAATGGAAGTAAAGGAAACATTTCAATATGTGCCCTTATTACCAGGATTACAGAGCCTCTTTAAAAATGGTGACATATGCCATGAAGTGAGTTAGAAAACCCTAGAAGTTACAGTTATGTAAGTATACACAATTTTTGCAGATACTTGCATCTCATGCCAGGAGTGATTCATTTTTAGGGGATTTTTGTGATGGAACCCTCTATAAATCTCATGTGTTGTATCAGCAGAATCCACAAGCAATTCAACTCATTATCTACTTCGATGAATTAGAAGTATGCAATCCACTGGGAGCTCAGAGTGGAGTACACAAGCTTGGTTAGAATCTTAATCCCTCCTTCCTTTTTTTAATACCATAACTACACATGCAGATGTGTATTGTCATACATGACTTTATGTACACATGCATGCATTTTGTTATAGGTGTATTTTACTATGTGATTGGGAATGTACGACCAGAACTTCGTTCTTCTCAAAGAGCTATTCAGTTGATAGCATGTTAAGAGTGACTATATCAAAGAATATGGGTTTCAGCCTATTTTGGACCCATTCATTAATGATGTCAAAACCTTAGCAGAGGTAAGCAATAACTAACAAATTATCTAATTAAGTATTTTCTGAGAAATGCATGGAGGCAGTTACAGTACTCTTAGGAAGACTTATTCTGCATAAGTGTTTATATAGCTGTAGCTAAAATAATTATCTTCTTAGGAAGGAATTTCAATTATGGAAAGAGGCAGTACCATTGTACTGAAGGGGACTGTACTGCTGACTCTTGCTGATACTGTTGCTGCTCATCAACTTGGTGGCTTCAAAGTAGGTGTTGGCTTTGCGCTTCGTAAGTGTCGGGAATGCATGGCTACCCAAAGTGACCTAGAAAGCAAGGTAATAAGGTGGCAGATATGTAAATTACTGTGTACTATGACCATATGCTTTAGGGAATCTTAATTACCCCAGTTTCGGGAAGAACAATTTCAACTCAGAGATCCTGCAAGCTATGACACTCATTGTTCGCTGTTGGAAGGACCATTAGCGCATTCAGATTCCGTTACATATGGTATCAACTACAGAAGTCCACTTAATGACATACCATTCTATCATGTTGCCAATTCACAGTTGCCTCAGGATATAATGCATTTAATTTTGGAGGGAGTTCTCCCCATGGAAACAAAACAAATGCTGCATATGTATATAAGTGATAAAAAATATTTTACCATTGATTTTCTGAATGAAAGAATAATGAATTTCTCCTATGGCAAATCAGAAGCAAGAAACAAGCCTCCAAAGCCACTCGATGCAGCTCATCTTTCATCCAGTGGGAGTAGATTACCCCTTTCAGGTACTTCTATGAATACAAACCTTTCATATTTGTAACTTTGTACATTTATATTCAGCTGCTCAAATGTGGAATTTGGCAGTGTACCTTCCTTTTTTCATTGGGGACAAGGTTCCAGAAGATGACCCTCACTGGGAATGCTACCTGCTCTTATTAGAAATTTTACGATACTGCACAGCAAAAGTAACATGCAAGCCTTCTACTATGTATTTAGCTAGTTTAATTGAGGAACATCACCGCACATTTTGTTTGTGCTATCCTGCTACTTCACTAACCCCAAAGTTTCACTACATGGTACATCTTCCTCGCTTAATGCTTGAGTGAGTTGAGGGAATATGTTTTATGTTATCACACATATGAAGTGTTGATGGGGGTGTAGTGCCTAAGCCTTGTTTAAACCACAACAGCAGAGTGATAGGTGTCTATTATTATATGCATGCTGACTGCTATGATATTTGTACCTCCTATGCTGTGGTTAGATTATCAATAATGGAAGGTCTAGTATATATGCAATCTTTATGCAGAGTTGGGCCGTTGATAAACTTTTGGTGTATGAGGATGGAGGGGAAAAATTCGTATTTCAAACAAGTTGCCAGAATAGGAAATTTCAAAAATATTTCATACTCAATTGCCAGAAGACATCAGCGCCTTCTTTGCGCATACCTTCAAGGAAATTTTTTTACATATGATGATCTCCATTGTGGACCATGTAAGTTAAATGCTGCAAAACTGCCTTGACATAATTATAATTATTTTATATAAGGTGGTGCATCTCAAATCTGTGCATTGGAAGATGACTCAATGAAAGACAGCATCCTTGCAGCTGTCCCACATACAAGTCTAGCGACAAGTGTGTCAAGGTACAGGCACACACTTACATAACTTCAATATACTGCAGCTGTAATTAATAATTATGTGTATATATTACAGGCCTAAATGGATCCAAATATATGGACAAGAGTATTATTCTTCGTGCATGGTCCACACTGGATGGCAACTAGATGATTTGCCTGTATTTGCTAAAATTATTAGCATTATTGTTTTGGTAGGTGTTGCTCTTCTTGAGGTTGAACTGTTTTTCACTGAAGGCATCAATAATCATATATCATCATACTTAATAACACCCACACAAGAAAAAAAGCTCCTTATTCTCTCTGCTCTAGAGAATAAGGAAGTATTTTATGCTCATACCTTTCTTGGTGACAAGAGGTTGTATATATCTTTGAAATCTCATATTGAGAGAATATCTGAACCTTAGTTTTGTAAACTTGAAATCAAGAGCTGCTATACATCAATCACTAATAGATTTTATCAGTTATGAGAATACTTTTTTGTTATAGCTACTGCAATGCATTAACTGCACCACACCTATGAGTAATTATTACAATTATAACATTTACAATAATACAGTGTATGTACCATAAGCACTTTATTGTTATCGGAATATATAAGTCACCTATTCTGAACATATTATATGTAATAATAACAATGGGTGTAATAACTACTGAGTTATGCTATAATAACAATACATGGGCCTAATTTTGAATAAAGTGTGTTACTTTAATTCATTAATGTAAAGAGGAAATGCTTATGCTATTAAAAAAGGAATATCCATGTCATTAGTACACAAATTGTTTCTGTAACATTATATTGTTACTGCAGCATTATGCTCATTTTATCAATATGTAACTATAACAATACATTTTTAACAGTGTACATATATTTGAAGTGTACTATAACTTTTTGAGCAAAGGGCCCAGCTGACAGATAGCCACTGGTCTCCCTTTTGAATCACTTCTCCTCCTGAGTGGGTTGAGAGAGAAGCTCAGTTGGCAGAGCATTGAGGTACTAACTCAAGGTCACTGGTTCAAGCCCGGTAGAGCCCACTTTTCCTCCTATGCATAATCCATCACACTGTCCACCATGCATTCATACAGTTTCTAATTTATCAGTTTCTCTATACATTATGCTATATATCTCTGGCTGTACTTACATATCTCTGGCATGGTATTTGTATATCTCTAGTGGTTTTTATATACCTCTAGTGTTATTTGTATATCTCCAGCTGTATTTAAATATCCCTAGAGGTATTTATATACATGTAGTCGTATTTATATATCTCCGGCTGTATTTATATATCTCTAGTTGTATATCTCTAGTGATATTTATATATCTCCAGCTGTATTTATATATTTCGAGTGGTATTTATATATCTCCAGCTTTTAGTAATTTTGACACAAACGGCGCCCCATAGCTGGTGCAGTATTTTATATATATACATATAACATTGTTTAAAGTAATTGTTCCCTTTCATTATTTCATACTTTTAAAATCTTTTTTGGCGTATTTGACCCACTAATTAGTGAATTCGTAAATGAAAACAGAATATGCAGATTTTTCACTATTTTTATAAAAGAAGGATATAACAGATTCAGGTAAACCTGTATTAATACTACACTGCCCAAAGTACAACACTAAATTAGTGGAATTTTTATACTCTTTTTTAAGTGGTCAATTGTGGCTTTTTTCAAGTGTTTTGCAGCAGTTAGTTTGAAATCAAATAACATTATTGATGAAAATGGAATCCAGTCACACCAGGGGACGTGCTTTCTTCGATTATTTGGATCACGAACCATCCATGTCTTCCAGGAAGTACTATAGCTGCCTTTCATCCACTCTATCTGTATGGTTTCATCTGATATTTGTATGCACTCTCCAATAACTGGTTCTTGTGTGTAGTTTTCACCTGGTTCATTATATGTGTTTACTAGGGGACGTGCTTTCTTCGATTATTTGGATCAAAATAACTGGTTCTTGTGTGTAGTTTTCACAATGAACTGCTACCAAATGTCCAATTTAAAGTTTTGATGCAATTTCCTCAGTCTCAACTATAGTCACTGATGGTGCAGCAGGTCTAGATCCACAATATACCTATATATTGGAAGGATGGAGTATATAAATTCATATACACACATTGTTTGGTAGCATTACATGTACACTGCACTGATTCGACTATGATATACACATTTCAGTGGAGGATGGAGTACAAATTTGTACAATACATACAGTGGTATCCTCTCAGTGAGGATGGAGTACAAATTGCATACTGTGGTAGAGGATTACTCCTCTCAGTGAGGATGGAGTACAAATTTGTACAATATGTACGGTGGTAGAGGATTACCTCTTCTCAGTGGGGATGGAGTACAAATTTGTACAATACGTACTGTGGTAGAGGATTACTCCTCTCAGTGAGGATGGAGTACAAATTTGTACAATACGTACTGTGGTAGAGGATTAACTCCTCTCAGTGAGGATGGAATACAAATTTGTACAATACGTACTGTGGTAGAGGATTACTACTCCCAGTGGGGATGGAGTACAAATTTGTACAATACGTACTGTGGTAGAGGATTACTCCTCTCAGTGGGGATGGAGTACAAATTTGTACAATACATATTGTGGTAGAGGATTACTCCTCTCAGTGGGTACAAATTTGTAGCTGATTACTCTTTTTAGTGGATGGTGGATGATGGAGTACAATTTTGTACACTATACATTATAAGAATTCACCTCAATGATGTGTTTACTATTGCATGTATATATTAAGTTACTACGTACAATGCATTCCTGATTCTCTCTTGTTAGTAGAGATGGAAAATGGGAGATAGGCTCTTCTTCAGTGGATAACACTTGATGGATCGTAGCTAATGCACGCAAATGTTGTAGGGGCCATTGGTTATCATCGTTAATTGGAGGACTAGAAGACATCTGAGTTATCCCTGATTCCAGTAAATCAGACCATTCTGTACGTGACTCACTACTCATCCATGTGCCCCACTTAAGAATGTCATTCTTCAAGCGATCTACGTCTGCTCTACTGAAGTCTCGTACAAAATCTGGCAAACCACTGGGCACTTCCTATATATGCATCAAACAACAAACATTAGAGAAAACTTATAATAAAATTATGTAGGTGTACTGTGTTACCTTTAGCAGGATCACATGTTCCTTGGCCCAACTCTCGTGACTCCAGTTCTTATAATGCATTGCAGCTTCATCATTGTGTAACTTGAATCAGAAGCAGTGAGGTTGAGAGTGGCCATGAATAGGCTGAATGCAAGGCGCTATCCATGACCGCACATCATATATATGCTGTAGCAGTAGCACACTAGGGATTGGCGTATAACTCTGTCTTGTGACTTTTAAAAGACCTGTGTACATTAAGTATGCATATGCAATGTACATACAACTAATAGTTATATCATATGCATATTGTTAAGATTTTGAATACATTCTGTAATAATACAGTGCTATTTATAATTCACTTTCTCACCAACCAGTCAATGTTTCAGCTCCAATGCAATTCAAATGTGTAACAACCTTAGAGAACAACTGGTCTATATCCTCGTGGGTGTGTCCAACTGGAGCCTCACCGACATTTATAGAAATTGTTCAGTAAAGGAGCACTTAAAAGTAAACAGCCTACCTTTTTAACAGTCTTTAACTGTACTAGAAGAGCACAGAAACCCAACAAATATCAATTCTTGTTCTCCTTGTAACAGTTGTCAAGTTGTATATAAAGGACATTAGGGAGTGTGTTATTTGCCAAATCTTGTAACACATGGAGGAGGATGTGAATTGTAATGTTGCAATCATGTGGCCACTGCATAAGATCATAATATCCATATGCCACCTTTGCCTTTGATGCTTTTGTATTAAGAAGTGCTCCAGTCAGGTGGGTGCGAAGCTTCCATAAATTCTGTGTGGATTTTGTACATTGAATGAAGTGCGGTAAGTTTGTCTTACTCTGGTCCATCCCATCAATAATGATTGTGGCATATTTTTGTGGCTCACTCCTTGACTTATCCCTGTGCTTATTTGTGTCTCTCAGCTCTGATGAAAAAATGTAGTCAATATATATAAATACGTAATTACAACCTCCATTGATACATAAAACTTACAAGCACAAATGGTGCATTAAGTGTGATGTCAACATACACAGGCCAAGGCAATCAAGAAGGAATGGAACCCAGGTCTAATGACCAGCAATCCAGCACACCAGACACTGAGGCACAATCTCCTGACAAAAGTCTGTCCCCTTCAAACTTAATACATTCTTACAAGGTGAACTTGAGGATGTAGCCTGGAAGATATATATTTCACTTACTCAACTAAATCAAGGTGATTCTTGTATTCACTTCTCAGCTGAGAGATTGCTTGTTTGTTTCCAGCTACTTTCAACCTCTCTTGCGAGAATTTCACGCACACATCACATTTACTGAACAAGCTTTGCTAAATAAAATTAACATTATGTAATTGTAATGACAGAAAACTTGCACAAACAAGTGGAATGCACCATTAATAAATTTGCTTACTTTGGGAATGATGCAGTAGGAAAACTCTTTGGCCCACAGTGAATAAAAATGAGATAAGGAAAGGATACTTTCTGAAGTGTGGCCCTGCTGAAGTAGCTCATTGGACATGAAGTTGTACACTGTTCTTTTCGAAAGAAAATGGGGGAGATGAGTTTGTTGAATGTGTGGCATTTTGTCTCCAATCCAGTCAAAATATCGTTTCATCCATGCTTTTGCTACTTCATATTTTTCAGATTTGTTGTAAAGACGATGAGCTTTGATAGCTATTGTGAACCCTGAGCTGTGTAAGTGATGAATCTTTCGAAGCCTCTTATCAGATATTCCCAGAACATGCTTAAATGCTGGCTTGCAAGGTTCCTACCCAGCAAATTTTATGCACCTGCAACATTGCTTTTGGAAGAGTGACACTGTAAATAGATCAAGAAGGAATTGCTGTTGATTCAATCGAGATCTGCTTTTGAAGCTAGTGCGACACTGTTCAATATCTACAAGAGAGAGTGATGCTACACAGCGATGCTCACAGCAGGTAAAATCCATTAAGTGGGAGAGATCCGCCACACCTGACAGTGGTCTGACTTTCGAAAGCGTTCTGTATAGTTGTGTCCATGAACGCGATTGTACTCTCATGTGTCTCGGTGCTGTTGTCGATACAACTTAGAGTCGAAATATCTTTGAAGGCAATACTATCGCTAGTTGTGTCGTTGAGAGAGCACTCATTTCCAGCCGGAGAAAGACATGGATCATTTCGTATAGGACATAGATTAATGTTAGGAATATCTTGACTCTGAAGACTGGCGCGGAGAGGAGATGCACGAACTGTCGACTCGATAGAACAGTGGTGGGTCTCGGTCGGAGGGGAGGGGCTAACATCCATTCTTGTATATAGATATACTCCAAACGATTAGTAACTACTAAACACAGAAGAAAGAAATAGTCACTGCTATTATAAAATAAAACCGCTGCAAAAGCAGGTGCAATTCATATATTGGCGCCACAGATCTGCGCAACCGCTGAAATTGCGGCGCATGCGCATGGTGACAGCTGCATTCACAGCTGCAGTGCATCTACTCGACCCTCAAGTCTATCGTATTCAAGCACTAGAAGAATGCCTCCTGGTCGACGATGGCACTTCCAGGTGCGTGGGAGAGAAATTCACCTTATTCGCGCGGGTGAAGAAGCGGTGTCCTTGTGTGGTCTGAAGTACAGTGCGATTAAAGATATTACTACTGTGAAAGACAAAAAATACGCTGGAGATAGAAACCAAATGATTTTGGTGAGACTATTTACTTTGGTGTATTTATCCCAGTACATTCTAACTAATGGTGTGCGTGCATAAGCCAAACTTGGCCACTGTTGCCTAGTAGAGTAACAAGCTAAATTGTGCCAACATATCATTTGGGGTACACTTATGGAAACAAAGCTGGCTAAGGAGTGGTTAGGGGCTGGGAAATGATAGTAACCATGGAAACTACAACAAATTAGATGGTACATGGTATTCCTCACGCCACAGTTATGATATTCAACCCTCAGCTGCTATAATAGATCAGTATCACATAACCTATATTAATTACAGGTTCTATTTTCAGAGGGAAAGAAAGGTGTAGTGAGTAGAAAGAATTTTGAATGGAACAAAAATGACTTCTGTCAACAATTCAGGAACACAGGCGATGCAACAGCATTTATTGCTAAATGGAAGGCATTAACATCATTTGATGTTATCACACAGAGTACATATCCCACTTATCCTAACAACGATGGCAGTGATGCTCATGTGTCAGATAGTAGTGATTCTGAATCTGTGGAGATACCAGTTTCTAGTGACATTCCAAATGACAGTCTTGTTGATGAGTCCTCGCCTACAACATCAGAGTCAACTTCTCGTAAGCGTTCCACAGTTATTTCACCATGCCCACCACCGAAGAAGTCCAAAGTATCTGTATGCCCAATTGATGAGTCAATTGAAGCCAAGAAAATCGGTATGTTCTTTCTTTTCTAATACACAATACTGCATACAATATGTTTATTCAAAATGTAGGATCAATGAAGTTAAGTGTGACAGTTTTGGACGAGCCATCTCCATCACGACTTTTGAGAAAGATTGAAACTGTTTTTGTTGAAAATCTGAAAAGGTGCTTACAAAATGACCCAAATGGTCCAGGCGTTCCACCAGTAGCAGTATCATGTAAAAGTGTAGCTAAAAAAGAGCTTTTTAAAGAGCGCCTTAAGAATGTCTATCGCTATGAGGTGCATGGTGGGTTGCATGGTGTTAAAGCAAGGCAAAGTCTACTGGATGAAAATCCATCACAGCCAGAATATTCTACTGTTGATGCAGTGGTATATGTGGGCCCCACTGATGAAGAAGCTCTTCGGCTTGCATCTAGGCATAACTTCAATGGCCATTTTAACCACAAAATGACTCATCGAGACTATGTGAGGTGTTAGTACTGTCTGTGTGTTAATTGATATTACTGGCATTTCCTTTGCTACACAGCTTGAGGCCTGTCGAGCTCGGCTCTATGCAATTGATGGCAGAGATCCTAAGACAGATGATGTTCCTCAGCCTAGTTTGGAATGGAAGAAGGCATGTGCTCAGTACATTCTTCCACAGGTAAATTCCATATAAATCAGATATATGTATGTACATACTCCAAATCATTACTTTAGGATATGTCACGAACACAGAGAGAGAACATTTTCTCCCAAGCTTCATTTGAAATAAATGTTTGGCAGATTGCAATCAAAGTAATGAACGCATATGAGAAAGGTGACCTTAAGGATCAAAAACTGAACAAAAAGCAGCTGCTTTCTACACCAGAGTTTAAGCAACATTTGTTACAGCCGATTCACAACCTTCCTAACAGTTTTCAAGTGCAGGTCCTTGAGGATGTCCTTGTAAAGGATATATCGCTCCAGGAAATGAAGGTCTCTTCAGTCACATTTCGGTCAATGGAATCAATAGTCTTTATGCGTGTGATATGTCCAAAGAACTGGGAAGAAGCTTGTGTTCACTTTCCAGACTTTGTGAAAGAAACTCGACTCAAACAGTTTCTCTCACTCAATTTCAAGAATGGTGTACCTGAAGTTTTCCGTAATTATTGTGATGCAGCTATTGCGAGCAAGAATGTAGCAGCTGGCATAGTTGTAGGTGGCAGTACCACATTGTTTGTTTGTGCTACATTTAACTCAGTGTCAGCACATGACATACTGAATCTTAATCCAACATTCACTGGTGCCCATCTAATAATGGCTACTATTCCAAATGTAAGTTACCTTTGGCCATGTGCATGTGCATGTGCATGTGCACCTTTGAGCATGTACATTGCATGATTTAGTTCATCCCAGTCAGTTGAACTGGCTGGGTAGCTTATAGTTAGTTAGAGCATTGCCTAGAATACAAGTGTCATGTGCATGTTCGAATACCACCTGAGGTAGCCAATATATCGGTGAGTTGTGTTGTGTTGGTTTGCCTTTCTGTTGTGCAGTTGTGTTGTCCTTCTTAGCATATCTCAGAGTGAGTTGTCATATGTGCAAAAATTGTATACTATAGCCCTGCTCACAAGACGATATAGAGAGTGTTGCCTATACTGGCCGTCAAGTGAATAGTGCTAGTGCTGCTGTCCAATGTTTCAACATGACAATTTTATGTGATGTGGACCAAGTGCAGAGGTGGTCACTTCAATGCGAAAATGCTACGACTTTGTTGAAGTTGCATATGGGTATAACAAGGCAAAAGAACTTGGTATGTATATGGTCTGTGCAACATGTACATGTATATATTCCAAGCATACACATTTTACATAATTATAGGTATCTACTATATGTACGTGTACACATAATTCTCAAATTCAGTGACTTCAGCTACCATTTGTCTCACACCTTCTCTCGTGGGAATTGTAAATGGACACTGGGCTCAGGATGGAAAGCTGCACACAGAGAGGCATTGCAGTAGACCACATCACAATGTATTTGTCTATGAAAATCGGAATAGCTTTATAGAAGAGATGATTTCATGCTTCAGCTTTGATGGACAAACTATCATTGATGGAATAGAAGATTTTGGTATGTAATGTCACTGATGCAATGAATTGATAAAATCACATACAGTATTCCCTATGGTAGTGCTGCTTCACCAGGAATATACCCAGGCAGTACATATTTGTACACCTTGTGATAAATAACATCAATATCTGAGCATAGATGTTATAGTGGCAACAAATTTGTACTCCTGCATTATTAGAATCACTGTATGACTACAGTATTACATTAGTGGCCAACAAATTTGTACTCCAACATATTTTATGTATGTATCTCAATAATCACACAGGTGGGACAGTTTTAGGAAGAAAGTGGATTAAGATCTCTCCAGATTGCTCCCAAACAGAGAAAATAGTCTCGGAGAATACTCCTGATGGAGATTCGTCATAAATATAGCTAAAAACTGTGCCTCTAAAATATTAAACTAAATATATGTGTATTCTGTAAAAATGTGTTGTAAAATAACATTCCTGTCTAAAAAAAAGAAATGGAACATTACCTTAATACACTGTTATATATATATATATATATATTACCTAGCCATAATGCCCAGCAATGTAAAATTTCCTATTCCACGCTGGGCAATATTTTCCCATATTGCCCAGTTATATTGCCCAGTCAAATTAAATTTCGGAGCGCATTGCGCATTGCACGTTAACGCGTATTGTTAGCAAGGAGTGAACGGTAAAATGGCGGAGTTTTAACACCAGACAAGCTAGGTAATAAACAGCTTATTACGTGGTTTATCGGGCAATATTGCGAGTTATTGCCCGATATCCCACGCAATAAGATATGTATTTTGACCCTGGGGCTGCCCGCGCGCTACACGTAAACATAACCGGCCTTGCCTCTTTCGCTCGAGCGCTCGCCATCAATGTGTAGCATTCAACTAGTAACTCGTCAGGATCTATTACATACATAATGTAGAATTTTCTGGGGGACGTGTATATGTAGTGGTAGCCAATGCTTAGAGTGAGGGAAGTTACCTATATACCCAATGATAGCAAAGGGCTGTAGCTTACTGTTTTCTGTTGTATTTATAAAGAATGATGTAGGAGATGTGGGAGGGTAATAAGGTGCATTAGAATTGTTAATTGGGGAGGGGGGGGGGGGGGGGGTTAAAGGGGATATGAGCTTGCAGTTAAAGGGGATATGAGCTTACATGTGCCAGCTGTGTGACTAGGTTGGCTTGCTCCTGCTCGCCAATGAATGAGTGGTTTGGGGATATAAAAAGGGAGGGGAGATTGTCCTCTTCGGCTTGTATTGTGGAGACTATTAGTGAGGTAGGAAGGACTGAGAGTCAGGTAAAGTTGGCTACAAAAGATTTGGGAGGAGGTAGAGATATATACATGTAAAGTTATTAAATACCGAAACACTATCAACCCACATCAATGCCAAGTCATTGCGGATCCGGCTGGGATTCACATGTACTTCACATGTACAAGTACTCACCTAGACTAGGGAGTGCAGGGACTAAGAATTTAGATCATGGACACATCGCTTGAATGAAGACATGGAAAATCTTTAGGCCCCATTCCCAGTTCTCAAGGCTGGGCATGTGGACCATCTGCTGTGTGTGTGCATTAATTGGAGATATTTCTACTTTCTAAGCCATTGAGGCTCATGTATTTATTTTTCTAAGCCAATGAGGCTCATAATTCTAAGCCGATGAGGCTCAAAATTCTAAGCTGTTGAAGATATTTTTCTAAGCCATTGCAGCTGCTGTGTGGTTTTATGTATTGTATGTGTTTGTAGTTTGTGCTCCTTTCTTTGGTTTCTCTTCCTTTCCTCCCTCTTTTTTTTCTTGCATGTAGTGTGCTATGCACATGATTGTTCATGTAGTTATTTAGCTCTCAGTCCTTGCACTTGGTGGTTTGGTTACCCCAGCAGGCTGTATAAAGCTAAATTTTTCGGTTAAGCATCTTGTTATGCTGTAGACACTACATGTTTCTGTTTTTCTGTCAGTTTTTGAACAAATGGAGTCGCCGAGGAGGGGGCAGCTGCCTGCCTGCCATACCAAGGCAGTGGAGAATAACCAGCGTCCTTTGAATACTGGTTCATTGGGATCAGGGTTAGTCTGTAGTAATGATGTCACATCCTCAAAGCCTTGTTGTCAAGGAAGGGGTGTGATCGATGGATCTCAGACTGGTAATACATATAGATCTGTGCGTTGTAATGGTAAAAGTGTAAGACATGCAACCATCTAGTTGAAGGAAATACTCTCACTAGTAATGTAACAGGTAGAGTTTAAAATGTTTGTTGTCCATGAACGTGCATGAACTGTGGTACAAAGGATGTGATTTATTTGATATCATGTAGAAAATGTGGGATACAGTATGTGAGGGAAACAGGTCAAGCTCTCAGAAGTAGGTTTAATAATCATAGGAACAGATTGAAACAACTTTGACATTGAGACCAAAGTGTTAGAACCATAAAGAGCGAACATTTGCATGAGTAGATGAGCTTGTTCACCTGCACATGATCCCTGAGAAAACTGACTGTGGTTACGTGAAGAAAATAGACTCTGGTTACGCAAGGAACACACAATGTAATAGATTTAGTGACAATACTTTTGGCTACTGTGAACATTAGCCCCAGGACATCATTATTTGACATAACTCAGCTGGTCCACCTGCACATTATAGCTTCTCTGTCAACCCCTGTGAGAAAGTGGGACAGTAAAAGGTCATACTAATGCTGGACTTCTATCACGGCGACTATAAAGCATGAGAGCACTAACACTGGGTCCCTCGGCCATAGTAGCGGTCCATCTGCCCCCCAGCAGCGGGTTCAGGAGTCACTGGCACGTAAGAACTCCTCATTGGCCCCATACATAAAAAAAAGCCACAATTCCCTACACACACAATTCTCTTACCGCTCATAAAAACGGCGCTGTAGTACACATCTCCACGCAGATCCACCAGGGTGTAGGACATCAAAAGGTAGCACGTGGTACTAGCTTCCAAAACTGAGACCCTGTCTGTACAAACTTTGATCGATTTTAGTTACACCCGCGTTTGTTTTTTTAACGGGATATTTTAAATTCCGCATTCACGTGCGTGCGGGTGCGCATAAATTTGAACATTATCAGTTAAGAGAGTCTCTTCCAGTTATTGGTATAGAAGTCCTACTCATATTCCTCCTGAGACTCTTTGGGGTGCCACTTGCATGCAACTATTTGGTTGTTGCAGTCACAATCAAAATGCCATTCAGTTGTAGCACTGCTGACGAAGTAGTTATCTGGGAGGCTGAAGTTGGCATTGGTTTGAAATTGTGCTTGTCTGTTATTTAGTGATCACCTGTCCTCAGATGCTTACGTTTTGGTGTCACTTCATGGATTGCCGTTCGATATCCACAGTTCATGCATTGCCGTTCAATATCCACAGTTCACTGACAAGGTAATATATTTCACAGGGTTTCCTTATCTACTCTCCATATCTCATGTTATTATGACCAAATGTCCTGTATCCTTACTTTATAGTATGACACATATGCCCAAGTTTATCTATTCTGCAATATGTGTACATGCAACACGCTTACTTGTATATAAATAAACATGTGTATAGAAATTATAGGCTAGCCAAGAAGCAATAGAAAGAAAGAAAGGAACCTAGAAATGTCACCTCAACAAATGAGAGAGAGAGAGAGGGAGAGAGAGAGAGAGAAGGGGGGGGGGAATCATATTTACAGACATAAAACATGCATATATACACTAGACCAGGACACTGGATGCTCCTTGGTTAAAGATCTTTTATGGCTAGACAACTCTCCCCACATACCCAGTGTCTAAACTTCTAACATAAATTGTGGTGTATTGTAGAAGTGTACGTATCATTGTTATCTGTCATTACCATTACTATACGTTGTTTTGTTATGTGTGATTACGTGTGATTATGTAATGTGTGACTGTGCACGTGTTTGTGTAATGATTTTTCTCCAAGTCGACTGAGTTCTCTCTCTCTCTCGTTCACGCGCCCCTCTCGGCACCGACACAACACTGGCGACGAGGATCGGATGCACCTACTGCGTTCCTGATGGCGACATTTGGCAAACTCGAGGAGTTTAATCCGAGTGCAGAGGACTTCAGCACTTACCTGGAGAGAGTGGACCTGTTCTTTAAGTCGAATGACGTTGAAGACCAAAAGAAGGTACCGATATTTTTGAACTGTATTGGTAGTACCACGTACAGCCTCTTACGTGGCCTAGTTGCGCCAGAAAAGCCCGCAGATCTCACCTTTGCCGATTTATCAGACAAACTCAAGGCGCATTTTGAACCGAAACACATTGTGATCGCCGAGCGCTTTCACTTCCATAAGCGAAGTCAAAACCATGGAGAGTCAGTGGCCGAGTACCTGGCGGAACTTCGTAGGCTGGCAGCAAAGTGTTCGTTTGGAAATTACTTAGAGGAGGCTCTACGCGACCGCCTTGTTTGCGGTCTGCGCAGCGAGTCCATTCAGAAAAGACTGCTCTCTGAAGCTGATTTGACTCTGTCTAAGGCAGTAGACATAGCCAAGAGCCTCGAAGCTGCTTCCCAGAGTGCGCAGACCCTGAAGGGAACCGTGGACCTACCCGTCGGTTACACAACGTCACAGAGAAACCCTAGGGCGACTACAAATAGTGGAAAGACGTGCTATCGGTGTGGTAAGACGGGGCATCTCGCTCCCAGCTGCAGCGCTAAGGATGCTGTCTGTCATGAGTGTGGGAAGAAGGGTCATCTGGCCCGTGTTTGCAGAACAAGGAAACAGAAGCCATTCAAATCACCGCCAGGGCGGGCCAATGTGGTGGAAGCTGACCATAGTGAAGACAGACCACAATCAGATGAATCTCAATCAGATGACCTTATCAGTAATCTACACCAAGTCTCTGGCTCAGCCCCATCTCCTTATAGGGTAGTTCTGCACATAGAGGGAAAACCGGTGGAGATGGAAGTGGATACTGGGGCTGCTGTAACCATAATGCCCAAGGACCTCTGGCGGGCATTGTTCCCAAAAATCCCCCTGGCCAAGTCTTCAGTGTGTCTCCGCACTTACACATCCCAGGCTATATCAGTTGACGGACAGGCTGATGTAGCAGTTTAGTATGGGACATTCACCGGAAGATTGCGGGTTTATGTGGTCAAGGGTAAGGGCCCAACCTTACTTGGACGTGACTGGCTGAGCCATATTCGACTGAACTGGGCCGAGATAAAGGCCATTGTGTGTACTAATGTGAGCCAGTTAGTGGATAAGTACAAACAAGTGTTTAAGTCTGGTGTGGGCACAATGCTGCATCTTAAGGCACACCTCAGTCTGAGAGAGAATTCCGAGCCACGATTTTGCAAGTCACGCCCAGTACCTTTTGCCATAAAGGACCGTGTGGGTAAAGAGCTGGATCGCCTTGAGGAAGCAGGGATTCTATACCGAGTAGATCATGCTGAATGGGCTGCGCCCATCGTGCCTGTGCCCAAGAAAGATGGTACGATCCGAGTGTGTGGCGACTTCAAGGTTACGATTAATCCGGCCCTCCGCATAGATCAGTACCCCCTGCCAAAACCATCTGACCTGATGGCCTCATTGGCTGGTGGGAAGCGATTCACAAAGTTGGATCTAACTTCAGCATATCAACAGATGACGCTGGACGAGGAATCTTCTAGACTGGTGACCATCAACACACATCAGGGGCTATACCAGTATTCGCGTCTCCCATTCGGTGTCGCGTCGGCCCCTGCTGTCTTCCAGAAGGCGATGGATACCATACTACAGGGTATCCCAGGGGTCATATGTTACCTGGATGACATTCTTATCACGGGGAAGTCAGACAGGGAGCATCTCCACAACCTCGAGGAGGTACTCAAACGACTGCAGCATCATGGGGTCCAACTGAGGAAGGATAAGTGTCTGTTCCTCCAGAAGGCTGTTGAGTACTTGGGTCATCAAATAGATGAGACAGGAGTTCATACATCCCCTCAGAAGGTGAAGGCTGTGGTGGAGGCACCCTCACCTCGCAACCTTCGTGAGTTAAGGTCATTCTTGGGCCTGTTAAATTATTATGCTCGTTTTCTCCCAAATTTAGCATTGACCCTGCATCCTCTCCATCAGTTGTTGCAAGCTGGTCAACCCTGGTGCTGGTCCGAAGCTTGTGAAAGAGCATTCAGAACTGCGAAACAGAAGCTGGTTGAAGCTCCCGTCTTGGCACATTACGACCCTGATTTCCCTATCGTACTTGCCGGTGATGCCTCTGCCTATGGGGTTGGGGCTGTGATTTCTCATAAAATGCCGGATGGATCCGAGCGCCCAGTGGCATATGCGTCTCGCACGCTATCCAAGAGTGAACAAAACTATGCGCAGGTGGAGAAGGAAGCGCTGTCACTGGTGTATGGGGTGCGCAAGTTCCACCAGTACTTGTATGGTCGTCGTTTCACCATACTTACAGATCACAAACCCCTAAAGGCTATTTTGGGGCCCAAGAAACATATCCCGCCACTTGCAGCCGCACGAATGCAACGGTGGGCTCTACTGCTGTCAGCCTACGTGTACGACATTGAGTTCCGTCCCACAGAGTCACATGCAAATGCTGATGGGTTGTCGCGACTACCGCTGTCTACAGGACCTTCTGTTGTCAACGACACTGACCCTTCAGCCTTTAACGTTATGCAGCTAAAGGCACTTCCTGTTCAAACCTCAGAATTGAGGGCAGCCACTCGTTCGGATCCAGTCCTCAGCAAAGTACTACATTGCCTCCATTATGGCTGGCCAGAAGATGCCCAGGACTCCCTGACCCATTTCTGGAGGAGGAGGGAAGAGCTGTCAGTTGAAGGGGACTGCCTTCTGTGGGGTGTGCGGGTTGTCGTACCAACCAAACTGCGCAAGAAAATCCTGCAGGAGCTGCATTGTGGCCACCCCGGGGTGGTACGGATGAAGGCCTTGGCAAGAAGTCACGTGTGGTGGCCTGATATCGATAAGCAGATAGAAGAGTGTGCCAAAGCCTGCTCAGTTTGCCAGTCCAATAAAGGTGCACCGTCCAAAGCCCCTTTACACCCTTGGCAATGGCCAAGCTCACCGTGGGAGAGGATCCACTTGGATTTTGCAGGGCCAGTTGCAGGGAAGATGTTGTTGGTAGTCACAGACGCACATTCCAAGTGGCCAGAGGTGGTGGTAATGAACAGTACATCAAGCGCTAGAACCATCACAGTCTTGAGAGAGATGTTTGCTCGATTCGGACTACCTCAACAAATTGTAACAGATAACGGGCCACAGTTCACCGCTAATGAGTTCAGACAGTTCACAGCTGCTAATGGTGTGAAACACATCACGACTTCACCATATCACCCGTCCAGCAATGGAGCAGCCGAACGTATGGTGCAGACAGTGAAGCGTGCCATTCGTGTGGGACTGCAGAGTGGTGACACTCTAGAGCATGCACTCGCTTCGTTCCTATTACGCTATCGTGTTACTCCACATGCCACTACTGGCACCTCTCCAAGTTCGCTGTTCTTAGGCCGACCTCTACGTACACGTTTGGACCTGTTGAAGCCCAAGGTTGCCTGTCGAGTGAGAGTTTCGTGAGTTCACTGTGGGTCAGAACGTGTGGGCTCGTGACTTTCGGGGGGACTCCCGCTGGATTTCCGGTGTGATTAAGGACAGACTGGGGCCATTGACTTACCTTGTCCAGCTCCCAAATGGTCTTCTGTGGCGTAGACATGTGGATCACCTGAGAGACGGTAGCCAGCAGGATACAACCACAGCTACTGAGGAGTTAAATCCTCAAGAACCCGAAGAGGATTTCCACACAGAAGCCACTGGCGTGAGAGTTTCAGAGGCCACTGAAGACCCTGTGCCTTTGGCTAGTGAGTCACCAGTAACCCAGGTGCCTGTTGAAGTTACCCCCAGTGCCACACTTGACCAGCCACTCTCACCAAGGTACCCGACACGATTTCGTCAACCACCCAGTCGATTGTACGGAACACTGCAAGATTTATCGTACTAAGGACATCCCCATTTAGGGGGGAGGAGATGTGGTGTATTGTAGAAGTGTACGTATCATTGTTATCTGTCATTACCATTACTATACGTTGTTTTGTTATGTGTGATTACGTGTGATTATGTAATGTGTGACTGTGCACGTGTTTGTGTAATGATTTTTCTCCAAGTCGACTGAGTTCTCTCTCTCTCTCGTTCACGCGCCCCTCTCGGCACCGACACAACATAAATAGGCTAAAATATACTCAATTAAGTAGTAACAGCTAAGGCTTAGAAAAATGTATGCATGGTTGTGTTTACATTGTACTTAATGTAGGCAAAAAAGGAGGCGTGGTCAGTGTTGCACGAATTCGCACGAAAAGGCGCTAGATCGATTGCCTATCAGCCGCTGATTAGCGCGATGCAATTACAGTTGCAAGATCTGCATCCTCAGGGCCGTTCCCAGGATTTTTATGGGGGGGGGTTCTTTTTGCAAAAATATGGACTCCTACGGTTTATTTTATGTGAATGCCTTTAGCATTAGCACCAGTACATGTATGATTGTAGCTGTGCATGAATTATAATCACGGGTGATTCTAGAGATATTTTTGAGTAGTTTGTAGTTATGCATGTGCAAACCTAGGGGGGTCTGGGGGCATGCTCCCCCAGGAAAATTTTGATTTTTAGATGCTCTGAGACCACTTCTAGTGCATTTTCAGGCATGATGAACAGCATACGGGAAAAAATATATTATGCATATTCACAGAACAATATACAACACATCCTGACTTGTAAAGGCATTATGAATCCAAAATGTTACATAACTTCATACGACGTGGCTCTTCTCCGTCAGATCTGCTATAATAATAGCTACGTAGACTAATACAAGTGTCATCGTGTAGTGCTAGTGATGCGAAGTCTATAGATTTATCTACTACGGGAGTTAAGGAATGCTTGAGACACCTAGCTAGAAGCCCTAGCCCTAGCCCCAGCCCGATTCTAACTAGTTTCTGGAAACCTTAGAAACCCGTCTAGACACGCCATTGATGAGATGTATAACGCACGATTTATAATAATATGCTACGCTCACGTGGTCGCGTGTTTTACACAATTGCGCGATTAGAGAAGGTGTGGTCATGCATGGATCCCATGGAGTGTGCGACTGTGATATACTACGACGAGCGAATGTAAAAGCGGACCTTTACCTGTTGCGGGGGGGGTTCGTCCGAACCCTCCGAACCCCCCCTGGGTACGGGCATGATCCTGGAGAGAGTTATACAATTTTGTATTTTGCGCCAGTTACGCCTATTTTGCAGGCTGCGCATGCGTAGTAAGGACGTTGTGGGGTTAAAGGTCATAGAAACAATAAGGGCAAAAGGTCATACGTTACTATTAGTTTAGCATAGCCTCGCGTGTACACTTCGCATTTATGCGATTATAGCAGGGGTTCCCCTGGTTAGAATATCCACGATGTGATCGCGTCACGCATTCAGTCATCATGTGAAAGTTTGAATTTGCACGTTTGGCGATTTCATTTTGGAGCGAGTTACAAAGCGAGTTACTGTTGTAAGAAGGAATGGACAGACCAAAGAAGCAGGTGAGATACCTTCTTTGTTGTGCATACTGCTAGGCTGTGCCGTACATGTATTGCCTGTCATAGGGGAGTGCACAGATGTCCGAGACCACACACATCTACATGAGTATAACACATGCACATGTGTACGTGCATAAAATGTATTAGATACCCATGCTAGATTGTGTACTGTAGCAGACACTGGACTACATGACCAAATATCCGAATTTGTGGTAATTAAAAGCATGCCTTGCTTTTGTGTAGGTGCCTGTGTGTACTATATACACGTACATGTATATAGTACATGCAGGTTGAGATGCTGTTTCAAGTTGAGATGCTTTCTGATTTGTATGCAGGATTCAGCCCAGCCAGCTGAGCTGCCTCAGTAGCTCAGGCACGCGGGCGTTGGTCTGAGGTACCCTTAGGTCTTAGGTTCACGGTACGCGTAGGTCTTAGGTTCGCGGTAAACGCTTAGGTCTTAGGTATGAGGTTGTAATGCGCATGCGCGCTTTTACGTTTCGAACTTTGACCTCTGTCATTTGAAAAGAAATGTCGCGATCGCATCACTTCTGAGGAATCGAGCAGTACGCCGAGCAACTGATGGATCTTGCCGAGGAACGGCCTGCTCTTACTGGAAGAGGACAGAAACCTTCAAACAAAGACGTCCAGAAGTGTCGACACGGATCATTTTTCTCACCTTCCACGAACAAGCAGTGTTCGTGTGGCTGGCACACGAAGGCTGCCGCCAGGAAGCAGGCGAGGAAAGCACAGTCAGACGCATTCTCTCCATCTACGTCCTCCAACGTAGCGATCTTGGCCTCCAACGCTCCTGCAACCGGTGAACCCTCCTCTACGTCACTTGTCTCCGTCTCTCCCCCAGTGTCTGCTGCCTCTGGTGAGCCCTCCTCTACATCACTTGGCTCCGTCTCTCCCCTGGTGTCTGTTGCCTCTGGTGAGCCCTTCTCTACGTCACTTGTCTCCATCTCTCCCCCAGTGTCTGCTGCTTCTGATGAGCCCTCGTCTACATCACTTGCATTTCCTCCATTCCCCTCCCACTATGTTCCCCGCCGACCACACCTAACAGCAATGTTTGTCAGGGACTACTGGGAGAATAGACCGTACATCATGCGTGAGCTGCGCGCCATTCTTAGCAACCACAGTCTTGCAGTGGACCACCAGCGCAAGGTGGTGAAGCGCACCCTTGGCGATGATGTGGTGGGCCACGGCGGGCAGACATTCACCATATGTGGGGACTTCGGCCTCATATGTGGGGTATATGTAGTTCCTGATACAGCGCTCTCCTGGGCAAAGAAGGCCATGGATGAGGTGATTGACCGACACAAGACCGCTGGAGTAGAGGTGCCTCAGTCTCTCTACATGGACTGTGGAGGCTGCAGTGGCAAGTTAGGCCCCACACAGAGCGCCCCAGGCACAAGTGTTGCAGCCTTGTGGCGGTCAACATTTTCTGTCAAGCTCGATGCTATGCATCTGATGTTACGGATTGGGCGGGAAATGAATGCTGAGCACCCTCATCGCAGGAAATTTCTCATTGACCTGAGCCACGCCATCTTCGTCCAGCATGAGGGTGATAGACAGCAGCTGATGGGGGCAAGGGAAGCTGCTGGACTCAAAGGACCACCTACACGCACCAAGAGAGTGAAGTTCATCTGCCGAGTTGTTGGTGAGCCAGAGAGTGTGGCTGAACGGATGATTTTGGTTTTGAAGGCTCACCGAGAGATAGATGCACAGTGCTGTAAGCAAGCAGAAGTAGCTGGAATGGGAGTAGAAAATCTGACGGTTGCTGACATTGCCTATCCCCTAATCACAATGAGGGTGGCCAGTGTGTTTCAACAGCAGCTCGTGCACGTCCGCAATGGATGCATTTCAGATGACTCAGATCGCCTGCCGTACGTGAAGGTGGGCATGATCAACTACCACTCTACTGGCCATCATTTGCACCACTACCAGTCTCTGCGTGGTACTAGCAAGGTGGAAGCTGTCCATTCTGTACTCGACCGAACCTTTTACTCAACACTTGGTATTGGGTCAGAGGTGTTTGATGCACGGTTGGGATGGTGGGTTCTGGGGTACAATCGCCGCCGTCTGCGTGCACTTGGCAAAAAGGTTCCACCTGACAGCATGCCACCAAAGGTATATACGCAAAGTTCAGTGAATTGGTAGCTTCTTGTTTTTTGCATCATTGCACACCTGTATGTACGACCTTGTCTAATTTATGCAGGTATGTGAGCACTACATTTCACATGGTCTCTGCACCGACTTCCCTGACTGGTCGATAGCTGCAGCAGGCTCTGAGGACGTCGACGCAATGTGTCACGGCTTCGTGCAATGGGAGGAGATCCCACATGTGTTCCTCCTGAGTTCAACAGCAGTATGCTTGCTGTCTGGGAGGAGTTGTGGCATGCAATGCCCCAGAGTGGCAAAGTTAGTGCCACTGTCAACACCTTGCTCCAGCGCTACAAAGAGCGCTGCAGAGCTGAGAGGAAGCGACACACAGCCGACACCCCTCCTGCATCGCTGCCAGTTTCAAAAGGAGAGAATGCAGGATTCATGGCGAAGAGCCAATGAAGCAAAGAGATTAAAGAAGCAGCAGCTTGCTGAAACATCCTGAATTATTTTCAGTTTTCTCTGTTGTGTTTTGTTGTTCTTACTATCTGTTATTGTAATACATTAATTTTTACATGCTCATGTCATTGTCTATGTTGCACAGGAGAATAATGAAAATTATTGCCTTCTTTTTTCCTCTTTTCCCCCCCTTTTCCCCCCCTTTCCCTATTTTTTTCCTTTTCCCTTTTCCCCCCATCCATCAGTCTGTCTTCCCCCAACCCTAGCTCAGTTGGTAAGAGCATCGCCTGGAAGCTGATGGTCGTGGGCACCTGAGGCAGCCAATTTTTCTTTGAAAAATGACTGCTTCAGGTGAGTTATGTTGTGTTGCTTTGCCTTGCCTTTCTCAGCATCTCTTGGAGTGATTGTAAATGTGTGTGTGTGCGTGTGTGTGTGTGCACGCACAACACGCTACAACTAAGATACCATGACATCCTATGGTTTTTCGATGACTGAGGTTCATGTGATGCTACCTTGGATACAAGTCGATGTAAGGTAGCGAGCTGCTTGCTAATGAGTTTCTGCCTTTGCTTCTCTTATGATTCAATACCATATGGCACATACACACATATATGCATGCACGTTATTGTACACCAGGGTTGTGCTTTTCTTTATCCTTTGACCTTTGACACCATTGTGTACATACACAAAGTTTGAGTTCGTCTGATCTTCAGGCTGAGATGTTTGGCCTTGTGTTGTGTTGCTTTTATGATTCAGCCCAGCCAGCTGAGCTCTAATTAGGACTCCCTGAAATGAGGACACCTCAGGACAGTGGGAACCCCTCTAATCAGGACACCATGAAATGAGGACACCTCAATAAACAGGACAGCAGGAGCCCCCCTCAGGGTTGGATTTAGAAAATGGATGATGGGGGGGGGGGGTCAAAATGAAAGCTGCGTTGTGCACTTGAATGTGTGTACAGTACTACATGTAAAGTCTGAAAAATTGGGGGGGGGGAGGGCAAGAGGATACAAGGGGGTGCAAATGCCCTCCAGCACCCTCCCCCCCCCCCGTAAATACAACCCTGCCTCTAATCAGGACACCATGAAATGAGGACACTTCAATAAACAGGACCGCAGGAACCCCTCCAATCTCAGGGATGAAATAACAGTTGGCATGGGCCAAAATCTGTCATGTAGCCCTAGTATCCCTCACTCCCCCCACTCTAATGCTCCTTCCCAGTCCTCCATGTCATGTGAATATTACATGATGCTCACATGACGCATCAAGAACATGTGAAACATACATGTAGCATGACTAGCACATGATGCATCAAGAACATTTAACCGATTAATGGCCATAGACGCATATTTGCATCAAACGTGCATACTCCCATTAACAGCCATAGACGCAAATATGCGTCAACCTCACCTCATCTGTAAGAACGCCGCTAGCACCTCGACGCCTGGGGGGAATGTCTTTATTCTTCACCAGCACATGCACAAAGGGTGGGGCTTTCGATATAATAACAGCACACATGACCTTTACATAAACTTTTACCGAGTAACTGGCGGCCAGAGGTCAAGGTTGAAACGATTACAGCTGCAACGTCTTATTGCAATACAAGCCAGTTTACAAACAAGGTAAGCATGCAGAAATGCATAGTAAACAAGCAGTAATAAGTGCATTTCTAGGTAAAACACTAAGATTTCATAATAATAAAAGCAATTCTAGGCTATAATAATAATTGTACAATACATTATCAATAGGCAACTAGCTATCTAGCTATGGCTGAACCAGCTCCTAAAAGACCCTCCCTCGCTGAGTGCCCAGAGCATCCAATCACCCCCTCAATTAGTCACTGAATTTGACAGTGCTCAGAGGATTGACTCTCCCATCCTTACTGAGAGTTTAATTGTGCTGGGAAGCTCATTCCTACCTCTGTGACTGTGACAGCGCCTGGAGGCTCAACTCCCTCCTTCACTCCACCCTGAGTATGATGGTGCCTGGAGGCTCGATTCCCCCATTCCCTCCCTGTCACAGTGTGACTCCACTAACAGACCTCTCTCTCAATGCAGGGCAGGTCGATCCCTTTTCCCTCCCCCTCTGTCATTACTTTTCACTGCCACTGTCAACACTGACATCAGTCCTGCAGTCAGCAATGACACTTCAACATGCACCTCCTCCCACACTCACCACAGTTGGTACACAACCTCCTCAGAGACACACATCGCCAATCTTCAGGCAACCTCCAGTTGTGACTCAGCGACCAACTGTGTGTGTACAGTGTCTCGACCTCGGCAGCAAGCAACACAGCCAGGTTCTTCATCTACAGAAACAGAAGAGTGGACTACTACTCTCTCACCAGTGGACATTGCACCATTTGTACAGCCTGTGGGACCAACTGTGTCTATTCCTCAGTCAGAATTGGATGTGTTCACCCTCTTTTTCACTGATGAGATTTGCGAAGTCATCACTGCGCAGTCGAATCTCTTCGCTGAACAGGTGTTGGGGGACAAGCATGTGGAGTGGGAGAAGATAACTGTGGAAGAGTTGAGGGCATATTTTGGTTTCATGGTGTTGATGGGTCTTGTCCCACTACCAGCAATAGACGACTACTGGCGCCGTGATCCATTGCTGCACTACAGCCCTATTGCTGACAGGATCTCCAGGAAGAGATTCAGAGAAATTCACCGCTTCCTGCACTTTGTCGACAACAGAACCCTCCTCCAACATGGTGACCCTGGGTATGATTGCTTGGGAAAAGTGAGACAAATAATCGAGATGCTGCAAGAGAGGTCCCTTGAGGTCTACCAACCACACTGTGAAGTCTCGATTGATGAGGCGATGATACCTTTCCAGGGTCGCATACCCTCAAGCAGTTCATGCCTGCCAAGCCCATCAAGCGCGGTATCAAGGTGTGGTGCTGGGCTGATGCACATAATGGGTATATGTGCGAGGTGCAGGTGTACACAGGTAAATCAGACTCGGCAGAGAGCGGGCTAGGGAAGAGGGTGGTGCTTGATTTGGCAAGGAGATTGGAAGGAAAGAAGTACCACCTGTACTTTGATACTTCTTCTCTTCTGTCTCTCTCCTTGATGCATTGTTGGGTAAGGGACTCTATGCCTGTGGGACAGCGAGGCAAAACTACCGCGACTTTCCTGATGCCCTAAAGATGAATGGGAAAAGTCAGAGAGAGATGAACAGACATGGGCTCAGCAACAGGTAACCAAATGCATGTCAAATATCTTAGTTGACCTGGTAACAGATGTATTTACTTTTGATGTTGATATAATACACAGGCCGAAGAAAGCAAGAGGGAATGAGAAAGACAAACTTCCGTCCGGAGTTGAATCCAGGCCTAATGACCAGCAAACCAGCACACCAGACACTGAGCCACGCAGTCAGACAGCGTTCAGAGGAGAGAAAGTGATGGTACTCGCAGAAGTGTACCATGCCCTGCAGCAATGGCACTCTATAATACCTACATGGGAGGAGTTGACAGGAATGATCAACTGCGTGGGTACTACCATGTGAGGATGAAGTGTAGGAAGTTCTACAGATATATATTTTGGTTTCTCTTTGAGGTGTCCATTGCCAACGCCCACATCCTCCACTCCAGATACTCAGGTGCAGAAAAGAGGCAATAGTTCAAGGGGTTTCGACTCGAGCTTGCAAGGAGCCTTGTAGGAGACTACCACAGCAAGAAACGCCTTGGAAGATGCTCTGCTGCACCCACCATCCTGCCATTACGACACTACCCTCTACGATATGTAGAGTGTCCAGACAGCACTCCTATCAGGCGTCGGTGCTGGTATTGTCAGCACCACAGACAGCAACGCCAAGACACTCAGTGGTTCTGTAGGGAGTGTGATATCTACCTGTGTCACACAGGGATCATTGACACTGACTGTTTCATGCAGTACCACAAGGACATCCACTCCTTCCCGGAACATGTCCAGTGACTTGTGTGACTGTGACAGTGTATGCGATGTGTTACTGTGTGTTTTGTCTGGTTTTGTGTGTGTGTGTGTTTCCCTCTGACTCATCACCTGGAGGCATTCAGCCTCTCAGATTCAGTGCCCCGGAGGCTCTCTCTCCCTATCAGACTTGGCACCCGGAGGCTCTCTCCGCCTCGGTGCCGGGAGGCTCTCTCCCCTCCCAGACTTGGCACCCGGAGGCTCTCTCCCCTCCCAGACTTGGCACCCGGAGGCTCTCTCCCCTCCCAGACTTGGCACTCGGAGGCTCTCTCCCCCTCCCAGACTCGGTGCCCGGAGGCTCTCTCACCCTCCCAGACTCAGTGCCTGGAGGCTCTCTCTCTGCCTCCCAGACTTGGCACCCGGAGGGTCTCTCCCCTCCCAGACTCGGCACCCGGAGGGTCTCTCCCCTCCCAGACTCGGTGCCCGGAGGCTCTCTCTTCCTCCCAGACTCGGGTGCCCGGAGGCTCTCTCCCCTCCCAGACTCGGTGCCCGGAGGCTCTCTCTCCCTCCCAGACTCGGTGCCCGGAGGCTCTCTCCCCCTCCCAGACTCGGTGCCCGGAGGCTCTCTCCCCCTCCCAGACTCGGTGCCCGGAGGCTCCCCCCCTCCCAGACTCAGTGCCTGGAGGCTCTCTCCCCCTCCCAGACTTGGCACCCGGAGGCTCTCTCTCCCTCCCAGACTCGGTGCCTGGAGGCTCTCCCCCCCTCCCAGACTTGGCACCCGGAGGCACTCACCCTCCTAGACTTTGCACTCACAGACTCGGTGCCCGGAGGCTCTCTCCCCCTCTCTGATTTGGTGCCTGGAGGTACTCACCATCTTGACTAACCTCATCCCAGGCTTCATCCTGTGTGTGTCAGAGGTGTGTGTGTGTGTGTGTGTGTGTGTGTGTGTGTGTGTGTGTGTGTGTGTGTGTGTGTGTGTGTGTGTGTTGTCTTCGTACTGTATGTTTGTGTGTTAGTCGGGGGATATCCAGTCATACCTCCATGAGGTACTGTATGTTTGTGTGTTAGTCGGGGGAAATCCAGTCATACCTCCACGTGGTCCCCGATGGTAACAGCCTTGTGCTGGCTAACATGACTGGTATCACTAAGAGTGAAGTGTGTGTGAGAGAATAAGAAATATAGTAAATTGATGGTACATGTATGCAGCTTCATTCACATTCTGTACCACAAGTACATGTATATATACAAGGATAAAACGTGCAAAATGTTGGAGGCTTATATACATTAGCTTATCTCGCTGTACGGTTCTTAGAAAGGTTCTAGCATTGATAGTCATGTGTACAAGCATCCAGCTACTAGCATGTTATCATATTCAGAGCACCAGTACACTACACTCCATTGTTAGGTCATCGCGCGATTCTCGATCACGTAGCAATATCAACAACGCGGGGAAGACAGAGATCCCCTGTTTTCCTACCTCGTAAAAGGCGCAAGTTCCTTCTGTCTACATACTAGAACAGCAGTACAGGTTAGGAAGGGCCCTGACATGCATTATAATCCATCAAAACAGAGGATATCACATACATCAAAATATATACTTACCGCTTTAGTAAACTTGGCGGGAGATTCGTTCGAGATCACCCTGAGCTCAGGAGGTACACAGCCATGTTGGACATCAGAAGACAGCATGTGGACCTAGCTTTCAAAAAAACATGACCTTGTCTGTATAAAACTTTTATGGATTTTTACTTATGCCCGTGTTTTTGAAAGACGTTTACGCATCCGGATTTCACAAAATTTATTACCAATCACAATCGCAGAAGTAGTTAATTGTGGTAAACAAAGCCCAACCAAAAAAATTACAGCAAAACAAAATAAAGCATACTTACAGCAAAACAAAATAAAGCATACTTAGGACAAGTAAACAAAACAGAACAAGACACATTACAACGAAACAAAAGAAGGCATACAAAGGACAAGTAAACAAAACAAAACAGAACAGAACAATACAGCAAAACAAAACATATAAACAGTCAAATGACCCCATCCACCACCGGTGATCGGATGGGTATACGGCGAGACCAGAGAGCTGCGTTTCCACGCCATAGGGCGATAGAGAGCCTTTGGAAGAGGTGACTTGTGGATTCAGCTGGAGGGATACCAAGTCTTTGACCAAGAGGACGACCAATTGAGCCAATGGTGGCAATTGCTTCGTCATCCCAGCCACCCAAAGATTCAACGACAAGGGGAATGAAATCAACTCCTACTGACCGGCAATCTGTGGAATGAGCTGCCAGCTTTCTCTCCCTACCCACAGTCAGGGCATGACCTTGAGTATCAGCGGCTCCCTCCACATTTAGTTGCTGAAGGGCAGAGATTACGGTCACATCTAGGGCAGCAGGTTGGCCTCGTCTCCAGTTTGGGAGATAAATGTCGGCTGGGCGGCTACAGTTTCCAGGGATCAGAGCAGGGACCTCCTTCCGGGGCGCTAATGCAGCAGATTGAGCTGCGGAGAAAAGTGCATCCCTAATAGAGTCATGACGATGGATCCTGTCACCATTTCCCCCACAGCCAACTTGATGGTCACCATAGGGATCGGAAATGACCTGACAGACCGGGCATGGAGTGTTGGTCTCAACCATTGGCAGCCCCAGCCAATATTGCAGACAAAGGCGGAATTCCCAATCTAAAAGATGGAGCCCAAGGGCACGAGACGGTATAACAGATAACCAATCACCAGCATGAGAAATGGCAGTAGATAGCGTCAAGGCCCGAAAGCGGGAGTCAGGAGCAGAATCAACCAGGGTGGCGTAATTGGCTTGATCAATGGAGCTTGATAGAACTTTCTGTCGCAGAGGAATATCTATATCATCAATGGAATTCCAATCAGGATTCCCAGTAACTTTGGCCAGTGCAGCAACTGTTGGGGCTAAATGTGGGGAGGTGTCTGGGGAACGCCCGAGGATGCGGAGAACAAGATGGGAAGATTGAACCAAAGAGCTGATGAAAGCTGCTGGGGCATGAAGGCATGCTTCCCTGATGGTGAGCCCACCCAGAGAGTTGGGAAGCGTGGCTTTAAGCCAAGCCCAATCAGATAGTGGGGCCCCAGAAAGCTCTGATAGTGCATCCCGCATGGCATTGTCATAAAAGATAATTGCACCATTAATCTTATGAGGAGGGCAAGTACGGAGGACAAAGTTCAACTTAGGAAGAGCGAGGCAGGAACGGAGAAGAGCGGCTTCCATCTGAGAGTCCTGGAGGTCGGGTAGCCGGGCAAGAACTTCCGACACTTTTTTCATGCGTTTGAGAACAGTCGTTTCACAATATGAAGTGGAGCCTATGGAAGAACCCAAAAGAGTAAAACCCTCTCTGCAAATAGGGATCTCAGGAGGAAGAGGATTAGAAACGGAGAGGGAACCCTCTGGAATGTGTAAGAGAGATTTAGACCTATTGAGATGTAGACCTTGGGCAGGGCCATCAGATTCAATAATCCTAAGGGCAGCAAGAAGGTCTTTGGGGGAACCGCACAAGACTCCATCGTCGAGGTACCATACATTGATCAGGAGGCCTGGTAGCTGAGCCTTGATCTTCGTAACCAGAGGATGGAGAGACAGAGCGAAACCCAAAGGGCCAAGAGGGTCACCTTGTTGAACGCCACAACAGCTGAGGATAGTATGGTCCCCCAGATGAAGAAATGGTTGGGCTCTGTAACAACATTCCATCCAGGTGGCCATTGAGGGAATGTGAGTCCTTATCTCTTGAAACATACAACTTCAATCCACACTATTAAATGCATTAGAAAAGTCAAGGAGGAGGGACCATCTTTCATCCGGTGGAATGGCTGCATCATCCTGCACCTGCATAACTGAATGTATGATGGCTTCACATCCTACGGGAATTCCAACTCCTACCTGCAGAGGAGATAGGAGGTTTATAGCATCTAAGCGAACGGACTTATAAATACACTTAGAAGTTAGACGGCGTAAGACTTCCCCAACTGCAATGGGACGGAGACCCCCTCCTCTCTTCTTGCAAGCAAGAAGTGATGCCCCACAAAGGTGAGGGATAACTTCAGGGGGGACCTGGCCAGCACACAGCAGATTAATTACCTCCACCAGAGCATTGAGAGCACGAGTCGCGCAATTTGGGGAGGGGCAAAACACAGCCTCTTTGAGATGGTTGGCTCTTAAATGTGAGGGGCCAGGGGCAGAACCATTAGGGAAAGACCTAAGGGCCTTGACAACACACTCCGTGGAGACGCAAATAGGGGGTGGGACATCATTGTGGGGGACAGGGTGGGATGATTGAGGGTGTTTGTAAGCATAGCATCATGGACTTCCTTTGTGATTGGGGAAAGGCCATCTGAAGACAAAACCTGGATGGCCTTCCTATATTGACCATCCTCCACAGCACAACGAGCACGAGTAGCATTGGCAGTATGCAGTGAATCCTGGGAGAGTTTCTTGGTCTTCTTTCGACAATTGAGCTTAGCATCAGACTCCTCCATCTCAGCCCAAAGGCCAAAGAGATCCCCAGCTCTCCACCTTCGAATCCGGTCATGAACAATTTTCACTGTGTCACGCCAATGGCTATGACCACCTCTTGCTGGGGATGACAGGATGCAACGAGGGAGCATGAACAGTTTGCGCCAGGAATCGATGTCAGAGTAATTATTGCAGATGGCCCGACAACCTTCAGACAACACCTTAGCCCAGGCATCTCTAGCAACTTTTAGGAACGTGGTGAAGAGTTGAGGTCTGTATCCTGAAGATTACGTGAAGGGGTGGAAGGGCCTCAGGGGGGGGGGAGATGGAGGGGTGGAGCCGCTAGCTGAGGGACCCGAAATACCTGGAGAACAATGAGAAGTGATAGGACCAGAAGGCCTAGGACTCAAGGAGGAGGCGACTGGGGCGGAAGAGGGGACTGGGGACCGTGATGTGACAGGGGCACGGCTAGCTGTCGAGGTGTCAAGAACATGGTGGGCAGCCGGTAAATTCCGACAACGATTCTTACGTAGGGGCAGACAGTTGAGACAGTGTTTGCCCATCTTGCAGCACGAGCAGTTGAGACACCGGCCATTACCGTTACACCGACAGCAAGTAGGCATAGCTTAGAAGCGGTGTACGTATATCGTAAATTACGTATATATTATACATAATTTATTCGGCGTTTACGCATGCGCGGGTGCGCGTAAATTTGGCCATTAATCGTATACATGTAGCATGACATATGAATATCACATGATGTTCACATGACTATCACGTGATGTATACCTCTAACTCAATTCTGTTCAACTCGTCAAAGCAGGCCCATGCCCCAGCACTTGCCAGCCCTGATTAGAGAGGTGTCCTAATAAAGAACTTGGCATGGTGAGGTAGTCCAGGCGATCGGAGTAGTTGAAGAACACACACTGGATAGCCAGGGCCTTGGCGATGGGCCCCTTGGGGGCACCCCCTAGGTTTAGATTAAATGCCCCCACTAGTGTACAATAGAAGGGTCCTGCAGCTTCTGGCAGTACTCTTGACAGTTGTACGGCCAATGTACGTTTACGGAGATTTATTGAAAAATGGAAAACGTCTACGTGCAAAAATTTTTTCCGTGAAGTGAGCTTTCAGATCTGCTGAACTAGCCAGCGGTTTTATAGCCCTATCCATCTGCTCTCAACATACAACATCATAAGCTTAGGTGTTTTACCGCTTGGACAGGGGAGCCTGCTGCACGCACACTGTTCAATCGCTACGTGTCCGACCCAGGGTAGTGCCACCACAGGGCATTTTTTGTGGCCCCTACTGAGCACCATGAAAGTTAGGTCATTCTGTAGAGCAGAGATAGGGCTATAAAATATGTGAATGTGCTTTTGGTTCCAGATTTTGTTACAGAGATATGAGCGTTGGTATACGGATATAAATTGTGATTATGAATTGGTAATACGCATGACACATTACACAGAATAGTGTATCAAATGGGCCTCAAGCTGTGTCTAGAGGAACAGTCATGAGAAAGACAGCCTCCAGTGCATTTTACACAGCAAGAGTGATGTTGCCAGTTCCTGCAAAACAATACACACACAATAGAGTGTTGTGGTCAGCCATAGCTCCTTATCCACATCTAAGAACTGCTCAAATCCTAGCTGTCATTGCTGCTACACCACAGCTGGAAACTCCTATAGAGCTGGTTGAAGTTGAGGGGAAGCATGGTAGTATGATGCTTGGAGAGAATGTGTAGAGGGCCGTGTATGAATTGAACATGCAGGCAGCGATGAGTAGAGGGAGGAACACCACCTGCAACCAGGGCCACATTTTCACACAACTGCAACAACAAATGACCCTTGAACATGAATGTCATGGAATAGTAACCCCACTCGGTCCCTTATTGCTACTTGGTTCTCAACAGACCCCCAGGCACACCCTAGCTTGCCACCTTCAATTCTTCACCCATACTGTGTGAGGTCTAACAGGGACGTGTGACTGCTAGTGGCGGCTTGACTCCACCTGGCAGGTTCTCTGCCAGTGCCATCACAGTGCATCAAATGAGAGAGGCAACTTATCTTCAAACTGGATCCTACTCCTTGCAGTTACCTGAATAGCTTTAATCAACTTTTTTTGCTGCACTCATTGTCAACATCATTTTGTGTGAGGGACATGTACAATACACAGGGTCTGCTCAAAATGAACTCAGCAAGACACTTTTTAAATACACCAAGCCTATTAATCTGACAAATGACAGGATTCCCACTGATTCTCTACCAGGGGAAGTGTCAGCTAAGGGGCCAGGGATCTCCTGTGTAAACATGTCATAAGCCTGAGGCTTGGGGAGACCAGAGCAAGGTCAGAATCAGCCTGAAGTGCTAGGAGAAGGCTATTGAGGTGTCACGAGATGAAATAGGGCTCAGTTGGACGTACACATCACATTCACTAGCAGTCATGTACGTATGTAGAGGGTGGCACTATAGCACGGAAGAACTGCTGCAACTCACTGTTCCAGTGAAGAGGATGAGTATGTGCATCGCTTAGACGCTCACTGCAGATCTGACAATGGCTCTGACAGCAAAAAGAACTCTCTGAAAAACCGCTAACTTCGTGGGAAGACATCTCGGTTCAACCACATGGAGAATAATACACACCGAGTGCAATTTTTACTACGCATTCCATAGCTTGTATCTCCGCAACTGGGCTGGGAACCAGAGCCAGCTCCGTATATTCTGTAGTACTATTCCAGCTCTACAGAATGGTATAGGTTTGATGCCGCTCAGATGGGGCCACAAAAAATGCCCTGATGTAAACCACACCCCTGTTAGGTAAGCCGCGATCGGACGGTCTCAGAACAGCAGCTTCTCCTGGCAAAGCGGAGTTAAACCACGGCTTCAAATTTTACTTGCGCTAAGTAAAAGCATAGTACTAAAATATCGCTAGTAAATCTCGGGCACAAAGTCGCTCCTTGTGCAGAGCGAGCCTCTACTATCTTACCGGAAGAAAGGAAGTCTTTAATTACTAAATGGAATGTCTTCACGTGAAAGACTTCCGATTTTCAATAAATCTCCGTATACATACATTGGTCGTATGACTGTTGAGGACCATTTCCTATTGCCTCATGGGCTCCCTCGATCCAGAAGATCTGGCTGACGCAGACTACTACCCCACTGGTCAATTGTTTTAGTCACTGGATAGGCCTGGAGGAGGGAGGGAGGTAAGAATTAACCGATTAACGGCCAAATTTACGCACACCCGCGCATGCGTAAACGCCGAATAAAATTTTGGGAAATCCAGATGCGTAAACGTCTTTCAAAAACACGGGCATAAGTAAAAATCCATAAAAGTTTTATACAGACAAGGTCACGTTTTTTGAAAGCTAGCTGCACGTGCTGTCTCTTGATGTCCAACACGGCTGTGTATCACCTCAGCTTCATTGTGATCTCGAACGAATTTCCCGCCGAGTTTACTAAAGCGGTAAGTCAATTGTCTATATATTTTGATGTATGTTGTATCCTCTGTTTTGATGGATTATAGTGCATGTGGGGGCCCTTTCTAACCTGTACTACTGTTCTAGTATGTAGACAGAAGGACCTTGCGCCTTTTATGAGGTAGGAAAACAGGGTATTCTCTGCCTTCTCCGCGTTGTTGACATTGCTACGCGCTCGAGAATCGCGCGGTAACCTAACGATGGAGTGTAGTGTACTGGTGCTCTGAATGTGATAACATGCTAGTAGCTGGATGCTTGTACACATGACTACAATTCTAGAACCTTTCTAAGAGCCGTACAGCAAGAAAAGCTAATGTATATAAGCCTCCAACATTTTGTATGTTGTATCCTTGTATATATACATGTACTTGCGGTAAGTGTGATTCTGTGTTTAGTATTTTGTGCTATGAGTCAAGTTAGGCTCCATTTGAGTTGTAAAGTCTATGATATTTGTGTGGAATCCCAGAGATTACTTGTGTCTCCTACTATCAGTGAGTATAAAATGCTGTTCTACATACCGCTATTCGTATGAAATAGTGCGTTGCGTGTTTAGTCCATATATTCGTCCTTTGGCTTTTACTTGAAGGGATGTGAATACGTGTATGTGCCTTACACTTCGGCGTAGTGTAAGTTACTTTGACATTTTTGTGTGTGTAACAAACACATTTTATCACTACTGCTGAGCTTAGGCATCACACATTGTCCAGGCTACTTATGGTGCTGAAGGAAACAGTCAGTTTCGAGTACTCCAGTGTGGCACAAGTGCAGCTGGCATGTTTGGCAGTACCACAGTGTATCTCGCCGTCGCTGCGGCTGCCGACGGTTCAAGCAGTACCAACAACGACGTCGAACAGTGGTAGGTTCTGGGCCTGTTGTAAACTTCATTGGGAAGTGATGGAGTGGAAGATTGATGGGGGCAGATGAGCAGCGGCCAGGACGCTTTTTGCTGCAGTAGTCCCCTATGAGGCCCTTTGCCAACTTGAGCCGAAACTCCTTCAGTGGTTGTTTGCGCACCCCAGAGTAATGTGTGTGGAGGATATGGCTGTTTGCTACAGAGACCTCGAACAAAAACCAAAATATGTAGCGGTAAAATTTGCGGCATTTCAATCTCACATGATAGTATTGTCGTAACTGATCATTTTTGTCCATGTATTGATTGTAGAGAGCTACTGCTGCTGGACAAGTAACACTGATGGTATTGCCATCCTTTTGTCGCCGCTGCAAGGACTCCTGCTGCTGTGGCTGTGCATTTGTAGACAATACAGTAACTACCTTGTTGTCATTCCACAGCAGCGCTACTACACCATCCTTCTGAACAATCTGTGAGTCCCCCCTGCAAGCAACGGTACAAACGTGTATATACATGTTACATGTACATGTGTGCATTAATTGGATATTTTCTAAGCCATTGAGGTTCATTTTTCTTTGCCGAGGGAGCTGAATAATGTATTTTTCTAAGCTGTTGAGGTTGGTATAAGGCTGTTGTATATTATGTGTTGATGTGTTTGTAGTTAGTGCTCCTACATCTTTCCTATGTATGTATGTATGTATGTATGTATGTATGTATGTATGTATGTGGGTGTGGGTGGGTGGGTAGGTAAGTAGGTAGGTAAGTAGGTATGTATGTATGGCAATGTGCACTTTACCTGTTCACAAGTCCATGCGTTGCTAGCTCACGTTTGCTCTTTCCCTTAATTTTTAGGACCTCAGGATATTCCTTATAATTCTGCCTTGCAGTGCCACAGCCATACAAGCCCTTTTCCCGAAGAGTTGTGAGGAGAGACACAGAGTTGAAGAAATTGTCAAAGTAAATATGATGTTTCCTTCCTTCCAACTGACTCACCAGATCAAGAACAACTCTCTTGCCAAGCCCGTGCTCTTCTGAATCAGCTCTCCCTGTGTAGACCTGGACCTCACATACGTATCCAATATGAGAGTCAGCACGGCACCAAACCTTTATGCCACGTTTGATTGGCTTTTTTGGCATGTATTGCTTGAGGCTGCTGCGGCCCTGGAAAGGGATCATTGCCTCATCTATAGCAATCTCACAGTGGGGCTGATATACTGTGAGGAACCTCTCCTGCAGCTTTTCCATGATTTTCCGCACTTTGCCTAAACGATCATAGCCTGGGTTCCCACGCTGGCAGAGATCTTGGTTATTGCAGAAGTGAAGATAACGGTTGAGTTCCCTGAAACGCTGTCTGGAGATCCTGTCTGCAATACCTCCATAATGTAGCAGTGGATCACGCCGCCAATAGTCATCAAGGGCTGGCAGAGACACTAGTCCCGTCAGTATCATAAAGCCAAAATAGGCTTTCAACTCCTCCACAGACACCTCTTCAAAATCCTCATACTTCTCCACCAGGACCTGCTGGGCATACATATTAGTTTGGCCCACAATAAAGGAGAAGATTTCCTCTGTGAAAAATAGGCTGAACACCTCCAGCTCGCTCCTAGGGACTGAAAGAGTTGGTCCAACATTTTCGACAAAGGGAGCGATATCAATGGGTGATAGAGTGCTAGTCCATTCATTTGTGGGTGGATTAGCATCAGAGTGATTGGTAGAGTGAAGCTGGGGAAGTGTATGAGTGGGAACAGGTGGTAAAATAGAGTGAGGGAGCACGGGATCAATTTCCGGCTCAGAGTGATTGGGAGAGTGATATTCATGTGTGGGGAGGGAGGGAAGAGTTGAGTGAGGGAGTGAGAGGTTTACTTCAGTGATGCTGTCAAGGTCATGATCAATTGCACCCCATTCGTCCCTTTCTTTTTCACTGTAGGTGATGTCACTGAACTCGTCATCGCTACCCCACGTCAATGGATCATCAATATCATCTAGCTCTAGGAGTACTTCTTCTGTAGAAAGCCTTGCACATTTAGGAGTTGGCTCATCCATGCCTACCTGTTGTTTTGCACATGCAATATTCATTCAGGACATCCAGTAATATATTATTGTTTGTTTACTACTAAAAAGAGCCGGTAAAACGCTTACCTTGCTGTTCAGTCTGCGGTTCCTGTACGTGTACAAATGCAGCTGTACGCGCCGCCGGCCGCATAACTTTGACCGCTATTTACTCCGTAAAAGCTTATGTAACCCTACATTGATATTATAGTATGTGTATAACCACACCCCTCAGGTATATATACATGTAGTAGTAAAAACTGATACGAAGTGTTAGAACTCGCTATCCGCTGTTTCTTGGAACCAGGTAACTTCGACGCGAAAACGCGTCAATGGCTGATAACGGAGTATTCGCATTGACGCGAAAACGCGTATATGGCGGGTAATCGGTTAAGGGAGGGAGGGAGGGTAAAGATTCCCTATACATCACATATCAGTTTGTAGCTGACCTCCTTCGACTGTTGTATGATGTCCATCACTGACACATCCTGTACTTGGAGCAACTATTTCTCCGCTGCTCAACAAGCAGGTTGGATTCCTCATCAGTCATGTTGAGGTGATATAAATCCCTGTTCTCTAGAAAATGAAATGCAGACAGAGGTGATATAGGCAAGTAAATGGTGGACAGCGGACAGCTGTTTCGGGCTAGTTGGCCCTCATTAGCGCCATGTATGCTTAGTTGCTCTGCGACGGCCTAGACTTACATACTCTAAAGCCAACAGTAACAGGCAGGGCCAGGGTAATGAAGCCACCCTGGCCCCTTCACATGGAAAAAAATGTTTGTGCAGAGCAAACCAAGCAAACGGCAGACAGCTGTTTCAGGCTGGTTGGCCCTCATAAGCATATACATTGTATGTCTTCTCTTCACAGAAAGTTGCAAGCACACACAAAAAGTGCTTTGCAACTTCCTCCCAAGTGACACCATGTGGAGGTCAATGACATGTCGTCACTCTTAAGAGGATTCACACCACAAACCTATACATGTACATGTTTTGCCTAACGTTTCCATTGTTAAAGCAGTGTGAATCAACTGTAAGGAAGGGATGTCACAGGTTCATACATAATGGTACATCTTGCTACACATAATTACCATGTAGTTTTGGGAATATGATTATTAGTATGTGGACAACACCTGTGACCTGTGCAAAATAAACGTGCAGTGACATTCACTTTAAACTGTGACATCCACCCTTCAATGTACTATCCAATAACGTTTTTACCTTTTATACTGTGTTTATGATACAACATTGGATAGTACCAAAACAAGTACATGGCATACATGTATATGTTTACACTAAGAACCTGAGCGTGGAGCAACGACTCCTAGCAACAACTCACTCAGGATATATGCATACACTAAAAGAACCTGAGCCAGGGAGCAACGACTCCTAGCAACAACTCACACTGGCTCACACTAAAGAACCTGAGCGTGGAGCAACGACTCCTAGCAACAACTCACTCCAGCTCACACATAATCTGCATACACCAAAAGAACCTTCTGATCCAGTGGTAATGCGTACCCAACTACTTGTCCATGTATGTCAGGTTGGCCTGCAGTAAGCCAAGATTAGTGGAAAGCTGGTAATGAAGCCTTTCAAGGAAGATGTGCTTTGATCTGAACCTTATTAACACATTGTGGGATGCTTCCAGGGAATTTGAGTGACCCCGTTTGAGAATGGGGTGCACTAGCTCTTTAGCTTGACAGGCTCTCATGTAACAGTAAATTTTATAAGCCAGCAAGTGGAAGGGGCAGGAGAGCTTTATTCCAGTGCTGTATGGTTTCCCATCACACTAATGATGAGGTCCTCGCACTTGCCACAAGAACAAACCCTCAGTGGGTGGAATTTACACTTCCTTCCCTTCCATTCTTGCCTGTCCTGAACGTGATGATTTCTGTACGGTTTTGGGGGGAATGCCTTCATCTTGGCACGTTTTTGCAAGATTTTACGGTGAGAACAACTGGAATGACCGCCACTGATCATTACGTGGGCATCGGAAAGAATTCACGTACAGCATTCGCAGAGGAGGAGTCTGCATTTTGCCAGTGGACGGCAATTTGCATCCCCTCCTCTTTAGCTTTTTAGAAATGTGACGTGCAGCGTAACCCTCTGCCGATTTGGACGTTCCTTTATAGAACTTATCCTTGATTATTTTATCTCTACCTTTCTGACAGATGTGCATGTAATAGAGAGTTGTGGATGCTGAATGTAGCATTTTTGCTATGGCAGCCACGCGTGCCACACCCCATCGGCAGCTGTTACTGGATGTCCACGATCCAAGCTCATCACCATCTACCTCCTTCATCTCTTGTTTGGCCAGTTCACACACTTCGTCCAGCATCTCTTGCAAAATCGGAATCATTAGTCTAATGAACAGTGGCATGCTTAGAGCTTCAATACTCAGTGTGTGTTTCAAGGTTTGTAGTAAGTAGCATGTGTACTACTGTACTACCGGAAATAATAAATGCATGCTGAACACACAGGCTGATTTCACTGGCATCAATCACAGATGAAGTGGTGAACGTGGCACTTTGCAACTGGCATCCATCACACACCTAAGTAATACTAAGGGAACCTCCCAGTCCCACACTCTTCAATTCGACAGGAATTAATTTTCCAGTACAATTAGGTGTCTTGCACCCTACTGACATGTTCAGCCAAGTCCATGAATGCCGCTTTTCGAGATACAACACATTTCAGTTCTATCTTCAAGCGGCGTTCAGGGGTTGGCACATACAAGGAGTCATTTAGTTCACTCACAGCATCTGATGAACTAGCATCAGTGAACTGCATATCTGAAGATGACTCCTCCCCTGGTGAGTTGAGGTTGGAATCCTCACAGAGGTCCAATGAATCCACGTCACCTACTTTTACATGTATGATATGCAATATAAAACTGTTAACAATATACATGTACATTGTAACATATATAGTACATGTGTGATAAGACGATATGGGGACTAATTCCATATATACTGTAGAATCGGGAGCACAAGTACCGGTACCTACATTCGGTATGTGCGCATTTTTGCGTTATGAACGTGGCGTACTTATAATCATGGAGTACTTAACAATGGGTTGCACAGTCGTCAAAGTGATCGGCGATGCGTCCGATTACACGCTAATCACTGTCTGGCGAGCTTCACCACTACTGTCTGGCAAGCTTCACCACTATTGTCGCCACACTGTGCAGGTTGTGTGCTTCTCTTTCACAAGGTGTCTCCTGATTCACCAGTTTGGAAAACATGATAGCCCTTTATACAAGAACGTAGTAAAATAAATAGAACTAAAGTGCAAAACTCTCAGCACATTAATGAGCCGGCTATACATTGGAACACCATCTCCTATTTAGGAGTATAGCCATGGAAAATAGCAAAGAACTTGCCCAGCCACAGAGAAGGCTTGAGACATGCGCTGTATTACATTAGCCCATATTTCAGGTAGCATTTAGTACGCCATTAGGCTTTTCAACAACAATCCGTACATACCTCGCATATCACTTCATCGTCTATCCCATCTCTCCAAAATGCACGTAGCCTTTTCCGCATGCTCACTGATGTAACAAAATTGCTGACTATGTAAACGGGAAATAGCCGTAACTTTGAAACAAACCATTTATTTTAATAATGCCTTTATAAAATCTTTCCCATAGGGCACTGATTCATATGGTGTCCCTTTTTGGGGGGTATATTGAGCGCAATGGCAGAACTCGCCAAACTGACACACACACACACACACACACACACACACACACACACACACACACACACACACAAACACACACACACACACACACACACACCAACTACTGTAACCCTCCTGCGTATGCTAATGAGCTAGCTAGTACTACCACACCATTGAAGTGTTAGGGATCTATTTAATGCCCAGCAAATCATTGTGCTTATACGCATATTTGAAATTGCTAGTGGGCTGATGGGTACTAATAATCATGGGGTACTTTTATTTGCATGGGTACTACAATTAATTTTAGAAAACTGGTAGTAACCATGTTAATGGTTATGGGGTTCTTGTAATTGATGGGTACTTATACTCCAGAGTTTATGGTCCATGTATGTACCATAAAAACACAAGCAGTATGATTAACCCTCTATTGTACACTAGTGGGGGCATTTCATCTAAACCTAGGGGGTGCACCAACTCTCACCACCCATGTGGACCATCTACTGCATACACATATCACAGACAGACACAGAAAACAAACCTTACATGGCTATACAACTCACATCTTCACAATCAGGGTCTGTGGCATGTGTGAACGCATGAATTTATTCATACACACCCACACATATTTGACAAGGTCATTCCTGACATCTAGTGGGAGACATATTCCTTCCTGTATGTGAGTCCGTATACTCACATCATATTTATCAAACAACACACTGTTTCTTTGCAAATATCTTAAACGACCCACATAACTTCTTGTACCAAATTCCTTGTTTGATCAATCTCCCAGTAAGTAATTGATGCCTCGCATATTCTACTTATTCTTACAAGCTGTGAAACATACACACCATATGTAGGAATGTTACTACACAGGGTAATTAATTAACTATATTAAATTTAAAACTGTCCCTTTTATCGTACACCTCAGTTGCATATTTGCCACCGCATATACTTATGGAAATATCCAAATAAGATAATTTAGCGTCACATTCTGAGTGTCAGTTCAGGGGGGTAGATGTTAGAAATCTCTTCTTCAAAGCTAGAGTAAGTCATCTATGTACCTGACAGTATTGCTAAACCCTTTGGCCCTAAACATGTCCTCTTTCATATATAGATGTATTCATAATGAAAGAGGAACAAGTTTGCCAACTGGGGTGTGCAATCTGTTCCCATAGGGATATACTCTATTTTCAACTTTAATGTACACATTGTCTATCAGGTAGTCTGTCCATTAACCTACTCTTACTAATGGTTACACATGTGGTCAAGGATGGTATTTGTGACCAATGAGCTTTACCATGTGTATCCACAATGAGATATTTTGCCCCTCTAATCTTAAACGCTTCACGAATTAAAGTTCTTATATTATTCTCCAATGCCTCTTGGGTATACCATGTGGCAAAATCATAGCTATCAAATGATTTAGCTTGTGAGGTTTTATAAATTTTATGCAGCCTATTCAGCACTTCTTTTGAGTTATCAATTATAAATATATCTGTATATTCCTTCACAGTATTGTTTAAAATGAGTAATTATGGTTTTGAAACATGATGTGGGTATTGAAGAGAGCTGCTTCGTAGTACATTTATTTGAAGCAGCTATAAACCTGGCACCATAAGGTGTTTTATGTAGTTTAGGTAATGATGGTAACTGTTCATGCTGTGTACAAATATCTATTCCATTCCTCATCATATAGCCCAAATGCCTTGATATCACACTAATGTAATCACCATGCAGTTCCTTGTATGTACTAGTTGAACTAACCTCTTTGATCACCATGTCTAAATAGTATTTCTTACAAACCACAATTACATTTTTGGCTGCATTAGTGTGATATCAAGGCATTTGGGCTATATGATGAGGAATGGAATAGATATTTGTACACTGCTGGGACAAGCACGAAATTATCATGCAAGAAAGGTTTTTCTTGCATGATAAGGTTTTTCTTGTACACTCTCCAATCCATGTTATTCTGTTCTCTGTAAGTAGGGCCTTTCCTAATTAAATTTCTTAGTTTTAATAATACTTAAATCACCAGTAACAACATGTCCACGAGGCTCATATTTGAAATTAGAGGAGCTACAAGTACATGTCATATCCACTGTTCCTTTATCCATATCCAATTCATCTACTGCCTTCCTGTTGTTAAATATTTTACCTGCTATAAGGAGGAGAACCCCTCAAAAAGGTTGGCAAAGCCATCATCACCTTCCTAGAGTTTAATATTCTTGGCAGATTTAACATATCCATTCCTTTGTTATAGAACAGTACATTTATGTAGCATAGATATTCTCTCTCTTTATTGTCTACCTTTGGTATTTCACCATCTCTTGATCTATAGGCCATAATATCCTTCACAAATAACAAAATACGAGTGGGAATGTTATGCTCAAGAACTGCTTTTTCTACCACATTAATTGCAACTTTATTTTATTTCTGGGTAAGCTCATAATGTAGGCTCGTAATCTGAAAGTAAAACCATGACTCTTATATGTCATTAAAATATTTTGTATTTCTTCAGGTATTTCATGTTTATCCATTTTCCTCCTCCTTTGTGATATATATATATGATAGCTAAAAGAAATCGGTGTAGTGTAAAGGAATTTAAATTAATGTTCATTTGTTCTCACATGTCTAGATGTAACATGGGCAGTCAAGTGAGACAATGCACCAACTGGCAAGCAGACTCCGTCCCGTTCTTTACACTATGCTTAAATTTACTAAACACATTACAATGTCGTGTAGCAAATTTCTTAAAAGTACTAGTATATTAGGTATCTCCTCCTGGAATCTAGTATTATTCAAAGTAAGTAGGTCATCAATGTATCTTACTGTGGTACTGAATCTCTTAGCCAAGTTAATATTAGTCTTAATGAGACCCTTCATAAAATTGTATTCGTAATAAAAACAGGTTAGCTATTAAAGGAGCACAGTCAGTCCCCATCGGGATACCAATACACTGTCTGAAGACTGTTCCCTACTTCTATAAATATGTTGTCCACCAGATATTCTAACATATTCACCAATTCATTCAATGTTATGCTCCATTCACCAGACTAACCAGTATGCTATCCCCTCTCTGTTTATGTTTAGGTACTTAGCTCCTCTTATTGTATATGCCTCTTTAACTGAAGTATTTATTAAAAGAAGAATGAGGAAAACTAGTGTAGAGAGTAGAAAAGTCGAAACTATCAAAGTGGTATGCTTTAGAGGTATCTTGTAAATTATGAAGGACCTGCGCTGAGTTCTTAATGATCCAGAAACAGTTCACTCCTGTATTCTTAAAAATGCCTTCACAGTATTCCTGAAAGTGAACTGTACCTGTACTTAGACACGATGTTAAAGTGCTAGATAACGATTTTGTAGTGCATTTGTTGGACACAGCAATGAACCTACTACCACAGGGAGTTTTATGCAATTTCGGTAACCAATAAAAAGATGGTAACTGTTCCATATTTTCCTTAACTGGAATCCTCATCTTCCCTACAATATCCTCCAGATGTTTGTTGACTATCTGTACATTTCTAGTGTTCTCCATTACATATGTTGTAGGCAAGTCAGGGTTACTAGTTAACTCCTTTAGGATGACGTCTAAATAATACTTCTAACAGACTACTATTACATTACTACCAGCCTTGTCTGCTGGAACCAACACAAAATGTTCGTGAAAGGTTTTTAGGTAGCACAGATGTTTTGGCTTCTTCAAAACTTGTTTCTTACGTTTATTAATGTACTTCTTTTTTAACATACCTATTCTATTTTTAATACAGTCCAAAACGGCATTTTCCATTTACTCAGTACCCTTTTATCTACCTTACTACTTTTGGCCCATTTATTCCTATACTTAACCACAGCCTCCTTGCACATTTTAAAGTTTAGGTTCCAATTAATATTAATCTGTTCCCTATATGATGGTCCTTTCATTATGTTTCCTTAGAGCATAGTCTGTAACCACATGACCAGCTGGAGCATATATGTATGGAGAACTACTACAAGAACAAGTCACATTTACCTCACCAACATTGATGTCTAACTCCCTAACTGCCTCCTTGTAGTTAAAGATGGTACCTGAGATACTTTTAGTGTAAGTATATGTACATGTGTTGCATTGAGAGGAGTGTTAACATCGGTATTACAAGAATCACAAAGGTTAACAACACAGTTTTATGTTGCTATAAATCTCTATACATGCTGACTTTCAGGTTGATGGTTAGCATTGTTGTTGAGTTTTGCTCATTAGTTATCCTCAACCACAACCATTTTTTGGTTCGTGGTTATTTTCACTTCACCTTGATATCATTAAAAGTGAAATCAACTTAAAACAAAATCCTTATATATGGTTTTCAATGGGGATAGCAATCCCTGTATACACAATACTACTGTACTGTGTGATACACTGCAGCCCAAGAAAAATAAGCCAGGAAATTAAGTGTTAACGATGGGGTGGACAAGGAGATGTCCAGCCTGTTATACATTTCTTTGGATGTTATTGCTAATAAGGTAGCAATGCTAGGAAGGGGTTCCTTATTAGCAAAAACGGATATCAAAAAGTTACACAGAATGGCTCCTGTCCATCCCGACGATATTTCTTGTAAATTATGAATTGCATACCTGCTTCACATCACAGCTTACTTTCTTACCATACCTGCTTCACATCACAGCTTACTTACTTACTAGGGATTCGATGTCTCCAGCTCTCCAGCACTGGAATTGCCGCTCCAAACAGCTTGCATGTTCACAAGCTTTTGATTTCGGAGTGGGCTTTTGTAGCAACAGTGGAGGCAGAATCATTGCTGCTGTGATAGCAATGGACTCAAGTGATGACCCTTCTGCATAGGATCGAAACAACCTGGCCATCTCACTGACAAAAGCTCTACCAGCTTTTCCAGTAGGGACAGAAAAAATGCTGCGTCTCCAATGCACAACACAAAGTATGCTACTTTAACAGAGTTTATGTACCGCTCAGAACTGACCTCCCATGATCCCCATGTGAAGTGAGCTTCAACCATGGGTGAAGGACAGGATAGCTTTTGGATGGTAGCATCTGGAACTCCTGGTGGCTGCGTTGGTGCGAGGAGGTCATCATAACTGTCACCATCAGCAGGACTGTCCTCTTCGGTGGGCAAGAGAGTCTCAATCGTGGGGGGCACATCAGAAAGTTGGGCGGCGGGGAGTGCATTAACTGGAGTTTGAGCAGTCTGCGTCTGCGTCTGCTGGCTGTTCATACAGGAACCAAGCCTGCTGGGCAGGCAGCTTGTGCAGGGAAGTCCGGCCTTTACACAAGCACACCCTTTACAAGTGCCTGTCCTGTTGCACTTGCAACACGGCATCGCAGATAAGTCGCCTTTTCTGCGCACAAAAAGATCAATTTCCGGGTATCCCCTCATACGAAATTAGCATTACGGCGCACTAGTATTGGCCTTTGCATTACACAAATAAGCGTGTAAATAGCGACAAAAAGTGCAATGATTTGGCGCATTTACTCGCGAGAACGCACATAGGTTCGTATGGAATACTATTTGTTTCAAAATGGTAGGAGTGCCGTGGGCTCTTTCGCTCGGGCAAAATGTGAATCACTACTTATTTAAGCTCATGTCCATTTGTTTACTTTTTTGAAGGTGTCTGTGAGTGTAATTCCTTTCCTGGAAAGCAAAGATTGGGACCGCTTGGGCGTTACAGCAGTTGGTGATCGTATTGTCCTGGTCCAGCTAAGTAAAAGCTACTCCAGTACGTGAAAGCTGCATGATTTACAAGGGTTGCCCAGGCCCCCATCCTGGCAAATATATGAACGATGCCTATGTATGTGTATGTGTATATACATGCATTATATGTGTGTGCATACGTTCCCTCTCTTTAATCTAAAGGATATGCAGCTATTGAAACAGAAATGAGCTCTCTTTTTAACTCAACAGCTCCCAATACATCTAAATCTTATGGTGATGAAAGCTTTGCCACAAGCGACTGTGGGAAAATCCTTTCCGGAACGTTAACATCCAATCATCCAACAGGCGTCATAAGAAACGGGCTACTACTACTCCTTGTATAAAGGAGTGGAAAAAGAATGTTGTCGTGATTGATTTTCAGGGGCAAAGTGAAAATGAGACGTTGGTGTTGTACGATTACCAGAAGATATTCGATGGTTTAATTCAGTTATCTTCTGATATGTGTGAAGATGTTCGGGAAGAGATTGTACGCCTAGTTCAACTGAAACAAATCTCCCTTGAATGTCTGACCGCTAATTCATTAGTTTTGTCAAGGTTGTCAACAGGAAGGTGAGATCTGGATGGAGATGTGCCCTGTGATGGAAAAGGTCTCACCCGTGTGTACAAGTCAGGGAGCATTTATGTTCGACTAAATGATGACAGTCTGGGGTCAAAGAAGGTATGTGATGGGGAATTAAGTACAATACAGCATAGAGTTGAGGCACAATGCAGAAAATACATCAGATTTCGGGAGGGGGGGGGGGGGGGGTGGCAAGTGGACAAAAGCTCCCAGGTTCTCCCTCATGCAAAGGAGGGTGCCATACATAGTTACTGCTATATGTGAATTAGCCTATCATTGCTATGATATGTTTTATCAGGGTAAGCACCCTATCCGGCAGCCACTGTCAACAACTTCTCCTGTACCCTGCAGTCCTGTCGTGGTGGATGCCGGCCCTTTCACTTCATCAATGCAATCCTCCTCAACTCCTCAGGCTAATTACAAGTGAATTTTAAGATTAATTATTGTTTCACACTCTAATAGAATGTGTAGTTAGCCAATATAAAATAACAGTGATTTTAGACCTCAAATGGTAGTATCAAATATTAACACACCATTAGGACTTTCGTGAACCTGATTGATGTTGGAGATGATGCTGACCTTCAGAGAGCAGAGAGCCATTGAGGAGAGTTGATGTGATAACAGGTGTGTGCAATCACAGTTTGTCTCACCTCTATATAATTTCGCTGGGAATGCCAGAGTGTAAATTCTATATTTTCTATGTCTATATATACCACTCTTTCTTGCAGCCAAATTAGAGAAATTGATGTATCGAAGGAGAGTGTTAGCTACACTTTGAGTGATGTTCTTCAGGAACATGTAGCCAGTAATGTTCATGTCACTGAATTCAAGGATCAGCAACTCATTCCTGTAAGGTGCAAGGATCTCTGGAAGGATGTAGTTCGCTGCATCAATGCACCCAACTTCGAATTCAATCACGGTTTGAGGATTACATTCATCAGTGAGGAAGCTATTGATGCTGGGGTTCCTTTAAGGTATGTTTAAATGTCTTTCTGTAACTGTAGTGTAACTCAACACTAACTATTGTCTGCATCACAAAGGTAATACTCCACAAATAAAAAGGCTTTAGAGTGTAACTGCGTATGAAGAATTATAGTGTCTCTTTCACATCAATACCAAGTCTTATACTTTATTGCCAGGGAGTTCTTTAGGCTACTGATGACGGAAATGGAGAGCAATGCAGCTCTTATGTGTGGCATGGAAGGTCAACGTACAACAGTACACAATACCGTTGCACTGGACAAGCGTGAATTCCGTACTGTTGGACGATATATTCGTTCATATATATTACTTTATTGCCAGGGAGTTCTTTAGGCTACTGATGACGGAAATAGAGAGCAATGGTCAACGTACAGCAACACGCAATATATTCGTTTATATATATTACTTTATTGCCAGGGAGTTCTTTAGGCTACTGATGACGGAAATAGAGAGCAATGCAGCTCTTATGTGTGGCATGGAAGGTCAACGTACAGCAGTACACAATACCGTTGCACTGGACAAGCGTGAATTCCGTACTGTTGGACAATATATTCATTTATGGGGGAACAGGACCTCACTTCTTTAGTGAGACTGCTGCACACTACCTATTAGGCCTCCAAATAGCAAAAGTGCCTAAGGAAGATATACCAAACCACAAGGTTGTGACCAAGATTGAACAGGTGAACTTCCCCGAAAATGTGTATTGTCCAAATTATTTTAGCTCAAGTATTGTGGGTGAGTAGACTATGTACAGGATAAAAATGAGTCAGTGGGCAGTGAGGTGGAAACTGTTAAGCATTAGGTTTACACTTGCACATAGTATGTGGGACCAAATAACAGAATGCCCGTTATAAAGAGTAGGTAGAAGTATATCGTTATTGATAGCCCATTGTTAGGTGGTTGCTAAGATTATTGTAGTGGAATAAATCAACTACAGAGAGTGTGAGAGTGACAATATCTGGTGTAAAGGTGACAATATCTCTAGTGTGAAGGTGTCAATATCTGGTGTGAAGGTGTCAATATCTAATGTAGGCCCAGTAATATTCGCTGAGCCATGATGTCATTCTCAATGTGTTCAATGAAAACGGAAGTTACAGATTGACAGGTTCCTGCAAAGTTTGCACAGTTCTATTCAGCTGGATTGATTTTCGAGTTTGAGTGATGGCTAGTGGGAGCACTCCTAAGCGTATGCCGAGCATTGAAAGCGGTCAGAGAAAGCCAGCACTTTTTTAATACGCATGCGCTTCCTACTAGCTCTTTACCGCCGGTGCTGCTCAGGTGTTCCACAAATTGACAGGTACAACTTGAGGGGAGCGGGAGCCTTAGGAGCTGCTTTGTCGGTTTCCAAAACTATGGGGGGACTAACGTGGCCCTTCGTCCACCTCATCACTAAAAGCTGACACGGTCCACGACTCCATTCCTATGATCTTCCGCTGCTCTACTACACATACCGCTACCTAGTCGCCGTTCAAACTGAGCAAGCTTACGCAAACTATGCCATATATGACATCATGATGTCAAGAACCACCCAGCAACCGGCTATAAATGAATTATAGCACCCCTGGTCAGGATGTTGCAGTTTATAAGCTCTCCCAGAGGTGCTATAACTTATCCTGAAATTTTCACCTATTGCCTATAGTTGGTACAACAGCTTCATGCCTGCTGGTCTCTGTTTTACTAGATTGAAAATAGTGATGACACAGAGTCCCTCAGAATGTTGCTGGATTCACCTGGGTTCCTCATGCCTTCTCAAACTGCTTCAATTGATGACAAAGGGACAGTTGCAAGATCAATTACCATGAACTTTGTAGTTTATACCCAAAAGGCGGAGCTGGATGAAATCAAAAGTGGTTTTCAGTGTCTGAATTTCAGTGGACTGGTTAAGTCCCATCTCTTAAATCACTGTTTGTGGCTGGTGGTCGAAAGAAGCTGACGGAAGCATCATTTTCAGACCTTTTCCACATTGAATTCTCTCCTGAAGGAAGTAACCAACGACCAAAAGAGGAGGAGATTATTCTTCACTGGAATTATTACATAGCTGAACTTGAGTGTAAGAAATGATAAAAAGATATTGTGTGCTAAGAAATAAATCACCCATTAGCATTAGCTAATGACCCTGTTTAGCAATTGCTTGTCTAACTTTCTGTACGCCCTCCCTTTTTACATGTACAGTTAGACGTGTAATTGAGCGAGAGGATGGCTCTGGAGATGTTCTGCATATAGGGTTGGGAGATTTGCTGTCGTTCATTACTGGAGCTGACCACCCACTACCACTGGGTTTTAGTGTCTCTCCTCTTATCCAGTTCACCGATGATCCTGAGCGTGTCCTACCTAAGGCATCTACCTGCACACTCACCTTCTACATCTCTATACTATGATGCTTTCAAACGAGCATTTGATGTTGCCCTTATATCTGCTCATGGTTTTGGACTAGTGTAATCTGGGGTCAGACACTGCATTGTGTATCAAGCATATGTTAACACTGCTTTGCATATTATAACTATATATCTGCAGCTGCCATGAACTTTCACTTATCCTCTTTGTGTTTATCTGCTGACATCATGATCAAGAATCATCTTTGTCCATTTTGTGATACTGTCATAATGAGTGGTACAATATAATAACAAGTCAAAATTAACACAAGGCAAGGCAAACAAACTATCATGCATACAGTGTGAACATGTCTGTACAGATAGAGCTATTATACTAGCTCTAAGGACATTTGCAATGTATTGCCTGACATTAACATAGATGTCCATTCGACCCAAATTCCTATGTTGAATAGGATGGTAGAGGCACCGAAATTGGATCTATTTCTGGAACAACCACTGAAAGGTGATAAAAAGTATTGCTGAAATGGGAACCAATGTCAATGCCATAATCTGCAGGTACTCTGAACCCATCAAGAATTTCCTGCTGCCATTGTGGAGCAGAAGAAACATTCCTCTCTGCCACGGCTGCAATGGAGAAAGTCCACGCTCGGTGCACAATGGGTGGTGGTTCCATGCAGCCATAAATTGCCTATTCAGTGGTGGAATAAATACATAATGCAGAGCATACAAGTCAGGATCGCTTATTGGGTCAAGAATACCAAGGCTTTCCATCACATAAACAGTGAGTAAAAGTAATGGCACACACAACGAAAGATATCCTTCCACAGCCTCTCTATGCGCTGGTTATGCATGCTGCTTCCAGCAAAGTGGCATCTACGGCCTGGGCCACGCACACCAAGCATCACCCTTGCTACATCTACATTCTCACCTCCCCTATCTGACCTAACTCTTGATGGCCAACTACACTCATTGACTGCCTGTCTGAATAAAGACAAAAGAGTGTTTGCTCCGTTGTTGTCAGAGGCCTGCAGGTACACAACTCGTCTTCAATAGCCATCAATTCCCCCATGTATAACTATTCTCCAACGAATCAAGCAATGTAGGCCATCAATGTGCCAAAGACAGTTAGGAGCAGGAACACTGTACACCCTATGCTGTACACTGGTATTTTCACGTGCTTCAACCAAATGGCTAGACACTCGAAGGAGTGACTCATGTACCCTTATGCGGGGAACAAAAATGTTGAAACTTCTCAAAAAGCCCCACATCATCACAACTCCATTGTTTGGGAACCTTCTAAGTGTAGAGATCACTTCATCCAACTCAACATCGGTCAGTGGAATGTATGTTGAGATCTGTCCTACCATTTCAATGATCCTTCTCCAAAGTGTGGTTCTACTAATCATCAGAGTGCTTGCTATTTGTTCCCATGTAAATCGTAATTCATGCAACATTTCCACCTATTCAAATTATAAATGACCTGTTGTAGAAAGCCTATATAAAGGACATAATATGGGATCCTACACCTGAGTGTGGCAAGCATCCCCATCCCAATATGAAGCGCCGAGAACTAGAGTGGTCTAACACATTTTATACCTTTTAATCAGTAATAGCTAAGGCCAACATTTGGTTTCTCATCCCCGCCCGCATGCTTTTTTTCCAGGCTGCAGTAATAATGGCATAATGGTGATGTGCACCTGCCCGCACACACTTGAGGGAAAGTGCCGGATGAGAAACTAATATGCAAGAAATAGTGGCCTAATAGCCAATTTCAACATGCAAATAGACCACTTTGGTTCTCAGACAGCCCACTCTAAATCAATATGTTTCTTCTCTTGACTTTTGCCCACAAGCTTTTCTCGTGTAATGTGTAAACTAGAGAGCTGGAGCAATCATGCTTATGAGAAAAAGTGAGTGCATCTCTCATTGAGGGGACTTAGAGAATTATGCCATACCTTACCAGTGGTATGTTGATCAATGTTCTGGGACGCCCCAATCCTCTGGCTGGAGGTGCTGGACAAGTGCTTGCTTGCTGACCACGAGCCTCCTTTAGGGTTTGAAAACACACCAGAAATACAGTTTGCAAGCACATGTGGACCAACACTGTACCTTCCTATTGTATTGGTTGATCCTAATTGGTTCCAGGAGAAGATGGATTATGCCATAACTGGTGCTCATGGGTTTGGAAGTCCATGAAGAACTAAGCAATCACACTCTCAAACTGCTACATATATATCATCATTTCTTTTTCATTTACTGTTATTTGCATGCATTGATGGAATTTGTTACTGTGCAAAAATCACATAATCATTGCAATAGTTACCAACTAGGTCTTACATAGGATATGTTACAAACTGATCATTTATTCACAACAGGAAATATTGTATATACTATTAAAAAACAAATTACTAGTTAAGGGATCATTCTAAATACTGTATGACAAAGAGAAAGGTATAAATCTAGTCCAAGGTAATCACTGGGGGTCAGAGGTGGATGATGATGTTGAATGTAAGCCAGTTGATCTGGTGTCAGACTGAGCACTGTCTCTGGAACGACGACAGAATCTACTCCTCTGTTAAATGGGTTGATAGTGTCAACATCAACCCCATACAAAGAAAGTTGATGAAGTACATCAGGACTTGCAAGGCACAAGCCTCTTCTCCATAATTCCATTGGTGTTAGGCCACTTTCAGTTCTTGATGAATGGTTATTCCATCCCACCATGAATTGCAGCAACTGCAAATTGATTCTTGGGAGGAATATGTAATGGATGCAAAATAGGTGCTTATCATCAGTCGGTGAAAGCAATCCACCTTCCTCCATTTCATAAAATAGGTTGTAGAAAGTGCTAGTGCACTGAGTAGAGTGCACTCTGTTCCTGACAATGTTTTGAAGTGTGGCACACACACGTAAAGGTGTCACGCCAGGGACGTTCGATTCTTTGATTGTGGATGATAGATCCTGATATGTGACTAGATCTACCCATGCCTCCGCACAAGAGCATTGCTTGTGCAACATCCACATTTTTGCCACCACAATCTGAACGTACTCTAGATGGCCAGGCACATATTCTTGTTTCACCCACGAAATGTTTGAACACTGTGTCTGCTCTGTTGTTATTAAACACATGAAGGTACACAATTCTTCTTGAATTGCCGTCAATACCCCCATGTATAACTATTGGCCAGCGTATTAGACAGTGTAGACTGTCAATATGCCAGAGGGCATTAGATGAAGCAACATTGTATGTTCTTCTAACCACGGTAGTTGATGAACGCAACTCAACTAATCTGGGATTAATTCTTAACAATGATTCACGCACATGGATACCAAAACCTCGCAAATGTCCCAACATCATTACTGATCCACTTCTGGGGGAGCGCTCAACAAGCATATGCATAACTGAATCGAGCTCATCATCAGTAATCCTAGAGAAGTTTGTGGTGTGTAGATCTAAACCTATTTCTTGACATCGGCGCCATAATGTTGTTCTGGACACCAATAGGATATCTGCACACTGCTGGCATGTCAGTCTCATTTCCTGAAGAAATTCAAGCTGTAAGAATAAAGTTGCGAAGCTGTTAAATACAGATATACCAAGCCTCACGCATTGAGCGTGAGGGTCACGCTTTTTACCGTCAACTCATGCTCACACGCTCTAGTCCTAAAATATCATGCATCTTTCTGATTTAGCTTTAGCCTAGGGCGTGGCGATATGCTATATGAGCGATTAAGAGGTGTGATCAATTGAGCTCCCGCGTATGGGTTTCGTAGCTATTACACAGGCCTTTAAAGTTCAATACTGAGTGCATTTCTGGGCGTGGCTTTGCTCCGTGACTATGACATAACACGTCATACCTCTGTGTACAGTCACCTCACTGGAGTCTTGTATGCATTCTGTCCTGCTACAGATCGGTCTGTGGTCTATGACTGGTTGGAAGCCAGCGATCTCACTTATTTGTATCAGTAACCCTTGGCATCTCTGTAAACAGCTAGTGCTAAATCCCTCTAAATTCTAAATACAAGGCTCTTGTTGTAGTTGAGGTTCGTGAAAATATTTCCCCATGAAAAATTAGGCAGACCATCGATATAAATAGAGTGAAGTAGAATCAAAACACAGTATCTAAAGAAGTATATTGTTCAAATACATTGTTGAGTGTGACAATTCTTACCAACTCTAGGTTGATAACCGTTCGTGGTCTTCCCTCACGCCATGCGGTTGAACACCCTTCCAGTCGGGCTAATTTCATGTGCCAGATTTGCTGAAGATCATTTATGCAGTGGTAAAATTCACGAAGCAGTGAGTTTGGCTGTGATATTAGCAGATTAGATATGTACGAAGACAGGAAACGATTGCAGGAAGTTAATATAGTCAGTTTCCTCCAGATCGTTAGACAAATTTCGGGAACACTTCCAGTACCTCCTTTAGAAAATCCAAACAATCACAAAAGCCAAACTATACATAACTGCTCTCTATTTAGAATTCTCATCCAGACCCCACCCACTGACAGAAAGTCTGCACGCACCGCCGGCGTCCATGCCATGCCATGCCATATATGGCGACTCGTTGGGTCACGGGTGTTTTTTGAATGACATAAACGATAATTACGGTAGTGATGCAACACCCACGCAATCTGTCCGCGTTCATTCCCGTTCAACTTGCTTGCCTAATGAACAGCTTACAGACTGATTCCTAAGGACTGTAATGGGACTGAAACCGTTAAAATGTACAGAAACACTTCGTTATCGCTTACGAAAATATCATGCAACGATTTCATATGCCCAGAACAGCTGCGCATGCTTATCACTAGATACACCCACAAACCAGCTGCGTGGGCGATTACTTCCCGGTGCTATGGCTCAGTCTTTGAAGTTTTCCGAGGCTGCATAACACGCCCACGCAAGCGTTATATACTACTACTACTTGGTTTTGGAGTCCTTGAGCTGGTGCATTTTTACTCGGTGTAATAAAATGGCATTTCAATCCCTCCATTTTCAAATAAATTTTAAATCACAACAGGAGCAAGATGATCATGTGAAACTTCTGACAGACCACTGCAGGGTTTGTGGAGAGAAGTTGCATAAGGCCAAGAGTATAGTAGGTACATGTAAGTACACACATAAACATATAACACTCAATACCTTCAGAAATCTGACATGGCATGATGGTGCACTCCCACAAGAACAGCTGTGGGTAAAACTTGACGGAGACAAGGGCCACAGCAGCTTTAAGCTGAATCTATAGTTCTGCAATATTCAAAACCCTGATTCCAGGCAAAACACTTGCTTAGTGAGTGTGTTCATGTCTCAAAACACAAGGGCAAACCTATGGACTGCACTACAACCATACAGAGAACAGCTAATGGAACTGGAGGGAATGAACTTGGGGTTTGCAGCTGAATACTACTTGTATAAACAAATGTATTTACATGTAGTGTTCACGCTTTTAGTGGAAGAGGGATAAGTCTATTCTTGTCAGGGGCCTACGAATTTTTATGTAGCGTCTATGGACTGTGTGGGGCAACTGGTTAGTCACATACATAAATATCTACCGTAGGTATTTCCAATAAACAAAACACAGGTCGACACTGCTGTCTATTGTGCACCATAACTTACAAAGCACTGCAAGCTCAATTGAGGGAACGTGGATCATTCCCTCTACGGTCTGTTGAGTTGATACAACAGCACTATCAGAGCTTCCTGCGAGAGGGTGGAGGAGATATCAAGAATGCAAAGTTCTATTAACGACTGCATTGCAGAGCCACTCCTGAATATCCCACTGGAAAAGGTGTGGCTACACAAATGTTGCTTGCTATCTTTCACATTGATAGGTCTGCATCCCAGGGTTACACATTAGCCGGGGTATCTTTGACAGACTCTACAAACTACTGGCAGATGCATGTCATGAACTTGTGTACTTGTAGCAGAGCAAGATGCAGGTGAAGGAAGGGCTGGGACTTCTTTCAGCTAATATCAAGAGGCATTTAAAAGGAAAACTGAGCTGAACCAAAGGGTTGAACAGTGCGAATCAGTTATCAATACAGGACATCAGTTAATAACATACCTCACCTTGAGTTTGCCTGATATTGACATCAATCATCCAGTATTAGTAAGGTGCAGGGAATCCATGACACATTACTACCGGCAAGCTCTTGAACTGGTATGGTGATCTGTATTGTACTATACATATGCAATGCATATATCTACACACAACAACACAGAGTAAAGGGGTTGGTGATGTCACACAAATAATTGAAAAGAAGTTTAAGACAAACGAGGGACCATTTTATGGGAGACTTGAAAGATCACTGATTGAGATAGGAGTAGAAAGACAAGCTCACCAGGGAGGAACAATCATGTTCATACTCTTCTAAAGGTACACAAGTGACAGATCATGCATCAATATCTGCATTTTCAAGTTACTTCATACACCTGAAGAGCATTGAACACCTCAGTGGAGAGTTGCTCAAAGAGAATCAGGGTAGAGGTGATAGCATGGAGCAAACCACAAAGGACATGGTGGCATTGTTCAAAAGATCTCTCCAGCTGTTTGCCGAGTGCCACAATATATACAACAGAAGATTATAACCCACAATGACATCACAAAACTAGGTAGTAACAGCTTTGTAGTATATGTACATGTACATGCTGTAAGAATAATGCTTCCTCTATTTACAGAGAGCAGTATACCTCGGTTTATGGAACACTATCGAACATCATTTCCTCACGCTAGCATCATCCCAAAGATGCACCTCTTGGAAGATCACGTCCTTCCTTGGGTGAAACATGGGCGGGTTGGTTCAGGACTGATGGGGGAGCAAGGAGCAGAGCAGATACACGCACATATTCACCATTTGGAGAGGGCAGCAATGATGAAGCGGCTGAGGATGAAAGCAAGAGTGAGTTGATGCGTGATGATGCACAGGATGGGAACTATAGAAATGAAATATAGAGTTGGAGCTGTAACAACAGAGCTTCATTTTCCTCCTTTTGTACCCATGTCACCACTGCCTTCTTCATGGGGTAGTGCAGAGATGCCAAGCCTCACGCATTGAGCGTGAGAGTAACACATTTCATTATCAACTCACGCTCACACGCTCTAGTCACGCATCTTCTGATTTAGCTCTAGCCTACTGTCAATTTCATTTCCCTTTGAACACGGAAATGATTTTGCGTATTGCGTAAGCTAAGACGATAGATCTATGTCTCGTGCTTTTGGCGGCTTTCGTCTCACAGCTCAGCCTTCACTTACCTCGGTTTTGGCGGCTACACTTGTGCTTTGTTTCCACTACTCTGACAATATCTGGTCTGCCTAGGCCTGCCTCGATCTGGATCAAATCTTGTAATGGAAAACTCGTCACATCCGGCGCCACAGGGAGTGTTGTACGCTGCTCAGAATGTTGGGCTGTCGGTTATACATGTAAGTAAAGTTTAGAAGTAGGGTAATATGCATCTAAATGCTATCTATTCTCATGGTGTTTGTCAGGGGCATTATTTAGAATTCACACTCCCTACAGGGAACAGTGATCAATACACCATCACAAAGCATGTTAGTACGGAGATCCACTACTGTGAAGTCATACTCTGTGAAGGTGATAAATCGTGCCCGTAAATCAGAGTGAACAGTACACAAACTCCGTGTACCTCAGGAGTTTGGATCACTTGAGGAACTGAAACGGCAAGTTAGTGAAAGCCTAAATGATGTACTAGAAAAACCCATCAATGCAATTGGCTATATTGAACTTGGCCATGGAATGAGAGGTAAACAGCATTGGCTAACAATTAATGAAGACCTCACAGATATGTATGGTCATTTCTCTGGTAAAAGTGAAGTTCTGCTTTGGTGCTATTCACCTCAGAAGGCGATTGTCTCTGCCACTAGTAATATTCGAGGTGAAAAACGTCCACGTTCCGAGGAGCAGAGAAACCCAAGTCCTGATCAGCATTCTGCAAAGGCACCCCGAACCACTAAGTATGAGCTTCACCAAAAAAAAACAATGGATGAACTTGAAATAATATACGAGGAACTGCAAGATAAACACAAAGAATTGTATACAGCTGAACAGTTGCGTGCATGGGCCCACCTGATACAAATGAAAAACATGAATCCTATGAAGAACCCCCAAACAAGCCTTTCTTCAAGAATGCTCGTAACGCTAAATCTAATGTTACGACTTTAGGGAGGTCTTCTCAACAGACCCAGAAAACATCTGCTGACACTATACCACTATCTCCTAGTAAGCATGTTACTATATGGGGTCAGCTAATTGACCAGATCTCCAAGCTACATGAACTGCTGGAACGAGGGGCAATTTCAAAGGAACAATATGACAAACTACAGGGAAAGAGTTTGTGTGAAATTGAGCAGGTTTAAACAAGCTAACATTTGAACAACAGTCTACCGGTAAAGTGTGCATGTTCGACAAATTCTTTTAATTACTGGAAACATTGATTGAATAGTGTGCATTGTGTATATTAAAATTATACATGTATTAATATATTATGTCTAATTGCCATATCCTGCATGCCTAACCCATGCCTTACAATGATCTCGTGTAATTTCGTTGAAAGCAGATTTTATGACCACTATGGGATTGCTGTTCAGGGCTTGAATAACTTCATCGTGTTGTTTTAAATAATACTTCGGAAAACTAAACAGTTCCTCGATCGGATTTAGGTCAGGGCTGTATGGTGGTAAATATATCACAAGAATCCCAACACTTAGGAGAAAATCAATAACATCATGGATTGTACAATTGTCCATAACCAGAATAGACCTGGGGTTACTACCATTGTAAGGCATCATTTCAGGAACTAGGGTAGCTCTGAGAAAATCCAAGAATTTTTTGCCATTCACTGTACTAGCTGTTAAATCATATGCCACTATACCATCAACAGACATGGCTGTAATTGATGATACTCTTTTTCCTCTTACATGATAGACCGGAGTTTCACCTTTCAGCTCATATCCAAACTTCCTCATACATTGCAGCCTGTCTCATCAACCCAAACGAGTTGGTCAACAGGGTAGATTGCAATAAATTTAGCCCTCATATCTGAGCACCTTTGTAGGGCAACTTGTCTAACCTTTTTACGAGTAATTCCATTTCTCCTAAGAAGGCGACAAATTGTTGGGCCAGATACAACCACTGCAGAGATCTCCTCAACTTTGTCCTCAACTCATGAAGCTGTAATGTAGGATTATTATATCTCAGACCCAAAATGTAAAGCTCATGACAATCATCAAGCTTCCGCTGATCTTCTCGTGATGGTTGTACTTTTGGATCAACACAGCCAGTTGCCTCAAAGTGCTGCATGATATTTGAGACTGTTCCTAGTGAAACACTCAGATTTGTAGCTATATTGGCGGTATTTTAAGCCTTTTCCGATCCGCCTTCGTTCTCCCTGGTTCAGCAGATTTAAAAACTCCCGCTCAAATTGCGCATTGCTACAATAGGCTATACGCAATACGCGTTCACATGTTCAAAGTGGAATGAAATTGACTGTATATATAGAGCGTGGCGATATGCGATATGCGCGATTAAGAAGTGTGGTCAATTGAGTTTGCTCGTGTAGCCTCAACGACTAGCTGACTAAGTAGCACGCCGACGATGATACTCTACACGATGTCTGAGGCACCAGAAGAAATTCCACCTGCTCCAAAGAGGCCAAGATCAATCTGTGGTGCTGCAAAATATGATTCAGAGTTCAAGACTGGCAGTTGGACTATCCATTTGCATCACCTGGACACGTTGACAAACTTTACAGCTTTCATTGTTCAGTGTCAGTGGGTATGAAAGACATTAGCTGTCGTCATCAAGGAGTAGCAGATTTGAAAAGGCATGAAAAATCAGCCAGCCATGCCAGCAAAGTCCAGGCTGTTCAAAGTTCTAGTCGTTTGGAGAGGATGGGATTTATTCCAGTCGGCAGTGCACTTGATTCACAGGTACATGTATTTAAATGGTTTATGGATGCTCACTAACTAGACAAACACTACTACTTTATCAGATTAAAGTGAAAAGTGAAAATGGCTTTTGCTCTTGCCCATCACAATACCCTGTTGGTGTGATGGATCATATGTCACCTATTTTTGCTGATATCTTCCCAGATTCAAAGATTGCCAAGGGGTTTGCTGCAGCAAGGACAAAGACAACATGTATTCTCAACCTGGCTCTTCGTCCACATTTTGAAGCTGCTCTTGTATCACAGATGCAAGAAGAGCCATTCTCTTTAGCCATCGATGGTTCCAATGATAATGATATTCAGAAAATGAATCCGGTAACAATTAGAGTTCTGGATACCAGTCGTTGCCATGTCTCAACAAAATTCCTGGACATGTGCCTATCTGGAACTGCATCTACTACAGCAGAGAGCATTTTGTAACCATGGATAGTGTGCTAGAATCTCGGAGTATTCCATGGAGTAACTGTGTAGGGCTCTCAGTTGACAACATATCAGTTAATATGGGCAGGCACAACAGCATCATGACCCATGCAACTCAAAAGAATCCAGCTGTTTATATGATGGGTTGCCCTTGCCATATTCTACACAATACACGCTGCTCAAAATGTTGAATATCCTACAATATTAAATACATGATAATGTTGAGGAAATCTCAGTAGAGAATATCCTGCTATTATCTTCCAGATTATATTTGGAATATCCAATTACCAATCCTATAGTGTGTAACATGTGACCTATCCATACTAGTATCCTATTCGTTATCCTACATATCTATCCTGTATTGAGAGAATGTGATCTCTCCAAAAGCTTTATATCCTTTATAGGAAATCCGAAATATCATGGGACTAAAAAGACAATGATTCAGTAGTACAATATTTGTAGGGTATTAGTAGATCTATAGTGTGTAAAATAACTGAATACTACATATATACATGTGTAATTATAAATTAACCTGATCATTGTAACAATTTAAGAAACATAGGATTTAACAGGGGAAGTTAGAGAGAAAGGAGTGTTTAGGGTAAGAGGTCTCATATAATGTAAGATGAAACATTGACAAGAAAAAATGATAAAGGGATGGATATAAGGGGAAGTTAGAGAGAGAGATAGGATGATTAGCTGGTATACATACCTGTATGAAGTGAACATCATATTAGCAGTGCAGCATGCGTACTATTCAAACATAGGGTGATACAAAGAGAACTCTTCCACTAATATCATCTAATTTATCTACAAGTGAAACAGTTTTTTGGATAATGAACTGTGCAGGAATAAAAGCACAGAAACCAGCATCATAAAACAGGTCATGTTCCCATACAGTTACAGGTTTACCTACACTGTTTTGCTTTTGATGATGCTGAAATCAACTAAGTGACACTAAGAGATGTGTTTTGGAGATTCTCTTAACAATTGCATTGTGCTTGGCAAAGTAGTTTATTCTTGCTGGTCTAATTTCATTGTTCAATATAGCAAGGATAACGCTGGAACTCTGCTCGATTCTTATAGCTACCATATATCTGATTGTTGATAGTGACAGTAATGTAACGGCAATATGCTGAGTGTACTTCTAAGTCTGTGCAGCAGGTAATCGAATATAGTTCAGCATACATCTTTTGGACAAGATCTGTGTCCGTAGAACTCAGAAGTGATCTAGTGTAACTGCCAGACAACAAAATTGAGCATGTAGATGATAATATGGAGAAGTCTAGATCTACATTGAGATTATTTACTTCATTGAAGTGACATGACAAAGATCCATGAACTTGCCTTTCAAAGTTTAGTAACCCATCAAATTCCTGTTGAAACTGTTCAGGAAGTGAGAGCCGCGGTCCGTGTACTTTTCCGCCATCCAAATGGCCTTAATCTCTAAACAATACGTACTTTGAGAAATTGCGCGCCGCGTTTAAAAATCCAATTATATTCTCGCCTCAGTGTTCGGATTTTGGAGAAATGATACCGACATCCTGAAATACTCTTGAGAGCCATTTATACTTTCAAACGTTAGAGCGTATTACTCTAAATCTAGATCCACAAGTCCGACGGGCCTTGCTCTTTCCCACCACGGCGTTTCGATACGGCCAATATCCCTAAGTTGCAAACGGATACGGACACATCCCAAACACCCCAAGGCCCATTATTCCTTACATGTTGGTGAAGCAGTAAGCATATGAAATACCAGAAACACTACACGTTTCGACAAAGCCTGACCTATACTCTTGCAGTAAGCGTATTAGGATTTACGGACTAATATCTCAAAAGTTCAAAAGTCCTAAATTTAGGGATCACGCACGCGTTTTTAGTACGCTGCGCGCGTACCTGCGTCGCTCGTCTACGTAACAATTGCGTAAGACGCGATTGAGCAACAGAAGAATTGCGTATCACGCCAAGGTCGGTTAAACCACTACCTCGCAGCAAACTCGGCTAGTTTTCAGTGCTAGAATACAATATGCTCACAACAGGCCACTGACTGCACCTGCTTGCACAGCCATAACATTGTGGGTTGGTCTTACATAAATTGGGGGAGGGGACAAGAGTAGGCATTTGCCACACCTCCACCTTAATTTTGTCTGCAAGCCTAATCCTTATGTTGCTGGACCTGTAGAGGTATATATAACCTGATTGCCCCCTCTTGCCTTCATCATCTTCAGTCCTCGGCTGGATTGATTGTTACAAGGCAAGGCAACAATAAGTTGGTTCCCCCGACAAGCTAGGTTGACTGTGTCATTCAACATGTGTATGTCCACCTCCACCCACAATAGTGGGTGCATGGTCAATGGCAGTAATGCTAGGGGAGCTAATTGAGCATTTATTAACCCTCACGAGTGCACGGAAGGGTTATTGTAGTCGGTCTATGTGTGTGTGTGTGGGGGGGGGGGTGTCTGTAAACAAGTTTTCTTGCAAACAGTGGCTGCTATGACTACCAAACATGGAGGTATGAAGAAGCAACGTTAGTTTATTATGTCCTTATTAGAGAGGTGTCTTCATTTCAGAGGGTGCTTGAAGATGTGTCCCTATATTAGAGAGGTGTCCTCATTTCAGAGGGCAGGCTTCAATAGAGTTGCAATTGGGACCTCAAGATATGTCTTTATTAGAGAGGTGTCCTTATTTCAGAGGGTGGTATGTACAGGCTTCAATGAAGGTGTAACCCTATTAGAAATCCCTCTTCAATCTCTCCCACCCACAATCATATCCCCCTACAATATTAATGCCACCACTCCCTGTTTTCACACCCCACCTCCCACATGTCCAGTATTCAGCCCGAGGCCTTCATTTGAATCCTAAGTTCTTCTCACTACACTATTTACTGGAATAAAAACAACTCAGATGTCAATGTGTGCACCTGGATGCTGGCCATCAAAGTCAAAGTTCGTCGTAAGGTTGTATATATCTCTACAGGTCCAGCAACACAGGGATTAGGCTTGCAGACAAACTTAAGGTGGAGGTGTGGCAAATGCCTACTCTTGTCATCTGAGCCCCTCCCCCAATTTATGTAAGACCAACCCACAATGTTATGGCTATGCAAGCAGGTGCAGTCAGTGGTCTGTTGTGAGCATGTTGTATTCTAGCACTGAAAACTAGCCAGGTTTGCTGATATAGTGGAGGCGACAATGTTTAACGGGCCTTGGCGTGATACGCAATTCTTCCATTGCATGCTCAATCGCATCTTACGCAATTGTTACGTAGACGAGCGACGCAGATACACGCGCATCGTACTAAAAACGCGTGCGTGATCCCTAAATTTAGGACTTTTGAACTTTTGAGATATTAGGTTCAAAAGTCCGTAAATCCTGATAAGCTTGCTGAAAGAATATAGGTCAGGCTTTGTCGAAACGTGTAGTGTTTCTGGTATTTCGTATGCTTACTGCTTTACCAACAGGTAAGGAATAATGGGCCTTGGGGTGTTTGGGATGTGCCGTGTCCGTTTGCAACTTAGGGATATTGGCCGACACCATGGCGGGAAAGAGCAAAGCCCGTGAGACTTGTGGATCTAAATTTGGAGTAATACGCTCTAACGTTTGAAAGTATAAATGGGTCTCAAGAGTATTTTAAGATTTCGTTACCATTTCTCCAAAATCCGAACACCGAGGCGAGAATATAATTGGATTTTTAAACACGGCGCGCAATTTCTCAAAGTACGTATTGTTTAGAGATTAAGGCCATTTGGATGGCGGAAAATTACACGGAGGCAGGCCATATGCATGTTTGGTGTAATAATATCCTTCCCATACTGTCTTTCAGACCGTTCACAGAATCGCAGTAGTAGTGTGTTTTCGACAGTCAATATTTCTAAACTTATACTTGGTTGACAGAGTATTCGGCATGCTAACACTAAATGTCGCCAACACTCTAGATCATCAGTTGGCAGAAGACCATGCATTGCAATTATTGAGTAGTGCACAACCCAATTTTTTAATTGATCAGCCGTTAATGAAGAGAATGATGTTTGGATTTTGTATGGGATTCGTCCAATATCGGATGGAACTTTCAGTGCATCAACACATTTCTGAAGTATTTCAAAATGTGAATCTTAATTCAAAATGTGAATCTTAATCTAATAATTGTCTACTGATCAAAACTTTCTTAATAAAGTGCTTAGCTAAACCTAAGTAGAGGTTATGCATAGCATCAACAACTAGCATTGTAGGAGCATCAAAATATGGTAGTTTTAAAAGGTATGAAAAACGACATCCAAGCTCGCTTTCTTTCTTTCGCAGATGAGACTTAGAAGTACACAATAGTAATGACTTGCACTTTGAGCAACCTAATCTAGCATTGTGACTAAGAAATCCACAGAGTTTTCATCCTGCTGGAAGATCACAAGAGCAGCATATAATGGCACATTTAACTATTTTTGCTGTGTATATGATCCCACATTAACAGTAAGTTCAACTCCATTCCAAAATTCCAACAGGTCACTAACAAGCTGATCAATATATGAATTTAGTGTTAACTCTGGTTCCTTGGAGCCTGGTATTACCCCAATCAATGATATGTTGTTGAGCTTATACCGCTGAGATCTTGGCAAGTTAAACCAAGATAAATATATTACGCCAACAGAATAACTTAAGTGCTTGTAGGGCTGAAACCAGTCTACATTTATGAGTGCTGCGAAAGAGTGCGACTCCTCTAAAAATGGCTTGCCATTCCATTTTAAGAAATTCTTCCAAACCCGACCATCATAGACATCCCTTAACTCTTTGCACGCGGAGGGCATATATATATGCATGCGCGCACCTACCGTTCCCCGCGGAGGGCATATATATACGCACATATGACCTTGCGTACACTAACGTTTCTCACTGCTTTCCTGCATAACTACTGTCCCTTCTCTTTAGAGCATCTAAATCCACGAGAGTGTACCTACACAAAACCGTACGGTAGTTAAGCTTCGGTTCAAAGGTTGAGCTTTGGGGGCGGGTGCTAATTTACACACACGCAGCTGTTTCCTGCTAACCGCAATTGTACATTGAACGACGTTCGCAGCCAGCCACTCCCTCAGCGCTTGTATCACGCTAACAATGGCAACATGTATGACAGTTGAAGACGTATTGGTAGAGTTGGAGAACAGTGAGAGTGAAAGTGATGATAACAGCAGTGAGAGTGAGGATGATTTTGAAGGCTACTTAGATGAGAACATGGAGGAGACTCTGGAAGATGATAGTGAAGAGAACAGTGAAGATGAGCAGAGCTATGAAGATCAAATGGATACAGTTAATCCATCCATCCCCCAGTACACCGGTCAACCAGGGATCTCAGTGCCCATCAGTGGTGATAGACCACATGATCTTTTCTCACTCTTTGTGGACAGGAACATGCTTCAACACATAGTGGAGCAGACCAACCTCTGTGCTGAACAGTACATAGCCTCGCACTCTTTGTCACCTCGCTCCAGGATTAGGCAATGGACAAAACAGGACCACACTCTCTCTGAACTTCAGAGGTTCATTGCACTAATCCTTGTCATGGGTCTGGTAAGGTACCCAAAACTAGAGAGTCACTGGAGCACCTCCTGGCCCTATGCCACTGAGGCTTTCTCCAGCGTAAGTTCCTACAATAAGATAATATAGAACACACAAACAAGTTCAATACATATACATCTATTACAGGTTATGAAGCGAGACCGTTTTTCTCTACTCATGAGATTCCTCCACCTCAACGATAGTACCCAGTACAGGAGGAAGGGAGAGCCAGGCCACGACCCCTTGTTCAAGTTGAGGCCATTTCTATCACCTCTCATCAAAAATTTTCAGTCATCGTACACTCTCAACCGTGAGGTCTCACTTGACGAGAGCATGATAGGCTTCAAAGGACGTTTGGGCTTCATTCAATACATGCCAAAGAAGCCTACCAAATGGGGACTCAAGGCCTTTGTGGTTTCAGATGCTAAAACTGGCTACATTTACAACTGGCACTTGTACACTGGTACTGAAATAAGTAATAGTCTGCAGTTGACCACAGTTCTTATCCTCTGTACAGGCAAAGATGACTCGTTGGCAAGTGGCGATGTGGGAATGACACATGCTGTTGTCATGAAGCTTGTTGACCCCATCAAGGACAGCGGGCACCATGTTTACATGGACAATTACTACACTTCTCCTCAGGTGTTTAGTGATCTCCGTGCCAACGGATTTGGCGCATGTGGCACACTTAGACTCAACCGCCGTGGCCTACCACCAGCCATCCAGGAGAAGGTGAGGAAAGGGGAGAGGAGAGCAATCGAAGTTGACGCCTCCATGCTAGCCGTAAAGTGGATGGACAAACGTGTAGTAACCGTAAAATGGTGGAGACGGGCCTTCTTGTATTTGTTGGACATGGCAGTTGTGAACAGTTACATACTCTATACATTGAAACATCCAGATAAAAAGAGAAGGCTCACACATGAGCAATTTCGGGTGCAGCTGGCCACAGATCTCCTCTCTGCTGCTGGCGACATAGCCGTTTCCCATCAGGGCCCACATCGCCACTCTTCACAGCCAGTTGCTAGGCTAACTGAGCGACACTTTCTCGCCTCTCTGGGGAGGAATGATGCTGGATGCCCCATCCAGCAGGACTGTGTGGTCTGCAGCAAGCGGAAGGGAAAAGGAAGGAAGACAACTACATACCAGTGCCGAGAGTGTAACCTGCCAATGTGTGTGGTACCGTGCTTTGAGTTATACCACACTAAGAAGGAGCCACAGCGGTACCTTCCATAACTGAGTATACATTAGCAGGTCGATTTATACGTATATATAATCATCCTACCGGGTATTCTACACACAACTACCACCTAAACTACACATAGTATGATATAAAGTACATAGAGTGTACATGAACATACCTGATAATGCTCAATACGCCAACTGTTAGAGTCTTGATAGTCGAATAACAAACGTATAATTAGGTCGATATACTTCTTGTGATGTAGCGCGCGCGTAGAGACTTGGTGCGAGTGGATTAACGGCACGAAACGAAGGAGTAACCACTTACCTATCCTTTAAGAGCAGAAAGCCACCTTCGTGGAGTCTCTAAGGAGCAGTGAGACGCTCCTTTTCCCAACAATCCAAACGGGGGCGAATCTGCGTGGCACGCGTCGCGTGATGCAATTATTACGTAAGCGCAGCGCCGCGTCCAAAAAGTTAAAAGACCATCAGACGTATTTCGTGATCTCCAGTGTTCAGAGCTTGTGACAAATTCTGCTTGGTATAAAAGATTCTGTAGTGAGGTGTGCGGATCAACATAGCAAAAGGTATGGAGGGGGTAGAATATTTTCTTTCCAGTTGCAAGTTCTACGGTTTTCACAAGAATACCACCACATCTAATATTGGGACGACTAGCGGGGTACATGAGGACAGGATCTGGCTTTTTGAGAACTTCCAGAGCCCTCAATGCATTCATGCAGTTTCCATACTAGGTGACAGCGTTTACACACACAGTACCTTCTGAAAGCATTGGAATTAATCCTACAACTCTTACGAGCTCTGTAAAGTGTTGCAGGAAAAAAGTTTCCTAGGTTTGCACAAACACTGTAAATGTGTCCAAGGGTGATGAAAAATACCTTGAGAAACCTAAATATTATTTCCAATACAAAATTTCGAACATGAAACCTTGCTTGTAGGAGCAAAAAAACGTAACCAACCAAGAAACTAGAGCCCTTGGTGCTCCATCAGTCATAGCGTTACTTTCATCAGTAGGAGAAGCAGGGGGGGGGGCGCTATCTCCATTTTCAGAATCACTACAGCTCTCTTCACTAGTGCAACTATGCAAATATATCACACAAAAATTAATAGATGATTTATACATATCTAGGCACTAACAAGAGTATACTTAAAAGAGATTTTTGGTACATTAAAAATCCTACCATCAATGCTAGACGGTACACTTTCTTTCTCTGACATTTCTTCAACCCCCTCATAAGTTGAGAGATTGTGGAGTGGAGAAACATCTCTACTTAAAGCACTGTGTTATTGGTGGATAAGGTCGTTCAAATCCACTGAAGAAGGCTCAGATTTACTATCTTCATTAGCTGTAGAACTTGCAGAGTCCGCATCATCAACAAACAGGGGTGCCTTGGACCACACATCAAGAGCAGGGTTATAGAACAGCCGCTGGTGAATCTTATAGGTCTTCAAAGAGACTGAACGACAACAGTGAGGACAAGTCCGTCTATCAGGCCTTGGCCTTTTAGCAACTGGCTCTTCAATCAATTCCATAACAATGCTCTCTCTATATAAAGCACACCGAAGTACAAAGTGCAGTTTAGCGGGTGCTGATCTATTGGTAGCTATTGCTTTGTGGCACGATCGTGATAATGTCCAGTGACGAAATACTTTCCGGAGATGAGATTCCCACTAAGAAAAAGTATCCTACGTACACCGAGTTCTTAGCCCATAGTGCTAGAAGTGGACCGCTGATGGGGAAGTTCACTGTTCAAACCAGCGATTCAAGTGATGCCGATAATGAAAATGATACAGAAGGGGAACAGTGTGCAAGTAAAGGACCCACTGATGGCCCTCTGACGAGACAGATACTTACCAAGAGCATGACTACTCCCATAAGTAGTAAAATGCTACTCTCCCATTCCAAAAAGGATTGTCCCTCGAATAATATCAGGAAGCATGGGGTTATCATCAGTGAGAGATTCACTGTGACAGGTATGAATAAGAGTCTCCCAGGCACTAGTACAACTCCGACAACTAACATCAGGGGATAATTGCTTGCAAATAAAGCGCAGAGTCTCCCTAGCAAGAATCCAACCCTTACAGCAGGTCTCAGAAGGCAGCAGTGGTCTAATAGTACTAAAAGTCTTACCAGCAGAAGCACAACTAGTACCATGGAGCAGTTGTATTCTGGTCATCAGAGCACAACCCCCAAAAGTGGTACCAGATTACAGCTACCAAAGATCACCTGTGGAAACAAGGTTTCTGCTGCCAGGACACTTCTCTCCAGTACTGGTCAAGACTCCACAACTTCAAACAAGACAGCATACACAAGTTCTTCAGTCCTTAGTAAAAGTCTTGATAGTGATGAGACTCCCATGTCTGAGGATGAGAGTGATGCATTGAATGAAGATGAGAGTTATAATATGCATGGTAGGGAAATTTTTCAGGAACTTCGGAGCACAAATTTGCTATTAGGAAAGCTAATCAATGATATGAGACAAACTGAACGTCGTGTCAAGGCACTTGAAGAAAAAGCTACCACATCTACAAGTAGCAGTAGCAGTGGTGCTTCAGAGCGGAAGGCTAAAGTTGTTCCTCTTCAAATAAGGGTAAGACTATACCTGTTGATAGTATACATTTGCATGCAACATTTCTAGTTTTCCATGCAAGTGAGAAATAATGACTACCGAGATAACTCCTGGTTCATAATTGAGAATAAAGACAATATACTTGGTGTACATGAATTGTGTAGTTACCTTGACTCTTGTGCACACCTGTAGTCTGAGACAAGAAAAATGTATAAAATGTTACTTGACGAAGATGATGATTTCATTGGCTATGACACTACTCAAGGGTAAGTTTATAACTTATAGTGGGACTTAGTCATACAGCTGGAAAATTTCATATGTATGTATGGTGTCTCGCGCCAAATGCCAAAGCTTATGGTTTTAATATGCCGTCATGTGCTTGTGCACATTATGACTAGGTGTGTTCTCTCCACTCACTATGGTGAGTGTACCTTCTGGCCAACTCACTTTTGACTCAAAAAGAAAGTTGGAAAACCAAAAAAGGTAGAGAAATTTCATCACTTTAGACTCAAAAACAATGTAAGAAAACAAGATAAGGAAATCTCACCACTCTACTCACTCAGATATGTATAAAAGGAAACTCCCTCTAGATGTGCTACTTTCTGGGCAACTCACACTTCACTCATAGAGCAAGTTGGAAACCCCAAAAGATTGAGAGTTTTCATTAAACCTTAACTCTATGCTGAGACTATTTTAAGGATGGAGAAAGACTGTATGACATGCATGTAGCTATATACTTTGTGACCATTTTACTTCTGCAGCTAAACCATTACATACCACTTCCTGTAATAATTCTAGCTAGTGTATATATTGCTATCACACACCTGCATACATTTGGGACATATACTTGTTGCCATTATGTAATTTGACACATTAATATCATATCATTTATGACTTCAATATAGTTTAATTTTCAATGTGATTCACACAATATGATCCTGGGGTGCTGGTGCACACATGTAACATGAGCTGGAGAGTGCCAGTGCACACACACGTACATAAACATGTAACTACAATGAGCTGTGTAACATGAGCTGAAGAGTGCTGGCGTATATAAACACATGATCCAGAGGGTGCTGGTGCACACATGTAGCCAACATGAGCTGGACAGTGCTAGTGAACACAAAATTAAGCGGGTAACATGGAGTAGGAGAGTGGATGTATACAAATGAGGCAGAGAGTGCTGGTGAACTTGTACACAATACACACATGCATGTGCAGTAGTAATTAAAGGAGTCTAGAGAATTGAAGGGATAGGGAAATGAATGTCGTAATGGCTTCTTTCAGCATCATGCCATTGTTGTGTGTCACATTAGAGAATATGGCTCCCATTGAAGGGAATGCAGTGGAAAAGTCCCTTTCACGCAAGGCTATGAGATGAGGATACATTCTTAGAGGGTCTACTCCGTATGTAGACTCACGAGTCAGTTGCCCAATAGTAGTTTCATGAAGAGTAACTGCATCCAAAACAGAAGGCACTTGCAATGGAGGCAATGCATGAATTCGGCATGTAGTTGTGGCTAAAATATCCGGGATACCTCCATTTCGACCTGGGATGGTATGCAGGTTCCAGGCACTAATAAATGTTGCTATTGGTGAGGCAATTACACGAATTGTGACCCATGACACAGAGAATCTATGAAGTTCATTTCGCATATCAATTAACTCCTCTGCTTCCATCTGCACAAGTACAGATTTAATTGGATAATTTACGCGGGAGTTAATTTCAGGCCATATTCTCTCTGCTCTGTGGTTCTGTCTAGATGTTGTCTGCAGTACAGGGAGCCTCTGTTGGTTCACACGATGGTGAGCAAGGTATTGCTGCACTGTGGCAACCAGTGTAAACTCAGTGCCATGATCTGACCTGACCTGGTTCCAAATACCCTTCTGCAAAAGCAGAGGTCGAAATATTGCCCCAAAAATTGTTATTGCATTCTTTCGTGGCATAGTACAGAATCCCACAATTTTTCGGCTATATCCATCTATAGCGAGGACATGAACAGCACCATACATCACTAACTTCTCATTCTGATCAAAATGCAGCTTCTCCCCAAAAAACTCAGCGCGATAAGGTATTGGATTCATCAGTCTCCCGAGCGTCTGCGTTCTTACGGCGTGTGCTAGTGGAAATGTGCGTCTTAGAGACATTCCCAAACGCCACTGACTTACTCGAATTCCCTCAGCGCGCAACAGGCCTTGAAGTGATCTTCTACCGTACGAATGACCGATATTCGAAACTCTCAAACGCATAACTTCATCCAATTCACGATCTCCCAAGTTACTTCTGTAGTGGATACCTCTAGAAGAACAGAACCGCCTCAGATTTCTAACAGAGAGACCTGAAATTCCGGGAAACATTCTTTGGAGAAAGTGACTCACATTACCCAAGCTGTCGCCGCGATGGACCACTCTCCAGCGAATTTCTCTCTCGAACCCAGTGAAGATGTCTTCAGCCATTTTCAAAGTTCATAGTAGAGCCCTTACAGGATGTACATGTGTATGTATGTGCGCATGCGTAGGTTCTAGAGCTCTACTGAGGCGGGAATCACATCGACTAGTTGCAAGACTTGTGCTGTGTAGACTAGTAATGGATTCGGATACAACTCCAGTGCATTCGACCGTTCGGATTACCCGAGGGGACAAGGTAGTACGCCTTTCTCTGGATGACCTAGAGGTGAGCATAGTTTGTAAGGGTGCTTGAACTGTAAAAGCCGTAGCTACAGTTACATCTATAGCTTTCTAGTGCTGGTTTCAGGCTGTGTGTATAATGGAGGTACTATAGAGGGGATCGCGTACGATTAGATACTCCAAGTATATCGGCTGCATGCTCCGAGGTCACCTCCCAGGTGCGGGTGCGAGTGCAATTATTTTTTAAATTACATATCATTGTCAACCGCACTCCACAGTTAGACACCGCCCTACCTTGTCACTGTTTCCTTTTTTTATTTTTGCAGGCAAGAAAGATATCTCCTGTCTTCCAATTGCAACCTAATACTGTGTACCTTGTCAATGAATTTGACAATGTTGCTGTGTTTCCAAATGAGACCTCAGGTCGTTTTAATCGATCACTCATCAATCCTTCTGCTGTATATGCAGTACATGGTGAAGAAATGGGTGGGTCTACTCCCTTTACACCATCACCTGCAGCTAATTCAAGTGCTCTTACGCCATTTGGAGCCTACCATGGGCCTATGTCGCAGCTCCCACCTCAACGCCCACAACTCTCTCTGCGTCGGAAATCAACTACTTTTCGCAAAACTGTGGCAGTTGTTAGTCTGTCTTATCCAAGCTCCAACAAACCATCCACTTCAAAGGCCACTTTCCATCTGGATTATAAGATTGTGACTCAGGTAGTCGTAACACTGGAAGTAGGGAATTGTAGTCCTGATATTGTGGCTGAGTTAATCCAGCAGCAAGTTGGTTTCCAAGTGGTGCTACTGGACAGCAAATGTTTTCCAATACTTGAAAGTGACACCACAAGAGGAACTGACTATTGGAAATCCAATCGCAAAATTCTTGCTGCGTCCAAAAGTCTCTACACAAGGCTGACTGGATCTTCAGCCAATGTCAAAAGGGCCAATCATGCTGTTGATTTGACAAATTCAGATGAAGAAGGAGTTGCTCCACCTAAGTCAAAATGCTGTTGTCTCTCAAGCAATAAGTTGGATAAGATATTGGACACTGTAGAAGCCATAAAGGAGAGGAATGATGTCATTGAAAAAATATCCGGTCTTTTTGAATGTGTTATTTGTAGAGAGATTGTCCAGAGACCACAATTCAGTCCTTGTTGTAAGAGAGTTGTTGGGTGCCAACAGTGTGTTCGTCGTTGGTTCCGTGATCACAATGCATGCCCACATTGCTCTACATCTGGTGTCATTGACAACTATGCAGACCTCAGGGGTGCGGATGATTTGTTGGGGTCTCTTCGTATGCTTCGTGGCAACGGTTCTAATCATGGCACTACCGAGTCGGAGACAGCCGAAGACGATGGTAGTGACAATAGTGACTTTGAATTACCAGCATTCAACATCCGCAACCACAGTGCTTAATTACTGCTCACCTGTTATTTGTCAGCTTCACTATCTATCCCAAGATTCCCAACCATGTTTATGTGTGTACCTGTACCTCCACTCTCCTACTCCATGTTACCCGCTTAATTTTGTGTTCACTAGCACTGTCCAGCTCATGTTGGCTACATGTGTGCACCAGCACCCTCTGGATCATGTGTTTATATACGCCAGCACTCTTCAGCTCATGTTACACAGCTCATTGTAGTTACATGTTTATGTACGTGTGTGTGCACTGGCACTCTCCAGCTCATTTTACATGTGTGCACCAGCACCCCAGGATCATATTGTGTGAATCACATTGAAGATTAAACTATATTGAAGTCATAAATGTAGACTATGATATTAATGTGTCAAATTACATAATGGCAACAAGTATATGTTCCAAATGTATGCAGGTGTGTGATAGCAATATATACACTAGCTAGAATTATTACAGGAAGTGGTATGTAATGGTTTAGCTGCAGAAGTAAAATGGTCACAAAGTATATAGCTACATGCATGTCATACAGTCTTTCTCCATCCTTAAAATAGTCTCAGCATAGAGTTAAGGTTTAATGAAAATTCTCAATCTTTTGGGGTTTCCAACTTGCTCTATGAGTGAAGTGTGAGTTGCCCAGAAAGTAGCACATCTAGAGGGAGTTTCCTTTTATACATATCCGAGTGAATAGAGTGGTGAGATTTCCTTATCTTGTTTTCTTACATTGTTTTTGAGTCTAAAGTGATGAAATTTCTCTACCTTTTTGGTTTTCCAACTTTCTTTTTGAGTCAAAAGTGAGTTGGCCAGAAGGTACACTCACCCACTATACATGCTATGTTGCAATGGTGTAGTGTATGAGGGTACTAAAAGGAAGTGAATGTGTTGAAAGTGCATATTTGTGTTGCCATTTGAATTAGGATGTAACATTGTACCACTTTTAGAACTACTTTCAAGGATTCTGCTAACCAAGATGTGTGTAAACGTCTTGTAACGGAAGTTAGGAGTCTCAATCCTTCTTTTTCAGCATCTGATATTAGAGGTATATCCTTACTTCCTATCTAGAATGATCTGTGCATGAACATCCTCTTCCCATCTCCTCTACCTATAGCTGCTAGTTATACGTATTATAAGACACTGTGTCAAGAAGCATCACTGGAATGTAGGGGGAAGATTAGTAACAGACAAGTTCAGCAAAGGAGGAAGCAAAGAGCTTTGACAGTAAGTTTATGTACCCGTATGTTAAATGCATATAATTACCCTACTCCTTAATTCAGAAACTTTCAAAAAGAAGGGCCACTTTTGAAAAATCAAACTTTGAGAGCAAGGAAAGGTGGAGAAAGGTAATTATACAAGAACTAATGTCAAGTGATGAGAGTGGCATGGACGAGGATGGAAGAGCAGTGATATTTGTGAAGGATCTACCATGGAGAAGTGATAAAGTTGGAAGATTTTTTAAGCGCTTGGACATGGTTCAGCAACAAAATAACTCGAAACAAGCTGTTCGTCAGAGCAAGGTTCGTGTATCTGCTGCGGTAGCTTCTGAACGCCTTCCTCCTAGAGATTCCAGTGCTATTCCTCAATGGGCTTATTGCCAAGACCAATCTCCAGATGTTCCCAGTGCAGGTATCAATTGATCATGAGTGTACATACATGTGGAAAATGGTTTAAACCGTTAACTATTACATACTGGTTCCTTCACAATCATCATAATCACTAGATATGCTCATTAATCATCATCTAAAAATAATCATCATAATCACTAAGACTATAGTTATTATATCAGTTGCAATGTGATTTTAATTATACTTTCAGTTGCACATTCTATGATGAAAAATAATGGAAGCTATAAAACATAAAAGACATATATGTCACATTAATGTATAAATATTTACTATCAAAAAGGTGGTGAATATATCAAACATTTAATACAAGATATATCATATATATACTTTATTTTTTACCATACGAAAGGTAAGGGATATGTCGTCTTCCTACCAGTTATCCCATATAGGACATTTAGTAGTATCCTTTACAGGAAAATTGTACATGATATTCCATTTATCCTGCCCTAAAAGATAGCAATGAAATATGCAGTATCCTGTATCAATTTGTTGCAAGTCCTGCAAGAGGATATCTAGCTTTTCTTCTGGTGACAGCGCAGAAAGCCAACCACTTCTTCCGAAATATGTCATAATAGGCAGTTAGTTATTTTTAGTTACTTGTACCTATCACTTTAGGCAATAGGGGTTGATGATTTTCTGGTAGACTTGTACTACTACTTTGACAAGAGTATAAAGAGAAAGGCTGAGCTAGCAGGTACATTATTGCATGATGTTGTACATGAGTTCTTTCAGTGTGCACAGACACTTCTGCTTGCCAAAATACTCTTTATCCATCTACTACTTCTGTTCTCAGAGTTTGCAGAGTTTTGTGATATTGAGTATAGAAAAATAATTCACCACATCAATGTGAGGTGGCTTAGTTTACAAACAGCTGTTGACAGAACATTACTACAATACCCATTACTAAAAAGCTACTTCGTCTCAAAAGGTAAGTACTCACATATTCTCTTTGTGCATGCTTAACATGTCTTGTTACAGTAGACGAGAGCACACCTAGGTTCAGGAGGTTACAGAGCACTTTCGAGAATGACATGACTGAGGTCTACCTACTCTTTTTCAGTCATGTTCTCTCACTTTTTGTGAGGTATAACTCCTTTCTGCAACATGAAGAACCTATCATAGGAGCAATTTATGAGCAGGTTGTTCACTCTAATGTACTAGTGTACCCAAATTATCATGTTCTGCATGTATGCATTGTAGATACACAAGTTTTTGCTTTTCTTGTCAAAGTTCATGGTGGCAAGAGCTCTTACAGGATACAAGGATTACTGAGGTCGACTACAGAACGCAAGAAAACCAGCATGAAGGTGAGAATACTACACCTACTTATTAATTCTTATCTTATATGCACATACATGCAGATGGGAAACTTCAAATAGGCATAGTCACTCACCGGAAAGCTAAATCCCTTCTGGAAGAAGAGCTGTACCTCCAGTAAAGATGTCTAAATTTTACAAAGGAGTCAGAAGCTTCTTTGAAACTGCTGTGGAGTATAGCCTTCAAAACGTACCCCATGATGATGTAGTTTTAAAAAATGCTAGATTTATCAGCAACGAATGCAAGCAGATCAACTTCAAGCTGAGTATTGTGTAATGAGGTATGTCAAATATTGTTTTATTCATGTGTAGTTACATAAACATACTTTTCCATAGGTAACAAGATCTGCTTCCCTTTTCATCACCATCGGAGCTGTCAATGATCAGTGAGGAAGTTATCCAATATCAACTACTTAACAATGCTGACATTCCTTGCTCAGTATGGGATGATGCTTGAGTTCAAGATGATGATGATAATTGCCACTATCGTATGGATGTTATTTGGTGCTATCTATCCTTTTTTAAAGGGTTCAGACGGTCCACCAACATTTTCAAGGTTGCCAAACTTGTTCTTGTCCTTCCTCATTCTAACGCTGGTGAAAAGCGGTTTTTTAATTATTAGAAAGAACAGAACACCTTTCCGTCCAAATCTTGCCATTAGTAAGACCCTACCAAGCCTTCTTACTGTCAAGCTGGCTACTGAGGAGCCATGTCACAAGTACGAGCCACCACCATGTGTGATAAAAAATGCTGGGAAAGTAACATGGCAGTATAACAAAGAACATAGGAAGAATTAAGTATTATTACATTTGTTGTTTTGTTGAACACTAATAAAAGGTTCTCAGTCATTCGTATCAGCAACCCTTGGCATCTCTGGGTAGTGTGACTGGTGAGGATTTTTCACATTCCATTACCTGTGCATATGACGAGATTGTAACCTGGAAGAGGAATATCTTCGGAGTTCCCTCTGGGGCAATAGGGAAAAGGTTTGTTTCTGAACTTTCACGCTTATTTCTTGCCTATGCACATTCTTCCACTCTTGAATCTGTGGCTCTAAAAGTAGCTATGGTCCTTCCAGCCCTTCTCTTCCAAAAGCCTTTCCATCACTCCACAGCCAAAGATCATGTAAAGTGTCTGGAAAGGAGATTGGTGAAGTGGCATGCAGGTCACATAGATGATTTAATACATGAATCTCGCACCATTCAACGACAACTAACAAAGTGAAATGGACCCCACATGGAGGAACAGTTAGCAAGAAAAATTCGGAAAGTTGATACGTGTAGGAAATGTAAGGGCTGCCGTTTGGTTACTATCAAACTCTGTGAAGGGCGGCGTGCTTTCCCTGGATAGAATACCACCAGGCTCATCAGAAAGTGTGAGGGACATTCTAATTAAAAATTGGTCAACCACACACTGTATCACACAGTACGGTAGTACTGTGTATATAGGGATTGCTATGGTCTATTCCCATTGAAAACCATATATAAGGATTTTGCTTCAATTTTAAGTTGATTTCACTTTTGATGATATCAAAGTGAATAATGTGTAAACCAGTATACTAAAATTGGTTGTGTTGTGTTGTGTAATAGCTTAAAAAGTGCTTTTCACATTTTGTCCATGTTTTCTTCTTCTTGAAGCAGTGTACCATAAAACCAATGATCTTGCATTTTTGCATGTGGAAAATGTATCATTACAGGATAGGGAATAGAGGTATTTCGTTAACCCTTGTAGTTCATGTAATACTGATCGTTATCTCTCCCAGCAATGTATTATGAATGAGGATAACTAAGGCCATACAAACTAGATTCCTTGTTTCGCATCACCGCCCGCGCGCCCCTCCGCCATACCGCACCAAAGGTCATTATGCTTATTCCAGCCCGTGACCACACCCCCTTCTCCTAGTCATGCGCTTCTCACGTGTTAGTCTAACGTCCAACGTGTATAGGGGATCATGAGTTTTGTGTGTCTCTGCATCGTCCTCGGCGGTACTGCTGTCATTCCATGGATGGTTGCTGGGCTTGAGCCAGCCCAAACCTTCGTTGAGCTCTTTCAGCAACTCTGCGCCGGCTCTGTGGTGTGTCTGCGTGACTATGCCGGTAGACTCCGGGACAGTCGACTCGTACGTGCATTTGTAGGCACCGCAAAGGATGCTCTAGTTGCAGTGGATTTGAACTTACCTGTGACTGATGTTTGCCGGCAATTTGGGTGGTATGTGAGGTTGAATTGTGAGAAGAAAGAAGGAGAATGTTCTTGTGTAGCAACTAAAAATGCCTTTGAAATCATGATGGTCAGCCAAAAATCCCTCTCCAGAAAAAGTGAGTTACCTAGCCGTATAGAAAAGCCCAGAAACAACAAGGACAGAATGTTCAATGATCTTGTGAGTTTGTTTGCGAGTAACAGATGGAAATGGAGCGATGGAGGGGATACACATGGCAGTAACTTCATTTCCAATCTATGTGATGCACTATGGTACTTAGACGGACATCACTCCACTCTTGCAACACGATCTTGCTCTATCCCGGAACCCTTTGACAAGTTTGAAGGTTATAATATGCCAGAAAGAAGCAAACACCGAAAGCGCCGTACTTGCAACCTTAGCTTTGATGTTCTCATAAAGCATGTTGCAGTTTTGAAGGAAAGTTTGCTGTCTAGTTGGATGCAGCAGTCTGAGTGGCGTGATCTTAAGGAACGTGTAAGCAAGTTGACAACCGCGATGGATGACTACTGTACGTATTTGAGGCAGCAGTGCAAAACAGCCAAAACGAGGCATGATTCTGTTGCTGCTGGGTCTGATTCTGGAACACTCACTGTACTCCCACTAATCACAGTAGTTAGTAGCCGACTCACTGCACTCAATGACACTATGAAGGAGAAGCCATGCTATGAAAGAGTATTTGTGAACGACTACTCTGGAACTGATCCCAAGAAGAAGTATCAATACGTTCAAGATCTGCGTAAGGGTTTAACTGTTCCAGCTGTACTATACACCTGTAGTTTGGGGTCAAACCTTGGGAACTATCTGTTTATTTGGAAACTCCCTCGTGGTGTGACACTTGAAGCGGCAACCAATGAGAACATACGAATAATCAATGAAATAAAGGATCTTATACCAACCTACCACTCTCGTGCTCTGAGGAAGGCTTTCATAGACCGATTTGGACTTATAGCTGGTGGTGTGAAGTCGTATATACTTCGTCAGATATATCATGAATTGACAGGTGTGGTATTGTAGTGCATCTGTAGTGTGTTTTTACATACAATTTTACTGCATTTTAGGAGATTCTAGTGCTGGTAGGACTACTGAGGAGTCGGAAATCAATTCAAGAGTTGAAGAAGCGCTACAGATGGAAGATCCAGATATCCTAATTGATCTACGACACCTGAATACCAACCACAGTGACAGGTATGAAGTGTTCTGGACACACTGCCTTTCATACCTGAATGAATGCACTGCTGTGCATGAAAGAAGACATGATACAGCCACTTACATAGCAAAAGCTATATATCAGTGAGAGATTTGATTGAACAAGTATCTAAACTCTGTAGTGAAGGCACACCTATTCCATCAGAGCAATGGGTTCGACTACAGTTCTGTCCTAAAAACCCCCGAACCAAGGCAGCAGCACAATTCAGGAGACGCCTTCCTATCAAAATGATGATTCAGAAGCGCCAGTTTCGTCAACATCACATGGATGCTCATTACTGTGCTGCTATATTCCGCTACCTTCGGGAGTATGCAGTCATGATTCGTGACTTGTCAGTGTTTATTTGCATGGATGACAAACACCGTGTGAAAGTTGGTGAACCTGGCACACCAGTGGCTGCTGCTGAAAGGGGACGCCAAGTACTCGTATCCACGGACCAAAGTTTTGAAGTGTGTGACCATGACTTTACGAGATTTAGTCTCATTCCCACAGTCGTTCTGCATGTTAACATTCCACCCACGATAGATGGCTCTTGGTATGATGGGCAAGTGCATGTTGGGTTGAAAGAAGCTGTATTTGAACCGTCTGGCTCTCTAAGGCATGCAACTGAGTTACACAATCTGCTGATGCATGAAATCGGAACTAGATCAGTTTTGTTTCTCTACACCGATGGTGGACCAGATCATCGGACTACCTATGTTTCAACTCAATTATCACTGATAGCCCTATTCTTGAATTTTAATCTTTACTACCTTTGTGCAGCACGTACTGCCCCTCACCATTCATGGAGAAACCCTGTTGAAAGGATGATGTCAATACTTAACCTAGGGTTTCAGAGTATTGGTCTAATGAGAGAGAAAATGAATGATGGGGCTGAAGCTGCACTAAAAAACTGCAATAAAATCTCACTACTACGAAAAGCAGGTACTCCATTTAAGGAGGATATTTTGAAGTCGTTGAAGCCAACCGTTTCCTTGCTTTCAGATGCGATCTGTCGCCTAGAACTCAAACAGAAAAAGTTTCGAGTGTATGAAAGTTCTTCCAATGAAGATATTCACGCATTTTGGGAAGTATTGGAGCTTGTTGATCCATCACTAACAAGGGAAGATACAAAGAAGAAGGATATCGAGAACAAGTTGAAGCTGAAGGCATTTTATGAGCACTGCTGTCGATCAAGGCATTACTTTTTCTCAATCAAGAAGTGTGGAGAAGAAAGTTGTGACATTTGTAAGCCACTTCGAATGCCAAAGGAAGAGTTTGCAAATATCAAACATCTGCCAGATCCAATGATTTGGGATGAAGACCACTACTTACCTTTTGATATAGCTTTCCAGAAGGAGACCAGTGAAAAGGATAGGCCCTCTTTGACCAAGCCGATCAAGAGGAGAAAAACACTTCCATTCACACCTAGTGTGCAACACGTTAACAATATCAAGCTAATGCTCCAATGTGAGGAGTGCGATCTTTGGAGGCTCTTATATTCTAAGAGAAAACTCTCAATTCAGGAGAAAACCCATCTACAAGCATACATGAATGACATAAGTTATACTTGTGGTGCTACCTTACAGGAACTGGACCTCCCAGAGACCTTTTCCTGTGTTTTTGTTCGTGAGCATAATTGCTTTGATCCAATCGAAAAACTCTACTACTCAGCGAACCTCGATCCTATATGCATCTATTGTGCGGCCGATGTGCAACAAGAACCCAGTGATATTTATCCTATCTGTGACACTTGCAGTTCTGAAAAAGAACCCATTCGAAAACGACATGCATCATAGTCTATAGTCATTTCAGTTTTCAAAGTTCTGTTCCTTCTCTTTTATATGTATGATGCTGAGCAACCCTGCTGTGGCCCTGCAGTGTAAGAAACAACGACATCGCATTACCGAGTGCGTCTTGCGCGATGTAAAAATTAACTTCCGGTCACCGCGCGGGCAGAAGCGCATAATAATGAATAATGAAAAATGACCGCCCGCCCGCGCCTAAATTTAGAAATAGGCTGATGCGAAACAAGGAATCTAGTTTGTATGGCCTAATGAGCAAAACTCCGAAACGATGGTAACCATCAACTTGAAAGTCAGCATGTGCCGAGATATCATCGCTAATGGCAACATAACAAAAGCATATGTTATCATAACAAAAGCATATGTTATTTTAACCCTTGTGATTCTTGTAATACTGATGTTAACACTCCTCTCTATACAATACATGTACATGTATATAGCTAATTTCATTTTGAATGTACGTGCACGCGCATAGTACAGTATATAGTTAGCATGCGTCGTACAATAAAACAATTACATAATGAGAGAAGGCTCCTTAATGACGTCATTACATCTGCCACACATGCGCAAACGCTTAGCAACAAGCGCGTAGCAACTAGGCACAGTGAACTGTCTGATAATAGACGTTTAGCAACTAGCACTTAGTACTACATGAGACAGATGTTTTGACGATTCTTGTGCTACTTCCACTGTCAGAATACTGCATACGCCTACAGTGTGTTGCTCTCTGCCAGGCTCTACGTATGTATCGTCTGCTGGAGTAGCGGCATGCTACCAAGCCAAAGCATGGGTGACCGACAGAGCATGTTTGTAGTACATTGCTAGCAAGTTTGCTCAGCCGATAATACGTTGCTAGCAGGTTTGCTCCTTGTTTGTGTATGCAGCTGGTTGTAGCTTTCCTCTTTAGTAACTAAACCACACCCTACTAATCATACATCTCAGTGTGATTATTAGGGCCTATATATAGCAATAATGAGCCAGATGTTTTATGGATATAATGAACATTTGCATTGCTTATAATAGACAAGAGAAAAGTAAATAAAAAATTTTGGAAATTTGAAGTGTAATATAGGGATTGCTTAAAATGAACAGAGACAAGATTGGCTCACAGACATACTCACAGACATGCTATACACATCAATGTACTAAAAGGTATTTTGTTGTACATCGCATGTATTACTGTATTTCAGTAACAAAAGCTTCAATTTGTATGATGATAAACCTAAGTACTGGCAGTTACATAGACTACCAGTTACATAGAGCCTATAACTCTTCATGCACTCTTTATGCACTCGCTATATCATCATTTCAGGTTGGGAAATAGAGGTATAATTAACCCTTGTAGGTCTTGTACTGATATCTCTCACAACAATACAATATGAATGAAGATGATCAATGAATCTGGTGAGGCAGCAACCACGGCAACCACAGACCTGAAAGTTGGCGTTTGCCAAGATAGTATAGTTAATAGTAAAACAAATTTGTTTGTCCCTTATCACAGGCAGTATACAATCGCTGGACTGGATCGGTGGACTGGACCAGTGGACTCGTCGAAATCGTGTATTACGTAACCAATAATTATAACGCCGTAGGTGTGGATTTAATTCGGACGCACGCATGTACTGACAAGAGTAAGTCGCACTATTCTGCAGTCGTCTAGATGAGCTTGTTCAGGGGTGGGGGGTGTGTGATTGTTGCCTTTGGCCTCAGTATCAGAGCTAGCGGTACTTGTAGATTTGCACTGGTAATAATGATGTGCACAGGCTTATCCAAGCACGTATTAACACACCGCAGAGTAATACAACGCCTAATAAAGATCAAGCGCCTATTCGGTCATACTACGCTGTTGACTAACATACGTGAAACCAAACTTATAGGTAACAAACTAGGTATAGGTAACAAACTATACGTGTACGACATGCCAGAACTCCTGTTCTTCCATGAGACACGCATGACAACACAGTGAAATTACAGGAAATCTTGATGGCTGTCTAAACACAATACTACATACGACCACTGGTACATATAACAAAGACTTGTAAGAAAGACGCTAAGAAAGCCTGTTCCTGAGGAGGATGAGTACATAACTATGTACTACACATGACGATAACCAAAATGAGAAAGTAGGTCGCGGTGGCACTGCCTCAGCCTTTGAAAGACTTCAGGAGCAATGTTCAAGTCCTGAGGTGAAAAGGAGGGCCACTTCTTCTGCAGGCACACCACATTCACATGATAGTATGCTGGAGAAAACTTAGATTGAGGGGTGCCTCCGGATGGAGTAAATGATCTCCATTCACGGTGTTGAATGCAGAGATCGTAGGGGGGCATTGGAGGTTTGGTGTACTTATTGCCACATCCTGCACACTTGGAAATGTTACCAACAATAAAGCAAAGATTGAATGGTGAGAATTCCTCAGCCATTGGAGGCACTGGTGCTGGCTGTGGTTGTGGTGAATGGGTTGGCATGTATGGAAAGTGCCAGTCTTGATATGATGGGGAAATAGGCCAATCACAGTAAGGCAAAGAACCTGACATCCAGGGAGGGTGGCTGGAAGTAGCATATGCTGAGTTGGGAGCCATGTATGGAGAAGAAGAGTAGGGACTTGAGCCAGAGAGGGATGAGTAGGGTGCAGGGCTGGGTAGAGATGAGTATGATCCACAACCAGTGTGAGATGAATCAAGTGAAATATTTACCATAGAACTACTGTTACCAACTGACTGAGAAATATTAGTGCCATTACCTGATGCTGCTTGGGTGACATCAGTGATACGGTCAGTACGAGATTCAGGGGGGGAGGCTTTTTTCGTTTTCGTGGTGCTTGTCCCCCTTTTCTTCCACATCCAACTGGCATATCATGTACAGCTAAGTGGGTGAAATTGGGCTTCTTCTTGGCTTTCTTGACTGAGGCTAAGAAGTCAGACAGTTTCTCATTCACTTCTGCTACAACCACAGTGTGAGAGCATATACCCAACGACTTGAAGTTGGCGCAGTCAGGATCACACTTGTACTTTCCACCTTTGCAAGGTACTACCAAGTGCGGACGTTGACCACTACGACTTAGCACCATCCTTGCTTCTTCTGAATTGCCTGGAGCACCAGTGATACTGCCTGGAGAGTTGAGCAGCTCTTCTGCTTTCCTCCATATCCCTTGCAAACAAGGTTGAGGGATAGTAACCTCTGCTGCCACAGATGTCACATCAACAGATAGTTGCTGTGGTGTTGTACTAGTACTAGTTGATAGAGACTGCCGAGAATTACTGTTACTGTGGGTAAGTGGTGGGTTACTGGTTTCAGGGGAACAGGAAAAGAGTGTGGATGATGAAGTAGCACTTGGTTCAATCACGCTAATGGCAACCCTATCCAAATGTGCACGTCGCTGTGACTCTGTCATCTTGAACCACTTCAGTTCAGGGACCACGAAGTGACTGTACTGCATCTTGAACCGGTACTTTCCACGGCCAATTACGGCTCTTTCAATCTCCCGCTCCTGCTCATCAACAACGTCCTTGAGTTTTCCAACAAACTCTAGCAGTTGGCTTGATTTGTAGTTGACGTGGGATTTTAGCACTGAGTTCACAGTCTCACTTGCATTGGTCGTAAAAGGTTGTGGTGGGTTGCCTAAACCTGCTTGTTCACGGATTGGTCGTAGCATTGTTGACTTCATGGTCTCAGCTTTATGTTGAACAAACCATCCAAAAAAGCCAGGTTGTGTGCCTGCATTGGACTCCTCAATCTTTCCCCACCGTGATTCTAAACTTGCAAGCTTTGCTTCAAACTGATCATTGCTAGTAGAATCAGCAAGGCCTTCAGAAAACACTTCACCTTGCTGACATCCAAAAATATCATCCAAGATCTCCCTTGCTGCAGAGTCGGGAAACTTCTGCTCATGTAATCGCATTTTGATGTTTCTGCGAAAGTGTATGAAACATGTAAGGTGAGTGGCAAAACGAAATTCATGTTTAAAAGCATCTGCAAGTGCCTTTTCTCCATCGGTTCCGAATGCGCGTACACCTTGGAGATCCTTGCGAAGTCCAATCAGACTTGAGGCAAAGAAGACGTAAGTGTTGAATGTCTTCCGGTAGTGAATCAGTGTTGGTCCAATGAACAAAGGACTTGTCTTATATCGAACAGTTTCCAATAACTGGTGGCGGTACGTTATTGGTGTCACATCAAAATCCCCCAACTTGAAGGTGGGATCAACAGTAAGTATTGAAAAACCACTCGGAACCGTGCAAAATCTTTCGATATCGAGAAGTTGTCGGTCTCTGGCAAGTACGAATGCTGGCTCAGGAGCTAGTCGTGTGTCACGTACGAACTTGCCATAGCAATCCCCTACCTTTGACTCTTGCATGATGGCAAACATCTGGTCAGTAAGAGGATCCTTGAGTGCATGTGTTGTCAACACCTGGTTTTTGCTTGCACGTTGAATGTATGCAATTTGCCTCTCATTTCGAGGAAGATCGCATGGGGAACCTGCAGAAATGACACCTCCTTTCTCTTTAGAAACGGCACTCATTATCTGTTTTGGACCACCAAGATGGGCTTTAGACTTCACAAGGTGCTTGGTACTGGGAAGTGTTGGGTAGAATGGTGTATTCGTCTTCGAATTTCCATGAGCGCTAACGGTGGTTCCACCTTGTGGAATGTTGTAGCTCAGCAGGCACAGGTGATGTGGGTTTCCACCTGAGTCTGGAAGAAAACAACAATTGTGTAAACTGGCACTATACAAGAAGAGGCACTATACCAAAAGAACTACTACAGCCTATTGCAATGTTTCAGTCTGCATATCTTGGGGGTTAATGTTGGGAGGTATGTGCATAAGGTGTGGGTGGGTGGGTGGTGGTGTAGGGGGGTGGGGTGGGGGGGGGGGGGGGGGGTTAATGAGAGGGACTGTGACAGAAAATGTGGTGTTCATAGGAAGGAAAGTGAACCTATCAGCAATCAGAGGTATGTCAATGCTGTTTCCCATTTCCCCAGTTCATTTCTTATTTCTTTGTCTCTCCACTTAGGGTGATATTGAATTAACTTATGCTGACCTGTAATGAAAGCCAGAAGTCTTTGACAGTGAGGATTAGATGGGTGAGTACAGTGCACTCGACGTAGCTCAAAAATGTTCATTGATATAGAACTGCTGTGAGATACCCGTTCAAACTGTAGCTTCCCCTGTGGTGTCTGCCAGGCTGCATACAACTTCTTATGAGATCCACTATACTTCCACTTTCCAAACTCATCTTTCTTGATGTCCTCAGGATGTTCTAAACTCTCCAAATCCACCACGAAGGTTGATGATCTAGTAACACCCACTGGTCTGCTGCGACAGACATTTGACTGGTCAATGTCAGGGTCAAGAAGAATCTCTAGGATTCTTTCACCTGTATAGGACCCTTGTGGTACCTCATATACAGGACTCTTGCAGCTACACAAGAAAAATACAAGACTGTCACTCTGCATACAGAGCATCATCTATATATGTCAAATGGCACATCTTGACGGCCAATCAACCACTATACAAGTTAAGAAACACTTACTCACCTCTGATCACCCCGCTGTTCTGGTTCCATTTTCACCTCTCCCTCCTCCTCGCTTTCCGATACCACCACAATAACATTTGGCTTTGTGCTACAACATGAAACCACATAATGAGTGAGTAAAGTGCCTATTGCTGTACTTATGAGACCATTGTACATGTATACCTCTCATAACTCTGATCGTCTTCCTCTTCACTACCAGAGGAAACCCACTTCTTGCTACAGGGTTAGATTTGAAATTTCAAGTAATGCACCCATAACTGCAATACATACATAATAGCTAACAGCATATTCTGTTAAGTAGAATGCTCTCTAACTCGTAAGCATGTAATTACACCACGGTATGGAGCTTCACTACTGTACAACCACGTATACCTTTGATAATCTTCCTCTGCTTCCTCGTCACTATCACATTCCAATTTCAGTACAGTTTTGCTACAAGGATTTCAAGACTTGATATCACAACACCTTGAATGTAGTGTGCAACCTAGGACACTATCAGCCATGTTTACTTAACATTAGTCTACCATGTACATGCGCAATCCCACCATTACTATTTAGCAGTAGTCTTGCACTACATATAACGCTCACCTGTAATTCACCGCATGTGGCATAAATGTTAGCTTCCTCTTCCTATATTTGGTAAGGAATACACCACATAAACAGGCCTGTTTTACAAGTGGTTATAGGTGGGGCAGTTAGCCTATATATAATCAGTCAGGTTAACATTTAGAGTTGATGTAAGTTTGTTCTTGTTGGGTCAATGGCTTCCTGCTAGACCAATATACACAATGTACATCAATGACACACATGCACATGCACGTACACACGTACACACGTACACACACCCACACACACGTACACGTACACGTACACACACCCACACACACTTACGAAGACTGAGCAGCCGTGTCGCTAAACTCTGACACTAGATTTCTGAAAGGAAGAACACGTACACATGCAAAATCACACTGGCCTAATACACGCGATAACTGGCAGTAGTAAACAAACCTGCACTTGGCCAATGATTCAGGAGACTTCGGGAGCTTCAAAGGGCTTATAAGGACGATGGGGTTGTCCTCACTACCTCCACTTTCAGCCATTTCTCCTCCTAAGCTAAAGCACCACAGTACACGCTATATAGCTATTTTAATAAACTCACACGTGGAACTAAGCGCAAATTACATGTGACGTCATCGCGTTGGTGTGCGTTAATTGGAATACAGCATAACCGCACGAGTCCACCGTTCCAGTCCACTGGTCCAGTCCACCGATCCAGTCCAGCGATTGTATACTGCCCTTATCACATGTGTTTCTTGTATTTATATCACCCTTAGCAACACATCATGCATTATATTGATCATGCACGTGCATTACGGTGATGTGTCTCATATTCAGCGCATGTGCGTAGCCGTAGGCGGCAAACAGTAACCACTTGGAAACCTACAGCTGTTCTAAAGAGTCCTGATTCCAAAAACTCTGCCTTTATGTGAGTGGTGTTATTGAACTGGTTCTGCTAATGGCTCCGTCTGTTGCAGTGTATATCCTCGGTGTGCCAGTGAAGACAGTGAGTCAGTTACATCCTGTTCTCCAACTCTCGCACAAGGTGTGTTGCCAGTGCAATACCATTCCCTAGCTATTTTCATAGCTGTATTTGTTGGGTTTATACTGATTGACATTGGCCGCTAACATAACAAAAATATAGACAAATGGCGCGCTTTAGTCAGAAAGCAAAGAAGGCTTATAGGAGTAAGTACTAGAGTGCGAACAAAGACGAAGCTTTGAAGCAGTCAAACACTTGCTATTTGTTGAACACAGACATAATTAAGAAAGCCTATGCCTCGAATCCGCTGCCAAAGGAACTAGCAGCTAAAAACAAGTATGCTTACAATCATTACTGCATCATGCTTTACACCGAGTGAGAGAGAATTTAAAAAACAAAGTATATTGCATGCAGAAACTCTTACCTGAAAGAAGGGCCCACTATGCACTAACAGAGCCAAAGCTTGACATGAAACAGATATATGTCAAGCTCATTAAACAGCTCAAAAATCTTCACTAAGGCATAAACTCCTGAATGACTTTAAAAGTGCTCACAAGCCTCTTGCTGAAAAAAAAGACTAGCAAGCTTACCTACGCTGTTTGAAGTATAGCCTCACACAGGCTACTACAGCGAGTACTAAAGGTATGTAAACAGAGTGTGGGTTATTAGGCTGCATAAGAGCAGTAAATTCATTGAAGATAGCAGATGATGATTTTGGCGAATCTCACCATACTACATGTTCTGAACCCTTCTTCTATGATCAGGGTTATTGCACTGTCAAACACACCTCCGCCATTGTTGTTGACAACCTTGGTAGATGTGCGATTGCAGAGGAAGAAGGGAAACGAGATGTAAAAAACAAGCAGTAGAAATGCACTTCTGAGTGTAAACTTCCTACCTCAATGGAAGTGAAGTGTATTAAATCTTTAAGAGATTTGCTGTGCGAAAGCTGAGGGAGGCCTTAAATGGAATCGACAACTGTAGTGAGCATGGGCACTACACATGGGCACTACACATGTGAAGAAAGAAGAGGCTTACCATGAGCTTGCTGGGCACCCTCTCCCGTGTAGCGTGGTAAATGCTGAATGTGACAGTAGCCTCAGAATTCTAAGAGCACCAGCTACGCATTTTCCCCTACTGCATAGGTTTGTAGTTTTGCTGTATGAGGCTATGACTACATCGCCAGCTAGACAGAATCGATACTGCATTGTGTGCAGGAGATTTCAACAGTCTAGTACAAATCTGTGGCCTGTCAGACTACAAGGTGCTGTTTAAAGCTTGTTCAGTTAATGAGGCTTGTAGTAGTGCCATACATGTAGGTCTGGAGGACGATGACACTAGTCAGCCCAATAGGCTACAGGAGCCTAAGCTTCCAGATCTAGAATCTGATTTGCATGTAGAAGATGCTGAGCTAATTGAAGCTATTGAAAAAGACTTTGCTGATGATGCAGAGTTTCCTGCTGCAGCTGTGAGAGGCTATTTCAACGGAGAAAGGTCACAGAATTTAAATTTTCCGATTCCAAGTGTTGTTCTAATATGTGGAAAACACTAAAACTCCACATATTGCAGGGTAATCCTAGTGCCAGTTTAGACGCAGATTACGTATGTCAGTTTTGCCGGCCAAAGTTAAATGGCAACACAATGTCCAATCGGGGCATCCTCAATGGTTTGATAACTGAGCCTGTCCCCAAAGAACTAAAAGAATTAGATCCACTTAGTAAACAAATTATACAGAGGGGAAAAGCCTTTCAAGCCATTATCAGGTTAGGCACATATATGGGAAAGGTGCCTTCCTACAATTCTCTGAAGGCATGTAAGGGAACAATGTTCTTCTTACCTCTGTCTCTAGACAAAACACTGCAAACCATCGAGGAAGTAGAAAACAATACCACTGTAGGGCTCCCTGACTCAGAGCTCTACATTTTAATCAGTGGTAAGCCGTCAAAAAATAAGGTTCTCTGGCAGAGCCTTGTGATTGTAGATCAAGTTAAAGCTGCAGTTCGGAAGCTAAGGTCCATCAATTGGCTTTATGCTAATGTATATGACAGCAGTATTGATGATGCTTCTCAACGTATTGTCGAATATGTCAGTAATATAGTGCAAGAAGCCGTAAATGTCCATATAGTGTATTATATTCTGAAGTTATACATCTGTCACATATTATAAGAATTTTATAAGAAAAGCTTTTTTTTAGTGCTGATATATGTACCAGGCATGTAATACAACATGTTCTTAAGACAATGTTACCATGGCAACTATATTATGAATATTAATGAGCAATCACCAACACATGATCAAGAATAGAAAAAGGGACATTTCACCTTCGAGGTACAAGCTGTGTGGTTTTCTCCGTATATAGTGGTTTATAAACTAAAATACTAATTTTATGTAGAAGCAATATTTCAATTCATTTTACTTTCAAGTCTTAATTAGTTAAAAACAAATATTTAGGTCGGTCATGAAAAACAGACATTACATAAACATGGAGTGGTTTTGAAAGTTAAAAACAAGGAAAGGCTAAGAGTATTGATAGTTATAGAGATCTGTAGAGTCAGTTTTTTTAAACACTTTCAGTTTCCGGAACACGGCGATGTGACTTATATAATTTTACAGCCGACTCCACATCTTTGCCACCACGTTTTCCCTCTGGATATGCTCTGTGGTATTCTCGCACTTTACGATAATACTTCCTTATTAGAGACACAGAAACTGAATCTAGAGCCAGATGGATTGTTTTCTCAAGTCCAGAAAAAGAGTAATCACAGTTGACGCGTGTAAATCGTTTCGCTTGACCCCAGACTCTTTCAATTGGGTTAATTTCGCAGTGATATTTCGGTAAAAATATGCACTTATGGCCATGTTTTGAAATAAGTTCCTCCACTCTTGTCTTCTGAACTTTGAAATCGTGCATATTTTCAAGTATCTTCACCATATCTGCCTTGTTCATCCCTGACGTGTCCACATTGCGTTCCTCAAGAGCACTGCGCAAACCTTTTGGTTGTCCTGAAGATGTGGACATTTTCTGGACTTGTCCATTCCATATAGTGTCCCTCCGTTGTGGCTGCTTACCACCATCTGACACATTCATTCTTTGAGCATTCAGGGCATCCTCTGGATAAGCAGTGTGTCCTGAACTCTGATCAAATATGAAAACAAGTGTAAATTCTCCTTTAGGATACATAGTTTCAGCAATCTGTGCTGCATTTTCAACTTGAATTAAGAACCTTTCACTGTTCCAATAACCATCAGATTGTGAACCGTAACGAAAAATAACACGTGCAGATTTTGGAATGGCAGCATAGCGGTGCTTTGCGTGCTCATGCTGTTCATCAGTGAGAATCAGAAACCCATCATGCTCGGTAATAAAATCGCTAACCATCAATCCACGACCAGCACTCTTGGGTCGGATGGCAAGTTTCCCCTCCTCGGCCCACTGCCAGGAAGGTCCTTCGTTGGCGTGAAAACTTGATTCGTCATGGTATATTAGGACCAATTTTCGTTGTGCAGCAGGATTTCCTATGTTTTCTTCCACATTTCCATCCTCGCAGAGAGGTGGAGGTTGGTGAGTTGATTCCAAAATTTCTCTTTCGGAGATACATATTTCTATATTCAATAACATCTTGTCGCTCGTGACCGTCCACATACACTCCTTTGTGATACGGTGTTGGTCTAAATCCGAGACCGTCCACATACACTCCTTTGTGATACGGTCTTGGTCTAAATCCGAGAGTGTGGAGCCATGTGGATGCAGTCCGAGGTGTTATCCTCTCAGGAAAGCCTGGTGCAAGGTTTGAAATAGGGAGTAATTCTGAATTCACCCACTGTGCAAATCTTGCAGCTGTCAATGCTGGTTCTCCCTTAGCATAGGTATGGTCATGTAACCAACTTAATGCTTTCCCCTTGCATTCCTCATCATGTAGCACATAAGGTCTTATATGCTTTCCCTTGTGTAACTCACTAAATTCACCTCCATTTTTATAGAAATCATTTTTCCAGGTACGTACCGATTTCTCATTAAATCCAGTGACTAATCCAGCTTCTGATGCAGCACCAACATCTGTCATTCCGAATCGCTCAATGAAAGTGTCCATCAATATTAGAGCCATTAGTTTCTGATCATCTTTCTTCTGGCATGAGATCCAATCTTTGTAGATTTCTTTAGCTGCATCTGAATTAAAACTTGTTTCTGTGTCGGTATCTGATTCCTCACTAGAGGAATGAACCCGAGGCATGATTAGGGACTGATTTAGAGAGGCCAACCAACTTAATGCTTTCCCCTTGCACTAGTAGCAAAATGCTAGTAAAAGCCAGTGCTGAGGATGTAAGTTCCTTTCAGGCCTACACAATAAGGCGTTTAGACCAGAAAGGGTCAAGCCTTACTGACAGAGCATTACAAGCTTATGAATGTAAAAGAAGATGCTCTGAGTAACAAGTTAAAGCACTTGGATGTGCTGTGTTTTCCTACATTGTTCCTACTGGAATGTTTGGTTTGAAATAGGGAGTAATTCTGAATTCACCCACTGTGCAAATCTTGCAGCTGTCAATGCTGGTTCTCCCTTAGCATAGGTATGGTCATGTAACCAACTTAATGCTTTCCCCTTGCATTCCTCATCATGTAGCACATAAGGTCTTATATGCTTTCCCTTGTGTGACACACCACGTGTGCGCGTTGCCATGCTAACAGACCGCGCCTACCAATTAGCCCCTTAGACAGTTCCATACATTTTTAACCCTATGGGGCCGATTGGGACATTTGTCCCAGATTTACGTAGAACTAACAATGCCCCGCGCATTATATAACTCACGGTGCGTTCGTCAGGCTTTATGCCCGTCTTCTTTACCATCAGCGCCTGCCATTCAACTGCTAGAATACAAATTTTCTGTAGTTAACTGCTAGGTGAATAAAACGGGAAACTGAAGCTTTTTACGGTACTCACGTAAGGCGGCATAGCAATACCTTTCGCAGCTGCTTGCGGTTTGTTTACGCAATACCTGCGTTATTTGCAAGACAGCGAGCTACGCCTATAAGTGGCTTTACACCCACGCTCTGGCCTTGGAGACTAGCGCTATGGCTAGGAGACTGCTCTCCCCTAGCGCTGTTATCAGGTATTTCAACGGAGAGGAGGGTTCTGAGGCGTTCTGCGATGGAAGTGATGATGATATGGGAATGGATGACGTGGAACCCTTAGATGAAGAACCTCCATTTGAACCACTGGAAGTTGATGACTGTATGGTTTGGCAATAAAATAATACAAGTACATAATAAATTGTGCATGCATCCAGCTACAGTCCTAGTGATCTTAGCAGTCCTTTATCTGAAAATGAAGAAACACAGTAAGTACATCAGTGATTTATACATGTATACATAATACCTGCAGTGGACACTGTCATGTTCGGGAGTACCGCCCACATGGGAGAGGGAAACCAGGAGACAGACTCAGGAGACTCCTCAGGAGACTCCTCATATGGAGAGGGGGAGATGACACTGTCCGGGAGTACCACAGAGGGAAACCGAGATAGTGACACAGGAGACTCCTCAGACACAGAGGAGGCAGGGAGTACCACTGAGTTGGGAAACCACAGACGGCAGGGAAGGAGAGGAAGGGTGTTCAGGAGGGGACGAGGAGCACGTACTGCTCCTCAACACAAGAGGGCAGGGATTAGGGGGAGGGGCAGGGGGAGGAGGAGGGGGAGGGGTACGATGAGGGGGAGGGGTACGATGAGGGGCACAAGGAGGGGGAGGGGTGGGACACATACAACTCGTCCACTGAGTCAACAGCGTCAGCCTCAGCTATTAGATGAAGATGACAAACAGGTTAGGTGACATGCAGATGTAGATATGTGTCATGCAGGTGTACACTGTCCGTAACACATAAACAAGACAAAATGCACATGAAATATAATGTACAAAATGCACAAGAAATACTTGTAGCAAAACGTACTTGTACGTGTACCTGTACCTACACAGGCTGGACTCTGACTCCATCGGTAGTGGATGTGCAACCCTGCCAGGAACCAGTAGGGCCCACTGTTCCTGTGTCCAGGGACCCACTGGAGATGTTTACTGTCTTCTTTGATGCCGAGGTGCTGGACCTGATTGTGAGAGAGACCAACAGGTATGCTGGTCAAGTGTTGGAAGGAAGTGGAAAGACTTGGGAGACAGATGAGCAGGAGATCAGGGCATACCTGGGATTCCGGATACTCATGGGCATCACTCGAAAACCGGAGATCCGTGACTATTGGTCGAGGGATGAGAAACTGCACTATACTCCCATAGCATCTCGCATCACAAGAGACAGATTTGAGGAAGTGACACGCTACCTCCACTTTGTTGATAATACATCCCTGCCTGCACATGGAGAAGATGGGTACCACAGACTCCAGAAGGTGCTCCCCATCATCACCCTGCTGAAGGAGAGGTTTCTCAGATCTTACAACCCACATCCCCAGAACAGCGTCGATGAGGCCATGATCCCATACAAAGGTACTATAAGCATACTAGCAATTTACACATACATGTACATGTACACGTGCACATATACACATGCACATATACATGTATTTACAAACATACAAAGTACAAGTATGTTGTCATCCTACACTTCTGCATACCGGTGAACAAATGTACGTTATATGTACCTGTATGTCTAGGCCGCTCCACCATGAAGCAATACATGCCAATGAAGCCAGTGAAGCATGGCTTCAAAGTATGGGTGAGAGCAGATGCTGTGAATGGGTATTTCTGTGATTTCAATGTGTATGTGGGACGGCTAGGTGATGGTACAACAGTGGAGACAGGTCTGGGAGAGCGGGTGGTGAAGCAGCTGACACAAACGCTGCAGGGGAAGCACTACCAGATCTTCTGTGATAACTTCTTCTCCTCCTGCACTCTGTTTGATGGCCTACTTCAACAGGGTCTCTATGCATGTGGTACCACACGTATCACCCGACAGGGATATCCCACCACCCTAAAGGGGATCACTGTGGAGCGTGGGAAACAAGTCTTTTGCCAGCGGGGAAATCTGGTTGCGTCAGTGTGGATGGACAAGAAGCCAGTGACGATGCTGTCCACATTGGCGCAGCCAGATGTAGAGCGGTCTGCAAGGAGGAAACAGAAGGATGGGTCAAGGGAGACAGTAACCTGCTCTGACTCGGTAGTACTGTACAACAAGTACATGGGTGGAGTCGACAAGGGCGACCAGCTGAGGCAGTACTACCGAGTCAGATCACGGTGCATGAAGAACTACAAATACATTTTTGATTTTGTAGTCGACTCATCCATCACCAATGCATTTATATTAGCACATAGTTACAGCCCTACCACCCTACCAACCAACCACCAGACCCTGAAGGCCTTTCGCCTGAAGCTGGCTGACCAGTTGATTGGTCAGTACTGCACGCGAAAGAAGCTAAGACGCCCACGCTCCACAACGGACACACTTTCGCATCCTCCTCCAGCAGTTCACCCCACTGACGACTGTGCCCCACTCCCAGCACAGTCCACCCGCACTGCACTGCACCTTCCTTCCCATCAGAAGAGAAGAAGGTGTGTGTACTGCTTGAAGTACAGGACACCTAGTGTGAGCCATCAGGTGGTGTGGTATTGCAAGGAGTGCCCCGGACAACCAGCTCTCTGTCTAACAGGTCTGGATGATGGCTCAGACTGTTTCCGGATCTGGCACTCCGCAATGCTGTAGGGGTCATCTCACTCTTTCCTTTCGTTTGTGGTTTATGTAACACCTACGGCTTTTCTAAAAGCCACGTTGTCATTTATCCACCACTTATTCCACCTTTGTGTTTCATTTTTGTAATGTGTCACATACACATGCTGGAAAGTGTGTGTATGTGTGTGATGTAACCCTGTTCTATGTCATGTGAGCATGCAGGTATGTATGCACACGCCCCTCTTTCCCATCATTCCCTCACACCCCTTCTTCCTTTTCCTTTCCTCCCCTCCCTCCCTTGCTCCCCTTCTTCCCTGTATTCCCTCCTTCCTCCCTTGCTCCCCTCCTTCCCTCCCTTCTCTCACCTCCCTCCCTGGCTCCCCTCCTTCCTTCTTTTCCTCCATCCCTTGTTCCCCTCCTTTGTTCCCTTCCCTCCCTCCCGTGTTCCCCTCCTTCCCTCCATTCCCTCCTCTCTCTCCGCTGTGTGTATGCTTTCCTGCATGCAAGCATGTGTATGTTGTGGATGTTGGTATGTGCTTGTTTGTCTTGTGATGTCGGGCAAGGCCAGTCAGACCTCCCCGTGGTGCCCGGCGGAAACAGCAGAGAATTGCTGGCTAACATGACGGCTCATACATACACATGTATGTAGTTTTACTTCATCCCTCTTTCTTCACAGGTAAAAAAACACTCGTGCCATGACCTCCCAAAAGCTGCACATGCATGAGGATGCTTCAGTAGGCAGTCGAAGGTACTTTTCATTCTAATTTCATTGCTATTGAAACATTATATATGTACAAATGTCTCACCTTTAGGTCATACTGTCGATGACTTCACACACCACGGATCACGAGTACCTCACAGTTCTAATTGGAGCACAACGCAATCAACATGTTCTTCTACTAAGCCTTTCCACATGTATATATGTATATATAAAGATAGAGACTCAACATACAGCATGAATAATCTAAAATACAGCGGTATTCTTACCATTTTGGTGTCATCCGCAGAGCGTCGAAAGTATCGGGCAGCCAGCTGGGAACGACGACGAAACAACTGCGTTTTGGCCACGACCGAAGCCTAATCAGGTGAACAAGACTTCGTTGAGGAAAAGGGACCGAAAATCCTGGCTTTACCCACATATAGGCGACGAAAGCGCATGTCTGAATGCGGGCGTCTTTTTGTAAAGCCCTTACGGAATTACGTACAATTACGGAATGTAATCAAACGTCACTTCCGCAAACGCGAAATCGTTACGTTAAAATTTAATTCGGCCCCATAGGGTTAAACTTGACCGTATATATGCGCTATGCATATCACTTTAAAGCATTTTAGAGCTTTAGCGAAATATGCAAAGAAATTACTCGCGGTATGTGGAAATTACGCGCGATAGTTTATATGGATATACATGACTTCCTGCACTATACTAGTAGCAAAATGCTAGTAAAAGCCAGTGCTGAGGATGTAAGTTCCTTTCAGGCCTACACAATAAGGCATTTAGACCAGAAAGGGTCAAGCCTTACTGACAGAGCATTACAAGCTTATGAATGTAAAAGAAGATGCTCTGAGTAACAAGTTAAAGCACTTGGATGTGTTGTGTTTTCCTACATTGTTCCTACTGGAATGTTTGGTTTGAAATAGGGAGTAATTCTGAATTCACCCACTGTGCAAATCTTGCAGCTGTCAATGCTGGTTCTCCCTTAGCATAGGTATGGTCATGTAACCAACTTAATGCTTTCCCCTTGCATTCCTCATCATGTAGCACATAAGGTCTTATATGCTCTCCCTTGTGTGACTCACTAAATTCACCTCCATTTTTATAGAAATCATTTCTCGAGGTACGTACCGATTTCTCATTAAATCCAGTGACTAATCCAGCTTCTGATGCAGCACCAACATCTGTCATTCCGAATCGCTCAATGAAAGTGTCCATCAATATTAGAGCCATTAGTTTCTGATCATCTTTCTTCTGGCATGAGATCCAATCTTTGTAGATTTCTTTAGCTGCATCTGAATTAAAACTTGTTTCTGTGTCAGTATCTGATTCCTCACTAGAGGAATGAACCCGAGGCATGATTAGGGACTGATTTAGAGAGGCTGAAGTAGACTGTGACTGATCTAGATCATCAGTGTGATCCTCAACTTCTGGAGGGACTTGGTTTGATTTATGAGCCTTAGCAGCTAGCATACTCTCCACTCTAGACAACTGCCTCTTCCTTTTCACCCATCTTGGCTTGTATGCACTCATTTTCACACGAAGGAAAACAGCAAAACGGCACACCACGTGTGTACTGCTTGAAGTGATGTAACCCTGTATTCCCTCCTTCCTCCCTTGCTCCCCTCCTGGAGGTGTATGGGTGTGTGGAGGGTTAATACCGTCACTTCAACATGCATCAACCGTCAACTATGTGGGGTCGATCTGGAGGTGTATGGGTGTGTGGAGGGTTAATACCGTCACTTAAACATCACATATCCATCAACCGTCAACTATGTGGGGTCGATCTGGAGGTGTATGGGTGTGTGGAGGGTTAATACCGTCACTTCAACATCACATATGCATCAGCCGTCAACTATGTGGGGTCGAACTGGAGGTGTATGGGTGTGTGGAGGGTTAATACCGTCACTTAAACATCACATATCCATCAACCGTCAACTATGTGGGGTCGAACTGGAGGTGTAAGGGTGTGTGGAGGGTTAATACCGTCACTTCAACATCACATATGCATCAACGTCAACTATGTGGGGTCGAACTAGAGGTGTATGGGCGTGTGGAGGGTTAATACCGTCACTTCAACATCACATATGCATCAACGTCAACTATGTGGGGTCGAACTAGAGGTGTATGGGCGTGTGGAGGGTTAATACCGTCACTTCAACATCACATATGCATCAACCGTCAACTATGTGGGGTCGAACTGGAGGTGTATGGGTGTGTGGAGGGTTAATACCGTCATTTCAACATGCATCAACCGTCAACTATGTGGGGTCGATCTGGAGGTGTATGGGTGTGTGGAGGGTTAATACCGTCACTTCAACATCACATATGCATCAGCCGTCAACTATGTGGGGTCGAACTGGAGGTGTATGGGTGTGTGGAGGGTTAATACCGTCACTTCAACATCACATCTGCATCAACTGTCAACTATGTAGGGTCGAACTGGAGGTGTATGGGTGTGTGGAGGGTTAATACCGTCACTTAAACATCACATATCCATCAACCGTCAACTATGTGGGGTCGAACTGGAGGTGTAAGGGTGTGCGGAGGGTTAATACCGTCACTTCAACATCACATCTGCATCAACCGTCAACTATGTGGGGAGGTGTATGGGTGTGTGGAGGTTTAATACCGTCACTTCAACGTCACATATGCATCAGCCGTCAACTATGTGGGGTCGAACTGGAAGTGTATGGTGTGTGGAGGGTTGATACCGTCACGTCAACATCACATACATGTATGCATCAACTGGGTAGGTATGGGTGTGTGTAGGGTTAATACTGTCACTTGAGCATCACATATGCATCAACTATCAACTATTAGGGGTCGAACTGGAGGTGTATGGGTGTGTGGAGGGTTAATACCGTCACTTCAACATCACATACACGTATGCATCAACCGTCAACTATATGGGGTCAAAATGGAGGTGTATGGGTGTGTGGAGGGTTAATACTGTCACTTCAACATCACATATGCATCAACCGTCAACTATGTGGGGTCCAACTGGAGGTGTATGGGTGTGTAGAGGATTAATTCCATCACTTCAACACCAAACGTCAAGAGTTTGGAGTCAAACTGATGGATTGCATCAACTGAGCAGACTGATTCTGGATTTGTTATGCGTGAGTTATCTAATTCTACAGATTCCAATTAGGTATAGCCAAATGCATTGATGTACATGTATTTGCTTTTGTGCAGAATCCAGGGGATGACCTTATGCCTACTTACACATAGCTCAAGCATGCCTCTTCTCAGTGGTGCAGTATACATGTATGTGCTGCATAGTACCATCCTAACTTACAGCTTAGTGAGTTTGGTGATGCATATGCTATGTGCATGTATGTGCACTTCAATTTCCAGACAAAACATTTGCATGGCAGTATGTGGTGATGGAAGTGTGGTTACTGATAGTGTGCCAGCAATTTGGATTTTAGCAGTCACATATGTTAACGTTGTAAGTATGTACATGGGTCTTGTAATTGAGCTTGTACATGGCATGTTTATGCATTTCAGCTATGCAGCCCTTATCTAGCACTGCATACTCTGAAGAAGCCATATACAGTCTGCAATGGTAGCTATACATGTAAGATGTAAGAACATGTATGCATGTTCATATATTTGTGTGTACATATATGGCAAATGTATATATCAGCAATAGAGAGAAACATTTCTATACATATACCTGTATGTGATTGTCTGCTCTCTCTCTCACACACACACCAAACGCTATATAGTAACTGTTAATAGAGACTTCCAGACCTTACCTTATTAGCATGTATTCATGATCATCCTGTCATACATGCATTACCACCCCCCTAGTTTTGTAAACATGGTTTTCCTTATTTACCCTTTCATTCAGAACACTGTTGGTGTTAAGTCCTGTATGTCACCCCTTATGCATTGTCTGTGTATGTGATCATCATCCTAGGATAGTATATAAATGCATTCCCTGTTCTTGTAAATATAGCGTCTTAATAACTACTTTAAATCATAACAAGATACTACATTGGCGACGAGGATACTTCGGCAAATCATTATGGCCACTCATGGAACGATCGGCGAATTTAAGGACGCACAGGAGTCCTGGCAATCCTACGTGGAGCGCCTTCAGCAGTATTTCATAGCGAATGATGTCAAGCCCATGGAAAAGCAGCGGGCAGTGCTGCTTAGTGCTGTAGGTGGACAAACCTATCAGCTTATTCGCAACCTACTGGCTCCTACAAAGCCTACAGACGCTACCTTCGCCGAAATTGTTGCGACTATGCAGAACCACGTCCAACCCCCTCCGTCCGTCATCGTCCAGCGATTCAATTTTCACTCCCGTGCCCGACGCTCTGGTGAAACTGTTTCGACTTTCGTCTCCGAACTAAGGAAACTCTCAGAACATTGTGACTTCGGCACTACCCTGAATGACATGCTCCGTGATCGGCTGGTGTGCGGAATCTCCGACCAGCGTATACAGCGCCGTCTTCTGGCGGAACCAGACCTCTCCTTCGACAAAGCCTTGGAGCTCTCCCTAGCAGCAGAAGCAGCCGAGCGGAATACCCGTGAGTTGGACACAGGTATGCAATGTCCGTCCGTACATAAACTTTCAGGTCAAGGAGAACGCCCCCGTAAAGAGGGTGGGGCTCAGTCCCTACAATGCTACCGCTGTGGTGGGAAACATAGGCCAAATCAGTGCCGTTTCAAAGACAGTGCCTGCCACAACTGCGGCAAGAAAGGACATCTGGCTAAAGTCTGCCGGAGCCGCCGCCGTGGAGAGAGTGCAGCGACGAGAGCCCAAAAGACGACAGGAGCAGACACATCTTATAGAGGAGGCTACTCCACACCCCGCCGACACAACGGCATACAGCCTGTTCGCAGTCACTGACCAGCAGTCTACAGCACCGCCACTCCTGGCAGGCATGACAGTCAACAACGTACAGCTCCAGATGGAAGTGGATACTGGGGCATCTGTTTCTCTCATCAGTGAAGACACCTATAATAACCTTTGGCCAACGTCACAACGCCCAACACTACAACCATCCACACGTAAGCTTCACACTTACACCGGGGAAAAATTGGATGTACAGGGAACCCTGACGGTTGACGTTATATACGGCAGCCAACAGCAGACCCTACCTCTACTCGTGGTGGCTGGATCTGGTCCTAGTCTTCTGGGCCGCGACTGGCTACAAAAGATACGATTGGATTGGCAAGCCCTGCATCACCTCCGTGCAGCCCCGCCCACTAACCTGCAAACCATTCTCGATGGTCACGAAGCTGTATTCAAGGACGAGCTGGGCTGCGTGAAGGGTGTCACTGCTACAATAGCTATTGATCAACAAGCTCAACCACGGTTCTGCAAACCAAGGACAGTACCTTTCGCACTGCGTGGGAAGGTTGAACAGGAATTATTTCGCCTGGAGAAAGCTGGCGTGATTGAGAGTGTGCAATTCTCCAAGTGGGCAGCACCTATTGTCCCTGTACTGAAGCGGGATGGCTCCCTACGCATCTGTGGCGACTACAAAGTCACTGTAAATCAGGCTGCCAAGACTGATTGTTTCCCGCTACCCCGAATCGACGATTTGTTCGCTTCCCTCGCCGGAGGCAAGACATTTTCCAAACTAGACTTGGCTCATGCCTACCAACAGTTGGAATTGGATGAGGAGTCCAAGAAACTGGTGGTGATCAATACCCACAAGGGACTGTTTAGGTACAATCGCCTACCGTTTGGCGTTTCTGCAGCCCCAGCCATCTTCCAGCGGACAATCGAGGGAGTACTACAAGGTATTTCCAATGTATGTGTATATTTAGATGACATTCTCGTCACAGGCAAGACCGAAAAGGAACATTTGGAGAACCTGGATAGGGTCCTCACTCGACTAGAAGAAGCCGGCATGCGGCTAAAGCGCAGCAAGTGTGCATTCCTACTACCAGCTGTGGAGTACTTAGGGCATCACATCTCTTCAGAAGGTCTCCGACCCACTCAGGAGAAGATACGAGCTATAGTGGAGGCCCCAGCACCGCAGGATGTGACTCAGCTACGTGCATTCCTCGGACTGGTCAATTATTATGGCAAGTTCGTGGGACAATTGTCAAGTATTCTAGCACCCCTGTATCAATTACTCGAGTCCAAATCTAAGTGGGTATGGGGGAAGGCCCAGCAAACTGCATTTGCAACTGCCAAACAGAAGTTGACTTCTGCTGGTGTCCTTGCACATTTTGACCCTGAACAAAAGATCATTCTATCATGCGACGCCTCACCCTATGGAGTGGGAGCTGTCATTGCCCATTTGACACCAGATGGTGAGAAGCCTATTGCTTTCGCATCCAGGTCCCTTTCCCCAGCCGAAAAGAAGTATGCTCAACTTGATAAAGAGGGCTTAGCTATTGTCTTTGGGGTTAAAAAGTTCCACGACTACCTCTTTGGTAGAAAATTTGAGATTCGATCAGACCACAAGCCTCTCCAACACATTTTTGACAGTCAGAGGCCAATTCCAGCCCTAGCTTCGGCAAGAATTCAACGATGGGCACTTACTCTTAGTGCATACGATTATTCCATTGCCTAAAAACCAGGAAAAGAGCTTGCTAATGCCGATTCCCTCAGCTGTTTACCGCTTCCCCAAACTCCTCTACATACACCTCTTCCAGGAGATATTGTCTTATTGATGGACACCCTCCAGGCCTCCCCAGTAACTGCACAGCATGTCCGCCAGTGGACAGATAGAGACCCTCTTTTGGCAAGAGTCAGAACACAGGTAAAAGAAGGCTGGATCGATGGAGAGGAGGAAAATATGAAGCCATTTAATAGACGCAAGAGTGAACTATCAGTACAAGATGGATGTATCCTATGGGGAAATCGTGTGGTTGTTCCAGAACAAGGAAGATCCAAAGTACTACAACAGCTCCATGAGGGACACCCTGGAGTTACAAGGATGAAAAGCATTGCTCGGAGTCTAACCTGGTGGCCTGGTATCGATAAAGATATTGAGAAAACAGTTCAGAATTGCCAGCCATGTCATCAGAAGTCACCAGCATCAGAAGTCACCAGCTCCAGCACCACTACACCCTTGGGAATGGCCAGATCGCCCTTGGGTAAGGCTGCATATTGATCATGCGGGTCCCTTCCTGGGTAAATACTTCTTAGTGGTGGTAGATGCCCACTCAAAATGGATCGAAATCGTGGTAGTTCCATCCACCGCAACCCATCACACCATTCACAATCTGCGGAGAATCTTCGCAACACACGGATTACCAGAAGTACTGGTCTCTGATAATGCAACCTCATTCACTAGCAGTGAGTTTCAGGAGTTCACAAAACGAAATGGAATTCACCACATAAGGTCGGCACCATATCACCCAGCCACCAATGGGTTGGCTGAACGAACGGTGCAGACATTTAAGAATGCCATGAAGAAGGTGGCACCTGGGGATATAGACACTGCACTAGCCAGATTCCTATTTCACTATAGGACTACCCCACATTGCACTACTGGCCTCTCGTCTGCAGAACTGCTTCTGGGTCGCCAATTGAGGACACACAACACACTACTGCGACCACAGCCACGCAATCGTATTCAGAGCGCACAGTACCGTCAAAAGGCAGCTCATGATGTTCATGCTAAAGAACGAGCATTCCACCTAGGTGATCCAGTTTTTGTAAAGAACTTCAGCAAACAGGGAACTGACTGGTTACCAGGGAAGGTCACCAAGATTCAGGGACCACTCTCCTTTTTCATCACCCTCACCACAGGACAAGAAATACGGCGACACATTGAGCATATCCGTCCCCGCACAATTCCGGATCAAGTTCAACGTCCCAGTGAAGATTACGATTTCCTGACAAGTTCCCAACCCGTGAGACCCCCACCAATCTATAATCCTAGACGATCTAATCGCATCAGAAGCGCCCCCAACAGACTGATGTAAACATCTTAGTTCTATCCAAGAAGGGAGGAGTATAGTAACTGTTAATGGAGACTTCCAGACCTTACCTTATTAGCATGTATTCATGATCATCCTGTCATACATGCATTACCACCCCCCTAGTTTTGTAAACATGGTTTTCCTTATTTACCCTTTCATTCAGAACACTGTTGGTGTTAAGTCCTGTATGTCACCCCTTATGCATTGTCTGTGCATGTGATCATCATCCTAGGATAGTATATAAATGCATTCCCTGTTCTTGTAAATATAGCGTCTTAATAACTACTTTAAATCATAACAAGATACTACACGCTATGTACGACCTCACTAGATATATTGGATATGAAGGAAGTTACTTCTTCAAATGGTTTCTGTATGTGCATGACTTATGTATTCCAAGTAATGCCCCTGCAACTATATAGGTACGTACGTGTAGAACGACACATCTCACAATCTATACAGTGTCATGCTCCCTCATTTCTCTCCTGCTACATACTCACTGCTTGGTGAGTTTTGTGGTGCTGTGCATGAATGTATATTGTGTTTCCGTGGGTGTACATATTATGCCTCAATCAATCTACTACTACTTGAACTTGCTTTGTTAGCGCCAGTTAGATAATTGAAGCCTCCGTGCACCGTCTATGAGGAAGCTAGAAGTGCAGCGAGTTCTGAGTGTACAGACACTAGAGTAGAGTAGAAGGCGCTGTATGCGCAACTGCGAGCTATTCGTAGAGCCAGTGTCGGAGTTTAATAATGGTCCACACTCTGCTGCACTTCACCTACCACAAGCATTTGTCCTCTAGTTCTGTGGAGCGCGAGACTAGTGGAGCGCGTAGCTACGCCTCCACTTATAATAGCTCCAACGACATCAGAAATGTAAATTAGTGTTGTCATGGTGCACATTTTACGTAATTGTAGAGAGTCAGCTAGGTAGCCATGCTGTACAAATGTACATGGACATGCAGTTAGGCTAGACACACTGGAGCAGGCATCAACATGTACATGTACATGCATGTACATGGATGTACATAGATATGTACATTGTCTACAAAATAACACAGACATAGTGACTCCCCTTCTAAAATTTACTGCAGACGTTATGGAAATGTTTGACTGTCTCTTAGCCTTATTCTAGTGATGTGAGACATGACATGTGACTTCGTAACCTCCAAAGCAGTGTGTATAGGACTACATCTCTCACTGTCAACACAGAAAGGTGATTAATTATAAGTGTGTCACTTTGACTGTATGTGACTTCAGCCACAGACGTAGACATTTTTTGTGCATGTGTCTTAATTTGTAAAGTTCTGATCTTTCTTCGCCCTCACTCCATCTAGATGCAGTGGTGAACTACGTAATAAACAGGAGTGTAAGAAGACAACGCTATAGAAGTCGCTGCCAGAGAACAGAAGACGGTCGATGTGTGAAGGAAACAAGTTCCAAGTTACACCCAGTAACATACACCATATGCAAGACATGATTCAGTCAGACTGAGCCATCACTTTCAAGAATGTAACTTTTCAATTGAGAATGAAACGGTTTATCATCTTTGATGATGTTGCCAATGTAGCCATCAATGGACATGGATTAGAATGTGATTTTTGTAGGGTTTACCCTGGAGCTAAGTGTGTTGCTGGCTCCTAAATTTAATGTTTCTCTCCAAATTGGTGATGATTAACCCTCGGCGCGCATGGGCAGAAGGGTTACGGTAGTTGGGCCTGTGTGTGTGTGTGTGTGTGTGTCTGTCTGTCTGTCTGTTAAGTCACATCTCACCTCTGGAGCGTCTGTTCGTTCTGAAAATACTGTCATGTACTCAGCGGACAACGATCAAAAAATTTGTGGGGTTTTGTCTGAAACCGCTCCATTGCAGAGATCCAGTACTCCCTCCGTTGAAGGGCCATATGTACTGTCGGCCATTTTCCTGCGGAAAGCGTGCATGCGCATTCCAATAATTACCATGTGGTGCCCCTGGTAGTGTCATTTCTTCCTGTGTGTGGTGCAGAGAAAGCGATTTCATTTCGTGAGTTGATTGGGCATGCCTCCAAGCAAGGTCTGTCCACAATGTAATGCAATTGTACCTATAAGACTGAAAGTATGCAAATCTTGCCAACATGTGTTCCGAGCTAAGAGACAAATGGAGCATACTTTGCCAGCCAGAGCTATGAAGTGATTGCGAGTTACTTTGCCAGATAGCATGAAATCAGTCATAAAGGCTAAAGATAAGTTACAAAAGGCATGTAAAAGAGCAGCAGAGTCTAGACAGCAGTATGACAGAGAATACAGAACCAGCATGAGAGCAGCAGAGTCTAGCGAGCAAACATTGGATAGACAGCAGCATGACAGACAATACAGAGCAAGCATGAGAGCAGCAGAGTCTAGCGAGCAAACATTGGATAGACAGCAGCATGACAGAGAATACAGAGCAAGCATGAGAGAAGCAGAATCTAGCGAGCAAACATGCAGCAGAACAAAGAGCACATGGCAAGTGTGAGAGCAACAGAGTCCAGTGAGCAAACCTTGCATAGGCAGCAGCAGAGCAAACAGCACATGGCAAGTGTGAGAGCAACAAAGTCTAGCGAGCAAACCTTGCATAGGCAGCAGCAGAACAAAGAGCACATGGCAAGCGTGAGAGCAGCTAAGAAAGTGAATGAGGTGTCTATAGAGGAAGCTATAGTGTCATTTCGTTCTAATATCAAGAATGGACCTGATTTTGTTTGCACGTGTTGCCACCGTTTGATGTACAGGAAGAGTGTTGTTCCATGTAACCCAGCTAAATATTCCAAGTGTAGCTGACTTGCTAAATTGTGTGTTTGAAGCTGATTTGAGATATGTTTGTGATACTGGCAGTGAATGGGTGTGTAAGACTTGTGATAGAGCACTGAAGCATGTAGTGATGCCACTTCAAGCTAAAGCTAATGGTCTACAATTGCCTGACATACCAACTGAGCTATCTGGTCTTAATGCATTGGAACTGAGACGGATTTGTTTACATTTGCCTTTCATGAAGATGGTAGCATTACCATGTGGTAAACAGAGATCAATCCATGGCCCAGCTGTTAATGTTCCTTCCAAAGTTGATAGCATATGCAATATATTACCAAGATTGCCTTCCCAGTCTGAGTTAGTGCCACTAAAGCTGAAGCGTAAACTAGCATACAAAGGCCACTATATGCATGACTACATAACTCCTCAGAAACTGCTAGATGCTTTGACATTCTTGAAAGCTTACAATCCATTGTATGCTGACATTGATGTGAATACAAAGTGGCTAGAAACTGCTATGGGTAATGATGTTGAGCTTTGTGAGTGTTTAGTTCAGCAGCAAAATGATTGTGATGAGCATGATTCAGATAACTGTGTTGATTCCCCTGTTACCACATCACCTGATATTGCTATGGATTGTTCAGATAGTGCTGACCCCCTTGTGACAGCTATGCATAATCTAGAAACACAAGCCAGGCAGAATGGTTTCACTATCCATAATGTGCCATATGATGGTGACTGTATATTCAGTGCTATTGTATACCAGCTAAACAGTTCCGTTGTGTGTGATTTTGACAGTAAAATATTAAGACAAGCTGTTGTTGACTACTTGCAAGCTAACCAAGCCACATATTGTGATTTTGTATGCCAGCCAGTTGATCAGCATGATGACTATAATGCAGACACTGACCCTATCACACAAGAGGATGAGTTCATTAGCAGCATTAGTTCCAAACAGAGCTAAGACGGCAGAAATATGTGAGATGTCTGCAACAAGGTGCCTGGGGTATATGCAGGCTGTATCTGATATGCTCAGTTTGACTGTCCATGTTCTGCCCAGCCACTACTATCCCATGTACTCAGTTACCCCACAAACCATTGTGCCACTAATGAGGTGTTTGTTGGGCTGATAATGCAATACCACTATGTTGGTCTTGACAAAATACCTGAACCTACCCTACCTATTGCTGATAAGCCAGTGCAGTGTAAACAACCAAACCAGTCAGATCCAGCTTCTGATGATGAGCTAGATGATGCCACTATAGCTGAAGGTGATGAGCATAAAAGGCAAATCAGTGGTGTCCCACAAGCTAGCATGATGTGTGTTGAAAATCCTGAAAGCTTTAGCCAAACTATCTGTGTTGCCCCAGCTGAAGGAGAGAAACCATTAAACATAATGACTGATATTAACTTTGAGGGTATCTCAAACCCAGACAAATTTCCATGTGGTACTGGCACATTTAGCTGTGATCGGCCAAGAAAGCTAACCTATAGAAAATATTTCAATCAGAGGTTAATGGATGTTGATGGCAGATTTGCTAGAGATCTTGACTATCTGTTTGTTGCACAGTACATTGTTGAAGCTAAGCAAGTAAGAGATGATGGTAATAGCTTTGCTATGAGACTAAAACCTTCTAGACAGTTCACAGCTGCCCAAGCTAACAGTACTAAACCAGTTTGTGCGAAAAGACAAAGCATACTCATTCATGAAAAACATACATGGTTCACCTCCATACTACCAGCATACATTCCATGATTTGCTAGCCATGATACGCCAGCTTAGTACACCCACATGGTTTTTCACATTGTCAGCAGCTGATCTAAAATGGCCAGATATGATTGAAACTATTGCTAGACAATATGGTGTGCATTTCACTGATGATGAAGTAGCTAGATTATCATTTGATGACAAATCTAAATGGATAAAGCATAACCCAGTGACAGCAGCTAGACACTTTCAGTACAGACTAAATGCACTTTTCCAAGATTTTCTGAAATCCAATGCTAAGACACTTGGTGAAATTGCTGACTATGCCATCAGAATTGAGTTCCAAGCTAGAGGTTCCCCACATGCACACTGTGTTATTTGGGTGAAAGATGCCCCAAAGCATATTGAGTCCCCGGATAGTGATGTTTGTGATTTCATTGATCAGTACACCTCATGTAAGCTACCAGCTGAAGATGGCAAACTAAGGGAACTAGTGTCACAATTGCAACAGCATAAGCATTCCTCTTATTGCAAAAGAAACAAAACTTGCCGTTCCAGCTTCCCTAAGCCACCTAGCTCAAAAACCATCATTACTAAGGCTGACTCAGAGACTGATGTTGAGCACTCTAAAGCAGTGTTGAGAAAGGTGCAAAAGCTAATAACTGAGAGTAACACTGATCTAAGCCTTGCTGACTTACTAGATAAAGCAGATTTGACTGAAACTGAGTATATTGAAGCATTAGAAACCTCTTGCACTGGCAAAATTGTTGTACTCAAGCGTGAACTAGGCGAATGTTGCATTAACAACTATAACCCCTCAGTATTGCTAGCATGGCAAGCTAACATGGACACTCAGTTTGTGCTAAATGCTTATGCCTGTGTGATGTATGTTGCTTCCTACATCATGAAAACTGAGCAAGCCATGGGTGAACTACTTAAACAAGTTGCAGCTGAAGCTAGAACTGATAAGTTGAAAACCCAGTTGAGAAAAGTTGGCTCAGCATTCCTAACACACAGAGAAGTGAGTGCACAAGAAGCTGTTTATAGATTACTGTCATTGCCTATGAAACACTTAAGCAGATCTGTTGTGTTTGTTGATACCAACCCCAAGCATGAGAGAATAGCAGTAGTGAAAATAAATGCCTCACTTAGCCAACTAGATGATGATGATACTAATGTATTTCAAAACAGCCTAATTGACCGATACCAGCACAGACCACAACAGCTTAGCTCTATGTGTCTAGCAGAATTTGCTGCCACATATGTCAATAACTACAAGCCAGATGACAGTGTGTGTGATGCTTTGCCAGATTTAGAGAGTGATAGCACATCCACTCAAATAACACTAACTGACGGGTTTGGAAAAATGAACCAACGTAAGCAACAAGCTGTGATTAGATTTAGAAAATACAACAAAGACACTGACCCTAGCAATTGGTACAGAGCTAAACTAATGCTGTACTATCCATGATTTGATGAACAGGCAGATATACTTGGTGGTTACCGGAGCATTTGTGGAACAGCATTGCACCATCCACTGAAGAGCATAGATTGCAATCCATAGCTGAAGGTAGCAAGCAGCTAACTGAGGTGTCCCAGCAAGACTTGCAAGATAACCAAAGCATTCTGTCACAGTCTAGCTTGCATATCAGATTTGAGAGTTCAGCCAATAAGCAAGAGATTCCACCTGAGCAATATAGACAGTGTATCAGAGAGCTTAATGATGAGCAAAGGTCCATTGTTATGTTCCACCGTGACTGGTGTAAGAGGGCTGTGCTAGCATTGAAACAAAACAAACCAGTTGAACCTTACCATGTGTTCCTTAGTGGTCCTGGTGGTGTTGGGAAATCTCATGTAATCAAACTGATCCATTCTGATACACTGAAATTGCTTAAACTATCAGGTACATTTGAGCCAGATGATGTTATTGTGTTACTAACTGCTCCCACTGGTGTTGCTGCATTCAATATCAATGGCATGACATTGCACTCAGCTTTACTGTTGGGACAAAGCAAATGCAGTGGTTTCAGCCTCTTAGCCATGACAGACTAAACACATTGAGAACCAAGCTATCACGCTTGATGTTGCTTATTGTTGATGAAGTTAGTATGGTTGGTGCAAACATGTTGCTAGAGATCCACAAAAGACTACAGCAGATCAAAGATGATGCTCTATTGGGTGGTGTGAGCATGCTAGCAGTTGGAGATCTGTATCAGTTACCACCAGTTGGTCAAGCTCCATTGTTCAGTACTGTGAGTGATTGCTATGCCCAGCTATATGGCTCAGGTTCACTGTGGGTTGACCATTTCCTCATGCATGAACTGACTAAAGTAATGAGACAGAGAGATGACCTTGCATTCTCAGAACTATTGTGTTGTGTTAGAAGAAACAGTTGCACAGCTGATGATATCAGAACTCTGAAATCATGTGAAATAGCAGACACGGCTAACTATCCCACTCAGGCATTACATGTGTACAGACTAAATGCAGATGTTGACACACGAAACACTGACATGTTGAACAGCCTAGCTCCTAACAGTGCACAGTATACCATCAAAGCCACTGATTCAGTCGCTGGCCAAACTAGTCATATCAGTCTTACCAGCCTATCTGACAAAAGGTCTGAAACAGGTGGTCTTCATGGTACACTCAAACTAGCCATTGGTGCACGTGTGATACTAACAGCTAATGTTGATGTATCAGATGGTCTTGTGAATGGTGCTAGAGGTGAAGTTGTCCATATTGTTACCAACACTAACAGTGAAGTTGCTAGCATACTTGTGAAATTTGACAATAGCAGAGTTGGCCTAAAAGCAATTCAGACAAGCCCACTCAGAACTAGATTTGCTGATGCTGTACCACTGAGCAACTATGAAGTTGTATTTTTTTTGCTAAAGGAAAGCAAGGCTCTGAGATAAAACGTTTGCATTTTCCACTGACTTTAGCAAGGGCTACCACTATACACAAAGTACAAGGTCTGACACTTGATGAGATTGTTGTTGACATGAAAGGTGGCAGATTTAGTCCTGGACAAGCTTATGTTGCATTCAGTCATGTGAAAACACTAGCTGGCCTGCATATCCTAAACTTTACTAACAAAGCAATCAAGAAAAGCATTGATGTTGAAAATGAGATGTTGAGGCTAAATTCCAATCTGTTGCATCCTCTGCCTGATTTGCTAAATGATCCGTACCATCTTACCATAGCACTGTTGAATGTGAGGTCTATTATGGCCAAATTGCCAGATATTCATGCTGACAAAAACCTCAGATCAGCTAGCATACCGTGTTTCTGTGAGACTTGGCGAAATCCATCTCAGCCTATCAGCCATTGTTGCTAGATGATCAGATTGATATCAGATGTGATAGAGTGACATGTGACAACAAAGGTGGTGTACTAATGTCTAGTTTCAGTTTCACTCAGATTGTGTGTTGTCCAACTACACCACAAGCCACATTGATAGACCATGTTTACTGGAGAAACACAGCTGGCTGTAGAATTTTTGCTATTGTTAAAGTACAAGATACGCACTACTCTGACCACGACCACGGTTCTATCCAGTGGGGGGGGGGGGCAGGGGGAAGCTTCCTTCCCAAACACCGCAACTTCTCCCCCAAACATTCAGGCTTCCCCCCCAAACACCGCAACTTCTCCCCCAAACACCGCAACTTCTCCCCCAAACATTCAGGTTTCCCCCCCTGTTAGTGTAGCTTGTATATGCTTGCAGTAACCTAGTCTATTTGACTTCAAAATTTGGCCATAACGCTTTTAGCGTAGCAACTACCATTGGATTCCTCACGTTTTTCCGCTTCGAGTTTTATGTGCATCTAGCATCCTAAAGCCCTACCGTTCAAAAGTTAGCTGTAACAGTATGCCCAATAAGAAAAGTATGCCATAAGTTAAGTATGGGACTGCTGTATAAACAGTTTACACAAGCACTTCCGGCCCAAAATTAGACTAGGTGACATGATGTAACTAGTACGAAAATTAGCAGTGATGTAATAGCCAGCTATGTAAGTGTGCAGTAAACCACGTGTGGCTCTAAGAATGGAGAAGTTTCTAAAGAGAAGAAGATCAAGTAGAAACACTGGTGGTGAATATTCCTCTGATAACAGTGAACTAGATGAACCCCCCAACAAGGCAATGACTCTACAGTCTGGCTCAAGCTTACAGTTTTCAGGCTGCTCCAATACCAGCAGTTCGAGCTCATGTAAAATGCGTTCCTACAAAGACAACCTATCGTATGATCCAAAGTGGAAGAGGCAGTACCCATGGATGGACTACAATTCCTCTGCGAAAGGTATGGTGTGCTATGTGTGTACGTCCTTTGGGAAAGTACCTATTCAAGCTAAAGGGGCTTGGGTAACACGACCTGTGAGTAATTGGGTGAAGGCAACCACCTTGTAAGCAAAGCACAACAAGTCTGACTGGCACAAGGCAGCCGTAGAGAATCAGAAACTCTCTCTCTTACATGAAAAGCGTGGTGGTATTGTTGAACAAATCATTTCAGTCAGTGAAGGAAGAAGAGAAGCAGCATAACCGAACATTTCTCAAAAAGCTTGTGCGTTCACTGTACTTTCTAGTCAAGCAGAATATTGCTCACACTACCACATTTGAAGGGCTCATCACATTACAGATTGAAAATGGTGATATACAGCTAAGAAGCCACAGAGATAAATGCCCATGAAATGCCACGTACGAATCTTATGCCACAGTCATAGACATCCTTCAAGTATTAGCAAGATTATTGAGAGAGATCTCTTGTCAAGCTTCAAGTCCAGTACTTATTTTTCGCTAATGGCAGACGAAAGTACTGACGTATCATCTAAGGAAGAGCTCTCTATTTGTGCTCGATGGGAGCAAGATAACAAGCCAGTTGAACACTTTCTTGGGATTGTGCCAGCAAAGGAGACTATAGCCGAAGCTATTTCTTCTTACTTGTGTGCTTTCCTGGAGTCTAAGAGTATTGACATCACAACAATGCGAGGGCTCGGCTTTGATGGTACCAACACGATGTCAGGGCAGAGGAGTGGCGTTCAAAAAAGGTTACGACTACATTCACCTAGTGCTGTGTATGTGCACTGCAGATGTCACCAACTGCAACTGGCTACTCTCAATGCTGCTGACGAACATCGAGAGGTAAAGCGAGTTTTGGGCACCTTGGTGACTATCTGGAAAGCCTTCCACTATTCCCCAAAAAAAGCAGAAAAGCTAGCTGAGATACAGGCTGAACTAAATGCTCCTGAATTCAAGATGCTCAAGCCCAGTGATACACGCTGGCTTTCTCGAGAAAGGGCTGTGCATGCTGTTCGCCGAAGCCTCCCAGCATTGGTGACAACATTTGAAGAAATATTTGATGAAACAGGAGACGCTGAAGCTCATGGAATTGCTTCCCTTCTAACCAAATACAACACAGTTGCTTGTATTTCCATGTTGTCTGATCTATTGCACAATGTTGCCAAGCTACAAGGAAGTCTTCAGGGCAAAGATGTGGATCTAGCTAGTGTGCCAGGAATGGTAGAAAGTACCCTTGAGCGACTGAAGGAGTTGAAAGAAGACACAGATAGCACTACATGGTTTAAAGACCATAGTACTGTGTTCACTGATCCTGCACAGCTTGGAGAAAAGAGTGTCGCTGTCACAGAAACCATGAAAACTCACTTTTTTCCAGGAGGTGTATTGCCCGACCACATCAGAGGTCGAATAGACTGTACAGATCTCATCTCTTCAATGGCTGTGTTTGACCTCCGCCACCTTCCTGATGACGAAGTTAACCTGAGTGACTACAGCACAGATAAGATCAACACACTTACTGCCTTCTATGGTTCTGCGCAAGAAGTGCAATTTGATGGGAAGAAAGGTGTTTCACAGCCCGATATTGACCAACAGGACACAGAATCTGAGTGGAAGCTTTTTCACCGGCTTATGCTCGTGCAACATAAGAGGAGCTCTTTGCAGCAAGTTCTCTCTACTCTGCTGAATAGTTCCAGTATTAGAGCATCTTTCCCTAATCTGGCTAAACTAGCAGTCCTTCTGATAGTGCTTCCTGTCACTACTGCTACAGTCAAGTGAACGTTTAGCAGCATGAAACTCATCAGGACTCGTCTTCGCAGCAGAATGGGGGAGAAAACACTCAAGCATACTATGCGAATTTGTAGTGAAGGCCCAGATAGATTATCAAATGAAACTCCAGAAGCAGTCATAGATCACTACAAACATTCAAAACAGAGGAGAATAATGCTTTAAATGTTTATTTGTAGAATTTTAAATAAAATTGGTTCTTTGCACTAGATGGCATCTCTGCATGGCAATGTAAAATTCAAACATTTTCCAGGGGAGAATGCCCCCGGACCCCCTACTCTGCCAGCGCACCTCACAGCTTCCCCCCCAAACCAAAAATCCTAGATAGAACACTGATGACACTGTGTACTGCAGCATTCCAGCATAACCAGCATGATAAGGTAAGCTTAACAAACCAAGCAAGCCTAGCAAGTCAAGCAAGCCTAGCAGACATAGCATACTAAGCAATCCTAGCTAACCAAGCAAGCCTAACAAACCAAGCAAGCTTAGCCAACACAGCCAGCCTAGTAAACCAAGCAAGCCTAGCAAACCCAGCAAGCCTAGTAAACCAAGCAAGCCTAGCAAACCCAGCAATCCTAGTAAACCAAGCAAGCCTAGCACACCAAGCAAGCCTAGCAAACCAAGCAAGCCTAGCAAACCCAGCAAGCCTAGGGAACCAAGCAAGCCTAGCAAACCCAGCAAGCCTAGCAAATCTAGAAAACCCAGCAATCCTAGCTAGCCAAGCAAGCCCAGCTAACCAAGCAAACAAAAAACCTGTTCTGTGGCTGCTCTGTGGCTGCCAGTGATGAGCACAGGTCATGAGATTGTATATAATTGATGATGACCGTAATCTCTGAGGTTGTCATTGGCTCTGGGCTCTGGGGGTCCTACCAAGAGGGTTCCTACACTACCCTGGAGGAGGAATGGGAGGAGGAGGGAGGATTTCCACTCACCTCACCTGACCTCACTTCACGGTTCCACTTCAAATATCTATGCATCCTACAATTGGAGCCCCTCCTTCAACTATCTACTGTTCCTACTACCTACATCATCGCCAGTTGCCTCCAATTGGACCCTCCAACTATCTACTGTTCCTACTAACTACATTATCGCCAGTTGCCTCCAACTAACTACATCATCGCCAGTTGCCTCCAATTGGGACCCTCCTTCAACTATCTACTGTTCCTACTAACTACATCATCGCCAGTTGCCTCCAATTGGACCCTCCTTCAAGTATCTACTGTTCCTACTAACTACATCATCGCCAGTTACCTCTAATTGGACTCTCATCAACTATCTACTGTATCACCAGTTTCCATTTGTTGTGACTCCGGCGGTGTCTGTCACTCATGCTAAATGTCCCAAAAGAGACTGACACTAAGAGCCAATGATGAAATTTTGACACAACAACGAAATGAAGCAACAGCTCAAGATGTTCAATATTAACCTCAGTTCAACTGAGTACCATATGATAACAAGTGTGTCCTGAAAATGACTCACACAAATAAAGCATTTATCCATTACAGTAATTCTCTATCGAAAGTACTCATAAAACCAATTATTCACAAAATCTTCAAACCTATCATACATATGTCACTAATGTTCATGTGTGATACGTATGCCATGTTTCTGTCACACGTACTGCAACCTTGTATATATAATACTGGTGGTGCAGTGCCTCTGTGCTCTTGAGTACAGTGTTGTTTTCAGATCATAAATTTATCATTGTGCATGCATGAATGTAGTCTAGCAAGCTAGCCCCGTTTTCTTCCCAACTAAAGTCGGCAAGGAAAAAACAGAGCAAAAAAGGGCTAGCTTGCTAGACTCACATGAATGGTACTTTAACTGACCAATAAGATGAGTGTTTTTAAGCCTATCATGTCATTGTGACAACTGTGGTTGATATTCAATGCCAGATATACATGCATGCTACATACTCAATGGCGTCAAGATCTCTTTATGGAACATACTGAATGGTAAGAAGAATCAGCTTTTTTTTTAGAAATAAGCAAATAATTATGGCAAATATTTGATGCAGTCGAATTACTTGCTATAATAGCATGATTAAATGAGGGTGAACCAAGTTAGTTTATCTTTAGAGTTCAGTAATACTTGTAATGACTTGTTATAAGACAGGCCAAATGGTGGCTTATTGAGGAGGTTATCTGCAGTGATTGTAGCAGACCCAGCAAGTTGGCTCAAGATATCACTATAGGCCCTGAGTTGGTGAATTTGGCCATTTTCATCTTCAACATACAGTTTAGCTGATGTACTGGGATTCCTGAGTTTTGGTGCAGTGTCACAGCTCTCACATGTGTGTATAGGATTGGGCCCAGTGTGGGGATCCGGAATAGCACCTAATACACGTGGAGACATTTTCAGTTGAAGACATTCCCTGCTGAAACTATTTTGGGCTCCTTAACCTTTAAGACTGCAATTCTGAGGGTGGCACGGTCATATTGATCAATAGTATTGAGCTGGTTGTTAGGTACAACTGGACTTCTAAGGGTCTTGGGTTTAGGAATATGGAAAGTTGTGGTTTTCGACTCTTGGACAGTTGTATAACTCTTGATTACTACTTGAGGTTTGCCGCTCGTTTTATTAAGAGAAATCTGGCAATTCTTCAGAGTTACAGGTACATGAATTCATCTAGCTGCCTTCTATGCCCTTTCTCAAAACCTACTACACTATCTCCATCCGACAGTTCACCTTGGAAAAACTTGTGAGAATCTTTGGCAGGGGATAAGGATGTGACAACTGCGTTCACTGTAGCCGACGATTCAGTACCAGATATTTGACTAGGAGACAACTGAGGACTCCTACTGACTCGACCTTTAGCCTTCTTAGGCGTACAGCTACCTGCAGGCTCCGGTGAAACAAAAGAAAGAGGTCGCTTTGCTGCCATCTTTACACCAAGGCTGTCAGAAACGCTACACATGGTGCCTGCCTGCGCATCCGCTGACAAGCGTAACTACACTTCCAAATATAGCACAATAGCAGAAGGAGGATATCTAAATATAGAACTGCCGAGAGCACGCATGCGCATATGACACCAAGGGTTCTGCACTTTAGTGCATTCATTGATATATCAACCTGTTCGCCAACTGATTCTTTGTAAAGAAATTCATGAGTTTTGCTATTTTCATGATTGCAGAGCATACATTATAAAAAGCGGACATCGTACTTCCATGTTCTCCCATATGCTTGGATGATATAATATAGGTGTGGCAAATCGAACATGTGGTAGGAAGCTATATGCATATGATATGCGTATCTTGTCAACATATTGATCATGCCTTCATTGATATTAGGTACTTCTTGCATTGCTTTGCATGAGTACTACTCTCCTAAATTCTGTTGCTGCAGTCAGTGATATTAATATATGAGGTAAAGGATAGATGATATGAGGTAAAGGGTAGATAATATGAGGTAAAGGATAGATGTATAGACGATAGATAGAGTTTATTTAAAATAAATGATTATCTGGGCATATTTCGACGGTGTGCAGCGGCAGTAGAGTAGTATATACCTCACCTTTGTAATCCTCCATTTCTGCAAAAATGGATTGCGATGCTTCTACCTGTGGGTTTTGTTGCTGCAAAGATTTCAATTTGATTGGTTATGAAACTAATAATTTTATTGGATGATGATACAGCGTGAAATGTATAAGTGATCCTTCTCCGTAATTCAAGCTCCTTCAATCAGTGAGTGCGCATGCGCATTATGCGTACCTGATCGCTACAATGATATAAATCTCTTTATAAGATGACATTCATACGGATGGGAGAGGTATGCCATCGAAGTCCTACAACAGGTTGCATACACATTCTGTATAGCTACTAGTCCTAAAACAGGTGGCTAAGGAAGGTTGGATGCAGAGTAGAATCATCAGGGAAGTACCCCACAGAATACGTGACGTGATCAGGAAGGCCAACTTTGCTCTGGAGTGAAGAAAATTAAAGTTAAATCAATTATATAACCCTTTAGCAATGCTCCTAGTGGTGATACTCTTGACAATTCATCATAATTCAGATACATATGGCTATGTAAAAAAAAATGATAAGAGACAAGTAAATAAAAGATTTAGGAAAGTTGAGGTGTAATATAGGGATTGCATAAATAGAAATGGAGACAAGATTTGGACACAGACTATGTGTTATGATATGCCGGCATGTCATACTGGGATTCCTAATGTGAAGGGATGTGTCTCATATCGCGGTATAATCCCTATACTGTCGTGCAGTGTCAAAACGTGAATGTTAATGCATGAAATAGTGTGTAAGAGTACATACTCCAGTACTGCTATGCATGGAGAAGTCAGGAGGCATATGCTATATGACTGTCAGTACTGTTGCATGGACATGGACATGTTAACATTCTTTGGCAACTGTACATAATTAACAAACTCTTTTACAAGCTATGTTACAAGACCTTTACAACAAAGTGCTACATTAGAAACAAAACTACTGGTAACATGTTGGGACATTTCTAGAACAGTCAGCATGTAGTAGCCTATACCTTCTACTGAAATGCAATGCTTAGCATGGTCATAGTACATACAAGCTAAATACCTTTGTACAAGTCGCTCTATATCTAGCATGTTTCACAAGGCTTTCACATACCTGTATACTGCACGACAATATAGGGATTAGACCACGATTTATGAGACACCACCAGGAATCCCAGTATGACATGCTGGCACATAGTCTGTGTCCAAATCTTGTCTCCATTTCTTTTTATGCAATCCCTATTTTACACTTCAAATTTCCTAAATTTTTTTATTTACTTGTTGACTTTACAACATCAGTCACCTTCACCTCATTGAGTACAATTTGATTAGCTGAATGCTGCCTCGATTCACACCGCAGCTTTACGAACAAGTGGTGCAGCAGGTCCTAGCGGCCTTGATGACAGTGGTATATGGACAGTAGGTCTCTGTACAGTGGTATATGGACAGTAGGTCTCTGTACTTCTTTCAAAGATGCATCCCAATCTTTGTTCTTCTTTAGCCCGTATTGCCAAAAGATTATGTACCAGTTTTGTTGATCCAGCTGGTCTTGCACCTCTGCTTTCCTCTCGTCTTATCGCTCTTGACAAATGCCCTGGAGTATGACCAATTGGCATCTCAGAGATCTTTCGCAGGGTCATTGGCAAAGCCATTTTGTGTGTTATCAAAGACGTTCAAGATGTAGCTGGGTCGGTACAGTTACGCGCAGGTCAAACAGCTGGAGTAGAGGCTGCTGTTCATGCTATGGGCAAAATTTTTGAGAACAATGATACAGATGCAGTTCTTCTAGTGGATGCGAGTAATGCTATTAACTCCTTAAACAGAGCAGTAGCACTGCATAATATCAGCATTCTCTGCCCCTCACTAGGCACTATAGCTGTAAATACTTATCGAGCTGCTGGAAACGTTTTTATTGATGGTGAGACACTCTACTCCTATGAGGGGACCACTCAAGGTGACCCTTTGGCCATGGCTATTTATGCTATAGGAATCCTCCCTCTCATTCACAAACTGCCAGAATCAGTTAATCAAGTTTGGTTTGCTGATGATGCAACAGCAAGTAGTAGACTACAAGATCTGTTACTTTGGAGGAACAATCTTATTGCCATGGGTCCGTCATATGGATATTTCCCAAACTCAGTAAGTCATGGCTTATTGTTAAGCCTCACCTTGAAATCCAAGCAAGAAATCTATTCAGCAGTTCCAATGTGAACATAACCACAAGTGGGCAACGGCATTTAGGGGCAGCATTGGGTACTAGAGTTCTCGTGGAAGGATTTGTTTGTTCAAGAATGGGTATATGAGGTGAAGCAGTGAAGTACAGTTGCACTTACCTAACCACATGCTGCATATGCTGCTTTTGTCAAAGGCCTTCAGAGAAAGTGGATATACCTCTCACGTACTGTCCCCGACATTAGTGATTTTCTACAGCCACTGGAAATTAGACAACAATTGCTCCCTGCCATCACAGGTCATGACCCACCTGGCGCCAACTATTTACACTGCCAGCTCGTTTGGGTGGGTTGGGCATATCTGATCCATGTGCAGATTCCTCAGATGAGTTTGTAGCCTCAGTCCAGCTTACTTCCCCTTTGTGTGCATCAATATTACATCCCATCTCAGAGGAACATGAATCATTGACAAAACGCCAGCTGCACGCTCATAAGTGTCAACGACTGCAGGAGATAGCTAACAGCCTCTTCCCTGATCTACCACACAATCTCCAATTGGCAGTAACTTTGGCCTGTGAGAAGGGATCATCTACATGGCTGACAGCCTTACCTCTGGAAAGTCACTCATTTTCTCTACAGAAAAGTGGCTTTAGGGATGCACTTTGTCTGAGATATGATTGGCACATTCCTACACACTGTGCTTGTGGAGAGGCCTTTGATGTCAAGCATGCACTCAGCTGTCCCTTTGGAGGATTTCCCACAATTCGCCATAACGAAGTACGAGATCTTCTTGCAAGTCTGCTATGTGAGAAATGCCCAAATGTGAGAACAGAACCACAACTAGATTCACTTACAGGAGAAATATTTCCTCTGGCAACCACGTTCACAGCTGATGAGGCCCAGATTGACATTCAGGCTGGTGGTTTTTGGGGGAATAGCCGTTTTGAAACTGCATTATTTGATGTCAATCCCTTCATGGAATCAAATCGGTCTAGTTCTTCTACAAGCTCCACTTATCGAAAACATGAGGGTTAAACACACCGCCAATATGAACAGCGTGTCAGAGAGGTTGATAACTCTTCTCTTTGTCCACTGGTTTTCTCATCTTCTGGTGGTGCTGGTCCTGCAGCTACTGTGTTTTTGAAACAACTTGCATCCCGACTGTCTGAAGTCAGAGGAATTCCATACTCCGTGATGATGGGCTGGCTTCGCTGCCACCTCTCGTTCAGCCTACTTTGCTCTTCCATTTTGTGCATTAGAGGTGCACGTTCAAGTCGTCATCGCCTTGGAAATTTTCAACCTGTCTTAGCAGTCAGTGAGAGTTGCCTTGCTGACTATTGAACTGCATTTGTTTAGTTGATGTAATGTTAGTATATTTTTTCCTTTGGTGTTTTAATAAAAATTGACAGGAAGCACGCGTGCGCACATACATACGCATCTAGATCGCGATCATGTGCGCACAGGTCGGAAGAAAAGAACCATCAAAAAGACAAAAGGTGAGTTATATCTATTGCTTTGGCCTAAGGGCCCTGCACTTTGGGTTTAATGTATCAATGTCTGCCACCGTTTGGCGTATTGTCGTAGTATTCCCTCTTTTTCATCTTCTCTTTTTAGTGGAAATTTGAAGTCAATGTGAACTGAGTGGAAAATAAGAACATGTGAGCATATTGATAATTTCTTATATTTGATTGCCCAAAGGCGCTCTGAATCGAGTTGTAGTATGTCCTCCCGTACAGGTTTTGAACAGTTACCATGGGCAAGCTGGTGAAGAGTAGTGAAAGGAGAGCCACAACTAACTTTTCAGGGCTCTTGTTTGCCCGTCTCTCGCAGTCTAGTACTTGCGACTGTGAAAACTGGGTCAGATGCACTTTATCTATATTCAGTTGGCCAGAAGGTTTCCAAATATGGCATAATCTAAGGGGAAAGTAGTTGTGTGTACTTAATGCTAGGCATTGTGAGGTGAATGTGAGTGCACTGCTTGTATGAAACATGCATTTTATAAATGTAATCTACACTGCATGCACACTCTGGCTCCACACACTCACCTACAGGCATGGCTTCTGGGTTGGTCTCATCTTTCTCATCTGACTACAAAGGGGTGGTTCAAAGTACCACAAGTATTTGCAGTAATAATAAACACAATTTACGGTTTCCTGTACCTTCTTTTTCTTTAGCAAAGGTCTCTTGGCTATTTCTTCTTTCAGTGCAATAACCTCTGCTCCAATATTCTGAACAGATATGTTCAGGGAAGCTAGTGCTGCCTGCGTCTGGCTATTAACACTTAGCACCAGATTATGAAGAGACTGCAGGTGTAGATGCATGTACATAGTCTGGTCCTTAAAGTTAAAATTTGTGCTTACAGATGCTGTATGCTCGGATAATGGGTGGGCAGAGAAGGATGAACCAATATCCGAATACTGATCATCATCCATACACCAGTCTTGAGCAGGGGGATATGACCAAGAATTAGGAAGGGAGGGTGGGTCTGAAAGCAAAACAATGGCATGAGCAGGTATATGAATGTGGGCATATTGCACATCAGGAAATAATTTGCTTATATATAACTACTTCAGTACTATATAGCTGCAGCTTATTTTACCAGGAGGATATGGAAGGGAAGGGAGAGATGGAGGTTTGACAATTGGAGGAGAAACACCTAGGGGTAAACCTCTAGCCGTGGAGAATAAGGGGAAAAGTTTACCTGGGAGACCTACATTTGGGAGACCTACCATTGTCACGCCTGATAAACAAATACTGGTCCCCCATACACAATGATCCAACTCTTTATTTCCTACCCCGCCCCAGCTCTGTTTCCAGAGGAACCCAACCATTGCAGACTCCTTGGTGAAAGCAGCACTTCCAGGAGCTCCACGTCCCCCAACAGGTCAGGTACCCCCCATACCCATACCCAGGCTAGACTCACGCATGGTGCGATGCGCAGATAAGCGTTGCAAAGTGTGCCCCAATGCTGAAGGAAGACGTATCCTATTTTCAGCAGTGTCCAAAACACCATACACTTTCCATGAAACTTTCACATGTGCAGATACCTCTCTCATTTACTGCATTGTCTGCAGCAAATGTGAGAAACTGTACATAGGCTTAACTTCCAACAACCTTAGGGTGCGCTTTCGCATGCATCGGCATGCTTCCGAAACAAAGAAGCGGGTCCCCCTATACCGCCACTTTGCTAGGAAATCGCATGACTGTGAGACCACAGGATCGTTCCACTAGAGCACTGTGAGCCAGATGCTCTACCGGAGCAGAAGCATTTTGGATTAGGACTCTACATACACTACTACCACATGGCCTTAACTCCGCCTATGGAAAACCTTTCTACCCCATTGACCACTCTTCCCTTTTTCCCAGTCTTTCCCCTACAGATACCTCCTGTGCAGATTCACCCCTCACCCCCACAGACACTGAGTCTGCACCATAATAATGTGTATTTCACCCCCTGCCACCTCTCCACAGCGTCACTGCACAACTGCGCATGGCATAGCCCTAGATGTTGCCTAGCTGAAGTAGGAGTGTTGCTCTGGAATGCTCCCGCTCTACCCTGACAACTGAGCCTTTGTCCACATACCGCCTATCCCGTATAGAGCACTCACGCGCGCAACACACTTTGTCCTGCGAAGCGTCACCTTTTAGTATATAAAGACTAGTTTTTGCATCAGCAGTCATTCCCCCGAAGAAGGTAACCGATCACCAAAAGTACTAGCGAAGTATTATTCTTATTTGACTGGTGTTTTTGCACATGGCTACATCTGAGCCTCTACCTCAGAGACCCACGTACAAGTTTCGGAGACTGCGAGGACAGGAGCCGCAGCAGGCCACTCTGGAGAAAGTGGTCGGGAGCGTCGCCACGCCCCCCTACGGGGGGCTCTCCCCTTGCGGGGACCACACCCATACACCAGTCTCAAGCAGGGGGATATGACCAAGAATTAGAAAGGGAGGGTGGGCCTGAAAGCAAAACAATGGCATGAGCAGGTATATGCATGTGGGCTTATTGCACATCAGGAAATAATTTGCATGTATATAACTACTTCAGTACTATATAGCTGCAGCTTATTTACCAGGAGGATATGGAAGGGAAGGGAGAGATGGAGGTTTGACAATTGGAGGAGAAACACCTAGGGGTAAAACTCTAGCCGTGATCCAGGTAGAGAATAAGGGAAAGTTTACCTGGGAGACCTACAGCTGAATTCATTGGAGATACAGGGCTGGTACTCAGCACAAATATCAATTACAAATTAAAATACATGCATGTATACACATACCTCTATCAGGCCTTCTGCTACACACACGTTTTAGTGGTGGAAATGGTAGTGTAGAGAGAGCACCGCTACTCTCGAACTGCCTGCTGTTACCACAGGAGGGAGAAACAGCTATATTAGGGGAGACTGAAGTGATATCAGTTGACAAAGGTCCAGGAAGAAGTGATTCATGTATATATAGGCATGTAACTTATAACACGCTGGGTAGAGTCATTGGAGTGGATGTACCCCACATCAGTCATGACACCATGCAACCTTCCTTCTATTACTCACTCTTCCCCCAAACCTATAGTTTCAGACATACCTGTCTCTGTGCCTTTAGCAATGCTTGTACCACTGTCTCCAGTGCTTACTTCTCCAGTCATTTCACCGGTCTCAGCACTTGTTTCTTTACCGGTCTCTCCAGATCTAGTGCTTACTCGGCTAACATTACTTTTTCCACTCGTTTCGTCCTTCCCTCCACCTGCATTTGCATGACTTCAATTCATATAATTACATGCATAGAACTATAACCATCAGCCTTTAGGGGTGTAGATGATTCAGTAGGATGCAGGTGTTCCTCCATCAAAGTACTGCCCATTTCTGAGCTCGTCATCTCCTGAGCTTTCTTTATAGAAGCCTACAACACATTATTAGCTGTGAAGTTGTAAGAGTGCAAAACAACATTAGATTTACCTTTCTCTTTATGGGTTTTCCAGTACTCTGTGAGAGAAAAACACACAAGCAATGTTTAGATTAGATTCCACAAAGCACACATTTCCTTTTCTTAGAAGATTGCCTTGCCTCGTTAGTGTTCTTAGAAGTTTGCTTTGCTCTCTTGGTCTGTAAAAAAAACACAATATTATAACCCCCTCCACCCCACCCCACTCCCACCAATACACATACTTGCTGCAGTTGCATAAGTTGTTCATGCATACATGTATTACGAACCTCAGCTGCCTTTGTGCTGCTACCACCAGCTTCTTCCTCAGCATCTGTGTTTGAACATATCAATGTAGCACACTGTCATATACATACCATTTTTCATACTCTTTTCGATCCTTTCCTGCACTTCACCGCAGTGAGTCCTGCTACCTATACACGAACATTTAGAGAGATCAATGTTCTATAATATAGCAACATGTACTAAAATACCTTTAGTAATGATATTGGCTCTGAATTTGCCTTCACGGAGGCTGCATGTTAGGAGCTCTCCCTCTTTGTAGCCCACAGATCCAACAGTGTGCTTTGCGTCTACGACAGAATGATCGCCCCTCCTCCCACTCAACAAGCATGTACTCTTCGTGAAGGTAGCAAAACATTATGTATTTAGTATAAACCCTGGATACATAATTATCCTAGATTCCTTACCAGGGCGCTTGCTTCGCTGTAGGGCTGCAAGTCGCCATTGGGCCATGCCGCAAGATCCAAAGAAACCTGAAGAGGAATGACAATGCAGTGAATCGGGCATCAGTGGAACACAGCTATGTACTACAAGTCTATAAGTTAGACCAAGGCTTGTCAAAGGTGTAAAGCTTACACACACAGCTAGAGGTAAGGTTAAGATCCGGCCGAGTTATACTGACGTCGGTAAGCAAAATGCTATACATATATCCCGCTTTCTTACGCAGCCGTGCAGTTACCGTAAACTACAATCTGGAAGAATACAGCTAGTTTACAAGAATTCACGGCCATAGTTATATTTATTACATCAGGCAACCTCTCCATATTAGCTAGCCTAGCTAGGCCTGTGTACAGTTGTGCGTCATGTCTTCGTCTTCGGCAGGATCTGGCGGTACTACGTGGGGATCGTCCTTTGAACTCGTGGAGGAATCGATGACCTGCAGTAGATCTAGCACTGACACGCTCTCGGAACCGAGCGACTCTGAACAACTAAGCGGCGTTGACTGTGATCTTTTCGAGTTGTACCAGTCTTTTGAATATGAAGACGATGCTTCTACTGCACTCAGTGAAACGTGGGAATCTCAACCACACGGTGGGACCTCTGGACATACTGTTTCCCACGAAGCGCCCTTGTATCCGGATAACGTCTTTTCAGAGTCAGTTAAACCAGCACCTGCTGGAATAGAGTTTTTAGAGTTAGCAGATATCTTAATGTGTGAAAATGACTGGTTTATCCCAAACAATTGTGAAGAAGCAGTAATTCTCTTTCTTAATCTTGTAAATGAAATTCACTAAGTATAGTTATTATATGACAGTCATAATACTTGTACATTATCATTTATCAACATCACACACAAGTATGACATATATCACACAGTACGGTAGTACTGTGTATATAGGGATTGCTATGGTCTATCCCCATTGAAAACCATATATAAGGTTTTTCATCACTTTCACTTTCACTTTCAGTTTGCTACCTACTGGACTTCTGTTGACATGAATGTGTAACTGTACCCAGAAACTAACTGTGATTATAAAATGGTATAATTTGATGCACGAGAAAAGTGTTAAATTAACAAAAGTCCGTTTTGTAAATTCTCCATCTTCTTCTTCTTCTTCCGCTTAAACAAGCGTAACTCACTAACGGTAACACATCTAAACATGAAACTTGGTACAGTTATGTAGTTCCACTTGGGGTAGTGCATCGTCATGTTAAAAATTTTGTAAACAATGTATTTCTTGTAAAATAAACAAAAATAGCCTCAGGTCATGTATTATTAATGGGGCCACACAATCCTATATCTGACTAATGAAAGGTCTGCTAAATGTGAAATTTTTTATGATAGTATAGTTCAATACCCCAATGATCAACGTTGTGATAAAATCTCTGTAAACAATGTATATCTTGTAATATAACAACAAATAGCCTCAGGCAAGAATTACTGTATCTCACTAATAAAAGCTCCATTAAATGTGGAAATTGGTGTGATGGTAAAGTGTAATATGCTAATGATCAACGTTGTGATAAGATCTCTGTAAACAATGTAAATCTTGTAATACAACAACTAATAGCCTCAGGCAAGCATTACTGTATCTCACTAACAAAAGCTCCACTAAATGTGGAAATTGGTGTGATGGTAGATCTTAATACCCCAAAGATCAACATTGTGATAAAATCTCTGTAAACTATGTAAATCTTGTAAAAAAATAGCCTCAGGCTAACATTACTGTATCTTACTAACAGAAGGTCTACTAAATGTGAAAATCGGTATGATGGTAAAGCTTAATACCCCAAAGATCAACATTGTGATAAAATCTCTGTAAACCATGTAAATATAGCCTCAGGCTAGCATTACTGCATCTTACTAACAAAAGCTCTACTAAATGTAAAAATTGGTATGATGGTAATGCTTAATACCCCAAAGATCAACATTGTGATATAATCTCTGTAAATCTTGTAAAAAATAGCCTCAGGTTAGCATTACCGTATCTTACTAACAGAAGCTCTACTAAATGTGAAAATTGGTGTGATGGTAGAGCTTAATACCCCAATGATCAATGTTGTGATAAAATCTCTGTAAACAATGTAAATCTTGTAATATAACAACAAAATATCCTCAGGCAATAGTTAGCCATATCTTGCTAAAACAGTACTAGCACAAAATGTGGAAATTTGTGTGGTGTTAAAGCTTAATATCCCAATAATTACTGCTGAGATAAAATCTTGTAATCATGTAAATAGTAGCCCCAGGCACTACTTTGCTGTATTTCATTAACAAAAGCTCCACTAAAAGTAACATTTGGTATTATATAATACACAAACAATTGATGTTGTGATAAAAATGTTGGATAGCCTCAGGCTACAAGCTCTATTAGCTAATATGTTTGCTACCAAGTAAACTACAAAAATAGCAAAATGCATGTAGTTAGGTCCAGAAATAAATGATGGGAGACAAGTAAATAAAAAATTTAGGAAATTTGAAAGGAAATATAGGGATTGCATAAAAAGGAAAGGAGACAAGATTGGGACAGAGACATGTTATGATATATTGACGTACCCATAATGTTACGTTGATATTTCATAACATGTCTGTGTCCCAATCTTGTCTCTGTTCCTTTTTATGCAATCCCTATATTTCCTTTCAAATTTCCTAAATTTTTATTTACTTGTACTTATACTAGTACTGTGTATATAGGGATTGCTATGGTCTATCCCCATTGAAAACCATATATAAGGATATTCTTCATTTTCACTTTCAATTTCAAGTTGATTTCACTTTTAATGATATCAAGGTGAACAATGTGTGAAAAATAACCATTAAACAAAAATTGTAATGTAAGATATGCGTAATATCACAAAAGTTCTTTCACATTTTTGCCCATGTTCTTCATCTTCTTCTTCTTCTTGAAGCGTAATAACCATAAAATCAATGAAATATTTGAATCTACATGTGGAAATGACGTACTGGGGAATAGAGGTATTTTTTCGTTAACCCTTGTAGTTCATGTATTATGACTAATGAGCAACCATGGTAACCATCAACCTGAAAGTCAGCATGTGTAGAGATACCATCGCTAATAGCAACATAACAAAAGTACTTGTTGTTAACCCTTGTGATTCTTGTAATACTGATGTTGACATTCCTCTCAATGTAATACATGTACATGTCACACGGTAGTACTGTGTATATACGGATTGCTATGGTCTATCCTCATTAAAACCATATATAAAGGTTTTTTCAGTTTGCTGCTTACTGGATTTCGGTTAAAATAACTGTGAATATAAAATGGTAGATAAAGGGGTTTAACAACAGTCTATTTTGTAAATCGTTCACCTTCCGACACTACTTCTTCCACTTGAAAAATCATAACTCACTAATGGTAACACATTTAAACATGAGATATGGTACAGTGATATAGTTCCACTGTGGATATAGTGCATCGTCATGTTAAAACGATGTACTTCTTGTAAAATAAACAAAAATAGCCTCAGGCCATGTATAATAGTGGAGGCCACACAATCCTATATCTGACTAATAAAAGCCCTGCTAAATGTGAAATTTTGTATGATAGTATAGTTTAATACCCCAATGATCAATGTTGTGATAAATCTCTCTAAACAACGTAAATCTTACAACGAATAGCCTCAGGCAAGCATTTCTCTGTCTCACTAACAATAGCTCCCCTAAATGTGGAAATTGGTATGATGGAAAAGCTCAATACCTGAATGATCAACATTGTGATAAAATCTATGTAAACCATTTAAATCTTGTACAAAATAGCCTCAGGCAAGCATTACTGTATCTCACTAACAAAAGCTCCACTAAATGTCAAAATTGGTGTGATGGTGAAGCTTGATCAACATTGTGATAAAATCTCTGTAAACCGTGTAAATCTTGTACAAAATAGCCTCAGGCAAGCATTACTGTATCTCACTAACAAAAGCTCTTCTATAAAATTGGTCTGATGGTAAAGCTTAATACCCCAATGTGATAAAATCTATGTAAACCATGTAAATCTTGTACAAAATAGCCTCAGGCAAGCATTACTGTATCTCACTAACAAAAGTTCTGCTATTTATGGAAATTGGTGTGATGGTAAAGCTTAATACCCCAATGATCAATGTTGTGATAAGATCTATGTAAACATTATGGGTACGTCGATATATCATAACATGTCTGTGTCCCAATCTTGTCTCCTTTCCTTTTTATGCAATCCCTATATTTCCTTTCAAATTTCCTAAATGTTTTATTTACTTGTGTCCTGTCATTTTTTATCTGGACCTAGGTACATACATATCACTATTTTGCAGTTTACTTGGTTACAAACGTATTAGCTAATGAATTAGCAGTACAGATAATAGTGTGTGCATGAAGAGTTATAGGCTCTGTGTAACTGCCAGTACTTAGGTTTACCATCATACAAATATTCACATTTAGTGAAGCTTTTGTTAGTGAGATACAGTAATGCTTGCCTGAGGCTATTTGTTGTTATATCATAAGACTTACATTGTTTACAGAGATCTTATAACGATCATTGGTGCATTACACTTCACCAGCATACCACTTTCCACTTTTAGTGGACCTTTTGTTAGTGAGATACGGTATTGCCTGCCTGAGGCTATTTGTTGTTATATTACAAGATTTACATTGTTTACTGTTTCGTTGATATATCATAACATGTCTGTCCCAATCTTGTCTCCTTTCCTTTTTATGCAATCCCTATATTTCCTTTCATAAATTTTTTATTTACTTGTATATAATAGTGGCTTGAAGTACATGGTGATATTTGATATAATGATTAATGTGTTGTTGTCAATGGAGAATGTTCAATAATGGAGCTGCAGAATATAGTCATTTATAATGTCGGAGATATTTGCTTAGCAGTCGTTTAAATATCCAATAGCTTAGCCAAGACTTCAGTAGCATCTGCTCAAGCTTCATATCCCACAAGGCACATTTTGGTTATTTCCTGAGTGTTTTTTGCAAGATGTTGCGTTGAAGGAAACTCCCCATTCACAGCAACCTTAAACATTATTTGGTGTGCAGGTGTCTCGGGCCATAGTGTCACTTCACCAAACAATTCAGTAATTACACCACCCAATGCATAAACGTCACATTTGGATGAGATAGATTTGCCTTGGAGTTGCTCGGGAGCCTGAAAACCTGGCGTACCAGCTCTCATTGTTGTTGAACTGGCTAGGTCACAGTCATTTAAGATCTTTGACAGACCAAAGTCAGCCAAAAATACATGCATTGTCTTGTTTTCAACCTACAGTAATAACTAACCGCAGTGTATCAATTGATTACTTAATGCTTCCATTGCTATATACCGCTTCAATCAATCTAACACTTCCAGTGACTACTTCCTTAATGCTTCCATTTAAACATTGCTACCGCTCTCACATACCAATATTAGCTGGCTTTAAATCAATGTGAACAACAGGTGTGGCACTATGCATGAAAATAAGGGCCTGACACACCTTAATAGATATCATGACCTTCATTGCAAATGGAATTGCAAATGGAATCGATAAAGACAGATAAAATATAATCCTGTGTAATTAAATTTATTAATTGCACCTACTTTCGTTTTAAATTCAGTCCCAAAGAGGATAGAATGTAGATCATTGCCATTCACCAAGTTTGTAATAAGTGTAACTCAGAAACCACACCAAGAAGTGCTAGAATATTGGGATGGTTGAGTGTCATGTAATGAATTAATACCACTATCAGAACCATATATTAGCTTCCACCAGGTATATATACACCTGTAAACAGAAACTTCATTTTCCCACATTTTCTTATTAGCACTTGGCATAGGAATCACTTTGGCTGCCACCTCCAAATTGCTCGATACACTCTACCAAAGCCTCCACTGCTAAGCACATCAAGGAGCTTGAGGCTAACAAAATAGGACCACAAGTATACATGGTGTGGACATGTCAATTGAGCACAGTATACTTACTCTCCGGAGTTTGAAGAGATTGTTTTAGCTCCAAAACATGAGAGGCTAATGTAAAGTCTTGATATGTAGGACCTTTAAATATAATGCAAATACCAATGACACCTCCATGTTTTAAGAATGTGTAGGAGGGTGAATGCAAAAATAGTCCCATCTGTGTAAAATGGTAGAGTACGAGAGTTGAGACACACCTGTCCTTAACTCACGTAGCTCTGATTCTTGTTGCACACTTGTTCCTTCTGGTGTCACTCTACAGATCTTTATATCCGCAGACCCTGATTCACTCACATCTTCTCGGACAAGAGCTGCATAACAATCTAATCACCAAGCTTATCAATTTACTCACTTACCTTTCGTATCCATGGCGTTTCCATTCAAACATTCAACTCTAATTCCACTCCAGGTTGCTAAATGAAAACATGGATTTTACTACTTCAAAGCAATAAAGAATGATTAATTTAGCATCAGAGCTGGTATAGAGTAGTGGGGTTTTCTCAAAAAGTATTTCTCCATTTAGTTGCCATTGGTACTGGGCTTCAGAATGGTAACCTTACAATGCTACACATGCCATGCAAGCTCTTTTGTCTATCTGAGATGCATAGCACCCACACCATATCTCAAATTTGGCACCTGAAGGAAGTATGGTAGCACAGTAAAGTTGTCAATATGAAGAAATGGTAAACTAACCTTCACATGGTGACTTGTACTTCACCTCCCCGGTCTCACAGGACATGTCATCAATTAAGTTACATATTTCCTAGATAGATGCATTAGCATGCAGTATGTGATACTATCAATAAGTTATGTACCTTGCTGTGTAATTTTGCTCAAAAAGAATTCAAATTGAATTGGATTTTGATCTAAAACACGATACTGGCCTTCCGGACATGTGGTTACAAGATCTCGGTACTTCATCATCTCGTCGACATCAATCAAACGCCAGCACAAAATATCCTCCTGGGACAAACCATCTCGAAAACTGAAATTACTGGAGTAACGACTTGCGATCTTTTCCATAAAATGAACTTCAAAGTACTCCTGAGGCAACTCTAAACATTAAAAGAAATGTACATACAGCTTATTGGAGTAGTATATCAGCATCGTTCCAGGTGGGTTGGGGGATCACACCAAGATACACCATCAAAGGAAATGTCAAGGAGGTGCTATAAATCCACATGGCAAACCTTGCAGTGTAAGGTCATTTTTTGCTGCATCACCCTCACTAGCATCTATGCACTCTGTTTCGTGTAGATCACCTTCTATGTATAAGGATTTTATACATGGTTACAGCCCTAGAATATATGTTTTACCATTTTCAAAAACATCCGCCTATGTATCTTTAACCTCTAATTCCATTCCATCCTCTGTAAGAGGATTGGATACTGGGTAAAATATACATCATGTTAAATGGAATCTGTGAATACCTTTGGAGACCTTGACACAATAAAGTCGATTACGAGAGGGATACTTGATGTGTGAGATTTCCAGATAGTTTGCTAGTGTCCAGGCTATAAAGCTTTTTTATCTTCCTCCAGTTTTTCTCTCAATGGATATATCTGACCCATCTGCAACATAATACGTAGCACCATCCTCCCCATGTGGCCAGGTAACTTCTTGGCATCTCCTCTTTACTGCCTCATACACTGAATTGCGGTGAAATGACGTATTTTGCAGCTTCAAGGTTCGATTTTGTTTTCCATGCTGGAGCAGGCATCATACACCATGCCGCCAACAGAAATCTATAAGTAATTGTTGTTAAAGTTTCACTCTAATAACACAATGTGGACAGGAATGTGGATGTTTGCCTACTTACTTGTACCTGTCCTTCTAGAAGCTCCCTCACATCAGAATCTGCAGCTGTCTGTCTTCCCTTTGGTGACGACGTAGCTTTCTGGCTAGCAGCTGCAACTGCCATATAGTGGCGCATTGCTATAAAAGAACCACAAAGTTAGACTTTGCTGTATTTGGACACTAGATTTACGTATACCTTCAGAGCGTGTGGTTGGACGAGTAAGCTTATTGACAACGCTATCTGTCGATCTGTAAGAACTTGAGGTCAATCGAGAGCCAGAGCCACTAAATCTGCTTGCCATTGATTGAGTGTTCTGCACACTGGATCTGGATCCGCGAGAACTTAAGCTGGATCCACGAGAACTTGAGCAGGAGCTAGATCTGCTTGCCATGAGCACTTGCGTAGTTCCAATATTTCATCTGCACATGCATACGAAAACCACGTGCAAAGTAGTGGATGAAAGTGGAAGTGGAATATGAAAATGGAAAATAGAAGTGGAAGTAAGAAATTGAAGTGGAAAATGGAAGTGGAAGTAAGTAAGAAATTGAAGTGGATGACCCTAAAGGGCCACCATACATTGGACTCGAATTGAAATTTTTTTCTGAAATGTGTATTTTTATAGAATCTCTGCATATTTTATGTCCACTTCTGAATAATCTCTTATTAACGGCGTGAGGGATTTACTTATCTGTGCTAAATTTGACCTTTTTAGCTTTTTTTTTCAGAAGAAGGTGCAAAATAGAAATTCCTACAATAAAATAGATTGTGTTCTATACATGTGTGGCCAAATTTACATGTACACTTACAATTTAAACAGGCCAAAACATGGGTCAGAGACTTCTTGTCACTTGGGAGCTATCAGAAGAGGCATGTCACACCCTACATGCATGCTGTTGTCTATCATGTACCTTCCATGATAAGACAGCATGGCAATTTGCTGATGTTCAGTGGACAAGGTACATGCACACTATGTCAAAGTTCTCTTGGTGAAGGCATGTGCTCATTTTTGCAAGAGTGGAGAAAAACAATGATATGGCCAAGAAGAATTTTTACTCCTCCAATCGCCATGACCCATGTGCTGAAGTCATCATGTGTGAGCAGAGACTTGAGACTCAACATGAGTGTAGAAGACAGGAGAGCCTACAATGATTTGTTAACAGTGTCAGTAATGAACTAATGTATTCCAAAATATCCCTCTCTAAAGTTCCTGCAGGCTAGATGCCTCCAGGCTAGATGGAACTGCCTGCAGGCTAGATGGAATTAAATATACCTTTCAGTACTATCTAATTGTTCAACAATACAGCATCTTTCCTGAGTTCAAACATCACATTCAAGGTACATTTTCTGTCAGGTAACATGAAATGTACCAAACAGCAGGTGACATACCAAACACCTTTCCTGTAGTGTACCAATCATGGCTGACAGCAGGTCACATACAAAACACGTTTCCTGAACCTCCTGAACATATACTATTATGTAGTGTACCAATCCTGGCTGGCAGCAGGTGACATGCCGAGCATGTTTCCACAACCTCCCATACCGTACGCAATGCACCAATCCTGGCTGACAGTAGATGACATGCAGAGCACAGTGAGTGGATATTGTGGCCATTCTCATTTTAGATAAACTGAAAAAATTGGCCTTAATGCCAACCTACCTGGTCCAATGTGGCAATTCTAAAGCTCTCATGTAAAAATTAGAAAAGGTTTACAAGGCATAAAATGAATATTGCTAACTTGCAATTGTGAATTTGGAGGTGCCCACGATCCAGAAATTGCAAAGTCATCAATTTCTTTGTAACGTTGTGAACCCAACATTAGGGTACCATGTTTTGCAAAACATCGAACTCCAGCTTTCAAATATGGTTCAATAACATTGAACTCCAGCTTATGCAGGCTATTAAATTATTTGGTACTCTGTGTCTCTTGTGCATCCTGCCCTAATAATTTTAGGCTCAGATGATTAGGGCATACTATACCGTTGAATCATAGCCCAGTCAATCGTTCAAGGTACCACTTGTGTATATGGAGTATACGTTGCTATGGTAACTATATTGCACCTCATCAATATTCAACATAGTATGTATCATGTAAACCATGTCCAACTGGTGTATATGTTCAGATATACACCTATGTTCGGAAGTCCCTCAGACAGTTGGCCCTCAAGAATAACACAAGTAAATTCCTCAGAGCAGGTGTATATCTCTATTCCCTCATGATAGTGTTCCTTTGTTTCTCCAGGTGTTGGAGTTAATACAGTTTCATACACATTATACTGTAATACCAGTCTATTATTAATGTATAGGGCAAGTTAATAATAACCATTCGTGTACATTTACTTCTCTGCTGAAAAAGATCAGGGGGTATACATGAGCACGAGGTCACTAATTCTACTTGGGTATATAGTACTGACCTACAACCAGCCTGTATATATTTATTCATAGCACCCCAAGAGTTGATCGTGACTGTCACAGTGCTCTAGTATTAAACACTACTTTCTCTGAACATAGCTAGGAGACAAGCGGCGCTTTTACATGAGGCCACGCCTTTGAATTCCTCAATGTTTACGCTGCATGTTGTGACGTGCAACAATTAGAATACTAACCCGCTCTGACAATATACTTGCAAGTCGCCGATAACTGATTGCAATTGAGTAATGGATGGCAAATAAATGTGTAGGTGCTTACTGCAGCACAGATCTACATGTACATTACTCACAAAATCATGAGTAAATAAGTAGGATGTAGTTAATCACTAAGTTGGGTTAAACTGAACCAAAATGATTGGATACATAAAATGACTCAAGCAGATGTGAAACACCTGTGTCTCCTAGAGAATAACAGCTAGGAATTCATCTTCTGAAGATACCTCATCTTTCCCTTCATCTGAGAGCACAACGGCAATGATAATTCTCTGTAAAATATGATAACAGACATACATATATACCTCTTCTGAAACTCCTGATGAGGTAGCTGAATTCCTTGCCATGCTATATATCCTCAAAAGCTGCCAATTTCAAGTTCACGTTGCCGTTTCTGGCACTTTCTGCACATTACATGTGCCTCCGGCACATATATGCATGTGCTGCACCAATTTGAAATGTGTCTCGCTTTCTTTTCTCTTATCCTTATCCTCCCTGACAATATCAGATATTCCAGAAACAAACTGTGTACAGCTATATGGCCTCCCGACTACCTCATGAGCTCAATCATTTGTTGATACTGGTACAATACCTCGACCGACTACCTCATGAGCTGAATCGTATCCACTGCTGAGCCTACATGTAATGATGGAATGCGCATTGTAACTCTTGTAGGAAAGCTTCACGAAAGAAAGTATCCTCACCTTCAAGTGAAGCTGCTCTGGGAGTCTACAAAGAACCTTCAACTTATCCTTCCGGTTGAGAGCCGTCCAGTTGAATAGACCAGCAACTGATCTGTTGTTTTCATCTGTAACCCAAATTGCATCCAAGGTACATGACTTTAACCATCCATGGGATGCTTAGGAAGATAAGACAAGGCAACACAACACAACAGAAAGACAAGGCAACACAACACAACTCACCCAAAGCAGTTCTAATAAAAATTAGCTGCCTTGGGTAGGACTCAAACACACGACCATCCGCTTCCTAGGTGACGCTCTTACCAACTGAGCTACCGAGGCAGCTCAGATGGCTGGGATCAAACCACATATATAAAGCAAGGCAAAGCAACCAAAGTGCGTCTGGATATACATTGTATGTGTACATGTACATGTATTCATAATATATTAATGTATTGTGTACATACATGCAACTGTACAGTTCAGTATCGGAATGTACTGGTGAAATGATGAAGGAGACACCACATCTTCTAACTAGTGTCTCCAGCATACGAAGATGGTGATCACTTTGTCTACCCCCCAGTCATGTGGACCCTGTGGTCAAGGCTGTTGCCCTGGAGGATGATATTCCTCAAGAAAACATTCCCAATTCTTAGCATAAGGTTCATCCAGAACAAGGGTAGTTGGCTCCGTCTGCAATATAGGTCTTCCCTTGCTGCTGAGGTGTTTCCTTGGCTGAGAATAGGAGCAGTTTCTCATCAAGCATCCGAAGTTCTAGCTTTCCCATGTGGTGGAGGGCTATTATACACTGCCTCTGGAACTGACATATCGCATCTACAAAAATGTATTTTATTATGCAGGCATGTGCACATGTAATTGTAACCCCATCTGGTATACCTGTGCATTAACCTTTGCTCCTTGCTTACAGTGCACCAGATACAGGAGTAGATCGAGGTGGTATTGTTCAACCCCATCATTAGCATAAAGTACTGTTGTAAAATGTATTTGTGAACATTGTACACAAACTTGAGTATGTGCATTCTAACTTTGTAGTCTGCTCCAAAAAACACTTCAAGGGAGTAGTCTACCTTATTCAAATGGATTGGATGTCAGCTCATCAACCTCTTTCCAAACAGGGGCAAAGCCGTCCCTTAGAAACTCAATGCTCCCTAGCCGAAGCATATGTGTGGTTTCCTACATATACATGTACAATGTACATGGACCACTTATGTGTGTGTGTGTGTATATGTTACATGAGTGCAACACATCACTGTGTGTACAAGTCTAGCCTGGTCTCTGCATCTCATGCTTTACTTGATGCAGCCAGTGCATCTTTCGCTATGTTGGGGAAACTGAAGGTGAGGAAGATGAATGAGGTAGTTGAAGAATAACTGGTCCCATCACCGGACAGCTTCACATGGATCTTGGTGGGGTGGGGGCCAGTTTTCATCAGCTGTATTGAGTGCATTTATACTACAGCAGTTTTATTATGCAAACTTGCTTAATAGGGGTGACAAGACTTGAGTCAAGGCTTCCCTAAGGTGCACGTAACACCCCTCAAAAGGATGGGAGAAAGTGATGGTTTCTACTGAGAGATTTAGATCCTTTCTCAGAGGTCACCTACAGGAACGGAATGTAGGTTAGAAATCAAGCTATCTCAATGCCTCTGAATTTATATGTACATGTACCTGAAAGCACGTTAGTATACATGTGTCTTATGAATTTCAGTATTTACTTGTGCCATCTCGTTGTAAAACTCATCCGAGACTCTGTACCTATCTAATAGGTAAAGGATACGTGCCGTTGGGTAAGGTTGTGAAGGTGAAGCAGCCTGAGAAGGTGGACCTGCTTCAGATGGACCTGGAACATCCACTTGGGAAAGAGTGATGGGACTCCCCTTGTCTGTAACAGCATTCACTACTGTTGGTGTGAGGACATAGCTCCCCAAAGTCGGTTGCAGAAGGCTGGCTGTACAGGTTTTGTCGTTCACCCACCTGGGAAAGTGTATGTGAATTACATGTTCAATACTTACACATACAGTGTAGTTGCATAAATTTACGTGTACATGTATGTGTACCTCCTCAATCATTTTGCCTTTGTTTGATGGTAGAGCCTGTCTTCTTGCCTCTGTCCTCTCTCTCCAGATGTGCCATCATTTCCTCCCTCCCCTGCTCCATAATTTGCTGGGCCTGCTGTACAACCTGTTGAGCCTGTTGTAGACGAGCTGTTACAGCCTCCCTCTCTTGCTTCACTCTTTGTACTCTTTCCTAATTCAAGCACAGGTATGCATACACTATTGAATCATGACTTGTCAGCATAATTTTACACTTTTTTACATCTACATACACATACATTCTTTGACATTAACATACAACTCACTTGTAGGAAATATGCCATCGTTGCCCATCGACACAGTTTCACCTTCCCCGACCAAGACTCTTGTAACACCATCCCTGGCCCTCTTCCTATCGCGTGACCCCTTGCAACTCTTCTTCTTTGTTGCAAGTCTCCCTGCTACTCTGGCTTTGAGGCGTGCACAGGACATATCAAGGGTGACTACCTGTTCCTTGATGCAGGCATTTACTCCTGCAGTGAAGTTATCAGCTCCATTGTCATGAAGACACAGTAGAAGGGAGTGGGGCACTAGTAATGTACAGAGTGGACGTCCAGAGAAAGCATTGTGTCCTGTACTGGAACACCCTACTTCAATGCCAGCAACTACTACTTTCTCCGCCATTCTAATAACGGAAATGTGTGACAGCCGCAACTTCTGGTAAATATTTTTTCGTGTATAATGTAGTGCAAGTGAAAAGATTATACATATATACGTATAGTACTGTCTCTGATTACTATTGAACACATAGTCTTCCCACTATCTTCAGTGGATGAAATGCCCATGCATGCTGCCTGCAGAAAGCGCTTGAAACTCAGTCAGACGTTAGCTAGTTGTTAGTAAGTCATGCGGGCATATGGTACTACGCCGTAAATATAGAGAGTGACTTGTTTGGGTTCTGTCTGCTTCGATGTAAATAGAGACTGGGCAAGTTTGGTCTCGTAGTAAAGGAGATTTCTTGAAGAACACCTCCATACGTTAGAAGCTTGTTAACGACACTTCGGCTGAGTAGTAAACCTGCAGAAAATGAAAACCTCCATTGACACCTATATATTAGGTACTCTAGTTATCTTATCAGATCCACACTACATGACATGTAATGTTTTCAGTCCAGCTTTGCTGGTAACGTTTTTATGCATTTCCTTTAAAATTTCCAAAATTTTTATTTACTTCTTATTTGATAGCATGCATGTTTTCTCCTCTCCCTCGTTCTGTTGTGGGTGGATCTAGGCCTCAGTTCGTGAGGAATGCTGCACTGACACAGTGATGTGCATGGACGACCACTTTAAGTAGCATTTCAGGTTGACTAGATGGCTACATGTACAAATGGATTGACCAAATAAAACTGCAAAATCTCCACATACATACACACCTGTGTAGATGACAACCATATACACAATTTATAGATACCACAATACGGAAAAGAGCGGTATATAATAAAGTACGTTTTGCTTAATTTAGTTACACGCACTACGTACTTATCTGTATGTTACTTATGCAACAAAAATTCAACCAGAAGCTAATTACAATCCAATTAAAACTTGGCGGAAGGTTGCAGTTGTTATTAACAATGGAGCATACAGCAAGTGCAGAGCTAGGGTTATCCAGCACAGGAACGGGAGTGTTTTCACAGGATCCAGTGTGCGCGCTGATAATCCCAAACTCCCTGATGCTTCATCTCCACAAAGACAGACTTGCTGGCTATAATACTGGAGCATCAAAGAGGGTATAGTCACTGCTGACACGTCTTGTGACAGACTGGAGTCTTCACTATGGAAATTGGCTGGTCGTTACCTCAGGCTGGAACTAATATAAACTTGCATTGTGTTGTCAACCCCTACTTCAGAAGATGCAGAATGGGAATTCCTCTTGCTTTAGCTTTGCTCACTATAATTTTCCATCATCACAACCACTAAACATATCTACAAGAGCATCCTATGTAAAAGGAGAAGTTAACACTAGCCAGGATGTCCATTTCGGAATCATAAGCAAAAAGGCTCTGCTAAGAAGGGAGATTTTCCATAATTGGCCCAGCCAGCTGATGATATAAATGGGAGCATTTTTTGATTCAACAATGGAGAGTAGTTGCTGATGCTTTGAAGTGTTTTTGTAAGTTGATGAAGGTAAAGAGCAGTCTGTAGAGTTTCAAGAGTATGTTGTAAGCTCAGGTTTTCATCATTAACATCTGGATGTATTTGTATATTAGTTACTTGCTTTTCAACCATCTCTCTGCCTCTTCCTCCCCGTTGACAGGACAGAATCGCAGAATCCAACCTTGATGCACACCGGCAGCATTTAAGCAATATTGTTCAATCTTGGTTTGATATTCATCACATTGTAAGAGATGGTAATTGTGGTTTTGCTGCTCTTGCATGCACACTTCGTGCTCAGAAACAAGAAATTCAGTCAGTTCTACCACATTTCTTTTCCGACATTTATTGAAGCAGAAACAGATATTGACTATCACCTACGACTGCTAGCAGTCAATGAATGGATGCAGCACATACACGACTATCTAGATTTCCTAGATAGTTATCACACTGTTGCAAAAGATGCACCACGCTTTTTACAGCAAGGTCATTTGTATGGCCCTCTGGGAACACAATGGTTCTTACAGTAAGTAATGTGCTGGGACATCCTATCATTGTCTTTTCCTGAGCCAGTCTTTATCCAGTGATTAATATTTCACCACAAGTGTGTAGACCTCCTATCCCCTTGTACACAGCTTTTAATCAATCAGGTTCAGGTCACTATGATGCTGTATATATGAAGAAGGGTCAGTCCACTGCTCATGCTTGCACTTCAAAAGATTCTGTCCATGTGATGAGGTGTACACAGACATGCCAACTGGCCTGCGAGTCATGGGTCAGGCTCGCATTAGTACTTTACAACCTGCGTTCCTGCCATAGGCATTCACTAACCCGCACGCAGTAGGGACACCTATTATTGGCGAGCAGAGTGCGCCCCTAGTGGTCTCAATGGTCTTTTTTTATATACTTCTTGCACGCTTGCCACTAGGCTAAGCACACGACACGCAACCCAGTGGTAATTACAACGTGTAAATGTCACCAAAAATGCACCTACTATAGTGTTGTCCTGAATGACCCTCATTTTAAAGTCTACACCTTGGCAAGTTCGCTGTGGGGTCATGAATATAATCATGTCCATTCTATGTCTCTGCCTGTGCTTCAGGCTAGGCAGATGGTAGATGACTGGAGTAGTAATGACTTAGTTATGAGTTGCAGTACTGGTCCGCAACCATCTATCATCAGTCACACACACCCTGCTTAGGCCAGGCCCTCAGGATTCCGAAAGTGTTTTGGCAACTAGCAATGCGTGAAAACAGCAGGAATGAATGCACTAAAGTGCAGAACCCTCGGCGTCTGCACGTGTGCGAATCCTTGAAAGCGCACATGCTAAATCTCATATATAACGCGCATGCGCGAATGCTGGAAAGGCATGTGCGATTGAAACTCAAGGTTGGCTCTGTATACTGCTGGAAGCGCTATAGGTTTGACTGGAGCAGTATGCATGTTTGTACTCCCTCATGCAGTAACCACTCACAGGAAAAACAGATAGTGAATACGGTGCGCAGAGGCTTACCGTTAACTGAAGTGTCTTAGTGCTACACGATTTGCGTGCGGGATTGCAATGAACACTGGAATAAGCGGTACCCGTATAACTGCTTGTAAATGTACACGGGAGTACACAATAGACAGCGCAACAAATCCCTATGAATTCAATGCGTATACGATAACCCCCGTACATCGAGGTGTATTTGAATGACAGTATGGACTGTAGTGACGCTCCAGCTGTGAAACGAGTCAGAGTTCGCCAGGACTGCCCGTACTGCGGCGTCAGTTTTGGAAAGTCGTCTTTTTACGAACACATAGTGGTATGTTCTCACAAGGACGACAGTGATAGCACATTCGAGATTCCGAGTGATGAAGATCCCGATCACGATCCACCACCTAAATGCACAGAAGGTAAAGACCAAGACTGAAGGAATGCGATGCTCTAGGCCTAAACGTATAGCTATAAAACATTCGATACGTTAGATTATGTCTATGCGCATATACGTATATTATATATATAAATGTCTACCTAGACCTCTGAATGCATGGCTACGCCAGTAGTCTAAGAGCATTGTATAGTTTCAGTAATAACTGTACGGAGTAAGTCTGAAAATGTACACTTCCATGTAGGAACAGAAGATGCAATCAATGAGCTCGAGCCCATGAACATGAGTTCTAGTAATGTCGAGGATAATGTGTCTGATAGAGAACTCAGTGACTATGACCAAGACCATGATGATATTACAAATGAATTTGAAGTAGGTATCTACGTAATACTAGTATAATAATACTTCCACCCACTATGTTGCACAGGGAGATAGACATTAACATTCACTGATGCATTCAACTTACCTGCAGTCCCTCAGTTCATATGAATTTTGTTTCCATATCTACGTACCATTATGTATGATATTAAGAATTTGAAATTTCCACTCTATAGGATCCTCCTCTCTGGATTGATGATTCTGATGTAGAGGAAGATAGCAGCAATCATGCACCTAACTCACAAATACCCTTACCTCTTAGGTTGCTGTTTGTCTTCCTACTTATGTGGCAGTACCATTTTCATATTTCTGATTCTGGCATAGCAGTCCTAGTGGTCTTTTTGCATAACTTTCTACACCTACTCTCATCCCTTTCACGATCACATTTTGTCTCTTGGATTGCTGCAACTTGCCCAAGCTCTCTTTATTCAGTTCGTAAAATGCTTCAATTACATGATGGCACATTTGAAAAGTATGTTGTCTGTCCCAAATACCACTCCATATACGACTTCGAACAGTGCATTGGAAAAACATCAAGTGGCTCAAAGTGCTCAAAGAACTGTTGGTATATTGAGTTTCCCAATCATCCCAGAATGCAATTGCGTAAAGAATGTGAAGCACAATTACTAAACACAGTGCAATTGCGGTCTGGTAATATTTGTTTCCGTCCGAAGAAAGCATTTTGTTATCTATCTCTGAAAAAATCAATTTCCTATTTGTTTCAACAAGAAGGATTTTTAAAGGCAATCCAACTTTGGCGACAAAGAAAAGTATCAGATGAGGTAATGGGAGATGTATATGATGGTCATATTTGGCACACCTTCAAGGATCTAGATGGAAATAAGTATGTTGAAGCACCCTATAACCTTATGTTGTTTCTTAATGTACACTGGTTTCAACCCTTCACACATTTAACTGATTCTCTTGGAGCAATATACCTCTCTGTGCAAAACATACCACGAGCAGAAAGATACAAGCTTGCTAATATCATTCTTGTTGGTATCATCCTTGGTCCCAAAGAGCCTAAAAACACCATGAATCAGTATCTGTCCCACCTAGTTGAAGAACTTAAGGAGTTCTGGCATGGAGTAGAAATACCTATACTGAACTTGGCATCTCCTGTTGTTGTGAAACTCGCACTAACTGGTATGAGTTGTGATTTGCCAGCAGTTAGAAAAGTGTGTGGTTTTGCTAGCTACTCTGCCATTTTAGGATGCTGAAAGTGCTTGCATAAATTTAAGTCAGGTCAATTTGGACAAAAACTAGACTATTTAGGGTATGATAGGAATGGATGGCCAGTACGAACTTTGTCTGACCACAGAGAGATGGCTACAAAATATTTAATGGAAAAAAGCTCTGCAGAAAAGCAAAGAGTACTGGGGTATGGTACTCTTTATTACTGGAGCTGCCTTATTTTGATCCAATCCGTTTTCATGTAATTGACCCATGCATAATTTATTGCTAGGAACAGCAAAGCATGTGATGCAGATTTGGACAAAACATGGCATACTTCACTTCAAAAGCTTTGCCATAGTTGAAGAGAGGGTCAAGAGCATAACAACACCAAAGGATATTGGAAGATTGCCACTCAAAATATCCTCTAGTTTCTCTGGCTTTACTGCAGATCAGTGGAGAAATTGGACCACAATTTTTTCAGGTGTTTGCTTGAAGGGTGTATTACCTCAAGAACACTTAAACTGTTGGCTACTTTTCGTCAAAGCCTGCACACTTTTGTGTACTAGGATTATCACTAAAAGCTCTGTATCATCTGCAGACCTATTCCTCCAGCAATTTTGCAGAAAATATCAAGAACTCTGTGGCAGTGAAGAGTGTACACCAAACATGCACATGCACTTACATCTTAAAGAATGCATTTTGGATTATGGGCCAGTATATTCGTTCTGGTGCTTTGCATTCGAAAGATTCAATGGTGTTTTAGGTGCATACCAAACTAACAACAAACAAATAGAGCCACAAATAATGAAAAAATTTCTCAATGAAAAGGTTATTCGATCACGAACAGTTGATTTGCCACAAGAATATATTAATTACTTGGAGGTGTTACCAACTTCACAGAAAGGATCACTTAGCCATGGCTCATGCAGTGGTGAATGTGTAGAAAAGCTGATGAAACTTGCATCTACACAGTCACCCAGCAGCTTAGACTTCAGTTATTCAGAGGAAGAAATTTTGCTTGCCCCCCTCAGTGAAAGAGTGATGCCATGTGAACTCTTTAAGCAGATTTCCATAGTATACTCCCAGTTATATCCCAATTTCTCAGTGCATTTTGTACCGAGACTATACATACACTCTAGAAGGGCCTCCCTTGGTGGTGAGTTGCTTGTTGCAGCTTCCTTTAATACAAAGCACTCTATAATTGCTTCCTATTGGCCTGGCTTAGGAGAATCAATTGCAAATTTTGATCCTGCACTGAAACGAATTGGCACAATCCTTTTCTTTCTGAAACACACAGTTACACTAAAGAAGGAGAGCAATTGTGAAATTAAAAAGACGCATGTGTTTTGTCGTGTTAAGTGGCACCAGTACCACCAGTACCCACCATATTTTGGGTCATCTGCAATAGCATGCACCAGGCAGTTTGAGGTTGAAAATGCATGTTGCTTTCCACCATTAAAACGGGTTGCAAACCGTTGTGCCTTTGGAAATATAACTATTGACTTTGGAGATCGTCTTGGAAATGACACAGCATTTGTAGCTATACCACTTCCTTTTTAATTTCAATTTGTAAGTCATAAAAATTAATATGAACATGTATGTATTACAATGAACAATTACTATAGGCTAGTCAAAGTGTTCCAACTGTCAGAGGTCATCCTCACTATCGTATAAAACACTATACAGTTCATCCAATTTCTTTATAATGTTAGAAGCATCTGTTGTAGTACCCATTGACGATCGTACCATTTGGCCAGCACGTGACTTTCCATAAGCAATAACTTCATAAAACTTTCTAATACGTTCATTTTCTTCCTTACTTGCCAGTTTAATACGGTGCACCTCTCATTTCACTTTTCATTTATTTTGTTTTTGAATTCTGAAACCTTGACCATAAGCTTTCTTCGGCACTTTAACAGATACTCATGTGTACTTGACTCTCCATCCAAACGACGATAATCATCATAAAGAGTCATCTCCACGAGATCAGTATCTACGCCTCCCATAAAACTATCACCATCACACACATGATCTGCTTGATTCTGAGCACTGTTTGTTTGAACAGATGCTCCAGAGGTGAGATGTGACTTAACAGACACACAGACACACAGACACACACACACACAGACACACACACACACACAGACCCAACTACCGTAACCCTCCTGCGCATGCGCGCCGAGGGTTAACTATAAAAGAACCTGAAACTAACAAACTAGCACAACTAGTAAGTCAATGGTACTGGGGCCAGTGCGAGGCCGATGTATTCGAAGTTGTGTACATACAAATTTAATGGGTTTTCAGGCAGTTTTGCCGCATATAAGGTGTGTATTTTATACAAAAGAGTGGGTTGTGGTCTGCATTTGTAGATTTTGCCGCCCCAAAAATATGCTGCAGTTTTTTAACTACGGAGTAATTTATGAACATAATTTCATTCCAAATGTACACGGATAAATAGTGCATAAGCTCGAAAAATTCAAAGTTCCCCATTAATAAAGACAGAAATGTGTGGAACTCGTGTCTGTAGGATGTAGTGGTGGTTGTAGTTTCCTTTTAGACGTGGCACCTTTTTTTCCAGCCTCCGTCTTCATGAAAACCTACAGAAAAGTGAAAAAGTCGATTGAAATGTGGGTTGGTCAGAATACGTAATCATGTTTCCTTGTATACGTCGGGATTGCTGGTAACGCATAACCTAAACACAATAAAATTCACAAATTTGCAGTGAATACCTACAGCTAGAATGGTACACGATATCGTGTATTTGAAGTGTCACACAGTACGGTAGGTAGTACTATGTATATAGGGATTGCTGCTATGGTCTATCTCATATATAAGATTTTTCATCACTTTCACTTCAGTTTGCTACCTTTATTAACATTAATATGTAACAAACTAACTGTGATTATAAATGTGATGCATGAGAAAGGTGTTAAATTAACAAGAGTCTATTTTGTAAATTCTCCATCTTTTTCGGCTTGAAGGAGCGTAACTCACGAACAGTAACACATGAAACATGGTACAGTTATGTAGTTCCACTGGGGGTAGTGCATCGACATGTAAAAAAGTTTGTGTAAACAATGTAAATAAACCTCAGGCCATGTATTGGGCCACACAATCCTATATCTGACTAATGAAAGGTCTGCTAAATGTGAAAGTTTGTATGATAGTATAGTTTACTCCAATGATCAATGTTGTAATAGAATCTATGTAAAGTAGCCTCAGGCAAGGATTACTGCATCTCACTACCAAAGGTTAAACGGTACAATGATAAACTGAAATACCCCAATGATCAACGTTGTGATAAGATCTCTGTAAACAATGTAAATCTTGTAATACAACAACAAATAAGCTGCGTTTACACAACGCTTTTAATCCGGATCTCGATCCGGATTAGCTTAATCCGGATTACGTGTAAACGGACGAATCCGGATTATAATCCGGATCAACTAATCCTACTCAAAGAGGTGGATTAAAAGCGGGATTTTGCTGGATCACGGAGTGCCCGAGGCTACTACTCAGTTTCACTACTTTTACACATGCTTCAGAGGCCTTGCACAAGCTAGCGCGGTACCTACGTACCAACCCTTAATGGCAGCATTGTTGACAGCGGCGCTGGACGACTACGATCAACAGTCTGTCTTGTTTTTCTTCATCTAACTGCTCTAGCTAACTAACACTTACTGATCGAGATCGTGTGTGACAACTGGCTGCTAAATGTGCACGCGAACTCCAGGATTGTCTGGCCAGCCAGCTGAGCGGCGTGCGCGTAAGGGCGGGAAGTTATGCATATGCATACAAGATGAGCTCAAGTCGCGGAGTATCGTGGGAAGAAGCTGAAACTACAACGTTAATTGCAATATGGGGCGATATAAAAATCCAGGAAGAACTAGATGGTGCAAAAAAGAAAAAACTCATGTATGACAAAGTTGCAACACTGATGAGAGAGAAGGGGTACAATAGGGACAGCGAACAATGCAAGACAAAAATTAAAAATTTAAAAAGCACCTACAGATCAATTAAAGACCACAATAACAAAAGTGGAAATGACAAAAAGACATGGCCATTCTATGACCAAATGGATGCTGTGTTAGGACACCGACCAGCTTCCGACCCTCCAATAGTCCTTGATGCATGTGCAGGAGGTCTATCTGTTCAGCCATCTGAAGAAGAGCATGCAAGCGAGTGTGGACAAGGTAAGATCTAATTGCTCATTTCTTCAAGTTTCACACCTTAAAAACAATTCATTCTGTAGCAGATGACACTGAAGTAGTTCAATCACCACCTAAGGAGGAGAGAGGTAGGTAATTGGTACACATACATGTAGTAGTCATTGTTCCCCCCCCCCCCTACATATAGACTCGCCACCCCAGAAGCAGGTGAAAATAGAAAATACTTCGGGCAGTAAACCACTACGTATGTAACAAAGCTCTTCATATACATGGATGGCCTTATGTACATGTCATTCTTTCAATCATAGGAAAGTGCAAAACAAGAGGGGAGAGAGTTGTGGAGAGTGCATTAAAAGAACTTAAGGAGATGCAAGACAGGGCAGAGAAAAAATATATGGAATGGGAAGATGAACGATGGAAAAGGGAGGTTGAGATAGAGGAGAGGCGTAGAAGAGAAGACAGGGAGCATGAGAGGATGCTGTTTCAAATGATGTGTGGAGCTCCACAGCCTCCAATTTACACAACATACTCTCTCCCGTACACCCACCCTTCCACATACAGTAGTCAGTGTAATGATAATGAAGGAGAATAGCACATACAGTACAGTACATGGTTACAACAGACAAATTAATAGAGGCACACTACAACACTGTCAGATATAGAGTTAAGCCACACTTAGTACAACATGCTGAATGGTCAACTTTAATTATTCAGGTACATAGTTAAGGCACTTCTAATGCGATTTCCATCAGTATCATTGGAAGGATGAGTAGATACTCCTTGTGTATCTATTTGCATGTCTGCATCTGCATCATCAGAGTCAAGCCAATGCTCATCAAATGCCTCTCCATGGGCCTGGCATAGATTGTGCAATACACAACAAGCACCTACAACTTCTGGTATGTCCTCAATTGCAACACTGAGTTTTTTGCGAAGGCACCTCCACCTGCCTTTAAGGCGCCCAAAGGCATGTTCAACAATCACTCTTGTTTTGCTTAGTTGATAGTTAAAATTTCGTTGTGAGGTACAAAGTGAGCCAGTATTAATGTATGGTTTCATCAGCCAGGGTCGGAGAGGATATGCTGGGTCCCCTATAACTAATACAGGAACTCTAGTTCCCTGAATCACTTTCTGCCTTCTCTCAAACAGATCTCCCCGCTCTCCTTTGGCAAACAGTTCTGAATTACTCAAAACACGTGCATCATGCACCCTCCCAGGATATCCAACATGTATGTCAGTAAAATTTGCACGATCATCTACCATTGCTTGCAAAATCACGGAATGCCATCCCTTGCGGTTGTAGTAGTCAGATGGACTATCTTGTGGGGCCTCAATGGGGATGTGTGTACCATCAATAGCCCCTCCACAATGTGGGAATCCCCTCTTTGCAAATCCATTAAGGACTGATGTTAGTTTAGGGCCAACTGGTACTTTAATGTACTTGGGAAGGAGCTCTTTCACAATAGCACAACATACTTCTCTACGGATGAGGCACACTGAAGCTTGTGACAACCCAAACAAATGGCTGATAGTGCGATAATCAGCATTTGTAGCCAAAAACCACAAGGTAACTGCAACCCTCAATTCCACAGATATGCACTTCCTCATTTCAGTGTCTGTTCTTGCTATTTTGTCACGTATTTCATCACATAGGTACATGAATGTTGCCTTGGACATTCGAAAATTTGTGACCCAATCATACGGCTCAAATGAACTGTTCACAACACTTTCCCACCACTCGCTTGAACGTTCTCGACTCCATACCTCTCTTTCAGGTGCATACACTTGTGCTACACATGTGCACATCATCAGTACTAGCATTACACGCTGCTGTGATTGACGCCTACGAAATGCCATCATCCGTTTCTTTCTTCTCTTGACTCTTAATGCTGCCTGTCTAGAAGCGTGTTTTCTCTTCTCCAGCAAATGTAGCAATCCTAGCTTAACATCAAACCTCACTTCCATCTTACTATCACTTTTTACTATGTTTACTTACGTGTTTATGCAGTTGCTAAGCACTTTCAATTTCTACTTGCGCGCACGCACAATTTAAACATAATAGCAAGAAATAACAATGTGAAAGTGAGGAACTCGTCTACATGTACTCGTCTACATGTATCTCACACTTTACAGTTTACTGAAACAGCATGTTGAAACAGCTACATGTACCATATTGCTCATACTTACACTTGAAACATCCATTTAGACTCTCTCCGGCTCGAGAATTAGACCCTAGAGACGTCTGAAGCGGGAACTTCCACGGAGCTGCTGACAAAGAAATGACCTATCTCTATATAACGCCTGTAAGGGTCAACACGTGGTCATAGCTTAATCCGCATCCTGTTTACACGCCAAACTAGATTCCGCAGATTTCAATCCGGATCAGGATCCGGATTAAAAGCGTCGTGTAAACGCAGCTATAGCCTCTCACTAACAAAAGCTCCCCTAAATGTGGAAATTGGTGTGATGGTAAAGCTTAATACCCCAAGAACAACATTGTGATCTGTAAACCATGTAAGTCTTAGCCTTAGGCAAATATTACCATATCCTAAACATAGAAATTGGTATGATGGTAAAGTGAATGATCAATGTTGTGATAAATCTCTGTAATCACAACAAATAGCCTCAGGCAAGCATTACTGTATCTCACTAACCAAAGCTCCAGTATATAGGAAATTGGTATGATGGTAAAGCTTAATACCTCAAAGATCAACATTGTGATAAAATCTCTGTAAACCATGTAAATCTTGTCTAAGGCAAGTATCTTACTAACAGAAGCTCTTCTAGATGTGAAAATTTGTGGGTGATGTTAAAGCACAATGATCAATGTTGTGATAAAATCTCTGTAAACAATGTAAATCTTGCAACATAACAAAATAGCCTCAGGCAATAGTTAAGCTATATCTCGCTAAAAAAAGTAGCACTAAACGAAATTGGTGTTATAAAATCTCGTAATCTTGTAAATAATAGCCCCAGGCACTACTTTGCTATGTTTCGTTAAAAAAACTCCACTAAAAGTAAAATTGGTAAAATATAATACACAATTGATGTTGCAATAAAAATGTTAGATAGCCTCAGGCTTCAAACTCTAATAGCTAATACGTTTGCTACCAAGTAAACTGCAAAATAGTTACCTAGGTCCAGAAAAAAAGACGGGAATTTACGAAATCATAATGTAAACATGTCTGTGTCACAATATTGTATCTGTTCATTTTTTTTTGCAATCCCTGTATTAATTCCTTTTTATTTACTTGTACAGGTAAAACTTGTTAAATAGAAATAATTGTAAAGGGTCTGCTAAACACATGGATATGCATAGTTGCCAATAATCTGGCCTATATCCTAGAGGTTCTAGTGGTTTTGCCTGGTTTAGCAATGTCCCCGAATGCACATATGGGAGTGTACCATCTAGCCAGTTGAGATATGTAGTGGGCATGGTCGCAAAATACTGGGTGTGGGTACCCCACAGTGGGCACGATCAAAACTTCATTACTAGGAGAATGCAAAGCATTTGTGGGCGAGCGCAACGAGCGGAAGAGGCAAGGCCGGCTATGTTTGCGCGGGGACGCATACGCACTGACCGCGGTCGGTTGATGACATATATACATACAAACAAAATTGCCATTGAGTTTACTAGTACGGGCTCGCTGCGCTCGCCCAATTACATGTATCAACTACTAGGAACCTAAGCTACCCCAGGCAGTAGCATTAAATAAAGTTATGGTAGTTAATCGCTGGGTCATAGGTCACCTTCTCACATGAATCCATGAGAACTGGCAATGGTACAGCCTTCAAATGGTCCCCATTGTTAATCTCCACGAAATCAATCACATCCACAAATTCTCCCCAATCTCTGGTAATATTTATGTTGCCTCAGCTCTCTGTGACTCGCTGGAGCTACCATAATCAATCAAGAGACATGTATTACATAAATGCGGTCCTTCAAAATATCAAGTAGGTCTTTTGTTTATCCAGTAGCACAAAGGACTTCTGTCCAGACATTTCAAAGGCAGATGTTTGTGTTCCAAATAAAGTGCATACAAATTACGGTGTAGTATTATGCTGTAATATTACAGCAGTGTGATGTGTACCAGTGCGCCTAAAGTGGCACGATGTTGTGTTTTTGTTACATTTGGCACACCGTAAGGCCTAGTTTAGCTAGGTGTGGTGCCAAAGGAATTGAGTAACCTTAGATTCTGGAGTTTGATCTAATGTTATCAGCGATGTACATAGCTCATTTAGAATATTTAAGATGGCCAAAGACAAACTGTGTATTATAAACCTCCTGCAACTGTTTGACGGTTAATTGCATACCCAGGACCAGAACCAGATCGTAGAGATGAGAGACAGCAATGAAACTGGGAATCGATGTTCTTGAAAGGTACACAAGTCAGGTGGTAATTGTAAGTGCATGCACACGCACGACCTGTGACCCATGAAGACCTGCTGTGCATGTTAGAATAAGCTACCAATTAACGAACACACCAAGTAACTAACGAACCTATCTCCAAAACTATGAAACCGAAAGTTGCTCCAATGAAATTCCCATGAAAAGTTGGTCTCAGATCATCATTGTCAGCTCCACCCCTGTGATATAATATATTGTGTGTTCAAATATACGCCAATATTGAACATTGCCCCTTGAGGTTCTAGTGCAGGGAAATAACATCTCCAAAACTATGAAATCGGAAGTTGTTCCAATGAAATTCCCGTGAAAAGTTGGTCTCAGATCGTCATTGTCAGCTCTGCCCCCATAAATTTAATTTATTGTGTGTTCAAAAATACACCAATATTCAACATTGCCCCTTCAAGCTCTTGTGCAGGGAAATAACACTCCAAACATGTTTGCTACCTCTCCTTGATCCGTACCTGTGGATGACGCCCATGACCAGAGCTCAAGTGTGCGGAGATCGCACAAGTAAAGCAGGATAAGGGCACAGGAACTCTCACCTTGCCTGCCAATCCCCTAGTCACAGGGGTTTGCAACCTAGGAAACCCCACCTAGCGACTGTGTAAGAGCTTCCATTTGTGTGCATGTCAAAGTACAGTAGGTGAGCAAGAAAGGTTTAATTGGCGAGCGTAGTGAGCCCTCCTACTGATGTAAACAGGCAATTTTTTATATATATATATATGTAACCTGCGGTGTACGTACCGTAATGCACTACGTGCTTCTAATTTTGCGTGTGCACTCTCCAGCTCGCCAACAATGCTTAGCATTTCATTAGTAGACACACTAGTCAAGTGCAGGGTCAGCAGCCAGAACTTGCGCAAAGACCGAAAAAAAAGCGTTCCTTGAGTCAACTAAGCTAATCGTTTCTTTGTAGGCCGCAAGAAGCAGAGGCAAAGGTAGACTACAGAGTAGCCTGAGAGCCTGAAATGAACTCTACCAGGGTCCACAGCAGACGCCACCTCCTAAACAGACCAGTAAGGGATTCTTTTGTGCTTTATTACTCCGAGAATGTAATTGCGTTGTTTTATTTAGGAAGAGCCAGAGGCAGCCCAAGAGTGACAATATTTTCGTTCCAGAGCCTTAACTGACACTGTAAGGGTAGATATCTTTCTATGTAATTGTAAGTCTTTGCTAGCTAACTACACCAACTTGAATACTGTCTTACACACAATCTAAAACATGAAGCAACAAACGTTTTTGTGTGAATAGTTCATGCTCAATGGGCCAGAATTTCTGCTTTTAGCTTGCTATACTGCATCTGGATACACATTATCACACATGTTACTCTTTAACAACCCAGCCGGAAGGGGGAGGTCCCTAAACCTAAATCCCACGAACACTAGTTTTTTTGAACATTGATTCCAATGTGATAGAAGAATGGTTTTCACATGTTTCTAAGACATGCACCATCATCAAGACCCTAGCTGCTGCTCATGAAGGAGTCCATGGCCAACATTGAACATTAGGCTGATAGAGAGTCAATTGTTCTTTTCACTAATTTGGATCCTGGACACTTTACTTCCCCTCATTCAGAGTTGAAGAGGGTGATAGAGAAGTTTAGAGCAACCCATGGCATGGAGCTCAAGCGGGTACCAATGCACTCCTTTCTTTTCACAAGTTTGGCTGGATACAATGACCATGGAGAACATGTCAACTGGATTTAGAAAGAGTGGGATTTGCTACAACTGAAGATGAGACATTGAGAATTATTTTTGTTATAAAAACATGGCAACGGATTAACATAGAAGCAAACTAGCTTCGTACCCAGGCGTTCGGTGGGAGGGGAAAAAGGAACACCTGGTAACTACTGTTTGCACATGCGTGTAATTTCCCAGAATTCTGGGGAAATTGGATACTCTTGTAATCTTCTGTGTAATGATGACGTATATTTCCTTTTGGAATAGCCATTCTCTGAGTAGCCTACAGGTAGTACAGTTAACGTAGCTCTTCCAAGTCGTTTCATAAGCTCTTCCAAGGCTGAGAAGCCATTAGCAGGAGAGACGGTAGTTGGCTAGTAGCATGGAGGTAAAGCAGTAAAGTTATTCTTGAGGCCCAATGATGCCTGCTACGCTCGGTTAGCAGCTACCACATCAGGAAATAAGCCACAAATACTTAAAGCACCCGCCACACGCATGCGCAAACAGTAGTTACCAGGGGTTCCTTTTCCCTCCCACCAAACGCCTGGGTACGAGGCTAAGAAGCAAACACAATTTAATATCCATATGACATGTACGGTAATGTTCTGAATCATGGTTTACACTGTTCAGTTTTGGTGTGTTCATAAGATTTACTCTTGGGAGTAAAATTGGAGATAATGGTATTTGTTGTGTCTTCACACCCTTCAATTTGCGGGTATTGCTTGTAGAGTAGTGGTTGGCATGTGTTTATGATGGAAATATTTTTTGCATTAGTGATGATTTCTCTAATAAGGAATACCTTATCTACTGCCTTATCCAATTGTTACCAAATAATAGAGAATAACAATGAAGAGACACTAATATTATATCGATTGTTTTTGGGATATCATACCTGAATCTGAATCATCCAGAAACAAACGTATTTAATTGTCTGGCTTTGTCACCCTTGGGCTGCTCAGTATGTCCACCCTTGCCTCTGCCTCTTCCTTTAAAAGGAACACAATTATGGACACTCACAATTAAACTATTCCCTTACTTGTCTGAATTCTAAGAGGTAGACTGGTGTCAGCTTCATCACTCTTAGCCTGTTCAACAGACCCTATCACTTCCTCCAAGAACCAAGAGTGTACTGGTAAGGGCACACAACTGCTGTAACAGTTCTTGCATGACAATTTTTGCCTGTGAATAACATAAGCTAGACCACAAGAAGCCATCCTGCACCCTGTAACCCATGAACATGAAAGTGCAGAAGTACAGTCAGTGGCATAGCGAGGATTTCAGAGTAGGGGATGCTTCATTGGGCGCAAGGCACAGGAAAATATTTTACTGGAAGCAACGTCCATTAATTTAATTGCGTGTCTCCGTTATTAACATTTACGATTGTACACAAAAGATTAGCAAGAACAGTGTTTGTGAAGTAGATTAGCTAGCTTCATTCGTCTCGGATGTCTTCTGGCAAACTCCTTGATAACTTCTGGTATGTCAACGTGTATGTCTCTGTGGACATGCAGGAGCACAAGAGCTGTCAACCTCTCACAAATCTAGACTGTCCAGTGAAGTTCTATTCATGAACAAAGGTCAAAATTAGTACAAGAGATGAGCATTTCCTTAAAAAGCCTATGTGTAGTAATTAAAACATTGTTTTATGAAGGAGCAGAAACCCCTCTGGCTCTGCCACTGACAGTGCTCAAAACAATTATGAATGTGACTAGTAATGGTGACAAGACATTTCCTTACTGGGAGGTGGTGTCTGCTGTGGACTCTGATAGAATTTGTCACCCTTGAGCTGCTCAGTATGTCTACCCTTGCCTCTGTCTCTTCCTTAAAGAAAGCATTATAGACTCTAAAATATAAAGTACTGCTCTGTTTAGGAGGCGGTGTCTTCCTGTAGAGTTAATCACTCTTGGACTGCTCATCTACCTTTGCTTCTGCCCCTTCCTTTACAATTATGAACTCACAATTTACAGGCTAAAACAAAATCTAAGAGGTGGGCTGTGGTCAGCTTCATCACTCTTAGCTTGCTCAACAGACCCACTCTTACCCCTGTCACTTCCTGCAACAACCAAGGTAAGGGCACACAACTGCTGTAACAGGTCTGGCACGACAGAGATACAATTTTGCAACGTTAGGTAGACCACAAGAAGCCACCTTGTAACACATGAACAGAAAAGTGCAGCAGTGCAGTCCAGTGCAAAAAAAGGTGTGAATGGGACTCAGTACCAGTGACAAGACAAGACATTCCCTTACTGGTCTGTTTAGGACTCCACTCCGTATGTCCACCCTTATCCTTGTCCCATCCTATGAATAAAATAAATGGTAGATAGCGATTAGGTAGACCACAAGAAGCCACCTTGTAACACATAGTGCAGTCCAGTGCTCAAAACACAATTATGAATGGGACTCAGTACTAGTGACAAGACAAGACTTTCCCTTACAGGGACTCTGCTCAGTATGTTCACCCTTGTGTCTCTTCCTATGAATGTAAACTGATCTTTCAGACAGAGAGTCATTTACTATTCAATCTAGTGGGATCCCTGAGCGTCTGACTGGACTCTGGTCAAGTTCTTTACCCTTGGGCACTTCATCAGAATCAGTGTTGAACATCCCCATTGTAAATATTGTAACACTTTGATGTCCCCTTCTTGTTACAAAATGCATCAGTACATACATGTATATGAGAAATCAAATTGACTCTCATCCAAAAAAAGAAAAGCCACCATCATCAAACAAAAAAGAGCAATGAAAGCGATCTTTTCCTTTGTACATTATCAACAGAAAATTATAGTCTCCATCTTTGAAACACCATGCCTGATATCTGAGAGGGTTGAGGGTGCAGATGTTCTTTTCATTGTTTCATTCTCATTTTTCTTTGTGAATCCTTTTCATTTTTTTCTTTTTGATATTTTTAAGTGCTTTTTCTTCATTTTTATTAGAATTAAATATTCTCTGCTTGTTAGAATTGGGCTTGATTGGTCTTCTTAAAGGTTACTTTAGGAGTAGAAAGAGCTTTGCTCATCAGATAACTGCCCAATAGTGCTGTTGGAGGGCAAATAACATGAACTTGCGAGTCAGACTGCCTTTCCTCAACTCCGCCAGGTGCCTTTCCCCAGGTGAGTCAGAGGGCCTTTCATGATCTCTTACATGGTCTTGCTGACAGGAGTCAGAGAGTCTTTCTCCACCTCTTAGCTGACTGAGGACAGCTTCCTTGTTGAAACGGAGACACCAGTGTGTCTCAATCCTGCAGTGATATTTGTGGCATTTCATAGCTCTCAACCAAGCCTCATTAAACAACTGCGACAAACTGTAATGAGATACTACTCTTCAAGGGTTAGCAGAAAGTTCTGAACGCTCTTTCTCCACTCAAGTTTGAGGGGCACAATAGAACCCAAAGGCTGGCATAAATGGGTGGTGTTGGGTGGCAAAGTGAACAGGATTACCCCTTCCTTCTTAGCAACTTTATTAATCATTGCCAGTGAGAAGTGTGATGAGTGTCCGTCCATGAGGAGAATTAGTGGTCACATTGACAGACAAAGTGCTGCAAAAACCACTCCTGAAATAGTTCTGTGTACATCCATCCACTGGCTAAGAGACCATAAATTGCCTCTCCCTTAGTAAGTTATTCATTCAAGGCCTTGCTGTCAAACACCACAAGTGGTGGTAGAGCATAGCCACTCGCACTCGCACAGCGACCAATGGTGACTTGAATTTTTCCAATACCAGTTACTGCTGATACATGTTTTGAAAGACGCTCATGAATTGTCTTCGGTGGCTTTGGATTTAGCGGCAGGCATGGCACTCACATCACAGTTGAATACGGAACGTGGCTCAAGCACAGTACCCCAATGTACTGAATAGTTACTTCAATGAACTCAAGAAAACTCTCCATGAATGTGATGTACTTGCTTTCAGCCATAGCATACACAGTGGGGCTGTAGTTCTCAGGGAAAGCCTTCTTTTGAATCTTGCCCACCAGCCAGTAGACACTTCAACATTCATGATTTCGACATTGACAATGCTTTGCACTATAGCTGTAACTTGTTTACAAGATTTGGGGTACCCCATTCTCAAAGAAAATGCAACAAGTTGATCCACTTCATTTGGAGATAAATAGGGCTTTGGACCCGGCTTAGAAAAAGGATCCACTTTCCCTCTCACATGGTCATGCAAGATTGCAAGTGGAATACTACACATCTCTGCAGCTGCTCTCAATGATTTTCCTCCTTTTCAACTAGTCTGATTGCTTTGGCCATTCATCCTTCATCCCACATTTTATAATGCTCGTATCTAAGGGATGGTTAAAAGAATCAGTCTTGGCATTGCAGAAGGGCATATTAGAAATCTTGCTTTAATGTGGAAAACTTACAGCTGATACCATAATTTGAGAGGCCGGGCTTCATAGGCTGAGTTATAGAAAAACAAACATTGCTCATAATGAAGGTTTGATCAGTTCATTAGAAGATTCCCAACCTCACTTTTTGATTAGGGATTAGACAACCTGCAATATTGTCTCCTATAAAAAACAGACAGGGCTGCGCATGAGTTCACTCAATCCTGTTGCCTCTGATGTTCAATCTTCACTAACAGCCTCTAGCACGTCAAGTGTCTTCACTTCTAGCAGTGCTTCTCAGATACTGCAGCACTTGCAATTCTGGACGAAAAAGAAAAAAGAACCAGGAGAACAGAGGAAAAGAAAGAGGGAGGAAAAGAAACAAAAGAAGGAAGAGGATAAAAAAGGAGAGGAGCGTGCTACAAAGGCAGAAGAGAAGGCACAGAAAGCTGAGGAGTGAGCTCGTAAGGCGGTAGGGAGAGCTCAAAAGACTGCAGAGAGACTACAAAGGAGACGAAGAAACAATAATGATAAGGCACCAAACAGTGATACATGCGCTACAAGGTCAAATGCTAAACCACATCAGAAAAAAACACGGATTGAACTATTGATGAGAATGAGTGTTGTGTATGTTTCACTACATATGAAGATGTCCTTAATCAATCTGGTAAGGAGTGGGTTGCCTGTTCTTGTGGACGATGGCTCCATGAGGACTGTACTGAAGATTGTGTAATTGATAGTACAGGCCAGGAAAGACTGTGTCCATTGTGTTTGGATGTGTAATATCTGAGATGATGTTGGTTTCCATGATAATCTTTCTTATGCAATTTAAGAAATAATTTTAAGCCTTGATATGAAGGAGGATACTATAGTGTAGTGCATGCAATAGGTAGTGCGGTAAGTAATTTATTGCACAGCGTTGAGTATAGGCCTATAGCCGATAATTTGTAATGGACAAATGTACGGAAGACCGATAATAGGTATTGCGTGCCGAGAATCGATATCGTAATACTGGATCATTGCTGAACTTGGCGTTTAGCACTATCTGCGTTTTTAGGCACTTAAAGTAGCTGGCATTAATTAGAGATATTCCAACAGTTATTTTGCAAAAAGAACCAGTTAAATACAATGTTCTTGGGCTGAGAAACTCTATCAGGTACACTAAGCTGTCGATAATTGGCAGGGTATGCTATGTAGTTAGCTTGCGTCATACAATAAAACGATTACGTAATGAGACAAGACTCATTAACGCATGCCGCACATGCACAAAAGCTTAGCAAACAACTATGCGTGGAGTGAACTGGCTGATAGAGAACGTGTTGACGATATGTATAGCAACTAGCACTTAGTACTACATAAGCAAAACAGAAATGTGTTGACGATTCTTGCTACCCTCAGCGTCAGAACACTGCACATGTGTACAGTGTGTTGGCTCTGCCTCTACGTTACGTAGACTACGTATGTACCTCGGTAAGCTTATATTACCATATATACCATATAGTATCTATGCTTATATACCGTCTGCCGGAGAAACGGCATGCTATTCTACCACGATACTATATACCACCGAGCCAAAGCCACTGGTGACTGATAGTACGTTGCTAGCAGGTTTGCTTATAGACCAAAGTGTACGCAGCTGCTGCTTGCAACCAAACCACACCCTCAGTACTAATCACGCATTTATACAGTAGCTCAATACTTGGTACTACAGATGTTTATGGATATGGAGAGCACATGCTAGGGAGAATTATTGCTTACAATAGTAAAAACACAAGAGACAAGTAAATAAAAAATTTAGGAAATTTGAAGTGTAATATAGGAATTGCACAAAAATGAACAGAAACAAGATTGGGACATATATACATCAATGTACAAAGATGTACATAGCATGTCTGTGTCCCAAACTTGTGTCTGTTCGCAATTACACTTCAAATTTACTTGTTAGCCATTATACCAATTTTGTACCTTTTGTTAGTGAGATACAATAATGCTTGCCTGAGGCTATTTGTATTACATTGTTTACAGAGATTTTATCACAACGTTGATCATTGGTGTATTACACTTTACCATAATGCCAATTTCCACATTTAGTGGAGCTTTCGTTAGTGAGATACAATACACTTTAAAAATTAGGGTGTTCCCCAGAACCCCTTCCAAAAGGGAATGTTTGGGTGCACCACAGAGGTGCTCAGTTACCACCTCAGAGGTGCTGAATCTGTGGTTTTGCTGTGCACATGCGCATGGCGGGGTGTATCCACATTACATCATTCACATTATGTCACCGGAGTCGAAGTTCGCTCCGCCTAACATAATTGTAAAATACGTAGATCTGGCGTATGGGGAGAGTTTGTCCCGAGGTCACGGTGCGTGGGATCAGCCCTCTGACAGTGTGAGTTGTTTGACGCTGCTTCCAGGCTGCTGCAAGCCATGCACTTCAATGCTGGAAGAGCAAGTAGTTCCAGCTATTCCACAGGAATCAAATGCTCGGTCAAATGTTTCATGGGAAAATAGCCCTAGCCAGCTTAAGACTGAATTACTGGAGCCATCATACAAAGAGTACCTTAAAATCCGTAATGACTTTGCAACAGATTTGCCATCTGAAATCCTGGATGTAAGGAAAATACTTTATATCCTTGTATGTTGACCTTACTGGAAGCTGTACTTAGTAGGTACCCTCTCATATATACAGGCTGCTCATCACACTGATAGGGTAACTGATTCAACAATCACTGCAGCAATCACAGAGAACCTGGAGGTGTGGCTCCAAATTGAAGGATGTCAATGAGTTAAATGTGCAACATACAGAAATTGCACATACATGCAGCCATTGGAACCCACTGCTGCAGTCATAGAAGACAAGATGTAGGAGTTATTGACAATTGCTACACACTCTGTTTATAGATAGCAGATGGAATCCCATACAATGTTTATACTGTGACACATGTTCCTAAAAACCAGTGAAACAAGTATAAAAAACATTTTCATTAAGATGTAGGGATGGAAGTGCCAAAAAACATAGAAACAAGGTGTACCATGCAGGCAAATGCAGGGGGATGATGGCATGTGTAGTGTTTGGTATATGCATGAGTAAGTTTTGTAATAGGCCTATATTGTTATGTAATGGCATGTCATCTTATGTAATAGTCATGTGATCACTACTCATATATAAGCGGTTGTGTAAGAGTCAATCGTCACATGTATATGTATGAGCTCAAGAATATATTTTTGTGGAAGTTGTCCCTCTAAGCGCAGCATGCTATAGTTCTGTGACTAAGGAAAGGCGATGAGGACAAAACGAAATGTCCCCAACTAGTGAGGGAGGAGGAGAGTCAGCTCCGTCAGCAGCAGCCGTCGTCCCAGCAGGACTACCGCCATCAATAGGACTACAAGGCACCATCGCCACGTTCGACCCGATGCAGGATGATTGGTGCAAATATGTTGAAAGACTTCAGCACTACTTTACAGCCAACGACATCGTTTCTGTTGAAAAAAGATCGACCCCACTCAAAGCCACTACTTGTTACCAAGGGAGATGGACCAACCCTACTAGGTCGGAACTGGTTAGAGGCTTTACGACTCGACTGGCGTAACATCTTCCACATTGGCTCAAATCACACATTGCAGCAAGTCCTTGACCGACATCGAGATGTGTTCAAAGAAGAGCTTGGAGAGCTCAGGGGAACAGCAGCAAAAATTCACATTGAGGGAGAGACCAGCCCCGATTTGAAAAGGCTCGTCCGGTTCCATTCGCTATTCGTAAGAAAGTAGAACAGGAATTAGACAGACTTCAAGCCCTCGGAGTCATCGGTCCAGTCCAGTTTTCAGATTGGGCTGCGCCGATTGTGCCAGTCATGAAGCCCGATGGAAAAGTGAGGATATGCGGTGACTATAAGGTCACAATAAACAGGGCAGCCAAAGTCGAGCGGTACCCAATTCCTCGCATTGAACTCTTTGCCTCACTGTCTGCAGGACAGAGGTTTACGAAACTTGACCTCTTGCATGCATATCTTCAAATTCCTCTGGACACACCGTCACGTCGTCTAGTAACGATCAACACACACAAGGGACTATTCGAATATACATGTCTTCCCTTCGGCATCGCATCGGCACCATCGATTTTTCAACAAACGATCTTGAGGGCATTCACGGGTATGTGTAAACCTCAGCGATATCCTGGTTACAGGAATGACAGAGCAGGAGCACCTGACCAATCTAGAGCAAGTCCTTCAACGACTCGAATCAGCGGGAATGAAACTAAAACAACCCAAGTGTGCGTTCCTATTAGAGTCAGTCTCGTATCTGGGACATGTGATAAGCAAGGAATGACTACGCACAGCTGACTCCAAGGTGAAAGCCATAGTGGATGCTCCCGACCTCAAGAACTTAGCCGAACTACACTCATTTTTAGGTATGGTGAATTACTACAGTAAATTCTTACCTAATATAGCAGCCAAGTTATCTCCCCTGTATAGACTACTACGTCAATCTGAGGGTTGGCAATGGGGAATCCAGCAGAGGAAGGCATATCGGCATGTCAAGGGATTACTGAAGTCGAATAGGGTCCTCACACATTACAATGATCAGTTTCCACTACTTCTAGAGTGCGATGCATCTCCATATGGACTTGGAGCGATCCTTTCCCATCGCATGCCAGATGGATCTGTAGGTTTCGCCTCCCGAACGTTCTCAAAGCCGAGTGTAACTATTCTCACCTTGACAAGGAGGCACTCACTAACATTTTTGGGGTTAAAAAGTACCACCAGTATCTGTACGGTCATCACTTTGAAATAAAAACTGACCAGAAACCCCTCACACATCTCTTCAACGAAACGAAAGCTGTACCGTCAATGGCTTCAGGCCAAATACAGAGATGGGCTATTTTGCTGTCAGCTTACAATTACGGTGTTACCTCTACCAACACAAAGTTCTGGCACTCCGATACGAGCAGAAGTTGTGCACCTTACGGAGCATTTAGCCACCACTCCATTATCCAGTTCTCAGATTCAGCGTTGAAGATCTAACTCTTTCGAAGGTCAAAAGCTGGGTACAGGAGGGATGGCCAGACAATCCAGAGCTGGATCAGGAGTTAGCATCATACAATCAGCGGAGGTTAGGGTTAGGGGTTGAGAGTGTGTGTGTGTTGTGGGGTTGTAGAGTTGTCGTTCCACTGCGAGGAAGGAAACAAGCATTGCAGATGTTGCACGAGAGTCATCCAGGAATAGCTAGAGCACTTGCCCGGAGCTATATGTGGTGGCCTGGGATGGACAAGGAGATTGACCATTATGTGAAAGAGTGCTCTGACTGCCAATCTACCCAGAAGGAACCGCCATCAGTTCCACTCCACCCTTGGACCTGGCCGGAGAGGCTGTGGAGTCGTGACTACATTGACTACGCTGGGCCAATGGAGGGGAAAATCTTCTTACTAATTATGGACACCCATTCCAGATGGATGGAGATTCATGTCACCAACACTGCATCGTCAATGGCAACAATTGAACTACTTCACAGATCATTTGCTACCCTGGGACTACCAGAAGTGGTGGTTTCAGATAACGGCACCGCATTTACCAGTCTGGAATTCACTGAGTTCATGAAGAGAAATGGGATCTGTCAAGTCCAGACATCACCCTACCACCCTGCCTCAAATGGCCTTGTGGAGAGAGCCATACAGACATTTAAGGAAGGGTTCAAACGTCTACAGAAAGGATCAATCAATACACGAGTAACACGATTTCTCTTCAAGTATCGACTAACACCACATTCCTCTAAAGGGCTATCACCAGCCAAACTCATGTTTGGACGGAAACTACGCTCACAGCTAGACCAGATCAAACCATCCCTACAGAGACAAGCTCACAAGTCTCAGGACCAGCAGAGGAAGAGTCATGACAAGCGGTCCAAAGCCAGATCATTTACTCAAGATGAACAGGTATATGTGAGAAATTATGGTCCAGGCCCAAAGTGGTTGCCATGTGTGGTGGTTAAACTACAGGGATCTGTGCTGTTGGAAGTTAGACTAGAAGATGGTTGCTTAGTCCGTCGTCATGTTGACCAATTACGGTCTCGTGTTGGAGTCAGTTTGGAGAGTCCACCGTCAGATGCAGTGGATCTTCCTAGCCAGCCTGATCAGGAAGTCAGGAACGATGAGATATTGACTGAACCAGGAAACACTGACCCTGAACCACTAACTTCTGAGACTACTGCCAGCACAAACCACCACTAGAACCAGCCGTACAGGACGAAATCAGTGAGCCTGTTGGTGCAGGAGGACTGATACCTGATGATGATAGATCACAGGAACCTGCTAGTGAGTCTGCAGATGCAGAGGGACTTTCACCTAGTACTGATGAGGCAGGTTCCAGGCAAGTCACTGTTAGGAGATCTGGGGGAGCTACAAATCCACCCATGAGGTATGAAGGACAATTTCCTTAATTATTGTTTTTTGCTCTTAATCTAAGGAGGGAGGAATTGTAGTGTTTGGTATATGCATGAGTAAGTTTTGTAATAGTTATGTAATGGCATGTCACCTTATGTAATAGTCACGTGATCACTACTCATATATAAGCGGTTGTGTGAGTCAATCGTCATATGTATACGTATGAGCTCAAGAATATATTTTTGTGGAAGTTGTCCCTCTAAGCGCAGCATGCTATAGTTCTGTGACTAAGGAAAGTCACTACACCATGCAACAATCGTAACCCCATATCCCTAGGCCTACGAGCCAAATACAGGGGTTCCTTCCAACACCCCCTCTCCTCACCAAGCCTCCCTGTCTCATGTCTCTTTGTCTTCCTCCATTCTCTCCACCCACCAAACCCAAGCCTCTACTCCTACTGTCATCCTCCACTCCATCTCTCCTGCCAACACCCCCTCTCCTCACCAAGCCTCACCCCCTCGTGTCGTGTTTTTTCTGGACTATCAGACGTACACTGATGTACTACAGCAATGGAATCGTCCGTGTTCTCGTAAGATTGTACCAATTCCTGTTGATAAACTTGGAGAACGCTGACGAGAAATTACTCCCACAAAGGTTAGAGCCAAGGGATCAAAGATGACCTTTGATCCCCGGCCATTACATCTAGGGATCACCAAGATCCCACTCGACACGGATGGACCTAGCTACTGCAACTGACCTCCTGTCTCTTAGGCGCGAGTACCACCGCGCCGCGACCCAGGCCATGATGTCTTCACATCACCTGGAGTTCCTTAAAAAATGCGACGAAGCCAGGACGGAGAGAAAACTGAAGCATCAGCTCTCCACCCAGGATAAGGCCACACCATGCACACACGCCCCACAGGATTTTCATTCACCAGGCCCCCGGGAGAAGGTGGCTACAAAACCCACCCCCCAGGACCAGACCTCCACCAACAGTTCTCCTCTCTCCCTACAGACGCAGACTCACCCAGGGCTGCAGAAGAAGAACAGACGGAAACTACCACAACCACGCAAGTATCACCCCATTCTCCCTTCTCATTCTCACTCTTCTCACCCTTACCTACCTCTCTCTCAACCCCCCCCCCCTACTTCCCCCTCCCCCACATCACTCCCACAAGCCTCCTCACCCTCAGCACCACCACTGCCATCCCCAATCATCACTCCCTCACCCTCAGTACACTCACAACCATCCATTCTCTTCACCCACCAATCCCCACCCTCCACCCCTCCTGTCATCCTCCACTCCATCTCTCCTGCCAACACCCCCTCTCCTCACCAAGCCTCCCCCTCTCATGTCTCTTCGCCTTCCTCCTTTCTCTCCACCCACCAAACCCAAGCCTCCACCTCTCCTGTCATCCTCCACTCCATCTCTCCTGCCAACACCCCCTCTCCTCACCAAGCCTCCCCCTCTCATGTCCCTTTGCCTTCCTCCACTCTCTCCACCCACCAAACCCAAGCCTCCACTCCATCTCTCCTGCCAACACCCCCTCTCCTCACTCCAACTATCTACTGTTCCTACTAACTACATCATCATCAGTTGTCAGCCAGTTGTTGTCCAGAGCAATGAGTCCATCTGTGTCTGTCAGCCATCATGCCAAATGACCCAGAAATTACCTGGCCCAAACACATCGCCAAAATTCCAATACAAACCAAGAGAAGACACTGACTCTCTAAAAGCTAATGCTTGAAACCACTAATGCAACTTAAAAGCTAATGCTTGAAACCACTAATGCAACTGCAAGATGAATTAACGGCAAAAGAGCTAGCTACATTCACCTCAGTTAAACTGTACATACAACAAGTACCATGTGATAATAAATCAGGGTTTCATTTAGGGGGGGGGTGCAAGAGGGGGCATTTGCCCCCGTTGGGATTTGAAATCACTTTGCTTCTATCTACATGGTGGCTCACACCCCCCCCCCCCCTAGCATTGCTGAAACTCCACTTTGCCCCCCCCCCCCTTGCCAGATGTCTGGATGAAACCCTGCAAATGACTCACCAATAAAACACAAGTTTCAAACCCAAAGTCATTGTCACTGTAATTACAGCCCCTCTTCTTACAACCTAGATCATTGCCAGTTGCCTCTAATTGGAGCCCCTCTTCCTACAAACAACATCACCAGTTGCCTCTAATTGGACCCCTCATCCCCAGTTGCCTCTATTCACATGGACCCTTCCTCATCACCAGTTTCCTCTAATTGGATCCCTCCTCATCACCAGTTGCATCCTTCCTATTAATGGTTGCAGAGGCATGCCTTTAATTGCATGGGCCCCTCCTACAAACCACATAATCACCAGTTGCCTCCTCAGAGGCTATCCAATATGAAGGTGTGGACACTTAAGTAGTGTCACGACTGCACCCTAGATTGCGCCGAGTGGTGTATTCGGGGAACTGGCGTCCTGCACCTGCTACTCACATGACCCGCATATGACACGCCACGTGTAGGATTTCGGTAGGAAAGACGATTGTTTGGCAGTTACAGGTACAATGGCAAGTAAACGATACCTCGAATTCAGTTCCTCAGGCAATACTCAAAGGTTCAAAAATACGGGACCATCTACTAGACCTGAAATTTCACCTGGAAGCATACTCTCTCCTGGCGACCGTGCTACAGTAAAGGGAATCGTCACATCACTTTCCCCAGAAGGGAAGTAGCAAACAAAAAGGACCTTTTATTGATTGACAGTGAAGCCATAATACCGCTTGTTGGTTTTGACAAAACCCATTGTAAGTTCCTGCGTCAACGCATGGACACAGAGACACCTGTCACATTGCGGAACTGCCAGATCAACACAAACAGAACAACAGGAAAGCTGCAAATTGTTGTCAAAAGCCACACAATACTAGAGGAGTCCCAGGACACAAACCTCACAATATCACCTTGGGGGGCCCTGTTGTGACAATTAGCGAACTGACCACACTGGGAGAGTATGACCGTGCCACAGTGCGAATCACAGCAATTAAAGTGAAGGACCGGTAATGCTGTCAAAGGGAAAACAAAAGCAGGAGATCATAATAGCAGACAACTCTCACCCTATGGGAAGACTGTATCGGAATGATCATTGAGTTAAAATCCTTCGGAATGATCATTGAGTTAAAATCCTATCAACTCAACCGTATACAGGTGCATCATTATCTCGGTAAACCTGAGGTCACGTTCCCACTCTTTGGGGCTACTGCAGAAGAAATTGACGATGTACTTGATACAGTTCCAACAGTGCCTGATAGGGACGATGAAGACACAGACTTGGTGTCTGTCACAGTTATTGGTGTAACACAGCTCGACATCGCATTCCTGTGTGTAAGTTGCAAATGTATCTTACCTTATAACCCACAAACCAACATCACCCACTGAGTTGAGTGCAACACAAAAGTGCCACTCTAGAATCTCTGCAAAATTATTCTAGAAACACAGGATAGAAAGCAGTACATACTTAAGGCATACACAGAGGCACTGACTGCTATTGCAGCTGGCACTGTCACCGAAGATAGTCTTATTGATGCTCCTCTTTTCGCTGTGTTTTCAATAAGTTTCATGTTATAAAAACAGTTTCTCGTGACTAAGCATGACTTCTTATTCATTTGAACATGAACAGCTGTTTGTATATACCACCTTCTACAGTGTATGATTTCCATAATATAGTGGTATTGAAACACAAGCTCATTGTTACATGTTATCAGATCATTTCTTAATGAACTCATTTCAAGTGATCATTTTCAGTATGGTAACTCTCTACAGTGTATCATTATAAATGTCCATGCTGCCTACTACTTTCGTTTTGTTCTCATCTCTGGTTCTTACTCATTTCAACATAAACGTCATTTCACAATGGAAAAAATCTACAGTGTATGCCTAAAATAAAGGTGTTGATTCAGTCCACATTTTCTTGAAACCCAAGCTCATTGTCACTTTATTAGAATGGTAATAGATCTAGATCTAGCGCATGTGCTTTCAAGGGTTCACGCACGCACATACGCCGAGGGTTCTGCACTTTAGTGCATTCATATTTGGGCAGTGCTGCAAATCCCTTATCAGTTGCCTGTAGACCAGTGGTATAGAGGGAAACCAAGTCTCATGATGGCCTACCCAAATGCTGTGGTGAACGTGGATATGCCAAAACCTGTGTCATTAAAGGCATTGATGATGAAAACATTGGTTCAAATATCCGAGGAGGGACCGGGTACATTCCAGGAAGAAAACTGAACTCAGACCAGAGTCAGCAGACCCAAAGAACTGAACTGAACAGTGGTCTTTCTTATCTTAGTAGCAGCTTCTGTTGATTATTATTGATTCTGCATGCAGTATTTATCAACTCGCATTGCTGAGAAGCTCAAGGAGAAACAAAGTTACAAACCAACATGCTATTGACCTTTGACCTCTAATGCCTATCAACACTAATTAGTCAGGTCTTCTGCTCCTAGCAGTTGCTATATATATGGAAATTGAATATTATAATTATTGGCAATACATATTGGATATAGAATATTCGGTAATGAGTACAAAATGATATGTAATATTGTTGGGTAATGGATAGAAAATGGATATTAAGTACTAGATAATAAGTACTGAAACCAATATTCAATTTTTTTGAGTGGATTAGAGTAAACATGGACCAAATATCCCATATATTCAAAGTAAACAAGTAAAGAAATATCTTAAAATCACTTTTCAATGCACATGAAATGTATAAAACTTTCTACAGATGAATTTGGATTGGACCAAATATACACACACCCTGAAGTATGGATGTGGACATCTGAGCTTTTGAACTTGCAGTATGCCCTATATATATATCTTGCTGCTTTCAATAGTATTAGTCACCTAGGCCTATGAACAGTATCCCTTATATTTATCTCATATGTAAAAGTATTATATCAATAGGGCTATGAACAGTAAGCATGCATTGTACTCTAAAACTGTCACACGTGCACTATGGCTGGGTAGGGCTATAGAGGGTTAATCATATAATGATGCATGATAGCTACTTAAGAGGGCATAATCATGTAATACCAATAAACTCCCAGCAGTCCGAGTAATAACAGTATTAAGGTTGAATAAAATTGCGTGGGCGGATATGTCGTGGAATGACGGTGCAAGCGGCATAGAGTGAGCACAGTACCTCTTAGTAATGCCATTAGAATGTGTTGAAGTAAATATAAACTGGTGCAACAGAAAATGTGTGCGTAGCTGTACTTCAATTGCCATACTATATAGTCCATATGTATACCAATGCAAAAAAGTGTATTGCTAGAGAGAGCTCATGATACTGCTGCTTACAACAGGTCTGTAGAGATTCTTGCACTGAGAAATGACAAATGTGAATAATTAATGAGCAAACACTATCGTAAACTTAACATGACCCAGAAATCTTTCTTACACCCTCACTACTAATGATTGTGGTTGATGAACTCTTTCTGTCTTTAGGTTAGATGAGCATGAATAGGTAAAGGATATTAGGAAGGAGAGAGTTCATTAGCTTTATTTTTGGCTTGTATAGATTAGTGAGAGGGAGGGTAGGCAGTTTGAGGAAGGTAGATAAGATATGTACAAAAGGTTTGGGAAGGAAGTTAAGAGGTATTTGCTTGGGGTTGGTGATGCAGGAACTAAAGTTCAGGTCAGGAACGGCTGGAATGAAGAGTTAGGTAGCATAGAGGTAGAGAAGGCAAATGAGAATGTGCTTTGTGTGTGACTGAGTGTGAAGGTGTAGTTCATGTGTTGTGGGAGTGTTCAGCTTATATTTTGGGAGCTTTTAGGAAACAGATCTACAAATCTTGACAATCTTAATAGCTAGTATAGAGAAAACTGCATATGTACTAGGAACTGAGCTCTGGAAATACGGTTTTGATGATTTACTCAGCTTAGTGAAGGAATATGTTGTAGGTGTCTGGGATGCACGTAAACAAAACCTTTACGGTGATGACTCGTGCCCTAGTCAACTTAGGTCCTTGGCTGAGGATCTGCAGCTGGCTGAAGTTGAGGGGCAAACGGATATTTCTCAGGTGAGGGAGGTACAGATTGTAAGGATTTGCTTGTTGTATGTACATGTATGCGTGGCTCCGCCCATGATTGTGGGTGCGTGGTCATGGCAGTAATGCTATGGCAGCTTCGTGAGTATCTTCTGAGCCTGCACTGTCCTTCTATCCATGTAGGTTCACTATGTGTTTGATGTCTGAGCTGCTGTTATAAAGAATGCCAGCCAGACCTACACTCTTGTCTCAGGCTAAGCCATAGCAAAATACATGGACACATCTTAAAATTGCAACGGTTCTACACTTTTCACACACTGTTTCAGAGAATAATCCACAAATTTTTTGACCTCCGTTGCCTGCTGAGTACAAGCAGGATGAACAAACGCTCCAGAGGTGAGAAATGTGACTTAACAGACACACGCACACGCACACACAACACAGACAGACAGACAGACCAAGTACCGTAACCCTCTGTGTGCATGTGCGCTGAGGGATAATAAGGTCATATCATAGAGTCTGTAGACTCTCTATGTAGAGATGGCGCCGACACGACACACCCATTTTTCCATATAGAATGGCCAAAACTCCCAAATGTGGCAGTTACAAGACCTTTTAGACACATACACCTGCCTGTTTCTGTACCCACTAAGACCCTCAAAGTACATGTATGTAAAGCACACAGCTACAATGACTTGCAGAAATTGGCCAAACTTTGAAGATTATTCCTTTCCTACCCTTATTATTGAGGTGTCCTTTCGTACCCTTATTGTTGAGGTGTCCTTTCCTACCGCTATTTTTGAGGTGTCCTTTCCTACCCTTATTTGGCGAGCAGGAGCGAGGCAACCTAGTCGTGTCAACGGACCAATTTTCTCTATGTATGACCTTTGACCCGCCAGAAAGAAAAACAGAGGGGAGAGCCTGGTCCAAAATGTCACGTGAATGACGTGAAGGGTAGAGAGAACTTAATTGCGCGTAGGACGGCCCTACCGCAAAGCCCTCAGCGCCCACGCATCTAAGCAACGTAGCTTCTCTGCGCTCTCGACCTATATGGACGGTGCGGTTGGTTGCCATAGGCCGCTGTCACACTCTTGCTATGCCCGTGTACGCATACGAGAAATACTAACGGCATGTACATACACTTCTGCTGCTACATACCGCGTTGCGCTTACAGTCACCACCACTCTGCCGTCGCTTCTTGAACGTGCTAGGCACGCGTGCCAGGATTACATCATAGCAGTATGCTTCTAAAAATACCCTATGTCATGCAAAAGATTGGCAGACTAGAAGAAACTGCAATTCACTGTACTAAAAATAATACAGTAGTAGTACATTCCCATGACATCACCACCCTAAACCGTGGGTATATATATCAGAACAACAGAGTAAAAGGTTATAGACATGGAAAAGGACAAGAAAGATGAACAAAAACTCCAGTGGCTAAGAAGTGAATATATTGAAGCCTCCCCCGACTGTCAACCATCGAAACGTTAAAGTCTCTGACATTCATGAGCAGCTTGAGAAGAAATACTACACTAACCAGAGTGTGGCTGACTTCCTTTTCCTAATGCCCAGAGTAAAATAGCAGGAAAGTCTTGAACAAAGCATGTATATGGAATTTTACCAGTCAGTAAGGAGGTTGCATCTACAAGTACTCAACTCTCAGTAGCTGAGCTCACTGAGTTACTTGAGACCGAGAGGGACAATAATCAAAAACTTCATGGACAGATATCACTTCTTGAGGCTCGTATTCAAGAGCTGGGACACCAAGCAGATAGGCTTACAAATAATGAAAGGTCACTTAACAGCCTGTGGTCCAGACACGTACGAACACTTTGAAGGATTCTCAGTTGATGGCATCATTCATGAACTTCGTGAGCAGGTACCAGATATCTTTTCTTTTTTTTATGCAACTTGCAGATGTGGAGACATGTGAAGCTACATCCAGATGTCACCTCAGTTCAGGAACGTAAGGCTCTTTGTACCATCCTAAGTGCTCAGTGTGGCAAGGTAAAGGGGCTTCAACTTTTAATCAGTGTGATGCTGATAGCAAGATCTACAGTGTAAAACAATACATATGTACATGTACATGTGAATTATAATACAGGTACTAACAGTACTCAATCATGCTGGAATATGCATGTCATACAATTCAACATGGATGTATCTGTGACAACTGACAGCACAAGCTCGGTACACAGATGCAGTATGCAATGGTAGATGGCTATGGGTTTATGACAATCTAAACATCCATCAGCGTGTTCGGCATGAACGTACAGGTGAGGACAATGACTGATCACAATCCTACATGCCCAATACTTTATTGGAAGTCACACAAATATCCCTCACAGAGCATCACTCCGACATGTTGAATCTGACTTCACGAATAGCTGTCCAGTTGCAACACCTACCAAAAGGGGATGTCAATTGGGCAAATTGTAAGTCATAGAAACCCCACAGATGCCTAACAGCTTCAGATTTCCTACCAGATGACAATGATGCTGCTCAATTTCACAAACGAGCTGTGCAACTTGGTAAGAAATTTTGAAGCACTGCACGATCTTCAGCCACATGTACCACAGCGAGAGTCCCCTCATCCTATAAAAGTCTCAATGGAGATCATGTTCAAAGATGAAAATATGAAGGCAGAGACAATTGACATCCTAGCAGACTTAACCCTACGAGCGCGGGGGCGTGCGCGCGCGTTATTCAATCACGCGACGTCAGCCGATACGGACTCATGAACATATTGACAGGTGGGAGTCATTGCAAGCTGCCGCTGTTTAACGTTTAGAAAGCTGTTATATTTGACGTGGAAGATAGAAGGAAGAGTCTTAAGTCTTGGTTTTTGTAGCTAATGAACGCGAGTGAAGTCAGTGCGTGCTGTGTGAAGTAAGATTGTCTCGTTTGCTCGTTGTTCAACCCACTGATGGCCCCAGTTGCTGCCGGAGCCGGCCGTCTGCAGGATTTTCAGGTATGTTTATTTCATAAAACAATCTATGAATTACCTGTCTAGTGACTATTTACCAGTATATGAAGTCTTACCTTCGGTGTGTATTAGTATACGTGTTTGTTATCAGAGCCATGAAGGCTATGATTTGCACGTACATCCGTAGTGGTATGTCCTTGATTACAGTGAAAAGGTTGCTATGAAGGAATGGTTGGTGTAGCCACAGGGGTAAGTATGGCACTGTATGGATTCAGGTAAGTTTTATATACTATACATGGTGAGTAAGTAAGGAGTACAGATGCAATGGCTGTGTGTATGATACAGGGCAGATTGACATACATGTATGCTAAACTTCCTCCAAATAGCGTGAGGGGTCTCCTCTTGTGTGGTGCAGTTCAAAGCAGGGAACTACACACATGGGTAGCAAGCACTGCTTACACCTGAATGTTGTTGTTTTTTTTCCCTCTCCCCCTCTTGTTAGAGCACACCACACAGAGTGGCTGGGATGCTCTACCACTATCACAGGGAGGAACCTTTTCTGGGGAATGGCGCTCTGTGAGTCGAGCTTGTGGAGGAAGGATGTTTAGATGCCGAGAAGAGTGCTGCATTCGAGGCGAACCACTAAGCAATTGCTTTGCAAGTTCTATCCGAAAGTGTTTATGGTCCAACTTTCGTCCTGGTTGGGCAGAGATTCTGTACAATATGTACGCATTGACAATTGCATTGTCAAAGAGATGGAAAAAGGCACGTCTCCACCATTTGACCGTGCGATGGCCAAATCCGTAACAGGATAGTAGCTGGTCGGCCTTATCCACACCCCCCATATACATATTGTACTTCTCAATCATGAGAGGCTTCTGAAGATGAGAAGCTTGATACAGTGCTGATGGGATATAGAGCTTCCCGACAAGCCACCGCGAAGTATTCACCTTATTTCATGCTATTCCAAAAAGAGATGCGACTTCCGATTGACACTGAGGTAATCCCACAGGAGAATGAAGAAGTGGATGTTGAAGAACTTATGGAAAAGCTTTTGGAGGCAAGGCAACAAGCATTTGCTGAGGTGGATGCCAACATCAAGTCCGCTCAGACGAAGCAGAAGGAAACCTATGATCGGAAGCACCAACCATCAATTTTTACTACAGGGACAGAAGTGTTACTGGAAAACACTAAACAAAAACAAAGGAAGGGAGGAAAGCTTGAGAGTCTGTGGCTTGGTCCATACACTGTCCATCAACACATTGGGAAAGGAGTTTACAAACTCAAAACTATGGATGGTGAAATTTTGAAGAAGAAGGCAAACATCAACAGACTGAAGGTGTATACACGGAGAGAGGAAAGTGCAGACAAGCAATCCAGTGTAAACAGTGCAGACAGACAATCCAGTTCAATGATTAAAGGTACAGTGGAAGAGAAGTCAGATGATGTGGAAAGGGAAAGATGTAAAGCCGAGGAGGAAACACATGAGGAGGTAGAAAGATTGGGACTAAAGCGAAAGTGCTCTGCAAGGTCATTAAGTGTGAAGCACCGTAAGTGTGATGAAGTTGCTATGATTGATGACAGTAATGCAAAGGATCTGGAAGAGCCATGGGTAATTGTAGACAGTATGCGACTATACAGCAAAGAAAAGGCAATACTCATGAACGGAGAGTGGCTTTCAGACACTTTGATACATGCTGCCCAGCTACTAATGAAAAATGAAAAGGACCTTATTAACTTTGAAGGTTTTCAGAATCCAATTTATGTCTCAAAGTTTTCACAGATGGATGGACAGGTTGCACAAATACTGCATTCAGGAGGTAACCACTGGATCACAATCAGTTCAGTTGGAAGCTCTCCCAATACAGTGCGTGTATATGACAGTTTACTATCTTGCCAGTTACCCCTGTCAACCAAGAAAGTGATTGCCTCTCTTATGCACTGCAATGAGAAAGTAATCACACTAGAATATGCTGACATACAGGTTAGTTAATATACACAAGTAAATAAAAAATTTAGGAAATTTGAAAGGAAATATAGGGCTTGCATAAAAAGGAATGGAGACAAGTTTGGGACACAGACATGTTATGTTATATCAACGTAACATTATGGGTACGTCGATATATCATAACATGTCTGTGTCCCAATCTTGTCTCCATTCCTTTTTATGCAAGCCCTATATTTCCTTTCAAATTTCCTAAATTTTTTATTTACTTGTCTCCCGTCTTTTTTCTGGAACTAGGTACATGCATTTTTGCTATTTTGCAGTTTACTTGGTAGCAAACATATTAGCTAATAGAGCTTGTAGCACATTTAGTACTACTTTTGTTAGCGAGATATAGCTAACTATTGCCTGAGGCTATTTTGTTGTTATAATACAAGATTTACATTGTTTACAGAGATTTTATCACAACATTGATCATTGGGGTAATACGCTTTACCATTACACCAATTTTCACATTTAGTAGAGCTTCTGTTAGTAAGATACGGTAATGCTAGCCTGAGGCTATTTTTTACAAGTTTTACATGGTTTACAGAGATTTTATCACAATGTTGATCTTTGGGGTATAAAGCTTTACCACCATACCAATTTCCACATTTACTGGAGCTTTTGTTGATGAGATACAGTAATGCTTGCCTGAGGCTATTTGTTGTTGTATTACAAGATTTACATTGTTTACAGAGATCTTATCACAATGTTGATCATTGGTGTATTAGACTATATCATTATACCAATTTTTACATTTAGTGGAACAGAAATGCTTGCCTGAGGCTATTTGTTGTTGTATTACAAGATTTACATTGTTTACAGAGATCAATGTTGATCATTGGTGTATTGCACTTTACCATCACACCAATTTCCACGTTTAGTAGAGCTTCTGTTAGTAAGATATGGCAATACTTGCCTGAGGCTATTTTTTACAAGATTTACATGGTTTACAGAGATTTTATCACAATGTTGATCATTGGGGTATTAAGCTTTACCACCACACCAATTTCCACATTTACTGGAGCTTTTGTTAGTGAGATACAGTAATGCTTGCCTGAGGCTATTTGTTGTTGTATTACAAGATTTACATTGTTTACAGAGATCTTATCACAACGTTGATCATTGGTGTATTACACTTTATCATTATACCAATTTCCACATTCAATGGAGCTTTTGTTGGTGAGATACAGTAATCCTTGCCTGAGGCTATTTGTTGTTATATTACAAGATTTACATTGTTTACAAAGATTTTATCACAACGTTGATCATTGTGGTATCACACAGTACGGTAGTACTGTGTATATAGGGATTGCTATGGTCTATCCCCATTGAAAACCATATATAAGGTTTTTCATCACTTTCACTTTCAGTTTGCTACCTACTGGACTTCTGTTGACATGAATGTGTAACTATACACAGAAACTAACTGTGATTATAAAATGGTATAATTTGATGCGCGAGAAAGGTGTTAAATTAACAAAAGTCCGTTTTGTAAATTCTCCGTCTTCTTCTTCCGCTTGAACAAGCGTAACTCACTAACGGTAACACATCTAAACATGAAACTTGGTACAGTTATGTAGTTCCACCGGGGATAGTGCATCGTCATGTTAAAAATTTTGTAAACAATGTACTTCTTGTAAAATAAACAAAAATAGCCTCAGGCCACGTATTATTAACGGGGCCACACAATCCTATATCTGACTAATGAAAGGGCTGCTAAATGTGAAATTTTTTATGATAGTATAGTTTAATACCCCAATGATCAACGTTGTGATAAAATCTCTGTAAACAATGTAAATCTTGTAATATAATAACAAATAGCCTCAGGCAAGGATTACTGTATCTCACTAACAAAAGCTCCATTAAATGTGGAAATTGGTATGATGGTAAAGTGTAATACGCTAATGATCAACGTTGTGATAAAATCTCTGTAAACAATGTAAATCTTGTAATACAACAACAAATAGCCTCAGGCAAGCATTACTGTATCTCACTAACAAAAGCTTCACTAAATGTGGAAATTGGTGTGATGGTAGAGCTTAATACCCTAAAGATCAACATTGTGATAAAATCTCTGGAAACTATGTAAATCTTGTAAAAAATAGCCTCAGGCTAACATTACTGTATCTTACTAACAGAAGCTCTACTAAATGTGAAAATCGGTATGATGGTAAAGCTTAATACCCCGAAGATCAACATTGTGATAAAATCTCTGTTCTTTGTAAAAAATAGCCTCAGGCTAGCATTACTGCATCTTACTAACAGAAGCTCTACTAAATGTGAAAATTGGTGTGATGGTAATGCTTAATACCCCAAAGATCAACATTGTGATAAAATCTCTGTCAACTATGTAAATCTTGTAAAAAATAGCCTCAGGCTAGCATTACCGTATCTTACTAACAGAAGCTCTACTAAATGTGAAATTGGTGTGATGGTAGAGCTTAATACCCCAATGATCAATGTTGTGATAAAATCTCTGTAAACAATGTAAAACTTGTAATATAACAACAAAATATCCTCAGGCAATAGTTAGCTATATCTCGCTAAAAAAGTAGCACAAAATTTGTGTGGTGTTAAAGCTTAATATCCCAATAATTAATGCTGAGATAAAATCTTGTAATCTTGTAAATAGTAGCCCCAGGCACTACTTTGCTGTATTTCATTAACAAAAGCTCCACTAAAAGTAAAATTTGCTACAATATAATACACAAACAATTGATGTTGCGATAAAAATGTTGGATAGCCTCAGGCTACAAGCTCTATTAGCTAATATGTTTGCTACCAAGTAAACTACAAAAATAGCAAAATGCATGTAGTTAGTCCATAAAAAAATGATGGGAGACAAGTAAATAAAAAATTTAGGAATTTGAAAGGAAATATAGGGATTGCATAAAAAGGAAAGGAGACAAGATTGGGACACAGACATGTTATGATATATCGACGTACCCATAATGTTACGTTGATATTTCATAACATGTCTGTGTCCCAATCTTGTCTCCTTTCCTTTTTATGCAATCCCTATATTTCCTTTCAAATTCCTAAATTTTTTATTTACTTGTTAAACTATACTATCATACAAAATTTCACATTTAGCAGACCTTTCATTAGTTAGATATAGGATTGTGTGGCCTCCATTAATAATACATGGCCTGAGGCTATTTTTGTTTATTTTACAAGAAGTACATTGTTTACAAAATTTTTAACATGACGATGCACTACCCACAGTGGAACTACATCACTGTACCAAGTTTCGTGTTTAGATGTGTTACTGTTAGTGAGTTACGCTTGTTCAAGCGGAAGAAGAAGATGAAGAATTCACAAAATGGACTTTTGCTAATTTAACCCCTTTATCATCAATCAAATTATACCATTTTATAATCACAATTAGTTTCTGGGTATAGTTACACATTCATGTTAACAGAAGTCCAGTAAGTAGCAAACTGAAAGTGAAAGTGATGAAAAACCTTATATATGGTTTTCAATGGGGATAGACCATAGCAATCCCTATATACACAGTGCTACCGTACTGTGTGATTATGAAACAACAATGTCTATTTTAACATTTGATATGTATTTTTTCCTTTTTAGAAGCAGTCAAATGGATACGATTGTGGACTCCATGCCATTGCAAATTTAATGGCTATTTGCAATGGTCAAAAGCCAGAGCAACAAAGATATGAGAGGAAAAAAATGAGGGACCATTTGAAACTATGCCTTGAGATGGGAATAATGTGTCACTTCCCTTCAAGAGCAGTAAGAAAACATGAAAAGGAACTAACAAGAAAAAGTGAACCATTAGAAGTATATTGCCACTGCAGGCTGCCCGAAGAAGGAAACATGATACATTGCGACAGATGCCAGGAATGGTACCATTCCACATGCACTAATGCACCTAACAGTGCATGGGCTAATTCTCGTCTGGAGTGGTTGTGCAATGCATGTGTTTAGTATGTCAATATGCACTATTATGTTGTATTTACTATTTTAATTTTATGTGCACTATTGTATAGCTACTTTAGAACAATTATATACATTGGCAGCATATCTTACGAGGGGAGGAATGGCTGTATAAAAGTTATCACACGAGAACAGCCTCCGTAGACCTATTGATCGCCACACTGCAAACTACCTCCGTAGACCTATTAATCGACATGCACACTGAACGACAGTAGTAGATCTAGATCGTTGTATTAAAACGTCATGCATACAAGAACAGCCTCCGTCGACCACCAGATTCGCCACATCGCACGGTGACAGTAGTAGATCTAGGGGTCCCTATTCTCACGAGGGGGTCCCCATCCTACTGGTAAAATGGGGACGGGGGGTCCCCATATTACCGGGATAATGGGGACGGGGGTCCCCATTTTACCGGGATATTGGGGACGGGGTCCCTATTTTAGGGGGTCCCCATTTTACCGTGACACCGGAGCATCTCCAAGGGGGTTTCAGTTTTCCCTATTGAAATGTGCATAAATTTTACATGACAATTACTTTGTTGTTAGTTACTACAGACTATTGGTATAACAGCTTACCAGGGTTCCAAGAATGAGGTTTATAACCATTTGGGACTGTCTTTGGCCGAAATCTGGTGATGATATCAACATAATGTGCACCTTCCCTCATCCAGGAATAAATTGCAGCTAAAAGTTCCTGTGGTACTGCTGGATTTTTCTTACGTCCACACATTCTTCCATCTGCAGAAACTATATACATATATTGTCACAATGTAAACTTGCAAACCTTCACATACATATGACTGTGTAAGTAACAAAGTGTTTATAAGATATATATTACCTATAGTAACTTCCAGTCTTATACATACATGTACATATATACCAACAGGCGTGATCATGTCTAAAGGAGTCTTTAGTCCCTTGTTTTGGTATTTTGCCCTTGCCTCTCTCTTTAACTGCAGCAGTAAGGGGGCGGGTGTTTCCCCTCCAGCGAAGGGAATTACACTCTCCATTTGATGTAAACCCTACATGTACAGATGTACATGAAGATACATTATACATGTGGTTCAACTGTATATTCTAAAAACAAGATTGACGTTCACTCACCAGCAACCTTCATTCCTCGTTCCACCATTGCAGCAATGACTTGGTTCACTAAATCACGTACTTGTTGGTCTTTCAGGGCATTTATTGGTAAGCACTGAACTGGCAGAGCGTACGGCTTTCGACTTCTATTCTCAGGGCTCACCATGACAACCAAAATATGGGTTGCTGCAGTACGCTGGTGTTTAGACAGCCTCTTCACAGTCTCAATCAGCTTACTTTGTAAAGATTTGAGTGTTTTAGCAGTGTTTTGCTCGACTGGATCATAGTTTTCGTCTTCAATTTCGTCCTTCAGAGTTACAATATCCACACTGAGTTGACGTACAGATGCCAAAAGCTCTTGTAGGTCTTGAACATTCCAGGCTAGTCGCAAAAGGATATTTTTGGGTGTTCTACTAGATTCAATTTTCTCCTCATATGCCCTCTGAGCCTGTGTAAGTGCTGCAATAAAGGAGATTACCAATTTTAATGAAAGTAAAAGAAGCAAAGGTGACTAGACCAGCATCTCTGCATTATGTCCTGGGTTCAAATCCTACCCAAGGAAGCTCAAAATGACTGTCTTGCATTGGTTACATTGTGTGGTATTGTCACTATGAGTCACTATAGACACATCAGTAACACATATACTTACCAGAATATAAAACTCCTTATCTTTTTGAAGAGCATCAAAGTGACCGCATAGCTGCCCTACAACGAAATCTTTGTTGGTCATATGGAGTTGCTTAACTGTGGACAAGCGACTCCTGTAAGAGGCTTTCTGCTCTTCTAAGTGGCCATCACTGATGTCCACGTCACCACTCCAAATGCTTTGTGTTGATTCTGCAACCCCTTCTATAACATCACAACCATCAGCCTTAATCCACCACCATGCATGTGGGTTGTGTTTCTTTGCTTCATCTAGTACATGTGTCTATATGAGAGAGAGTACATGGAAATGAAATGTTGATAAATTAGTTCGCTATTTTTAACTACCTGAATATTTGATGTGGTAGTCATGGGGTTGTCTGCAATGTATCGTAGAGTCCGTGAACTGGGTCCGGGAACATTGACTCTTGCCTGAAAAATAACAAAAATTAACTGGACAGTAACTTCAGATGCAAACTTACATCCATTGGGCTATGAGTTAACATCTGAGAATTGGTTTGTCCTTGTTCTGTCGGTACCACACTCCACATGGGACCAAGGTGAAGATTGGCCCACTTATTGCCAAACTGACAGTACATGGTCGTGAGCCATGCCTTGTAGTCATTTGGCACCTTTATAACCTGCAATAGGGCACCATATTGAACCCTAAAGTAGACCCAGCTACCCAGACTAATGAACTAGTCTTGTTCCCAGACCCACTCCCGCTACGCATATATTTTATTGCACGCAACCTTTGACCCCAGGCCTTGGAACCACATTTCATTGCAGCCAACACATATACTGTATACCAACAAATTGTACATGCACAATACAGGGAATTCACATACATGTGCATGTACCTTCTGCAAACTTTCAGAACTAAAAAAGTTCACCATGTATTCTAACATCCCCATTGGCATTCTCTTTACTGGAAATCTTGAGTCAGATTGATCGCACCGCATCGTACCAATTCCTCTGGCAATCTCATACACAACATTGGATCTATTGCACTGTCGAAGCATAGCCCTAGGAAATTGGGTTGGACCTTCACACCATAGTGGGTTAAACCAAAAGTCTGAAACATGAACTCAAGTACATTTAACTCAGGCAAGGAGTGCAGAATGTTGTTGGCTTGTGAAATTGTCAACAGAGAAGCATCAGTCTGTGTACCCACATTAACAGTTGAACTTTCACTTCTTCTTACTCCTGCCACTGGCTGAATTGATTGATGCTTGGAAAAATGGCATTCAGCTTCCAAAGGTGTTGAAAACATCCTTGGATACTTCGAAATAACACACACTCGACAAGCTCCAGCTACATGTATAACAGAAAAATACATGCTGCCAAAAACTCAAGGTACAGACTTATTCAGCATTAGAGGGTTATAAAGGACCAAACGCACATGTACACAAACTGGTAAACAGGTGAGTGATGCAGATGGGAGACTAAGGTTGGCAACACAATTCATAGAGTATGTAGGTACAAGGTTTGATCACTTACCTGTCCGCTTATTTGTAGCTCTACTTCGACACTGAACGTAGTCGGCAGCATCTACCCAAAATCTACTCTTCTTGCTGTGAGATGGCCAGATAGTCTGGTCTCCATAAAACAGAACGAACTCTACCAAGGCCTTATTCTCTTCTTCCGTCCATGTCTCCACGGAAGGCTGGAGCTGAGGCGGCGACTTCTGCAGCGCTGGAAAAAGTTCTCTTTTACTCGAAACGCACCTCCGTGCTCGAACTGGACGGCCTGTCCGAGTTCCAGGAGTAGCCATGCTGACAGGTCCCATGCCCCGGTTATATATCCTTCGTGGGAGGGGTACGGTTGGGTACAGGTCTTCAGTGACTTAAATCTTCTATTTTCTTCCAGAAAGAGCCAAAATACCAGCAAGAAATGGCTTACTTTACTCTGGAGCACACACCATATGTTAGCTATACGAGTCGACAGAGGTCACGTGATCTTGTCCAACCTCCTCTGGCGGTAAAGGAGGATCATCGGAAAGCCATTATAGTGGCGCAGCACGTATTTTAATGATAACTACGTACGCCATTAAAGTGGCGCATAGCACTGAATGAGTTAATAGAACGGATGGACCAAGATTCAAATAACAAAGGCTCCACTAAAAGTAAAATTTGGTACAATATAATACACAAACAATTGATGTTACGATAAAAATGTTGGATAGCCTCAGGCTACAAGCTCTATTAGCTAACATGTTTGCTACCAAGTAAACTAAAAATAGCAAAATGCATGTACCTAGGTCCAGAAAAAATGATGGGAGACAAGTAAATAAAAAATTAAGGAAATTTGAAAGAAAATATAGGGATTGCATAAAAAGGAACGGAGACAAGATTGGGACACAGACATGTTATGATATATCGACGTACCTATAATGTTACGTTGATATTTCATAACATGTCTGTGTCCCAATCTTGTCTCCGTTCCTTTTTATGCAATCCTTATATTTTCTTTCAAATTTCCTTAATTTTTATTTACTTGTATATATGTATACTTGTAAATTCCGACATACCAACTTTCTTTGCTTCTATGGCCTCATCCAAAGGGTTGATCATAGGTTTTATAGATGGTTTCTTTGGTTGTATTTCAGAGGAGCAACCTTTTTATGCAATCCCTATATTTTCTGTCTGTGTCCCAATCTTGTAGCTCTACTGTCTTCTTTCAGCTGGGAAGAATGAGGTGAGGGAGGGTTGAGAGTTTCATCTGGTGATACTCCTTCAGATCTTAAAGAAAATAGCAAAATGCATGTACCTAGGTCCAGAAAAAAATATGATATATCGACGACCTATAATGTTACGTTGATATTTCATAACATGTCTGTGTCCCAATCTTGTCTCCGTTCCTTTTTATGCAATCCCTATATTTTCTTTCTAATTTTTATTTACTTGTATATATGTATACTTGTAAATTCCGACATACCAACTTTCTTTGCTTCTATGGCCTCATCCAAAGGGTTGATCATAGGTTTTATAGATGGTTTCTTTGGTTGTATTTCAGAGGAGCAACCTTCACCCAATGCCCGTTTAGTAGCTCTACTGTCTTCTTTCAGCTGGGAAGAATGAGGTGAGGGAGGGTTAAGAGTTTCATCTGGTGATACTCCTTCAGATCTTGTTTCCATCTCTTGTGATTCAAATATTGGCTCAGCGCTTTGAGTAACTTTATTAAAGGTTGTGTTTTCATTCCATACCTTCACAAATTCTTTAGCAGTTTTACTTTTTCAAAATAGTTGGCAAAAATCATTTTGATTCCATTCAAAATTAGATCTACTCAAAATGCCTTTCTCTCCATCATGAAAAATAACCTGAATGTGTGTGTTGACATATACGAGAGTGAGCAATGTTTAAGATGTTAGGAAGGTTTAGTGCATGAAAAAAAATTAGATACAGCATGCAGACAAATGCAAAGGATGCATGCGTACATGCAATAGTACAATATGCAACTCCTCTACAGGGGTGGCGGAACAGACCCGGCGGCCCCCAGACCATGCTCATGCATACACATGCACATGTGTTTACCTGCATTGTACAACAGGCTACGATCCAGACTAATCGAAATTTGATTCCACCACCCCTGCTCTAAATACAGGGGCTGAATAGATGCTTCCCACTTCATCCTTATATCCTTTACACTCAGACTATTTTCAGCATGTGTACCATTTATCTCCTTGTGTGCCTAAACAGAATTAGTCACAATTGTCTGTGACTCCTACATATATACTGTCTTGACAAGGCAACACAAATAATACAACTTGCCCAAAGCAGTCATATTTCAAAGGAAAATCAGCTGCTTCAAGGATTCTATAGGCTACGCTCTTTAACTGAGCTACCAAGGTACCGAGGCAGCTCAGCTGGCTGGGCCAACTCACACATACAAAGCAACCAAAGCACCTCAACCAAGGCATCACAACCTTATAAACAGGGGAACTCATGAAGGAGAAGTTAGGCCATGGTAATTAAACCAGCAAAGACATCAAATACCAAACCAAGTATGTACATATGACTTTAATCATCCATAAGATGCTTAGAAAGACAAGGCAAGGCAACGCAACACAACAGAATGACTAAGCAACACAACACAACTCACACAAAGCAGTCATTTTTCAAAAGAAAAATTGGCTGCTTCCGGTTGGACTCATCCCATGGCACTCACATTCTAGGTGACGCTGTTATTAACTGAGCTACCAAGGCAGCTCAGCTGGCTGGCAAGTCAGAGCAACTAAAGCACCTCAACCAAAGCATCACAACCAGATAAACAGATGAACTCAACTTAGCATAAAGGAGAAGATGGTGTTTATAATACATCACGTGCAGACAAAGAGGAATCCTAGTGGTAGTTTTGTAGGTCCAGTTTTTGACGCACAATAAACCTACTAACTACAGATCTATAGTTACGGGCTAAATTACTTCCAAGTAAAGCCTGCTGTTTGGTGTTTGGCAGCTGGTCCTCTTGTGTGTTCTTTCCCCTTGGTAATGAGCTTTATTGGCCCAAAACGCAAACCACTGAGGCCAGAAAACTCCTCGTTCTCGTGTATGATCAGAATATCTTTGCCTCGTACTTCAAAGTCCCAGCGGCGATTGCCAGTAGGCATTTTCACAGCAGACGCACCTTCGTTCTAGATGAGCATTCAACAGCTGCAATAGCAGCTGTTACATTAGTATAATTCCGTTAATATTTGCGATATTTTCATAGTACGCATGCGCAGATCCCTCGCGCGGGAAATTAAAGTGACAAAGCAGAGGAATATGAACGACTATAATGATATCGTTCAGCAGACGCCGTTTCATTCAACTCCGGTTTCATACCTGGATCTACAAATCGCTACTTTATCCCCTAAGGAAGGAGTACATCAGCTGGATGATTCAACATTCGCCTTCTTTGATGACTTTAGTTCGCTTGAAAACATAACACCAGACAGAGATATGTCAAACACTCGATTTCAATGATTTTGAATCACCCCAAGGTCAACCTTCACAGGAAGAACCCCCTTGTTTATCAAGCTGCTTTGAGTGCTGTAATTCCAGATGTATTTTGAGCCTGACTTTGTTGGAAATAGAACAAAATAAAATCAATTTCAGCAAGAAAACACAAGCAGACCAAAAACGATTTCTCTTTGACATTGTAACTGCATCAAGTTCACTCTCACAGCAAGGAAAATTGCACACAAAAATGTATGTTCTTGCTGGAAAAGCACTCTGTGCTAAGGCTTTCATCAAAATTCTCGGAATCTCTCACAAACGATTAGACTCCATCATCCATCTTGTTGAAACAGGTGCACTCATTGCTGATACATTAAAACTTCGGAATCGAAGGAAGACTGATAAGCACCAGGTTGCCTGTGCATGGATGGAAGGTTATTTTAAGCGCATTGGAGACAGAATGCCACACACCCAGCAACTTCATTTGCCACATTTTCTCTCAAAGAGAGATGTTTATACTCAAATGACAGAAGAATTAATGAAACATCAAGGTCTCAAGTCTGAGGAAATTCTGTCTCTCTCATTTTTATGCTGTGTGGAATAACAAGTTTGCAAATTGTGTTATCCCAAAGGTTGGCCAGCATACTTACTTTACTCTATAGCTACATGTAATATAAAACCATGGCCAAGAGGCGTATATGTCAGAAATGCATACACCTGCTGTGAGGAATGGAACAGGCTGATATATAGTCATAGCAGGTGTAAATATATATAAAGGGAGTAAAAACATTTCCATTAAAATGTTGAAGGATGTAGGGATGATAGTGCTAAAAAGTAGAGAAACAAGTACAATATATATGCAGCAAGAAAGGAGATGAGGGCAGTATATATGCAGCAAGACAGGGGATGAGGGCATGCAACAATACTAACATGCGTAACCCCTTAGTAAAAGAGATGTAGGGAGGGGTTACGCATGTTAGTATTGTTGCATGCCCTCCTCTCTGATATATATACACCTAGTTGGACATAATTTATACTATATGTGGAATATTGATGAGGTGTATATGCAATATTTATAGCCTAGATGCAAGCGGTCCGTTTGATGTTACCCGCACTATATATACGCCATATAGCACACTCAGCAGTGCATTATCAGAATTATGCACTGCTGGGGGCGTACGCTCAGTGCGGCAGGCTGAACCTCTGGCACTCATATTAGACGACGGAGCAGTTTAGACAACCACTTTTTTACCGAGACGGGCGACTTCACGGGGGGTAGATCTACGAGTAGTGCAGCATCCTGAACCTCGCTCTCACAGGCACTGGAGTCTGTCCAACTGTCCCCCAACCGTTCTGTCACTCGGTTGCGTGCCAGGAACCGCTTGGAGCTAGGCTATAAATCACTCATAACACCCCCTCTTCGTGATATGGCTGGTACTGATATACGCACTCGAGGGGATGTTATAACTAATACATAAACCTGCCATTACCATAGCAACGTAATATATATATAACTGTGTTTCATGCCAGTATATGTCAGCCAGTGATCGAGTTGTAGACTCTCTATGTAGGGATGGCACTGACATGCCCATTCAGACCCAACATTACCCATTTTATGATTAGTTTTTGGCATTTGCATCTTGTTCCTATATATTTTGGCACCGTCATCCATACATCTATAATTTACTTAACATTTTACTCCTGCTAATAATGGATTAATTACCTTTTGTACCTGTAGCGAAAGCTCTTCAGTAAGTGTGACACGTGTCAGATTTTCACAAGAGAGGCTTAAAGTTGCAGGACATAAAGAAGCCTCATCAAAACTCCACAAAGAATTTAGAGCTCACCTGGACTTAGTGGAGTGAGTTCTCTAAATACATATGGCTATACATGGACCCACAACATGGTTCCATGAGTCTCCAATATTGTGTTATGCAGGTCTGAAAGGAAAAAGTACTACAATCACAGAGAGAAGTCCAGGAGTTCACCAGAAAAAAAGATGTCACAGTTATTGACGGAATGGACCAGAATAAAACAAATATACCCATTTATTACATATAACCAAGTCAACTCAAAATCTTTGGCGATTACGAACCCATTTAACTGGTGCACTACTCCATACTAAATCTCCAAAAGGGAAAATAGCCTTTTGTTTTTAAGATATACTTCAATATCCCCATGATGGCAACATGACAATTCAGGTTCTTCTTGAGACACTAATGCATATATATCTCATTTTACCTGAACTTCCACAAGTTCTCTACCTCCAGCTAGACAACAGCTTCCGGGAAAATAAAAACAAGTATATCTTATCTTTCTGTGCTCTACTGGTTCAATTGAAAATTTTTAAAAAGGTAAGGCTAGGTAATTATTAATATGAACAGACTGTTAATTTAACAGGTTAAACTGAATTTCCTTCCTGTTGGACAAATTTCAACTCATCTCAATCGTGTTGGTGCTGAGACAATGTCTGGTAAACGGAGTCTAGATCTAATGTACACAAATACTTTAATCTTAGGCTACATAATCCCTTTACATTGATGGTATGTAGATCGACATTCTGTGCTCTATTTAGATCTTTTAAAAGCAACTGCAGAGAGTTACACACCACAACCCAATGTCAGAGAGCTGCAGGTGGTGCATGATGTGAAGACATGGCTTACCCCATTTATTGAGCCCCTACATGGTCACAGTACACCACATTGTTTCAAGTTTACACTTAATGGTAGTGAGCAAGCTGTAATGCATTACAAGAACTGGAGCAGTGATTTATGGTCAAAAGAAGGACTGGTTCTACTCAAGGTAGGTTTTGATGTACACAACAAAATGCAATGTAAAGTGAACAGTGTTAGTTTACTAATATTATATACAGGGTACACTGAAGTGAAAATATTTGTGTATACTCCATGTGTACATACCACTGTAGCAAATACCAGATGGTGCACCACAAGTTATTACTCCTGACTTGGAACGAATTGATGTTGAGAAACTGAAGCATGACATTCCAAAAGTATTTTCCTTGGATGACCACTGACTCTTTCAGAATGGTCCACCTATTTGGACTGTGATATTGAAAAAATCTCTACATCCCTGCCTCAAAACTGGCCAATGCATCAATTTAAGAGGTATACTAATGCTGTACAGGAAGACTGCAGCCTACCACAAACAGATCATGAGGAGAGACAATGCGTTGTAGGTTTCTTATCACTTTTATAGTTGCAATTCATGCTAGCAAACACAAATACACTGTGCAGAGGACTATATATATAGAGCCAATGTATTCCCTGCTCTCAGGGTAGTACAGGCACTTATTACAGCTACAGCAATTCCCTCTCACATTTGCATAAACATTATTATGTACAAGTCCCTTACTATGCTAATTGCATTAACACAAATTTGTGAGATTTGTGTATTCTCAAAAATTTGTGTGAATGATCCTTAGTTAGTAACTGCAGAGTTAGTCTTCACAAATTTGTGAACTGTTAACCTATTAGCACACATACTTGCAAATTATACCCACATATATATTGCATTTTAAAATTATGCAAGCCACAATGCTATTTCTCTCATATCAGGCTTATACTGGTGCTCATCAGTCTGAAATCCACAGAATATCCAGTGGAGAGAGCACTGCATCATTGAAAGTCGGAGCATTAGTGGCCGTACATTGTGAAAATTACAGTGATTGTCCAGCTATTGGGAGGTGTTCAGAGGTTTCCAGTGGTACTATAAAGATTGATTGGCTGAAAGGCACATATACTTCTAGTTGGAAACCATGGATGGTGATGGTGGCAGGACGTCGAAGAAAAGAACAGTGGAGTGATTGGGTCCCAAAAGATTCTATTATTCTCTTCGATTTTGAACTTACTGCAACAAACAGACTGAGAAAAACGACAGCAGAACATTTAAAAAGGAAATATGCAGCACTGACCACTTGAAAATTTAGTAGTATTAAATGCAAATCAACCTGTATTTTTATTTTAAAAGTGACATTATGTATAATTGATTGTGATTTTTAAATTTTTCCAACGAAATTGGATCAGAAATAAAACTATATACAAAGACAAACAGCAAATCAGAAATGGAAGACTTGTTATGTATGCAATATGCAGGTGACACTGTTATGTATGCAATATGCAGGTGACTATATGAAGTCCAGATGTGATCTTCCAGCGTGGTATTCACAGTACCAAGTTGAGATGTGCAATGTGCATATATTATGTTAACAAACACACATGTACAGAAACTGCAATATGTAAACTGCCACATGATTATCTGTGTATATCAAAAACATTCTCAACTTTCTCTAACTCCAACTCCCATAATATTCTAAGAGGCGGAATGAGAGTGTGAGAGTGAGTAAGGGAATGAGTGAATGAAGGAGAGGGGGAGGAGCTCAAGGGGGAAGAAAGTGAGGTAGTGTGTGAGAAAGGGGGAGGGAGAGAGGGCACTGAGTGAGGGGGAGTGGGAGGGAGGGATGCTTAACTCAGGAAGTCATCTCATATGTACACACAGACATACCAATAAATTTAATGCTTCAAAATACAGCGATATTCCATAGTTTGAATAATCATGAAGAGGGTTGATGTTGTCTCTGAAGTTGCTGCAGGCAAAGTTCAGAATTTGGAAGTATAATATCTGGAATTTCATCATCAAAGGAAGTTGGGTGTGGAGCACTGAGGTCAATACCACTTAACACATGTGGAAAGCCCTAATTACAGAAGTATTATAACTATACCTGGCCTTGGGAAGGGTGTGAAAAATGACAGTGCTGTGTGTACTGTATAGCACCACAAACAAAAAGTTGAGCTGGAGTATGATTTCCACAGGAACTAAGGGGATGATTTTGATGTTGTCTCTGAAGTTGCTGCAGGCAAAGTTCAGAATTTGGTAGTATAATATATGGAATTTGATCACCAAAGGAAGTTGGGTGTGGAGCACCGAGGTCAATACCACTCAACACAGGTGGAAAGCCATAATTACAGAAGTATTATAACTATAATTATATACCTGGCCTTGGGAAGGGTGTGAAAACGGACAGTGCTGTGTGTACTGTATAGCACCACAAACAAAAAGTTGAGCTGGAGTATGATTTCCACAGGAACTAAGGGGATGATTTATGTATGCTTGTTGGAAACTATCCAGACGTTGATGTAGTACAAAGCGAATGTAGTTCATTGCAAGGGTCCAAAATTCACAAAGATGTTATAGTAGAGAGGCATCCTTGGCAAACATCACGCCACAGCCTCTCAATACGCTGGTTATGGACGTTTCTTTCCATTATCATTCCTTGACCAATACCAGGATCACATATTCAGGTACATTGATGTTTTCTCCACCCATATCAGATCAAACATGCAATGGATGCCCATGCCGTTGCACTGCACCAACAAAGTACTCAAAAAAACATTACCCGTCGAAGGGAAGGGTCTGGTGACATTTGAGCATTTTCTTGGTTGTGCAGTCACTCACATATTTGCATCATTTGTTACTACACTCACACTCTCATGAACGGACAATAAGTGCATTCGTAATTGCTATAAGTTGCCAAAGTCACGTAAAGGTTACCTGTGTCTTCATTGTCAGGTTGGAGCAGTTAGATCATGTCATCAATGTCATGTGGCTGCTAGTGCCTGGGGCTACTATTTACAACATTACAAGTTTTATCATTAATTATTACCACACCATTTAGTGCTACATATATTAGTGAGATATAGCTAACCATTGTCTAAGGCTATTTTGTTGTTATATTACAAAATTTACATTGTTTACAGAGATTTTAACACAACATTGATCATGGCTTTACCATCACACCAGTTTTCACATTTAGTAGAGCTTCTGTAGTAAGATATGGTAATGCTGAGGCTATTTTTTACAAGATATACAAGGCTTACAGAGATTTTATCACAATGTTGATATTTGGGGTATTAAGCTTTGCCATTATACCAATTTTACTGCAGCTTTTGTTGAAATACAGTAATGCTTGCCTGAGATTTACATTGTTACAGATCTCTTATTACAACGTTGATCATACATCAAAGCATTTAGTGGGGCTTTTGTTAGAGCGATACAGAAATGCTTGCCGGACGCTATTAGTTATTACACCCCTAAGAGGTATGTTGCTGGTTTATAGGCCCAAGGGGAGAGGGCCTATAAACCATAACATACCAATTGGGGGGATAATAATTGATTTATAGCCAGCTGCTAGGTGGTTCAACAATTAGTAATTGCCAATCAGATATAATCACCCTGATGTAGGCACTCTTGACACTAGATATAGTCACTTCACACCTTGTGGTGTTATGGCAGATTTATAGTGCCACTATAAACGTAGCAATCACCTAGCAACGGGCTATAACAAGATTTACATTGATTTTATCACAACATTGATCATTGGTGTATTACACTTTACCATCACACCAATTTCCACATTTAGTAGAGCTTCGGTTGATAGTACTTGCCTGAGGCTTTTTTTATATTGACATGGTTTACAGAGATTTTATCACAATGATGATGTTTGGGGTATTAAGGTTTGCAAAAAGGGGCGTGGTCGGTGTTGCGCGAATTCGCGCGAAAAGGCGTTAGATCGATTGCCTATCGGCCGCTGATTAGCGTGATACAATTATAGTTGCAAGATCTGCAGCCGGGAGAGAGTTATACAATTTTGTATTTCGCGCCAGTTACGCCTATTTTGCAGGCTGTGCATGCGTAGTAATGACGTTTGGGGATAAAGGTCATAGAAACAAAAAGGCCAAAAGGTCATACGTTACTATTAGTTTAGCATAGCCTCGCGTGTACACTTCGCATTTATGCTATAATAGCAGGGGTTCCCCTGTTTAGAATACCCACGAGGCGATCACGTGATTCAGTCATCACGTGAATTTGCACTGAGCGAGTTACGGTGCAACTGAATAATGGACGCGCTGGCTCTCCAGTAACCTGGAGGAAGCAGCAAGCGGCTTGTTAAACCTGGAGAGTACTTGGTCAAGTCGCTGGACCGTCATCACGTGAATTGGTGATTTCATTGGAGCGAGTTGCTGTTGTAGGACAGACCAAAAAGCAGGTGAGCTATCATACCTTCTTTTGTTGCGCCATCATACCTTCTTTTGTTGCGCATACTGCTAGGCTGTGCTGTACATGTACATGTACATGCCTGTGGCCCTCGGGCTGTACATCATAACTGTGCCAACATATCCTGTGTGGCACTCGGACCCATGCAACAACTAATTTGTTGCCATTTCTATGGTTTCACAGCCACAAACCACTCCCTTACTAGCCTTATGTGATTAGTGATGTTAATAAGTGTGCCACATATATGTTGGCACACTTTAGCCTTTGATCTGTTACTCAGCCAGGCAACAAGTATGTTTACTGTACACTACAATGCACATGCGGGACTAGATAGTGTCCTGATTAGTGAGGTGTCCTGATTTCAGGGGTTGAATTGTACAACCATGGTTCTGCACTTCACTGCATTCATTTACTTTAGTATTCGTTAGTTCTGAGGTAGATGTGTCGGCACCATCTCTACACAGAAGGTCTACTGACACACTGAAAAGTACAATTCCCCCCAGAGTATAGGACTAGTCAAGTGTGGTGGGTGCATGTGTGCATGCACATACAACACACATACACATATTCCTGTGCACATTGATGGGTGCGGTCATGTATAAGTAGTCTTCTGTATATGTATTCACTTCATTAGAGTCGATGATGAAAGGTCACGACAGAAAAAGAATAAGAAGGAGCGAGAAAGGGCGAAGTGTAAAAAGGAATGTCTTAAAACGGTAAGACTTGCTAAACAGATAACCATATGTTGTGGACTGTACGTGTATGTAACTGTCGTACGGCCAATGTACGTATACGGAGATTTAATGAAAAACGGAAAGCGTCTACGTGCAAAAATTCTCTCTATTAATTAACGACCTCTTGTCTTCCGGTTGTTTTGAAGACCGTTTTTTCGAGAAGTTAGCTGCCTGATCCGCTAAACTAGCCAGGGATTGTATAGCCCTATCCATCTGCTCTCGACACACAACGTCATAAGCTTAGGCGTTTTACGGCGTGAACAGGAGAGCCTGCTGCGCGCACACTGTTCAATCGTTGCGTGTCTGACCCAGGGTAGCGCCACTACAGGGCATTTTTTGTGGCCCCTACTGAGCGCCATGAAAGTTAAACCATTCTGTAGAGCAGAGATAGGGCTATAAAATATGTGAATGTGCTTTTGGTTCCAGCTTCTGTTACAGAGATATAAGTGTTGGTATGCGGACATAAAATTGTATTATGATATGGTAATACGCATGATACACAATACACAGACTGAGAATATGCAAGTATGTATAGCGTCCTCAAGCTGTGTCTAGAGGAACAGTCATGAGAAAAACAGCCTCCAGTGCATTTTACACAGCAAGAGTGATGTTGCCAGTTCCTGCAAAACAATACACACACAATAGAGTGTTGTGTAGTTCCTCATCCATGTCTAAGAACTGCTCAAATGCTGTCATTGCTGCTACACCACAGCTAGAAACCCCCATAGAGTTAGTTGAAGTTGAGGGGGAGCATGGTAGTATGCCCAGAGATGCTTGAAGAGGATGTGTGGAGGGCAGTGTGAGGGAATTTTCAATTCAGAACATGCCAGGCAGTAGAGGAAGAACACCTGCAACCAGGGCCACATTTCACTCCCTTTTTCACACACAAATGACACTTAACATGAGCAGTCAATGGAACAGCAACCCCACTCACTCCCTTATTGCTACTTGGTTCACAACAGACTCCCGGTCACATCCTAGCCTGCCATTTACAATCCTCCACCCATACTGTGTGAGGTCTAACAGGGACATGTGACTGTTAGTGGCTTGACTCAACAAGTGCCACCATCAAAGGAGGGAGGCAACTCATCCTCAGACTGAATCCTACTCCTTGCAGGTTCCCTAATGTGTACATCATTTTGTGTGAGGGACATGTACAATGCACGGGGTCTGCACAAAATGAACTCAGCAAGATGCTTTTTAAAAAACACTGAGCCAATTAAACTGACAAAGGACAGGAATCCCACCGACTCTCTACCAGGGGAAGTGTGAGCTAAGGTCTCGGCTAAGGTGCCAGGGACCTCCTGTGTAAATATGGTCTGGGCCTGAGGCCTGGGGGGACCAGGGCAATGTCAGGGTCAGCCTAAAGTGCTAGGAGACGTATATTGAGGTGTCACCTCAGTTCAACAGATGAAGTAGGCTCAGTTGGACGTACACATCGCATTCACTACGTATGTAGAGGGATGGCACTATAGCACAGATGAACTGCTGCAACTCACTGTCAGATGAACTGCTGCAACTCACTGTTCCAGTGAAGAGGATGAGTGTGTGCGTCCCTTAGACGCTCATTGCAGAGCTGACAATGGCTGTGACAGCAAAAAGAACTCACTGCTCCCTTCTGAAATACCGCTAACTTCGCGGGAAGACATCTCGGTTCAACCACGTGGAGAATAATACACACGGAGTGCAATTTTTACTGCGCATTCCATAGCTTGTATCTCGGTAACTGGGCCGGGAACCAGAGCCAGCTCCGTATATTCTGTAGTCCTATCCCAGCTCTACAGAATAGTATAGGTTTTATGCCGCTCAGATGGGGCCACAAAAAATGCCCTGATGTAAACCACACCCCTGTTAGGTAAGTCGCGATCGAACCGTCACGGAACAGCGGCTTCTCCTGGCAAAGCAGCGTTAAACCACGGCTTAAAATTTTACTTGCGCTTAGTAAAAGCATAGTACTAAAATATCGCTAGTAAACCTCAGGCACAAAGTCGCTCCCTTTGCAGAGCGAGTCCCTTCTATCTTACCGGAAGACAGGAAGTCTTTAATTACTAAATGGAATGTCTTCACGTAATAGACTTCCGATTTTCAATAAATCTCCGTATACGTACATTGGGCGTATGACTGGTAATAACTGATGAGGTTCAATGTAACATTTGAGTTCATCTATTTAGTGAAGCTCTGCCCAGCACATAACAGTTAAAATGTGAAAATACCAGTGTCAATAATATGATTGTTGTGTACCATTATCCTGTACTCCCCCCGTATTGTTAACCAGATGTGCATGCGTATTGTAGTCTCACAGTAAACAGTAAGCAAGTGCCAATTTTGAGACAGGCTGTTTGATAATGATGATGAGGAGGGAGAAATAAGCAATTTTCTGCATGTCACTGTAGCATTGTCAGTCTTACCATGTATAGCATCTAAAAAGACTTGCATGTATAGCATGCAGCATGTGGGAGTTTGAACCATTTCTCTATTCATGAGCGTAACTAGAAATGAGTCTCAGGAGAGGCATTAGTCTACATATATGCACATGCATATATGCACATGCCTGAGTGGTGTCATGAAAACCCAGTCGAAGGCCTTTAATCTCTCCCTACTTCTGGCTCCTGTGTGATGCCACATGTACTGAGTATCACCACATGGAGGGGGAATGTGTCCTCCAGTGTTGCAGACGAATAGACCCTATGCTAATCCAGTAGAGTTCTATATAGTACCCACTGAGCCATTCTACCTGTGGTGGCAGAGGAATAAAAATTAGTCCAGTTATTCCTCAGTGTGAAACAAAGCCATGACTCCAGCAATGTTGCTTCTGCTTGACTAACACCTGTGATTGTATTGATCAAAAAGTTGTTTGTGATGCTGCTCCAGAGGGAGCTAAGTGTACGAATTTAGATTCAAACAGCAATGCTGACATCATCCCCTCGAGCTATTTCTCTCTTGCCCCTTCAGCTGAAGAAACTGATGGTGGTTGGGGTTGACTCTTACCATGACTCCTCTTCCCGTGGCCGCTCCGTGTGTGGGTTTATTGCTAGTACCAACAACTCACTCACCAGGTAGGCACGTCCACACAGGGCTGGTCCCCATGTGTACAGTATGTAATACAAGGGTTGGTTTAAAAGGAGGAAGGAATGGTTTTAGATGATGGCTTGGTATATATGTGCAATACGGAGAAATATATACTCAGGGAACCCACTGCATCCACATAACCACGTAACCACGCACACACACACACACACACACACACACACACACACACACACACACACACACACACACACACACACACACACACACACACACACACACACACACACACACACACACACACACACACACACACACACACAGGTACTTACACTCAGTGCAAGTTTCAACACACTGGGCAGGAGTTGGCCGACAACCTGAAGCTGTGCATGACCAATGCTCTCAAAGTGTACCACAGCATCAATAATTCCCTGCCAGAGAGGATTGTAGTGTACCGTGACGGAGTTGGAGATGGACAGGCAAGTGTCTCTATATTTTCTACCTGGAAAGACTAATCTACAGCAGGAAATCTTTTTCAGTTGCCAGCAGTGGTTGAGCACGAAGTGCCTCAGATAATGTCAGCCTTCAAGGAACAGACTGACTACAAGTAAGCCAGCTGTTGACTAGAACGTGGAGGAGGGGCTGTATTGCCTGGCGATTCCAAATGAGGTTCATAATTTCACTCTTCATTTCTTCAGTCCCAAGTTTGGCGTGGTTGTGGTGAAGAAGAGGATCAATAGCCGTATGTTTGCTGAGATGGGACGCCAACTTTCCAACCCTCCTCCAGGCACCATAGTGGACACGGTCATCACCAAGCCAGAGTGGTGAGAATCGTAACAACTCGCATAGCACCTGTTGAGTAATGCACCTGTGGAGTACACTGTACTGCTGGGGGGGTGGGTATGTAGTTAGCGTGGATAGACGTGCCTGTGCTTTCATCGTGCGTCTATCCCACACCACACTATTTTTTTCACGCTTTCGGTGCGATTGCTTGTTCATAAGGACATCAAAAAATACGACAAGTGGCGTCGTCTGCCTCAATGCTTGTATAACTTTTGCTGCTTGCACTCTCACTTGTAGCTGGCTGTTGCATGCTTGTGATATTATACAAGGTAATGATATATATTGTGATATTATACAAGGTAATGACGAGGTGATGTATTGTATGTAGGTCGTTAGCTTTTTAATGGAATCTCCTTACATAGCTGAATCCCAGAAAAAAAAGAAGATGGACTGAAGGTAAATTGAATGTGTATGGAGGTATGTGTATGTGTGACTTGGTCTACATATAGTGGGTGTGTTTTCAATGACAGTATTTCTGTGGCAGCATTTATTGAGTTGTAGTATTTTCATCCTGCAGCATACACAGTCAAGATGACCACACAGCTCATTAAAGCCCTTGAAGAGGACAATGAGAGACTGGGTGGCAGTCGAAAGACCCCTAAATGTTCGGGCTTGAAAAAACACTTAATGTGTGAGCAGGTACAGTGTGCAGTGCTGCAAGTAGTACTTGTATGTGACTTTTTAGACACACATGCCTGTGCTTTCATCGTGCGTCTATCCCGCACCACACTATTTTTTCACGCTTTCGGTGTGATTACTTGGACACCAAAAAAATACGATAAGTGGCCTCGTCTGCTCACAGCAAAGCTTCATAAGTTCTGTATAAGGTCAAAAACCGGGGAGGCAACTACCTCCTCTGCCTGAATGGTAGTTATACCCCTCATTTCTACATAGAGTCCAATTCTCTGATGATATTATACAAGGTAATGACAAGGTGATGTATTTTATGTAGGTCGTTAGCTTTTTAATGGAATCTCCTTACATAGCTGAATCTCAGAAAAAAAGAAAATGGACTGAAGGTAATTAAATATTCTTAGTTGACCTGGTAAGGATGTATTAAGTTTGATGTCTATACACTATCCGCTAGTGTGCTATATACGCACATGTATTTTCATGTATGTGAATATTCTTCTCTTGTTTGTTACACTAATTAATCTCCTTAATTTGTCTAACAAAACAGTGAATATTCTTCTCTTGCTTGTTGTTAACTCAGGGAGAAACCAAAGCCTCGTGAGTTTGATAAAGAGCCAATTCGCATGCAGGGCAGAGTGCTACCTCCCGAGTCACAGATGGTGAGTTGGAAGTACAAACTGAGTACATGGAAGAAAGACAACATACACAAGCAAGACACGCATGTGGTATAGACCAGTTGAAGATGAACCATCATCATTTGGTGTATGGTTACTGCCATAGGAAGGTACCTTTGTCTAATATCAGTAGCCTCACAAATGATTCATTACCCCTCGGCGTGCATGTGCAGCGAGGGTTACTGTAGTTGATCCTGTGTGTGTGTGTGTGTGTGTGTGTGTGTGTGTGTGTGTGTGTGTGTGTGTGTGTGTGTGTGTGTGTGTGTGTCTGTGTGTCTGTGTGTCTGTGTGTCTGTGTGTGTGTGTGTGTGTGTGTGTGTGTGTGTGTGTGTGTGTCTGTGTGTCTGGGTCTGTCTGTGTGTCTGTGTGTCTGTGTGTCTGTGTGTCTGGGTCTGTCTGTGTGTCTGTGTGTCTGTGTGTCTGTGTGTGTGTGTCTGTTACTCAACATCTCACTTCTCGAATGAGTAATTGTGCTATAAAAAAACCTACATACTCAGTGGCATACGATCGTCAAAGGGGATTTTTCTGAAACGACTGTTCAAGAGCAGTGTAGGTGTACTTCATACCTACAGATATGTGTGCGTGATCCAACTTAAGAGCAGTGATAGCAGGTAGTCCCAGAAGAATTAGTCTTGAGACCTTTCACCACAAATACCGGTTGTATAGCAGTGTTGTTCTTGCTCCGGAGCTTGCCAGTGAACTGTCCAGCTGTCTGTAACGGCTGTCGGGAGGGTCCATAGAGCGCACTTCTTGCTGGATCTAGTGGAGGCTGGTCCAGTTTCTTGTACTCCTGTTCCGAAATAGCAGTGACTTCCGCGCCAGTGTCGAGGTTGAAGTTGAGTTTGCGTCCGTTAATCGTGATAGTCGCGAACCATGCCGATTCAGTCTTTGTAGTGACCGTATCAAGGAATGCTGTGTCCAATTTATTGTGGGAATCATCTGATTCGATTTCTGAGACGAGTTTGGTTAAACACTGGGAGCCGTAATGTCCTTTTTTATGACAACGGTGACACACTGCATCCTTCGCAGGGCATTTCTCGCGAGGATGTGACGGCTTTCCGCAACGCCTGCAATGAGTGGGCGTGGTTTTCGGACCATCGCTGGCGATAGTTTTCGTGTACCTTCTGCCACGAAATCCTTTTCGTGATCGTTAGTGTAGCGCCTCCAGGTCCATAGCTTCCAGCGTCGCTCCCTTGAGTTCTCGCTGCTGTTCGTTTACAGCCTCTCGCTGCCAGATTCTTTGTTTGGCTTTCTCGAGGGTGAGTTCGGGATAGATCTGTAGCTGTTGAGAGAGTGAGGTGTCACGGATACCTACGACCAGGCGGTCTCGGATCATATCGTCTGTCATGTCTCCATACTCTCAGTTTTCTGATAGTCGGTACAGTTCCATGATATACTTCTCCGCCATCTCCCCTTCTTTCTGGCTGCGTCGGTTAAACCGCACTCTTTCGAAGATTATATTTCTCCGCACTTTGAAAAAGTCATCGAATTTTCGCGACCAGTCGTCGGGATTCCGAAAGGTGAAGGGTTCTGGAGGGGCGAGGCGTAGTTGAGCCATCCTTTGATAGTCTCTTGCTACTCATTCACTGCTGCCACCATGTTGTATTTCTGACTGACTTGACCGTAGGTAAAATATTAATCTGATCTTACAACAGAACTACACACATTTATACTAACACAAGACAACGTAGGACAAACTTACAACAAGAAGGAAATAACGTGTACAGAACGTATGTGTTACGCTATGTGGGAGATAATAAGGAAATGCATGAATATGGTGCTAAAGGGCTACAGATGTTTCACGCATATCTATCAATAGTTGAATAGAGGTGTCTATTCCACACCTTCAGTCCATTTTCTTTTTTTCTGAGATTCAGCTATGTAAGGAGATTCCATTAAAAAACCAACAACCTACATAAAATACATCACCTTGTCATTACCTTGTATAATATCATCAGAGAATTGGACTTGATGTAGAAATGAGGGGTATAACTACCATTCAGGCAGAGGAGGTAGTTGCCTCCCCGGTTTTTGACCTTATACAGAACTTATGAAGCTTTGCTGTGAGCAGACGAGGCCACTTGTATTTTGGTGTCCTTATGAACAAGTAATCGCACCGAAAGCGTGAAAAAATAGTGTGGTGTGGGATAGACGTACGATGAAAGCACAGGCATGTGTGTCTAAAAAGTCACATACAAGTACTACTTGCAGCACTGCACACTGTACCTGCTCACAAACAAATATTGGCATATAAACAGCACACTTTCCAATCAACTACTTTAACAGGATCATTTTTGCAGCTGCTAACTTGTGCCTCGAATGATCAGCATTCCAAAAGAGGTGAATGACACATTTGCAATACTCCCACATGCTGTAGTGAAGCTCTGACCAGCACATAACAGTTAAAATGTGAAAATACCAGTGTCAATAATATGATTGTTGTGTACCATTATCCTGTACTCCCGTATTGTTAACCAGATGTGCGTGTATATTGTAGTCTCACAGTAAACAGTAAGCAAGTGCCAATTTTGAGGCAGGCTGTTTGATAATGATGATGAGGAGGGAGAAATAATCTGCATTGTCAGTCTTACCATGTATAGCATCTAAAAAGACTTGCATGTACAGCTGCAGCATGTGGGAGTTTGAACCATTTCTCTATTCATGAGCGTAACTAGAAATTAGTCTCAGGAGAGGCATTAGTCTACATATATATGCATGCACATATGATATGAAGCCACAAACTACATCAGAAATGAAGTAGCGAGCAATAGTCTTACTTTTAATGAATGCCATTTTTAACTTAGAACATATCATATACCTGTGCATGGATGTACATTCCATTGATAAAGCAAATTTCTCCCCTGCATCAATATTCAGGGCATCATGAATGTCAAAACTCCTCAGCTTGACACGTTCAATGCTGTCAACAGAGTACCTTAGCGAGTTGCTTGGCACTGATACAGCGAGACAGATGGAAGTATTAGTCTGTCTCACTCCTAATAGCCTTAAGGCAGGTTGTTATGTTGTGAAGTTGGAATGTGTAACTATACTCAGAAACTGATTTGCATGTGAAAGTTACTTTTGTTTCTTCTGCTTTAACAGTCGTAACTCACTAACAGTAACACATCTAAACATGAAACTTGGTACAGTGATATAGTCCCACTGTAGGTAGTGCATCGTCATGTTAAAAATTTTTGTAAACAATGTACCTCATGTAAAATAAACAAAAATAGCCTCAGGCCATGTGTAATGGGGGCCACACAATCCTATATCTGACTAATGAAAGCCCTGCTAAATGTGATATTTTTGTATGGTAGTATAGTTTAATACCTCAATGATCAATGCTGTGATAAAATCTCTGTAAACAATGTATATCTTGTAATATCACAACAAATAGCCTAAGGCAAGGATTATTGTATCTCACTAACAAAAGCTCCACTAAAAGTGGAAATTGGTATGAACCCCAATGATCAACATTGTCATAAAATCTCTGTAAACTATGTAAATCTTGCCTCAGGCAAGCATTACTGTATCTCACTAACAAAAGTTCTGCTAAATATGGAAATTGGTGTGATGGTCCCCAATTATCAACATTGATAAAACAATGTAAATCTTGTTAAATAGCCTCAGTCAGGTAATACTGTATCTCACTAACAAAATCTCCACTAAATGTGGAAATTGGTGTGATGGTAAAGCTTAATCAAAAAGGGGCATGGTCGGTGTTGCGCGCATTCGCGCAAAAAGGCGCTAGATCAATTGCCTTCGTAGAAGGCAAGACATGGATGAGTACTTCGACAATGTTTGACCAGATTGTTGGCTATGCAGTAGTACATTCATTTATATGTGCCCAAAGACACCCCAACAACAATCCAATGGTTCCTGCTATATGCTTTGCAGGGGAGTGCTGTGTAGCATTTCATTTAGAAGGCTCTTCCACTCTTCCTCATCAGTGAGTGGGTGGGCAGTCGATTCCACACTGCTGCTGCTAATTTCTGTACTGTCTTTTGACTGGGTTTCTATAGAAACCCTGGCCTTAAGTATGTGTCACACCTCACACACCTCTATGGCTATGTAATCCACCAGCAAAAGCTTATTTGAGCTCTTGTCCATCTTCCTATTTTGAATGCACTTGCAGCTTCAAGTAGATACCAATCTTTCCATAGCCACACTTTAAGGCCACAGAAAGTCACCTCTAATTCACATCATTCTCAGGCACAACCAGCTAGCTGTCGATACACTTTTTTTTGCCCTCAACCTAATGTGTGAGAGTACCAATATTTACTGATACTTTTTGCCATCACGTCCATAGTAATCACGAAAATTTAGCAATTGGCTACTCAAGAGGTGGCTGTTGCACTCTCATTTGTTTCTACTACAAACTAATGCTGCTCTTTCAGATTTATAGTAGCCATGGTTTATGAGAAGGGAACCCTAACACCCTCTATAATAATCTGCTACTGGCAGGGTGATGTCCAGTGCCCTGTAATACATTGAAAAACATTTAGACACTTGCAAGTATATACATGCAGGCAATTCACAAAACTCTGCATGTCTTTGCATGAAAAATTGCATGTCTTTGCATGTCTTTGCTGGAAAATAGTAATAGTACCCCGCCAAATGCATTTGATTTCCATCTCTTAGCCCGGACATTAGGGGTCTTTCGACTGCCACCCAGTCTCCATTGTCTTCTTCAAGGGCTTTACTTAGATGTGTGGTCATCTTAACTGTGTATGCTGTAGGATGAAAATACTACAACTCAATAAATGCTGCCACAGAAATACTGTCATTGAAAATACACCCACTATATAACATGCTATGGGAGAGATAAGAACTCTTTTTTTCAAGTTTTTGTAGGAAATATATGTGGTTCTGACCAAATTTCCTGCATTGTGCAGGAAAAATGAGAATAATTTTCAGATATTCCTGCATTATGCATATGTATACTAACATGATGCTGTAATGTAATTATAAAACATCTTTTATATATTTCTGAAGGTAGTCCCTGGACTTCTTTTTCAGCGCTCCTTTATTTGTCAGTTCAAAGTCATATAACACTATGTCATTATATGGAACCGTCCCTAGAGGTTGTCTCTTTCTGGATTGTCTGAAGTATCGTAGCCATCTGGGCTTCTGAGGGTTCCGCTCCTGCTCAAGCCATTGCACTGTCACTGGCAATTTGGAACATACTGGAACTATTTCTACTTGTGCAACACGTGGGAAGTTGTCATGTACAACTGCAATCAGCATTCCCTTCTTCAACTCCTTTATGACATCTCTGTTTTGGATGACTGTAGATCTAGATGTTCCTATGTAGAGCTGAAGAAAGGTAGCATACAATGTCATTGTGCATAACCATGCTGGTGTAGGTAAGTGTAAGAAATATTCCTGCAATGTAACATACAGAGAAGCTGCTCTAAAAAGCTTATTAGAAGATAACATAGAGAAAAGCACATGTCACATTTCTACATACACTGTAAGAATCATTCCTACACTCTAAATGTAGGAAGAGACCCCATATAAAAAAAGCTACATTGAATACTCTAGAAAGAAGACCCACATAGGAATGCTACAAAAAAGGAGATGACACATTGCATGTAGAAAGAGATCACATAAAAAGATAGAGTTAGTTACTTTGATGCAGATTTTGTTTGACTACAAATGAAGAAATATATGCAGGAAGTATATATTCCTGCACTAAGTAAGCGAGTTTTAGTGTTAAGTAGTGTAGGAAGTATTCCTACACTTTCTGATACACCATGCAGAGCTGGAGATCCTATATATAGAGAAAATGTGTCTAGCTATAAAGGCATAGGAACTATTCCTACACATTGCATACAGTATTTGCATATTCAAGCCTATATACATGGAGGGAGAGAGAGAGAAAGAGAGAAAGAGGAGGGAGAGAGAGAGAGAGAAAGAGGAGGGAGAGAGGAGAGAGAGAGAGAGAGAGAGAGAGAGAGAGAGAGAGAGAGAGAGAGAGAGAGAGAGAGAGAGAGAGAGAGAGAGAAAGAGAGAGATTTTACGGGTTCAGAAAACATAATAACTGTCAGACTTACATCAGGTGGTGTTCGGTTCTCTTCTGTTACAGCAGCCACAAGACTTTCACCAAGAATTGAAGTAGCTAATGACTGTGGTGTTTCATTCAGAGAGATATCTGTTTCAACAGACCGTTTCCATAGGGATGCGATGGATGAGGATGTCTTTGTGGCCTTCTTTGTAGCTCTTGGGGCATATGATGAGCATAAGTCCATGGCCTTCTTCACTTGCTGGTGATTGTTTCCAGTTAGCCCTGAAACTTCAAAGGCTTTTAAACACTCCTCCGCTAAAACTCTCAATTGAATAGACATCTCTCTCTCTTTACTCTGTGTTTTGCTCTCTTTTATTTTGCTCTGTATTTCTTTTACTCCATGGTGGCCAATCCATGCTGTACTCACATCTCCAACTCCTGGAATATTGCATGGAAACTCCTTCTCTCCAACAAAGGATTTGTGAGGAGACTCCAAAAGTAAGCCAGATGCATCGCTCTCCTTGGATCGCACGGGGCTTTCATGTTGAGAGGAGAGGGTTTCTTTTGGAAAAGCAATGTTGAGATTCTTCAAAATCCATGTTCCTGTTAGATACCATGTATATTAATTCTTAGTTACATGTATGTGTATTGTAGCTGTATCACCTTCTATTTCCTTAGGTTGTGATGGAGCTATGTTGTTCTGCGCTGTTCTTAACCATACTTGCCACCATGATGCAGCCCCAGCTCTATCAAGGTATGCACCTAACTTTTTTATAGTGGTTTCAACCTTGTTGACGACGTCTTGATCAAAGGATGGACCAAATACCTTCGGGTTTTTCTCAGGAAATACATTTTCTGAATCAGGAATATTAAGAACATATTTTGACATGATACAGCACATGTATGCATACCTGTAGTGGATAGTAATAGGGCCAGACCAGTTTCAGGTAGCCAGAACGTGTCTGTACTCCACTCCTTGTAAAACATACGGCACTCTCCAACTTTGTTTCGTTCAAATTTGAACTGATGTGCTTTCAGATGGTCGTGTAGTGCTGGTACTACCTCTTCCATCCATTCTTTTGCATCAACCACGGAGTCAAGGACTACAACATCAGGTTCAGGTGAGAAAGATTGTCGGATGGCTTCAGTCAGATCTGAGAGATCAAGAAAATTGTACACATGTTAGTATAGAGTATCCATAGTAATCATAACCTGGAATAGTTAGGACAGAGTGACGCTGCAAGTACCGTGACACACAAGAAAAGAGTTGGTCAATGTTCTCATGTGTGTGTCCAACTGGTAAAAATCCCATCTTTACCTGCACATGCAGTGAATAGGTGATGTAATAATATTTCATGTTGATCCTTTTCCTTGTTTCCTAGTTACACACTAACCTTCCTGAAAATTCCTGCTTCAACAAGGAGAGCAACAAAGGTGAGAACAAATTTATTCTTATTATCTCTGCAGGTATTGTCCATCTGGACATAGAGAACAGGTGGCAACTTCTCCTGTAGATACAAATGTATAACTGTTCTTTCACACTTTATTTTGAACTGTGTATATACCTTGAACTTGTCAAAGACCCGCAACAAAATTTCTATGGTTAAATTGCTGTCATGGTGAAATTCACCACAGTCAATGAACATAGTGGTCCCCCATCCATGGATCCGCACTCCAGTAATGTGGGTCTCCAAAGTGACAGATCCAGCCATTGCTTTAGGATTTGAGATTATGTGTGGGATGTCTGTTTTGGCCTGGTCCATACCATCTATGATTAAGCTCATGTACTTCCCAGGATTCTTGATAGATTTCTGCCTGTGCTTGGCATACTTCTCTCGTTCATCCCTGTTATATGTACACAAATTAACATAGGCACACATACAATATGAATGTACGAACTTCTCAAGTTTTATGTGTTTTTCAAGAATTTCACCAAGCCACATTCTCACAGTTTGATTAAGAGTTCTCTCTCTGCCCTCTTTTATAGCAGAACACACATCACACTTGGAGAACCTACTCTCCTGCAAAGGATAATTGCCCAGTGGGAGGGTGTAATGTAAACCAGTGACATATATATGATGTTTCAGGTGATGCAATCTGGTGTGAAATCTAGATTGAAACACCTACTTTACAGTCCACCCCACGCCTGGGTCAAGAAAAAAATTATAGTGGCCCTAGTTTTTGTACATATATACCTTTGGTATTTTCACATTGGTAAAGTTAGACCTCCAAATCTCATAGAATGTTGACAGCTTGCATGGTTCAAGTCCTCCCTGGGACAAATCATCACAAGCTAGTGAATAGACATCTGATTTTGTCAGGCAAGAGGGTAGATGAACTTCATTTTTAGTTGGTAGCTGGTCTCCAACTTTGGCAATGAACGTACGAAGCCAGCTAACAGCCCTAATTGTTGAATCTGTAAAGCAGCTCTTCTTATACAACCCATGCTCCACTAAGACGACGCCATCATTAAATTTTGCTTTCATGGAAAAAAAACGGGTTTTTCGGATGCCATAAGCCAGTCTATAGGCAGTCTCACATACTGCCTGCCCAGCTATGGTGTATGTCACTTTCTTATCTCCACGGCTGTGCTGCATCATATAGTCAATAATGTGCTGTGTCTGTTCTGTTTCTGATGCATAAGAGTAGAACTTCCATCGCGTGTTTTCAATGTCTGCTTGTGACAACCGCTTCAAACATGTAAGCATTTTACGACTGCAGCAGTGTTTAGTTATCACTGTTTCCACAGGAAACTCGGGGATACCTTCAAAATAAAGAAATTATGTGGATCAAGTGAAGTACAGCATACAGTGTGCGCGTGCTGGTCACGTGAATACACATCTACGAACTTGGAGCGCCCAAAAAATTCACTATCAATATTAGTTAAAAGTCAACATAACCTGACTCCATACAGGTTGACATACCTCTTGATCTCTTCGGAGCTCTCTTTTTGCACCCTGAAACGTCGATTCCACTGTAGGTCGGAGTTTCAACATCTGACGATAGGCCTACATCTCCACCGGCACTCGATAGAGAAGACTGCCAGGAATCCAAGGAAGCAGAACTTGACAGTACAACAGCTGGTGATTCGTTAATGGATGTTTCTGCCGCAGCTGTACTACAAACAGCTAGACTTCGGGATGACTTGTCGTCCATCTTTTTCAATCAAAATTCAAAAGTTGCGCATGCGTAAACCTTTTGCGCATGCGCATGGCATCTAACGCGCGCTTTTTGCGGGTGACTGTCTAGTCTAGCGTATAGGATGAGCACGAGTAAGAGCGTCTCCGTGGGATCTGCAGGATCCGCCGCATTCCACCGTGCACAGACCCCATCCAACAAGCCATGGTTTTTAACGTACAACCCCGCCGATCGTGATGTTCTGGTGTGGAAGAACGGCGTACGCCTTAGGTTACTGTCCGATGGAACTGCAGCAGGAAGGGTTCTGTCGGCGTGTGTTCTAAGCGAAGAACACAAGACAGTCACTGTAAGATGTTGGATGGATAAACACAATATGTCTTCACATATATACTTGTTTCAACAGCTGAAGGGGGTTTCTAGTGATGGCAGTCAAAGATATTACTTTAACTGCAAGTTGGACTGCTTTGATGCCAAAGCGAATAGTTTTTCGCGTAATCTCGGTGGCTTTGTGAATGACCCCAAAAGGTTCATTGAAGAGCTCATAAATGCCACCTCAGGATGCATCACTACAAGTGTCTCCTACGACAATGTTGAACCGACCTCCTCAAGAGCAAAGAAGAGATCCCGAGGTAAATGGTCCATATGTGGTGACATATCAATTTGTTGATGTAATTCTTATTTCAGAAGAACCCAGTGCAGAGCAAAGGCCAACAAAGAAAAGGAAGACAGTAAATCTAGACCTCACTCACATCCTTCAAGCTGAGATGTCACAGCAGACCATTGGTAAAAAATGTGGACAATTTAACATGAAGCTAACATAATCTAATTTTCTAATGCAGGTATATTTACATTGCCAATCTCTGTACTGCAAAGCCCTTCTCCTGATTATCAAGTTCGTGAGGTCAAGGAGTGGTACATTGATTACCTTGCTGACATGCTCAGTAAAGAAGATGATGACCATGAAGATTTAACCGCCCCCCTTCTCGTTGTAGCATCTGTCAATGCTACTGATTTTCAGGAACGGAAGAAGGACAGTTACACTTATCAGGTACTAAGTACAATCTACATGCATAGGGAGGTGAAGTGATTGGTCATACACTTCCTTCTTTAAAAGTACATGATTGTGAAATGTCTAATGTCTCAGGTTATTGGTGGAATTCAGCGGTTTACTGCAATAAAGAAAGTAAATACATTGGGAAAGAGGATGATTCACACACGTAGGTGCATGGTGTATGGGCAGGCCTTGTCAAGAGCTGCTCTGCTGCTGCTAGCAAGGCAGCACAATGAATGTAATTCTATTCAACGGGTGACCAGTTTCCCTGAAGTAGCTGCGTGCTGTAGGCGACTGTTGTTCTCATGCTTTGGTGATGGCATAGTGGACAATGAGAGTGCACACATTGAAGTTCCCCGTTACAACAGCCAATCATACAGGGATTACAAGCAGGAATGCCTCACCCTCATTGTGAATTCACAAATTGTAAGTTATGTACAAACATAATTGCTAATAGGGTTGGTGGGTGGGTTGTGGGTAACTGTGTGTGTAACTAACTAGGTGTTTAGGGTGGGTTGTAGCTAACTCTCTAATCACTCTAGAGTCAGGCCATTGTTGAGCAGGGTATTCAGATGGCACTTCAGTCTTCACCTGTGTATCATAAAATGCAAGAGGTATTTACACAGTATGAAGAAGGTCGACTGAAGGGCCAAAAGGTGCACCAAATGGTTGGGTTAACACTGCAAAAGGCCATTGAAGGGAGACTAGCCCCCAAACTACCCCAATTCAAGGTTTTTCAGGGATTGAAGGTACACAAAAATACATATATACAATTGATGCTTTGTGTACCTTCTAATGTACACATATTTATTCGGCAAGAGGAGCAAGCACACCTAGTTGTGTCAACTGGCCGATTTTTCTATATGTTTGTGATGGCACTGTTCATACCGTAATGTTATATGTTTTACATGCACTGACATTTGGCCCATTGTCACCAAGGTGGGCTCGCTCCACTTTACACTGCATTCACCTTGTATTTTTAAGGCCTTTATAATGACGGTTTTCATCATCTGTTACTTCAGCCCATATAATGAATTTATAACAAAGGGAAGTGTAAGAACTTTTCCTGCACATTCATTGGCAAGCAGAGCAAGCCCACCTAGTCATTCCAACGGGCAATTTTCTATGTATCCAACTTTGACACCCATACCATTGTGACTGACTTCTAATTTTATGTGTGTACCGACAAGTGGGCTAGCTCTGCTTGTCAAAAATGCACTGCATTCACATAATACATCACTGTAATAGGATGATGAGAAAATACAACTGTTGGATGGATTGTTGGATGGTTCACTCACTTTTGGTGAAGTTGAGGAGACTAGTCGAAACCTAAAAAGTTTCCAATGCACCAAAGAAGCTTTCTTGAAGGGTGTTGAGTTAGAGACATGGGAAGAAGCAACAGAGACTCTGCCTGAGTTTACCCAAGCTCTGAAAAAGTTCAAGTTGAAAAAGGGCAAACCTCTACCTACAAACTTCAAGGTAAACTCAGGGTACTATTGCTTCACTGGTCGATATATTGAATACTATATAGAATAGTAAATCAGCCTGTTAGAATGACTTGGTAGGCTTGCTCCGCTTGCGGACACATGATGTTGAAACTTAGGATTATATGCATCTATAGATGTTCTGTGAGAAGGCACATGCTGCAAGGCTAAATCTGGAGTCACAACCACCACCCATGTCTACCACATTGGGAAAAGTCAGGGTAGTGGTAGCTAATGAAGATTCTTTGATGCAGATTTGTTTTGACTCAACAAACATTGTAATTATGGACATGGAAACAGTAAGAAACACATCAGTGCCGTACAATCACAAGTATACAGTTGCATGTTACATTTACAGGTCAACACTAAAGAAGTTGATAAATCACTCCAGGCCATGGCTCTAACAATCAAGGAACCATGGATGCTAGTACTATACAACATATGTGCTGTCCACACCACCAGTGATCTAGAGGTCATGTGCACTTCAAATGGTGCATCTAACACCCGAGTAGTATCTGTCTGCACAGTAATGGGGGCTGAAGGTACAGTGGGTTAATACGTATAAATACTTTGCTTGGTATGCTTGATTTAACCTCATGACTACGTATATATATTGGTTGGTATGCTTGATTTTTACCTCATGACTATTACTACTATGCTTGCATAAAATACACAGGTGATGTGTCACTGGGAGTATCTAGTGAGCTGGTAGTGGCATGGTGGGGTCACCACACCCACCCATTGTGCCGTGGGAGTGGCCACTCCATTAACACCATAGTAACTCACCCAGAAGAGGAAGACACGATGGTGTCCAACCATGCTAGTGGGTGGATTAGTTACATTATCAAGGCCAATGAATGCTCTGTAGCAGATGTATTCAGCAGTACAGGTTAGAGAAAACCTTTGTTGTCATGTAAGTGGTTAAATATAATTATAGCCCGTTGCTAGGTGGTTGCTATGTTTATAGTGCCACTATAAATCTGCCATAACACTACAAGGTGTGAAGAGTGACTATATCTAGTGTCAAGAGTGCCTATATCAGGGTGATTATATCTGATTGGTAATTACCAATTGTTCAGCTATGTAAACCTGGCCATAAATCAATTATATCACCTCTTTAGTCGTGATGTTGTGGTTTATACACACTCCCTCTAGGAGTGATGTTGCTGGTTTATACACACTCCCCCTCCGGCGCTACACGCCCTGGGGGGGTCGTGTGTATAAACCAGCAACATCACTCCTAGAGGTGATATAACTAATACTAATAATATTCTGTGTATGTAGGACAAGTGGCACAAGTGTGTCAGCACAAAGATGTGGATTGTATCTGTGTCCAAAAGGATACAAACAGTGCAGCAGCAGTCATCAAAATTCTTCAAAGTGCTGATGCACCAGAAGATGAACATAGTACAAGTCCTGCTAGAGAAATATCTACGGATGTTGGTGCAAATGAGGGTCTTATTGAAAACACAGAGGATCTTCTTAAAGAGCTCAGTTTCCTTGAAAAGCAAACCATGGAGGGGGACAGTGGTGGTGTGGAGAATGAGGTGGGGGATGAGGTGGGAAAATCTCTGCCACTCTGGGAAAATATCTCAAACACTGAGAAAAGTATTCAGGAGCCCAATAATGTCGAACATCAAGAAGTGGCGGAGGAAAAAGGTGATGTGGGAAATAATGGAAGTGAGATTACTGAAGGCAAGGAACAGGAGGTGTCCGGAAGAGAACAAGTTAAGACGCTGGGGGCTTCTCGTCGTATTGCAATGAATACAAGAAGTAGGGCACGCAACCAAGGGTAGTACTGACATATATACTGCTACATACATATGGATCAGCTGATTTTTGAGTTATGTGACACCACCATACAGACTTTGAGTTATGTGACCATAATTATTTCAGATAACTTACACACAGCAACCTTTCTCGTATATTTAATCTTTCTAAAACATGTTCCTGCATACTTGCTCTTGACATACTAATTTATTACTACGTACATGCTCTGCGGTCACCTTATTTTCATGCATAGGCAATGTTAATATTCATGCAATCTTACTATGGACATACATATTTAATTTAGGAAATGTTGCTGCACTGAACATGTACATATGGGCACATGTAGGAAATGTTCCTGCACTCTTACTATGGACATACAAAATTTATGGGCACATGTAGGAAATGTTACTTTGGACATACTGAACTTATGGACACATGTAGGAAATATTTCTTTGGACATACACAATTTATGGTCACATGTAGGAAATGTTCCTGCACTCTTCCTCTGGGACATACAAATTGCTTGCATGTGTAGGAAATCTTCTTGCACTACTATACAACCTTATTGGCACACTTAAGAATTTTCCTGCACATTTGCTGAAAAATGAAAGATTGTCCTGCATATTTCCACAGAAATGAGATAATTCATCTCACATAATCCAAAATTTCCTGCACTATCCCTAAAGTGATGGCATGTATGTGGTTTGGGACTAGCACTTGCTTTTTTTGGTTCTTATCTCTCCCATAGCATGTTATATGTAGACCAAGTCACACATACACATACCTTCAGTCCTATTAAGTTTGATGTCTGCAATACACAGGCCAAGACCATCAAGAGGGAATGAGAAAGACAAGCTTCCGTCCGGAGTCAAACCCAGGTCTAATCCAGCACACCAGACACTGAGCCACGATCACCAGACACATCACGCACAGCTGTTAGACCCTGGTTTGCTGGATCAATCATTCCATTTGTCCAGATCTTCCTTGGTGACCAATTGTGCTCAGTGCGTAGTGGATGGATGTTTCAACTGCTCCTCAACTCAAACAAACTTTGATTTACTTTAAGTATAAAGACTATATGGAGAACAAATAAGTCAATATCACATACAGGGTTCAAATCCCCAACTTCTTCCATGAAATAAAACAAGGTGTAGTCACGCATCGAAACACATCATGCCAGAGACATTCTATTCGTTGATTATGAGTTGACTTTCCTGCAATATGACTGTGCCTTCCTGTCCCTCTTGCTCGAAGCATATACTCACATGCACCATTATTTTCACCCCCTTTGTCCGAGCGAACCCGAGAAGGTACACCATACTCATTAGTTGCTGTACCTAACACTATCACTTTTATTGTTGTCGGCGCAGGCTAGGTACAAAATCAACCGAGAATATCCATCTATGCAGCCATGGATAACGATTCGCCACCTTATCAAACTGTGGTTGCTGTCTATATGCCATAGTGAGTTGGGACCAGGAACACAATACGTCCGACGTTTAATCTCTTGTTTCCAGTGACTACTGCACCGCTCAGGATCAACTCTATGTATGCCGTCCCGAAGTCTCTGTCGTGGAACACAAACACCCTGTGCCTGTAACATGCTGCGGAGTAAAACTTGTCCACAGTTAGGATGGCGTAGTTGGAGTTGGCCTACTAGCTGGTCTAAGTTGGCGTCAGAAATGTCACTATACTTATCCATTGTAATACCAACCTCTTGCAGTTTCCTCCATATTGTTGTACGACTTACTAGCAAAGGCCTGAGCTACTTCACTCCAGGTATAACCAGTGTTGCGTAAAAAATTCTACCATATTGATATTCAAAAACACTGGAGGTCGTCCACTTTACCCTGTGAGCACAGAATGATTGACACTCCTGCAGCCCACTTCAACAGCCAACACAGTACAAGGTGGTAAGTGGCTTTGTGGCACTGTCCAATGCTCGTAGAGTGATACTAAACGCCTACGTGTTGTGATCAGTCTACTGTCCCTTTGCTCAAGTTGAAGCGTATTATCAACTAGTTCTCTCTAGATTGTATAAAATAGTGTCGGAATCAGCTCTGTCACTCTCACAGCAAATGCGGTCAATGATAGAGGTGGCATAGTCTACAAAGACGCACAGGCTTCATGGATGCACCACAAATTTAAAAAGGAAACCAACCATATAGATAGGATAGGTGCTCCTGACACCTCTGTCGCAATGTTGTGCGGTCATCAATGGTTGTCACTCCAAGTGAAATGAGCTGTTCGTCTGTAAGACAGGGTACGACTTGTGGGGTAACCTACACATAGCAAGTATCAGATACATCAACATACACACACCCACACACCCACCCACTTACTCTCTCATCCAGAATTAATGCGCATCTCATTCACAACAGAGGCTACATTGTCAGGTTATTCGCCTGCCACTCTATCCAGTAATATACATAGGTAGCCAATAGATCGTGCCGTATAATTCAGAGCTACTCTCGCGCTCACCTTGTCTTGATCTCTCGCGGCAGAGTCATTCTGACCAAGGCCCTCTAGCTCCATCTCTGAGCGACACGTGTAAGGTTAACGCATGCGCACTGACGAAATGGGTGTGGTTATATAGCGTTCGAACGCCGAAATCAAAATCGATTTGATTTTTTTATCAAATCAAATATGCCATATTTCTAGTGTAAACTACGTATTCGATGGTTCGATATTGAATGATCAAAGGCCAATAGGTGGACACCACCAGTTATTTTCACCCCCCCAGTCAACCGTGAAGGCATCAACTGCTTCCGAGCCTGGGCTCCAACATCTGCTATTAAAGCGGGAGATCTGGCAATTCTGGCAGCTAGCGAAGCGATCTATGGAGTGAGGACCCCACAGGCTCTCAATTTGAGCAAACACCACTGGGTTCAACATCCAATCATCATAATCAATTATACGGCTGAGAGAATCCGCTCTCTCATTGAGATCACGAGGTATCCACTCGGGTTCAATCTTAATGTGGTTTTGCACTAACAATGAGAACACTTTAATGGCTAATGCATGAAGGTGGGGCTTCTTGCTCCCAACCTGCAAAATGCGAGCCACATTCTGGTTATCAGTAAACCAACGAACTCGAAAATTTTTGAGCTTGTTTGCAAAGGCCTGCAACACTCGTAACACTGCCATCAACTCACGCCAGGTTGAGCTCTGTTTGCTTTCTTGGTCGGTCCACTGACCATATGCAACACTAGCCCCATGCTCCACCACATAACCCCCATATCCTGAGTCACTAGCATCAGAATACACAATTCTCACAGCAGCTGGGGAATGCCAAATAGGCTGACGGTTGTAGGTAGCCATACAGGCTCTCCAAAATTCCAGTTCCTGACAAGCATCTTGAGTAATCTCAAGCTCGCTCCACCAGGATAGCCTAGACTCGAGCAGCATATACATGCTGCGGGTCATAAAACGGCTTACAGGGCCAAAAGCCAAACTCATGGACATGATAGTGCCAACAACACTGGCCAGCTGCCTGGCACACACCGTCCTCAGTGCACAAACTGACTCCAACTTAGTCTGGAGGGCAACAAGCCGCTCACTTGGGACTTCAACATGGCCCTTGCTTAGGTCTAGAACAAATCCCAGCCACTGTAATCTCTGAGTAGGTTTCCACAGGGATTTCTTGTCATTAGTGACAAACCCTGCACATCTCAAAGTGGACTGGACCAGTGCACTTGCCTCACAGGCTTTGGCCTCACTTTCCATGGCACAGAGACCATCATCTAGATACACAACAATTCTGAGACCCTTTGCCCGCCAGTATCCTACCAGGGGGCGCACTAACTTAGTAAAAATATAGCATGCAGAAGATAGCCCAAAAGGGAGGACAGTAAAAACATAGTAGTGGCCACTCCATGCAAATCCAAGGTATCTCCAATGTTTCTGAGCTATATCTACATGGTGATAGCCTGACTTTAGATCGAAGGAAAACATAAAATCATTATGTTCTAGTAGTAACATTGCCACCCTGAGATCCTCGTACTTGAATTTCTGTTTCCACAGAAACCGATTGAGGTATCTAAGATTAATCACCAAACGCTTTTTGCCAGAGTTGCTCTCAACAACTGACAGTGGGCTACAAATATACGGTAGCTCTGGCACCTCTACCACACACTCAGTTTCCACGAGCTCCTTTACGCTCTGATCAACAAACGCCGAATTCTTTATAGCTGAATTATGATTGGCACTGCAATGCCCAGCAGGCTCAGACTTAAGGGGTAGTACATACCCACTCTCAATGATACTGAGAATGGAAGCTGGGGCTTTGATCTCATCTTTCCAAAAGGATATACATCTCTTTATGCTGCCCTTGACAGCTGAAATCACATCCTTCACACCACCCTCTAACACCCCCTCGCTAGACAACCTGTCCAGATAGCGGTCTAGGTGTTGACAGGTATCCCATGAGAACACATCTGAGTATGGTCCCTTATCACTGGACCTGCCCACACTCCCACAACAACTATCACTACTCACAACACTGCATAAGCAATATGCTACATCACATTCACACACACCACACACACAATTATTATCTAGGAGCAAAGGATACCACTTCTTTTCCTGGGGCTGCATCTTGGGGCAGTATGCCCTCAAATGCCCCATATCACCACACGCAAAACAGGGGCCAACAGCCCTCTGGACATTCGCCGCTCCTAGACGACGGCCGCCTCCCTGTTGCATGTGCGGCTGCTCCGGCACCCAATTTCCGTACGGCTGAGCGTTCACTAAACGCGGTGCACGAGAGGCAACAGGGGCCTTCTGGGTAGGGGGGGGCCTCTTCCGCTTCTTCAGCCCGGCCTTCCTCTCTGCTGCCTTCTCCGCTTTCTCCAGCCGTTTTTCATCGTCGCTATCGTCCGCCAGCTCGTCAGCAGTATATTCGGCGACGACGCTCCAGCCGTTGACCGAACGGTCGGCGATTTTAATTAACTTCTGTCTCTCGGCTAGCAGGGCACTACCTTGCTGCAGTGCTGCCTTAGCACGCTCAATGGCGGGAGAATCCGCGGCTGTCTCCAGGGCATCTTGCGCCTCCCGAACAGATTCCCGAACCTTCTCGTTGAAGGTGGCCTGCTCCTCGTGAGCTTTCTTCTTATACTCGTACGGTTTCTCGCGCCGTACACGGCTGGCAGCCTTCGCCGCTGCTTCTTCTTGCGTTTCCTTCATGTCGGACCTAAAATCCGCTAGCTTCTGGTCTAGACGCGCTTCCGACTGCTTGATCGCAGCCAGAAGGGTAGCAAATTGGGAGCTTGACGGCTCCGTCCCCGGTGGAACGACAGTAGCCGTGACGGGTGGAACCGATCTCGGAGTTGACATGATATCGATGCGTAGAACAGATAATAAATATCAATGCTCTGGCGTATTCACGACTGCACGAAAGCAGCTAGGAATGACACCGACACCGTGTGTCACCGCTTTTATACACCTACGTCATGCATACTACGCAATATCCGGGAGCATATTTTCTGTCTAATTCCTACGTCAACCGACAGAAAAGTATATCTCCCGGTCATGCTCCTTGCATGCTACCCACCACACACATGCAACTCCTACAACAATACAATTTTGTGATAGGTGCTTGCTGTGCAGCACGCCAGAAAAAGTCATTATACTCGCACTATTACGTACTCAAAAGTTTATGAACCTCTGCCTAAGGTGTACATGCACACACTAACCCATCCCGTATGCAAAAAGAAGTGCGCTTCACAGTGTCACAGAATAGTAACTGTGCATGCCTGTTACAGTTTGTCCTTGCTGTCCAAAATCCTCTGCAGTGCTGCATGAGTATATGGGTCAGAGAAGATATAATGACCGGTTTTATTCACTCTCATTACGAATTGGCCAAGTACTATCCAGGTGAAACAAGCTGCTTGCTGTGTCCTACAAGCTAAGTTGTTGGACAGCAGAGTGTCCAATACTCTGTTGCACTATCAACTGAGCAAGAGTGCCATTCTTTTGTATTAAACATGGGTTGGGGATAATTGTGCAACTAATACCAGTAAATCCTAAATCCGCAAAATAATGTACCTGCAAATACCTTAAGGAGTATGGGGCTCTGGCTTGGTGATGACTGTGTCCACAATGGTGCCTGGAGGAGGGTTGGAGAGTTGTCTTTCATGGATTTGCACCAGAACGGAAAATTTAATACACGTAAAATAGGAACACCCATGAATATAATTAACTGGCAAATTTTGATACCTAAATCCGCAAAATAATGTACCTGCAAATACCTTAAGGTAAGGTACGTAGGTAAAAAAGCGCAATCCCTGCATGACTAAAAATAACTGCATGACTAAAGTAACAGCAGCAAGTTGCCACAGTTTTGCTGAGTTATGACTCCATAGGTTAATTTGCTATTACATCACCGCTTAACCTGGCGTTCGTCAGCCTCAGCTCGCTCCTTTGAGAGTTCCGCTTTTATCGTCGACAGCTGACCTTGAACGCCCGATATCGCAGCCAACAGCCGCTGGAACTCGTCCCGAGACACACTCGCACCATTGCCTTCTCTGGACGTACCAGCGCCATCAATAGTACTACTTTTTTGCCGCACAGCCAGTTGCCGAGAGATACCCAGCACCATAACATTGCAACTTAAATATCCCGCGCACTACTAAACGCGCATGCGTTCTACACAAACAATGGGAGCTCATTTTCTGCCTAATTCGCTGCGCTTAAACGCCAGAAAATATATTTCTATTCAGCATCGTGATGCAGTAGCGAGACTCATGTCTGTACTTGATAATCGTGAATTACCACAATGCCTTGTTGACCATATTCAATCACATTTGTATGAAAAAAAGCAGTTTTACTGGGATTGCAGCACCATAAGGGTGTTGATATGTATGGTACACCCTAAGGGGTGTTGCAGGAAAACCCCTCTACTGAAGGTGGTGTTGGTGTACTCTCCACAGGTGTTGCTGAACACCCTAAGATGTTAGTTAACTCTAGTGTGCCCATTCTATCTTTTGGAGGGGTCCAGACTGTGCAGGGGTGTCCGCGTCCGTCACATGTCAGTCACGTTTCCTCGGCCTGAGTAGGCCTGCACGTGATGCCACGTGGTGCCTTAGTGGGGTTATTAGGTCATGAGATCACGTGGGCAGCCATGGACCACCAACTTCGGTCACGTGATCTCACGTGCTCCGCCTACGTTAATGCTAGGTGCTGTTAGGACACCCCCTTCGGCATGCTGCTTTGGGGGAGTAAGCTTGCGAGCCCCTGTAATTAGGGGCGAGACCACCCCTGAAAGAAAACATGCTAGTTGTGTCTGGACATCACATCAAGCCTGATGGAGAACGACTAGGCCCTACCCCTGTGGATGATTGGCAGGGGTTTGTTCGTGGAAGAGATTCTTGCTCGCAAGGAATGTACGCCTGCTTCTGTGCTGACAGCCTGGTGAGTGGCACTTTCCCACGTGGCTTCGCTGGGCATGCTCGTTGCACCGCCCACGCTTGGCCCCTTGCGCGCATGCTTGCGGACCCTTATTTCTGTTGGCTTCCCTCCATTAACTACATTTAACATTCTGTTAAACTACATGCAAGAAAATAGGGGTGTTAATTAACACCCAATTAATAATTAACACCCAATTTCTAACAGTGTAGTTATTACATACATTACAGTCTACAACATATGGTACATTACAGTCTACAACATATGGTTACCTTTTAAGTTTTTAAGACATTCCTTTTTACACCTCACCGTTTCTCGCTCCTTACTATTCTTTAACTGTCGGCTTATTAACAGCTAGCTGCAGTTGCGAAATTGGGACTACAGAGAGGGATTTGTCCACGTCCCACTCGATAAGCACGTAGCCAACCATTGCAGAGCTTTCACGTATCCGACAGCCGTAAATAACCGCGCGTTGCGAAGGTGCGAAACGCGCATGTGCATTTGTATTTCGGCGCGCGCGTTCAGGCGCGAGATTAAAACATAGGCAGCAGCTAGAGAGTAGAACACATACAGTCATAGTTGTACAATGGAAAAGTCCGCTCAAATAACTGCTGATTTGACTGCTACATTCAGTAGTAGCTGTTTAACAGCTCTTTGTGTCCCCATCCTTATGGAAGGTAATTAGTGCCAAAATAGGCACTATGAACTAGGGCGCCTGTTGGAGCTAGCGCGGTGCGAAGAGGGCGCTTCTTATGAAGAAGGCGATGCAAAGAGGGCGCTTCTTATGAACAAGGCGCAGGCGTTCTTTATTGTGAGGGCGGTAATAAGGGGGAGTGAAGAAGGCGGCCCAAGAAGGCGTTCAGTATTGTGAGAGCGGTACTCTAAGAGGAACTTCTCTTTAGCGAGGGCGGCACAAAAGAAGGCGCTTTTTGAAGTGAGGACACGGACAAACGCCCGATGTCAAAACAGTAAATGCGCAGAGCGCTACGAATACGCATGCTCAACAACAGAGTAATGAGATTGACACCTTCTAAGTTGATACAACTCAAACCACGCCTAGTGATTATTCTAAGGAGGTTGACACATGCAAAGTTGACGTCAATGTTATGACCATCATTAAGTGATACGGCAACTTGTGATAATAGTTAAATCAAACCAAATCCAAACCCACTAACAACGCCTTCCACCATGGCTGCTTTGAACTCCTCATATGACTGATAACATGTGGGCAAACTAATGTAAGGAGCACAGGTTGATGCTACGGGAAGAATGTGCTCTTGCCCATGTAGGAATCGAATCCCCACTCCATCACTAAATCCCATTGGTGGGATTTGATCAGCACCTGTCACAAATGTCAGCAGATCTTCTAAGCGCAGTGTGACAGATCTCTGCTCCCCCTCGAGTGGATGGATGGTGGCAACTGCAAGTTACACATGCAAGTAATGCATTGTATGCGATTAAATGCACTGGGCTCTTACCTAGTTGTCCATTTGAAAGGTCATGCAGAAACTCATCCCAATGCATGAATGTTGCCTCTTCAGTTGTAGATCCCTGAGGGGAGTATGTGATGTCAAATATTCATAAGCCCACTGGCTAGTATTGCGCTATTGTCTTCTCCCTTTGATTTTGTTGCAACATTTTTCACATGCACATATATTGTTGTGGTTAGTTAGACAGTGCCATTTAACATCTCTCTTATATATACTCTTTGTTTGAAGTAAGAGACATAGAGGTATCATACATAGGCACAATTTTATTGGTCCATGGTCTCTATGCGCATTTGCCATCTTGTCTGCTGTGAGCTGAAATTGGTCAATGAAGGGCATATTGGTCAGTGAACAATTATCTCAAAGCACTCTACATGCTTGCGTCACACCACAAACAAAAACACAATCAGATTTACTAGGTGTAGACACATTTACATGTATATTCCTATGCAAGCCTACCACCCACAAATTGCAGTACATTCAAATATATAGTTATAGCAAAGTCATCACTAGGACTTAGAGGGTCATAAAGTGATTGTAACTCTGCCATTTCAGTTGTTGAAAGTGGGCAAGTAGTTGGAGGTACAATGATCTGGTCATCAACATCCATTGGTGGAGGTCCATCCCAGTCAATCCCATAGGTAGAGAAAAGAGCCTGTATGTAAAGACCATACACGTAGAGACATATGCACAATCATGATTAGAAAAAATACCTCATCCAGTTGTTCATCATCCATATCACGCAAGTCTTGGACAGAACGAGCAAGTAATCCTCTTGTCCACAGTTGCAGAGGGGTGTGATTATGTTCAGTCCTTAATGGATGCATGTTCCAAGCATCTGCCCATGTAGAAAGATGGCGACTAATACGAGGTACATACACGTAATGAAAACAGAAAAGATGAGTTGTATTGTTAGGGTCAAGAAGGCTTATGGTTTCAAGATGGTGGAATAGACCATGGTAAAGCTTTAGAACACCTTGAAAAACATCTCGCCATAAGCGTTCTATCCGTTGATTGTGAACACTTGTTCCAACGATCATACTTCCTCTTCCTGGTCCACGAAGTGGATGCTCCAGCATGAACAAAGCAACCTGCGTATTTTCCCCTCCTTTATCGCACCGAATGCGAGATGGTAAGCCATATTTTCCTACGGCCATGCGAAACTGATTGAGAACAGTGTCTGCTCTGTTATCAGTGGCACAGTTAAGATAGACAATAAGGCGAGAATGTCCATCTATCCCCCCATGTACAACTATTCTCCACCTTATTAGTTTGTGATTTCCATCAATGTGCCAGAGTGATTGGGGACCTGGCACATGGTACTTTCTTCGCTGAATGAGGTCAGCAAAACGGACTACTGTGCCATTTGGATCGGTATTTTGCATAACTTCTCTTACACGCATCTGCTGAATATGGATACCACGCTGACGAAGTAACCCATCCATCATTCGATAGCCACAGTTGGGAAATTGCTCCTTTATGTCTCTCACAGTTCGACTAAGCTCATCATCATCGATGTCAGAGTATTGGGCTCTTACTGACATATTGAATTCAGCCATGCGTCTACGAATGGTTCTCAATGATACACCCGGCATAGATGAAATCGTGGGACAATCAAAGTGTAAATGTAGGAGATGTTCAAGTTGTTCACGGGAAATGCTGTAGCGAGGTCTCCCAGGCCCAGTGGAGTTTACAAAACAAACCTGTAATCTAGGGCATTGTAGTTCTCTTTCATCCGTGAGTCGAGAGAGCATACCCAGGGCACTTGCACACTCTACAGTAACTTCCTCCTGTGCACCCAGTCCATGGAGGTGCTGTAGCAAGATGTCTATTTGTAAAATCAGACTGTCAATGACTATATCATGAACGTGAGGGTCGCTTTCCTCTTCGAGAGTACGTATGTCACATCTAATCCGCACACAAAGACACTCTATACCAAGCCTGTGCAGCACTAGAGCGGTTAGCAGCACTAGCAGCCATCTCATTCATATACGGCAAATGAAGTTTTCCGCAAAATTAGAATACGCTTGTGACCTTTGTTCTCAACACGTGTTGAAGAATGGAACACAGGGATTGGCGTTCTACTGCAACTCTCCTTCGTGGTGCTCTGGATCGCGTTGAGCGCCATATTCAGAGTTCTGTCCCTGGTTCATCTAGCAGTGAGGACATACCGTCAACCTCCTTTCGTGGAAGTGACAGCACAGCCCTCTCCCAGGCCCGCGAGACTAGTGGCAGAGCGCGCTCTGAGTTTGATAGGCTCTTCGGGTACTGACCTGATGTGTCGCAGAGAGGGTCTCGTGCAGCTGGAAAGAAAAGGAAAGGGCCTAGAAATCCGAGATCAGTTCTGGACCAGAAGCGAGCTCGTGGAAGTATCTGGAACAGTATGCCTGCGTTTTAAAGATCAAAGTAAAGGACCACACACATTGGAGAAGATGGAATTGGCTAAACTTGGCCTGGGCCTAAAAGATCTGTCTTTTAGTATTGATGGCGATGCTCTACACATTCATTCTGTTCTTTTAGATGCTTTCAAACAGCTTGATGATTGTGGTGGATATACATTGCTTCGGCTTGCCACTAACTCAACGTCTCTAATAGAGATTAAACCACCCAAGGGAGGAATGACTGTACGGTACCTTAAGGACATTGTGAAGTCAACCAAGCTGTTCGTTCGTCCACTTCAGACAGACATTGAATCTGAGGAGTATGTGTTTCCAGAGGTGAGTGTTTAGAACAGCATGCGTCCAAGATGTGTATAATCTAGCTCCTACTGTAGTCATGGGTGCATGATCAAAGCAGTAACACGTCATGTGTCAAACACATGTTGCATGCAGGAAAGTTGTGCCCAACCTCTTGAGACATGCCTCTGCTGCAAAGAGCTACTACCACTTGATCAATTGCATCAACATCCTGGACTGTAGGGAGAAGGAAGAAACTGATGAGAGGTAACAATCCTAATCCACCACTACTTGTACAAGAATAAAAAACTGATAGTTTAATCTGATTTCCTCTAACAGTGATGAGGTGAGCAGATACCAGCTTCACATAACCAAGCTAGGTATACATGAATAGTACCTACCTTGATGATGTCAATGGCAGTCGTGTCCGTCCGTCCGACCACGTACGTCCTCATGTTTGCGCATGCGCGAAATCATGTGACTAAGCAAGATCACTCTGCTGCAAAGAGCTACTACCACTTGATCAATTGCAGCAGCACATCCTGGACTGTAGGGAGAAGGAAGAAACTGATGAGAGGTAACAATCCTAATCCACCACTACTTGTACAAGAATAAAAAACTGATAGTTTAATCTGATTTCCTCTAACAGTGATGAGGACACTGAGTCCCTGTTAGTGAGCAGATACCAGCTTCACATAACCAAGCTAGGTATACATGAATAGTACCTACCTTGATGATGTCAATGGCAGTCGTGTCCGTCCGTCCGACCACGTACATCCTCATGTTTGCGCATGCGCGAAATCATGTGACTAAGCAAGATCACGTGACATCTATTTTTAAAATCTGTCTCATGAGTCATGATGGAGTTGAACGTCAGCGGAGGCTGGAACGAAGAAGGCAACGGGAACGGGAGAGACGTGCCAGAGAAACACCTGAAGAGAGAGACAGAAGACAGAACCTACGAAATCAGAGAGACAGGGAAAGAAGACAGCAAAATACGCATGTGCAGAATTCGCGTGACATCGCGTATGCGCAGCGTATAAGCGCTCTGTATTGCATGCTGCGTATACAACCGTTTTGTATATAATGACACTTAAAAGACACTCACGCTCGCCCCACAATGACTTACATTTCACTAGTATAGTGGTGTGTGTGTGTGTGTGTGTGTGTGTGTGTGTGTGTGTGTGTGTGTGTGTGTGTGTGTGTGTGTGTACGTGCATGTGTTTGTGGATGTGGTGTGGCATGCACCTTGTCTTGCTAGTGGGCTAGACACATTTTTTTGCATCATTTGTGCAGTTTGATTTCCTGTAACAGTGATGGTGACACTGGTGTTAGTGAGCCGACACCTACATGGGCTTCACATAACCAAGCTAGGTATGAATCTTACTAGTAGTGGAATACAGTGGCTCTCATTAATATTGCATTTGTATAGAATAACATCGAGTCCACAAAATGGTAATCTCCCCAGTCCAGTTCTACCACAGAGTAGTGATCCAGTGCTGCCTAGTGGATATGTGTAAGTGCAATTTACATACACTTGTGGTGTGGAAGGACAAGTAATGTCTCTATTAGAGAGTACATTAGCTTGATTGATGATGATTTGGAAGACGATGATGATGATATACAGTTACAAGATGCCCTAGTTTCAAGCTGGAAGGAGGAACCAAGCAGGTATACAATTGTCTGCATATTCTTATACAGAAGTGGTAGCTATGCATGATTATAATTATGCAGGGATTTTGAAGGCAGTACTCTAGAATTAGTTGACATTCTCAGTGATCATGTGAAAGCTTTAAACCTAAGTGAGTCTCTTCATCAGTCCATCACTGTCAGACACCGTCACATTTGGAATGATGTGCAAAGATGTTTCCGGAAGACATACACCAACCTTCAGCTTCCCATCAAAGTAGTTTTTGTTGGAGAGCCTGCTGAAGACCAGGGTGGACCTAGGCGTGAGTTTTTTCGACTGGCGCTAGCTGCTGCCACAAGTGATGGTACCCTCTTTTCCGGAGAACCTCATTGCCGTGTTCCTGTTCACAGTGCTAGTGCTATCCTACACAAAGGTATTTTGCACGTAGGGTGGCTAATATCGATGTCAATTGTCCAGGGAGGCCCTGGCCCATTATGTTTTGCACCATGGGTTTATAGCTACCTGTGTTATGGGCTCAGCAACATGTTGATCGAAATCTCAGATAATCCTTCACCTGATGTACGCCAGCTTTTACATGAGGTATATAGACTACATGATATGTATATGACAAACTCATGTGGTTTATGTATTTTCCCGTATATAGCTGCAAGGAATCACAAGTGATGAACAGCTAAGGACACTTCTGACAGCAGACAATAGTGATGTCATATATTACAGTGGGTTTGCTACTCCAGTGAGTCGCGTACACATGAACGACATTCCAGATATAGTGAAGGCCGTTTACCTTCACACTACAGTCCTGTCTATGAAGGCAGAGTTAGATCAGATAGCGGAGGGTCTGGAACTCTTCGATATTATTAATTTAGTTCGAGATCATCCTTCACTGATGCAGCCCCTGTTTGTATTGAATCCAGTTGATGCCCAGCTCACAGTCGATAAGATAACGTCATTATTTGACATCACATACTCCCCTCAGGGATCTACAAAGCGAGCAACTGAAGAGGCAACATTCATGCATTGGGATGAGTTTCTGCATGACCTTTCAAATGGACAACTAGGTAAGAGCACAGTGCATTTAATCGCATACAATGCATTACTTGCATGTGTAACTTGCAGTTGCCACCATCCATCCACTCGAGGGGGAGCAGAGATCTGTCACACTGCGCTTAGAAGATCTGCTGACATTTGTGACAGGTGCTGATCAAATCCCACCAATGGGATTTAGTGATGGAGTGGGGATTCGATTCCTACATGGGCAAGAGCACATTCTTCCCGTAGCATCAACCTGTGCTCCTTACATTAGTTTGCCCACATGTTATCAGTCATATGAGGAGTTCAAAGCAGCCATGGTGGAAGGCGTTGTTAGTGGGTTTGGATTTGGTTTGATTTAACTATTATCACAAGTTGCCGTATCACTTAATGATGGTCATAACATTGACGTCAACTTTGCATGTGTCAACCTCCTTAGAATAATCACTAGGCGTGGTTTGAGTTGTATCAACTTAGAAGGTGTCAATCTCATTACTCTGTTGTTGAGCATGCGTATTCGTAGCGCTCTGCGCATTTACTGTTTTGACATCGGGCGTTTGTCCGTGTCCTCACTTCAAAAAGCGCCTTCTTTTGTGCCGCCCTCGCTAAAGAGAAGTTCCTCTTAGAGTACCGCTCTCACAATACAGAACGCCTTCTTGGGACCGCCTTCTTCACTCCCCCTTATTACCGCCCTCACAATAAAGAACGCCTGCGCCTTGTTCATAAGAAGCGCCCTCTTTGCACCGCCTTCTTCATAAGAAGCGCCCTCTTCGCACCGCCTTCTTCATAAGAAGCGCCCTCTTTGCACCGCCTTCTTCATAAGAAGCGCCCTCTTCGCACCGCGCTAGCTCCAACAGGCCCCCTAGTTCATAGCGCCTATTTTGGCACTAATTACCTTCCATACATCCTAACTAATGTAAGTTCAGTTAACGTGTACACAATTCAATAATTACATAAAGTTGTTCAATGGCCTAGAGTCCAGCTACTGAGCAAGAAGCAGCAGAAGATATGGATATTGATCTGAATTCAGCTCCTTCAACACCAGATTCACCTGTCACTCCCAGTAGCCCTGCGTCAAGTACAGGTACAATCTGTCACAGTATATCTGCATCACCGGCAGAACATAGAGAACATGCATCTGAGGAATCAACAACACCTTTGCTAAACAGCCCAATATACCATGACTCAAAGATTAATCTAGTAACAAGCATGCTGCTGATTACGGTACCAGTCAAAAAAACGCACCATACCTACACTACAATACTTTGTAGCTACGCTAAAACTACAGTTTGTAGTTGCAACACTTTACAGTACACTACAATACAATTGATAGTAGTGTAAACATTGCGTACTTTGATACTTGTCGCTACAAGTACGTTTGTATAATATGTAACTTCGTTGTTACTACAATGTAGCTACACTATGGACATACATGTAGGTACTAATTGCTACAATGTTATTATAATGTGGTTGTGTAGTGTAAACATCGTAGCGGTAGCGTAGGAATATATAAGGGGGATGGTCAGTTTTGGTCGTATTGCCGAACAAAAGGTCTGCAAGAAACAAGGTGTCCATTGAATCAGTCATTTAAGGGAAAAGGTAAGTACATTTTTAATGCATAGTTGTAGTGGGTGGGCTTTGTAGTGAAGGACAAAGTAATGTGATGTTTGTATATTAGTTAGTGGAACATGTTTTACATACATGAAGTAAGACATTTAATCTCTGACAGGAATCATGGTACTCTCTACCTATGAAAAGCAACGAATATTGTTTTTCCACCAGAGTGGACTTGCACCATCACAAATTTTATGAGCTCTAATGTCAGAGAACATAGTTACAACTCGGCAAACTATAGCACGCTTCATAAAAAGGTTTTCTGAAACAGGTTCGATGTTTCGTAAGGATGGTTCAGGAAGACCATCAAAAATAACTGATCGGGTACTACAACTTGTAGAACGAAGGATGACAGAAGATGATGAGACTACTGCTGTTCAACTACATACTCTGCTAACAGCATGTGGCATCTCAATAAGTTTATCAACCATCCTTCGCAGTCGTTTTTCTCTTGGGTGGACCTACAGGGGTTTCAAATACTGTCAACTAATCAGGAGCCAGAACAAACTGAAACGATTTCAATGGGCATACGAGAATTACATGGAAAGTCTTTACAATGGCTTTGAGAATGTAATTTGGACTGATGAGACAGTGTTCAGCTAGAGAGCCACAGGAGGCACTCCTACAGAAAACGGGGTGAGCAACCTACACTGAAACCTCGTCCTAAGCACCCTATTAAGGTTCATGAGTGGGCAGGAATTAGCAGACGTGGGCCTACACCAGTTGTTATTTTTGAAGGAACAATGACTGCCGAATTTTACATCTCCATTTTGCGAACTAGCTTATTACCATTTATTCATTCCACCTATCCTGATTCACATCGTTTCATGCAGGATAATGATCCTAAACACACTTCTGCTACTGCTAGGAGTTTTTTTCTGAAGAGGGAATTAATTGGTGGAAAACACCTCCCGAGTCACCTGATGCCAATCCTATTGAGAATCTATGGCATGAGCTAAAAGAATACATAAGACGAGAGATTAAACCTTCCACAAAAGTGGAGCTCATCACTGGCATTGGGATAATGTTAGTGTACAGAAATGCAATAAGTACATTAACCATCTGCGTAAAGTTTTCCCTCGTATTATACATTTGGATGGAGCAGCAACTGGATATTGAAGCATTTTGAGAGATTAATAGCACATTATTCATGTAGCATTATGTATGTATAGTATTTTGTGAAATAATGAAGAGATTGAGTATATAAGTAGTCAACGCATAACTGATTGGGAGTAATATGGTTATGAGCACATAAATGATAAAGTGATGTGGTGATGTGACTTCGTCTATTTGTTGTAACGCAAGTTTTTGCACTTTTGCCCAATGGCTTTTTTTTGCATTTCTCCCAAAGGGCATTCCTATCCTGTGCACACCTCTTGATTGCATATTTTCCTAGTATAATTTCCCTCATTTTGGCCACATCTAGGGTAGCAGCAGTGCTCTGGCGCATCATATCAGCCCCAAAGTACACGAATTGAGCCAGGTGAACAGCTGCTTTACCTGCTTTGCTTTCCCCTCTGTTGTGACTAAGTATTTCTTCAATTGATTTCTGTGGTGAGAAATCATGCGTGGGTACGTTCCTTGTGTGATAGAAATGGCCCATTGGCTGTTGTGCTGGTCCAGGGGAAGGTGTGGTTGTTAGTACAATACCTCCTGATTGCTGTAGCTGTGGTCCCAGCTGTTGTGATTGCTGTGGTTGTGGTTGCAGTGGTCCAGAATGTTGTGGTTTTCCAACCCCAGGCTGAAGTTGGTAGGCAGATGAACCTTGAGCAAGCATAGGGGGATAAACAGCTCCAGAATCTTGAGGTTGGGGTGGGAGGACAGTCTGAGATGAAGAGAAGTTTGTCTGAAAATATCCACCCTGGGGAGGATGTGAGGGGGCAATTGCTGGCATGTGTTGAAGTGGAGATGTACATGTAGGTGGGTGATGTTGGGGCCACAGATTGTTTCTTGGTGGATGGTTGTCATAGCTAAAAACAGATTCCCTTGGGGATGAAGGTAGGGAGCACAGAGACTCTAACAGAGCACTTGTGTCTTCATCGTCTAGGTCAGCTGCAAACCCAGGTGTAGGGGTAGAGGTAGCAAGTGGTGGTGAAGTAGGTGCAGGTGCAGTTAGTGTGACCTGAGCTGGTGGTGCAGGTGTAGCTGGTGGTGGAGGAACAGTTGCAGATGCAGCAAGTGCAGGGGCAGTAGAAAATTGTCCAGGTGATGATGCCATGGCAGAAGGTGGCTGTGATTGTGCAGCAGCAGATGTGATTGGAGGTGGGGGTGGTGGTGCAGTGAATGATGTGAAACTGAAGCTGCCCAACTTCTCAAAGCCCTTCTTAATAACTTGCGTTATTTGCTGAAGGCTTTGAGAGAAATTTTCCATGAGAAGCACCTGACTCTTCTGGATACTTTTCAGTGCTTCTAATGTTGGATCCTCAGACACTGAAGGTGCAAAGTTTTTTATTATTTTTGTTACGTGTACATGTGTGTGAACCAGTGCAATATATTCCACGCAAATAAGTGGATATTACACGTGAGATGCTGGGGAAGCAAGATGGTGTGCAGGAGGAAGTACACAAACTGCAGCAACTGAAGGCAGTGATGGAAAAGTGAGAGGCTCCAGTACCAGTACATACTGTACATGTACACAAAATATTCCTTGTTTATTTACTGATTAACCCTTGGCTTGCCATGCGCAATGAGTGTTATCTGTCTGTCTGTGTGTGTCTGTTAAGTCACATCTCACCTCTGGAGCGTCTGTTTGTCCTGAAAATACTGTCACGTACTCCCCCTCCCTCTCTCCCCCTCCCCCTCCCTCTCTTCATAATCAGACTGTGCTATGATGACATGGGGACTTACGCTTGTCAACTCCTGTGGCAGCAACTCAGCACAAATGACACTGAATGTTCCCGGTAAGTACACACACACACTGGGATATCCTCCTATGTCCCCTTCCCTTCATCATGTACATGCCTTCATCTCTTTTGTGGGTTACACATGCTATGATTGTTGCATGAGAGGGTTTAAAAATCACAAGAGACCTCGTAGCCTTCCAAAAACTTGAACTCTTTAAACTCAGCAGCTCCCTTACTACCAACACTCTAGGAGGGAACCTAGATTTATATGGGACTACTACACTTCAACGGTTGTGGTTTAAATAATTGGTGAGCTCCCTTCACTAGCTTATTTATTGAGTGGGTGTGTATTGTTTTTTCATTTTGCTTAACTGATATATATATACATATAGTTGTTGCACCAAATTGTGTGGGCATCCAGCCAGTCGTGTACTTTTACAGTCCAGTGTTATTATAGCCTGTACATGTACATATACCACCCTCTGAAGTGAGGACTATTACCCTGTAACTCTGTATGGCTTGGTTGTCCCCTGCAAATTGGGACCTATACATCCCTCAGACTATGAAGTAACTACCATAATCAGAATACGACATACCTAACTCATGTAAGTAATCCAGATGCCTCTGTGATTTTAAGATGTGACTCGGCAGGATATTGCCAAAAAATTCTCATATGTGCTTGTAACTTTCACGAAGATTTTCATGTATTTGTGCATACTTTACAGTACAACTAGAGGCATACATGGCGCTGACGAGGGCCAACCAGCCCAAAACAGCTGATGAAGGCCAATCAGCCTGAAAACAGCTGTCCGCCATTTGCCTTATTTTCATGTAAAACATTGTGCATATGTTTGGCTTATTACGTCTAAGCCTGGAGGCTGTTACATGTACATTGTCTAAGCCCTAGATCTAGAGACTGTTACATACTGTATGTATAGTAGTTGTTAGGCCTTGGCTGTTGTATAGTGTGTGAGTTTGAACACTTGGCTTGTGGGAATAATTGGTATTACCCACCATTCCAAGTTCTCAAACCTGTGTGTATACACATAAGGACTTGACAGCCATGCACAAGTATGTGGAGGTGGCAGCGGAGTGGTATAGTTGTAGTGGTAGTACACTTGAAGAAAATTTTCATGAAAGTGATTATCAGCCCCTTTTATGGGGGTGAGGGTACGTGGAGCATGTAGCTGTACGGCTGCTGAAGGGGGATGGGGTGAGCATTGTACAGGTTGTGTAAAATGGTGGTGGATACAGCTGGGAAGGGAATGAGAGAGGGAAGGAATTGGTGCTTGGGGTGGGTGGGTGGAAGGGGAGCAATGTATATATGTTAGTAGCTGTGATTGTGGTAGTAGCTGAGGAGAGGGATGGAGGGGAACAGTATGTAACTCACCCAAGGCAGTTACTTTCAAAGAAAAAAACTGCCTCAGGCAGGACTTGAACCTGCGACATACTGAGCTACCGAATCCCACATACAAAGCAACACAACTCAATGGAAAGTGTCTCAACCTGAAGAACAGGCTAACTCATGCAAACCTAGTATAGAGAAGAAGACTGGGAAAAAGACGCCAAACTTCTACATCAGTACCAAGGTAGCAAGGTACAGTATGGAGATTTGGGTACACATGGAAGAATACACAAGGGAAGAGGAGCACTGGAAAGGAAGAACAGATGGAAGAAACATGATCTCTGGTGTGATTGTGTCCCCGTATATACTAAAGTTTGTGTCTATTTATGATCCATGTCATGTGTAGCCTTTTTCATAATTCACTGTGTGATGGTTTTACTATTGTTTGTGTGCATTCACATGCTATGTTTTGTCTTGATATGGCTGTGTGAACCTGTGTGCATCTCTAAATAGCCAAGTGCATATGCGCTAATGATGTCACTTACACATGCATAGGGAACCTTCGCTGTGGCAGCTGAGGAAAGCAGATACATAATATAAACCAAATGAAAGTTTTATAATGTACATCTTTGATAATAATTATGTACTTGTAATGCCCTGCAGGTTGAACCATCATACTATCTGTAGACAACTGTATATACTTGAAGTAATCATTTAGTACATACACTGTCCAAAACTACAAGTACAGTATCCCCAGAGAGCATAGCCCAAGAAAGATGAATAGTGATGATTACATTCCTCTCATTTACGCATATAATATGTATAATAGCGACTAGTTTACATTCCTGCGGTGTGCTCCCAGTTTGCCTTATAAGGATGACGCCAGTAACGTTATCCGTCTCATGAAGTCGCTCTGCACTGAATCGCGTCATGCGCTCTTGCAGCAGGAAGAATCGGCAGCTACTGGTGAGTGTATAGTATGTATTTACATTGTACGTGTAAATTCACCAGATCCTTTTCCTCCTTTTGGATGGAGTCTGGGCATGAGACCCTGAAATGAGGACAAATCTCTAATAGAGGCACACCTTCAGGTCCCAACTCTGTACATACCACCTTATGAAATGAGGACATCTCTCACATCTTCAGGTGCCAACTCCACTGTTGTGCCCTAACTCATGGCAGTACCTATGCTGGTGTAATATAGTATGTATATTGTAGTATTTACCTTATCTCTCTGTGCCTGCCTTAGTTGGATATATACATGTACCCTCCTTCCTTCCAGTGATGATCGTCATGGTGAGAGGCTGGCCAGCTGATCTGCTGACAATGCAAGGCTATATACTGGTGAGTCTAAAAACTCCCTAATTCCCTCCTCCATAAGGACTGTACACTACTTTACATTGGAAATGGAGCGATGTTATTCCTGTATTTACTCATTATGACATTCATACATGTAGCAACATGCCTAGTTAACCCTTGGTGCGCATGTGCTGTACTTACTGTACTTGGTTCGTGTGTGTGTCTGTGTGTCTGTCTGATGCCAGACACAGTAAGTTTATAGGTTGAAAGCAAGGTATCAATGGCTTCTGCACAACACGGAGCAGACTTTTAAAAGAACGGATTTTTCTATAAATGCATCATTCTAAAGTTATGGCATCATTTGCTTACCGCGAAAGCCACCAGGCCTATTACAGCGATCCAGAGCTCGTTCCTTCAACGGCATAGGTTAGTAGGGCTCTTCAAAAGCTAACTGGGCGCTAAACACTACCTGAAATACTAGCTAGTGTAGTGTAGCGAGCTTCTCGAGCCTTCTCTGTGACCTGGCCAGATATTGCAGACCAGCAAGAAAGGTGAATTGAATTTGTTAACATTCTACATCTGTGGATGATGTACGTGTATGTATGATACTTCACAGCTATAACCCCATGCATGTACGAGGGTTAAAAGAAGAAAGTGTGTGTGTGTGTGCGCGTGTGTGCGTGTGCGTGTGCGTGTGTGTGCGTGTGTGTGTGTGTGTGTGTGTGTGTGTGTGTGTGTGTGTGTGTGTGTGTGTGTGTGTGTGTGTGTGTGTGTGTGTGTGTGTGTGTGTGTGTGTGTGTGTGTGTGTGTGTGTGTTATTGCTCAATGTTGTGACTTACGTGTTTCAGTGATGAGTGCATTTTGGAATTACCGTCTGAAGTGCAAATGGTGATTACATCATTGCCTGGCACCAGAACTGAGAAGCACAGTGTGAAATTATCCTTATCTTAGTATTCGTTAGATGTGTCAGCACCATCTCTACACAGAAGGTCTACTGACACACTGAAAAGTACAATTCCCCCCAAAGTATAGGACTAGTCAAGTGTGGTGCGTGCATGTGTGCATGCACATACAACACACATACACATATTCCTGTGCACATTGATGTAATAACTAATGAGGTTCAATGTAACATTTGAGTTCATCTATTTAGTGAAGCTCTGCCCAGCACATAACAGTTAAAATGTGAAAATACCAGTGTCAATAATATGATTGTTGTGTACCATTATCCTGTACTCCCGTATTGTTAACCAGATGTGCATGCGTATTGTAGTCTCACAGTAAACAGTAAGCAAGTGCCAATTTTGAGGCAGGCTGTTTGATAATGATGATGAGGAGGGAGAAATAAGCAATTTTCTGCATTTCACTGTAGCAGTGTCAGTCTTACCATATATAGCATCTACAAAGACTTGCATGTATAGCATGCTCTATTCAGGAGCGTAACTAGAAATGAGTCTCAGCAGAGGCATTAGTCTACATATATGCACATGCACATATGATCGCTTAATGTGTGAGCAGGTACAGTGTGCAGTGCTGCAAGTAGTACTTGTATGTGACTTTTTAGACACACATGCCTGTGCTTTCATCGTGCGTCTATCCCACACCACACTATTTTTTCACGCTTTCGGTGCGATTACTTGTTCATAAGGACACAAAAAAAAAATACGACAAGTGGCCTCGTCTGCTCACAGCAAAGCTAAGCTTGTGTACATACAATCGGGACCAACAGCATCTTCATGCATGTAACACTATTTCTGATGGTGGGAGGGAATCCCTGCTCTAGGACATGTGCACTTTTGCACAACAAGTCCATTAGAAAACCGGCACTATGAGATCACACACTAAGTCTGCAGGTGTCTTGAAAGGGCCTGTAGTGCATAGATGTAATGTGCATACAATGTACATGCATTGTGCCCTTTCACTTTGCAAGAGCAATAATGTTGGCAGAAAGTACATGTACCCTGGTAAACAGAACATTCCACTAACTGCAGTGGGAAGTGATAGTGTATTAGGGTATTCATGTAAAAAGGGAGTAGGAAGCAGATAGAGAAAGGGTACCACTGTTGTACACTACAAGACTGGTGGGGTTGGTTGAATTTCCTCTCTGTCTCAGCACAATCTCTAGTGAGGCATGTATGTACATGTATATACATGTAGCTGCATCATAGACATTATGAAGTATAAAGGTTTAGGGCACACACACACACACACACACACACACACACACACACACACACACACACACACACACACACACACACACACACACACACACACACACACACACACACACACACACACACACACAATACACCGTATCCAATAAAAATATTCTGCAGAGCTACATGTAGCTAGCCTTTAAAAAAGCACAGAAGCAAATTTGTAGAGCCAATCCCCAACCCTTGGGGTGTACTACTACATGTGGAAGTGTAAGTAATGATGCACTTCAAAGGGCTTAATAAAACTGTAAAATCCAAATTGAGAACCCATATGGAGTAATAATGCACTCTTGGGTCATATTGCCTAGAAAAAAGCCATCATCAAGCCACTAGCTGGCCAATGATATACTAGTAACCTGTGGGAGCGAGAATATTGATGTATAAAGTGAGTGAGGACTAAGGTCAGCTGTATTTCCTGCTTCTTAGCTCTATCAGCAGGGACAGAAAAAATCATCTCACTGAACTTGAAAAGATCAACTGTATGCAAGGATGTGGACTACACCACAGAAGGGTGAGAATTGACTTCCCAAGACCTATTGTGGAGACGCACACATATACATGTATACATATGTATGTAACCACACACATCAGAGTGGTGGCTAAAGGAGACACACATCTATATGTGCCTTTCCCCAATACCAATTGTGGCAAACACATATACATATGTATGTAACCACACACATCTGACAGACTATAGCGAAAAATAATGTGCAGATCTTTAGTTCAAAGACAATACACTTACAGTACCAATGTACCTCCTGAACTCCTTAGTCCCACCACCATTCTGGGAGCACTGTGCATATGACTACTGAAACACTGAAATCTGTTCACACACCACACACAATGTGCATAGTTCAACCCACAAGTATGGAGACAACTGCAGACAGTGCTCACTCTGATGCATCCAACATATTGTTTCAAGAACTATATATACAGCAATATCAGTTTTAGGATGCAACTGAGGCAGCACTGTTTCGGCCTTGTTGGGCCTCATCAGTGCAGTGTAGTCTCATTGGACCCACTTTCACTGACAAAATGCAATAGTGATAGGGGCATAGGATGGGGGCATAGAACACTAGCAACTCATGTACATGACTCAACAGCATTCGGGAAGGCAGTAGTGAAATGAAAGGAGGATCATCTAGCCATGTAATAGTGTCATGCACGAGTATGGGAGTACTATACAATTTTCAAGTAGACTGTATACAAATTTTCAAGTTTTCTGGGAGGGGGGGAGGGGGGAACAGAGCTAGGCTGGAGGGAGGGGGAATTCCAGGGCCACTAACCAAGAAGCAATACTGCCATTGACCACCCACCCACCCTCACCCACCCACCCACCCTCCCTCCCCCTCTCCCTCTCCCTCTCCCTCTCCCCTCCCCCTCCCCCTCCCCCTCCCCCTCCCTCCCTCCCTCCCTCCCTCCCTCCCACCCACCCACCCACACCCACCCACACCCACACCCACACATTCTAGAGCATCAGCTCTAACAAGGCACAAGGCAACATGAGCAAAATTGGCAAGTATGTACCCTAGTGTGCGTAGAGGAGGGGCATAGTGTAGTGTTCAAAGGGCCTAATCAAACTGTAAAATCGTAATTGGTCACTGTACTCACTTATCTAGCAAGGCAAATAGAGTGTTCGGCAACAAAAGGCTTATTGTGGGCAACAGGATGACTATAAGAGCAAATTGAGAAAGTAGCCTAACAGCAATAAAAATAGCCTTAATTGGGGTGTATTCCACTGTGCACTCATGTAACTACTACATATACATTTCAAATCACACCCCTTGTGTGACTGGGAGAAGGGGTGGAATTGTGCATAAATGTCATAGTACATAAGAGGGGATAAGTGAGTGTTGGGTAATTGGTCTGATAGCACATACAATGTATGAAGTAACCACAAATACCTTAATGACTCTTGGCTACTTACTCATACAGCATATTTCAGCAGTAAACCACACACTGTTTCTAAGTGTCATTAGTACATAGATGGCCTCCTAACACAGACTATGCACACACATTGAAGCCATCTATGTACTAATGACACTGTGTGGTTTACAGGCTCCTGTTTGCTGTACTTAGTACCACTCAGGAAGACACTAGGGAATGTTTAGTCCAGTGTCACTGAAACTTTCAGGGATTGCACAGTTGCCTTGTGTATGCCTGTTGTAGAGTGCACACACACACACACACACACACACACACACACACACACACACACACACACACACACACACACACACACACACACACACACACACACACACACACAGTGACCAGTTCATCACTTTCTGGAGTAAACTCTGCATCAGCTCTAACAAGGCAACATGAGAAAAATGTGAAAGTAACGGTGTATGTATGTACCCTAGTGTGGGTAGAGGAAAACAAGAGGAGGGGCATAGAGTAGTGTTCAAAGGGCCTAATCAAACTGTGAAATCAGAATTGACCACAACACTAAATAAGCATTAGCGGAAGTTAAAATTCTAGCTACCTTGCTTTGAGCATGTAAATAACAGCCACACAGAGCAACAAACAGACTAGGGTATGCACATTGTGTTCATCATGTACATGTGGTGTAATGTCTGCACATAATGTACACATGTATATATGGATCTGACCTAATTAAGGTTGTGTAGAATGAAGCTGGAATGATGCTGGAATGATGGGATGACTCCATCTTGATCTGATTTAGTGAAGTTCCTGTTCCAGAGGGCTAACAGTTAAATAATAGTGCAGACGAAGGAATATTATAGTACTTATGCTTTTGTTTCACTGCAAGTGTGGGTAGGGGAAGGGAGAGGAAGGGCATATAGAGTGGACAGTGAGTACAGCATATATTTCAGCACCTTTGCAACAGGAGCCTGTAAACCACACACGTTACCTAACACAGACTATGTTGAAGCCATCTATGTACTAATGACACTTGGTTTACAGGGTCCTGTTGTGAAATATGCTGTATATACATATGTTCAAAAGGCCTAATCAAACTGCAAAATCGTAATTGCCCACAACACTGGAAACTAAGCATTTTTACACACACACACACACACACACACACACACACACACACACACTAGCCTCACCCATAACACCCTGGTGCAATTATGTACACTTCCACGAAATTAACATAACTGTGACACCACAATACCCCTTGAGCGTTAACTAGCATAGAGTTGCAAGCTGTGTATGCATGTGTGTAGAATACCTCTATGAGCATGCTGGCGGGATGTGTGGGGCTAGGCTAGCCTGTGCTGCTGGGCTAGGCACATTTTGATGCATGGGGGCCTGTATGCTGTGTGACGCGGACAAAAGCCTTCCCAAAACTGTAATCCCCTTTTCCCTCTCAATTTCCCTCCCTAATTTTTGATACCCTCCATAATTAACACACAGACACACAGACACACACACACACACACACACACACACACACACACACACACACACACACACACACACACACACACACACACACACACACACACACACACACACACACACACAAACTGCGACTCGAAAGTACATTGCACTTTCCCTTGCAATAATAGGGCTGGTGTCATTAACTTTCTCTGGAAACTGTCTGATCTTGTTTCCTGTGCTTTTTGGGCTAGCCCTATATTCGTTTTTGTAAGGACAGGGACACCTTGAAACAAGGGCATTCCAATAATAACAAGGATAGGTACACCTTGGGACAGGGTAGGAAAGGACACCCCAATAATCTTCAAAGTTTGGCTGATTTCTGCAAGTCATTGTAGCTGTGCACTTTACATACTTTGAGGTCTTAGTGGGTACAGAAACACGTAGGTGTATGTGTCTAAAAAAACAAACCTAAATGTGCCTTAATTAGAGATGTCCTAGGTGTGTATGGAGTTAGCACCTGAACACGAGGCCTCAAGATTGTTACATGTTATATACAGACCAGGCAGCATTCACTGACACATGACATGCATTCTACATCTAAATGTCTTCTGTTCGCAGGAAGTTGCAAAGCATGTACAAAAGTGCTTTGCAACTTCCTCCCGAGTGACACCACGTGGCCACAGGCTGACTATAAGATAGGCCAATTGAGAAAGGAGCCTAACAGCAAACAAAATAGGGGTGCACTTGACCATGTGCTCATGTAACAACATTAATTCACATACATTTCAAATCACACCCCTTGTGTGACTGAGATAAGGGTGAAATTGTGCATAAATAGCCACCAATAACCACAAATATCTTAACAATACCATCAATACCTCTAGGGCTAGTGTACTAAACTGTGTGTGTAAGTGAGGGATTAAGTGGAGGGAGAGTGGTGGGTGCATCATACATACACTCTAAAAAGCTATTAACTAGACTATGAAAAACTAGTATATGGAGTGGTGCATGTATGTGCGTAACAGTATTCAATCATGGTAATCTTATGCATTATAGCTTTAGTCTCTGGTATACACACCCTGTGTCCTTCAGGTGGTGGCGTTTTCAAGTATTTCGGGATATTAACTGGCACTTCCCCATCCACACAATTAGAAAGGCCTGGGAACCACGCTAAAAGAAACCCACAAAGCACAATTGAGGACCACAACAGCTGTGGTCTATGAATACGTGCACACTAACTCAGAGCTTCACTAATGCCAGACCAAGGAAGCAAATCCAAACTAACCTTCATTGAACTAGGATTTCCTGGTTTCTCTGTCAAGTATGACACTCTTGAAATTGGCTTCCTTGGACACACCCTACAATCTCTACCCCCTGATCTACTCTGTGCCCAAACTCACCAAAATCAGTGTCTCCTGTTATATACCACCTCATGACACTCAAGCCTCAGGCCACCTGTAATTTATTTGCTCTTGCCAAGCCCTCTTCTGTTCTGTCAGCTGTAGCTTGAGATCTGAGTCTCGTATTGCACTTCACATGTTGATGCACAATTGATTACCCTATCCCAGGCATGACGTAAGTGCGCCAATATAAATAGCCCTAGTCCGCTTCAGTCGTGTGGAGTAGAAAAGTAGAAGAGAGGACCGCGGAAAAGAGAAGGAACGAAGAGAAAAAGTACGTGCTAACTGTAGTGGCTACTTATATCATGTGCTGGGGCAAGGTTGGGGAGCTTTGTCTATGTGTAGTGGGAGTGTGAGCGTTGTTTGTGTGTCCTACAACCCATGCGTTGATTGGTAGGAAGTGCTGTAGGTATCCACTGGGTGGTTGTTAGGGAGTTGGGAAGTGTGAGTATTGTTCTGCTTACTGTTTGTGTATCCTACAACCCATGCGTTGATTTTCCGCAACTAGGTGGACCTTTGTCCATATCTAGTGTTGTTGGGGAGGTAGCAGTATTGTTCTGGTTACTGTTTGTGTCCTGCAACCGATTGCTACAGTAGGTATACTGTAGGTACCCACAACTGGATGGTTTTTAGGAGATTAGGAAGTCAGCTTGCACATCGAACCTCATCGAACCTAGAGATAGCAAGGTGTGTAAGGTGCTTATGCACTAGTTCGGGGTGGTCCAAGCGCATAATAGTAAGTCTGGAGCTGTATCGTCAGAAGTGTATCAGTTTCAGGCAGCGGTTTTATGCCTGAAGGTGTGCATTAACCCAACAAGCATGACTTGCTGTTAGCATTAGCTACAAGCATGCAGAGAGTCAGGAGCTGTAATTGGCGAGTGTAGCGACCCACTAGCCTCGTTCCCAGGTTCTCCCTCCGTGTGTATATGAAATGATGACCTTTGACCCCACGTAAGAAAAATCGGATTTTATCACGTGAGTCATCAGACGCAGACGGTGCACTTATTCAGAGAGGTTCAATTGAGTCGAACCTCGATCAGACTGCTCTCTTTGCTGCTTGCTCAGGCTGTGCAGAGGTTTGGAGATGTTCGAATGAGTCGAACCATGATCACGCCAACTGCTGCTTGCTTAGGCTGTGCAGAGGGTTCAGAGAGGTTCGAACCACGATCAGACTACTTTGACGTGTGTGGTTGTACATATATATGTGTGTGTAGAGGGTGTGGTCTGGGGAGGGACTACATGTATAAAGCAGTGAAGTGTGTATTACTCTACAGCCCAAGGGATGCGTGAATGATCGTCTCCTGAGACTTGTCACGGTGTATACACACACTCTAGTACTGCATGGTTTCATGTCTGACGTCATGTGTGCACGTTGTAATGATATTCGTTTTCTAGCTAGGATCTCTGATGGCTCACCTTTTACATGGGAATTGTCTGGCTCGCCATGTGGTCAAATTTTCTTCAACCTTGTGAGTATAATAAATTGTACACCTCCCTTTTCCCTCTCTCACCCTTATACACTCTCCTCTATGTCTTCTTTTCCTTCTCCCCATTTGTCCTACATACACAGGGGTCACGTACACTTCTGTTCCTCACAAACCAAGTCGCAGCCAACCCTGCCCATGTTACCGCAAGCCAGCCAGACTCACCATCGCGATTTTGTGGGGAGACATCCCTTAGCCCACATATGGCTAAACATGAGGAGTTAGGATAACATTGCCGAATCATTAAAAATTATGAAGAAAAAGTATTCCCTTCATCCAGTTGTTCTTAAGCCCAAGAAGGACACTCTGAAGAATAGTCTTTTTCATCCCAAGGCTTCCTTATCCGAGATTGGTAACATCCTTAATGTTGTATCTTTTTGGTTAACATCATTGTCTGCATATTTTAGGAGACAGGATTGAATTGGATATAAATGAAGTAGCCATACCACTTTCAGCCATCCTAAAATTTGAACATGAAGATGCTATTGCACGTCGCATTAGTACGTGTATGAAGGCACAAGACAACTTCTTTTGTTTTGAAGATGGATCACCTGTGTCGCCACCAAAAGCTAATGAAATGGTATCACTTATCTCACTTCTCTTTTTTGTTCAGAAGTTGTTTATAGGTCACCAATCTTCATCCGCAGGAAATTGAGGATCCAGAGGAGTTAGAAGATCGGTCCATAGTGCGCAAATTTTTGCTTGGGCTTGTTCCCCCGGAACCGATAGCAATAGCTGCTGAATGCTCCATTGGCAAAAAGGGTATTAGTGCCCCTCATGGTAGGGTGGACTTCCTCCTTGGAGAACCTACGAAAACTCCCAACCAATCAGGTGTTAAAATTGCACTAGTAGTGTCATCTATTATTTCTACATAATGTCATCTAGTATTGCTACCTATTCCAAAAATCCGATTGGGATAGAAGTTAAAACGCCATTGTCCCTAAAATATCCTCGGAGTAAGTTTTAGACATTGAAACTGAAATACATTTAATCGTCATTTTTTTTTCTTAGGTGAAGCACAAGCTGCAGCTACTTGTCTTGCCCTATCAGAAATGGTACAGAATTGTACAGTGATGGTGACACTCTTAGGTATTGATCTCTAGATATATATTGAAGATGATGTGAACTTTCTATTCTGCAATTTTACAGTAAATCGATACCAGTTCAAGCCATTTATTTATTTTAAGGAAGCAGGCCTGCTTTTGACCACAGCTTCTTCATTGGCGTGGAGATCACTGAGCACAAACAAGGTGACATACTACGGCACATCGTTAGTTTTGCTTTTGATGATGGCACAGACTGACACGGCTTATAACACGGCAATGGAGATAATCACATGGGAAGAAATCGAAAGTAACGAAATGCCATGTGGCTGGAAACGCACCTATCAAATGAGTGCATACAAATATGAACAGTCTGTTAAAACCCGTGACATTAAGGTCCTCCAGCCATTCAGTGATCCAGAAATGGAAGAAGACGACGACGTAAATGATGACTGGATGAATGTTGTCAAGATAAAAAAGGCCTACAGAGCTTTATCATTGTGCATGTGTATAGTATATTCAGTGTATGTGTGTAGGATATAGAAAGCTTTATTATTGTGCATGTGTATAGTATATGCAGTGTATGTGTGTAGTATTCTAATTCTAATATATGCCTTCTGTTCAGGTTTCACACTTATGATTGATGTCATCACTCATATCTTAAGTTGAAAGAATCAGATCTCTCCATCCATGTACCATAGAGCACTACATGCATAAGCACCCTACACACCTTGCTATCTCTGTGATGGTGTGGTTCGTGTAGATTCTATGAGATTCAATGTGTTTGAACCACACCAAACTAGTGCATAAGCACTTTACACACCTCTGATGGTGTGGTTCGAGTAGGTTCGATGTGCTTGAACCACCCCGAACTAGTGCATAAGCACCTCCCATAGGAGGCTGTAAAGTCATGGAGAACACTATCTGATCTTTCTACAGAATGGCAGTGATGGGAATGAGTCTTTGGGTGCTTATGCACTAGTTCGGGGTAGTTCAAACCTCATCAAACCAACACCAACCACACCAGCACTGAGATATCAAGGTGTGTAGGGTGCTTATGCACTAGTTCGTGGTAGTTCGAGCACATCGAACCTCATCGAACCTACACAAACAACACATATGAAGGTGTCTCATGCACTAGTTCGGGGTAGTTCGAGGACATCGAACCTCATCGAACCAACACCACCCACACCAGCACCGAGATATCAAGGTGTGTAGGGTGCTTATGCACTAGTTCGTGGTAGTTCGAGCACATCGAACCTCATCGAATCTACACGAACTGGTTGATCCAGGTCGCCTTATGTTTACCAGTCGTGCGTACTCAGTACTAGCTCACGTGTACTATAGGACAAGGAAACGCATGCGCACACATTTCACATAACGCATTATGCGTTATGCGTTTTTAAGCAGAACTGAAATTTGCAAATCACTTACTAAAAATGAGAGCATGCACACATGACCACTGGCTAATAGCGTTAAAGAGGTGATAATTATGTGAACCACTTAGAAGCCTTACCAACACTTGCACAACTCTACTGACCAGACTCTCTCCTGTGAGAGTCTGGCCCGTGAGACTATGAGGGTTATGCCCTTTACAAGTGTAAATTGTTGCAGTGTGACCTGCTAGGGGTAAGTACTGTGTAGTGGGGAAGCTTTGCAAGGAAGGGAGTATTGTTTCCTTTGTTTCAACTGAGCCATGTAGCTTTGTGTGTAGAAAGGAGTGTGAATGTTATTCCCCTTAATAATTACTGTGACTCCTGCACTCCTCACAAAACTCCTCAGGAACCAGGCATAATGTAGGTAAAGCACCAATATAAATAGCCCTAGTCCGCGATAGATGTGTCAGTGAGTGCTGAGTGTGTCCTAGCTACAACCCATGCGTTGATTGCTAGGAAGTGCTGTAGGTATTGCAACTGGGTGGTTATTATAGTGAGTTGGGGAAGATGATTATGACGAAATGTGTGAGAGGATAAATGAAAACCTTAAACAATGCTCCCTCAGAGTGAAAGCAGCAGATGGGCATCTGAGATGTGTAAAAAAAAAGGAGTGTTTGTGTACGTATTCCCACGACAAGTCGCCTTTTCTAGTGCAAACTCGCACAACCTGTTCCGAATCCCTTCCACTAGGTTGGGCCACCCTCCCACCAACCATGAATTAATAACAGTTGATGAAGTATCAAAGGTGCTCGTGATAGATGAAAAAGAGAAAGTTTTGCTAAGCCTGCAATGTGCTAAAGCGGAGAAAGCAGCACTTGAACAGGTTAAGGAAAGCACTGAGGAACAGGATCAAAAAATAGTGAATTTAGAAGCAAAGCTGTAGAAAGATCAGATAAGGACATCCATCAAAACAAAAACAAAAAGTAACTACTGTCGTAAGTAACTACTGCTGTCGTAAGTAACTACTACTGTCGTAAGTAACTACTGTCGTAAGTAACTACTGTCGTAAGTAACTACTGCTGTCGTAACCGTAAGTAACTACTGTCAGCCACTGTCAGAGCCGGCTCCTGAGGGAGTGCACTGTTGCCATGCCCCCTTTGAGGCAGGGGAAACAATCCCCTCTCATGCATGTGTGAGGGTTAATAACACTCAATAATAAGCACACCCTTTAGTAACTACACTAAAAATAAGGACAACCTTTAGCCACTGAATAATAGGGCTCCCTTAGTAAGGACACCTTTAGTAAAGACAATAAAATAATAAGGACATCCTTTAGTAATTAAGGACACTCGACACTAAGGACACATTATACACCACTCAATAGTAGGCACACCCTTTAGTAAGGACTCTTAGCAAGGACACTGAATTAGTGCAATAATAAGACACCACTTAGCAAGGACACTCAATAATAAGACACGGACGGCACCCTTTAGTAAGGACATGTACGCTACGAAAATAGGGGGATGATAAATACCCCCTGACATTTCCCCTCCTTGTACATGAATATATACTCTCACTCCCACAGTTTACATGTATATCGGTGGACATTTCATGCCACTACTGTCTTCCTGAATGCTGTTGAGTCATGTACATGAGTTGCTAGTGTTCTATGCCGCCATCCTATGCCCCTAACACTATTGCATTTTGTCAGTGAAAGTGGGTCCAATGAGACTACACTGCACTGATGAGGCCCAACAAGGCCGAAACAGTGCTGCCTCAGTTGCATCCTAAACTGATGTTGCTATATATATAGTTCTTGAAACAATATGTTGGATGCAACCGAGTGAGCACTGTCTGCAGTTGTCTTCATACTATGCACATTGTGTGTGGTGTGTAAACAGATTTCAGCTTGCGTTTCACGCCATAACTCTTGAACGGAGCGGTTTCAAAGAAAACCCCACAAATTTTTTGACCTCCGTTGCCCACTGAGTACACGACAGTATTTTCAGGACGAACAGACACTCCAGAAGTGAGATGTGACTTAACAGACAGACAGACAGACAGAACCAAGTACCGTAACCCTCGCTGCGCATGCGCACCGAGAGTTAATGAAACTCATGTATTGATGCCTATTTCAGAATTAGCACTTCATACTTACATATGGACTCTACCTGGGCTTTCTTAAGTGTCTCAACAAATGTTTGTCGAAAGATACTTGAGAATTTTATTTGATTTTCGTTTTTTCAATCTCTTAGCCCGGACATTAGGGGTCTTTCGACTGCCACCCAGTCTCTCATTGTCCTCTTCAAGGGCTTTAATGAGCTGTGTGGTCATCTTGACTGTGTATGCTGCAGGATGAAAATACTACAACTCAATAAATGCTGCCACAGAAATACTGTCATTGAAAACACACCCACTATATGTAGACCAAGTCACACATACACATACCTCCATACACATTCAATTTACCTTCAGTCCATCTTCTTTTTTTCTGGGATTCAGCTATGTAAGGAGATTCCATTAAAAAGCTAACGACCTACATAAAATACATCACCTTGTCATTACCTTGTATAATATCACAATATATATCATTACCTTGTATAATATCACAATATACATCATTACCTTGTATAATATCACAAGCATGCAACAGCCAGCTACAAGTGAGAGTGCAAGCAGCAAAAGTTATACTAGCATTGAGGCAGACGACGCCACTTGTAGTATTTTTTTGATGTCCTTATGAACAAGTAATCGCACCGAAAGCGTGAAAAAATAGTGTGGTGTGGGATAGACGCATGATGAAAGCACAGGCATGTGTGTCCACGCTAACTAAAAAGTCACATACAAGTACTACTTGCAGCATTATTTTTTCTATGACCTTGTATATCACAATATATATCATTACCTTGTATAATATCACAAGCATGCAACAGAGTTGGGACCTGAAGGTGTGCCTCTATTAGAGATTTGTCCTCAATTTCAGGGTCTCATGCCCAGACTCCATCCAAAAGGAGGAAAAGGATCTCGTGAATTTACACGTACAATGTAAATACATGCTATACACTCATCAGTAGCTGCCGATTCTTCCTGCTGCAAGAGCGCATGACGCGATTCAGGCGCCCTCTGCGGATAACGTCACTGGCGTCATCCTTATAAGGCAAACTGGGAGCACACCGCAGGAATGTAAACAAGTCGCTATTATACATATTATATGCGTAAAAATAGACTAAAAATAACTGCATGACTAAAGTAAATCTATTTACACACATTTTCACCTATTTACACACATTTTCACTTGAAGTTGTATTCTATAAACATCAAAGAACGTCCTCTGCCAACTTGGGTAATTCCACTTCATTTAGAAGGCTCTTCCACTCTTCCTCATCAGTAGCACTCTCAAATTGAGTGGGTGGGCAGTCGATTCCACACTGCTGCTGCTAATTTATGTACTGTCTTTTGACTGGGTTTCTACAATAAATGAGAATAGTATGGTGGTATAATGGAACAGAAAATATAAAGTGTGTACCCCTGGCCTTCAAGTATGTGTCACACCTCACACACCTCTATGGCTACAAAATCCACCAGCAAAAGCTTATTTGAGCTCTTGTCCATCTTCCTATTTTGAATGCACTGCAGCTACAAGTAGATACCAATCTCTCCATAGCCACACTTTAAGGCCACAGAAAGTCACCTCTAATTCACATCATTCTCAGGCACAACTAGCTAGCTGTCGATGCACCCTCAACCTAATGTGTGAGAGTACCAATATTTACTGATACTTTTTGCCATCACGTCGCATCCATAGTAATCACGAAAATTAGCAATTGGCTACTCAAGAGGTGGCTGTTGCAGTTTCATTTGTTTCTACTACAAACTAATGCTGCTCTTTCAGATTTTATAGTAGCAGTTGATGCCTGAAACCTCAAAACAGTTGAGGTTTCAGGCATCAACTGCACTTCCAGTGCTATGTGCTTATTATTTCTCTACATTTCACCAACTATGAAAGTCTTATCTTGTATATAGAAACAGTCTAGGCATGGTGTATTCCTTCAAAAAGTTTTTTACCCTTGGTGCACATGCGCAGCGAGGGTACTGTAGTTGATCGGTCTGTCTGTCTCAAACTCACTTGTAGTAGGTTTATTCGTTCTACAAACAACACAGTTTACCTAACGCACCAAAGGGGTGGGATTTTCTCTGAAACTGCTCTGTTGCAGAGCCAGAGGTCCTTCCAGCATTGTAAGGCTACTACACAAGTCAGCTATTTTCCTCTCCACTGATAAGTGCATGCGCATTCTGCGATGTATGCGCCGAGGGTCTGCACTGTAGTGCATTCATTAATCCTCAGCGTGCATGTGCAAGGGCTACGGTACTTGTCTCGTGTGCGTGCGTGCGTGCGTGTGTGTGTGTGTGTGTGTGTGTGTGTGTGTGTGTGTGTGTGTCAGTTTGCATTTTTGTTCAACACCATACATCAGAGCAGCGAAATGAATACACTAAAGTGCAGGACCCTCGGCGTGTTATACGAACGGAGATGGTACGCATGCATGAAACATAAACTTTGCCTCATGTAGGCCTACGCGTAAGAACTAGCAAGCGGCAAACTACTGACTACACTGCTGGAAGTGCCATAGTTTTGACCAGAGCAGTGCCTTGTGCTGTAACTGCTGGTGCTTCGCTGTACATCAAACAGGAAAACTGATCGCAGGTAAGCCCAGAGTAGGCTAGATCTAATTAGCTCTTCTGCTTGTATTTCACATTTGACACACTTGAACGCAGTTGTCCCCACAATATTTTTGATGATCGTATGCCACTGAGCATGTACTTTTTTTATAGCACAATCGCTCATTCGAGAAGTGAGATGTTGAGTAAGAGAGAGAGACACACACACACACACACACACACACACAGGTATGCGTTGGTTGGAAGAAGCGGCAGATCAAGAAGCGACAATGATTCTAGGAAGGAAGGATCAATAATTCAGAGGATCTTGGAAATAATAGTTAATAAGAATTTGTGTGCTACTTAATGGCAGTGCTTTCCCTGTAAAGTCGTTATATTAAATAATACTGTAATGCAGTTTTCAAGAAATGGTTAAAAGTTTAGTCTGCTAACATAACTGATTTTACAGTATCTGCATTTTGTCTGGCTTACACTACACACCAGCTGTGTTTAGACAAACTATTAGCTGGGCAGCCCATAACCTCATTTAGGCACAACACCCCACCCTACACTTACCCTAACAATGATAGGAAGGGTCAGGCTACTGAAACCACACATGTGCTTCTCCAACAAGTAAACATGTAACAAGAGTACTACCTACTGCTAAGGTACAAATAATACCCAAGATGGCCCCTGGAGTCCTCCTCCCATTCTGGACCCCTGGAGATGTCATCATCCCATTCTGGGTCTGATGATGACAACGATGACAAATCTAAGAGAGAAGGGGGGGGAGGGGGGGGGGGAGGGAGACAATACATGAGTTGCTTGACTAATGATGGTCACTGTACTAGTGTTCCCTGTTCCCAGTCCCTCTACAAATGTGTATCTCTCACAGATCATCATGTCATGTGACCACTTTCAACAAACTATGCAGGCCACCAGCTGAATTTACCACTGCTTATGTACCCTGGAATACATAGATAATTCATGGGAATTACAGGTGCATGAGTGGCATGGGAATTACAGGTGCATGAGTGGTACTACACATATTGTACATGTTCTGGTGCTATGGGTATGTACACTAGTTGTACATGTATGGGAAAACAACACTGGTACATGACCTTTGTAGATATATGTACATGTACAGAATTACTCAGAAACGTGGCTTTAGATCTGGAACATAATGGCTTTTAGTAGATCCTCCACCCCCCCCCCCAAAACAATTTCGGTGGGTCAATTTGAGCCTCAAAATTGTCTCCCCCAAATTAGGGGGTCCAAATCTGGCCAGCCTGGAATGCTGTATGTTTCAGGTTGCTTGTCAGTGTATAAGAGAAGTAGGCGGGAAGTAGACAGCCTCCTAAGTGGCATGTGGTCACCTATGTAAACTTGTATAAGGCACTCAGTATAACTTTGTGACTAAGTTAATCACAGAGTCCGCCTACAACTCCAGTGCACTTGACAACCATCTTGCAAAGCACAGTATCACATTGTCATCCCTACACTGAAGAACCCCTTAATTCTTGCAGTGTGATAGTACATTCAAAGGCATTATTGGTGGGAGGAGGGAATAGGAGGTGCTGTTATTACACCACTTTCGAGGTAATGCCCTACCCATGCATTTTGGAGTAAGTCTTTTTTTTTGCGTAGCCAAACTGCTTCACGTCGACTTAAGAGTTCCACATGCTCCAGTCCACACATACCATTTGCAGTACCTGTGCGCCATGCATTGGTTCCTGATGTTAACTGTTAACCCCATAAATAAATTTAAACTGCTACCTGCTGCTCCAGCAACAGGTGAGAACCCAACATTTAACTTTGTGGTCTCAATTCACTAATACCATACTGGGATCCTCTGATGGTGGTGAGGAGGATCAGAGTCATACTACACTTGCACGCATTAACAATGCTAAAAAGTAGCTAGAGTTTACCCGGGACCAGTAACCATTTTGTGGGTGGGTATGCGCCCAGAAAGACCCCCTACAAGGTATGCATGCATATATCTTTTTTAATACGTGCATGCTCTGAATACGAAATCCTCCCCCCTCCAGAAAGAAATCCTGTAGCTACGAAACCCTCCAACTGCAATATGCCTTCGTCCACATTAATTGTTACTGTATACACGATACTTGGTTTGCTTCAGTCTTGACTCAACATGGAACAATACCATAAATATCTCGGGTGTACGTGCGCACACGTATTTGTGCATAGAGGAACAAAACAAGTGCTGCGGGGTGTCAAAAATAGTAACCTGTCAGAGTTTGTCCTTCCTGTCTTGTATCGCAGGAATACAGGTAGTATAATGGATCTGGAACAGAGACAAGACATAATAAAATACTTCCCGCTGATTTTTTCACTCTTCTTACCAATTGACCAAGTACTCTCCAGGTTTAACAAGCCGCTTGCTGCTTCCTCCAGGTTACTGGAGAGCAGCGCGTCCATTATTCACTTGCACCGTCAACCAAGCACCGTTCTTGATGAAATTGATGTTGATCCAGTATTCGAGTGCGTATTTAACGAATAAAACGCGCGCCGCGGGCCGGTAGCACGCGCTGGGAGGAGTAACCGGATACGCATGTTATGATTGTTGCATGCCCATCCATTGCCTTTGTCTTCATGCTGCTCCTCCCTGGTTACATACATATGTATACATGTATATGTGTGCGTCTCCACAATAGGTCTTGGGAAGTCAATTCTCACCCTTCTGTGGTGTAGTCCACATCCCTGCATACAGGTGCCGTCTGATCTGAAAACAGTTCTGATCCCAAGTTTCTTACATGACCGTTGCATCCTCTCCAGCAGGCCCTTTACATATGGCATGTAGAAAAGCCTGGGTTTTTCCGTTGATGGTGGCGCAGGGACTGTAGTTGTGTTGCTGGTGTTGGGTGCAGTTCTGGAAGATCTTTTCAAGTTCAGTGAGATGATTTTTTCTGTCCCTGCTGATAGAGCTAAGAAGCAGGAAATACAGCTGACCTTAGTCCTCACTCACTTTATACATCAATATTCTCACTCCCACAGGTTACTAGTATATCATTGGCCAGGTAGTGGCTTGATGATGGCTTTTTTCTAGGCAATATGACCCAAGAGTGCATTATTACTCCATATGGGTTCTCAATTTGGATTTTACAGTTTTATTAAGCCCTTTGAAGTGCATCATTACTTACACTTCCACATGTAGTAGTACGCCCCAAGGGTTGGGGATTGGCTCTACAAATTTGCTTCTGTGCTTTTTTAACCCTTTATACCCGAAATGAAATTATTTCGCGTTATGCGTAATACGGTAACGCCCACGCATTTCGCGTGATGCCGCGCGATTGACTGCGTGCTCGTTCCTTTCTGGTTGTGACGTCCTTCAGAGACGCTTTTCTCCGTATCCGTGTTCATCAGCTGTCTGTGTAACTGCTTTTCAGCCAGAATACATGAAAGAGATGCTTGTAAGGCGATTTGCGTGGTCTACACCAGAGCTATCAAAAGACCTTTCGTTGCGTGCGCTATCTTCAACGTCTCTCGGTGAGTTGATACTAAAGTATACTGAATGCATTGTGTTACAAAAAGATGCATAGAAAATGTACATAGGGAATGTTATATAGTGATGCAATGGTTTGAAAGCTTGACCGTATAATAGTACATTCTCATGAGTAGTAGGAGATGAGTGTGCCAGCAAATGGTTATGCCTTTGGTGCTGCTAGAAGAAAGAGAGGAAAATAATTGGAAATGCTCCATTAGTACAAGATAGAAAGCTTACTGGGAGTATTTGCAGATTGCAGAGAAGTTGAGCATGTGGTAGCTAAACAATAGGTATTACATCTGGGGTGTGTGTATCGAGGTGTAAGAACATAGTGAGGGAGAATGAGTAACATACAGACTGGTTAGTAGTTTGAAGACTTTGATGATTGAGCATGTGGCCATGCACAGACTGACAATTAGTGAGAGGAGTTTGATGAAGTGAAGTAGATGGGCATTTGATAAACCACATTTGAGTGAGAGGAGTTTGATGAGTCAAACACCGGTGAAGGGAGTGGGCATTGGTGAAGGGAGTGGGCATTTGATAAACCTCGTTCGAGTGAGAGGAGTTTGATGAGTCAAACACAGGTGAAGGGAGTGGGCATTTACGTTCGAGTGAGAGGAGTTTGATGAGTCAAACACCGGTGAAGGGAGTGGGCATTTGATAAACCTCGTTCGAGTGAGAGGAGTTTGATGAGTCAAACACAGGTGAAGGGAGTGGGCATTTACGTTCGAGTGAGAGGAGTTTGATGAGTCAAACACAGGAGAAGGGAGTGGGCATTTGGTAAACCATGTTTGAGTGAGAGGAGTTTGACGAGTCAAACACAGGTGAAGGGAGTGGGCATTGGCGAGAGAGAGGAGTTTGACGAGTCAAACACAGGTGAAGGGAGTGGGCATTTGATGGATAGATAGATGAGAGAGAGTGGACAGATGAGTGAGAGGAGTTTGATGAGTCAAACACGACTAGGGGCAGGGATGGGGGGACCACAGTGAGAGGAGTTTGATGAGACAAACACAAGTGAGGTTTGGCTACAATGATTGTTGCCAAGTGGGAGGAGTTGAGTGGTTTGGCTGTGATGAATAGCCATATGAGAGGAGTTTGACGAGACAAACACGACTATGAGAGCAAACATACATCACATCACATCACATTACATCACACACATCACAAACAGTACACAAAGGTAACACAAAGAGAACACAAAGGGAACACAAATAGAACAGAAAATACACAAATGAAACACAAAGTACACAAAGGAACACAAAGGACAAACTATGATTGGTAAAGGTTGTTCTGTGCATGGTGAATGAGAAAACAGTCTGTGGTGTGGTCCCCCGTATGGCAAAAGTACTTGTCGCATGTCCTACAGTACCAGGTTGTTTGTGACTTGCATGGGTGGAGTTTGCATCGGCCTTTAGTAGGTGCTTTGCATGGGAAGTGAGGTGTGTTTACAACTAAATGATGGTGTATGATGGTGCTAGATATAACATGACGCTTACGACTATTATAATTACCAATAAGTTCTGTGGCTAACTGTGATCGATACTTGAGATAACTGGATATAGGAAGATTACATGGGGAATAACGACAAAGGATAAATGAATTCAAAACACAAACCTCAAACAAAAACCAAAATATATACTTGTAAGACTTACGAGACTTTACATGTACGTGATAATACTTCCTATATTGGTCCCCTCTATCTACCCCTCCCATATACTTGTTGTAATCTACAATGGATTGTGGACAATCTACATGCATTACACTCCATCTATTCTCTTTCTAGTGATGGATGTTGTGTGACCAGGATTATGGCCTGATGACATGATGGCCACCGGCTGAGTGTCCTGCCACACTGAGATGCAAACATTCCCATCCTGCCTCGTCATCAAATCACCTCTTTGGGCTAGCCCACGCTTCACTACACATTTGAGGTCAGGAGGGAAGTTGCGTCTGTTGGATCGCACAGTGCCAGTACAATAAATATTCTCTAATAACAAACGATGATACAAAGAAACTGACGAAAAGAAATTGTCCATAAATACATGGTACGACTTCCCCACCAGATCCCGAGTGAGTCGAGTGACTACCGAGCCGCCCAGTCCTACTTCAGTTTTCTCACCCTTGCGACCCATATAGCACTCGAACTCACACACGTACCCATTGTGGCTGTCTGACCGCACCCAGATCTTGAAACCACGCTTCACCAGCTTCATCGGGAGGTACTGTTTCATAGATGACCTTCCCTTGAAGGCCACCATAGCTTCATCAATAGCCTGCTCCCGATGAGGCCGGTAATTGGTGCGACAGGCAGCCACAACTGCCGATATTATGGGCCGGACCTTCCACAATCTGTCCTGGGTACGTGTGGGATCTGATGAAGAAGATGACGCGCCTGCAAATGATGGTGACGCGCTATCTGTCGTTGATGAAGGTGATGGGGATGGGTTTGTGGTGAAGTGGAGGAACCTCCAGATGGCCATGAAGCGATCCCTGGTGATTCGCTCTGCGATGGGGAGATAGTGGTACTGCGGGTTGGTATTCCAGTACAGATGTAGTTGTGGTAACCTGTTGATCCCCATCAACAGAGCGAACCCCAAAAATGCCCAGATGTCGTCCGCATCAACGTCTGTCCACTTCTCACTTGCCGCATCTCCCAACACCTGTCGTGCATACAAATTTGTCTCACGGACAATGGTAGCAACAATGGCTGTCGTGAAAAAGAGCCTGAACATGCCCACCACTGTATACGGTAGTATCTTAGCTGGTCCAACAGGCTCCACAAAGTCAGCAGCAGTGACATCGTGAGTCTCCTCGCTCCACTCAATTGTACTGATAAGAAAATACAGATTTCACAAGTGAGTGTATACTATGTGTGTATCCATACATGTACATACACAGACACACACATACACACACTTACTCTGTGTTCTGGGTATGAACTGTTTGTCCTCTTCCACGTCCTCTCCTTACTCTTCCTCTCCCTCTTCCCCTTCCCCTTCCACGCCCTCTTCCTCTGCCTTTCCCTCTTCTCCTTCCTCTTGTTGTAGGTGATGTCACTGGTGAAGGTGACGGTGACGGTGACGGAGATGCTGGTTCCTCCTCCAACTCACTATCAAGACTAAAATGAAGAGGTATACACAATACGAATTACATATACAAACACCTTGCACTCTCCGACTCAGACTCAAACTGAGATGGCTCAACTTCACCCTCCAGGCGAGAGAGGAAGTCTGGTGGCATCTCATTTTCGTCTACATTTGCACTGTATACTATTTATATAGTTATATCTATTATGCAATGTATATACTCCACTTACATCTCATCTCCACTTCCAAGGTCAAGTTCTAGCTCATCATCACTGTCCTGTACAATTGGTTCATCTATATCCAGTAGCTCCAGCACTTCGCTTCTTGTGTAGCGGTCGTATACGCTTCCTGGAACGCCAGCTGATGAGTAGGTGGGGTTTGTGGTTGCCATACTACGCCAAAGAATGCGAGCAGGTTGGAGAGGAAATGTATAGTCAACCGCAATTTACAATTTACTAGCACTTACCTGTGGGGGCAGTCAAGCAGATACTGACGAAGCAGAAACCAGTAGAAAGAAGTAGTAAGCCTTCTCACTCGCGTTCGCTAGGCAGAGAGTACTCTCGCAAGACAGTTTCTCTTAGAAAAGTGAAAAGCACCTGGCAAGTGAGTTCGCTACGCGCGCTCGAGTAGCAGCTGTCGCACACCCGCCGAATTGCATGTTTGACTGTGATTCGTCGGTCGCTAGCTACAACATACTTTGTAGTCTCAGCTTCATACGAACAGTGCTAGTCATTTTGCCCTTTGATGGTTGAATTATGCAGTTATATAATGAATATCACTTTGTATATGTGTACAGTAAACGATTGAAAATGTATCCAAATGGCACACTTATCGTTTCTTTACGGAAAAGTGCCATTTGGCACTATTGGGTATAAAGGGTTAAAGGCTAGCTACATGTAGCTCTGCAGAATATTTTTATTGGATACGTCTTTTATTGGATACGTCTACTTACCATACAATTCCTTCCCTCTCTCATTCCCTTCTCAGCTGTATCCACCACCATCTTACACAACCCTGTACAATGCTCACCCCATCCCCCTTCAGCAGCCGTACTGCTACATGCTCCACGTACCCTCACCCCCATAAAAGGGGCTGATAATCACTTACGTGAAAATTTTCTTCAAGTGTACTACCACTACAACTATACCACTCCACTGCCACCTCCACATACTTGTGCATGGCTGTCAAGTCCTTATGTGTATACACACAGGTTTGAGAACTTGGAATGGTGGGTAATACCAATTATTCCCACAAGCCAAGTATTCAAACTCACACACTATACAACAGCCAAGGCCTAACAACTACTATACATAACATACAGTCTCTAGATCTAGGGCTTAGACAATGTACATGTAACAGCCTCCAGGCTTAGACGTAATAAGCCAAACATATATGCACAATGTTTTACATGAAAATAAGGCAAATGGCGGACAGCTGTTTTCAGGCTGATTGGCCTTCATCAGCTGTTTCGGGCTGGTTGGCCCTCGTCAGCGCCATGTATGCCTCTAGTTGTAATGTAAAGTATGCACAAATACATGAAAATCAACAATATACAATGTACTACATACTCACCAGCCATGTACGTTGAACGTCTCAGCTCCCGTAAGTATATACAAATTGTGATTGAGGCTAACAGTGTCGCATGCTAGCGTGTCTGCCCAACGTCTACCCTCACATAATGTTTCATCCCAGGCCTTCCCCAATTTTAAATGTTTCACTCCCCTGCACAATCAAAACGTGCACTATTATGCACAACGGGGAAGGCCTGGGAACCGAGTATGTAGAATGGTAGTGCTAGAGTGATGTATGGAAATTTGAATGTCTGAAGTATGGAAAACTGGGGGTATGAGATAAGTATCACTTACGCTGGGTCTTTTTTTCTGCAGAGCTCTTAGTTTTAGTGCCGCAGGGTAGGCCAGGCTGGGGTAGCAGGGCTGACTGTACAGTGCCTCCATCTCCTTGTATAGCTAGGAGAGTTCTGGATGTTGCCACTGTCTAGTAGCATTCCTAATACTGGAGAAAAGAAGGGAGGGTGATTCAGTGATCCAGAAATGGAAGAAGAAGACGACGTAAATGATGACTGGATGAATGTTGTCAAGATAAAAAAGGCCTACAGAGCCAACTGATATAGAAAGCTTTATCATTGTGCAGGTGTATAGTATATTCAGTGTATGTGTGTAGGGTATAGAAAGCTTTATTATTGTGCATGTGTATAGTATATGCAGTGTATGTGTGTAGTATCCCAATTCTAATATATGCCTTCTGTTCAGGTTTCACACTTATGATTGATGTCATCACTCATATCTGGTATGGTCCATTCCTACCCTACACAGCTCCCAATGGTCTATTCCTACCCCACACAGCTCCCAATGGTCCATTCCTACCCTACACAGCTCGCAATGGTCCATTCTTACCCTACACAGCTCCCAATGGTCCATTCCTACCCTACACAGCTCCCAATGGTCCATTCCTACCCCACACAGCTCCCAATGGTCCATTCTTACCCTACACAGCTCCCAACGGTCCATTCTTACCCTACACAGCTCCCATTGGTCCATTCCTACCCTACACAGCTCCCAATGGTCCATTCCTACCCTACACAGCTCCCAATGGTCCATTCCTACCCTCCACAGCTCCCAATGGCCCATTCCTACCCTCCACAGCTCCCAATGCTCCATTCCTACCCTACACAGCTCCCAACGGCCCATTCCTACCCTACACAGCTCCCAATGGTCCATTCCTACCTCCCAATGGTCTATTCGGCCCATTCCGACCCTACACAGCTCCCAATGCTCCATTCCTACCCTACACAGCTCCCAATGGCCCATTCCTACCCTACACAGCTCCCAATGGCCCATTCTTACCCTAAACAGCTCCCAATGGTCCATTCCTACCCTACACAGCTCCCAATGGTCAATTCCTACCCTACACAGCTCCCAACGGCCCATTCCTACCCTACACAGCTCCCAATGGTCCATTCCTACCTCACAATGGTCCATTCCTACCCTACAGAGCTCCCAATGGCCTATTCCTACCCTAAACAGCTCCCAATGGTGTATTCCTACCCTACACAGCTCCCATTGGTCCATTCCTACCCTACACAGCTCCCAATGCTCCATTTCTACCTCCCAATGGTCCATTGCTACCCCACACAGCTCCCAATACTCCATTTCTACCCTACACAGCTCCCAACGGCCCATTCCTACCCCACACAGCTCCCAATGGCCCATTCCTACCCTACACAGCTCTCAACGGCCAATTCCTACCCTACACAGCTCCCAATGGTCCATTCCTATCCTACACAGATCCCAATGGTCCATTCCTACCCTACACAGCTCCCAATGGCCCATTCCTACCCTACACAGCTCCCAATGGCCCATTCCTACCCTACACAGCTTCCAACAGCCCATTCCCACCCTACACAGCTCCCAATGGCCCATTCCTACCCTACACAGCTCCCAATGGCCGATTCCTACCCTCCACAGCTTCCAATGGTCCATTCCTACCCTCCACAGCTCCCAATGGCCCATTCCTACCCTACACAGCTCCCAATGGTCCATTCCTACCCTACACAGCTCCCAATGGCCCATTCCTACCCTCCACAGCTCCCAATGCTCCATTCCTACCATACACAGCTCCCAACGGCCCATTCATACCCTACACAGCTCCCAATAGTCCATTCCTACCTCCCAATGGTCCATTCCTACCCCACACAGCTTCCAATGCTCCATTCCTACCCTACACAGCTCCAAACGGCCCATTCCGAACCTACACAGCTCCCAATGCTCAATTCCTAACCTACACAGCTCCCAATGGCCCATTTCTACCCTACACAGCTCTCAATGGCCCATTCCTACCCTAAACAGCTCCCAATGGTCCATTACTACCCTACACAGCTCCCAATGCTCCATTCCTACCTTACACAGCTCCCAATGGCCCATTCCTACCCTACACAGCTCCCAATGGCCTATTCCTACCCTAAACGGCTCCCAATGGTCTATTCCTACCCTACACAGCTCCCAATGGTCCATTCCTACCCTACACAGCTCCCAACGGCCCATTCCTACCCTACACAGCTCCCAATGGTCCATTCCTACCCTACACAGCTCCCAATGGCCCATTCCTACCTCACAATGGTCCATTCCTACCCTACAGAGCTCCCAATGGCCCATTCCTACCCTAAACAGCTCCCAATGGTGTATTCCTACCCTACACAGCTCCCAATGGTCCATTCCTACCTCCCAATGGTCCATTCCTACCCCACACAGCTCCCAATGCTCCATTCCTATCCTACACAGATCCCAAGGGTCCATTCCTACCCTACACAGCTCCCAATGGCCAATTCCTACCCTACACAGCTCCCAACAGCCCATTCCCACCCTACACAGCTCCCAATGGCCCATTCCTACCCTACACAGCTCCCAATGGCCGATTCCTACCCTACACAGCTTCCAATGGTCCATTCCTACCCTCCACAGCTCCCAATGGCCCATTCCTACCCTACACAGCTCCCAATGGTCCATTCCTACCCTACACAGCTCCCAATGACCCATTCCTACCCTCCACAGCTCCCAATGCTCCATTCCTACCTCACAATGGTCCATTCCTACCATTCCTACCTCACAATGTTCCATTCCTACCCTTAACAGCTCCCAATGGTGGATTCCTACCCTACACAGCTCCCAATGGTCCATTCCTATCCTACACAGATCCCAAGGGTCCATTCCTACCCTACACAGCTCCCAATGGCCCATTCCTACACTACACAGCTCCCAACGGCCCATTCCCACCCTCCACAGCTCCCAATGGCCCATTCCTACCCTCCACAGCTCCCAATGGCCCATTCCTACCCTCCACAGCTCCCAATGGTCCATTCCTACCTTCCACAGCTCCCAATGGCCCATTCCTACCCTCCACAGCTCACAATGGCCCATTCCTACCCTCCACAGCTCCCAACGGCCCATTCCCACCCTACACAGCTCCCAATGGTCCATTCCTACCCTCCACAGCTCCCAATGGCCCGTTCCCACCCTACACAGATCCCAATGGCCCATTCCTACCCTACACAGCTCCCAATGGCCCATTCCTACACTACACAGATCCCAATGGTCCATTCCTACCCTACACAGCTCCCAATGGCCCATTCGTACCCTCCACAGCTTCCAATGCTCCATTCCTACCCTACACAGCTCCCAATGGTCCATTCCTACCTCACAATGGTCCATTCCTACCCTACACAGCTCCAAACGGCCCATTCCGACCCTACACAGCTCCCAATGCTCCATTACTACCCTACACAGCTCCCAATGGCCCATTCCTACCTCACAATGGTCCATTCCTACCCTACAGAGCTCCCAATGGACCATTCCTACCCTAAACAGCTCCCAATGGTGTATTCCTACCCTACAGAGCTCCCAATGGCCCATTCCTACCCTAAACAGCTCCCAATGGTCCATTCCTACCTCCCAATGGTCCATTCCTACCCCACACAGCTCCCAATGGCCCATTCCTACCCTACACAGCTCCCAACGGCCAATTCCTACCCTACACAGCTCCCAATGGTCCATTCCTATCCTACACAGATCCCAAGGGTCCATTCATACCCTACACAGCTCCCAATGGCCAATTCCTACCCTACACAGCTCCCAATGGTCCATTCCTACCTTCCACAGCTCCCAATGGCCCATTCTTACCTCACAATGGTCCATTCCTACCCTACACAGCTCCCAACGGCCCATTCCTACCCCACACAACTCCCAATGGTCCATTCCTACCCTACACAGCTCCCAATGGCCCATTACTACCTCCCAATGGCCCATTCCTACCCTACACAGCTCCCAATGGTCCATTCGTAACCTACACAGCTCCCAATGGTCCATTCCTACCCTACACAGCTCCCAATGGCCCATTCCTACCCTCCACAGCTCCCAATGGTCCATTCCTACCCTCCACAGCTCCCAATGGCCCATTCCTACCCTCCACAGCTCCCAATGGCCCATTCCTACCCTCCACAGCCCCATTCCTACCCTCCGCAGCTCCCAATGACCCATTCCTACCCTACACAGCTCACAACGGCCCATTCCTACCCTACACAGCTCCCAATGGTCCATTCCTACCCTACACAGCTCCCAATGGCCCATTCCTACCTCACAATGGTCCATTCCTACCCTACAGAGCTCCCAATGGCCCATTCCTACCCTAAACAGCTCCCAATGGTGTATTCCTACCCTACACAGCTCCCAATGGTCCATTCCTACCTCCCAATGGTCCATTCCTACCCCACACAGCTCCCAATGCTCCATTCCTATCCTACACAGATCCCAAGGGTCCATTCCTACCCTACACAGCTCCCAATGGCCAATTCCTACCCTACACAGCTCCCAACAGCCCATTCCCACCCTACACAGCTCCCAATGGCCCATTCCTACACTACACAGCTCCCAATGGCCGATTCCTACCCTACACAGCTTCCAATGGTCCATTCCTACCCTCCACAGCTCCCAATGGCCCATTCCTACCCTACACAGCTCCCAATGGTCCATTCCTACCCTACACAGCTCCCAATGACCCATTCCTACCCTCCACAGCTCCCAATGCTCCATTCCTACCTCACAATGGTCCATTCCTACCATTCCTACCTCACAATGGTCCATTCCTACCCTAAACAGCTCCCAATGGTGGATTCCTACCCTACACAGCTCCCAATGGTCCATTCCTATCCTACACAGATCCCAAGGGTCCATTCCTACCCTACACAGCTCCCAATGGCACATTCCTACACTACACAGCTCCCAACGGCCCATTCCCACCCTCCACAGCTCCCAATGGCCCATTCCTACCCTCCACAGCTCCCAATGGCCCATTCCTACCCTCCACAGCTCCCAATGGTCCATTCCTACCTTCCACAGCTCCCAATGGCCCATTCCTACCCTCCACAGCTCACAATGGCCCATTCCTACCCTCCACAGCTCCCAACGGCCCATTCCCACCCTACACAGCTCCCAATGGTCCATTCCTACCCTCCACAGCTCCCAATGGCCCATTCCCACCCTACACAGATCCCAATGGCCCATTCCTACCCTACACAGCTCCCAATGGCCCATTCCTACACTACACAGATCCCAATGGTCCATTCCTACCCTACACAGCTCCCAATGGCCCATTCGTACCTTCCACAGCTCCCAATGCTCCATTCCTACCCTACACAGCTCCCAATGGTCCATTCCTACCTCACAATGGTCCATTCCTACCCTACACAGCTCCAAACGGCCCATTCCGACCCTACACAGCTCCCAATGCTCCATTACTACCCTACACAGCTCCCAATGGCCCATTCCTACCTCACAATGGTCCATTCCTACCCTACACAGCTCCCAATGGCCCATTACTACCTCCCAATGGCCCATTCCTACCCTACACAGCTCCCAATGGTCCATTCGTAACCTACACAGCGCCCAATGGTCCATTCCTACCCTACACAGCTCCCAATGGCCCATTCCTACCCTCCACAGCTCCCAATGGTCCATTCCTACCCTCCACAGCTCCCAATGGCCCATTCCTACCCTCCACAGCTCCCAATGGCCCATTCCTACCCTCCACAGCCCCATTCCTACCCTCCGCAGCTCCCAATGACCCATTCCTACCCTACACAGCTCCCAATGGCCCATTCCTACCCTACACAGCTCCCAATGGTCCATTCCTACCCTACACAGCTCCCAATAGCCCATTCCTACCTCACGATGGTCCATTCCTACCCTACACAGCTCCCTATGGCCCATTCCTACCCTACACAGCTCCCAAAGGTCCATTCCTACCCTAAACGGCTCCCAATGGTCCATTCCTACCCTACAGAGCTCCCAATGGTCCATTCCTACCCTACACAGCTCCCTACGGCCCATTCCTACCCTACACAACTCCCAATGGTCCATTCCTACCCTACACAGCTCCCAACGGCCCATTCCTACCCTACACAGCTCCAAACGGTCCATTCCGACCCTCCACAGCTCCCAATCCTCCATTCCTACCCTACACAGCTCCCAATGGCCCATTCCTACCCTCCACAGCTCCCAATGGTCCCTTCCTACCCTCCACAGCTCCCAATGGTCCATTCCTACCCTCCACAGCTCCCAATGGCCCATTCCTACCCTCCACAGCTCCCAATGCTCCATTCCTACCCTACGCAGCTCCCAACGGCCCATTCCTACCCTACACAGCTCCCAATGGCCCATTCCTACCCTACACAGCTCCCAACGGCCAATTCCTACCCTACACAGCTCCCAATGGTCCATTCCTACCCTACACAGCTCCCAATGGTCAATTCCTACCCTACACAGCTCCCAATGGTCCATTCTTACCCCACACAGCTTCCTATGCTCCATTCCTACCCTACACAGCTCCAAACGGTCCATTCCGACCCTACACAGCTCCCAATCCTCCATTCCTACCCTACACAGCTCCCAATGGCCCATTCCTACCCTACACAGCTCCCAATGGCTCATTCCTACCCTAAACAGCTCCCAATGGTTCATTCCTACCCTACACAGCTCCCAATGGCCCATTCCTACCCTACACAGCTCCCAACGACCCATTCCTACCCTACACAACTCCCAATGGCCCATCCCTACCCTACACAGCTCCCAACGGCTCCCAATGGTCCATTCCTACCCTCCACAGCTCCCAATGGCCCATTCCTACCCTCCACAGCTCCCAATGGCCCATTCCTACCCTCCACAGCTCCCAATGGCCCATTCCTACCCTACACAGCTCCCAATGGTCCATTCCTACCCTCCACATCTCCCAATGGCCCATTCCTACCCTACACAGCTCCCAATGGTCCATTCCTACCTCCCAATGGTCCATTCCTACCCCACACAGCTTCCAATGCTCCATTCCTACCCTATACAGCTCCAAACGGCCCATTCCGACCCTACACAGCTCCCAATGCTCCATTCCTACCCTATACAGCTCCAAACGGCCCATTCCGACCCTACACAGCTCCCAATGCTCCATTCCTACCCTACACAGCTCCCAATGGCCCATTCCTACCTTACACAACTCCCAATGGCCCATTCCTACCCTAAACAGCTCCCAATGGTCCATTCCTACCCTACACAGCTCCCAATGGCCCATTCCTACCCTACACAGCTCCCAACGACCCATTCCTACCCTACACAGCTCCCAATGGCCCATTCCTACCCTACACAGCTCCCAACGGCTCCCAATGGTCCATTCCCACCCTCCACAGCTCCCAATGGCCCATTCCTACCTTCCACAGCTCCCAATGGCCAATTCCTACCCTAAACAGCTCCCAATGGCCCATTCCTACCCTACACAGCTCCCAACGGCTCCCAATGGTCCATTCCTACCCTCCACAGCTCCCAATGGCCCATTCCTACCCTCCACAGCTCCCAATGGCCCATTCCTACCCTCTACAGCTCCCAATGGTCCATTCCTACCCTCCACAGCTCCCAATGGCCCATTCTTACCCTCCACAGCTCCCAATGGCCCATTCCTACACTCCACAGCTCCAAATGACCCATTCCTACCCTCCACAGCTCCCAATGACCCATTCCTACCCTACACAGCTCCCAATGGCCCATTCCTACCCTCCACAGCTCCCAATGGCCCATTCCTACCCTCCACAGCTCCCAATGGTCCATTCCTACCCTACACAGCTCCCAATGGCCCATTCCTACCTTCCACAGCTCCCAATGCTCCATTCCTACCTTACACATCTCCCAACGGCCCATTCCTACCATACACAGCTCCCAATGGTCCATTCCTTCCCTACACAGCTCCCAATGGTCCATTCCTACACTACAAAGCTCGTAATGGTCCATTCCTACCTCCCAATGGTCGATTCCTACCCCACACAGCTTCCAATGCTCCATTCCTACACTACACAGCTCCAAACGGCCCATTCCGACCCTACACAGCTCTCAATCCTCCATTCCTACCCTACACAGCTCCCAATGCTCCATTCCTACCCTACACAGCTCCCAACGGCCCATTCCTACCCTACACAGCTCCCAATGGTCTATTCCTACCCTATACAGCTCCCAATGGTCCATTCCTACACTATACAGCTCCCAATGGCCAATTCCTACCCCACAGAGCTCCCAATGGTCCATTCCTACAATCCACAGCTCCCAATGGTCCATTCCTACCCTCAACAGCTCCCAATGGCCCATTCTTACCCTCCACAGCTCCCAATAGCCCATTCTTACCCTCAACGGCTCCCAATGGCCCATTCCTACCCTATACAGCTCCCAACGGCCCATTCCTACCCTACACAGCTCCCAATGGTCCATTCCTACCCTACACAGCTCCCAATGGTCCATTCCTACCTCCCAATGGTCCATTCCTACCCCACACAGCTTCCAATGCTCCATTCCTACCCTACACAGCTCCAAACGGCCCATTCCAACCCTACACAGCTCCCAATACTCCATTCCTACCCTAAACAGCTCCCAATGGCCCATTCCTACCCTACACAGCTCCCAATGGCCCATTCCTACCCTAAACAGCTCCCAATGGTCCATTCCTACCCTACACAGCTCCCAATGGCCCATTCCTACCATACACAGCTCCCAACGACCCATTCCTACCCTACACAGCTCCCAATGGCCCATTCCTACCCTACACAGCTCGCAACGGCTCCCAATGGTCCATTCCTACCCTGCACAGATCCCAATTGCCAATTCCTACCCTTCACAGCTCCCAATGGCCCATTCCTACCCTACACAGCTCCCAATGGTCCATTCCTACCCTACACATCTCCCAATGGCCCATTTTTACCCTACACAGCTCCCAATAGGCCATTCCTACCCTCCACAGCTCCCAATGGTCCATTCCTACCCTACACAGTTACCAATGGCCCATTCCTACCCTACACAGCTCCCAATGGTCCATTCCTATCCTACAAAGCTCCCAATGGTCCATTCCTACCCTACACAGCTCCCAATTGCCCATTCCTACCATACACAGCTCCCAATGGCCCGTTCCTACCCTACACAGCTCCCAATTGCCCATTCCTACCATACACAGCTCCCAATGGCCCATTCCTACCCTACACAGCTCCGAATGGCCCATTCCTACCCTACACAGATCCCAACTGCCCATTCCCACCCTACACAGTTCCCAATGGCCCATTCTTACCCTACACAGCTCCCAATGGCCCATTCCTACCCTCCACAGCTCCCAATGGTCCATTCCTACCTCCCAATGGTCCATTCCTACCCCACACAGCTTCCAATGCTCCATTCCTACCCTACACAGCTCCAAACGGCCAATTCCGACCCTACACAGCTCCCAATGCTCCATTCCTACCCTACACCGCTCCCAATGGCCCATTCCTACCTTACACAACTCCCAATGGCCCATTCCTACCCTAAACATCTCCCAATTGTCCATTCCTACCCTACACAGCTCCCAATGGCCAATTCCTACCCTACACAGCTCCCAACGACCCATTCCTACCCTACACAGCTCCCAATTGCCCATTCCTACCCTACACAGCTCCCAACGGCTCCCAATGGCCCATTCCTACCCTCCACAGCTCCCAATGGCCCATTCCTACCCTCCACAGCTCCCAATGGCCCATTCCTACCCTACACAGCTCCCAATGGCCCATTCCTACCCTACACAGCTCCCAACGGCTCCCAATGGTCCATTCCTACCCTCCACAGCTCCCAATGGCCCATTCCTACCCTCCACAGCTCCCAATGGCCCATTCCTACCCTCCACAGCTCCCAATGGTCCATTCCTACCCTCCACAGCTCCCAATGGCCCATTCCTACACTCCACAGCTCCAAATGACCCATTCCTACCCTCCACAGCTCCCAATGACCCATTCCTACCCTACACAGCTCCCAATGGCCCATTCCTACCCTCCACAGCTCCCAATGGCAATTCCTACCCTCCACAGCTCCCAATGGTCAATTCCTACCCTACACAGCTCCCAATGGCCCATTCCTACCTTCCACAGCTCCCAATGCTCCATTCCTACCTTACACAGCTCCCAACGGCCCATTCCTACCATACACAGCTCCCAATGGTCCATTCCTTCCCTACACAGCTCCCAATGGTCCATTCCTACCCTACACAGCTCGCAATGGTCCATTCCTACCTCCCAATGGTCCATTCCTACCCCACACAGCTTCCAATGCTCCATTCCTACCCTACACAGCTCCAAACGGCCAATTCCGACCCTACACAGCTCCCAATCCTCCATTCCTACCCTACACAGCTCCCAATGGCCCATTCCTACCTACACAGCTCCCAATGGCCCATTCCTACCCTAAACAGCTCCCAATGGTCCATTCCTACCCTACACAGCTCCCAATGCTCCATTCCTACCCTACACAGCTCCCAACGACCCATTCCTACCCTACACAGCTCCCAATGGCCCATCCCTACCCTACACAGCTCCCAACGGCTCCCAATGGTCCATTCCTACCCTCCATAGCTCCCAATGGCCCATTCCTACCCTCCACAGCTCCCAATGGCCCATTCCTACCCTCCACAGCTCCCAATGGCCCATTCCTACCCTCCACAGCTCCCAATGGCCCATTCCTACCCTTCCACAGCTCCCAATGGCCCATTCCTACCCTCCACAGCTCCCAATGGCCCATTCCTACCCTACACAGCTCCCAATGGTCCATTCCTACCCTACACATCTCCCAATGTCCCATTCCTACCCTACACAGCTCCCAATGGTCCATTTTTACCCTCCACAGCTCCCAATGGTCCATTCCTACCTCCCAATGGTCCATTCCTACCCCACACAGCTTCCAATGCTCCATTCCTACCCTACACAGCTCCAAACGGCCCATTCCGACCCTACACAGCTCCCAATGCTCCATTCCTACCCTACACAGCTCCCAATGGCCCATTCCTACCCTACACAGCTCCCAATGGCCCATTCCTACCCTAAACAGCTCCCAATGGTCCATTCCTACCCTACACAGCTCCCAATGGCCCATTCCTACCCTACACAGCTCCCAACGACCCATTCCTACCCTACACAGCTCCCAATGGCCCATTCCTACCTACCCTACACAGCTCCAAACGGCTCCCAATGGTCCATTCCTTCCCTCCACATCTCCCAATGGCCCATTCCTACCCTCCACAGCTCCCAATGGCCCATTTCTACCCTACACAGCTCCCAATGGTCCATTCCTACCCTACACATCTCCCAATGGCCCATTTTTACCCTACACAGCTCCCAATGGTCCATTCCTACCCTACACAGTTCCCAATGGCCCATTCCTACCCTACACAGCTCCCAATGGCCCATTCCTACCCTCCACAGCTCCCAATGGCCCATTCCTACCCTACACAGCTCCCAATGGTCCATTCCTACCCTACACAGCTCCCAATGGCCAATTCCTACCCTAAACAGCTCCCAATGGTCCATTCCTACCCTACACAGCTCCCAATGGCCCATTCCTACCCTACACAGCTCCCAACGACCCATTCCTACCCTACACAGCTCCCAATGGCCCATCCCTACCCTACACAGCTCCCAACGGCTCCCAATGGTCCATTCCTACCCTCCACAGCTCCCAATGGCCCATTCCTACCCTCCACAGCTCCCAATGGCCCATTCCTACCTTCCACAGCTCCCAATGGCCCATTCCTACCCTACACAGCTCCCAATGGTCCATTCCTACCCTACACATCTCCCAATGTCCCATTCCTACCCTACACAGCTCCCAATGGTCAATTCCTACCCTCCACAGCTCCCAATGGTCCATTCCTACCTCCCAATGGTCCATTCCTACCCCACACAGCTTCCAATGCTCCATTCCTACCCTACACAGCTCCAAACGGCCCATTCCGACCCTACACAGCTCCCAATGCTCCATTCCTACCCTACACAGCTCCCAATGGCCCATTCCTACCCTACACAGCTCCCAATGGCCCATTCCTACCCTAAACAGCTCCCAATGGTCCATTCCTACCCTACACAGCTCCCAATGGCCCATTCCTACTCTACACAGCTCCCAACGACCCATTCCTACCCTACACAGCTCCCAATGGCCCATTCCTACCTACCCTACACAGCTCCCAACGGCTCCCAATGGTCCATTCCTACCCTCCACATCTCCCAATGGCCCATTCCTACCCTCCACAGCTCCCAATGGCCCATTTCTACCCTACACAGCTCCCAATGGTCCATTCCTACTTTACACATCTCCCAATGGCCCATTTTTACCCTACACAGCTCCCAATGGTCCATTCCTACCCTACACAGTTCCCAATGGCCCATTCCTACCCTACACAGCTCCCAATGGCCCATTCCTACCCTCCACAGCTCCCAATTGCCCATTCCTACCCTACACAGCTCCCAATGGTCCATTCCTACCCTACACATCTCCCAATGGCCCATTTTTACCCTACACAGCTCCCAATGGTCCATTCCTACCCTACACAGTTCCCAATGGCCCATTCCTACCCTACACAGCTCCCAATGGCCCATTCCTACCCTCCACAGCTCCCAATGGTCCATTCCTACCCTCCACAGCTCCCAATGGCCCATTCCTACCCTAAACAGCTCCCAATGGTCCATTCCTACCCTACACAGCTCCCAATGGCCCATTCCTACCCTACACAGCTCCCAACGACCCATTCCTACCCTACACAGCTTCCAATGGCCCATTCCTACCCTACACAGCTCGCAACGGCTCCCAATGGTCCATTCCTACCCTCCATAGCTCCAAATGGCCCATTCCTACCCTTCACAGGTCCCAATGGCCCATTCCTACCCTCTACAGCTCCCAATGGTCAATTCCTACCCTCCACAGCTCCCAATGGCCCATTCCTACCCTCCACAGCTCCCAATGGCCAATTCCTACCCTCCACAGCTCCCAATGGTCCATTCCTACCCTACACATCTCCCAATGGCCCATTTTTACCCTACATAGCTCCCAATAGGCCATTCCTACCCTCCACAGCTCCCAATGGCCCATTCCTACCCTACACAGCTCCCAATGGTCCATTCCTACCCTACACATCTCCCAATGTCCCATTCCTACTCTACACAGCTCCCAATGGTCCATTCCTACCCTCCACAGCTCCCAATGGTCCATTCCTACCTCCCAATGGTCCATTCCTACCCCACACAGCTCCCAATGGCCCATTCCTACCCTACATACAGTACGCGTTTAAAAAACGTCAACAAAGGTACGGTAAAGGTACGGTAACGGTACGGTAACGGTACGGTAACAGTAGAGTACGGTAAGAGTACCACACGGTACTTTAATCGCCTCAACAGTACTACGAAAGGTACTTCAATGGTACGGTAGAGGTAACGGTACGGTAACAGTAGGGTACGGTAAAAGTACCACACGGTACTTTAATCGCCTCAACAGTACTACGAATGGTACTTCAATGGTACAGTAAGGTACTACGGAAAATACTTTACATGTGTGTACAGAAGTACTACAGGCTGAGTGGTGCGAAAGCTAACGCCATTGGTTAACCACGCCGTTGAGCAAGAGTACTTACACACGTACACGGACTCTCAAGGGTAGTTGGTAGGTACAAATGTAGATCTACGTGCATCATAGTAGCAATCTACACTGTTCGCGCGTGAGTAAAGCAGGTAATTAGACCAACGCCTAGTAAGCAATACATATAGAAACGAGCCTATTGTATAGAAGCTTACAGGTTATCCTAGCACTCTCGAGCGTCCTTCTACTCTGTTACAAACTACAAGCGAACAAACCTACAGTAACAATGTGCAATAAACTTGGCTCTAAATAGAACGCGCTCCGTCACGGACGTGTACGGACGCCGTTCCCGCATACGTAGTTATGCCAGCTAGCTATATAGCCACCACGGCCGGCCTAGCTACTATCACAACAACAACCAGCTATATACTATCGCAAAATAATGCGTCAGCGTATACTGTAGCGCTTTTGCGTCATTTGCCATTTATACACTCAGTTTAGTAAGCTGCGATCTCTTGCACGGTTGTACGTTTATAAGCGTATACTGGCGTAGCGCTGTGCACGGACTGGTATATGGACTAGTTCACTGGAGTCCACTGTCGGAATAGTATATACGTGGTGAGTATTAGAGCGACTCTATCTGAACAGAGTACTTGGGCAGTACCGAGGGCGGTACTTTTTAGAGTATATATTTCACCAGTACTTTGTGGAGTACTTTAGCGGTATTTGAGCGGTACTTTTGGAGTACTCTAGCGGTACTTCTGGAGTACTCTAGCGGTACTTTATGAGTATCTGAACGGTACGTAAAAGTATCGGAACGGTACTCGGAGGGTATCTGAACGGTACGTGAAAGGTACTTGGAGGGTATCTGAACGGTACGCGGAGAGTACATGAACGGTACTGGAACAGTAATACCGTTACCTTTACCGTACCTTTACCGTACTTTTGTTGACATTTTTTTGACGCATACTGTAGCTCCCAACGACCCATTCCTACCCTACACAGCTCCCAATGGCCCATTCCTACCCTACACAGCTCGCAACGGCTCCCAATGGTCCATTCCTACCCTCCACAGATCCCAATGGCCAATTCCTACCCTCCACAGCTCCCAATGGCCCATTCCTACCCTACACAGCTCCCAATGGTCCATTCCTACCCTACACATCTCCCAATGGCCCATTTTTACCATACACAGCTCCCAATAGGACATTCCTACCCTCCACAGCTCCCAATGGTCCATTCCTACCCTACACAGTTACCAATGGCCCATTCCTACCCTACACAGCTCCCAACGGTCCATTCCTATCCTACACAGCTCCCAATGGTCCATTCCTACCCTACACAGCTCCCAATGGCCCATTCCTACCCTACACAGCTCCCAATGGCCCATTCCTACCCTACACAGCTCCCAATGGCCCATTCCTACCCTACACAGATCCCAACTGCCCATTCCCACCCTACACAGCTCCCAATGGCCCATTCCTACCCTACACAGCTCCCAATGGCCCATTCCTACCCTCCACAGCTCCCAATGGTCCATTCCTACCCTCCACAGCTCCCAATGGCCCATTCCTACCCTTCACAGCTCCCAATGGCCCATTCCTACCCTACACAGCTCCCAATGACCCATTCCTACCCTCCACAGCTCCCAATGGCCCATTCCTACCCTCCAGAGCTCCCAATGGCCCATTCCTACCCTCCACAGCTCCCAATGGCCAGTTCCTACCCTACACAACTCCCAATGGTCCATTCCTACCCTACACAGCTCTCAATGGCCCATTCCTACCTTCCACAGCTCCCAATGCTCCATTCCTACCTTACACAGCTCCCAACGGCCCATTCCTACCCTACACAGCTCCCAATGGTCCATTCCTACCCTACACAGCTCCCAATGGTCAATTCCTACCCTACACAGCTCCCAATGGTCCATTCCTACCCCACACAGCTTCCAATGCTCCATTCCTACCCTACACAGCTCCAAACGGCCCATTCCGACCCTACACAGCTCCCAATCCTCCATTCCTACCCTACACAGCTCCCAATCGCCCATTCCTATCCTACACAGCTCCCAATGGCCCATTCCTACCCTAAACAGTTCCCAATGGTCCATTCCTACCCTACACAGCTCCCAATGGCCCATTCCTACCCTACACAGCTCCCAACGACCCATTCCTACCCTACACAGCTCCCAATGGCCCATCCCTACCCTACACAGCTCCAAACGGCTCCCAATGGTCCATTCCTACCCTCCACAGCTCCCAATGGCCCATTCCTACCCTCCACAGCTCCCAATGGCCCATTCCTACCCTCCACAGCTCCCAATGGCCCATTCCTACCCTACACAGCTCCCAATGGTCCATTCCTACCCTACACATCTCCCAATGTCCCATTCCTACCCTACACAGCTCCCAATGGTCCATTCCTACCCTCCACAGCTCCCAATGGTCCATTCCTACCTCCCAATGGTCCATTCCTACCCCACACAGCTTCCAATGCTCCATTCCTACCCTACACAGCTCCAAACGGCCCATTCCGACCCTACACAGCTCCCAATGCTCCATTCCTACCCTACACAGCTCCCAATGGCCCATTCCTACCCTACACAGCTCCCAATGGCCCATTCCTACCCTAAACAGCTCCCAATGGTCCATTCCTACCCTACACAGCTCCCAATGGCCCATTCCTACCCTACACAGCTCCCAACGACCCATTCCTACCCTACACAGCTCCCAATGGCCCATTCCTACCTACCCTACACAGCTTCCAATGCTCCATTCCTACCCTACACAGCTCCAAACGGCCCATTCCGACCCTACACAGCTCCCAATGCTCCATTCCTACCCTACACAGCTCCCAATGGCCCATTCCTACCCTACACAGCTCCCAATGGCCCATTCCTACCCTAAACAGCTCCCAATGGTCCATTCCTACCCTACACAGCTCCCAATGGCCCATTCCTACCCTACACAGCTCCCAACTACCCATTCCTACCCTACACAGCTCCCAATGGCCCATTCCTACCTACCCTACACAGCTCCCAACGGCTCCCAATGGTCCATTCCTACCCTCCACATCTCCCAATGGCCCATTCCTACCCTCCACAGCTCCCAATGGCCCATTTCTACCCTACACAGCTCCCAATGGTCCATTCCTACCCTACACATCTCCCAATGGCCCATTTTTACCCTACACAGCTCCCAATGGTCCATTCCTACCCTACACAGTTCCCAATGGCCCATTCCTACCCTACACAGCTCCCAATGGCCCATTCCTACCCTCCACAGCTCCCAATGGCCCATTCCTACCCTACACAGCTCCCAATGGTCCATTCCTACCCTACACAGCTCCCAATGGCCAATTCCTACCCTAAACAGCTCCCAATGGTCCATTCCTACCCTACACAGCTCCCAATGGCCCATTCCTACCCTACACAGCTCCCAACGACCCATTCCTACCCTACACAGCTCCCAATGGCCCATCCCTACCCTACACAGCTCCCAACGGCTCCCAATAGTCCATTCCTACCCTCCACAGCTCCCAATTGCCCATTCCTACCCTCCACAGCTCCCAATGGCCCATTCCTACCCTCCACAGCTCCCAATGGCCCATTCCTACCCTACACAGCTCCCAATGGTCCATTCCTACCCTACACATCTCCCAATGTCCCATTCCTACCCTACACAGCTCCCAATGGTCCATTCCTACCCTCCACAGCTCCCAATGGTCCATTCCTACCTCCCAATGGTCCATTCCTACCCCACACAGCTTCCAATGCTCCATTCCTACCCTACACAGCTCCAAACGGCCCATTCCGACCCTACACAGCTCCCAATGCTCCATTCCTACCCTACACAGCTCCCAATGGCCCATTCCTACCCTACACATCTCCCAATGGCCCATTCCTACCCTAAACAGCTCCCAATGGTCCATTCCTACCCTACACAGCTCCCAATGGCCCATTCCTACCCTACACAGCTCCCAACGACCCATTCCTACCCTACACAGCTCCCAATGGCCCATTCCTACCTACCCTACACAGCTCCCAACGGCTCCCAATGGTCCATTCCTACCCTCCACATCTCCCAATGGCCCATTCCTACCCTCCACAGCTCCCAATGGTCCATTCCTACCCTACACATCTCCCAATGGCCCATTTTTACCCTACACAGCTCCCAATGGTCCATTCCTACCCTACACAGTTCCCAATGGCCCATTCCTACCCTACACAGCTCCCAATGGCCAATTCCTACCCTCCACAGCTCCCAATGGCCCATTCCTACCCTACACAGCTCCCAATGGTCCATTCCTACCCTACACATCTCCCAATGGCCCATTTTTACCCTACACAGCTCCCAATGGTCCATTCCTACCCTCCACAGCTCCCAATGGTCCATTCCTACCTCCCAATGGTCCATTCCTACCCCACACAGCTTCCAATGCTCCATTCCTACCCTACACAGCTCCAAACGGCCCATTCCGACCCTACACAGCTCCCAATGCTCCATTCCTACCCTACACAGCTCCCAATGGCCCATTCCTACCCTACACAGCTCCCAACGACCCATTCCTACCCTACAGAGCTCCCAATGGCCCATTACACTACACAGCTCCCAACGGCTCCCAATGGTCCATTCCTACCCTCCACATCTCCGAATGGCCCATTCCTACCCTCCACAGCTCCCAATGGCCCATTTCTATCCTACACAGCTCCCAATGGTCCATTCCTAACCTACACATCTCCCAATGGCCCATTTTTACCCTACACAGCTCCCAATGGTCCATTCCTACCCTACACAGTTCCCAATGGCCCATTCCTACCCTACACAGCTCCCAATGGCCCATTCCTACCCTCCACAGCTCCCAATGGTCCATTCCTACCCTCCACAGCTCTCAATGGCCCATTCCTACCCTCCACAGCTCCCAATGGCCGATTCCTACCCTCCACAGCTCCAAATGACCCATTCCTACCCTCCACAGCTCCCAATGACCCATTCCTACCCTACACAGCTCCCAATGGCCCATTCCTACCCTCCACAGCTCCCAATGGCCGATTCCTACCCTCCACAGCTCCCAATGGTCCATTCCTACCCTACACAGCTCCCAATGGCCCATTCCTACCTTCCACAGCTCCCAATGCTCCATTCCTACCTTACACAGCTCCCAATGGCCCATTCCTACCCTACACAGCTCCCAATGGTCAATTCCTACCCTACACAGCTCCCAATGGTCCATTCCTACCCTACACATCTCCCAATGGCCCATTTTTACCCTACACAGCTCCCAATGGTCCATTCCTACCCTACACAGTTCCCAATGGCCCATTCCTACCCTACACAGCTCCCAATGGCCCATTCCTACCCTCCACAGCTCCCAATGGTCCATTCCTACCCTCCACAGCTCTCGATGGCCCATTCCTACCCTCCACAGCTCCCAATGGCCCATTCCTATCCTCCACAGCTCCAAATGACCCATTCCTACCCTCCACAGCTCCCAATGACCCATTCCTACCCTACACAGCTCCCAATGGCCCATTCCTACCCTCCACAGCTCCCAAAGGCCGATTCCTACCCTCCACAGCTCCCAATGGTCCATTCCTACCCTACACAGCTCCCAATGGCCCATTCCTACCTTCCACAGCTCCCAATGCTCCATTCCTACCTTACACAGCTCCCAATGGCCCATTCCTACCCTACACAGTTCCCAATGGTCAATTCCTAACCTACACAGCTCCCAATGGTCCATTCCTACCCTACACAGCTCGCAATGGTCCATTCCTACATCCCAATGGTCCATTCCTACCCCACACAGCTTCCAATGCTCCATTCCTACCCTACACAGCTCCAAACGGCCAATTCCGACCCTACACAGCTCCCAATCCTCCATTCCTACCCTACACAGCTCCCAATGGCCCATTCCTACCTACACAGCTCCCAATGGCCCATTCCTACCCTAAACAGCTCCCAATGGTCCATTCCTACCCTACACAGCTCCCAATGGCCCATTCCTACCCTACACAGCTCCCAACGACCCATTCCTACCCTACACAGTTCCCAATGGCCTATTCCTACCCTACACAGCTCGCAACGGCTCCCAAAGGTCCATTCCTACCCTCCATAGCTCCCAATGGCCCATTCCTACCCTACACAGGTCCCAATGGCCCATTCCTACCCTCTACAGCTCCCAATGGTCAATTCCTACCCTCCACAGCTCCCAATGGCCCATTCCTACCCTCCACAGCTCCCAATGGTCCATTCCTACCCTCCACAGCTCCCAATGGTCCATTCCTACCCTACACATCTCCCAATGGCCCATTTTTACCCTACACAGCTCCCAATAGGCCATTCCTACCCTACACAGCTCCCAATGGTCCATTCCTACCATACACAGCTCCCAATGGCCCATTCCTACCCTACACAGCTCCCAATGGTCCATTCCTACCCTACACAGCTCGCAACGGCCCATTCCTACCCTACACAGCTCCCAATGGTCTATTCCTACCCTATACAGCTCCCAATGGTCCATTCCTACACTATACAGCTCCCAATGGCCCATTCCTACCCCACAGAGCTACCAATGGTCCATTCCTACAATCCACAGCTCCCAATGATCCATTCCTACCCTAAACAGCTCCCAATGGCCCATTCCTACCCTCCACAGCTCCCAATGGCCCATTTTTACCCTCCACAGCAATGGTCTATTCCTACCCTATACAGCTCCCAATGGTCCATTCCTACACTATACAGCTCCCGATGGCCCATTCCTACCCCACAGAGCTCCCAATGGTCCATTCCTACAATCCACAGCTCCCAATGGTCCATTCCTACACTCAACAGCTCCCAATGGTCCATTCCTACAATCCACAGCTCCCAATGGTCCATTCCTACCTCCCAATGGTCCATTCCTACCCCACACAGCTTCCAATGCTCCATTCCTACACTACACAGCTCCAAACGGCCCATTCCAACCCTACACAGCTCCCAATGCTCCATTCCTACCCTACACAGCTCCCAATGGCCCATTCCTACCCTACACAGCTCCCAATGGCCGATTCCTACCCTAAACAGCTCCCAATGGTCCATTCCTACCCTACACAGCTCTCAATGGCCCATTCCTACCCTACACAGCTCCCAACAACCCATTCCTACCCTACACAGCTCCCAATGGCCCCTTCCTACCCTACACAGCTCCCAACGGCTCCCAATGGTCCATTCCTACCCTCCACAGATCCCAATGGCCAATTCCTACCCTCCACAGCTCCCAATGGCCCATTCCTACCCTACACAGCTCCCAATGGTCCATTCCTACCCTACACAGCTCCCAATGGTCCATTCCTACCTCCCAATGGTCCATTCCTACCCCACACAGCTTTCAATGCTCCATTCTTACCCTACACAGCTCTAAACGGCCCATTCCGACCCTACACAGCTCCCAATCCTCCATTCCTACCCTACACAGCTCCCAATGGCCCATTCCTACCCTACACAGCTCCCAATTGCCCATTCCTACCCTAAACAGCTCCCAATGGTCCATTCCTACCCTACACAGCTCCCAATGGCCCATTCCTACCCTACACAGCTCCCAACGACCCATTCCTACCCTACACAGCTCCCAATGGCCCATTCCTACCCTACACAGCTCCCAATGGTCCATTCCTACCCTCCACAGCTCTCGATGGCCCATTCCTACCCTCCACAGCTCCCAATGGCCCATTCCTACCCTCCACAGCTCCAAATGACCCATTCCTACCCTCCACAGCTCCCAATGACCCATTCCTACCCTACACAGCTCCCAATGGCCCATTCCTACCCTCCACAGCTCCCAAAGGCCGATTCCTACCCTCCACAGCTCCCAATGGTCCATTCCTACCCTACACAGCTCCCAATGGCCCATTCCTACCTTCCACAGCTCCCAATGCTCCATTCCTACCTTACACAGCTCCCAATGGCCCATTCCTACCCTACACAGTTCCCAATGGTCAATTCCTAACCTACACAGCTCCCAATGGTCCATTCCTACCCTACACAGCTCGCAATGGTCCATTCCTACATCCCAATGGTCCATTCCTACCCCACACAGCTTCCAATGCTCCATTCCTACCCTACACTGCTCCAAACGGCCCATTCCGACCCTACACAGCTCCCACTCCTCCATTTCTACCCTACACAGCTCCCAATGGCCCATTCCTACCCTACACAGCTCCCAACAACCCATTCCTACCCTACACAGCTCCCAATGGCCCCTTCCTACCCTACACAGCTCCCAACGGCTCCCAATGGTCCATTCCTACCCTCCACAGATCCCAATGGCCAATTCCTACCCTCCACAGCTCCCAATGGCCCATTCCTACCCTACACAGCTCCCAATGGTCCATTCCTACCCTATTCCGACCCTACACAGCTCCCAATCCTCCATTCCTACCCTACACAGCTCCCAATGGCCCATTCCTACCCTACACAGCTCCCAATTGCCCATTCCTACCCTAAACAGCTCCCAATGGTCCATTCCTACCCTACACAGCTCCCAATGGCCCATTCCTACCCTACACAGCTCCCAACGACCCATTCCTACCATACACAGCTCCCAATGGCCCATTCCTACCCTACACAGCTCCCAACGGCTCCCAATGGTCCATTCCTACCCTCCACAGCTCCCAATGGTCCATTCCTACCTCCCAATGGTCCATTCCTACCCCACACAGCTTCCAATGCTCCATTCCTACCCTACACAGCTCCAAACGGCCCATTCCGACCCTACACAGCTCCCAATGCTCCATTCCTACCCTACACAGCTCCCAATGGCCCATTCCTACCCTACACAGCTCCCAATTGCCCATTCCTACCCTAAACAGCTCCCAATGGTCCATTCCTACCCTACACAGCTCCCAATGGCCCATTCCTACCCTACACAGCTCCCAACGACCCATTCCTACCCTACACAGCTCCCAATGGCCCATTCCTACCTACCCTACACAGCTCCCAACGGCTCCCAATGGTCCATTCCTACCCTCCACATCTCCCAATGGCCCATTCCTACCCTCCACAGCTCCCAATGGCCCATTTCTACCCTACACAGCTCCCAATGGTCCATTCCTACCCTACACATCTCCCAATGGCCCATTTTTACCCTACACAGCTCCCAATGGTCCATTCCTACCCTACACAGTTCCCAATGGCCCATTCCTACCCTACACAGCTCCCAATGGCCCATTCCTACCCTCCACAGCTCCCAATGGCCCATTCCTACCCTACACAGCTCCCAATGGTCCATTCCTACCCTACACATCTCCCAATGGCCCATTTTTACCCTACACAGCTCCCACTGGTCCATTCCTACCCTACACAGTTCCCAATGGCCCATTCCTACCCTACACAGCTCCCAATGGCCCATTCCTACCCTCCACAGCTCCCAATGGCCGATTCCTACCCTACACAGCTTCCAATGGTCCATTCCTACCCTCCACAGCTCCCAATGGCCCATTCCTACCCTACACAGCTCCCAATGGTCCATTCCTACCCTACACAGCTCCCAATGACCCATTCCTACCCTCCACAGCTCCCAATGCTCCATTCCTACCTCACAATGGTCCATTCCTACCATTCCTACCTCACAATGTTCCATTCCTACCCTTAACAGCTCCCAATGGTGGATTCCTACCCTACACAGCTCCCAATGGTCCATTCCTATCCTACACAGATCCCAAGGGTCCATTCCTACCCTACACAGCTCCCAATGGCCCATTCCTACACTACACAGCTCCCAACGGTCCATTCCCACCCTCCACAGCTCCCAATGGCCCATTCCTACCCTCCACAGCTCCCAATGGCCCATTCCTACCCTCCACAGCTCCCAATGGTCCATTCCTACCTTCCACAGCTCCCAATGGCCCATTCCTACCCTCCACAGCTCACAATGGCCCATTCCTACCCTCCACAGCTCCCAACGGCCCATTCCCACCCTACACAGCTCCCAATGGTCCATTCCTACCCTCCACAGCTCCCAATGGCCCATTCCCACCCTACACAGATCCCAATGGCCCATTCCTACCCTACACAGCTCCCAATGGCCCATTCCTACACTACACAGATCCCAATGGTCCATTCCTACCCTACACAGCTCCCAATGGCCCATTCGTACCCTCCACAGCTCCCAATGCTCCATTCCTACCCTACACAGCTCCCAATGGTCCATTCCTACCTCACAATGGTCCATTCCTACCCTACACAGCTCCAAACGGCCCATTCCGACCCTACACAGCTCCCAATGCTCCATTACTACCCTACACAGCTCCCAATGGCCCATTCCTACCTCACAATGGTCCATTCCTACCCTACAGACCTCCCAATGGACCATTCCTACCCTAAACAGCTCCCAATGGTGTATTCCTACCCTACAGAGCTCCCAATGGCCCATTCCTACCCTAAACAGCTCCCAATGGTCCATTCCTACCTCCCAATGGTCCATTCCTACCCCACACAGCTCCCAATGGCCCATTCCTACCCTACACAGCTCCCAACGGCCAATTCCTACCCTACACAGCTCCCAATGGTCCATTCCTATCCTACACAGATCCCAAGGGTCCATTCATACCCTACACAGCTCCCAATGGCCAATTCCTACCCTACACAGCTCCCAATGGTCCATTCCTACCTTCCACAGCTCCCAATGGCCCATTCTTACCTCACAATGGTCCATTTCTACCCTACACAGCTCCCAACGGCCCATTCCTACCCCACACAACTCCCAATGGTCAATTCCTACCCTACACAGCTCCCAATGGCCCATTACTACATCCCAATGGCCCATTCCTACCCTACACAGCTCCCAATGGTCCATTCGTAACCTACACAGCTCCCAATGGTCCATTCCTACCCTACACAGCTCCCAATGGCCCATTCCTACCCTCCACAGCTCCCAATGGCCCATTCCTGCCCTCCACAGCTCCCAATGGTCCATTCCTACCCTCCACAGCTCCCAATGGCCCATTCCTACCCTCCACAGCTCCCAATGGCCCATTCCTACCCTCCACAGCCCCATTCCTACCCTCCGCAGCTCCCAATGACCCATTCCTACCCTACACAGCTCACAACGGCCCATTCCTACCCTACACAGCTCCCAATGGTCCATTCCTACCCTACACAGCTCCCAATGGCCCATTCCTACCTCACAATGGTCCATTCCTACCCTACAGAGCTCCCAATGGCCCATTCCTACCCTAAACAGCTCCCAATGGTGTATTCCTACCCTACACAGCTCCCAATGGTCCATTCCTACCTCCCAATGGTCCATTCCTACCCCACACAGCTCCCAATGCTCCATTCCTATCCTACACAGATCCCAAGGGTCCATTCCTACCCTACACAGCTCCCAATGGCCAATTCCTACCCTACACAGCTCCCAACAGCCCATTCACACCCTACACAGCTCCCAATGGCCCATTCCTACCCTACACAGCTCCCAATGGCCGATTCCTACCCTACACAGCTTCCAATGGTCCATTCCTACCCTCCACAGCTCCCAATGGCCCATTCCTACCCTACACAGCTCCCAATGGTCCATTCCTACCCTACACAGCTCCCAATGACCCATTCCTACCCTCCACAGCTCCCAATGCTCCATTCCTACCTCACAATGGTTCATTCCTACCATTCCTACCTCACAATGGTCCATTCCTACCCTAAACAGCTCCCAATGGTGGATTCCTACCCTACACAGCTCCCAATGGTCCATTCCTATCCTACACAGATCCCAAGGGTCCATTCCTACCCTACACAGCTCCCAATGGCCCATTCCTACACTACACAGCTCCCAACGGCCCATTCCCACCCTCCACAGCTCCCAATGGCCCATTCCTACCCTCCACAGCTCCCAATGGCCCATTCCTACCCTCCACAGCTCCCAATGGTCCATTCCTACCTTCCACAGCTCCCAATGGCCCATTCCTACCCTCCACAGCTCACAATGGCCCATTCCTACCCTCCACAGCTCCCAACGGCCCATTCCCACCCTACACAGCTCCCAATGGTCCATTCTTACCCTCCACAGCTCCCAATGGCCCATTCCCACCCTACACAGATCCCAATTGCCCATTCCTACCCTACACAGCTCCCAATGGCCCATTCCTACACTACACAGATCCCAATGGTCCATTCCTACCCTACACAGCTCCAAATGGCCCATTCGTACCTTCCACAGCTCCCAATGCTCCATTCCTACCCTACACAGCTCCCAATGGTCCATTCCTACCTCACAATGGTCCATTCCTACCCTACACAGCTCCAAACGGCCCATTCCGACCCTACACAGCTCCCAATGCTCCATTACTACCCTACACAGCTCCCAATGGCCCATTCCTACCTCACAATGGTCCATTCCTACCCTACACAGCTCCCAATGGCCCATTACTACCTCCCAATGGCCCATTCCTACCCTACACAGCTCCCAATGGTCCATTCGTAACCTACACAGCGCCCAATTGTCCATTCCTACCCTACACAGCTCCCAATGGCCCATTCCTACCCTCCACAGCTCTCAATGGTCCATTCCTACCCTCCACAGCTCCCAATGGCCCATTCCTACCCTCCACAGCTCCCAATGGCCCATTCCTACCCTCCACAGCCCCATTCCTACCCTCCGCAGCTCCCAATGACCCATTCCTACCCTACACAGCTCCCAATGGCCCATTCCTACCCTACACAGCTCCCAATGGTCCATTCCTACCCTACACAGCTCCCAATAGCCCATTCCTACCTCACGATGGTCCATTCCTACCCTACACAGCTCCCTATGGCCCATTCCTACCCTACACAGCTCCCAAAGGTCCATTCCTACCCTAAACGGCTCCCAATGGTCCATTCCTACCCTACAGAGCTCCCAATGGTCCATTCCTACCCTACACAGCTCCCAACGGCCCATTCCTACCCTACACAGCTCCCAATGGTCCATTCCTACCCTACACAGCTCCCAACGGCCCATTCCTACCCTACACAGCTCCAAACGGTCCATTCCGACCCTCCACAGCTCCCAATCCTCCATTCCTACCCTCCACAGCTCCCAATGGCCCATTCCTACCCTCCACAGCTCCCAATGGTCCCTTCCTACCCTCCACAGCTCCCAATGGTCCATTCCTACCCTCAACAGCTCCCAATGGCCCATTCCTACCCTCCACAGCTCCCAATGCTCCATTCCTACCCTACGCAGCTCCCAACGGCCCATTCCTACCCTACACAGCTCCCAATGGCCCATTCCTACCCTACACAGCTCCCAACGGCCAATTCCTACCCTACACAGCTCCCAATGGTCCATTTCTACCCTACACAGCTCCCAATGGTCAATTCCTACCCTACACAGCTCCCAATGGTCCATTCCTACCCCACACAGCTTCCTATGCTCCATTCCTACCCTACACAGCTCCAAACGGTCCATTCCGACCCTACACAGCTCCCAATCCTCCATTCCTACCCTACACAGCTCCCAATGGCCCATTCCTACCCTACACAGCTCCCAATGGCTCATTCCTACCCTAAACAGCTCCCAATGGTTCATTCCTACCCTACACAGCTCCCAATGGCCCATTCCTACCCTACACAGCTCCTAACGACCCATTCCTACCCTACACAACTCCCAATGGCCCATCCCTACCCTACACAGCTCCCAACGGCTCCCAATGGTCCATTCCTACCCTCCACAGCTCCCAATGGCCCATTCCTACCCTCCACAGCTCCCAATGGCCCATTCCTACCCTACACAGCTCCCAATGGTCCATTCCTACCCTCCACATCTCCCAATGGCCCATTCCTACCCTACACAGCTCCCAATGGTCCATTCCTACCTCCCAATGGTCCATTCCTACCCCACACAGCTTCCAATGCTCCATTCCTACCCTATACAGCTCCAAACGGCCCATTCCGACCCTACACAGCTCCCAATGCTCCATTCCTACCCTACACAGCTCCCAATGGCCCATTCCTACTTTACACAACTCCCAATGGCCCATTCCTACCCTAAACAGCTCCCAATGGTCCATTCCTACCCTACACAGCTCCCAATGGCCCATTCCTACCCTACACAGCTCCCAACGACCCATTCCTACCCTACACAGCTCCCAATGGCACATTCCTACTCTACACAGCTCCCAAAGGCTCCCAATGGTCCATTCCCACCCTCCACAGCTCCCAATGGCCCATTCCTACCTTCCACAGCTCCCAATGGCCAATTCCTACCCTAAACAGCTCCCAATGGCCCATTCCTACCCTACACAGCTTCCAACGGCTCCCAATGGTCCATTCCTACCCTCCACAGCTCCCAATGGCCCATTCCTACCCTCCACAGCTCCCAATGGCCCATTCCTACCCTCTACAGCTCCCAATGGTCCATTCCTACCCTCCACAGCTCCCAATGGCCCATTCTTACCCTCCACAGCTCCCAATGGCCCATTCCTACACTCCACAGCTCCAAATGACCCATTCCTACCCTCCACAGCTCCCAATGACCCATTCCTACCCTACACAGCTCCCAATGGCCCATTCCTACCCTCCACAGCTCCCAATGGCCCATTCCTACCCTCCACAGCTCCCAATGGTCCATTCCTACCCTACACAGCTCCCAATGGCCCATTCCTACCTTCCACAGCTCCCAATGCTCCATTCCTACCTTACACATCTCCCAACGGCCCATTCCTACCATACACAGCGCCCAATGGTCCATTCCTTCCCTACACAGCTCCCAATGGTCCATTCCTACCCTACACAGCTCGCAATGGTCCATTCCTACCTCCCAATGGTCGATTCCTACCCCACACAGCTTCCAATGCTCCATTCCTACACTACACAGCTCCAAACGGCCCATTCCGACCCTACACAGCTCTCAATACTCCATTCCTACCCTACACAGCTCCCAATGCTCCATTCCTACCCTACACAGCTCCCAACGGCCCATTCCTACCCTACACAGCTCCCAATGGTCTATTCCTACCCTATACAGCTCCCAATGGTCCATTCCTACACTATACAGCTCCCAATGGCCAATTCCTACCCCACAGAGCTCCCAATGGTCCATTCCTACAATCCACAGCTCCCAATGGTCCATTCCTACCCTCAACAGCTCCCAATGGCCCATTCTTACCCTCCACAGCTCCCAATAGCCCATTCTTACCCTCAACGGCTTCCAATGGCCCATTCCTACCCTATACAGCTCCCAACGGCCCATTCCTACCCTACACAGCTCCCAATGGTCCATTCCTACCCTACACAGCTCCCAATGGTCCATTCCTACCTCCCAATGGTCCATTCCTACCCCACACAGCTTCCAATGCTCCATTCCTACCCTACACAGCTCCAAACGGCCCATTCCAACCCTACACAGCTCCCAATACTCCATTCCTACCCTAAACAGCTCCCAATGGCCCATTCCTACCCTACACAGCTCCCAATGGCCCATTCCTACCCTAAACAGCTCCCAATGGTCCATTCCTACCCTACACAGCTCCCAATGGCCCATTCCTACCCTACACAGCTCCCAACGACCCATTCCTACCCTACACAGCTCCCAATGGCCCATTCCTACCCTACACAGCTCGCAACGGCTCCCAATGGTCCATTCCTACCCTCCACAGATCCCAATTGCCAATTCCTACCCTCCACAGCTCCCAATGGCCCATTCCTACCCTACACAGCTCCCAATGGTCCATTCCTACCCTACACATCTCCCAATGGCCCATTTTTACCCTACACAGCTCCCAATAGGCCATTCCTACCCTCCACAGCTCCCAATGGTCCATTCCTACCCTACACAGTTACCAATGGCCCATTCCTACCCTACACAGCTCCCAATGGTCCATTCCTATCCTACACAGCTCCCAATGGTCCATTCCTACCCTACACAGCTCCCAATTGCCCATTCCTACTATACACAGCTCCCAATGGCCTGTTCCTACCCTACACAGCTCCCAATTGCCCATTCCTACCATACACAGCTCCCAATGGCCCATTCCTACCCTACACAGCTCCGAATGGCCCATTCCTACCCTACACAGATCCCAACTGCCCATTCCCACCCTACACAGTTCCCAATGGCCCATTCCTACCCTACACAGCTCCCAATGGCCCATTCCTACCCTCCACAGCTCCCAATGGTCCATTCCTACCTCCCAATGGTCCATTCCTACCCCACACAGCTTCCACTGCTCCATTCCTACCCTACACAGCTCCAAACGGCCAATTCCGACCCTACACAGCTCCCAATGCTCCATTCCTACCCTACACCGCTCCCAATGGCCCATTCCTACCTTACACAACTCCCAATGGCCCATTCCTACCCTAAACATCTCCCAATGTTCCATTCCTACCCTACACAGCTCCCAATGGCCCATTCCTACCCTACACAGCTCCCAACGACCCATTCCTACCCTACACAGCTCCCAATTGCCCATTCCTACCCTACACAGCTCCCAACGGCTCCCAATGGCCCATTCCTACCCTCCACATCTCCCAATGGCCCATTCCTACCCTCCACAGCTCCCAATGGCCCATTCCTACCCTACACAGCTCCCAATGGCCCATTCCTACCCTACACAGCTCCCAACGGCTCCCAATGGTCCATTCCTACCCTCCACAGCTCCCAATGGCCCATTCCTACCCTCCACAGCTCCCAATGGCCCATTCCTATCCTCCACAGCTCCCAATGGTCCATTCCTACCCTCCACAGCTCCCAATGGCCCATTCCTACACTCCACAGCTCCAAATGACCCATTCCTACCCTCCACAGCTCCCAATGACCCATTCCTACCCTACACAGCTCCCAATGGCCCATTCCTACCCTCCACAGCTCCCAATGGCCCATTCCTACCCTCCACAGCTCCCAATGGTCCATTCCTACCCTACACAGCTCCCAATGGCCCATTCCTACCTTCCACAGCTCCCAATGCTCCATTCCTACCTTACACAGCTCCCAACGGCCCATTCCTACCATACACAGCTCCCAATGGTCCATTCCTTCCCTACACAGCTCCCAATGGTCCATTCCTACCCTACACAGCTCGCAATGGTCCATTCCTACCTCCCAATGGTCCATTCCTACCCCACACAGCTTCCAATGCTCCATTCCTACCCTACACAGCTCCAAACGGCCAATTCCGACCCTACACAGCTCCCAATCCTCCATTCCTACCCTACACAGCTCCCAATGGCCCATTCCTACCTACACAGCTCCCAATGGCCCATTCCTACCCTAAACAGCTCCCAATGGTCCATTCCTACCCTACACAGCTCCAAATGCTCCATTCCTACCCTACACAGCTCCCAACGACCCATTCCTACCCTACACAGCTCCCAATGGCCCATCCCTACCCTACACAGCTCCCAACGGCTCCCAATGGTCCATTCCTACCCTCCATAGCTCCCAATGGCCCATTCCTACCCTCCACAGCTCCCAATGGCCCATTCCTACCCTCCACAACTCCCAATGGCCCATTCCTACCCTCCACAGCTCCCAATGGCCCATTCCTACCCTACACAGCTCCCAATGGTCCATTCCTACCCTACACATCTCCCAATGTCCCATTCCTACCCTACACAGCTCCCAATGGTCCATTCCTACCCTCCACAGCTCCCAATGGTCCATTCCTACCTCCCAATGGTCCATTCCTACCCCACACAGCTTCCAATGCTCCATTCCTACCCTACACAGCTCCAAACGGCCCATTCCGACCCTACACAGCTCCCAATGCTCCATTCCTACCCTACACAGCTCCCAATGGCCCATTCCTACCCTACACAGCTCCCAATGGCCCATTCCTACCCTAAACAGCTCCCAATGGTCCATTCCTACCCTACACAGCTCCCAATAGCCCATTCCTACCCTACACAGCTCCCAACGACCCATTCCTACCCTACACAGCTCCCAATGGCCCATTCCTACCTACCCTACACAGCTCCCAACGGCTCCCAATGGTCCATTCCTACCCTCCACATCTCCCAATGGCCCATTCCTACCCTCCACAGCTCCCAATAGCCCATTTCTACCCTACACAGCTCCCAATGGTCCATTCCTACCCTACACATCTCCCAATGGCCCATTTTTACCCTACACAGCTCCCAATGGTCCATTCATACCCTACACAGTTCCCAATGGCCCATTCCTACCCTACACAGCTCCCAATGGCCCATTCCTACCCTCCACAGCTCCCAATGGCCCATTCCTACCCTACACAGCTCCCAATGGTCCATTCCTACCCTACACAGCTCCCAATGGCCAATTCCTACCCTAAACAGCTCCCAATGGTCCATTCCTACCCTACACAGCTCCCAATGGCCCATTCCTACCCTACACAGCTCCCAACGACCCATTCCTACCCTACACAGCTCCAAATGGCCCATCCCTACCCTACACAGCTCCCAACGGCTCCCAATGGTCCATTCCTACCCTCCACAGCTCCCAATGGCCCATTCCTACCCTCCACAGCTCCCAATGGCCCATTCCTACCCTCCACAGCTCCCAATGGCCCATTCCTACCCTACACAGCTCCCAATGGTCCATTCCTACCCTACACATCTCCCAATGTCCCATTCCTACCCTACACAGCTCCCAATGGTTCATTCCTACCCTCCACAGCTCCCAATGGTCCATTCCTACCTCCCAATGGTCCATTCCTACCCCACACAGCTTCCAATGCTCCATTCCTACCCTACACAGCTCCAAACGGCCCATTCCGACCCTACACAGCTCCCAATGCTCCATTCCTGCCCTACACAGCTCCCAATGGCCCATTCCTACCCTACACAGCTCCCAATGGTCCATTCCTACCCTAAACAGCTCCCAATGGTCCATTCCTACCCTACACAGCTCCCAATGGCCCATTCCTACCCTACACAGCTCCCAACGACCCATTCCTACCCTACACAGCTCCCAATGGCCCATTCCTACCTACCCTACACAGCTCCCAACGGCTCCCAATGGTCCATTCCTACCCTCCACATCTCCCAATGGCCCATTCCTACCCTCCACAGCTCCCAATGGCCCATTTCTACCCTACACAGCTCCCAATGGTCCATTCCTACTTTACACATCTCCCAATGGCCCATTTTTACCCTACACAGCTCCCAATGGTCCATTCCTACCCTACACAGTTCCCAATGGCCCATTCCTACCCTACACAGCTCCCAATGGCCCATTCCTACCCTCCACAGCTCCCAATTGCCCATTCCTACCCTACACACCTCCCAATGGTCCATTCCTACCCTACACATCTCCCAATGGCCCATTTTTACCCTACACAGCTCCCAATGGTCCATTCCTACCCTACACAGTTCCCAATGGCCCATTCCTACCCTACACAGCTCCCAATGGCCCATTCCTACCCTCCACAGCTCCCAATGGTCCATTCCTACCTTCCACAGCTCCCAATGGCCCATTCCTACCCTAAACAGCTCCCAATGGTCCATTCCTACCCTACACAGCTCCCAATGGCCCATTCCTACCCTACACAGCTCCCAACGACCCATTCCTACCCTACACAGCTCCCAATGGCCCATTCCTACCCTACACAGCTCGCAACGGCTCCCAATGGTCCATTCCTACCCTCCATAGCTCCCAATGGCCCATTCCTACCCTCCACAGGTCCCAATGGCCCATTCCTACCCTCTACAGCTCCCAAAGGTCAATTCCTACCCTCCACAGCTCCCAATGGCCCATTCCTACCCTCCACAGCTCCCAATGGTCCATTCCTACCCTACACATCTCCCAATGGCCCATTTTTACCCTACATAGCTCCCAATAGGCCATTCCTACCCTCCACAGCTCCCAATGGCCCATTCCTACCCTACACAGCTCCCAATGGTCCATTCCTACCCTACACATCTCCCAATGTCCCATTCCTACTCTACACAGCTCCCAATGGTCCATTCCTACCCTCCACAGCTCCCAATGGTCCATTCCTACCTCCCAATGGTCCATTCCTACCCCACACAGCTCCCAATGGCCCATTCCTACCCTACATAGCTCCCAACGACCCATTCCTACCCTACACAGCTCCCAATGGCCCATTCCTACCCTACACAGCTCGCAACGGCTCCCAATGGTCCATTCCTACCCTCCACAGATCCCAATGGCCAATTCCTACCCTCCACAGCTCCCAATGGCCCATTCCTACCCTACACAGCTCCCAATGGTCCATTCCTACCCTACACATCTCCCAATGGCCCATTTTTACCCTACACAGCTCCCAATAGGACATTCCTACCCTCCACAGCTCCCTATGGTCCATTCCTACCCTACACAGTTACCAATGGCCCATTCCTACCCTACACAGCTCCCAATGGTCCATTCCTATCCTACACAGCTCCCAATGGTCCATTCCTACCCTACACAGCTCCCAATGGCCCATTCCTACCCTACACAGCTCCCAATGGCCCGTTCCTACCCTACACAGCTCCCAATGGCCCATTCCTACCCTACACAGATCCCAACTGCCCATTCCCACCCTACACAGCTCCCAATGGCCCATTCCTACCCTCCACAGCTCCCAATGGTCCATTCCTACCCTCCACAGCTCCTAATGGCCCATTCCTACCCTTCACAGCTCCCAATGGCCCATTCCTACCCTACACAGCTCCCAATGACCCATTCCTACCCTCCACAGCTCCCAATGACCCATTCCTACCCTCCACAGCTCCCAATGGCCCATTCCTACCCTCCAGAGCTCCCAATGGCCCATTCCTACCCTCCACAGCTCCCAATGGCCAGTTCCTACCCTACACAACTCCCAATGGTCCATTCCTACCCTACACAGCTCTCAATGGCCCATTCCTACCTTCCACAGCTCCCAATGCTCCATTCCTACCTTACACAGCTCCCAACGGCCCATTCCTACCCTACACAGCTCCCAATGGTCCATTCCTACCCTACACAGCTCCCAATGGTCAATTCCTACCCTACACAGCTCCCAATGGTCCATTCCTACCCCACACAGCTTCCAATGCTCCATTCCTACCCTACACAGCTCCAAACGGCCCATTCCGACCCTACACAGCTCCCAATCCTCCATTCCTACCCTACACAGCTCCCAATCGCCCATTCCTACCCTACACAGCTCCCAATGGCCCATTCCTACCCTAAACAGCTCCCAATGGTCCATTCCTACCCTACACAGCTCCCAATGGCCCATTCCTACCCTACACAGCTCCCAACGACCCATTCCTACCCTACACAGCTCCCAATGGCCCATCCCTACCCTACACAGCTCCCAACGGCTCCCAATGGTCCATTCCTACCCTCCACAGCTCCCAATGGCCCATTTCTACCCTCCACAGCTCCCAATGGCCCATTCCTACCCTCCACAGCTCCCAATGGCCCATTCCTACCCTACACAGCTCCCAATGGTCCATTCCTACCCTACACATCTCCCAATGTCCCATTCCTACCCTACACAGCTCCCAATGGTCCATTCCTACCCTCCACAGCTCCCAATGGTCCATTCCTACCTCCCAATGGTCCATTCCTACCCCACACAGCTTCCAATGCTCCATTCCTACCCTACACAGCTCCAAACGGCCCATTCCGACCCTACACAGCTCCCAATGCTCCATTCCTACCCTACACAGCTCCCAATGGCCCATTCCTACCCTACACAGCTCCCAATGGCCCATTCCTACCCTAAACAGCTCCCAATGGTCCATTCCTACCCTACACAGCTCCCAATAGCCCATTCCTACCCTACACAGCTCCCAACGACCCATTCCTACCCTACACAGCTCCCAATGGCCCATTCCTACCTACCCTACACAGCTTCCAATGCTCCATTCCTACCCTACACAGCTCTAAACGGCCCATTCCGACCCTACACAGCTCCCAATGCTCCATTCCTACCCTACACAGCTCCCAATGGCCCATTCCTACCCTACACAGCTCCCAATGGCCCATTCCTACCCTAAACAGCTCCCAATGGTCCATTCCTACCCTACACAGCTCCCAATGGCCCATTCCTATCCTACACAGCTCCCAACGACCCATTCCTACCCTACACAGCTCCCAATGGCCCATTCCTACCTACCCTACACAGCTCCCAACGGCTCCCAATCGTCCATTCCTACCCTCCACATCTCCCAATGGCCCATTCCTACCCTCCACAGCTCCCAATGGCCCATTTCTACCCTACACAGCTCCCAATGGTCCATTCCTACCCTACACATCTCCCAATGGCCCATTTTTACCCTACACAGCTCCCAATGGTCCATTCCTACCCTACACAGTTCCCAATGGCCCATTCCTACCCTACACAGCTCCCAATGGCCCATTCCTACCCTCCACAGCTCCCAATGCTCCATTCCTACCCTACACAGCTCCCAATGGCCCATTCCTACCCTACACATCTCCCAATGGCCCATTCCTACCCTAAACAGCTCCCAATGGTCCATTCCTACCCTACACAGCTCCCAATGGCCCATTCCTACCCTACACAGCTCCCAACGACCCATTCCTACCCTACACAGCTCCCAATGGCCCATTCCTACCTACCCTACACAGCTCCCAACGGCTCCCAATGGTCCATTCCTACCCTCCACATCTCCCAATGGCCCATTCCTACCCTCCACAGCTCCCAATGGTCCATTCCTACCCTACACATCTCCCAATGGCCCATTTTTACCCTACACAGCTCCCAATGGTCCATTCCTACCCTACACAGTTCCCAATGGCCCATTCCTACCCTACACAGCTCCCAATGGCCAATTCCTACCCTCAACAGCTCCCAATGGCCCATTCATACCCTACACAGCTCCCAATGGTCCATTCCTACCCTACACATCTCCCAATGGCCCATTTTTACCCTACACAGCTCCCAATGGTCCATTCCTACCCTACACAGTTCCCAATGGCCCATTCCTACCCTACACAGCTCCCAATGGCACATTCCTACCCTCCACAGCTCCCAATGGTCCATTCCTACCCTCCACAGCTCCCAATGGCCCATTCCTACCCTAAACAGCTCCCAATGGTCCATTCATACCCTACACAGCTCCCAATGGCCCATTCCTACCCTACACAGCTCCCAATGACCCATTCCTACCCTACACAGCTCCCAATGGCCCATTCCTACCCTACACAGCTCGCAACGGCTCCCAATGGTCCATTCCTACCCTCCATAGCTCCCAATGGCCCATTCCTACCCTCGACAGGTCCCAATGGCCCATTCCTACCCTCTACAGCTCCCAATGGTCAATTCCTACCCTCCACAGCTCCCAATGGCCCATTCCTACCCTCCACAGCTCCCAATGGCCCATTCCTACCCTCTACAGCTCCCAATGGCCCATTCCTACCCTCCACAGCTCCCAATGGTCTATTCCTACCCTACACATCTCCCAATGGCCCATTTTTACCCTACATAGCTCCCAATAGGCCATTCCTACCCTCCACAGCTCCCAATGGCCCATTCCTACCCTACACAGCTCCCAATGGTCCATTCCTACCCTACACATCTCCCAATGTCCCATTCCTACCCTACACAGCTCCCAATGGTCCATTCCTACCCTCCACAGCTCCCAATGGTCCATTCCTACCTCCCAATGGTCCATTCCTACCCCACACAGCTTCCAATGCTCCATTCCTACCCTACACAGCTCCAAACGGCCCATTCCGACCCTACACAGCTCCCAATGCTCCATTCCTACCCTACACAGCTCCCAATGGCCCATTCCTACCCTACACAGCTCCCAACGACCCATTCCTACCCTACAGAGCTCCCAATGGCCCATTACACTACACAGCTCCCAACGGCTCCCAACGGTCCATTCCTACCCTCCACATCTCCCAATGGCCCATTCCTACCCTCCACAGCTCCCAATGGCCCATTTCTACCCTACACAGCTCCCAATGGTCCATTCCTACCCTACACATCTCCCAATAGCCCATTTTTACCCTACACAGCTCCCAGTGGTCCATTCCTACCCTACACAGTTCCCAATGGCCCATTCCTACCCTACACAGCTCCCAATGGCCCATTCCTACCCTCCACAGCTCCCAATGGTCCATTCCTACCCTCCACAGCTCTCAATGGCCCATTCCTACCCTCCACAGCTCCCAATGGCCGATTCCTACCCTCCACAGCTCCAAATGACCCATTCCTACCCTCCACAGCTCCCAATGACCCATTCCTACCCTACACAGCTCCCAATGGCCCATTCCTACCCTCCACAGCTCCCAATGGCCGATTCCTACCCTCCACAGCTCCCAATGGTCCATTCCTACCCTACACAGCTCCCAATGGCCCATTCCTACCTTCCACAGCTCCCAATGCTCCATTCCTACCTTATACAGCTCCCAATGGCCCATTCCTACCCTACACAGCTCCCAATGGTCAATTCCTACCCTACACAGCTCCCAATGGTCCATTCCTACCCTACACATCTCCCAATGGCCCATTTTTACCCTACACAGCCCCCAATGGTCCATTCCTACCCTACACAGTTCCCAATGGCCCATTCCTACCCTACACAGCTCCCAATGGCCCATTCCTACCCTCCACAGCTCCCAATGGTCCATTCCTACCCTCCACAGCTCTCAATGGCCCATTCCTACCCTCCACAGCTCCCAATGGCCCATTCCTACCCTCCACAGCTCCAAATGACCCATTCCTACCCTCCACAGCTCCCAATGACCCATTCCTACCCTACACAGCTCCCAATGGCCTATTCCTACCCTCCACAGCTCCCAATGGCCGATTCCTACCCTCCACAGCTCCCAATGGTCCATTCCTACCCTACACAGCTCCCAATGGCCCATTCCTACCTTCCACAGCTCCCAATGCTCCATTCCTACCTTACACAGATCCCAATGGCCCATTCCTACCCTACACAGCTCCCAATGGTCAATTCCTACCCTACACAGCTCCCAATGGTCCATTCCTACCCTACACAGCTCGCAATGGTCCATTCCTACTTCCCAATGGTCCATTCCTACCCCACACAGCTTCCAATGCTCCATTCCTACCCTACACTGCTCCAAACGGCCCATTCCGACCCTACACAGCTCCCAATCCTCCATTTCTACCCTACACAGCTCCCAATGGCCCATTCCTACCCTACACAGCTCCCAATGGCCCATTCCTACCCTAAACAGCTCCCAATGGTCCATTCCTACCCTACACAGCTCCCAATGGCCCATTCCTACCCTACACAGCTCCCAACGACCCATTCCTACCCTACACAGCTCCCAATGGCCTATTCATACCCTACACAGCTCGCAACGGCTCCCAAAGGTCCATTCCTACCCTCCATAGCTCCCAATGGCCCATTCCTACCCTCCACAGGTCCCAATGGCCCATTCCTACCCTCTACAGCTCCCAATGGTCAATTCCTACCCTCCACAGCTCCCAATGGCCCATTCCTACCCTCCACAGCTCCCAATGGTCCATTCCTACCCTCCACAGCTCCCAATGGTCCATTCCTACCCTACACATCTCCCAATGGCCCATTTTTACCCTACACAGCTCCCAATAGGCCATTCCTATCCTACACAGCTCCCAATGGTCCATTCCTACCATACACAGCTCCCAATGGCCCATTCCTACCCTACACAGCTCCCAATGGTCCATTCCTACCCTACACAGCTCGCAACGGCCCATTCCTACCCTACACAGCTCCCAATGGTCTATTCCTACCCTATACAGCTCCCAATGGTCCATTCCTACACTATACAGCTCACAATGGCCCATTCCTACCCCACAGAGCTACCAATGGTCCATTCCTACAATCCACAGCTCCCAATGATCCATTCCTACCCTAAACAGCTCCCAATGGCCCATTCCTACCCTCCACAGCTCCCAATGGCCCATTTTTACCCTCCATAGCAATGGTCTATTCCTACCCTATACAGCTCCCAATGGTCCATTCCTACACTATACAGCTCCCGATGGCCCATTCCTACCCCACAGAGCTCCCAATGGTCCATTCCTACAATCCACAGCTCCCAATGGTCCATTCCTACACTCAACAGCTCCCAATGGTCCATTCCTACAATCCACAGCTCCCAATGGTCCATTCCTACCTCCCAATGGTCCATTCCTACCCCACACAGCTTCCAATGCTCCATTCCTACCCTACACAGCTCCAAACGGCCCATTCCAACCCTACACAGCTCCCAATGCTCCATTCCTACCCTACACAGCTCCCAATGGCCCATTCCTACCCTACACAGCTCCCAATGGTCCATTCCTACCCTACACAGCTCTCAATGGCCCATTCCTACCCTACACAGCTCCCAACAACCCATTCCTACCCTACACAGCTCCCAATGGCCCCTTCCTACCCTACACAGCTCCCAACGGCTCCCAATGGTCCATTCCTACCCTCCACAGATCCCAATGGCCAATTCCTACCCTCCACAGCTCCCAATGGCCAATTCCTACCCTACACAGCTCCCAATGGTCCATTCCTACCCTACACAGCTCCCAATGGTCCATTCCTACCTCCCAATGGTCCATTCCTACCCCACACAGCTTTCAATGCTCCATTCCTACCCTACACAGCTCCAAACGGCCCATTCCGACCCTACACAGCTCCCAATCCTCCATTCCTACCCTACACAGCTCCCAATGGCCCATTCCTACCCTACACAGCTCCCAATTGCCCATTCCTACCCTAAACAGCTCCCAATGGTCCATTCCTACCCTACACAGCTCCCAATGGCCCATTCCTACCCTACACAGCTCCCAACGACCCATTCCTACCCTACACAGCTCCCAATGGCCCATTCCTACCCTACACAGCTCCCAACGGCTCCCAATGGTCCATTCCTACCCTCCACAGCTCCCAATGGTCCATTCCTACCTCCCAATGGTCCATTCCTACCCCACACAGCTTCCAATGCTCCATTCCTACCCTACACAGCTCCAAACGGCCCATTCCGACCCTACACAGCTCCCAATGCTCCATTCCTACCCTACACAGCTCCCAATGGCCCATTCCTACCCTACACAGCTCCCAATGGCCCATTCCTACCCTAAACAGCTCCCAATGGTCCATTCCTACCCTACACAACTCCCAATGGCCCATTCCTACCCTACACAGCTCCCAACGACCCATTCCTACCCTACACAGCTCCCAATGGCCCATTCCTACCTACCCTACACAGCTCCCAACGGCTCCCAATGGTCCATTCCTACCCTCCACATCTCCCAATGGCCCATTCCTACCCTCCACAGCTCCCAATGGCCCATTTCTACCCTACACAGCTCCCAATGGTCCATTCCTACCCTACACATCTCCCAATGGCCCATTTTTACCCTACACCGCTCCCAATGGTCCATTCCTACCCTACACAGTTCCCAATTGACCATTCCTACCCTACACAGCTCCCAATGGCCCATTCCTACCCTCCACAGCTCCAAATGACCCATTCCTACCCTCCACAGCTCCCAATGACCCATTCCTACCCTACACAGCTCCCAATGGCCTATTCCTACCCTCCACAGCTCCCAATGGCGGATTCCTACCCTCCACAGCTCCCAATGGTCCATTCCTACCCTACACAGCTCCCAATGGCCCATTCCTACCTTCCACAGCTCCCAATGCTCCATTCCTACCTTACACAGCTCCCAATGGCTCATTCCTACCCTACACAGCTCCCAATGGTCAATTCCTACCCTACACAGCTCCCAATGGTCCATTCCTACCCTACACAGCTCGCAATGGTCCATTCCTACATCCCAATGGTCCATTCCTACCCCACACAGCTTCCAATGCTCCATTCCTACCCTACACTGCTCCAAACAGCCCATTCCGACCCTACACAGCTCCCAATCCTCCATTTCTACCCTACACAGCTCCCAATGGCCCATTCCTACCCTACACAGCTCCCAATGGCCCATTCCTACCCTAAACAGCTCCCAATGGTCCATTCCTACCCTACACAGCTCCCAATGGCCCATTCCTACCCTACACAGCTCCCAACGACCCATTCCTACCCTACACAGCTCCCAATGGCCTATTCCTACCCTACACAGCTCGCAACGGCTCCCAAAGGTCCATTCCTACCCTCCATAGCTCCCAATGGCCCACTCCTACCCTCCACAGGTCCCAATGGCCCATTCCTACCCTCTACAGCTCCCAATGGTCAATTCCTACACTCCACAGCTCCCAATGGCCCATTCCTACCCTCCACAGCTCCCAATGGTCCATTCCTACCCTCCACAGCTCCCAATGGTCCATTCCTACCCTACACATCTCCCAATGGCCCATTTTTACCCTACACAGCTCCCAATAGGCCATTCCTACCCTACACAGCTCCCAATGGTCCATTCCTACCATACACAGCTCCCAATGGCCCATTCCTACCCTACACAGCTCCCAATGGCCCATTCCTACCCTACACAGCTCCCAATGGTCCATTCCTACCCTACACAGCTCGCAACGGCCCATTCCTACCCTACACAGCTCCCAATGGTCTATTCCTACCCTATACAGCTCCCAATGGTCCATTCCTACACTATACAGCTCCCAATGGCCCATTCCTACCCCACAGAGCTACCAATGGTCCATTCCTACAATCCACAGCTCCCAATGATCCATTCCTACCCTAAACAGCTCCCAATGGCCCATTCCTACCCTCCACAGCTCCCAATGGCCCATTTTTACCCTCCACAGCAATGGTCTATTCCTACCCTATACAGCTCCCAATGGTCCATTCCTACACTATACAGCTCCCGATGGCCCATTCCTACCCCACAGAGCTCCCAATGGTCCATTCCTACAATCCACAGCTCCCAATGGTCCATTCCTACACTCAACAGCTCCCAATGGTCCATTCCTACAATCCACAGCTCCCAATGGTCCATTCCTACCTCCCAATGGTCCATTCCTACCCCACACAGCTTCCAATGCTCCATTCCTACCCTACACAGCTCCAAACGGCCCATTCCAACCCTACACAGCTCCCAATGCTCCATTCCTACCCTACACAGCTCCCAATGGCCCATTCCTACCCTACACAGCTCCCAATGGCCGATTCCTACCCTAAACAGCTCCCAATGGTCCATTCCTACCCTACACAGCTATCAATGGCCCATTCCTACCCTACACAGCTCCCAACAACCCATTCCTACCCTACACAGCTCCCAATGGCCCCTTCCTACCCTACACAGCTCCCAACGGCTCCCAATGGTCCATTCCTACCCTCCACAGATCCCAATGGCCAATTCCTACCCTCCACAGCTCCCAATGGCCAATTCCTACCCTACACAGCTCCCAATGGTCCATTCCTACCCTACACAGCTCCCAATGGTCCATTCCTACCTCCCAATGGTCCATTCCTACCCCACACAGCTTTCAATGCTCCATTCCTACCCTACACAGCTCCAAACGGCCCATTCCGACCCTACACAGCTCCCAATCCTCCATTCCTACCCTACACAGCTCCCAATGGCCCATTCCTACCCTACACATCTCCCAATTGCCCATTCCTACCCTAAACAGCTCCCAATGGTCTATTCCTACCCTACACAGCTCCCAATGGCCCATTCCTACCCTACACAGCTCCCAACGACCCATTCCTACCCTACACAGCTCCCAATGGCCCATTCCTACCCTACACAGCTCCCAACGGCTCCCAATGGTCCATTCCTACCCTCCACAGCTCCCAATGGTCCATTCCTACCTCCCAATGGTCCATTCCTACCCTACACAGTTCCCAATGGCCCATTCCTACCCTACACAGCTCCCAATGGCCCATTCCTACCCTAAACAGCTCCCAATGGTCCATTCCTACCCTACACAGCTCCCAATGGCCCATTCCTACCCTACACAGCTCCCAACGACCCATTCCTACCCTACACAGCTCCCAATGGCCTATTCCTACCCTACACAGCTCGCAACGGCTCCCAAAGGTCCATTCCTACCCTCCATAGCTCCCAATGGCCCACTCCTACCCTCCACAGGTCCCAATGGCCCATTCCTACCCTCTACAGCTCCCAATGGTCAATTCCTACACTCCACAGCTCCCAATGGCCCATTCCTACCCTCCACAGCTCCCAATGGTCCATTCCTACCCTCCACAGCTCCCAATGGTCCATTCCTACCCTACACATCTCCCAATGGCCCATTTTTACCCTACACAGCTCCCAATAGGCCATTCCTACCCTACACAGCTCCCAATGGTCCATTCCTACCATACACAGCTCCCAATGGCCCATTCCTACCCTACACAGCTCCTAATGGTCCATTCCTATCCTACACAGCTCGCAACGGCCCATTCCTACCCTACACAGCTCCCAATGGTCTATTCCTACCCTATACAGCTCCCAATGGTCCATTCCTACACTATACAGCTCCCAATGGCCCATTCCTACCCCACAGAGCTACCAATGGTCCATTCCTACAATCCACAGCTCCCAATGATCCATTCCTACCCTAAACAGCTCCCAATGGCCCATTCCTACCCTCCACAGCTCCCAATGGCCCATTTTTACCCTCCACAGCAATGGTCTATTCCTACCCTATACAGCTCCCAATGGTCCATTCCTACACTATACAGCTCCCGATGGCCCATTCCTACCCCACAGAGCTCCCAATGGTCCATTCCTACAATCCACAGCTCCCAATGGTCCATTCCTACACTCAACAGCTCCCAATGGTCCATTCCTACAATCCACAGCTCCCAATGGTCCATTCCTACCTCCCAATGGTCCATTCCTACCCCACACAGCTTCCAATGCTCCATTCCTACCCTACACAGCTCCAAACGGCCCATTCCAACCCTACACAGCTCCCAATGCTCCATTCCTACCCTACACAGCTCCCAATGGCCCATTCCTACCCTACACAGCTCCCAATGGCCGATTCCTACCCTAAACAGCTCCCAATGGTCCATTCCTACCCTACACAGCTATCAATGGCCCATTCCTACCCTACACAGCTCCCAACAACCCATTCCTACCCTACACAGCTCCCAATGGCCCCTTCCTACCCTACACAGCTCCCAACGGCTCCCAATGGTCCATTCCTACCCTCCACAGATCCCAATGGCCAATTCCTACCCTCCACAGCTCCCAATGGCCAATTCCTACCCTACACAGCTCCCAATGGTCCATTCCTACCCTACACAGCTCCCAATGGTCCATTCCTACCTCCCAATGGTCCATTCCTACCCCACACAGCTTTCAATGCTCCATTCCTACCCTACACAGCTCCAAACGGCCCATTCCGACCCTACACAGCTCCCAATCCTCCATTCCTACCCTACACAGCTCCCAATGGCCCATTCCTACCCTACACATCTCCCAATTGCCCATTCCTACCCTAAACAGCTCCCAATGGTCTATTCCTACCCTACACAGCTCCCAATGGCCCATTCCTACCCTACACAGCTCCCAACGACCCATTCCTACCCTACACAGCTCCCAATGGCCCATTCCTACCCTACACAGCTCCCAACGGCTCCCAATGGTCCATTCCTACCCTCCACAGCTCCCAATGGTCCATTCCTACTTCCCAATGGTCCATTCCTACCCCACACAGCTTCCAATGCTCCATTCCTACCCTACACAGCTCCAAACGGCCCATTCCGACCCTACACAGCTCCCAATGCTCCATTCCTACCCTACACAGCTCCCAATGGCCCATTCCTACCCTACACAGCTCCCAATGGCCCATTCCTACCCTAAACAGCTCCCAATGGTCCATTCCTACCCTACACAGCTCCCAATGGCCCATTCCTACCCTACACAGCTCCCAACGACCCATTCCTACCCTACACAGCTCCCAATGGCCCATTCCTACCTACCCTACACAGCTCCCAACGGCTCCCAATGGTCCATTCCTACCCTCCACATCTCCCAATGGCCCATTCCTACCCTCCACTGCTCCCAATGGCCCATTTCTACCATACACAGCTCCCAATGGTCCATTCCTACCCTACACATCTCCCAATGGCCCATTTTTACCCTACACAGCTCCCAATGGTCCATTCCTACCCTACACAGTTCCCAATGGCCCATTCCTACCCTACACAGCTCCCAATGGCCCATTCCTACCCTCCACAGCTCCCAATGGCCAATTCCTACCCTACACAGCTCCCAATGGTCCATTCCTACCCTACACATCTCCCAATGGCCCATTTTTACCCTACACAGCTCCCAATGGTCCATTCCTACCCTACACAGTTCCCAATGGCCCATTCCTACCCTACACAGCTCCCAATGGCCCATTCCTACCCTCCACAGCTCCCAATGGTCCATTCCTACCCTCCACAGCTCCCAATGGCCCATTCCTACCCTAAACAGCTCCCAATGGTCCATTCCTACCCTACACAGCTCCCAATGGCCCATTCCTACCCTACACAGCTCCCAATTGCCCATTCCTACCCTAAACAGCTCCCAATGGTCCATTCCTACCCTACACAGCTCCCAATGGCCCATTCCTACCCTACACAGCTCCCAACGACCCATTCCTACCCTACACAGCTCCCAATGGCCCATTCCTACCCTACACAGCTCCCAACGGCTCCCAATGGTCCATTCCTACCCTCCACAGTCCCAATGGCCCATTCCTACCCTCCATAGCTCTCAATGGCCCATTCCTACCCTCCACAGCTCCCAATGGCCCATTCCTACCCTACACAGCTCCCAATGGTCCATTCCTACCCTACACATCTCCCAATGGCCCATTTTTACCCTACACAGCTCCCAATGGTCCATTCCTACCCCACACAGCTTCCAATGGTCCATTCCTACCCTACACAGCTTGCAATGGTCCATTCCTACCCCACACAGCTCCCAATGGTGCATTCCCACCCTACACAGCTCCGAATGGTCCATTCCTACCCCACACAGCTCCCAATGGTCCATTCCTACCCCACACAGCTCCCAATGGTCCATTCCTACCCTCCACAGCTCCCAATGGTCCATTCCTACCCCACACAGCTCCCAATGGTCCATTCCTACCCCACACAGCTCCCAATGGTCCATTCCTACCTTCCACAGCTCCCAATGGTCAATTCCTACCTTACACAGCTCCCAATGGTCCATTCCTACCCTACACAGCTCCCAACGGCCCATTCCTACCCTACACAGCTCCCAATGGTCCATTCCTACCCTACACAGCTCCCAATGGTCCATTCCTACCTCACAATGGTCCATTCCTACCCTACACAGCTCCCAATGGCCCATTCCTACCCTACACAGCTCCCAACGACCCATTCCTACCCTATACAGGTCCATTCCTACCCTACACAGCTCCCAATGGCCCATTCCTACCTCCCAATGGTCCATTCCTACCCCACACATCTTCCAATGGTCCATTCCTATCCTACACAGCTCCCAACGGCCCATTCCTACCCTCCATAGTTCCCAATGGTCCATTCCTACCCTACACAGCTCCCAACGGCCCATTCCTACCCTACACAGCTCCCAATGGTCCATTCCTACTCTACACAGCTCCAAATGGCCCATTCCTACCTCCCAATGGTCCATTCCTACCCCACACAGCTCCCAATGGTCCATTCCTACCCTACACAGCTCCCAACGGCCCATGACTACCCTACACAGCTCCCAATGGTCCATTCCTACCGTACACAGCTCACAATGGTCCATTCCTACCTCCCAATGGTCCATTCCTACCCCACACAGCTCCCAATGGTCCATTCCTACCCTACAAAGCTCCCAATGGTCCATTCCTACCCTACACAGCTCCCAACGGCCCATTCCTACCCTACACAGCTCCCAATGGTCCATTCCTACCCTACACAGCTCCCAATGGTCTATTCCTACTCTACACAGCTCCCAATGGTACATTCCTATCTCCCAATGGTCCATTCCTACCCCACACAGCTCCCAATGCTCCATTCCTACCCTACACAGCTCCCAACAGCCCATTCCTACCCTACACAGCTCCCAATGGTCCATTCCTACCCTACTCAGCTCCCAATGGTCCATTCCTACCTCCCAATGGTCCATTCCTACCCCACACAGCTCCTAATGCTCCATTCCTACCCTACACAGCTCCCAACGGCCCATTCCTACCCTACACAGCTCCCAATTCTCCATTCCTACCATACACAGCTCCCAATGGCCCATTCGTACCCTACACAGCTCCCAATGGCCCATTCCTACCCTATACAGCTCCCAATGGCCCATTCCTACCCTACACAGCTCCCAATGGTCCATTCCTACCCTACACAGCTCCCAATGGTCCATTCCTACCCTACACAGCTCCCAATGGCCCATTCCTACCCTACACAGCTCCCAACGGCCCATTCCTACCCTACACAGCTCCCATTGTCCCATTCCTACCCTACACAGCTCCCAACGGCCTATTCCTACCTTACACAGCTCCCAATGGTCCATTCCTACCTGCCAATGGTCCATTCCTACCCCACACAGCTCCCAATGCTCTATTCCTACCCTACACAGCTCCCAACGGCCCATTCCCACCCTACACAGCTCCCAATGGTCCATTCCTACCCTACAGAGCTCCCAATGGTCCATTCCTACCCTACACAGCTCCCAATGGCCCATTCCTACCTTACACAGCTCCCAACGGCCCATTCCCACCCTACACAGCTCGCAATGGTCCATTCCTACCCTCCACAGCTCCCAATGGCCCATTCCTACCCTACACAGCTCCCAATGGCCCATTCCTACCCTACACAGCTCCCAATGGTCCATTACTACCCTACAAAGCTCCAAATGGTCCATTCCTACCCTCCACAGCTCCCAATGGTCCATTTTTACCCTACACAGCTCCCAATGGTCCATTCCTACCCTACACAGCTCCCAACGGTCCATTCTTGCCTTACACAGCTCCCAATGGCCCATTCCTACCCCACACAGCTCCCAATGGTCCGTTTTTACCTCCCAATGGTTCATTCCTACCCTACACAGCTCCCAATGGTCCATTTTAACCCTACACAGCTCCCAATAGCCCATTCCTACCCTACACAGCTCCCAATGGCCTATTCCCACCCTACACAGCTCCCAATGGTCCTTTCCTACCCTACACAGCTCCCAATGGTCCATTCCTACCCTACACAGCTCCCAATGGTCCATTCCTACCCTACACAGCTCCCAATGGTCCATTTCTACCCTACACAGCTCCCAATGGTCCATTCCTACCCTACACAGCTCCCAATGGCCCATTCCTACCCTACACAGCTCCCAATGGTCCATTCCTACCTCCCAATGGTCCATTCCTACCCTACACATCTTCCAATGGTCCATTCCTACACTACACAGCTCCCAATGGTCCACTCCTACCCTACACAGCTCCAAACTGCCCATTCCTACCCTACAGAGCTCCCAATGGTCCTTTCCTACCCTACACAGCTCCCAACGGCCCATTCCTACCCTACACAGCTCCCAATGGCCCATTTCTACCCTACACAGCTCCTAACGCCCCATTCCTGCCCCACACAGCTCCCAATGGCCCATTCCTTCCCTACACAGCTCCCAACGGCCCATTCCTACCCTACACAGCTCCCAATGGCCCATTCCTACCCTACACAGCTCCCAATGGCCCATTCCTACCCTACACAGCTCCCAATGGTCCATTCCTACCCTCCACAGCTCCTAATTGCCCATTCCTACCCTACACAGCTCCCTACCCTCCACAGCTCCCAATGGCCCATTCCTACCCTACACAGCTCCCAATGGCCCATTCCTACCCTACACAGCTCCCAATGGCCCATTCCTACCCTACACAGCTCCCAATGGCCCATTCTTACCCTACACAGCTCGCAATGGTCCATTCCTACCCTACACAGCTTCCAATGGTCCATTTTACCCTACACAGCTCCCAATGGTCCATTCCTACCCTACACAGCTCCCAACGGTCCATTCCTACCTTACACAGCTCCCAATGGCCAATTCCTACCCCACACAGCTCCCAATGGTCCATTTTTACCTCCCAATGGTTCATTCCTACCCTATACAGCTCCCAATGGTCCATTTTTACCCTACACAGCTCCCAATAGCCCATTCCTACCCTACACAGCTCCCAATGGCCTATTCCCACCCTACACAGCTCCCAATGGCCCATTCCCACCCTACACAGCTCCCAATGGTCCTTTCCTACCCTACACAGCTCCCAATGGTCCATTCCTACCCTACACATCTCCCAATGGCCCATTTTTACCCTACACAGCTCCCAATGGTCCATTCCTACCCTACACAGTTCCCAATGGCCCATTCCTACCCTACACAGCTCCCAATGGCCAATTCCTACCCTCCACAGCTCTCAATGGCCCATTCCTACCCTACACAGCTCCCAATGGTCCATTCCTACCCTACACATCTCCCAATGGCCCATTTTTACCCTACACAGCTCCCAATGGTCCATTCCTACCCTACACAGTTCCCAATGGCCCATTCCTACCCTACACAGCTCCCAATGGCACATTCCTACCCTCCACAGCTCCCAATGGTCCATTCCTACCCTCCACAGCTCCCAATGGCCCATTCCTACCCTAAACAGCTCCCAATGGTCCATTCATACCCTACACAGCTCCCAATGGCCCATTCCTACCCTACACAGCTCCCAACGACCCATTCCTACCCTACACAGCTCCCAATGGCCCATTCCTACCCTACACAGCTCGCAACGGCTCCCAATGGTCCATTCCTACCCTCCATAGCTCCCAATGGCCCATTCCTACCCTCCACAGGTCCCAATGGCCCATTCCTACCCTCTACAGCTCCCAATGGTCAATTCCTACCCTCCACAGCTCCCAATGGCCCATTCCTACCCTCCACAGCTCCCAATGGCCCATTCCTACCCTCCACAGCTCCCAATGGCCCATTCCTACCCTCCACAGCTCCCAATGGCCCATTCCTACCCTACACATCTCCCAATGGCCCATTTTTACCCTACATAGCTCCCAATAGGCCATTCCTACCCTCCACAGCTCCCAATGGCCCATTCCTACCCTACACAGCTCCCAATGGTCCATTCCTACCCTACACATCTCCCAATGTCCCATTCCTACCCTACACAGCTCCCAATGGTCCATTCCTACCCTCCACAGCTCCCAATGGTCCATTCCTACCTCCCAATGGTCCATTCCTACCCCACACAGCTTCCAATGCTCCATTCCTACCCTACACTGCTCCAAACGGCCCATTCCGACCCTACACAGCTCCCAATGCTCCATTCCTACCCTACACAGCTCCCAATGGCCCATTCCTACCCTACACAGCTCCCAACGACCAATTCCTACCCTACAGAGCTCCCAATGGCCCATTACACTACACAGCTCCGAACGGCTCCCAATGGTCCATTCCTACCCTCCACATCTCCCAATGGCCCATTCCTACCCTCCACAGCTCCCAATGGCACATTTCTACCCTACACAGCTCCCAATGGTCCATTCCTACCCTACACATCTCCCAATGGCCCATTTTTACCCTACACAGCTCCCAATGGTCCATTCCTACCCTACACAGTTCCCAATGGCCCATTCCTACCCTACACAGCTCCCAATGGCCCATTCCTACCCTCCACAGCTCCCAATGGTCCATTCCTACCCTCCACAGCTCTCAATGGCCCATTCCTACCCTCCACAGCTCCCAATGGCCGATTCCTACCCTCCACAGCTCCAAATGACCCATTCCTACCCTCCACAGCTCCCAATGACCCATTCCTACCCTACACAGCTCCCAATGGCCCATTCCTACCCTCCACAGCTCCCAATGGCCGATTCCTACCCTCCACAGCTCCCAATGGTCCATTCCTACCCTACACAGCTCCCAATGGCCCATTCCTACCTTCCACAGCTCCCAATGCTCCATTCCTACCTTACACAGCTCCCAATGGCCCATTCCTACCCTACACAGCTCCCAATGGTCAATTCCTACCCTACACAGCTCCCAATGGTCCATTCCTACCCTACACATCTCCCAATGGCCCATTTTTACCCTACACAGCTCCCAATGGTCCATTCCTACCCTACACAGTTCCCAATAGCCCATTCCTACCCTCCACAGCTCCCAATGGCCCATTCCTACCCTCCACAGCTCCCAATGGTCCATTCCTACCCTCCACAGCTCTCAATGGCCCATTCCTACCCTCCACAGCTCCCAATGGCCCATTCCTACCCTCCACAGCTCCAAATGACCCATTCCTACCCTCCACAGCTCCCAATGACCCATTCCTACCCTACACAGCTCCCAATGGCCCATTCCTACCCTCCACAGCTCCCAATGGCCGATTCCTACCCTCCACAGCTCCCAATGGTCCATTCCTACCCTACACAGCTCCCAATGGCCCATTCCTACCTTCCACAGCTCCCAATGCTCCATTCCTACCTTACACAGCTCCCAATGGCCCATTCCTACCCTACACAGCTCCCAATGGTCAATTCCTACCCTACACAGCTCCCAATGGTGCATTCCTACCCTACACAGCTCGCAATGGTCCATTCCTACATCCCAATGGTCCATTCCTACCCCACACAGCTTCCAATGCTCCATTCCTACCCTACACTGCTCCAAACGGCCCATTCCGACCCTACACAGCTCCCAATCCTCCATTTCTACCCTACACAGCTCCCAATGGCCCATTCCTACCCTACACAGCTCCCAGTGGCCCATTCCTACCCTAAACAGCTCCCAATGGTCCATTCCTACCCTACACAGCTCACAATGGCCCATTCCTACCCTACACAGCTCCCAACGACCCATTCCTACCCTACACAGCTCCCAATGGCCGATTCCTACCCTACACAGCTCGCAACGGCTCCCAAAGGTCCATTCCTACCCTCCATAGCTCCCAATGGCCCATTCCTACCCTCCACAGGTCCCAATGGCCCATTCCTACCCTCTACAGCTCCCAATGGTCAATTCCTACCCTCCACAGCTCCCAATGGCCCATTCCTACCCTCCACAGCTCCCAATGGCCCATTCCTACCCTCCACAGCTCCCAATGGTCCATTCCTACCCTACACATCTCCCAATGGCCCATTTTTACCCTACACAGCTCCCAATAGGCCATTCCTACCCTACACAGCTCCCAATGGTCCATTCCTACCATACACAGCTCCCAATGGCCCATTCCTACCCTACACAGCTCCCAATGGTCCATTCCTACCCTACACAGCTCGCAACGGCCCATTCCTACCCTACACAGCTCCCAATGGTCTATTCCTACCCTATACAGCTCCCAATGGTCCATTCCTACACTATACAGCTCCCAATGGCCCATTCCTACCCCACAGAGCTACCAATGGTCCATTCCTACAATCCACAGCTCTCAATGATCCATTCCTACCCTAAACAGCTCCCAATGGCCCATTCCTACCCTCCACAGCTCCCAATGGCCCATTTTTACCCTCCACAGCAATGGTCTATTCCTACCCGATACAGCTCCCAATGGTCCATTCCTACACTATACAGCTCCCAATGGCCCATTCCTACCCCACAGAGCTCCCAATGGTCCATTCCTACAATCCACAGCTCCCAATGGTCCATTCCTACACTCAACAGCTCCCAATGGTCCATTCCTACAATTCACAGCTCCCAATGGTCCATTCCTACCTCCCAATGGTCCATTCCTACCCCACACAGCTTCCAATGCTCCATTCCTACCCTACACAGCTCCAAACGGCCCATTCCAACCCTACACAGCTCCCAATGCTCCATTCCTACCCTACACAGCTCCCAATGGCCCATTCCTACCCTACACAGCTCCCAATGGCCGATTCCTACCGTAAACAGCTCCCAATGGTCCATTCCTACCCTACACAGCTCTCAATGGCCCATTCCTACCCTACACAGCTCCCAACAACCCATTCCTACCCTACACAGCTCCCAATGGCCCCTTCCTACCCTACACAGCTCCCAACGGCTCCCAATGGTCCATTCCTACCCTCCACAGATCCCAATGGCCAATTCCTACCCTCCACAGCTCCCAATGACCCATTCCTACCCTACACAGCTCCCAATGGTCCATTCCTACCCTACACAGCTCCCAATGGTCCATTCCTACCTCCCAATGGTCCATTCCTACCCCACACAGCTTTCAATGCTCCATTCCTACCCTACACAGCTCCAAACGGCCCATTCCGACCCTACACAGCTCCCAATCCTCCATTCCTACCCTACACAGCTCCCAATGGCCCATTCCTACCCTACACAGCTCCCAATTGCCCATTCCTACCCTAAACAGCTCCCATTGGTCCATTCCTACCCTACACAGCTCCCAATGGCCCATTCCTACCCTACACAGCTCCCAACGACCCATTCCTACCCTACACAGCTCCCAATGGCCCATTCCTACCCTAAACAGCTCCCAACGGCTCCCAATGGTCCATTCCTACCCTCCACAGCTCCCAATGGCCCATTCCTACCCTCCACAGCTCTCAATGGCCCATTCCTACCCTCCACAGCTCCCAATGGCCCATTCCTACCCTACACAGCTCCCAATGGTCCATTCCTACCCTACATATCTCCCAATGGCCCATTTTTACCCTACACAGCTCCCAATAGGCCATTCCTACCCTACACAGCTCCCAATGGTCCATTCCTACCATACACAGCTCCCAATGGTTCATTCCTACCCTACACAGCTCCCAATGGTCCATTCCTACCCTACCCAGCTCCCAACGGCCCATTCCTACCCTAAACAGCTTCCAATGGTCCATTCCTACCCTACACAGCTCCCAATGGTCCATTCCTACACTATACAGCTCCCAATGGCCCATTCCTACCCCACACAGCTCACAATGGTCCATTCCTATAATCCACAGCTCCCAATGGTCCATTCCTACCCTCAACAGCTCCCAATGGCCCATTCCTACCCTGTACAGCTCCCAATGGCCCATTCTTACCCTCCACAGCTCCCAATGGCCCATTCCTACCCTATACATCTCCCAACGGCCCATTCCTACCCTACACAGCTCCCAATGGTCCATTCCTACCCTACACAGCTCCCAATGGTCCATTCCTACCTCCCAATGGTCCATTCCTACCCCACACAGCTTCCAATGCTCCATTCCTACCCTACACAGCTCCAAACGGCCCATTCCAACCCTACACAGCTCCCAATGCTCCATTCCTACCCTACACAGCTCCCAATGGCCCATTCCTACCCTACACAGCTCCCAATGACCCATTCCTACCCTAAACAGCTCCCAATGGTCCATTCCTACCCTACACAGCTCCCAATGGCCCATTCCTACCCTAAACAGCTCCCAACGGTCCATTCCTACCCTACACAGCTCCCAACGGTCCATTCCTACCCTACACAGCTCCCAACGGCCAATTCCTACCCTATACAGCTCCCAATGGTCAATTCTTACCCTACACAGCTCCCAATGGCCCATTCCTACCTCACAATGGTCTATTCCTACCCTACACAGCTCCCAATGGCCCATTCCTATCCTACCTAGCTCCCAATGGTCAATTCCTACCCTACACAGCTCCCAATGGCCCATTCCTACCCTACACAGCTCCCAATGGTCAATTCCTACCCTACACAGCTCCAAATGGTCAATTCCTACCCTACACAGCTCCCAATGGTCCATTCCTACTCTCCATAGCTCCCAACGGTCCATTCCTACCCTACACAGCTCCCAACGGCCCATTCCTACCCTACACAGCTCCCAATGGTCCATTCCTACCCCACACAGCTCCCAATGGCCCATTCCTACCTCACAATGGTCCATTCCTACCCTACACAGCTCCCAACGGCCCATTCCTACCCTACACAGCTTCCAATGGTCCATTCCTACCCTACACAGCTCCCAATGGCCCATTCCTACCTCCCAATGGTCCATTCCTACACCATACAGCTCCCAATGGTCCATTCCTACCTCACAATGGTCAATTCCTACCTCACAATGGCCCATTCCTACCCTACACAGCTTCCAATGGCCCATTCCTACCCTACACAGCTCCCAATGGCCCATTCCTACTCTATACAGCTCCCAATGGCCCATTCCTACCTCCCAATGGTCCTTTCCTACTCCACACAGCTCCCAATGGCCCATTCCTACCCTCCACAGCTCGTAATGGCCCATTTTTACCCTCCACAGCTCCCAATAGCCCATTCCTACCCTACACAGCTCCCAATGGTTCATTCCTACCTTACACAGCTCCCAATGGCCCATTCCTACCCTCCACAGCTCCCAATGGCCCATTCCTACCCTCCACAGCTCCCAATGGTCCATTCCTACCCTCCACAGCTCCCAATGGTCCATTCCTACCCTCCACAGCTCCCAATGGCAAATTCCTACCCTACACAGCTCCCAACGGCCCATTCCCACCCTACACAACTCCCAATGACCCATTCCTACCCTCCACAGCTCCCAATGGCCCATTCCTACCCTCCACAGTTCCCAATGGCCCATTCCTACCCTCCACAGCTCCCAATGACCCATTCCTACCCTCCACAGCTCCCAATGGCCCATTCCTACCCTCCACAGCTCCAAATGGCCATTCCTACCCCACATAGCTCCCAATTGTCCATTCCTACAATCCACAGCTCCCAATGGTCCATTCCTACCCTCAACAGCTCCCAATGGCCCATTCCTACCCTCTACAGCTCCCAATGGCCCATTCTTACCCTCAACAGCTCCCAATGGCCCATTCCTACCCTACACAGCTCCCAACGGCCCATTCCTACCCTACACAGCTCCCAATGGCCCATTCCTACCCCACAGAGCTCCCAATGGTCCATTCCTACAATCCACAGCTCCCAATGGTCCATTCCTACACTCAACAGCTCCCAATGGTCCATTCCTACAATTCACAGCTCCCAATGGTCCATTCCTACCTCCCAATGGTCCATTCCTACCCCACACAGCTTCCAATGCTCCATTCCTACCCTACACAGCTCCAAACGGCCCATTCCAACCCTACACAGCTCCCAATGCTCCATTCCTACCCTACACAGCTCCCAATGGCCCATTCCTACCCTATACAGCTCCCAATGGCCGATTCCTACCGTAAACAGCTCCCAATGGTCCATTCCTACCCTACACAGCTCTCAATGGCCCATTCCTACCCTACACAGCTCCCAACAACCCATTCCTACCCTACACAGCTCCCAATGGCCCCTTCCTACCCTACACAGCTCCCAACGGCTCCCAATGGTCCATTCCTACCCTCCACAGATCCCAATGGCCAATTCCTACCCTCCACAGCTCCCAATGACCCATTCCTACCCTACACAGCTCCCAATGGTCCATTCCTACCCTACACAGCTCCCAATGGTCCATTCCTACCTCCCAATGGTCCATTCCTACCCCACACAGCTTTCAATGCTCCATTCCTACCCTACACAGCTCCAAACGGCCCATTCCGACCCTACACAGCTCCCAATCCTCCATTCCTACCCTACACAGCTCCCAATGGCCCATTCCTACCCTACACAGCTCCCAATTGCCCATTCCTACCCTAAACAGCTCCCATTGGTCCATTCCTACCCTACACAGCTCCCAATGGCCCATTCCTACCCTACACAGCTCCCAACGACCCATTCCTACCCTACACAGCTCCCAATGGCCCATTCCTACCCTAAACAGCTCCCAACGGCTCCCAATGGTCCATTCCTACCCTCCACAGCTCCCAATGGCCCATTCCTACCCTCCACAGCTCTCAATGGCCCATTCCTACCCTCCACAGCTCCCAATGGCCCATTCCTACCCTACACAGCTCCCAATGGTCCATTCCTACCCTACATATCTCCCAATGGCCCATTTTTACCCTACACAGCTCCCAATAGGCCATTCCTACCCTACACAGCTCCCAATGGTCCATTCCTACCATACACAGCTCCCAATGGTTCATTCCTACCCTACACAGCTCCCAATGGTCCATTCCTACCCTACCCAGCTCCCAACGGCCCATTCCTACCCTAAACAGCTCCCAATGGTCCATTCCTACCCTACACAGCTCCCAATGGTCCATTCCTACACTATACAGCTCCCAATGGCCCATTCCTACCCCACACAGCTCACAATGGTCCATTCCTATAATCCACAGCTCCCAATGGTCCATTCCTACCCTCAACAGCTCCCAATGGCCCATTCCTACCCTGTACAGCTCCCAATGGCCCATTCTTACCCTCCACAGCTCCCAATGGCCCATTCCTACCCTATACATCTCCCAACGGCCCATTCCTACCCTACACAGCTCCCAATGGTCCATTCCTACCCTACACAGCTCCCAATGGTCCATTCCTACCTCCCAATGGTCCATTCCTACCCCACACAGCTTCCAATGCTCCATTCCTACCCTACACAGCTCCAAACGGCCCATTCCAACCCTACACAGCTCCCAATGCTCCATTCCTACCCTACACAGCTCCCAATGGCCCATTCCTACCCTACACAGCTCCCAATGACCCATTCCTACCCTAAACAGCTCCCAATGGTCCATTCCTACCCTACACAGCTCCCAATGGCCCATTCCTACCCTAAACAGCTCCCAACGGTCCATTCCTACCCTACACAGCTCCCAACGGTCCATTCCTACCCTACACAGCTCCCAACGGCCAATTCCTACCCTATACAGCTCCCAATGGTCAATTCTTACCCTACACAGCTCCCAATGGCCCATTCCTACCTCACAATGGTCTATTCCTACCCTACACAGCTCCCAATGGCCCATTCCTATCCTACATAGCTCCCAATGGTCAATTCCTACCCTACACAGCTCCCAATGGCCCATTCCTACCCTACACAGCTCCCAATGGTCAATTCCTACCCTACACAGCTCCAAATGGTCAATTCCTACCCTACACAGCTCCCAATGGTCCATTCCTACTCTCCATAGCTCCCAACGGTCCATTCCTACCCTACACAGCTCCCAACGGCCCATTCCTACCCTACACAGCTCCCAATGGTCCATTCCTACCCCACACCGCTCCCAATGGCCCATTCCTACCTCACAATGGTCCATTCCTACCCTACACTGCTCCCAACGGCCCATTCCTACCCTACACAGCTTCCAATGGTCCATTCCTACCCTACACAGCTCCCAATGGCCCATTCCTACCTCCCAATGGTCCATTCCTACACCATACAGCTCCCAATGGTCCATTCCTACCTCACAATGGTCAATTCCTACCTCACAATGGCCCATTCCTACCCTACACAGCTTCCAATGGCCCATTCCTACCCTACACAGCTCCCAATGGCCCATTCCTACTCTATACAGCTCCCAATGGCCCATTCCTACCTCCCAATGGTCCATTCCTACTCCACACAGCTCCCAATGGCCCATTCCTACCCTCCACAGCTCGTAATGGCCCATTTTTACCCTCCACAGCTCCCAATAGCCCATTCCTACCCTACACAGCTCCCAATGGTTCATTCCTACCTTACACAGCTCCCAATGGCCCATTCCTACCCTCCACAGCTCCCAATGGCCCATTCCTACCCTCCACAGCTCCCAATGGTCCATTCCTACCCTCCACAGCTCCCAATGGTCCATTCCTACCCTCCACAGCTCCCAATGGCAAATTCCTACCCTACACAGCTCCCAACGGCCCATTCCCACCCTACACAACTCCCAATGACCCATTCCTACCCTCCACAGCTCCCAATGGCCCATTCCTACCCTCCACAGTTCCCAATGGCCCATTCCTACCCTCCACAGCTCCCAATGACCCATTCCTACCCTCCACAGCTCCCAATGGCCCATTCCTACCCTCCACAGCTCCAAATGGCCATTCCTACCCCACATAGCTCCCAATTGTCCATTCCTACAATCCACAGCTCCCAATGGTCCATTCCTACCCTCAACAGCTCCCAATGGCCCATTCCTACCCTCTACAGCTCCCAATGGCCCATTCTTACCCTCAACAGCTCCCAATGGCCCATTCCTACCCTACACAGCTCCCAACGGCCCATTCCTACCCTACACAGCTCCCAATGGTCCATTCCTACCCTACCCAGCTCCCAACGGCCCATTCTTACCCTACACAGCTCCCAATGGTCCATTCCTACCCTACACAGCTCCCAATGGTCCATTCCTACACTATACAGCTCCCAATGGCCCATTCCTACCCCACACAGCTCCCAATGTTTCATTCCTACAATTCACAGCTCCCAATGGTCCATTTCTACCCTCAACAGCTCCCAATGGCCCATTCCTATCCTGTACAGCTCCCAATGGCCCATTCTTACCCTCCACAGCTCCCAATGGCCCATTCCTACCCTATACAGCTCCCAACGGCCCATTCCTACCCTACACAGCTCCCAATGGTCCATTCCTACCCTACACAGCTCCCAATGGTCCATTCCTACCCCACACAGCTCCCAATGGTCCATTCCTACCCTACACAGCTCCCAATGGTCCATTCCTACCCTACATAGCTCCCAACGGCCCATTCCTACCCTACACAGCTCTTAATGGTCCATTGCTACCCTACACAGCTCCCAATGGTCCATTCCTACCCTACACAGCTCCCAACGGCCCATTCCTACCCTACACAGCTCCCAATGGTCCATTCCTACCCTACACAGCTCCCAATGGTCCATTCCTACCCTACACAGCTCCCAATGGCCCATTCCTACCTCACAATGGTCCATTCCTACCCTACACAGCTCCCAATGGTCCATTCCTACCCTACACAGCTCCCAACGGCCCATTCCTACCCTACACAGCTCCCAATGGTCCATTCCTACCCTACACAGCTCCTAATGGCCCATTCCTACCTCCAAATGGTCCATTCCTACCCCACACCGCTCCCAATGGTCCATTCCTATCCTACACAGCTCCCAACGGCCCATTCCTACCCTCCACAGCTCCCAATGGTCCATTCCTACCATACACAGCTACCAATGGTCCATTCTTACTCTACACAGCTCCCAATGGCCCATTCCTACCTCCCAATGGTCCATTCCTACCCCACACAGCTCCCAATGGTCCATTCCTACCCTACACAGCTCCCAATGGTCCATTCCTACCTCCCAATGGTCCATTCCTACCCTACACAGCTCCCAATGGTCCATTCCTACCTCCCAATGGTCCATTACTACCCCACACAGCTCACAATTCTCCATTCCTACCCTACACAGCTCCCAACGGCCCATTCCTACCCTACACAGCTCCCAATGCTCCATTCCTACCCTACACAGCTCCCAATGGTCCATTCCTACCTACCCTACACAGCTCCCAATGGCCCATTCCTACCTTACACAGCTCCCAACGACCCATTCCCACCCTACACAGCTCCCAATGGTCCATTCCCACCCTCCACAGCTCCCAATGGCCCATTCCTACCCTATACAGCTCCCAATGCCCCATTCCTACCCTACACAGCTCCCAATGGCCCATTCCTACCCCACACAGCTCCCAATGGTCCATTCCTACCCTCCACAGCTCCCAATGGTCCATTACTAACCTCCACAGCTCCCAATGGCCCATTCTTACCATTCACAGCTCCCAATGGCCCATTCCTACCCTATACAGCTCCCAATTGTCCATTACTACTCTACAAAGCTCCCAATGGTCCATTCCTACCCTACACATCTCCCAATTGTCCATTCCTACCTCCCAATGGTCCATTCCTACCCCACACAGCTCCCAATGCTCCATTCCTACCCTCCACAGCTCCCAACGGCCCATTCCTACCCTATACAGCTCCCAATGGTCCATTCCTACCCTACACAGCTCCCAATGGCCAATTTTTACCCTCCACAGCTCCCAATGGCCCATTCCTACCCTACACAGCTCCCAATGGTCCATTCCTACCCCACACAGCTTCCAATGGTCCATTCCTACCCTACACAGCTTCCAATGGTCCATTCCTACCCCACACAGCTCCCAATGGTCCATTCCTACCCTACACAGCTCCGAATGGTCCATTCCTACCCCACACAGCTCCCAATGGTCCATTCCTACCCCACACAGCTCCCAATGGTCCATTCCTACCCTCCACAGCTCCCAATGGTCCATTCCTACCCCACACAGCTCCCAATGGTCCATTCCTACCCCACACAGCTCCCAATGGTCAATTCCTACCCTCCACAGCTCCCAATGGTCCATTCCTACCTTACACAGCTCCTAATGTTCCATTCCTACCCTACACAGCTCCCAACGGCCCATTCCTACCCTACACAGCTCCCAATGGTCCATTCCTACCCTACACACCTCCCAATGGTCCATTCCTACCTCACAATGGTCCATTCCTACCCTACACAGCTCCCAATGGCCCATTCCTACCCTACACAGCTCCCAACGGCCCATTCCTACCCTATACAGGTCCATTCCTACCCTACACAGCTCCCAATGGCCCATTCCTACCTCCCAATGGTCCATTCCTACCCCACACATCTTCCAATGGTCCATTCCTATCCTACACAGCTCCCAACGGCCCATTCCTACCCTCCATAGTTCCCAATGGTCCATTCCTACCCTACACAGCTCCCAACGGCCCATTCCTACCCTACACAGCTCCCAATGGTCCATTCCTACTCTACACAGCTCCCAATGGCCCATTCCTACCTCCCAATGGTCCATTCCTACCCCACACAGCTCCCAATGGTCCATTCCTACCCTACACAGCTCCCAACGGCCCATGACTACCCTACACAGCTCCCAATGGTCCATTCCTACCGTACACAGCTCACAATGGTCCATTCCTACCTCCCAATGGTCCATTCCTACCCCACACAGCTCCCAATGGTCCATTCCTACCCTACAAAGCTCCCAATGGTCCATTCCTACCCTACACAGCTCCCAACGGCCCATTCCTACCCTACACAGCTCCCAATGGTCCATTCCTACCCTACACAGCTCGCAATGGTCTATTCCTACTCTACACAGCTCCCAATGGTACATTCCTATCTCCCAATGGTCCATTCCTAACCCCACACAGCTCCCAATGCTCCATTCCTACCCTACACAGCTCCCAACAGCCCATTCCTACCCTACACAGCTCCCAATGGTCCATTCCTACCCTACTCAGCTCCCAATGGTCCATTCCTACCTCCCAATGGTCCATTCCTACCCCACACAGCTCCTAATGCTCCATTCCTACCCTACACAGCTCCCAACGGCCCATTCCTACCCTACACAGCTCCCAATTCTCCATTCCTACCCTACACAGCTCCCAATGGCCCATTCCTACCCTACACAGCTCCCAATGGCCCATTCCTACCCTACACAGCTCCCAATGGCCCATTCCTACCCTACACAGCTCCCAATGGTCCATTCCTACCCTACACAGCTCCCAATGGTCCATTCCTACCCTACACAGCTCCCAATGGCCCATTCCTACCCTACACAGCTCCCAACGGCCCATTCCTACCCTACACAGCTCCCATTGTCCCATTCCTACCCTACACAGCTCCCAACGGCCTATTCCTACCTTACACAGCTCCCAATGGTCCATTCATACCTGCCAATGGTCCATTCCTACCCCACACAGCTCCCAATGCTCCATTCCTACCCTACACAGCTCCCAACGTCCCATTCCCACCCTACACAGCTCCCAATGGTCCATTCCTACCCTACAGAGCTCCCAATGGTCCATTCCTACCCTACACAGCTCCCAATGGCCCATTCCTACCTTACACAGCTCCCAACGGCCCATTCCCACCCTACACAGCTCCCAATGGTCCATTCCTACCCTCCACAGCTCCCAATGGCCCATTACTACCCTACACAGCTCCCAATGGCCCATTCCTACCCTACACAGCTCCCAATGGTCCATTACTACCCTACAAAGCTCCCAATGGTCCATTCCTACCCTCCACATCTCCCAATGGTCCATTTTTACCCTACACAGCTCCCAATGGTCCATTCCTACCCTACACAGCTCCCAACGGTCCATTCCTACCTTACACAGCTCCCAATGGCCCATTCCTACCCCACACAGCTCCCAATGGTCCGTTTTTACCTCCCAATGGTTCATTCCTACCCTACACAGCTCCCAATGGTCCATTTTTACCATACACAGCTCCCAATAGCCCATTCCTACCCTACACAGCTCCCAATGGCCTATTCCCACCCTATACAGCTCCCAATGGTCCTTTCCTACCCTACACAGCTCCCAATGGTCCATTCCTACCCTACACAGCTCCCAATGGTCCATTCCTACCCTACACAGCTCCCAATGGTCCATTTCTACCCTACACAGCTCCCAATGGTCCATTCCTACCCTACACAGCTCCCAATGGCCCATTCCTACCCTACACAGCTCCCAATGGTCCATTCCTACCTCCCAATGGTCCATTCCTACCCTACACATCTTCCAATGGTCCATTCCTACACTACACAGCTCCCAATGGTCCACTCCTACCCTACACAGCTCCAAACTGCCAATTCCTACCCTACAGAGCTCCCAATGGTCCTTTCCTACCCTACACAGCTCCCAACGGCCCATTCCTACCCTACACAGCTCCCAATGGCCCATTTCTACCCTACACAGCTCTTAACGCCCCATTCCTGCCCCACACAGCTCCCAATGGCCCATTCCTACCCTACATAGCTCTTAACGCCCCATTCCTGCCCCACACAGCTCCCAATGGCCCATTCCTACCCTACACAGCTCCCAACGGCCCATTCCTACCCTACACAGCTCCCAATGGCCCATTCCTACCCTACACAGCTCCCAATGGCCCATTCCTACCCTACACAGCTCCCAATGGTCCATTCCTACCCTCCACAGCTCCTAATTGCCCATTCCTACCCTACACAGCTCCCTACCCTCCACAGCTCCCAATGGCCCATTCCTACCCTACACAGCTCCCAATGGCCCATTCCTACCCTACACAGCTCCCAATGGCCCATTCCTACCCTACACAGCTCGCAATGGTCCATTCCTACCCTACACAGCTTCCAATGGTCCATTTTACCCTACACAGCTCCCAATGGTCCATTCCTACCCTACACAGCTCCCAACGGTCCATTCCTACCTTACACAGCTCCCAATGGCCCATTCCTACCCCACACAGCTCCCAATGGTCCATTTATACCTCCCAATGGTTCATTCCTACCCTACACAGCTCCCAATGGTCCATTTTTACCCTACACAGCTCCCAATCCTACCCTACACAGCTCCCAATGGCCTATTCCCACCCTACACAGCTCCCAATGGCCCATTCCCACCCTACACAGCTCCCAATGGTCCTTTCCTACCCTACACAGCTCCCAATGGTCCATTCCTACCCTACACATCTCCCAATGGCCCATTTTTACCCTACACAGCTCCCAATGGTCCATTCCTACCCTACACAGTTCCCAATGGCCCATTCCTACCCTACATAGCTCCCAATGGCCAATTCCTACCCTCCACAGCTCCCAATGGCCCATTCCTACCCTACACAGCTCCCAATGGTCCATTCCTACCCTACACATCTCCCAATGGCCGATTTTTACCCTACACAGCTCCCAATGGTCCATTCCTACCCTACACAGTTCCCAATGGCCCATTCCTACCCTACACAGCTCCCAATGGCACATTCCTACCCTCCACAGCTCCCAATGGTCCATTCCTACCCTCCACAGCTCCCAATGGCCCATTCCTACCCTAAACAGCTCCCAATGGTCCATTCATACCCTACACAGCTCCCAATGGCCCATTCCTACCCTACACAGCTCCCAACGACCCATTCCTACCCTACAGAGCTCCAAATGGCCCATTACACTACACAGCTCCCAACGGCTCCCAATTGTCCATTCCTACCCTCCACATCTCCCAATGGCCCATTCCTACCCTCCACAGCTCCCAATGGCCCATTTCTACCCTACACAGCTCCCAATGGTCCATTCCTACCCTACACATCTCCCAATGGCCCATTTTTACCCTACACAGCTCCCAATGGTCCATTCCTACACTACACAGTTTCCAATGGCCCATTCCTACCCTACACAGCTCCCAATGGCCCATTCCTACCCTCCACAGCTCCCAATGGTCCATTCCTACCCTCCACAGCTCTCAATGGCCCATTCCTACCCTCCACAGCTCCCAATGGCCGATTCCTACCCTACACAGCTCCAAATGACCCATTACTACCCTCCACAGCTCCCAATGACCCATTCCTACCCTACACAGCTCCCAATGGCCCATTCCTACCCTCCACAGCTCCCAATGGCCGATTCCTACCCTCCACAGCTCCCAATGGTCCATTCCTACCTACACAGCTCCCAATGGCCCATTCCTACCTTCCACAGCTCCCAATGCTCCATTCCTACCTTACACAGCTCCCAATGGCCCATTCCTACCCTACACAGCTCCCAATGGTCAATTCCTACCCTACACAGCTCCCAATGGTCCATTCCTACCCTACACATTTCCCAATGGCCCATTTTTACCCTACACAGCTCCCAATGGTCCATTCCTACCCTACACAGTTCCCAATGGCCCATTCCTACCCTACACAGCTCCCAATGGCCCATTCCTACCCTCCACAGCTCCCAATGGTCCATTCCTACCCTCCACAGCTCCAAATGACCCATTCCTACCCTCCACAGCTCCCAATGACCCATTCCTACCCTACACAGCTCCCAATGGCCCATTCCTACCCTCCACAGCTCCCAATGGCCGATTCCTACCCTCCACAGCTCCCAATGGTCCATTCCTACCCTACACAGCTCCCAATGGCCCATTCCTACCTTCCACAGCTCCCAATGCTCCATTCCTACCTTACACAGCTCCCAATGGCCCATTCCTACCCTACACAGCTCCCAATGGTCAATTCCTACCCTACACAGCTCCCAATGGTCCATTCCTACCCTACACAGCTCGCAATGGTCCATTCCTACATCCCAATGGTCCATTCCTACCCCACACAGCTTCCAATGCTCCATTCCTACCCTACAATGCTCCAAACGGCCCATTCCGACCCTACACAGCTCCCAATCCTCCATTTCTACCCTACACAGCTCCCAATGGCCCATTCCTACCCTACACAGCTCCCAATGGCCCATTCCTACCCTAAACAGCTCCCAATGGTCCATTCCTACCCTACACAGCTCCCAATGGCCCATTCCTACCCTACACAGCTCCCAACAACCCATTCCTACCCTACACAGCTCCCAATGGCCCATTCCTACCCTACACAGCTCGCAACGGCTCGCAAAGGTCCATTCCTACCCTCCATAGCTCCCAATGGCCCATTCCTACCCTCCACAGGTCCCAATGGCCCATTCCTACCCTCTACAGCTCCCAATGGTCAATTCCTACCCTCCACAGCTCCCAATGGCCCATTCCTACCCTCCACAGCTCCCAATGGTCCATTCCTACCCTCCACAGCTCCCAATGGTCCATTCCTACCCTACACATCTCCCAATGGCCCATTTTTACCCTACACAGCTCCCAATAGGCCATTCCTACCCTACACAGCTCCCAATGGTCCATTCCTACCATACACAGCTCCCAATGGCCCATTACTACCCTACACAGCTCCCAATGGTCCATTCCTACCCTACACAGCTCGCAACGGCCCATTCCTACCCTACACAGCTCCCAATGGTCTATTCCTACCCTATACAGCTCCCAATGGTCCATTCCTACACTATACAGCTCCCAATGGCCCATTCCTACCCCACAGAGCTACCAATGGTCCATTCCTACAATCCACAGCTCCCAATGATCCATTCCTACCCTAAACAGCTCCCAATGGCCCATTCCTACCCTCCACAGCTCCCAATGGCCCATTTTTACCCTCCACAGCAATGGTCTATTCCTACCCTATACAGCTCCCAATGGTCCATTCCTACACTATAAAGCTCCCAATGGCCCATTCCTACCCCACAGAGCTCCCAATGGTCCATTCCTACAATCCACAGCTCCCAATGGTCCATTCCTACACTCAACAGCTCCCAATGGTCCATTCCTACAATCCACAGCTCCCAATGGTCCATTCCTACCTCCCAATGGTCCATTCCTACCCCACACAGCTTCCAATGCTCCATTCCTACCGTACACAGCTCCAAACGGCCCATTCCAACCCTACACAGCTCCCAATGCTCCATTCCTACCCTACACAGCTCCCAATGTCCCATTCCTACCCTACACAGCTCCCAATGGCCGATTCCTACCCTAAACAGCTCCCAATTGTCCATTCCTACCCTACACAGCTCTCAATGGCCCATTCCTACCCTACACAGCTCCCAACAACCCATTCCTACCCTACACAGCTCCCAATGGCCCCTTCCTACCCTACACAGCTCCCAACGGCTCCCAATGGTCCATTCCTACCCTACACAGATCCAAATGGCCAATTCCTACCCTCCACAGCTCCCAATGGCCCATTCCTACCCTACACAGCTCCCAATGGTCCATTCCTACCCTACACAGCTCCCAATAGTCCATTCCTACCTCCCAATGGTCCATTCCTACCCCACACAGCTTTCAATGCTCCATTCCTACCCTACACAGCTCCAAACGGCCCATTCCGACCCTACACAGCTCCCAATCCTCCATTCCTACCCTACACAGCTCCCAATGGCCCATTCCTAAACTACACAGCTCCCAATTGCCCATTCCTACCCTAAACAGCTCCCAATGGTCCATTCCTACCCTACACAGCTCCCAATGGCCCATTCCTACCCTACACAGCTCCCAACGACCCATTCCTACCCTACACAGCTCCCAATGGCCCATTCCTACCCTACACAGCTCCCAACGGCTCCCAATGGTCCATTTCTACCCTCCACAGCTCCCAATGGTCCATTCCTACCTCCCAATGGTCCATTCCTACCCCACACAGCTTCCAATGCTCCATTCCTACCCTACACAGCTCCAAACGGCCCATTCCGACCCTACACAGCTCCCAATGCTCCATTCCTACCCTACACAGCTCCCAATGGCCCATTCCTACCCTACACAGCTCCCAATGGCCCATTCCTACCCTAAACAGCTCCCAATGGTCCATTCCTACCCTACACAGCTCCCAATGGCCCATTCCTACCCTACACAGCTCCCAACGACCCATTCCTACCCTACACAGCTCCCAATGGCCCATTCCTACCTACCCTACACAGCTCCCAACGGCTCCCAATGGTCCATTCCTACCCTCCACATCTCCCAATGGCCCATTCCTACCCTCCACAGCTCCCAATGGCCCATTTCTACCCTACACAGCTCCCAATTGTCCATTCCTACCCTACACATCTCCCAATGGCCCATTTTTACCCTACACAGCTCCCAATGGTCCATTCCTACCCTACACAGTTCCCAATGGCCCATTCCTACCCTACACAGCTCCCAATGGCCCATTCCTACCCTCCACAGCTCCCAATGGCCCATTCCTACCCTACACAGCTCCCAATGGTCCATTCCTACCCTACACATCTCCCAATGGCCCATTTTTACCCTACACAGCTCCCAATGGTCCATTCCTACCCTACACAGTTCCCAATGGCCCATTCCTACCCTACACAGCTCCCAATGGCCCATTCCTACCCTCCACAGCTCCCAATGGTCCATTCCTACCCTCCACAGCTCCCAATGGCCCATTCCTACCCTAAACAGCTCCCAATGGTCCATTCCTACCCTACACAGCTCCCAATGGCCCATTCCTACCCTACACAGCTCCCAACGACCTATTCCTACCCTACACAGCTCCCAATGGCCCATTCCTACCCTACACAGCTCGCAACGGCTCCCAATGGTCCATTCCTACCCTCCATAGCTCCCAATGGCCCATTCCTACCCTCCACAGGTACCAATGGCCCATTCCTACCCTCTACAGCTCCCAATGGTCAATTCCTACCCTCCACAGCTCCCAATGGTCCATTTCTACCCTACACATCTCCCAATGGCCCATTTTTACCCTACATAGCTCCCAATAGGCCATTCCTACCCTTCACAGCTCCCAATGGCCCATTCCTACCCTACACAGCTCCCAATGGTCCATTCCTACCCTACACAGTTCCCAATGGCCCATTTTTACCCTACACAGCTCCCAATGGTCCATTCCTACCCTACACAGTTCCCAATGGCCCATTCCTTCCCTCCAGAGCTCCCAATGGCCCATTCCTACCCTCCACAGCTCCCAATGGCCCATTCCTACCCTCCACAGCTCCCAATGGTCCATTCCTAACCTACACAGTTCCCAATGGCCCATTCCTACCCTACACAGCTCCCAATGGCCCATTCCTACCCTCCACAGCTCCCAATGGCCCATTCCTACCCTCCACAGCTCCCAATGGTCCATTCCTACCCTACACATCTCCCAATGGCCCATTTTTACCCTACATAGCTCCCAATAGGCCATTCCTACCCTTCACAGCTTCCAATGGCCCATTCCTACCCTACAAAGCTCCCAATGGTCCATTCCTACCCTACACATCTCCCAATGTCCCATTCCTACCCTATACAGCTCCCAATGGTCCATTCCTACCCTCCACAGCTCCCAATGGCCCATTCCTACCCTCCACAGTTCCCAATGGCCCATTCCTACCCTCCACAGCTCCCAATGACCCATTCCTACCCTCCACAGCTCCCAATGGCCCATTCCTACCCTCCACAGCTCCAAATGGCCATTCCTACCCCACATAGCTCCCAATTGTCCATTCCTACAATCCACAGCTCCCAATGGTCCATTCCTACCCTCAACAGCTCCCAATGGCCCATTCCTACCCTCTACAGCTCCCAATGGCCCATTCTTACCCTCAACAGCTCCCAATGGCCCATTCCTACCTTACACAGCTCCCAACGGCCCATTCCTACCCTACACAGCTCCCAATGGTCCATTCCTACCCTACCCAGCTCCCAACGGCCCATTCTTACCCTACACAGCTCCCAATGGTCGATTCCTACCCTACACATCTCCCAATGGTCCATTCCTACACTATACAGCTCCCAATGGCCCATTCCTACCCCACACAGCTCCCAATGGTCCATTCCTACAATCCACAGCTCCCAATGGTCCATTTCTACCCTCAACAGCTCCCAATGGCCCATTCCTATCCTGTACAGCTCCCAATGGCCCATTCTTACCCTCCACAGCTCCCAATGGCCCATTCCTACCCTATATAGCTCCCAACGGCCCATTCCTACCCTACACAGCTCCCAATGGTCCATTCCTACCCTACACAGCTCCCAATGGTACATTCCTACCCCACACAGCTCCCAATGGTCCATTCCTACCCTACACAGCTCCCAATGGTCCATTCCTACCCTACACAGCTCCCAACGGCCCATTCCTACCCTACACAGCTCCCAATGGTCCATTTCTACCCTACACAGCTCCCAATGGTCCATTCCTACCCTACACAGCTCCCAACGGCCCATTCCTTCCCTACACAGCTCCCAATGGTCCATTCCTACGCTACACAGCTCCCAATGGTCCATTCCTACCCTACACAGCTCCCAATGGCCCATTCCTACCTCACAATGGTCCATTCCTACCCTACACAGGTCCCAATGGTCCATTCCTACCCTACACAGCTCCCAACGGCCCATTCCTACCCTACACAGCTCCCAATGGTCCATTCCTACCCTACACAGCTCCTAATGGCCCATTCCTACCTCCAAATGGTCCATTCCTACCCCACACCGCTCCCAATGGTCCATTCCTATCCTACACAGCTCCCAACGGCCCATTCCTACCCTCCACAGCTCCCAATGGTCCATTCCTACCCTACACAGCTACCAATGGTCCATTCCTACTCTACACAGCTCCCTATGGCCCATTCCTACCTCCCAATGGTCCATTCCTACCCCACACAGCTCCCAATGGTCCATTCCTACCCTACACAGCTCCCAATGGTCCATTCCTACCTCCCAATGGTCCATTCCTACCCTACACAGCTCCCAATGGTCCATTCCTACCTCCCAATGGTCCATTCCTACCCCACACAGCTCCCAATGCTCCATTCCTACCCCACACAGCTCCCAACGGCCCATTCCTACCCTACACAGCTCCCAATGCTCCATTCCTACCATACACAGCTCTCAATGGTCCATTCCTACCTACCCTACACAGCTCCCAATGGCCCATTCCTACCTTACACAGCTCCAAACGGCCCATTCCCACCCTACACAGCTCCCAATGGTCCATTCCCACCCTCCACAGCTCCCAATGGCCCATTCCTACCCTATACAGCTCCCAATGGCCCATTCCTACCCTACACAGCTCCCAATGGCCCATTCCTACCTCACACAGCTCCCAATGGTCCATTCCTACCCTCCACAGCTCCCAATGGTCCATTACTAACCTCCACAGCTCCCAATGGCCCATTCTTACCCTTCACAGCTCCCAATGGCCCATTCCTACCGTATACAGCTCCCAACGGCCCATTCCTACCCTACACAGCTCCCAATTGTCCATTACTACTCTACAAAGCTCCCAATGGTCCATTCCTACCCTACACATCTCCCAATGGTCCATTTCTACCTCCCAATGGTCCATTCCTACCCCACACAGCTCCCAATGCTCCATTCCTACCCTCCACAGCTCCCAACGGCCCATTCCTACCCTACACAGCTCCCAATGGTCCATTCCTACCCTCCACAGCTCCCAATGGCCCATTTTTACCCTCCACAGCTCCGAATGGCCCATTCCTACCCTACACAGCTCCCAATGGTCCATTCCTACCCCACACAGCTTCCAATGGTCCATTCCTACCCTACACAGCTCCCAATGGCCCATTCCTACCCTACACAGCTCCCAACGACCCATTCCTACCCTACACAGCTCCCAATGGCCCATTCCTACCCTACACAGCTCCCAACGGCTCCCAATTGTCCATTCCTACCCTCCACAGCTCCCAATGGCCCATTCCTACCCTCCACAGCTCTCAATGGCCCATTCCTACCCTCCACAGCTCCCAATGGCCCATTCCTACCCTACACAGCTCCCAATGGTCCATTCCTACCCTACACATCTCCCAATGGCCCATTTTTACCCTACACAGCTCCCAATAGGCCATTCCTACCCTACACAGCTCCCAATGGTCCATTCCTACCATACATAGCTCCCAATGGCCCATTCCTACCCTACACAGCTCCCAATGGTCCATTCCTACCCTACCCAGCTCCCAACGGCCCATTCCTACCCTACACAGCTCCCAATGGTCCATTCCTACCCTACACAGCTCCCAATGGTCCATTCCTACACTATACAGCTCCCAATGGCCCATTCCTACCCCACACAGCTCCCAATGGTCCATTCCTAAAATCCACAGCTCCCAATGGTCCATTCCTACCCTCAACAGCTCCCAATGGCCCATTCCTACCCTGTACAGCTCCCAATGGCCCATTCTTACCCTCCACAGCTCCCAATTGCCCATTCCTACCCTATACAGCTGCCAACGGCCCATTCCTACCCTACACAGCTCCCAATGGTCCATTCCTACCCTACACAGCTCCCAATGGTCCATTCCTACCTCCCAATGGTCCATTCCTACCCCACACAGCTTCCAATGCTCCATTCCTACCCTACACAGCTCCAAACGGCCCATTCCAACCCTACACAGCTCCCAATGCTCCATTCCTACCCTACACAGCTCCCAATGGCCCATTCCTACCCTACACAGCTCCCAATGGCCCATTCCTACCCTAAACAGCTCCCAATGCTCCATTCCTACCCTACACAGCTCCCAATGGCCCATTCCTACCCTAAACAGCTCCCAATGGTCCATTCCTACCCTACACAGCTCCCAATGGTCCATTCCTACCCTACATAGCTCCCAACGGCCAATTCCTACCCTATACAGCTCCCAATGGTCCATTCTTACCCTACACAGCTCCCAATGGCCCATTCCTACCTCACAATGGTCCATTCCTACCCTAGACAGCTCCCAATGGCCCATTCCTATCCTACATAGCTCCCAATGGTCCATTCCTACCCTACACAGCTCCCAACGGCCCATTCCTACCCTACACAGCTCCCAATGGTCAATTCCTACCCTACACAGCTCCCAATGGTCAATTCCTACCCTACACAGCTCCCAATGGTCCATTCCTACTCTCCATAGCTCCCAACGGTCCATTCCTACCCTACACAGCTCCCAACGGCCCATTCCTACCCTACACAGCTCCCAATGGTCCATTCCTACCCCACACAGCTCCCAATGGCCCATTCCTACCTCACAATGGTCCATTCCTACCCCACACAGCTCCCAACGGCCCATTCCTACCCTACACAGCTTCCAATGGTCCATTGCTACCCTACACAGCTCCCAATGGCCCATTCCTACCTCCCAATGGTCCATTCCTACCCCACACAGCTCCCAATGGTCCATTCCTACCTCACAATGGCCCATTCCTACCCTACACAGCTCCCAATGGCCCATTCCTACTCTACACAGCTCCCAATGGCCCATTCCTACCTCCCAATGGTCCATTCCTACTCCACACAGCTCCCAATGGCCCATTCCTACCCTCCACAGCTCCTAATGGCCCATTTTTACCCTCCACAGCTCCCAATAGCCCATTCCTACCCTACACAGCTCCCAATGGTCCATTCCTACCTTACACAGCTCCCAATGGCCCATTCCTACCCTCCACAGCTCCCAATGGCCCATTCCTACCCTCCACAGCTCCCAATGGTCCATTCCTACCCTCCACAGCTCCCAATGGCAAATTCCTACCCTACACAGCTCCCAACGGCCCATTCCCACCCTACACAGCTCCCAATGACCCATTCCTACCCTCCACAGCTCCCAATGGCCCATTCCTACCCTCCACAGTTCCCAATGGCCCATTCCTACCCTCCACAGCTCCCAATGACCCATTCCTACCCTCCACAGCTCCCAATGGCCCATTCCTACCCTCCACAGCTCCAAATAGCCATTCCTACCCCACATAGCTCCCAATGGTCCATTCCTACAATCCACAGCTCCCAATGGTCCATTCCTACCCTCAACAGCTCCCAATGGCCCATTCCTACCCTGTACAGCTCCCAATGGCCCATTCTTACCCTCCACAGCTCCCAATGGCCCATTCCTACCCTACACAGCTCCCAATGGCCCATTCCTACCCTAAGCAGCTCCCAATGGTCCATTCCTACCCTACACAGCTCCCAATGGCCCATTCCTACCCTACACAGTTCCCAACGACCCATTCCTACCCTACACAGCTCCCAATGGCCCATTCCTACCCTACACAGTTCCCAACGACCCATTCCTACCCTACACAGCTCCCAATGGCCCATTCCTACCCTACACAGCTCCCAACGGCTCCCAATGGTCCATTCCTACCCTACACAGCTCCCAATGGCCCATTCCTACCCTCCACAGCTCTCAATGGCCCATTCCTACCCTCCACAGCTCCCAATGGCCCATTCCTACCCTACACAGCTCCCAATGGTCCATTCCTACCCTACACATTTCCCAATGGCCCATTTGTACCCTACACAGCTCCCAATAGGCCATTCCTACCCTACACAGCTCCCAATTGTCCATTCCTACCATACACAGCTCCCAATGGCCCATTCCTACCCTACACAGCTCCCAATGGTCCATTCCTACCCTACCCAGCTCCCAACGGCCCATTCCTACCCTACACAGCTCCCAATGGTCCATTCCTACCATACACAGCTCCCAATGGTCAATTCCTACACTATACAGCTCCCAATGGCCCATTCCTACCCCACACAGCTCCCAATGGTCCATTCCTACAATCCACAGCTCCCAATGGTCCATTCCTACCCTACACATCTCCCAATGGCCCATTTTTACCCTACACAGCTCCCAATAGGCCATTCCTACCCTACACAGCTCCCAATGGTCCATTCCTACCATACACAGCTCTCAATGGCCCATTCCTACCCTACACAGCTCCCAATGGTCCATTCCTACCCTACCCAGCTCCCAACGGCCCATTCCTACCCTACACAGCTCCCAATGGTCCATTCCTACCCTACACAGCTCCCAATGGTCCATTCCTACACTATACAGCTCCCAATGGCCCATTCCTACACCACACAGCTCCCAATGGTCCATTCCTAAAATCCACAGCTCCCAATGGTCCATTCATACCCTCAACAGCTCCCAATGGCCCATTCCTACCCTGTACAGCTCCCAATGGCCCATTCTTACCCTCCACAGCTCCCAATTGCCCATTCCTACCCTATACAGCTCCCAACGGCCCATTCCTACCCTACACAGCTCCCAATGGTCCATTCCTACCCTACACAGCTCCCAATGGTCCATTCCTACCTCCCAATGGTCCATTCCTACCCCACACAGCTTCCAATGCTCCATTCCTACCCTACACAGCTCCAAACGGCCCATTCCAACCCTACACAGCTCCCAATGGTCCATTCCTACCCTACACAGCTCCCAATGGTCCATTCCTACACTATACAGCTCCCAATGGCCCATTCCTACCCCACACAGCTCCCAATGGTCCATTCCTAAAATCCACAGCTCCCAATGGTCCATTCCTACCCTCAACAGCTCCCAATGGCCCATTCCTACCCTGTACAGCTCCCAATGGCCCATTCTTACCCCAATGGTCCATTCCTACACTATACAGCTCCCAATGGCCCATTCCTACCCCACACAGCTCCCAATGGTCCATTCCTAAAATCCACAGCTCCCAATGGTCCATTCCTACCCTCAACAGCTCCCAATGGCCCATTCCTACCCTGTACAGCTCCCAATGGCCCATTCTTACCCTCCACAGCTCCCAATTGCCCATTCCTACCCTATACAGCTCCCAACGGCCCATTCCTACCCTACACAGCTCCCAATGGTCCATTCCTACCCTACACAGCTCCCAACTGCCCATTCCTACCCTACACAGCTCCCAGCTGTGTAGGATAGGAATGGCCCATTCCTACCCTCCACAGCTCCCAATGGTCCATTCCTAACCTACACAGCTCCCAACTGCCCATTCCTACCCTACACAGCTCCCAATGGTCCATTCCTACCCTACACAGCTCCCAACGGCCCATTCCTACCCTACACAGCTCCCAATGGTCCATTCCTACCCTACACAGCTCCCAATGGTCCATTCCTACCCTACACAGCTCCCAATGGCCCATTCCTACCTCACAATGGTCCATTCCTACCCTACACAGCTCCCAATGGTCTATTCCTACCCTACACAGCTCCCAACGGCCCATTCCTACCCTACACAGCTCCCAATGATCCATTCCTACCCTACACAGCTCCTAATGGCCCATTCCTACCTCCAAATGGTCCATTCCTACCACACACCGCTCCCAATGGTCCATTCCTATCCTACACAGCTCCCAACGGCCCATTCCTACCCTCCACAGCTCCCAATGGTCCATTCCTACCCTACACAGCTACCAATGGTCCATTCTTATTCTACACAGCTCCCAATTGTCCATTCCTACCTCCCAATGGTCCATTCCTACCCCACACAGCTCCCAATGGTCCATTCCTACCCTACACAGCTCCCAATGGTCCATTCCTACCTCCCAATGGTCGATTCCTACCCTACACAGCTCCCAATGGTCCATTCCTACCTCCCAATGGTCCATTCCTACCCCACACAGCTCCCAATGCTCCATTCCTACCCTACACAGCTCCCAACGGCCCATTCCTACCCTACACAGCTCCCAATGCTCCATTCCTACCCTACACAGCTCCCAATGGTCCATTCCTACCTACCCTACACAGCTCCCAACGGCCCATTCCTACCTTACACAGCTCCCAACGACCCATTCCCACCCTACACAGCTCCCAATGGTCCATTCCCACCCTCCACAGCTCCCAATGGCCCATTCCTACCCTATACAGCTCCCAATGGCCCATTCCTACCCTACACAGCTCCCAATGGCCCATTCCTACCCCACACAGCTCCCAATGGTCCATTCCTACCCTCCACAGCTCCCAATGGTCCATTACTAACCTCCACAGCTCCCAATGGCCCATTCTTACCCTTCACAGCTCCCAATCGCCCATTCCTACCCTATACAGCTCCCAACGGCCCATTCCTACCCTACACAGCTCCCAATTGTCCATTACTACTCTACAAAGCTCCCAATGGTCCATTCCTACCCTACACATCTCCCAATGGTCCATTCCTACCTCCCAATGGTCCATTCCTACCCCACACAGCTCCCAATGCTCCATTCCTACCCTCCACAGCTCCCAACGGCCCATTCCTACCCTACACAGCTCCCAATGGTCCATTCCTACCCTACACAGCTCCCAATGGCCCATTTTTACCCTCCACAGCTCCCAATGGCCCATTCCTACCCTACACAGCTCCCAATGGTCCATTCCAACCCCACACAGCTTCCAATGGTCCATTCCTACCCTACACAGCTCCCAATGGTCCATTCCTACCCCACACAGCTCCTAATGGTCCATTCCTACCCTACACAGCTCCCAATGGTCCATTCCTACCCCACACAGCTCCCAATGGTCCATTCCTACCCTACACAGCTCCGAATGGTCCATTCCTACCCTACACAGCTCCCAATGGTCCATTTCTACCCTACACAGCTCCCAATGGTCCATTCCTACCCCACACAGCTCCCAATGGTCCATTCCTACCCCACACAGCTCCAAATGGTCCATTCCTACCCTCCACAGCTCCCAATGGTCCATTCCTACCCCACACAGCTCCCAATGGTCCATTCCTACCCTACATAGCTCCCAATGGTCCATTCCTACCCTCCACAGCTCCCAATGGTCCATTCCTACCTTACACAGCTCCCAATGGTCCATTCCTACCCTACACAGCTCCCAACGGCCCATTCCTACCCTACACAGCTCCCAATGGTCCATTCCTACCCTACACAGCTCCCAATGGTCCATTCCTACCTCACAATGGTCCATTCCTACCCTACACAGCTCCCAATGGCCCATTCCTACCCTACACAGCTCCCAATGGTCCATTCCTACACTATACAGCTCCCAATGGCCCATTCCTACCCCACACAGCTCCCAATGGTCCATTCCTACAATCCACAGCTCCCAATGGTCCATTCCTACCCTCAACAGCTCCCAATGGCCCATTCCTACCCTGTACAGCTCCCAATGGCCCATTCTTACCCTCCACAGTTCCCAATGGCCCATTCCTACCCTATACAGCTCCCAACGGCCCATTCCTACCCTACACAGCTCCCAATGGTCCATTCCTACCTTACACAGCTCCCAATGGTCCATTCCTACCCCACACAGCTCCCAATGGTCCATTCCTACCCTACACAGCTCCCAATGGTCCATTCCTACCCTACACAGCTCCCAACGGCCCATTCCTACCCTACACAGCTCCCAATGGTCCATTCCTACCCTACACAGCTCCCAATGGTCCATTCCTACCCTACACAGCTCCCAACGGCCCATTCCTACCCTACACAGCTCCCAATGGTCCATTCCTACCCTACACAGCTCCCAATGGTCCATTCCTACCCCCCAATGGCCCATTCCTACCTCACAATGGTCCATTCCTACCCTACACAGCTCCCAATGGTCCATTCCTACCCTACACAGCTCCCAATGGTCCATTCCTACCCTACACAGCTCCCAATGGTCCATTCCTACCCTACACAGCTCCCAATGGCCCATTCCTACCTCACAATGGTCCATTCCTACCCTACACAGCTCCCAATGGTCCATTCCTACCCTACACAGCTCCCAACGGCCCATTCCTACCCTACACAGCTCCCAATGGTCCCTTCCTACCCTACACAGCTCCTAATGGCCCATTCCTACCTCCAAATGGTCCATTCCTACCCCACACCGCTCCCAATGGTCCATTCCTATCCTACACAGCTCCCAACAGCCCATTCGTACCCTCCACAGCTCCCAATGTTCCATTCCTACCCTACACAGCTACCAATGGTCCATTCTTACTCTACACAGCTCCCAATGGCCCATTCCTACCTCCCAATGGTCCATTCCTACCCCACACAGCTCCCAATGGTCCATTCCTACCCTACACAGCTCCCAATGGTCCATTCCTACCTCCCAATGGTCCATTCCTACCCTACACAGCTCCCAATGGTCCATTCCTACCTCCCAATGGTCCATTCCTACCCCACACAGCTCCCAATGCTCCATTCCTACCCTACACAGCTCCCAACGGCCCATTCCTACCCTACACAGCTCCCAATGCTCCATTCCTACCCTACACAGCTCCCAATGGTCCATTCCTACCTACCCTACACAGCTCCCAATGGCCCATTCCTACCTTACACAGCTCCCAACTGCCCATTCCCACCCTACACAGCTCCCAATGGTCCATTCCCACCCTCCACAGCTCCCAATGGCCCATTCCTACCCTATACAGCTCCCAATGGACCATTCCTACCCTACACAGCTCCCAATGGCCTATTCCTACCCCACACAGCTCCCAATGGTCCATTACTACCCTCCACAGCTCCCAATGGTCCATTACTAACCTCCACAGCTCCCAATGGCCCATTCTTACCATTCACAGCTCCCAATGGCCCATTCCTACCCTATACAGCTCCCAATTGTCCATTACTACTCTACAAAGCTCCCAATGGTCCATTCCTACCCTACACATCTCCCAATTGTCCATTCCTACCTCCCAATGGTCCATTCCTACCCCACACAGCTCCCAATGCTCCATTCCTACCCTACACAGCTCCCAACGGCCCATTCCTACCCTACACAGCTCCCAATGGTCCATTCCTACCCTACACAGCTCCCAATGGCCCATTTTTACCCTCCACAGCTCCCAATGGCCCATTCCTACCCTACACAGCTCCCAATGGTCCATTCCTACCCCACACAGCTTTCAATGGTCCATTCCTACCCTACACAGCTTCCAATGGTCCATTCCTACCCCACACAGCTCCCAATGGTCCATTCCTACCCCACACACCTCCCAATGGTCCATTCCTAAAATCCACAGCTCCCAATGGTCCATTCCTACCTCACAATGGTCCATTCCTACCCTACACAGCTCCCAATGACCCATTCCTACCCTACACAGCTCCCAATGGTCCATTCCTACACTATACAGCTCCCAATGGCCCATTCCTACCCCACACAGCTCCCAATGGTCCATTCCTACAATCCACAGCTCCCAATGGTCCATTCCTACCCTCAACAGCTCCCAATGGCCCATTCCTACCCTGTACAGCTCCCAATGGCCCATTCTTACCCTCCACAGTTCCCAATGGCCCATTCCTACCCTATACAGCTCCCAACGGCCCATTCCTACCCTACACAGCTCCCAATGGTCCATTCCTACCTTACACAGCTCCCAATGGTCCATTCCTACCCCACACAGCTCCCAATGGTCCATTCCTACCCTACACAGCTCCCAATGGTCCATTCCTACCCTACACAGCTCCCAACGGCCCATTCCTACCCTACACAGCTCCCAATGGTCCATTCCTACCCTACACAGCTCCCAATGGTCCATTCCTACCCTACACAGCTCCCAACGGCCCATTCCTACCCTACACAGCTCCCAATGGTCCATTCCTACCCTACACAGCTCCCAATGGTCCATTCCTACCCTACACAGCTCCCAATGGCCAATTCCTACCTCACAATGGTCCATTCCTACCCTACACAGCTCCCAATGGTCCATTCCTACCCTACACAGCTCCCAATGGTCCATTCCTACCCTACACAGCTCCCAATGGTCCATTCCTACCCTACACAGCTCCCAATGGCCCATTCCTACCTCACAATGGTCCATTCCTACCCTACACAGCTCCCAATGGTCCATTCCTACCCTACACAGCTCCCAACGGCCCATTCCTACCCTACACAGCTCCCAATGGTCCCTTCCTACCCTACACAGCTCCTAATGGCCCATTCCTACCTCCAAATGGTCCATTCCTACCCCACACCGCTCCCAATGGTCCATTCCTATCCTACACAGCTCCCAACAGCCCATTCGTACCCTCCACAGCTCCCAATGTTCCATTCCTACCCTACACAGCTACCAATGGTCCATTCTTACTCTACACAGCTCCCAATGGCCCATTCCTACCTCCCAATGGTCCATTCCTACCCCACACAGCTCCCAATGGTCCATTCCTACCCTACACAGCTCCCAATGGTCCATTCCTACCTCCCAATGGTCCATTCCTACCCTACACAGCTCCCAATGGTCCATTCCTACCTCCCAATGGTCCATTCCTACCCCACACAGCTCCCAATGCTCCATTCCTACCCTACACAGCTCCCAACGGCCCATTCCTACCCTACACAGCTCCCAATGCTCCATTCCTACCCTACACAGCTCCCAATGGTCCATTCCTACCTACCCTACACAGCTCCCAATGGCCCATTCCTACCTTACACAGCTCCCAACTGCCCATTCCCACCCTACACAGCTCCCAATGGTCCATTCCCACCCTCCACAGCTCCCAATGGCCCATTCCTACCCTATACAGCTCCCAATGGCCCATTCCTACCCTACACAGCTCCCAATGGCCCATTCCTACCCCACACAGCTCCCAATGGTCCATTCCTACCCTCCACAGCTCCCAATGGTCCATTACTAACCTCCACAGCTCCCAATGGCCCATTCTTACCATTCACAGCTCCCAATGGCCCATTCCTACCCTATACAGCTCCCAATTGTCCATTACTACTCTACAAAGCTCCCAATGGTCCATTCCTACCCTACACATCTCCCAATTGTCCATTCCTACCTCCCAATGGTCCATTCCTATCCCACACAGCTCCCAATGCTCCATTCCTACCCTCCACAGCTCCCAACGGCCCATTCCTACCCTACACAGCTCCCAATGGTCCATTCCTACCCTACACAGCTCCCAATGGCCCATTTTTACCCTCCACAGCTCCCAATGGCCCATTCCTACCCTACACAGCTCCCAATGGTCCATTCCTACCCCACACAGCTTTCAATGGTCCATTCCTACCCTACACAGCTTCCAATGGTCCATTCCTACCCCACACAGCTCCCAATGGTCCATTCCTACCCCACACACCTCCCAATGGTCCATTCCTACCCTCCACAGCTCCCAATGGTCCATTCCTACCCCACACAGCTCCCAATGGTCCATTCCTACCCCACACAGCTCCCAATGGTCCATTCCTACCCTCCACAGCTCCCAATGGTCCATTCCTACCTTACACAGCTCCCAATGGTCCATTCCTACCCTACACAGCTCCCAACGGCCCATTCCTACCCTACACAGCTCCCAATGGTCCATTCCTACCCTACACAGCTTCCAATGGTCCATTCCTACCTCACAATGGTCCATTCCTACCCTACACAGCTCCCAATGGCCCATTCCTACCCTACACAGCTCCCAACGGCCCATTCCTACCCTATACAGGTCCATTCCTACCCTACACAGCTCCCAATGGCCCATTCCTACCTCCCAATGGTCCATTCCTACCCCACACATCTTCCAATGGTCCATTCCTATCCTACACAGCTCCCAACGGCCCATTCCTACCCTCCATAGTTCCCAATGGTCCATTCCTACCCTACACAGCTCCCAACGGCCCATTCCTACCCTACACAGCTCCCAATGGTCCATTCCTACTCTACACAGCTCCCAATGGCCCATTCCTACCTCCCAATGGTCCATTCCTACCCCACACAGCTCCCAATGGTCCATTCCTACCCTACACAGCTCCCAACGGCCCATGACTACCCTACACAGCTCCCAATGGTCCATTCCTACCGTACACAGCTCACAATGGTCCATTCCTACCTCCCAATGGTCCATTCCTACCCCACACAGCTCCCAATGGTCCATTCCTACCCTACAAAGCTCCCAATGGTCCATTCCTACCCTACACAGCTCCCAACAGCCCATTCCTACCCTACACAGCTCCCAATGGTCCATTCCTACCCTACACAGCTCCCAATGGTCTATTCCTACTCTACACAGCTCCCAATGGTACATTCCTATCTCCCAATGGTCCATTCCTACCCCACACAGCTCCCAATGCTCCATTCCTACCCTACACAGCTCCCAACAGCCCATTCCTACCCTACACAGCTCCCAATGGTCCATTCCTACCCTACTCAGCTCCCAATGGTCCATTCCTACCTCTCAATGGTCCATTCCTACCCCACACAGCTCCTAATGCTCCATTCCTACCCTACACAGCTCCCAACGGCCCATTCCTACCCTACACAGCTCCCAATTCTCCATTCCTACCCTACACAGCTCCCAATGGCCCATTCCTACCCTACACAGTTCCCAATGGCCGATTCCTACCCTACACAGCTCCCAATGGCCCATTCCTACCCTACACAGCTCCCAATGGTCCATTCCTACCCTACACAGCTCCCAATGGTCCATTCCTACCCTACACAGCTCCCAATGGCCCATTCCTACCCTACACAGCTCCCAACGGCCCATTCCTACCCTACACAGCTCCCATTGTCCCATTCCTACCCTACACAGCTCCCAACGGCCTATTCCTACCTTACTCAGCTCCCAATGGTCCATTCCTACCTGCCAATGGTCCATTTCTACCCCACACAGCTCCCAATGCTCCATTCCTACCCTACACAGCTCCCAACGGCCCATTCCCACCCTACACAGCTCCCAATGGTCCATTCCTACCCTACAGAGCTCCCAATGGTCCATTCCTACCCTACACAGCTCCCAATGGCCCATTCCTACCTTACACAGCTCCCAACGGCCCATTCCCACCCTCCACAGCTCCCAATGGTCCATTCCTACCCTCCACAGCTCCCAATGGCCCATTCCTACCCTACACAGCTCCCAATGGCCCATTCCTACCCTACACAGCTCCCAATGGTCCATTACTACCCTACAAAGCTCCCAATGGTCCATTCCTACCCTCCACAGCTCCCAATGGTCCATTTTTACCCTACACAGCTCCCAATGGTCCATTCCTACCCTACACAGCTCCCAACGGTCCATTCCTACCTTACACAGCTCCCAATGGCCCATTCCTACCCCACACAGCTCCCAATGGTCCGTTTTTACCTCCCAATGGTTCATTCCTACCCTACACAGCTCCCAATGGTCCATTTTTACCCTACACAGCTCCCAATAGCCCATTCCTACCCTACACAGCTCCCAATGGCCTATTCCCACCCTACACAGCTCCCAATGGTCCTTTCCTACCCTACACAGCTCCCAATGGTCCATTCCTACCCTACACAGCTCCCAATGGTCCATTCCTACCCTACACAGCTCCCAATGGTCCATTTCTACCCTACACAGCTCCCAATGGTCCATTCCTACCCTACACAGCTCCCAATGGCCCATTCCTACCCTACACAGCTCCCAATGGTCCATTCCTACCTCCCAATGGTCCATTCCTACCCTACACATCTTCCAATGGTCCATTCCTACACTACACAGCTCCCAATGGTCCACTCCTACCCTACACAGCTCCAAACTGCCCATTCCTACCCTACAGAGCTCCCAATGGTCCTTTCCTACCCTACACAGCTCCCAACAGCCCATTCCTACCCTACACAGCTCCCAATGGCCCATTTCTACCCTACACAGCTCCTAACGCCCCATTCCTGCCCCACACAGCTCCCAATGGCCCATTCCTACCCTACACAGCTCCCAACGGCCCATTCCTACCCTACACAGCTCCCAATGGCCCATTCCTACCCTACACAGCTCCCAATGGCCCATTCCTACCCTACACAGCTCCCAATGGTCCATTCCTACCCTCCACAGCTCCTAATTGCCCATTCCTACCCTACACAGCTCCCTACCCTCCAGAGCTCCCAATGGCCCATTCCTACCCTACACAGCTCCCAATGGCCCATTCCTACCCTACACAGCTCCCAATGGCCCATTTTTACCCTCCACAGCTCCCAATGGCCCATTCCTACCCTACACAGCTCCCAATGGTCCATTCCTACCCCACACAGCTTTCAATGGTCCATTCCTACCCTACACAGCTTCCAATGGTCCATTCCTACCCCACACAGCTCCCAATGGTCCATTCCTACCCCACACACCTCCCAATGGTCCATTCCTACCCTCCACAGCTCCCAATGGTCCATTCCTACCCCACACAGCTCCCAATGGTCCATTCCTACCCCACACAGCTCCCAATGGTCCATTCCTACCCTCCACAGCTCCCAATGGTCCATTCCTACCTTACACAGCTCCCAATGGTCCATTCCTACCCTACACAGCTCCCAACGGCCCATTCCTACCCTACACAGCTCCCAATGGTCCATTCCTACCCTACACAGCTCCCAATGGTCCATTCCTACCTCACAATGGTCCATTCCTACCCTACACAGCTCCCAATGGCCCATTCCTACCCTACACAGCTCACAACGGCCCATTCCTACCCTATACAGGTCCATTCCTACCCTACACAGCTCCCAATGGCCCATTCCTACCTCCCAATGGTCCATTCCTACCCCACACATCTTCCAATGGTCCATTCCTATCCTACACAGCTCCCAACGGCCCATTCCTACCCTCCATAGTTCCCAATGGTCCATTCCTACCCTACACAGCTCCCAACGGCCCATTCCTACCCTACACAGCTCCCAATGGTCCATTCCTACTCTACACAGCTCCCAATGGCCCATTCCTACCTCCCAATGGTCCATTCCTACCCCACACAGCTCCCAATGGTCCATTCCTACCCTACACAGCTCCCAACGGCCCATGACTACCCTACACAGCTCCCAATGGTCCATTCCTACCGTACACAGCTCCCAATGGTCCATTCCTACCTCCCAATGGTCCATTCCTACCCCACACAGCTCCCAATGGTCCATTCCTACCCTACAAAGCTCCCAATGGTCCATTCCTACCCTACACAGCTCCCAACAGCCCATTCCTACCCTACACAGCTCCCAATGGTCCATTCCTACCCTACACAGCTCCCAATGGTCTATTCCTACTCTACACAGCTCCCAATGGTACATTCCTATCTCTCAATGGTCCATTCCTACCCCACACAGCTCCCAATGCTCCATTCCTACCCTACACAGCTCCCAACAGCCCATTCCTACCCTACACAGCTCCCAATGGTCCATTCCTACCCTACTCAGCTCCCAATGGTCCATTACTACCTCCCAATGGTCCATTCCTACCCCACACAGCTCCTAATGCTCCATTCCTACCCTACACAGCTCCCAACGGCCCATTCCTACCCTACACAGCTCCCAATTCTCCATTCCTACCCTACACAGCTCCCAATGGCCCATTCCTACCCTACACAGTTCCCAATGGCCCATTCCTACCCTACACAGCTCCCAATGGCCCATTCCTACCCTACACAGCTCCCAATGGTCCATTCCTACCCTACACAGCTCCCAATGGTCCATTCCTACCCTACACAGCTCCCAATGGCCCATTCCTACCCTACACAGCTCCCAACGGCCCATTCCTACCCTACACAGCTCCCATTGTCCCATTCCTACCCTACACAGCTCCCAACGGCCTATTCCTACCTTACTCAGCTCCCAATGGTCCATTCCTACCTGCCAATGGTCCATTTCTACCCCACACAGCTCCCTATGCTCCATTCCTACCCTACACAGCTCCCAACGGCCCATTCCCACCCTACACAGCTCCCAATGGTCCATTCCTACCCTACAGAGCTCCCAATGGTCCATTCCTACCCTACACAGCTCCCAATGGCCCATTCCTACCTTACACAGCTCCCAACGGCCCATTCCCACCCTCCACAGCTCCCAATGGTCCATTCCTACCCTCCACAGCTCCCAATGGCCCATTCCTACCCTACACAGCTCCCAATGGCCCATTCCTACCCTACACAGCTCCCAATGGTCCATTACTACCCTACAAAGCTCCCAATGGTCCATTCCTACCCTCCACAGCTCTCAATGGTCCATTTTTACCCTACACAGCTCCCAATGGTCCATTCCTACCCTACACAGCTCCCAACGGTCCATTCCTACCTTACACAGCTCCCAATGGCCCATTCCTACCCCACACAGCTCCCAATGGTCCGTTTTTACCTCCCAATGGTTCATTCCTACCCTACACAGCTCCCAATGGTCCATTTTTACCCTACACAGCTCCCAATAGCCCATTCCTACCCTACACAGCTCCCAATGGCCTATTCCCACCCTACACAGCTCCCAATGGTCCTTTCCTACCCTACACAGCTCCCAATGGTCCATTCCTACCCTACACAGCTCCCAATGGTCCATTCCTACCCTACACAGCTCCCAATGGTCCATTTCTACCCTACACAGCTCCCAATGGTCCATTCCTACCCTACACAGCTCCCAATGGCCCATTCCTACCCTACACAGCTCCCAATGGTCCATTCCTACCTCCCAATGGTCCATTCCTACCCTACACATCTTCCAATGGTCCATTCCTACACTACACAGCTCCCAATGGTCCATTCCTACCCTACACAGCTCCTAATGGCCCATTCCTACCTCCAAATGGTCCATTCCTACCCCACACCGCTCCCAATGGTCCATTCCTATCCTACACAGCTCCCAACGGCCCATTCCTACCCTACACAGCTCCCAATGGTCCATTCCTACCCTACACAGCTCCTAATGGCCCATTCCTACCTCCAAATGGTCCATTCCTACCCCACACCGCTCCCAATGGTCCATTCCTATCCTACACAGCTCCCAACGGCCCATTCCTACCCTCCACAGCTCCCAATGGTCCATTCCTACCCTACACAGCTACCAATGGTCCATTCCTACTCTACACAGCTCCCAATGGCCCATTCCTACCTCCCAATGGTCCATTCCTACCCCACACAGCTCCCAATGGTCCATTCCTACCCTACACAGCTCCCAATGGTCCATTCCTACCTCCCAATGGTCCATTCCTACCCTACACAGCTCCCAATGGTCCATTCCTACCTCCCAATGGTCCATTCCTACCCCACACAGCTCCCAATGCTCCATTCCTACCCCACACAGCTCCCAACGGCCCATTCCTACCCTACACAGCTCCCAATGCTCCATTCCTACCATACACAGCTCTCAATGGTCCATTCCTACCTACCCTACACAGCTCCCAATGGCCCATTCCTACCTTACACAGCTCCAAACGGCCCATTCCCACCCTACACAGCTCCCAATGGTCCATTCCCACCCTCCACAGCTCCCAATGGCCCATTCCTACCCTATACAGCTCCCAATGGCCAATTCCTACCCTACACAGCTCCCAATGGCCCATTCCTACCTCACACAGCTCCCAATGGTCCATTCCTACCCTCCACAGCTCCCAATGGTCCATTACTAACCTCCACAGCTCCCAATGGCCCATTCTTACCCTTCACAGCTCCCAATGGCCCATTCCTACCCTATACAGCTCCCAACGGCCCATTCCTACCCTACACAGCTCCCAATTGTCCATTACTACTCTACAAAGCTCCCAATGGTCCATTCCTACCCTAAACATCTCCCAATGGTCCATTTCTACCTCCCAATGGTCCATTCCTACCCCACATAGCTCCCAATGCTCCATTCCTACCCTCCACAGCTCCCAACGGCCCATTCCTACCCTACACAGCTCCCAATGGTCCATTCCTACCCTCCACAGCTCCCAATGGCCCATTTTTACCCTCCACAGCTCCGAATGGCCCATTCCTACCCTACACAGCTCCCAATGGTCCATTCCTACCCCACACAGCTTCCAATGGTCCATTCCTACCCTACACAGCTCCCAATGGCCCATTCCTACCCTACACAGCTCCCAACGACCCATTCCTACCCTACACAGCTCCCAATGGCCCATTCCTACCCTACACAGCTCCCAACGGCTCCCAATTGTCCATTCCTACCCTCCACAGCTCCCAATGGCCCATTCCTACCCTCCACAGCTCTCAATGGCCCATTCCTACCCTCCACAGCTCCCAATGGCCCATTCCTACCCTACACAGCTCCCAATGGTCAATTCCTACCCTACACATCTCCCAATGGCCCATTTTTACCCTACACAGCTCCCAATAGGCCATTCCTACCCTACACAGCTCCCAATGGTCCATTCCTACCATACATAGCTCCCAATGGCCCATTCCTACCCTACACAGCTCCCAATGGTCCATTCCTACCCTACCCAGCTCCCAACGGCCCATTCCTACCCTACACAGCTCCCAATGGTCCATTCCTACCCTACACAGCTCCCAATAGTCCATTCCTACACTATACAGCTCCCAATGGCCCATTCCTACCCCACACAGCTCCCAATGGTCCATTCCTAAAATCCACAGCTCCCAATGGTCCATTCCTACCCTCAACAGCTCCCAATGGCCCATTCCTACCCTGTACAGCTCCCAATGGCCCATTCTTACCCTCCACAGCTCCCAATTGCCCATTCCTACCCTATACAGCTCCCAACGGCCCATTCCTACCCTACACAGCTCCCAATGGTCCATTCCTACCCTACACAGCTCCCAATGGTCCATTCCTACCTCCCAATGGTCCATTCCTACCCCACACAGCTTCCAATGCTCCATTCCTACCCTACACAGCTCCAAACGGCCCATTCCAACCCTACACAGCTCCCAATGCTCCATTCCTACCCTACACAGCTCCCAATGGCCCATTCCTACCCTACACAGCTCCCAATGGCCCATTCCTACCCTAAACAGCTCCCAATGCTCCATTCCTACCCTACACAGCTCCCAATGGCCCATTCCTACCCTAAACAGCTCCCAATGGTCCATTCCTACCCTACACAGCTCCCAATGGTCCATTCCTACCCTACACAGCTCCCAACGGCCAATTCCTACCCTATACAGCTCCCAATGGTCCATTCTTACCCTACACAGCTCCCAATGGCCCATTCCTACCTCACAATGGTCCATTCCTACCCTAGACAGCTCCCAATGGCCCATTCCTATCCTACATAGCTCCCAATGGTCCATTCCTACCCTACACAGCTCCCAACGGCCCATTCCTACCCTACACAGCTCCCAATGGTCAATTCCTACCCTACACAGCTCCCAATGGTCAATTCCTACCCTACACAGCTCCCAATGGTCCATTCCTACTCTCCATAGCTCCCAACGGTCCATTCCTACCCTACACAGCTCCCAACGGCCCATTCCTACCCTACACAGCTCCCAATGGTCCATTCCTACCCCACACAGCTCCCAATGGCCCATTCCTACCTCACAATGGTCCATTCCTACCCCACACAGCTCCCAACGGCCCATTCCTACCCTACACAGCTTCCAATGGTCCATTGCTACCCTACACAGCTCCCAATGGCCCATTCCTACCTCCCAATGGTCCATTCCTACCCCACACAGCTCCCAATGGTCCATTCCTACCTCACAATGGCCCATTCCTACCCTACACAGCTCCCAATGGCCCATTCCTACTCTACACAGCTCCCAATGGCCCATTCCTACCTCCCAATGGTCCATTCCTACTCCACACAGCTCCCAATGGCCCATTCCTACCCTCCACAGCTCCTAATGGCCCATTTTTACCCTCTACAGCTCCCAATAGCCCATTCCTACCCTACACAGCTCCCAATGGTCCATTCCTACCTTACACAGCTCCCAATGGCCCATTCCTACCCTCCACAGCTCCCAATGGCCCATTCCTACCCTCCACAGCTCCCAATGGTCCATTCCTACCCTCCACAGCTCCCAATGGCAAATTCCTACCCTACACAGCTCCCAACGGCCCATTCCCACCCTACACAGCTCCCAATGACCCATTCCTACCCTCCACAGCTCCCAATGGCCCATTCCTACCCTCCACAGTTCCCAATGGCCCATTCCTACCCTCCACAGCTCCCAATGACCCATTCCTACCCTCCACAGTTCCCAATGGCCCATTCCTACCCTCCACAGCTCCAAATGGCCATTCCTACCCCACATAGCTCCCAATGGTCCATTCCTACAATCCACAGCTCCCAATGGTCCATTCCTACCCTCAACAGCTCCCAATGGCCCATTCCTACCCTGTACAGCTCCCAATGGCCCATTCTTACCCTCCACAGCTCCCAATGGCCCATTCCTACCCTACACAGCTCCCAATGGCCCATTCCTACCCTAAACAGCTCCCAATGGTCCATTCCTACCCTACACAGCTCCCAATGGCCCATTCCTACCCTACACAGTTCCCAACGACCCATTCCTACCCTACACAGCTCCCAATGGCCCATTCCTACCCTACACAGTTCCCAACGACCCATTCCTACCCTACACAGCTACCAATGGCCCATTCCTACCCTACACAGCTCCCAACGGCTCCCAATGGTCCATTCCTACCCTACACAGCTCCCAATGGCCCATTCCTACCCTCCACAGCTCTCAATGGCCCATTCCTACCCTCCACAGCTCCCAATGGCCCATTCCTACCCTACACAGCTCCCAATGGTCCATTCCTACCCTACACATTTCCCAATGGCCCATTTGTACCCTACACAGCTCCCAATAGGCCATTCCTACCCTACACAGCTCCCAATTGTCCATTCCTACCATACACAGCTCCAAATGGCCCATTCCTACCCTACACAGCTCCCAATGGTCCATTCCTACCCTACCCAGCTCCCAACGGCCCATTCCTACCCTACACAGCTCCCAATGGTCCATTCCTACCATACACAGCTCCCAATGGTCAATTCCTACACTATACAGCTCCCAATGGCCCATTCCTACCCCACACAGCTCCCAATGGTCCATTCCTACAATCCACAGCTCCCAATGGTCCATTCCTACCCTACACATCTCCCAATGGCCCATTTTTACCCTACACAGCTCCCAATAGGCCATTCCTACCCTACACAGCTCCCAATGGTCCATTCCTACCATACACAGCTCCCAATGGCCCATTCCTACCCTACACAGCTCCCAATGGTCCATTCCTACCCTACCCAGCTCCCAACGGCCCATTCCTACCCTACACAGCTCCCAATGGTCCATTCCTACCCTACACAGCTCCCAATGGTCCATTCCTACACTATACAGCTCCCAATGGCCCATTCCTACCCCACACAGCTCCCAATGGTCCATTCCTAAAATCCACAGCTCCCAATGGTCCATTCATACCCTCAACAGCTCCCAATGGCCCATTCCTACCCTGTACAGCTCCCAATGGCCCATTCTTACCCTCCACAGCTCCCAATTGCCCATTCCTACCCTATACAGCTCCTAACGGCCCATTCCTACCCTACACAGCTCCCAATGGTCCATTCCTACCCTACACAGCTCCCAATGGTCCATTCCTACCTCCCAATGGTCCATTCCTACCCCACACAGCTTCCAATGCTCCATTCCTACCCTACACAGCTCCAAACGGCCCATTCCAACCCTACACAGCTCCCAATGGTCCATTCCTACCCTACACAGCTCCCAATGGTCCATTCCTACACTATACAGCTCCCAATGGCCCATTCCTACCCCACACAGCTCCCAATGGTCCATTCCTAAAATCCACAGCTCCCAATGGTCCATTCCTACCCTCAACAGCTCCCAATGGCCCATTCCTACCCTGTACAGCTCCCAATGGCCCATTCTTACCCCAATGGTCCATTCCTACACTATACAGCTCCCAATGGCCCATTCCTACCCCACACAGCTCCCAATGGTCCATTCCTAAAATCCACAGCTCCCAATGGTCCATTCCTACCCTCAACAGCTCCCAATGGCCCATTCCTACCCTGTACAGCTCCCAATGGCCCATTCTTACCCTCCACAGCTCCGAATTGCCCATTCCTACCCTATACAGCTCCCAACGGCCCATTCCTACCCTACACAGCTCCCAATGGTCCATTCCTACCCTACACAGCTCCCAACTGCCCATTCCTACCCTACACAGCTCCCAGCTGTGTAGGATAGGAATGGCCCATTCCTACCCTCCACAGCTCCCAATGGTCCATTCCTAACCTACACAGCTCCCAACTGCCCATTCCTACCCTACACAGCTCCCAATGGTCCATTCCTACCCTACACAGCTCCCAACGGCCCATTCCTACCCTACACAGCTCCCAATGGTCCATTCCTACCCTACACAGCTCCCAATGGTCCATTCCTACCCTACACAGCTCCCAATGGCCCATTCCTACCTCACAATGGTCCATTCCTACCCTACACAGCTCCCAATGGTCTATTCCTACCCTACACAGCTCCCAACGGCCCATTCCTACCCTACACAGCTCCCAATGATCCATTCCTACCCTACACAGCTCCTAATGGCCCATTCCTACCTCCAAATGGTCCATTCCTACCACACACCGCTCCCAATGGTCCATTCCTATCCTACACAGCTCCCAACGGCCCATTCCTACCCTCCACAGCTCCCAATGGTCCATTCCTACCCTACACAGCTACCAATGGTCCATTCTTATTCTACACAGCTCCCAATTGTCCATTCCTACCTCCCAATGGTCCATTCCTACCCCACACAGCTCCCAATGGTCCATTCCTACCCTACACAGCTCCCAATGGTCCATTCCTACCTCCCAATGGTCGATTCCTACCCTACACAGCTCCCAATGGTCCATTCCTACCTCCCAATGGTCCATTCCTACCCCACACAGCTCCCAATGCTCCATTCCTACCCTACACAGCTCCCAACGGCCCATTCCTACCCTACACAGCTCCCAATGCTCCATTCCTACCCTACACAGCTCCCAATGGTCCATTCCTACCTACCCTACACAGCTCCCAACGGCCCATTCCTACCTTACACAGCTCCCAACGACCCATTCCCACCCTACACAGCTCCCAATGGTCCATTCCCACCCTCCACAGCTCCCAATGGCCCATTCCTACCCTATACAGCTCCCAATGGCCCATTCCTACCCTACACAGCTCCCAATGGCCCATTCCTACCCCACACAGCTCCCAATGGTCCATTCCTACCCTCCACAGCTCCCAATGGTCCATTACTAACCTCCACAGCTCCCAATGGCCCATTCTTACCCTTCACAGCTCCCAATGGCCCATTCCTACCCTATACAGCTCCCAACGGCCCATTCCTACCCTACACAGCTCCCAATTGTCCATTACTACTCTACAAAGCTCCCAATGGTCCATTCCTACCCTACACATCTCCCAATGGTCCATTCCTACCTCCCAATGGTCCATTCCTACCCCACACAGCTCCCAATGCTCCATTCCTACCCTCCACAGCTCCCAACGGCCCATTCCTACGCTACACAGCTCCCAATGGTCCATTCCTACCCTACACAGCTCCCAATGGCCCATTTTTACCCTCCACAGCTCCCAATGGCCCATTCCTACCCTACACAGCTCCCAATGGTCCATTCCAACCCCACACAGCTTCCAATGGTCCATTCCTACCCTACACAGCTCCCAATGGTCCATTCCTACCCCACACAGCTCCTAATGGTCCATTCCTACCCTACACAGCTCCCAATGGTCCATTCCTACCCCACACAGCTCCCAATGGTCCATTCCTACCCTACACAGCTCCGAATGGTCCATTCCTACCCTACATAGCTCCCAATGGTCCATTTCTACCCTACACAGCTCCCAATGGTCCATTCCTACCCCACACAGCTCCCAATGGTCCATTCCTACCCCACACAGCTCCAAATGGTCCATTCCTACCCTCCACAGCTCCCAATGGTCCATTCCTACCCCACACAGCTCCCAATGGTCCATTCCTACCCTACACAGCTCCCAATGGTCCATTCCTACCCTCCACAGCTCCCAATGGTCCATTCCTACCTTACACAGCTCCCAATGGTCCATTCCTACCCTACACAGCTCCCAACGGCCCATTCCTACCCTACACAGCTCCCAATGGTCCATTCCTACCCTACACAGCTCCCAATGGTCCATTCCTACCTCACAATGGTCCATTCCTACCCTACACAGCTCCCAATGGCCCATTCCTACCCTACACAGCTCCCAATGGTCCATTCCTACACTATACAGCTCCCAATGGCCCATTCCTACCCCACACAGCTCCCAATGGTCCATTCCTACAATCCACAGCTCCCAATGGTCCATTCCTACCCTCAACAGCTCCCAATGGCCCATTCCTACCCTGTACAGCTCCCAATGGCCCATTCTTACCCTCCACAGTTCCCAATGGCCCATTAATGGCCCATTCCTACCCTATACAGCTCCCAACGGCCCATTCCTACCCTACACAGCTCCCAATGGTCCATTCCTACCTTACACAGCTCCCAATGGTCCATTCCTACCCCACACAGCTCCCAATGGTCCATTCCTACCCTACACAGCTCCCAATGGTCCATTCCTACCCTACACAGCTCCCAACGGCCCATTCCTACCCTACACAGCTCCCAATGGTCCATTCCTACCCTACACAGCTCCCAATGGTCCATTCCTACCCTACACAGCTCCCAACGGCCCATTCCTACCCTACACAGCTCCCAATGGTCCATTCCTACCCTACACAGCTCCCAATGGTCCATTCCTACCCTACACAGCTCCCAATGGCCCATTCCTACCTCACAATGGTCCATTCCTACCCTACACAGCTCCCAATGGTCCATTCCTACCCTACACAGCTCCCAATGGTCCATTCCTACCCTACACAGCTCCCAATGGTCCATTCCTACCCTACACAGCTCCCAATGGCCCATTCCTACCTCACAATGGTCCATTCCTACCCTACACAGCTCCCAATGGTCCATTCCTACCCTACACAGCTCCCAACGGCCCATTCCTACCCTACACAGCTCCCAATGGTCCCTTCCTACCCTACACAGCTCCTAATGGCCCATTCCTACCTCCAAATGGTCCATTCCTACCCCACACCGCTCCCAATGGTCCATTCCTATCCTACACAGCTCCCAACAGCCCATTCGTACCCTCCACAGCTCCCAATGTTCCATTCCTACCCTACACAGCTACCAATGGTCCATTCTTACTCTACACAGCTCCCAATGGCCCATTCCTACCTCCCAATGGTCCATTCCTACCCCACACAGCTCCCAATGGTCCATTCCTACCCTACACAGCTCCCAATGGTCCATTCCTACCTCCCAATGGTCCATTCCTACCCTACACAGCTCCCAATGGTCCATTCCTACCTCCCAATGGTCCATTCCTACCCCACACAGCTCCCAATGCTCCATTCCTACCCTACACAGCTCCCAACGGCCCATTCCTACCCTACACAGCTCCCAATGCTCCATTCCTACCCTACACAGCTCCCAATGGTCCATTCCTACCTACCCTACACAGCTCCCAATGGCCCATTCCTACCTTACACAGCTCCCAACTGCCCATTCCCACCCTACACAGCTCCCAATGGTCCATTCCCACCCTCCACAGCTCCCAATGGCCCATTCCTACCCTATACAGCTCCCAATGGCCCATTCCTACCCTACACAGCTCCCAATGGCCCATTCCTACCCCACACAGCTCCCAATGGTCCATTCCTACCCTCCACAGCTCCCAATGGTCCATTACTAACCTCCACAGCTCCCAATGGCCCATTCTTACCATTCACAGCTCCCAATGGCCCATTCCTACCCTATACAGCTCCCAATTGTCCATTACTACTCTACAAAGCTCCCAATGGTCCATTCCTACCCTACACATCTCCCAATTGTCCATTCCTACCTCCCAATGGTCCATTCCTACCCCACACAGCTCCCAATGCTCCATTCCTACCCTCCACAGCTCCCAACGGCCCATTCCTACCCTACACAGCTCCCAATGGTCCATTCCTACCCTACACAGCTCCCAATGGCCCCTTTTTACCCTCCACAGCTCCCAATGGCCCATTCCTACCCTACACAGCTCCCAATGGTCCATTCCTACCCCACACAGCTTTCAATGGTCCATTCCTACCCTACACAGCTTCCAATGGTCCATTCCTACCCCACACAGCTCCCAATGGTCCATTCCTACCCCACACACCTTCCAATGGTCCATTCCTACAATCCACAGCTCCCAATGGTCCATTCCTACCTCACAATGGTCCATTCCTACCCTACACAGCTCCCAATGGCCCATTCCTACCCTACACAGCTCCCAATGGTCCATTCCTACACTATACAGCTCCCAATGGCCCATTCCTACCCCACACAGCTCCCAATGGTCCATTCCTACAATCCACAGCTCCCAATGGTCCATTCCTACCCTCAACAGCTCCCAATGGCCCATTCCTACCCTGTACAGCTCCCAATGGCCCATTCTTACCCTCCACAGTTCCCAATGGCCCATTCCTACCCTATACAGCTCCCAACGGCCCATTCCTACCCTACACAGCTCCCAATGGTCCATTCCTACCTTACACAGCTCCCAATGGTCCATTCCTACCCCACACAGCTCCCAATGGTCCATTCCTACCCTACACAGCTCCCAATGGTCCATTCCTACCCTACACAGCTCCCAACGGCCCATTCCTACCCTACACAGCTCCCAATGGTCCATTCCTACCCTACACAGCTCCCAATGGTCCATTCCTACCCTACACAGCTCCCAACGGCCCATTCCTACCCTACACAGCTCCCAATGGTCCATTCCTACCCTACACAGCTCCCAATGGTCCATTCCTACCCTACACAGCTCCCAATGGCCCATTCCTACCTCACAATGGTCCATTCCTACCCTACACAGCTCCCAATGGTCCATTCCTACCCTACACAGCTCCCAATGGTCCATTCCTACCCTACACAGCTCCCAATGGTCCATTCCTACCCTACACAGCTCCCAATGGCCCATTCCTACCTCACAATGGTCCATTCCTACCCTACACAGCTCCCAATGGTCCATTCCTACCCTACACAACTCCCAACGGCCCATTCCTACCCTACACAGCTCCCAATGGTCCCTTCCTACCCTACACAGCTCCTAATGGCCCATTCCTACCTCCAAATGGTCCATTCCTACCCCACACCGCTCCCAATGGTCCATTCCTATCCTACCCAGCTCCCAACAGCCCATTCGTACCCTCCACAGCTCCCAATGTTCCATTCCTACCCTACACAGCTACCAATGGTCCATTCTTACTCTACACAGCTCCCAATGGCCCATTCCTACCTCCCAATGGTCCATTCCTACCCCACACAGCTCCCAATGGTCCATTCCTACCCTACACAGCTCCCAATGGTCCATTCCTACCTCCCAATGGTCCATTCCTACCCTACACAGCTCCCAATGGTCCATTCCTACCTCCCAATGGTCCATTCCTACCCCACACAGCTCCCAATGCTCCATTCCTACCCTACACAGCTCCCAACGGCCCATTCCTACCCTACACAGATCCCAATGCTCCATTCCTACCCTACACAGCTCCCAATGGTCCATTCCTTCCTACCCTACACAGCTCCCAATGGTCCATTCCTACCTCCCAATGGTCCATTCCTACCCCACACAGCTCCCAATGCTCCATTCCTACCCTACACAGCTCCCAACGGCCCATTCCTACCCTACACAGATCCCAATGCTCCATTCCTACCCTACACAGCTCCCAATGGTCCATTCCTACCTACCCTACACAGCTCCCAATGGCCCATTCCTACCTTACACAGCTCCCAACTGCCCATTCCCACCCTACACAGCTCCCAATGGTCCATTCCCACCCTCCACAGCTCCCAATGGCCCATTCCTACCCTATACAGCTCCCAATGGCCCATTCCTACCCTACACAGCTCCCAATGGCCCATTCCTACCCCACACAGCTCCCAATGGTCCATTCCTACCCTCCACAGCTCCCAATGGTCCATTACTAACCTCCACAGCTCCCAATGGCCCATTCTTACCATTCACAGCTCCCAATGGCCCATTCCTACCCTATACAGCTCCCAATTGTCCATTACTACTCTACAAAGCTCCCAATGGTCCATTCCTACCCTACACATCTCCCAATTGTCCATTCCTACCTCCCAATGGTCCATTCCTACCCCACACAGCTCCCAATGCTCCATTCCTACCCTCCACAGCTCCCAACGGCCCATTCCTACCCTACACAGCTCCCAATGGTCCATTCCTACCCTACACAGCTCCCAATGGCCCATTTTTACCCTCCACAGCTCCCAATGGCCCATTCCTACCCTACACAGCTCCCAATGGTCCATTCCTACCCCACACAGCTTTCAATGGTCCATTCCTACCCTACACAGCTTCCAATGGTCCATTCCTACCCCACACAGCTCCCAATGGTCCATTCCTACCCCACACACCTCCCAATGGTCCATTCCTACCCTCCACAGCTCCCAATGGTCCATTCCTACCCCACACAGCTCCCAATGGTCCATTCCTACCCCACACAGCTCCCAATGGTCCATTCCTACCCTCCACAGCTCCCAATGGTCCATTCCTACCTTACACAGCTCCCAATGGTCCATTCCTACCATACACAGCTCCCAACGGCCCATTCCTACCCTACACAGCTCCCAATGGTCCATTCCTACCCTACACAGCTTCCAATGGTCCATTCCTACCTCACAATGGTCCATTCCTACCCTACACAGCTCCCAATGGCCCATTCCTACCCTACACAGCTCCCAACGGCCCATTCCTACCCTATACAGGTCCATTCCTACCCTACACAGCTCCCAATGGCCCATTCCTACCTCCCAATGGTCCATTCCTACCCCACACATCTTCCAATGGTCCATTCCTATCCTACACAGCTCCCAACGGCCCATTCCTACCCTCCATAGTTCCCAATGGTCCATTCCTACCCTACACAGCTCCCAACGGCCCATTCCTACCCTACACAGCTCCCAATGGTCCATTCCTACTCTACACAGCTCCCAATGGCCCATTCCTACCTCCCAATGGTCCATTCCTACCCCACACAGCTCCCAATGGTCCATTCCTACCCTACACAGCTCCCAACGGCCCATGACTACCCTACACAGCTCCCAATGGTCCATTCTTACCGTACACAGCTCACAATGGTCCATTCCTACCTCCCAATGGTCCATTCCTACCCCACACAGCTCCCAATGGTCCATTCCTACCCTACAAAGCTCCCAATGGTCCATTCCTACCCTACACAGCTCCCAACAGCCCATTCCTACCCTACACAGCTCCCAATGGTCCATTCCTACCCTACACAGCTCCCAATGGTCTATTCCTACTCTACACAGCTCCCAATGGTACATTCCTATCTCCCAATGGTCCATTCCTACCCCACACAGCTCCCAATGCTCCATTCCTACCCTACACAGCTCCCAACAGCCCATTCCTACCCTACACAGCTCCCAATGGTCCATTCCTACCCTACTCAGCTCCCAATGGTCCATTCCTACCTCCCAATGGTCCATTCCTACCCCACACAGCTCCTAATGCTCCATTCCTACCCTACACAGCTCCCAACGGCCCATTCCTACCCTACACAGCTCCCAATTCTCCATTCCTACCCTACACAGCTCCCAATGGCCCATTCCTACCCTACACAGTTCCCAATGGCCCATTCCTACCCTACACAGCTCCCAATGGCCCATTCCTACCCTACACAGCTCCCAATGGTCCATTCCTACCCTACACAGCTCCCAATGGTCCATTCCTACCCTACACAGCTCCCAATGGCCCATTCCTACCCTACACAGCTCCCAACGGCCCATTCCTACCCTACACAGCTCCCATTGTCCCATTCCTACCCTACACAGCTCCCAACGGCCTATTCCTACCTTACTCAGCTCCCAATGGTCCATTCCTACCTGCCAATGGTCCATTTCTACCCCACACAGCTCCCAATGCTCCATTCCTACCCTACACAGCTCCCAACGGCCCATTCCCACCCTACACAGCTCCCAATGGTCCATTCCTACCCTACAGAGCTCCCAATGGTCCATTCCTACCCTACACAGCTCCCAATGGCCCATTCCTACCTTACACAGCTCCCAACGGCCCATTCCCACCCTCCACAGCTCCCAATGGTCCATTCCTACCCTCCACAGCTCCCAATGGCCCATTCCTACCCTACACAGCTCCCAATGGCCCATTCCTACCCTACACAGCTCCCAATGGTCCATTACTACCCTACAAAGCTCCCAATGGTCCATTCCTACCCTCCACAGCTCCCAATGGTCCATTTTTACCCTACACAGCTCCCAATGGTCCATTCCTACCCTACACAGCTCCCAACGGTCCATTCCTACCTTACACAGCTCCCAATGGCCCATTCCTACCCCACACAGCTCCCAATGGTCCGTTTTTACCTCCCAATGGTTCATTCCTACCCTACACAGCTCCCAATGGTCCATTTTTACCCTACACAGCTCCCAATAGCCCATTCCTACCCTACACAGCTCCCAATGGCCTATTCCCACCCTACACAGCTCCCAATGGTCCTTTCCTACCCTACACAGCTCCCAATGGTCCATTCCTACCCTACACAGCTCCCAATGGTCCATTCCTACCCTACACAGCTCCCAATGGTCCATTTCTACCCTACACAGCTCCCAATGGTCCATTCCTACCCTACACAGCTCCCAATGGCCCATTCCTACCCTACACAGCTCCCAATGGTCCATTCCTACCTCCCAATGGTCCATTCCTACCCTACACATCTTCCAATGGTCCATTCCTACACTACACAGCTCCCAATGGTCCACTCCTACCCTACACAGCTCCAAACTGCCCATTCCTACCCTACAGAGCTCCCAATGGTCCTTTCCTACCCTACACAGCTCCCAACGGCCCATTCCTACCCTACACAGCTCCCAATGGCCCATTTCTACCCTACACAGCTCCTAACGCCCCATTCCTGCCCCACACAGCTCCCAATGGCCCATTCCTACCCTACACAGCTCCCAACGGCCCATTCCTACCCTACACAGCTCCCAATGGCCCATTCCTACCCTACACAGCTCCCAATGGCCCATTCCTACCCTACACAGCTCCCAATGGTCCATTCCTACCCTCCACAGCTCCTAATTGCCCATTCCTACCCTACACAGCTCCCTACCCTCCAGAGCTCCCAATGGCCCATTCCTACCCTACACAGCTCCCAATGGCCCATTCCTACCCTACACAGCTCCCAATGGCCCATTTTTACCCTCCACAGCTCCCAATGGCCCATTCCTACCCTACACAGCTCCCAATGGTCCATTCCTACCCCACACAGCTTTCAATGGTCCATTCCTACCCTACACAGCTTCCAATGGTCCATTCCTACCCCACACAGCTCCCAATGGTCCATTCCTACCCCACACACCTCCCAATGGTCCATTCCTACCCTCCACAGCTCCCAATGGTCCATTCCTACCCCACACAGCTCCCAATGGTCCATTCCTACCCCACACAGCTCCCAATGGTCCATTCCTACCCTCCACAGCTCCCAATGGTCCATTCCTACCTTACACAGCTCCCAATGGTCCATTCCTACCCTACACAGCTCCCAACGGCCCATTCTTACCCTACACAGCTCCCAATGGTCCATTCCTACCCTACACAGCTCCCAATGGTCCATTCCTACCTCACAATGGTCCATTCCTACCCTACACAGCTGCCAATGGCCCATTCCTACCCTACACAGCTCACAACGGCCCATTCCTACCCTATACAGGTCCATTCCTACCCTACACAGCTCCCAATGGCCCATTCCTACCTCCCAATGGTCCATTCCTACCCCACACATCTTCCAATGGTCCATTCCTATCCTACACAGCTCCCAACGGCCCATTCCTACCCTCCATAGTTCCCAATGGTCCATTCCTACCCTACACAGCTCCCAACGGCCCATTCCTACCCTACACAGCTCCCAATGGTCCATTCCTACTCTACACAGCTCCCAATGGCCCATTCCTACCTCCCAATGGTCCATTCCTACCCCACACAGCTCCCAATGGTCCATTCCTACCCTACACAGCTCCCAACGGCCCATGACTACCCTACACAGCTCCCAATGGTCCATTCCTACCGTACACAGCTCACAATGGTCCATTCCTACCTCCCAATGGTCCATTCCTACCCCACACAGCTCCCAATGGTCCATTCCTACCCTACAAAGCTCCCAATGGTCCATTCCTACCCTACACAGCTCCCAACAGCCCATTCCTACCCTACACAGCTCCCAATGGTCCATTCCTACCCTACACAGCTCCCAATGGTCTATTCCTACTCTACACAGCTCCCAATGGTACATTCCTATCTCCCAATGGTCCATTCCTACCCCACACAGCTCCCAATGCTCCATTCCTACCCTACACAGCTCCCAACAGCCCATTCCTACCCTACACAGCTCCCAATGGTCCATTCCTACCCTACTCAGCTCCCAATGGTCCATTCCTACCTCCCAATGGTCCATTCCTACCCCACACAGCTCCTAATGCTCCATTCCTACCCTACACAGCTCCCAACGGCCCATTCCTACCCTACACAGCTCCCAATTCTCCATTCCTACCCTACACAGCTCCCAATGGCCCATTCCTACCCTACACAGTTCCCAATGGCCCATTCCTACCCTACACAGCTCCCAATGGCCCATTCCTACCCTACACAGCTCCCAATGGTCCATTCCTACCCTACACAGCTCCCAATGGTCCATTCCTACCCTACACAGCTCCCAATGGCCCATTCCTACCCTACACAGCTCCCAACGGCCCATTCCTACCCTACACAGCTCCCATTGTCCCATTCCTACCCTACACAGCTCCCAACGGCCTATTCCTACCTTACTCAGCTCCCAATGGTCCATTCCTACCTGCCAATGGTCCATTTCTACCCCACACAGCTCCCAATGCTCCATTCCTACCCTACACAGCTCCCAACGGCCCATTCCCACCCTACACAGCTCCCAATGGTCCATTCCTACCCTACAGAGCTCCCAATGGTCCATTCCTACCCTACACAGCTCCCAATGGCCCATTCCTACCTTACACAGCTCCCAACGGCCCATTCCCACCCTCCACAGCTCCCAATGGTCCATTCCTACCCTCCACAGCTCCCAATGGCTCATTCCTACCCTACACAGCTCCCAATGGCCCATTCCTACCCTACACAGCTCCCAATGGTCCATTACTACCCTACAAAGCTCCCAATGGTCCATTCCTACCCTCCACAGCTCCCAATGGTCCATTTTTACCCTACACAGCTCCCAATGGTCCATTCCTACCCTACACAGCTCCCAACGGTCCATTCCTACCTTACACAGCTCCCAATGGCCCATTCCTACCCCACACAGCTCCCAATGGTCCGTTTTTACCTCCCAATGGTTCATTCCTACTTTACACAGCTCCCAATGGTCCATTTTTACCCTACACAGCTCCCAATAGCCCATTCCTACCCTACACAGCTCCCAATGGCCTATTCCCACCCTACACAGCTCCCAATGGTCCTTTCCTACCCTACACAGCTCCCAATGGTCCATTCCTACCCTACACAGCTCCCAATGGTCCATTCCTACCCTACACAGCTCCCAATGGTCCATTTCTACCCTACACAGCTCCCAATGGTCCATTCCTACCCTACACAGCTCCCAATGGCCCATTCCTACCCTACACAGCTCCCAATGGTCCATTCCTACCTCCCAATGGTCCATTCCTACCCTACACATCTTCCAATGGTCCATTCCTACACTACACAGCTCCCAATGGTCCACTCCTACCCTACACAGCTCCAAACTGCCCATTCCTACCCTACAGAGCTCCCAATGGTCCTTTCCTACCCTACACAGCTCCCAACGGCCCATTCCTACCCTACACAGCTCCCAATGGCCCATTTCTACCCTACACAGCTCCTAACGCCCCATTCCTGCCCCACACAGCTCCCAATGGCCCATTCCTACCCTACACAGCTCCCAACGGCCCATTCCTACCCTACACAGCTCCCAATGGCCCATTCCTACCCTACACAGCTCCCAATGGCCCATTCCTACCCTACACAGCTCCCAATGGTCCATTCCTACCCTCCACAGCTCCTAATTGCCCATTCCTACCCTACACAGCTCCCTACCCTCCAGAGCTCCCAATGGCCCATTCCTACCCTACACAGCTCCCAATGGCCCATTCCTACCCTACACAGCTCCCAATGGCCCATTCCTACCCTACACAGCTCCCAATGGCCCATTCCTACCCTACACAGCTCGCAATGGTCCATTCCTACCCTACACAGCTTCCAATGGTCCATTTTACCCTACACAGCTCCCAATGGTCCATTCCTACCCTACACAGCTCCCAACGGTCCATTCCTACCTTACACAGCTCCCAATGGCCCATTCCTACCCCACACAGCTCCCAATGGTCCATTTTTACCTCCCAATGGTTCATTCCTACCCTACACAGCTCCCAATGGTCCATTTTTACCCTACACAGCTCCCAATAGCCCATTCCTACCCTACACAGCTCCCAATGGCCTATTCCCACCCTACACAGCTCCCAATGGCCCATTCCCACCCTACACAGCTCCCAATGGTCCTTTCCTACCCTACACAGCTCCCAATGGTCCATTCCTACCCTACACAGCTCCCAATGGTCCATTACTACCCTACACAGCTCCCAATGGTCCATTTCTACCCTACACAGCTCCCAATGGTCCATTCCTACCCTACACAGCTCCCAATGGCCCATTCCTACCCTACACAGCTCCCAATGGTCCATTCCTACCTCCCAATGGTCCATTCCTACCCTACACATCTTCCAATGGTCCATTCCTACACTACACAGCTCCCAATGGTCCACTCCTACCCTACACAGCTCCAAACTGCCCATTCCTACCCTACAGAGCTCCCAATGGTCCTTTCCTACCCTACACAGCTCCCAACGGCCCATTCCTACCCTACACAGCTCCCAACGGCCCATTTCTACCCTACACAGCTCCTAACGCCCCATTCCTACCCCACACAGCTCCCAATGGCCCATTCCTACCCTACACAGCTCCCAACGGCCCATTCCTACCCTACACAGCTCCCAATGGCCCATTCCTACCCTACACAGCTCCCAATGGCCCATTCCTACCCTACACAGCTCCCAATGGTCCATTCCTACCCTCCACAGCTCCTAATTGCCCATTCCTACCCTACATAGCTCCCTACCCTCCACAGCTCCCAATGGCCCATTCCTACCCTACACAGCTCCCTACCCTCCACAGCTCCCAATGGCCCATTCCTACCCTACACAGCTCCCAATGGCCCATTCCTACCCTACACAGCTCCCAATGGCCCATTCCTACCCTACACAGCTCGCAATGGTCCATTCCTACCCTACACAGCTCCCAACGGCCCATTCCTACCCTACACAGCTCCCAATGGTCCATTCCTACCCTACACAGCTCCCAATGGTCCATTCCTACCCCATACAGTTCCCAATGGCCCATTCCTACCCTCCACAGCTCCCAATGGCCCATTCCTACCCTACACAGCTCCTAACGGCCCATTCCTACCCTCCACAGCTCCCAATGGCCCATTCCTACCCCACACAGCTCCCAATGGCCCATTCCTACCCTCCACAGCTCCCAACGGCCCAGCTAAGTGTCCTGTTTATTGATGTGTCTTCATTTCAAGGTGTCCTGCACTGTAATTGTAACTCTAATGCAGACAGAGTACAGAAAGTGAGGTGTTGGAACACGAACAAATCACTCCAAGAGATGCTGAGAAAAGCAAGGCAAGGCAACACAACAGAAAGACAAAGCAACACAACTTGAAGAAAAATGTGGCTACCTTGGGTGGAATGATACTCACATTCTAGGCAATTAGACGGTCTCCTGGTAATGGCTTCTCAGCCTTCGAAGAGCTTACGAAACGACTTAGGAAGAGCTATATTAACTGTGCTACCTGTAGGCTACTCACAGAATGGCTATTCCAAAAAAGGAAATTTAGGTCATCATTACACGGAAGATTACAAGAGTATCCAATTTTCCCAGAATTATGGGAAATTACACGCATGCGCAAACAGTAGTTACCAGGCGTTCCTTTTTCCCCTCCCACCGAACGCCTGGGTACGAGGCTAACTCCCCACTACACACAGGGGATAGGGGGCCTCTTGTTGTAACTACTTATACTAGCTTTGCATGTTACTCACGTTGCTCCAACAAACACAATGGGTTGCCATGGTGTACAAATGTACATGTAGGTTATTCTACAGTAAACACACACACCACACACCACACACGTCTCTTCAGGCTGCCATTACCCCCAACTCTGCTACAGGCATTATCCACAAAAGCTAACTCACTTGTAGGTCCGCCCAGTGTTGGAACCAAACAGTTGCGCGGCCGTTTGATCATCTAGGCCTGATGCCATTTGCTGCTTTGCTGACTCGTACGGCAACTGCAGAGAACAAGAACGGTACATCTTTGCACTCCCCTATGACAGGCGTTACATGTACGGCACAGCCTAGCAGTATGCGCAACAAATAAATGATAGCTCACCTGCTTCTTTGGTCTGTCCTACAACAGCAACTCGCTCCAATGTAAATTCACGTGATGACTGATGCATCACGTGATCGCCTCGTGGGTATTCTAAACAGGGGAACCCCTGCTATTATAGCATAAATGCGAAGTGTACACGCGAGGCTATGCTAAACTAATAGTAACGTATGACCTTTTGGCCTTTTTGTTTCTATAACCTTTAACCCCAAACGTCATTACTACGCATGCGCAGCCTGCAAAATAGGCGTAACTGGCGCGAAATACAAAATTGTATAACTCCCTCCCGGCTGCAGATCTTGCAACTATAATTGCATCGCGCTAATCAGCGGCCGATAGGCAATCGATCTAGCGCCTTTTCGCGCGAATTCACGCAACACCGACCACGCCCCTTTTTGCATACCTTAAACTTTACCATTTCCACATTTACGATACAGTAATGCTTGCCTGAGGCTATTTGTTGTTGTATTACAAGATTTACATTCTTTACAGAGATTTTATCACAATGTTGATCATTAGTGTATTACACTTTAATCCTTGCCTGAGGCAATTTTACATTTTTACAGAGATTTTATCACGTTGATCATTGATATATTACACTTTACCATCATGCCAATTTCCAGATTTAGTGGAGCATTTGTTAGTGAGATACAATAATCCTTGCCTGAGGCTATTTGTTGTTATATTACAAGATTTACATTGTTTACAGAGATTTTATCACAATGTTGATCATTGGTGTATTACACTTCACCATCACGCCAATTTTGTTAGTGACATTCAATAATACTTGCCTCTGGCTATTTGTTGTTATATTACAAGATTTACAGAGATTTCATTGATCATTTAGGTATTTAAAATACAAAATTTCACATTTAGCAGACCTTTCATTAGTGAGATATAGGATTGTTAGGCCCCCATTAATAGTACATAGCCTGAGGCTATTTTTGTTTATTAACCCTCGGCGCGCATGCGCAGCGAGAGTTACGGTAGTTGGGTCTGTGTGTGTGTGAGTATGTCTGTTAAGTCACATCTCACCTCTGGAGCGTCTGTCCTGAAAATTCTTTGACGTACTCCGCGGGCAACGGAGGTAAAAAATATGTAGGGTTTTCTCTGAAACTGCTTCATTCAAAAGTTATGGCGTTACTTACCTATGGCATCCTACAGCGACATTGCAGCAGTATTCTGCGCAACTTTTCGACGGCAAACATTTCTAAAGCTCTTAAAAAGGCTAACAGTAGGCTAAGCACTACCTGGAATACGGCTCAATGTAAGGCAGCGGAGCTTATTTTTCTCTAGTCTCCGTCTTTTGCTCACAAATCTTCCGTATACTTTCCGTTAACGCATTTCAGTAGTGTATCCGCTTTTCAGGATTTGCGCACGTCTCGAACCGAATCCGGCTGGCCCAATCCGCACTCTAGCGCTACACGCAAACGTAACCGGCCTTGGCTTTTCCGCTCGTATTTTTACCATGTGGTGCCCCTGGCAGTGTCATTTCTTCCCCTGGTGTAGAGAAGGTTCGTGAGTTCCTATTGGTCATGCCTCCAAGCAAGGTCTGTCCACAATGTATTGCAGTTGTTCATATAAGACTAAAGAGTATGCAAATCTTGCCAACATGTGTTCCGAGCTAAGCGACAAATAGAGCATGCCTTGCCAGCCAGAGCCATGAAGCGATTGCGTGTTACTTTGCCAGATAGCATGAAATTAGTTGTAATGGCTAAAGACAAGTTACAAAAGGCATGTAAAAGAGCAGTAGAATCTAGTGACCAAATATTGCATAGACAACAGCAGAACAAAGAGCACATGGCAAGCGTGAGAGCAGCAGAGTCTAGTGAGCAAACCTTGCATAGACAGCAGCAGAACAGAGAGCACATGGCAAGCATGAGAACGGCACAGTCTAGCAAGCAAACCTTGCATAGACAGCAGCAGAACAAAGAGCATATGGCAAGCGTGAGAGCAGCACAGTCTAGTGAGCAAACCTTGCATAGGCAGTAGCAGAACAGAGAGCACATGGCAAGCGTGAGAGCAGCTAAGAGAGTGAATGATGTGCCTATAGAAGAAGCTATTGTGTCATTTCATGCTGATATCAAGAATGGCCCTGATTTTGTTTGCACATGTTGCCACCGTTTGATGTACAGGAAGAGTGTTCTTCATGTAACCCAGCTAAATATTCCAAGTGTAGTGAAAATTGTGTGTTTAAAGCTGATTTGAGATATGTTTGTGATACTGGCAGTGAGTGGGTGTGTAAGACTTGTGATAGAGCATTGAAGCGTGGAGTGATGCTAATGCAAGCTAAAGCTAATGGTTTACAGTTGCCTGACATACCAACTCAGCCACCTGGTCTTAATGCATTGGAACTGAGACTGATTTGTTTACGTTTGCCTTTCATGAAGATGGTAGCATTACCGTGTGGTAAACAGAGATCAATCCATGGCCCAGCTGTTAATGTTCCTTCCAAAGTTTATACTATATGCAATATATTGCCATCATTGCCTCCAGTCTGAGTTAGTGCCACTAAAGCTGAAGCGTAAACTAGGATACAAAAGCCACTATATGTATGACTGCATAACTCTTCAGAAACTGCTAGATGCATTGTCATTCTTGAAAGCTAACAATCCATCGTATGCTGACATTGATGTAAATACAGAGTGGCTAGAAACTGCTATGGATAATGATGCTGAGCTTGGTAAGTGTTTAGTTGAGCAGCAAAATGATTGTGATGAGCATGATTCAGATAACTGTGTTGATTCCCCTGCGTAATCTAGAAACACAAGCCAGTCAGAATGGTTTCACTATCCATAATGTGCCATATGATGGTGACTGTATGTTCAGTGCTATTGTATACCAGCTAAACAGTTCTGGTGTGTGTGATTTTGACAGTAAAGCATTGAGACAAGCTGTTGTTGACTACTTGCATGCTAACCAAGCCAGATATTATTGTGATTTTGTGTGCCAGCCAGTTGATCAGCATGATGACTATAATGCAGATACAGACCCAGGTATTAAACGGCACCAATTTGGTGCCAAGAGGGTGCTCCGTTATATTCAGTGCTCCGTTATATTCTAATTTAACAAAAAGTTATTTCCTAGCTGAAGAAAGAGGGTGTGGCTACACGCGTAGCAGGATCATGAGGGATTTGTGTCAGTTGTGATTGACAGCGAGGTGCGAGGCTTTATTTAACCATATTGAGGTGTGACACCTTGCTCTGCTATATCGAGTTTTTTTCTTGAAGACACACTGCGGAACTTGGGTACGCTACAATTTCTAGTTTTTCTGCCAGTATTCAGTGTGTATGAAAGTTTTAATACGTAAACTGAAGCCTTGCCACTGTACATCAGGCATCAGGCATGGCACCCAAGTCCAAGTCCACCACAGCACCAACATCTGCTGCAAAGAGAAAAGCACAAAAACGACAATTTAAAAAAATCTGTTTCAGGGTAGGTTATATACTCCTTTCCTCTTTATCATGTTTGCAATAGCTAAAGCAAGACTATCACACAAGCTAATTTGACCAGGTTGAGTTTAGTCTAGTCATGTTTTGTGTCATGTTTTAAGTAACTTTATATGTATATGTGTGTACCTGGTCCAATGCCTATGAGTTCCATAATAAAGGCATTTGACTTTTAGATCTTGATACTTTGTAGGTTCCATAAGTATCCCTAGCTGCAATCAATCATTTCATACTATATAGGTGGAAATACACTTCCTAGAATTTGGGACACCACTTGTTCTTATGGCTCTGCTGGATGGCACATGTGTTGTTGTTGGTATGCTGGGAGATATAATTTTTATTTCCATGAACCCATAATCTATAGTGATGTATATTCTCTAAAGGCTCAAAGAAAATGAAGCAGGAATTTTGTAAGAACAAAGTTGTTCACGAGAAATTCCTCCAGGTAGCAACAAAAGGGTCGCTACACATGAGTGAAATAGCCGAAAAAGTAGCTTCAGGTAAGCATGTGCCACATTATTATACAGAGACATCGGAATGGGGGGGGGTCTCTGGGAGCTTCAGCCCCTCAATATTTTATGGTTAACCAATACAGATGTAATATGGGTAACAAATTCTAACTATACTTTGTTAATACTTCAGTAGTAACAACTGCTAATAATGTGCAAATCTTGTGGCTAGTAGGTCAATCTAAACACTCCAAACAACAGGATTTAATACTAATAATGCACCTGGTTGTTTTGTTTTATACAGAATCAGTAGAGGATATGAAGAAAGATCCAATAGACTTTAATGATACAACATCTAAGTTCCTTCGCTGCTTTTTGGCTCAAGCAGTGAAAAGTAATGCCAAGATTTAATATATATATGTACTGTGTTTCCGCAATTTTTCAATGCAGATGAAGTTGGTCCTGCACATCCTTTGTATGTGAATAGCAATCGACCTGTGTGGTGCCCCTTGGATATTCCTTTTATGTCTCCTAACCATCCACCTAGTCCAGGTGTACATGTGAACCTGCATTACTTAACCCTCTGTGTATACGGCATGTAGTTGGCTATTGTTCAACCATACTGTGCTTAGTATGTTGTTAGATGTCACAGTTTTGTTTCATGTAAGCTAATTTATTTGCATACAATATTAACTGGCAGAAGTCAAAGGACTGACACTTCCACATCATACCAAGAAACAGTGTTGCAAGGCTAGCTATGAATTTTAGCATGCTAAAAATTACATTGGCATGAAATCACATCTATAGGTCACCAATGTGAAAGTGAGAGTGAAGAAACTGGTGAAATTGAAGCTGAAGTTGATGTTGAAATTGGTGCTGAGTGCTGTCATAGCAGTACATTGAAAGAAAAGGAGAAAGTAAGCGATTATGTATAGTAGTGTTTATACTCACATTGTTCACCATGCCGATCATGTTAAGTGACACATCATGCAGTCTTTGAAACATGTAATGTGTAAACAACTGATCAGTTCTGATGTACATGTACATATGTGTTGTGTAGGTACATGTGTACATGAATTTGCCTATAATTCAACTGAATGTATGAACACATAGTATTCTCTAATACTGAATTGTTATGGAGCTGTTTGATGTAGGTATTTGTTCCCCACTGTATACATGTATGCTCATGAATGCACGTCATCACCCCACATCATGCAGTCTTGGGTGGTACCAAAATGGTTCCAAGTGGAGACCATCATTATACTTAAACTGTGTGATGTAGATGGATGGATCAAACAGCTGCATAACAATTCAGTACTAGAGAATACCAACATGGGTGTTCATACATTCAGTTGAAATACATGACTTTAATCATCCATGACTTAGAAAGGAAGGCAAGGCAACACAACACAACAGAAAGACAGGAGTAGGCCCCGGTAATTAAACTAGCAAAAGACGCCAAACACCAAACCAAGTATATACATGACTTTAATCATCCATGAGATGCTTAGAAAGAAAGGCAAGGCAAAACAACACAACTCGCCCAAGGCAGTATTTTTCAAGCTGCCTCAGGTGGGACTTGTACACTATTTAAGGATGTAGGGATGGTAGTGCCAAAAATTAAGATTGTAGTGATACACAACTTATGTACGCGGGAAAATGATTAAAAACCATGATTGCATGCATGCACAACAATGGCAGACTAACAACATAACACATACACTATTTAAGGATGTAGGGATGGTAGTGCCAAAAATTAAGATTGTAGTGATACACAACTTATGTATGCGGGAAAATGATTAAAAACCATGATTGCGAAAATTATGCATGCACAACAATGGCAGACTAACAACATAACACATACACTATTTAAGGATGTAGGGATGGTAGTGCCAAAAATTAAGATTGTAGTGATACACAACTTATGTATGCGGGAAAATGATTAAAAACCATGATTGCGAAAATTATGCATGCACAACAATGGCAGACTAACAACATAACATACATTTATATTATATAGTTCGGAGTTCAGAGTTCACGCTACCACAAAGATGAACTAGACAGTGTAATCAGTAGTAAGACTTGACTGGAAAGTACGAAGGCCATAATAATAGAAATGTAAAATGATGCATCATTATTACAACATGGTCAGATTAGGTAACGAAATGAGGATATGAACATGGAGAAATTATTGATGAGATGACAGCTGGAAATACATGTGGTTTTCAAGATGCATGTAATTCTCATGAGGAGGTATATTGGAGTGTATATGATATATCCACTATAGCGACAAAATCAACACTGTGTTCTTGCACTTGCACTGTTTTTGCAAGAGTCCCACCCCCTTCTACTCCTGTGCATTTGAGGCCCTTTCTTTGAAACGTGGAACCTTTCTATGAAACGTGGAATGCACGTGCACATATAGAAAATGGCTTCCAACAAATAAAGAAGTTTCTCGATTTACAGTTGTGAGTGAAGTTACTAAGATTCTCTTGGTCAAGGATCACACACGCAAGGGAAAGGAGCCGTTTCATGTAAAACAATTGAGAGTACATGGGCCACTTTTATGGTAGGCCAGTTCAACTGAATTAGAAGAAGAAGAAGATGATGAACAAAAATTTTCAAAAGTGCGGTTTGTCCGACTTCCATAAATCATTGTAGCTGTGTATTTTAACGTACTTTGAGGGTCTTAGCAGGTACAGAAACACTCCTAAATAATGTGTCTGTCTAAAAGGGTAATAACTGCCGCGTTTGAGAATTCTGAGCCAAATGGGCATGTTGTGTCCTGCCATCCCTACATAGAGAGTCTACCGACTCTCTGATTAGTCAACAAGACAGAGTATATCCCTCTGTACACACTGATCACAAGCATTATCGAAGGTCTCCACTTGGAACCATTGTGGTACCACTGAAGATTGGCATATATACATGTACATGGCCAGAGCAGCTCCACAAAGGGTGATAGGGCAACTGCAGATCGGGCTAATGGATGCGCATACACGTGTTTACCAATTTTTCAGCCACCTCTGCTGTATGGCTATCGTATTTACAGAAGCAGATTTATATACCAGCCTTGTCCCCAGACCTCTCTACATATGTATACCCATCAGCTGTGTATTGTTGACTTGAACATGCTCATTATATGCGGGCATTACTTGGCTGCGGCATACGATGTGAAATCAGACGACTCTGGACTAGGCTATACCGGTACATTGTGTGACTGTGAACGCAGCTAACCTACTTCACCATCCCCGATAAAAATTATAGCACATGTTATTTCCTGTATGCACCACCAAAAAGTGGTAGGGGCCCTGATGTACGTATCAACACAACTGTTTAGAAGGGAGTCAGCATTAAGCACAGTGCTATTTTGACAAATCAAATCATTCCAAAATGACTACGTTGTACAGTTGTCACACCTATAACATGTTAACAAAAGGTCAGTATTCCCACAGAACAAATAAAGTTCCACTACATAGACAATAGTCCCAAATAAAGTTCCACTACATAGACAATGGAGCCCAGTCTGTCATACAGACTGGGCTCCGACTATGGTCTCCCTTCATTTAAAGCATACACAAGCTTTGTTAATGATTTGAAATACATGTACATGTAGTACTGTGCTTGATGCCAACTCCCTTTCTGAACATGTGTTGATATTTATGCCAATCTCCAGTGGTACCACAATGGTTCCAAGTGGAGACCTTCGATAATGCTTGTGATCAGTGTGTACAGAGGGATATACTTGACTACTTTAACATGTAATGTGTAAACAGCTGATCAGGTTCTGATGTATATACATGTACATGAAAACCATGTGCATAGCACACTAGCCAAACAGGAATGTTCAGAAAGAAGGTACATGTACATGTATTTGCCGATAATTCAGCTACCCCAAAACCCATGTTAGTATTCTCCAATACTGTACATATTGTATTGTTATGGAGCCGTTTGATGTAGGTATTTCTTCCCCACTGTATACATGTATGTTCATGAATGCACGTCATCACCCCACATCATGCAGTCTTGGGTGGTACCAAAATGGTTCCAAGTGGAGACCATCATTATGCTTACACTGTACTGTGTGAAGTAGATGGATGTTTGTTGATGATTGTATAGTCCTGTCTTGCCTGTGTGCTTAATGCTGACTCCCTTCTAAACAGTTGTGTTGATACGTACGTGTATATATGCCAATCTCCAGTGGTACCACAATGGTTCCAAGTGGAGACCTTCGATAATGCTTGTGATCAGTGTGTACAGAGGGATATACTCTGTCTTGTTGACTAATTTAACATGTAATGTGTAAACAGCTGATCAGGTTCTGATGTACATGTACATTAAAACCATGTGCATAGCACACTAGCCAAACAGGAATTTTCAGAAAGAAGGTACGTGTACGTACATGTATTTGCGGATAATTCAGCCACCCCAACACCACATGTTAGTATTCTCCAATACTGTACATACTGTATTGTTATGGAGCTGTTTGATGTAGGTGTTTCTTCCCCACTGTATACATGTATGTTCATGAATGCACATCATCACCCCACATCATGCAGTCTTGGGTGGTACCGAAATGGTTCCAATTGGAGACTATCATTATGTTTACACTGTGTGATGTAGATAGAAGTTTGTTGATTGTTGTATATAAGCCTATGTGGATATGTTACTGATCTTTTGGTGTGACAATTGTACAACGCAGTCATAATCAGCTTTATAATTTGCTCAAATAGCAGTAAAGTTTGTGGAGTAAGGTATCTAGTACTAATATTATTTTCCACACAAATCTTTAAGGTTTCTCATGATCAAACACCGAAGGATGTTCTTAATGCTCTTGCGGCATGCACATCATGGGAAGAATTCAAGAGGGAGTTTGATAATTTAGCCTCAATTTCGAGTATGAAGAATACTGCAGTTACATGGTAATACATCCATTGCTGTGTACATAAATTTATGAACAAATATATATTTACTTTGTTTTTTTAATCCTTTCAGCCTTGATGACACTTCGCCTACCACTGAAGTACCTCTCTCTACTTTTTCTGTTATTAGCTCAGGTTTATATGGTACAACTGATGCTTCAGACATTCTAAGGTTGTCAGCACTCTATTTTGGGATGGAGAAGTATGATGTATATGCTCAGAAGGTAAATTTAGCATGTGATGATTTTGTGTACACTAGTTTTGTTGATTGTGCTAACATGCACAAAGTGTAAAAACATTTCCATTAAAATATTGAAGGATGTAGGGATCACAGTGCCAAAAAGTAGAGAAACAAGTGCAGTATATATGCAGCAAGATGGGAGATGACAATACTAACATGCGTAACCCCTCCTTTTTTGGCACTGTCATCCCTACATCCTTCAACATTTTAGTGGAAATGCTTTTTACACTTGTTTCACTGTTTTTTTTGTTGCATACTTGCTTGGAAATACAATACTTTTTGCATGTGTACGAGCCCCACCATTTTGCTGCAGGTGATCGTGTGAAATGCACATGAGTAATAACGAGGAAATGGCATTCAACTACACAGAAGTGCTAGTATATCGTAGCTTTACTCGTCCAAGTGGGGTCCTACAAAGATTCTGTTGGTAAAGGCACTCCCCACGGAAATAAGGTACAAAAATCAAGGTAAATACTTGTACCAATTTTGTGCTAGGCCATTTGAAGAATTAGAAGAAGAAGATGGAGAAATTGGGTTTTGGCAATTTCGCGTATGTCATTGTAGCATTGCATTTTGCCATCTTTGAGAGTCTTATCGTGTATAGAAACACTCATAGGCCATGTTATGTGTCTAAAAGGGCTTATGGCTGCCGCATTCGAGGTTCTGAGCTGTTACGTTTGGGCTTAATGGGCGTGTCGGTACCATCCCTACATAGAGAGTCTATCAACTCTCTGATATACATCCATTTTTCAGTGCTTATGTTCAATGATAGCAATTGCCCAAATAGCAACAGTTTTTGTCAATAACTGTGAAGGACCGACTATACTAAGACTGCTAATCAGCTAGGTACTAATTGTTAACGGACATTAGATAGGTACTAATTGCTAGCGGACATTAGGTAATGTTAGCTAGGTCCTTCACTATATTCCCAGTTTTACCATAATTGTACATGTAGCAGCTAGGCTAGAGTGAGTAGGCTGGTGTTATATCCTCTACATACTATCACCCTTTGCATCATCTCTCATTATCACTGTTATCTTTCCGTTTGTTGTACCGTCACCTAAAGGGCGCTTTTGCAATGCCCGGAACTGTTTCACCTTTACTAGATTTCTACCATGTATGGTCACATCTCACATCAGCACTCCCTTCTAGAGGGTATAAAAAGCTAGCCACTGATCTCTGTATTAGTCGGTTCTGTCTATTTTCATCGCCCATAAGAAGTATTATATTTGAACTCCTCTAATCACCCGTCGCTACTACTCGCGATAATTCACGCTCCCTCACATTTGGTGGCAGCGGTGGGATCCTTCGTTGACAGTTGTACAGCGTAACCCACATGACAACTCGATCTGGACAATCCTACAATGGCGCAATGAGCACAGAAGACACTCGCGAGGAGACCCCACGAGCAGAGGAGACGATAACCTCTGGGAGCGAGCTTTCGGGAATGTCAAGCATCGTAGAGATGATGCGAACCCTGATCGAAGACCGTGAGTGACGCGAACGAGCATTCGCCGAGGAACGCGAACGGCGTGAACGACAACGCCAGGAGGAGATGCATACACAGATGGAAATGATGCAGAGACTGATCAATGCACGTCCGGCGGCACCTGTACCTCGGGTTCCCAATGAAGGGGAGTCCATGAAACTGGCTCGGCTCGCTGAGAACGACGACATAGAGGCCTACCTTACTACATTTGAGAGAGTGATGGAGGTGTACGAGGTAAACAGGGCCCGTTGGTCCTTTAAACTGGCTCCGCAACTGACGGGGAAGGCCCAGCAAGCGTATGCAGCTCTACCGCCCGACAACGCGAAGGACTACAGTACGGTGAAAGCTGCTATACTCCGGAGGTACAATATAAATGAAGAAACTTACCGGCAGAGGTTTCGAACACTGAAACTCAAAGAAGGAGAGACGCTGCGAGAGCTTACGACTAGACTCAACAACCTCTTTTCCCGCTGGACAAGGGAGTGTTCCAGTAAAGATGAGTTGCAGGACCTGATGGTTAAGGAGCAACTACTGAACATGTTGCCAGAGGATGTTCGGGTGTGGGTGCAGGAGAGAAAGCCCAAGACTAGTGCAGAGGCCGGTGAGCTGGCAGAGGACTATATGCAGGCCAGGGGAAACTCCACCAAACCAGGTAAGCAGACCAGACGGGACAAACCACCCGGGAAACGTCCACGGTGTGGGTTGCATGGCCACTGGGCGGTGGACTGTCCGAACCCAAAGGTCACTCCTAGACGCGATGAGCCGGGGCCGGTGAGGGACTACAAACCCAGATCCATGGAGGGAGTGAAGTGCTTTAACTGCAACAAGAAGGGACACTTCGCCTCCAACTGTCCGGAGAAGTCGATGTACTGTGACGCGAAACAACCGCAGAGGTGATCGGAGCAGAACCGAGCATACCGACAAGGGACAATCAATGATATCTACTGCAAGGATATACTGGTGGACACGGGGGCATCCAAGACGTTGGTCCGGGGGGACTTTGTCACCGAAGACGACATCTTCGATGGCGAGGTAACTATTAAATGTGCACACAGTGATACTATTTCCTATCCCCTAGCAGCAGTAAAGATTACAATCGGAGGGAAAGAAATTATAACCGAGTCGGCAGTTTCAGACACTCTACCTGCAGCTGCACTTCTGGGATGGGACATTCCTGAGCTGGTGGAGCTTATCAGCGACAGCAACAGTATCCCAAAGCCGGGGCCGCAACAGTCACTAGCCGCCATCACTCGACAACAGAAGAAGAGCGGTGATACTCAGAAGCGAGCCCAAGAGTCAGCACGAGAGGGAGCCACAGGAGCTGTCACACAGGTTGCCCCAATAATAGCTAGTGGGGGTGGGGATGCAGATCCCTACCCCTTTAATTTCGACGATTCACTTTTTCCAAGCCCAGGGAAAGGAAAAGCACGGCTCACGAGGAGTCAGAAGCGAGCCAACAAGAGCCGCTACCACAGTGAACAGAACACTACACCAGCCACAAACCCCTTGGAGATATCATCGAAGGAGTTACAGAACCTCCAGGAGGCGGACGAAACCCTCGAGGCAGTTCGACAGGCAGCTAACCAGAAGGGAAGCGCAGCAGAAACTGGCTTTTTCCATCGTGATGGACTCCTATATCGGCGATGGTCGCCACGTAGTGGAAACGGACCGACCATCGAGCAGTTGGTATTGCCTACTATTTGCCGGCAAGCGGTGATGACATTGGCACACGACATACCCATCGCAGGGCATTTGGGGAAAAAGAAGACGGATTCCGATAGGATTCTCCAGCGCTTTTATTGGCCTAGCCTTTATCGTGATGTGGCAAAATACTGCAGATCATGCGAGCAGTGTCAAAAGTCGTCGCCTAGACAGACGTCGAAAGCGCCCCTCATTCCCCTGCCGATCATGGAAATACCATTTCAGCGCATCGCCATGGACATTGTTGGCCCGCTACCGCGCAGCAGTTCAGGGAAACGATTCGTCTTAGTCATCGGTGACTATGCCACTCGATACCCTGAGGCGATAGCCCTAAGAAACACGGACGCGAATACTGTGGCTGAAGAACTCGTGAAATTCTTCGCTTGCGTCGGGGTGCCCAACGAAATACTCACGGATCAGGGCACGAACTTCACATCCCAATTGTTGACGGAGGTGTATCGGCTACTACACGTGAAGCCTATACGCACAACACCCTACCACCCACAAACTGACGGTTTAGTGGAGAGGTTTAATCACACTCTCAACGGAAGACCGCAAATAAAGAAGGGAAGGACTGGGACCGCCTGATACCCTATCTCCTATTTGCATACCGCGAAGTCCCACAAGCTTCTACAGGGTTCTCTCCCTTCGAGCTAGTATACGGCCGTCAAGTCAGAGGCCCGTTGGATATCATCAAAGAAACGTGGGAGGCCAGTCACAAAAGCAGCGAAAGCGTAGTATCGGGCATCCAAGAAAGGCTGACGAAGTTAGTCAAAGAAAATCTCAAGGAGGCCCAGAAAAACCAGAAGACATGGTACGATCGTCACGCACGCCACCGTGAATTTCAGCCTGGAGAACACGTACTAGTGCTCATACCGACTAGCACCCAGAAATTACTTACCATATACCGTAACCCAACGAATCGGTGAGGCGTGTTACGAAATCCAAGTGACGGACCGTCGAAAGCAGAAAAGGGTGTTCCACGTCAACATGCTCCGTAAATGGCACCCACCAACAGTAGTGTCGTTCATGGCTGAAGAAGTTCGTGAGGATGTGGACGACGTTGTAACCTGGAAAGAAGACGACAATGGCATGCTGCAAATAGGATCACAGCTGAGCCCTGCTCAGACCCGAGACGTAGAAAAGATATTACAAGAGTTCAGCGAGGTACTCTGCAGCAAGCCCAGACGGACTACGGTGACGGAGCACCAGATAGACACCGGACAAGCATCGCCGGTACTATTACCGCCGTACCGACTGCCACATGCCTACAAGCAAACAGTGCGCGAAGAGCTCAAGGAGATGGAGCAGAGTGGCGTCATTGAGCGCTCTTCCAGTGAGTGGGCCGCCCCCATCGTGCTCGTGAAGAAGAAAGATGGGACTATGCGCATGTGCGTTGACTATCGTCGCCTCAACACACAGTCACGGACCGACGCCTACCCAATGCCGCGAGTGGACGATTTAATCGACCGGTTGGGCGATGCAGCATACATTTCGACACTCGACCTATCTCGTGGCTATTGGCAAGTGCCAGTAACCAAGGACGCCAGACCCAAGACAGCTTTTATTACACCATATGGGCTGTTCCAGTTTCGTGTTATGCCCTTCGGACTCCAGGGGGCTCCTGCTACTTTCCAGCGAATGATGGACGTGATATTGGACGATGTAGGCGAGTTCGCTGCTGCGTACCTGGACAACGTCGTGATACATAGCACAAGCTGGGACGACCATGTGCGACATCTACGCGAGATACTGCGACGGTTGGGACAAGCTGGCCTCACGGTGAAACCCGAGAAATGCCAGATTGCGAGATCTCAGTGCACATATCTCGGACACGTAGTAGGGAATGGGGAGGTACGACCTGAACAGTCAAAAGTCAAAGCAGTAGAAGACTTCCCTATCCCTAAAACAAAGAAGCAGGTCAGAGCATTCCTTGGCCTGACAGGGTACTACCGTCAATTTATCAAGAACTATGCGGAGAAGGCCACGGCGCTAACAGACCTAACTAGGAAGAATGCACCAAACAAAGTACTCTGGACCACAGCTTGTGATACAGCATTCAGTGAGCTGAAGAAGGCACTATGTTCGTCAGCTGTTCTACAAAGCCCCGACTTTCGCCGAATATTTATCCTACAGACCGATGCATCCGATCGGGGGATCGGTGCTGTCCTGAGCCAATGCGATGACGACGGAACCGAACATCCAGTGGCGTTCTATAGTCGCAAGCTATTACCAAGAGAAGAACGCTATTCCACAGTCGAGAAGGAGTGCCTCGCCATAAAGCTTGCAACTCATGCGTTTCGAGTATATCTACTTGGGGGGCCGTTCGAGATCCAAACGGACCATCGCTCATTGGAATGGCTCGATCGCCTAAAGGAGGGCAATGCAAGACTGACGCGTTGGAGTTTAGCTCTCCAACCCTACAATTATACCGTCCAATATAGAGCTGGCAAGATCAGTAACGCTGATGCCCTCTCACAAGCATACTCCGGCCCCGACAATACGACTTCGTCGCAGGAGAAGGGGGGAGGAGTGTGAAGGACCGACTATACTAAGACTGCTAATCAGCTAGGTACTAATTGTTAACGGACATTAGATAGGTACTAATTGCTAGTGGACATTAGGTAATGTTAGCTAGGTCCTTCACTATATTCCCAGTTTTACCATAATTGTACATGTAGCAGCTACGCTAGAGTGAGTAGGCTGGTGTTATATCCTCTACATACTATCACCCTTTGCATCATCTCTCATTATCACTGTTATCTTTCCGTTTGTTGTACCGTCACCTAAAGGGCCCTTTTGCAATGCCCGGAACTGTTTCACCTTTACTAGATTTCTACCATGTATGGTCACATCTCACATCAGCACTCCCTTCTAGAGGGTATAAAAAGCTAGCCACTGATTTCTGTATTAGTCGGTTCTGTCTATTTTCATCGCCCATAAGAAGAAGTATTATATTTGAACTCCTCTAATCACCCGTCGCTACTACTCGCGATAATTCGCACTCCCTCACAATGACATAAATGGTATTACATATGTGTACATACATAGCTTGAGTTAGAATAGTTTACAGATGAGGTAATTGTTATAACCCTGTTTTGTTAACCTCTGCCCATGCACAGGAGGGTTACTGTAGTTGGGTCTGTGTGTGTGTCTGTTAAGTCACATTTCACCTCTGGAGCGTCTGTTTGTCCTGAAAATCCTGTCACGTACTCAGTGGGCAACGGAGGTCGAAAAATTTGTTGGGTTTTCTCTGAAACCACTCCGTTGCAGAGATCCAGCACTCCTCTGTTGAAAGCCATACGTATGGTCCGCCATTTTCCTGCGGAAAGTGCGCATGCGTATTGAACCACGCATACACAGTAAGTGGCCTGTGTGGAAGTTGTCGGGAGTTGAGTTTCGTGAATTGCCATTGGTCATGACTCCAAGCAAGGTCGGTCCACAATGGCATGAAATCATGGCGCGGAGGGTTCTGCACTTTAGTGCATTCATTTCTCATGCATCATTTCTTCGAGAAAACAAAAAGAAATATCTATAGCACACCTGAATAAATATGTTATGGAAATCTTATTCTTCTTTATTGTGCTTATAGCTAAATGAGAAATCCAAAACCGAAGTTCAACAGTATTCTGCAGTCATGCTGTGGAGGTGAAGACATATGTATCAAAAACATTATTGCTTTCCCCTGTAGACTGGAGTAAGTTTTTTGATTCCTAGACTTTATATGACAATTACATGTACCTCTACATATTTCAGAATGTCCTGGCACTACATTTTAGTAGTTGTGAATCTTCATGAGTCCAGGTACATTTCGCTGTCTCCTACATATGTGTGTCATGATTAATTTTCTTCCATATGCAGTGCCTTAGTATTCGATTCCCTACCTGGGGGCATTGATCCCACTATAGCTCAGAACTTATGTTCTTATCTACCATACAAAGTACAGAGATTAAATTCACACTAAAATTTTGCAAGGTAAAAAAACACATGCATGTTGGTTTGCGTCACTTTCCAGAGGATTCACTCGATTTCACACACACACACACACACACACACACACACACACACACACACACACACACACACACACACACACACACACACACACACACACACACACACACTGCACTCGTGCATACATGCATGTACATACATGTACATTCAAATGTATGTATGAGGTCTCCATATAGTAGCTGTATTGATTTAGTTTAGCATCACCTTCATCTATATGAAATTCATACCCCACTAAATGTACTTTGACTTATTTGTAGGTTCCAAGGCAAGAAAGTGGGACAGACTGTGGAATCCATGTCCTGCACAACCTGGAAGCTGTCATGATGGTATGGCTAATGCTCTAAAGTTTGGTGAATTGGCTGATTACGTATTGTACAGAGCAAGGATGTGAGTGATTTATCAAACATCAATATTCCCAAACCAGATTGCTCAGTTTTAAGAAAGCGACTTTTGGCCAGCTTGTACTTTAAACAACATTATTCCCCCAGCAGGTACTTAAATATGCGATGGTAGTTTCATAGCATCATACTTGCCATCTTTCCTTTTTAACTTTCCTTTCTTCTACATAGTGAGTCCAAATTATGTCGTAGGAGCAAAAGGAAAATTACAAGTACAGTGGTAAGTATGTGAAAATCATACCCATTTGTCAACAATATTATTAGTGATGTATGTTCTGACGAAGATTCTGTTCACCACATATGCACATGAACTTTTAGTCAGCAATCCCACGACAAATCCTGACTCTTCTAGAAAGTCAGGATGAAAGTCACCTAGAAGAAGTTCAGTTCAGTGTGAAAGGTAGAGGTGTAATAGCGAAGAAGTACTTTACAAGACGGGAATTTGTGTGTGAATATGCTGGAGAGGTGATTGACATGAAAGAAGCAAAGAAGCGAGAAGAGGAGTATGGACATGCTTCTGCTGGGTGCTATCTGTACTACATTACCCACAAATCAACAAAACTCTGGTAAATGAACATCCACTAATACACTGAATACACTGGGTAATTGCATTACTGCTTCCATGGACCCATTCAGCAAACACAGAAATACACACATGTACATACATACAATACAGTAACTGCATGACAACTATATATTTGGCAATGACAAACATACATACACACAATGCATACACACACATATACACAGCATTGATGCACCTGAAGAGAATGGACGAAAAGGTCGATTAATGAATCATTCCAAAACTCAGGCAAATGTTACACCAATACTATATCAACTTAATAACAAACCACGATTTGTGTTTCTTGCTAAAAGAGACATCTCTGTGGGAGAAGAGCTGGTATACGACTATGGTGAACGGAAGAGAAGTGTAGTGGAAGCTAATCCCTGGCTCCGCAAGTGACAACTTCTAGTACATAACTATCTTTTTACATGTGTGATTGGCAGTTATGTGAGCTGAGCTGCATGTGCGGCAGTCATCATATATACATGTAACTCATAAGATCCACTGTACAAGCACTCCAAATGAGTCATCATCATTATAATAGTCACCATCATGTATGTGATTTGTTAAATGTGTGACATACCTGTGTGTACGTACGTAGTACAACATCATCATTTCACATGACACGAACGTTTACATAGCTATCCATTGACCAATTGAAACATATATTCATATGCATTGCAGCTGAAGTGATGTGGTGTATATAGGGACAATTCAATTATTGTCACTATTTTAGGTCAACCCTGCAATACAAGGACTCATGGTATTGCAGCCTTAATTTAAGTAATGAGGATGGGTTTAGATATAGGCCAATTGCTATTCACAGGCAAGTACAGCTCTTCAGACAGACATGGCTCAGTCTAATTAGCCTCTTCATTTGTGCCTTTGCTGAAATCTGCATCAGTAACATCATCATCATCATCATCGGACAACTTCCTATGTGACCTGCTGTGGAATAGGTCATGTTTCATGACATTTCCTGTACCTATCCAATAGTGGATAGAGCTAAATCTCCTGTATATACATATACGTACATACTGGACATTGATTATATTTAGCCCTATCTACTACTGGATAGGTACAGGAAATGATGACCTATATCCATAACAGGTCACATACATGTATAGGAAATTTCACTTTGCGTTTAGTGATACTCTCATGAGAGACCACAACATAGCAAACAGAATGATGATCAGAATCACTGTATTGAATAACTGACAGTAGCAGCATCTCCATCGATCATGGAACAATTGTTACATATATGGTTACCCTTCTACATAGTGCTCATACATACACTGTGTACAATTAGACAACACAACTGTATGATAATTACAGATGACGTTGACTACACATCACTTATGAAATTACAACTGGCAATACTAAAGAACATTACACAAGCCAATATGTACAGGTATACACATACCATATCCTCCAACAAAACAGAGAAATGCTCTTAAATACATCATGCAAAGTACGCACTTTGAGTGATATGTAAGTATAATTTAATATAATGCTCTATCGAGAGTTGCACAATGTTCATCAAGGCTGCACTAAGCTGAATCATGTAATTGATTGTTGTTAATAGTATTGTCTGCAGACGTGTCTTCGTCAATTGAGTCAGTTATAGCAGGTTCCGCTGAGGATGTTGTTATAGGAGGATGTCCCTGCTCATTAGATGACATGGTATGAGGTGGTCTCATTAAGAACAACACTCTGTTGATTAGGGTCTACAGCAGGGGGAGGACCCTGCTGGTTAGTGTCCTGTTATGACGAAGGCTGCGTATCAGATGCGGGATGTGGTTCAGTGCCATGTATCTTCAGCCGGTATGCCCGCATCAGAGTAGGATCACTGCTTCTGACTAATGTTCTACAGGAAGCTTCTGTAGCAGAGAGAGTGGCAAGTTACAGTTGACTGTAAACACACACTTCATGACACATCATGGTACTGTATGCTATACGCCTTTGGTATCTCCTTAATTGAGTCACAAGCAAATATTAGGCCAAGTGTATCATGTGTATAAAAAGATTAGAAATCAATCAGTACACATATACACGTGGTTGTGTAAACAAACCAGTACTAAAGTGCTGAAAGTACATGTATGTGTATGTAGTGTGTGTACCATTACCTCAATGGGAAACAGCTTCAGAGTAACTTGGCACTGTTAGACCGCTCCAGATAATACCTACAAGTTATGCAATTACATCACATAGTGTATACGGGTATAGTGCATGTACATACATGATTGCATACACAATAAAGGCCAGATAATACCTACAAGTTATGCAGCTACATCATATAGTGTATAGAAGTGTACATACATGTGTATATATACCCATTGGAGGCCTCATTCGACTGAGTAGGGGGATCCGAGACCAACCGGTGTAGTTATAACCTGGTGCCCTCTGCACAGTGGAAGATACAATACAATATACTTACAGCACAACACACAAATCTCCACCACAGTGTGTGTGTGTGTGTGTGTGTGTGCGTGCGTGTGCGTGTGTGTGTGTAACAAGTAGGTATATATACAATGGAGAAAACATGTTTAGCATACTACATAGCTAGAAAAGAATAGACTAGAAAGACCCTCCACTGCCAAAGCACATACATGTACAAAACATGTACACTCCCTCTATCTCGGTGTTGAGCCACTTGACTGCAATCTGCCAGTTCGTCTTTACATATGGATCCTCTAAGATTATACAGTGTGTACAAGAGAGGAACATAAGTAAACCCCTCTAGTCAAGACCCTCTAATGAGAGTAACATAACAAACAAGACACCTTTGTTGTCAGAAATACTGTGTCTGTTTACTTTATTAAGTCACTTCATAAATCATGAGTGTACTCCTGTGGGTGTCAGGATCACACAGGTTCACTGTAAATACTCAATGAGAGAACACACACTTAGGGAGTTATGAAAGATCCTTCCTTAACAGCTCATGCCAAGTGTGGTAGTTACTGACCTGCCACTAAGAGAGACTAGAAACTTCATACAGAGGTAGGCTCTCTTGTGGAAATGGGTCTGTCCATGCTGGATGGACCATCAGTAAAACCTGGGCAAAAATACACAAACTATACACCCTGACTATGCATATTGTAACCCTAGCTGGCTATACAGTGAAATTCCTGTAATCAGGACACCATGAACTGAAAACAGCCCTTCATGAACCTACATACATTGTATGTGGTCTTCTAAAAATAGTACACGTATGTAATGCATGTATATACATCTGAAATTAAGAAAGTTCCACTTATCAGAAGACTATAAAGGAATCCAGCTTAAGAAGGTGCTACTGTGATACACAGAGAATCTGGGAGGTGGCGAAGGAGCTGACCTTTGAGAGCAGTGTTGATTCTGTGTACCTGCCAAATGTCTTGGAAATGGGGGAATAGGTCAAGGAATGGATGCATGTCAAACATTTGAACAGCTGCAATATGCAGAGGAACAGAAGAGAGACATTACAGGAAGGGGCAGGAGGAATGATAAATGACCTGGGACTTCTCTAATATAGACCACTGATATGTGGTTTATATAACCAAGGAAGAATGTATACATGTACATTTATGTATAAGATGTGTGAGCTGTACATATTATATATACCGTGTGTGTGCGTGTGTGTGTGTGTGTGTGTGTGTGTGTGTGTGTGTGTGTGTGTGTGTGTGTGTGTGTGTGTGTGTGTGTGTGTGTGGTGTGAAACCTGCCAGTGCTCCCACCACACAAACTGCAGAGTAACAGCTGATATAGCTCAATGTACATGCAGTTCATACAGTGAGATAGTGGATAGCATATGTAAAGGATACAGCAGCATACATTCATGAGTTACTCACTCCCCAGGAATTGCGCGCAGTCTCGTCCATAGTGAATGTAGTACTGTGTTGGATCTAATAAAGGTAAACTTCGTGTTCGTACAGTACACATACTTCAGGGAGTTAATTAGTGCTTTACTACAACATGGACTAGTTGTACAATCACGTAGTTAGTCAATGTACAGCATTGATTATGCATATGAAAATACATAATTATACCGGTTCTGTATAGTGGAATGCTATGCAATGTGGGCGAGTGGAAGCGGCAAGGTCAGCTACATTTGCAGGCACACACAAGGTCCATATGAAATACATGACAACTATATATTTGGAAATATACATGTACACACAATGCACACATGCACCTACTATTACAACCAGCATACATAGGACACTACGTATATACTACTTTCCACACGTATCATGCTCAAGTTCTGTTACCTTTGAAGCCGTGATATGAAATCATGAATGTTCAGTCAATTTGGTCAGAGTTGGTACACATTCAATATTAGGTCATCTTCTTAATTTTTAGCATGTTTCTGTTCCATAGATATAGTTTGAAATGCAACATAAAATTGTACTCATTCATGTATGATAGTTGTGCCTTTAACTTTGAGATGCTGGCATTTGCTTGTTCGTTCACCTCGCTATTTAAAGTGGAAAGATGTGTGTAGCTGTCTAAATGGTATGCTACACTACAACCTGTGTGTGTATGCGTGTGTGTGTGTGTATGTGCGCGAGTGAGAAAAGTAACCAAAAAGATATGTTTCAAACTTAGGTGTTTGTAAACCACCAACCTGTGTGGTTTTTCCAGTGGAATCTGTCGACAAAGAACCTGGTGAGCTTGAAGAAGTGTGGGTCTCTTTTCAAACAATATGTGTGTAATGAGCACGCATTATCATATATGACCACTGCTGGAGCTGTAAAAGATATTCGGATGGAGAGTAGTTTGTATGAAATTAGAGAAAGGTGTATGAAGTTAGAGGGAGAGCAGGGTGTATATGGGGTTAGAGAATGGGATATGAGATTAGATGGAGAGCAACGTGTTATGAGGCTAGAAGAAGAGCAGTGTGCTTATAGTTAAGTATAAGGTTAGAAGAAGAGCAGTGTGCTTATAGTGAGGGAGGGAGGGAGGGAGGGAGGGAGGGAGGGAGAGAGGGAGAGAGGGAGAGAGGGAGAGAGAGAGAGAGAGAGAGAGAGAGAGAGAGAGAGAGAGAGAGAGAGAGAGAGAGAGAGAGAGAGAGAGAGAGAGTAGGGTGTGCAAGGTTAGAGAATGGGCTATGAGGTAGGGGTAAACAAAAGTACACAATGTGTAAGGCACTGACCCAATTTCTCAATACAACAACATGTACATGTATATAACCTTTGGTAAATCTCGTCTTTAGAGCAGTGAAAGGGATATTTGGTGATTCATATGACTCCATCACTTCAAAGCCCACACATATCCCTAAAAAATATTTTTATTGTACATACGTACGTACATGAGCATGTAGATTTACATGCCTATATACCATGGGAACAAAAGAGGGTGAAAATCCCAGGAAGATGGCCTCTGTGAACCTTTGTACATGCTTGATCTTTACGAACAGAATCAGACTTGTATACACCTCTTTTCCGAATTATAGGCAGATTAGGATAGTAACAACATGGGTTACATTCATCAAAAACATCAACGTGTTGCTCTGGAGTAGTGTTTTTAAAACATTGTACAGCAATCCTGTTCATTTCCAATAGAATGGGACTTAATACGCTGGGAATTGAAGTGCAGTTTAAAACACTAAGTAGTTGATATAGAAGTGGAACACTCATCTGCAACTTGTGCCACAATTCAGGATCACAGCGAACTTCATACCCATTGGCAATATTTTCTACTAGGTCCAAGACATCTGGGCTGGGATGAATCAATGCACACAGTGGGGATGATGAACTCAAAGCTTTGAGAAGGGGGGCATATCTGGAGTCACAAGGGACAATACTACCCCAAGATTTAATGAGGGGAACAAGAGTAGGTGAGTATTTTTGTAGACAATCAAGTAGCTTTTTGGCATCAGCTTCATTAAAATAATGTAATGAGTCATTGTCTTCAGCGGTTTCAGAGTACCTTCTCAACAGTCTTCTGCACTCTGCCTCTTCTATAAAGACTCGGTCCTTAAAGAAACCAAAAAAAAACACCCAACAACAATAGTTGTAACTGAGCTGTGCACACACACTATACCTTCCATCCAACACCTTATCAACATCTTCAAAGGGCTTATGTGATTTCAACATGTTTCTTCTGAAGGCAAGGCTGGTTGCATCACATATCACAATGTCTGGTTGGGCGAAGCACTTGGGGTATCTAAAACCAGCACCGAAGTCAATGTCTAGTAATGATAGATATTTGTACCAGGATGCCCTTAACATATAGTGGGGGAATACTGCCTCAAACTGCTTGTCTCCAGAGTCCTTGTGCTTCCCTGCGAGGACCCTGTGATAACTATGCAGTGGAAACCTGAAAATACCAGGGAAAATACAGGTACACGTATGCAGTCATGTACGTACACATATATGCAATAACCTGCCATTCAAAAAGAGGTGAAGATAGGTCCGTAGAAGGTCATATGACACAATACAGCCACCCATATTCAGGACTGCATCTTTGGCACCATCGTACACTATTTCTTCTTGGCAGGAGGAGCACTTAGCAGTTGTCACTTTATGAAGGGATACACACGGGAGCATAAGTTAGACACTGTTTCTGTGTGATTTAGACTGAATGCCACTATGTACATACGTACATGTAGAATTCTGAGTGCAGTAAGGGATCTACGTGGCCTGAGGGATTCAAAATCATGTGGAAAACAACTAAATAGTGTCAAAACCAAGTTTATATCACAGCTGCAGGTGTGGGAAAAGTAAACAACCAATTAAGTCTAATTAATGAAAGAGTATTGAAGTACATTAAACCCTTGGTTTGTAATTAACATGAGTCCCTGAATAAGTGCACACCCTATTGAAATGCATTCTAATTGAGAGCATATGGTTGTAAAACTGAGACTAAGCCGTACATTGACTCATGTGTTTAACTGATCACTAGCCTTTTAGAGAACTTTAGAAGGCTATGTTATCAAAAACTTGCTGCATTTTACTGCAGGATGTCAAGTAATGCTTGTCTATAGCAAAATCCTAATCTGCCCTGTGTCATGCTCAAGCCAATGGTACCTTCCCTTTAATGTTAGGTTAATGAAATAGCACAGGTGGCCTAAAATATATTCATAGGTCATAGGTATCTACCAGAGGGACAGTTATTCTGGTAACCGTTATTCTGTCATTTAGATACCTGTAGCTGACCAATGAGATCGCAGATTCAGTTACAATGATCTAAATTAACATAGATGTATCAGAAAGGAAACATAGGGAGTTCAAGTTAACATACATGTATCAGGAGAGTCACAAAAACAATTAATGTAGCAAGTTATTATGGGCATCTGCCTGACAGGGGAACGCTCAGGAAAGGAAATCCCTTACCCCAATTTCTACTAGACATGGAAACCAAGACTCTTAGAATTCCTGTATCAATCCAATAACATACCATGAGCCAATAGAATAGTTGTCTCTGTGACAAGGTTCAACTTTTGATATTGTAGACTCCATTCACATCGGCACTGTAGGCATTCAGAATTATCTATTGGACACTGTAGAAGAACCTCTCCTTTATCTGACAGCTGGACACAGTTCTGTATGCCACATTTTTTAAAGATCATTTGAAGTTCTCTGTCAGGCTTAAAAGTGATTGTGCTCTTGGACACTCCAACTAATCTAAGAGACTGCGTTAATTGACTGGCACCAATGGAATCCAAATTGGAAAAAATGACATCTAAACTAGAGGGATAATCGCTATCTTTCAGTGATAGAATCAACAAAATGTGCTGGCATTCTTTGCCATCCTTGCATGTCACACACACAAGCCCACCCTTAACAATTGTTACAACTCCATAATTTCCTGGGCCAGTCGAAAACACACACTGAAGTGCTATCATGAAGAGGAAAAACACAGTCAAATGTAACCTGTAGTAAAATATAGAAGCACATGTACACATGCATAAGTAACAGAAGGTCTTGGATTCGAATCCCAGCTGGATCCTTAGTTTTTCAGGGTCCACCAAAAAATGACTTGGCATTGATGTTTGTGTAATCGTGTTTCCATCTTCAGGCTAATTAACTAACTTTCCATGTACATAACTATCGCTTTGCAACACCTTTGATGACGAAATAGTGACTGGAAAACATGGATCTAAAGTAAAGGGGTTAAAGAACATACATGTACATGTAAGTATTGTAGTACATATGTACATGTACCTACCATGAAGTAAGTCCTCAGGAGATACGTCATAATCATTCTTTTGTAAAAGCAACTTGCAAACTTAATATGAAAGCATTCCAGTCGTTGGAACTCTACATATCAATTAAAGAAAGTTTCACATAGTTTGCACATACATGTACATGTAAGGTAAATCATCTGAACAAGTATATGTGTATACAAACAACAAACATGTGCACGTTTACATTCATGTGTAACACCTATACTCACCAGAGAAAGACTTTGAAACTTTAACATGCAATGTTGTAATGAAGGAAGAAAACTGTAAATTACATGAGCACCAGTATACTAGCTCACAAGCATCTAAGAACTGGATACCACGCCTCTCAACAAACATGTAAGTATTTTGCTGGTGGAATTGAGGTCATTGACACAATTAAAATTCAATCACTTGATATTTTGTATACCATTACTTTTAGCTTTTTCGTTTCTTCATTCCAATCTTGTATTACAAATGCAGTAAAACTGTAATTGCAATAGGAAATTGCATCATGTTCCTGAAGTAGCAGCATATACGTCTCTAAATCACTCAAAGGAATTCTTTCATATGGGTTTGCCTGTACATGTGTATACACTGAAAATAATGTATATCTCATACATAAACAGATTGTGATCCATATGAATAACGGAAGGTTGTAGCAACTTCACCCTAAGTGTGCCACTAAAACTTACATTGCCATGCTGGACTTTGATAGCTCAATATCCACAGTCTGCAGAAATACGTATATCAACATCACATTGGTAAGTGTGTGTACTACAAACTGACACACAAACCAATTGAGTGAGATACCACACTGTATACATGTATCTAGGGTGTACATACATGCACATATTTTGCAGCTACATGTGTATATAAGAGTTGGTAAACTTGTCAAGGTTCGAGCACGCAAGGCGCCGAGGGTTCTGCACTTTAGTGTTGTAGGGCCTTTCCTTGACAAGTAAGATAGTACTCCCATGTAATTTAATGCCATTTCCTTGTCATTATGCACGTGTGGTTCCATGTTGTAAAAAGGTGGGGCTTGCACACATGTGAGAGTGAAATTTCAGGGTAGTATAACGAGAAACCAGTGTAAAGAGTTCATCAAATGTTAAAGGATGTAGAGATGTAAAAATGAGAAACAAGGGCAGTGTATATGTAACAAGACGGGGGGAGGGGGGGGGGGGGCATACAACAATGATAACATGTGTAATGTACACATATTGCTAGCTAATTCACTTATTCATGATCGTCCACCAATTTTCTACGTTCTTATAGTTGCATACATCTACATGTATATGTACACATACATTTTCTTGTGAACTGATATGATCATCCAGTGTGAAAATATCAACAGGTGAGAGTTGCTCATCAGGATAAGCAGAAGTCTGAATGGGAGTAACACATGGACAAAGAGGCACAAAATGTAATTGGCAGGGTAGCGAGCCCTCCTAGTGATGTGAACAGGCGATTGTCTCTATATATTTATATATATATGTAACACGCACTGTACATACACATGTACCATAATGCCATACGTACGTGGTTCTAATTTTGTGTGCACTCTCCCGCTTCCCAACATTAGTACTATGTTCAATGAATAAACTTACCCAAAAATAAGTATTAGAGAACAATCTCAATTAATGCACTAAAGTGCAGAACCCTCAGCACCACGAGTTCATGCCATTGTGGACAGACCTTGCATGGAAGCATGACCAATGGCAACTCATGAAACTTAGCTCATGACGAACTATCCTGTTGCTCTTTGGCTAGTGTGCTAAGCACATGGTTTTCATGTACATGTACATGTACATCAGAACCTGATCAGCTGTTTACACATTACATGTTAAATTAGTCAACAAGACAGAGTATATCCCTCTGTACACACTGATCACAAGCATTATCGAAGGTCTCCACTTGGAACCATTGTGGTACCACTGGAGATTGGCATATATACACGTACGTATCAACACAACTGTTTTGAAGGGAGTCAGCATTAAGCACAGTGCAAGTCATTAATGCTCTTTATGACCACGTTGTACAGTTGTCACACCTGTAACATGTTTACAAAAGGTCATGGTACAAATGAAGTTCCACTACATGGACAATGGGCAGTGTCTGCAATGTATGTGACTATAGTCTCCCTTCATTTTTAATATCCACACAGGCAAGACAGGACTATACAATCATCAACAAACATCCATCTACCTCACACAGTGTAAGCATAATGATGGTCTCCACTTGTAACCATTTTGGTACCACCCAAGACTGCATGATGTGGGGTGATGACGTGCATTCGAAGAAATACCTACATCAAACGGCTCCATAACAATACAATATGTACAGTATTGGAGAATACTAACATGGGTTTTGGGGTAGCTGAATTATCGGCAAATACATGTACATGTACCTTCTTTCTGAACATTCCTGTTTGGCTAGTGTGCTATGCACATGGTTTTCATGTACATGTATATACATCAGAACCTGATCAGCTGTTTACACATTACATGTTAAATTAGTCAACAAGACAGAGTATATCCCTCTGTACACACTGATCACAAGCATTATCGAAGGTCTCCACTTGGAACCATTGTGGTACCACTGGAGATTGGTATAAATATCAACACATTCAGAAAGGGAGTTGGCATCAAGCACAGTACTACATGTACATGTATTTCAAATCATTAACAAAGCTTGTGTATGCTTTAAATGAAGGGAGACCATAGTCAGAGCCCAGTCTGTATGACAGACACTGCCCATTGTCCATGTAGTGGAACATTTACAACAGTTGTAATATATATAACAATCAACAAAAACTCATCTACGGTCTCTACTGGTAGGACTGTCAAACATAACTAAGTCATACAGATACCAAAGAGAGAGTATATCTCTCCCATATGCAATATGAACTGCGAATCAGGGGTCAGGGATGATGCAAACCAGCCTTAAATGAAGTGAATGTTAGCCTATGGTTGAAAATTTACTTTTGGGTATATACACTACCTTATACACTTAATTAGTGAGTATCCAGGTAAACGCAAAATCCGTAAGCGAACTGAGCAGTTTTAAATGATATTTCTTTTTTTGTTGTGGTATGATTAAATAGATGGTTAGGTATATACGGTAAGCTGGAAAGAGCACCCTCTAGGTACCAAAACGGTGCGGTTTTATAACTCACAGACCCTATCACACTAGAGGATAAGTTCATTAGCAGCATTACTGATCTTGAGTTGCAAACAGAGCTAAGATGGCAGAAATATGTGAGATGTCTGCAACTGGGGTGACAATATTGCTATGCAGGCTGTATCTGACATGCTCAGTGTGACTATCCATGTTCTGTCTAACCACTATCCCATGTACTCTGTTACTCCACACAACCATTGTGCCACTAATGAGGTGTTTGTTGGGCTGATAATGCAATACCACTATGTTGGTCTTGGCAAAATACCAGAACCTGCCCTACCCATTGCTGATATGCCAGTGCAACCAAACCAGTCAGAACCAGCTGAGCTAGATGATGCCACTATAGCTGAAGGTGATGAGCATAAAAGGCAAATCAGTGGTGCCCCACAAGCTAGCATGATGTGTGTTGAAAATCCTGAAAGCTTTAGCCAAACTATGTGTGTGGCCCCAGCTGAAGGAGAGACCACTAAACATTATGACTGATCTTAACTTTGAAGCTATGTCAAACCCAGACAAATTTCCATATGGCACTGGCACATTTAGCTGTCATCGGCCAAGAAAGCTAACCTATAGAAAATATTTTAATCAGAGGTTAATGGATGTTGATGGTAGATTTGCTAGAGATCTTGACTATCTGTTTGCTGCACAGTACATTGTTGAATGTAAACAAGTAAGAGATGATGGTAATAACTTTGCTATGAGACAAAAGCCTTTAGACAGTTCACAGCTGCTCAACCAAACAGTACTAAACCAGTTTGTGAGAAAAGACAAAGCATATTCATTCATGAAAAACATACGTAGCTCACCTCCATATTGGCATACCTTCTATGATTTGTTAGCCATGATACGCCAGCTTGGTACACCCACATGGTTTTTCATGTTGTCAGCAGCAGATCTAAAATGGCCAGATATGATTCAAAGCATTGCTAGACAGTATGGTGTGCATTTCACTGATGATGAAGTAGCTAGACTATCATTTGATGACAAATCTAACTGGATAAAGCATAACCCAGTAACAGCAGCTAGACACTTTCAGTATAGACTAAATGCACTTTTCCAATATTTTCTGAAATCCACTGCTAAGCCACTTGGTGAAATTGCTGACTATGCTATCAGAATTGAGTTCCAATCTAAAGGTTCCCCACACGCACACTGTGTGAAAGATGCCCCAAAGCATATCGAGTCCCCTGACAGTGATGTTTGTGATTTCATTGATAAGTATATCTCATGTAAGCTACCAGCTGAAGATGGCAAACTAAGAGAACTAGTGTCACTATTGCAACAGCATAAGCATTCCTCTTATTGCAAAAGAAACAAAACCTGCCATTTCAGCTTCCCTAAACCACCTAGCCCAAAAACCCTCATTACTAAGTTTGACCCAGAGACTGATGTTGAGCACTCTAAAGCTGTGTTGAAAAAGGTGCAAAAGCTAATAACTGAGAGTAACATTGATCTGAGCCTTGTTGACTTACTAGATAAAGCAGATTTGACTGAAACTGAATATATTGAAGCATTAAAAACCTCTTGCACTGGAAATATTGTTGTACTCAAGCATGAACTTGACGAATGTTGCATCAACAACTATAACCCCTCACTATTGCTAGCATGGCAAGCCCACATGGATATTCAGATTGTTCTAAATGCTTATGCCTGTGTGGTGTATGTTGCCTCTTATATCATGAAAACTAGAGCGAACCATGGGTGAACTACTTAAAAAAGTTGCAGCTGAATCTAGAATTGAAAACCCAGTTGAGGGAAGTTGGCTCAGCATTCCTAACACACAGAGAAGTGAGTGCACAAGAAGCTGTGTATAGATTACTGTCATTGCCTATGAAACAGTTAAGCAGATCTGTTGTGTTTGTTGATACCAACCCCAAGTATGAGAGAATAGCAGTACTGAAAACAAGTGACTCACTTAGCCAACTAGATGATGATGATACTAATGTATTTCAAAAGAGCGTAATTGACCGATACCAGCACAGACCACAACAGCTTAGCTCCATGTGTCTAGCAGAATTTGCTGCCACATGTCACTAACTACAAGCCAGATGACAGTGTGTGTGATGCTTTGCCAGATTTAGAGTGATAGCACATCCACTCAAATAACACTAACTGACGGGTTTGGAAAAATGAACAAATGCAAGCAACAAGCTGTGATTAGATTTAGAAAATACAACAAAGACACTGACCCTAGCAATTGGTACAGAGCCAAACTAATGTTATACTATCCATGGTTTGATGAACAGGCAGATATACTTGGTGGCTATCCTAGCTATGAAGCCCATTACAGACATATGTGTGATATTGTGCTTACTAATGAGCCAAAATACACAAATGAAAGCATAGATGAGCTTGATGTTGATGAAAATGGTCCACCTGAGCATTTGTGGAACAGCCTTGCACCATCCACTGAAGAGCATAGATTACAATCCATAGCTGAAGGTAGCGAGCAGCTAACTGAAGTATCTCAGCAAGACTTCAAGATAACCAAAGCATTATGTCACAGTCTAGCTTGCATATCAGATTTGAGAGTTCAGCCAATAAGCAAGAGATTCCACCTGAGCAGTATAGACAATATATTAGAGTGCTTAATGATGAGCACAGGTCCATTGTTATGTCCCACCGTGACTGGTGTAAGAAAGCTGTGCTAGCATTGAAACAAAACAAACCAGTTGAACCTTACCATGTGTTCCTTAGTGGTTCTGGTGGTGTTGGGAAATCCCATGTAATCAAACTGATCCATTCTGATACACTGAAATTGCTTAAACTATCAGGTACATTTGAGCCAGATGATGTTATTGTGTTACTAACTGCTCCCACTGGTGTTGCTGCATTCAATATCAATGGCATGACATTACACTCAGCTTTACTGTTGGGACGAAGCAAATACAGTAGTTTTCAGCCTCTTAGCCATGACAGACTAAACGCATTGAGAACCAAGCTATCACACTTCATGTTGCTTATTGTTGATGAAGTTAGTATGGTTGGTGCAAACATGTTGCTAGAGATCCATAAAAGACTGCAACAGATCAAACGTGTTTCAGATTATACTGTATTTGGCGGTGTGAGCATACTAGCAGTTGGAGATCTGTATCAGTTACCACCAGTTGGTCAAGCTCCATTGTTCAGTACTGTAAGTGATTGCTATGCCCAGCTATATGGCTCGGGTTCACTGTGGGTTGACCATTTCCTCATGCATGAACTGACTAAAGAGAGAGATAACCTTGCATTCTCAGAGCTATTGTGCAGTTGCACATCTGATGATATTAGAACTCTGAAATCACGTGAAATAGCAGCAGACACAGCTAACTATCCCACTCAAGCATTACATGTGTACAGACTAAATGCAGATGTTGACATACGAAACATTGACATGTTGAACATCTCCTAATAGTGCACAGTATACCATCAAAGCCATTGATTCAGTAACTAGCCAAACCTGTCATATCAGTCTTAGTAGCCTCTCTGACAAACGATCTGAGACAGGTGGCCTCCATGGTACACTCAAACTTGCCATTGGTGCACGTGTTATGCTAACAGCTAATGTTGATGTATCTGATAGTCTTGTGAATGGTGCTAGAGGTGAAGTTGTGCATATTGTTACTAACACTAACAGTGAAGTTGCTAGCATACTTGTGAAATTTGACAATAGCAGAGTTGGCCTAAAAGCAATTCAGACCAGCCCACACAGAGCTAGATTTGCTAAAGCTATGCCCACACAGAGCTAGATTTGCTAAAGCTATGCCACTGAGCAAATATGGAGTTGTGTTTTTGCTAAAGGAAAGTGAGGCTCTGAAATGAAACATTTGCAATTTCCACTAACTCTAGCATGGGCTACCACTATACACAAAGTACAAGGTCTGACACTTGATGAGATTGTTGTGGACATGAAAGGTGGCAGATTTAGTCCTGGACAAGCCTATGTTGCATTCAGTCGTGTGAAAACACTAGCATATCCTATATTTCACTAGAAAACCATCAAAAATAGCATTGATGTTGAAAATGAGATGTTGAGGCTAAATTCCAATCCATTGCATCCTCTGCGTTATGTGCTAAATGATCCATACCATCATATCATAGCACTGTTAAACACGAGGTCTATTGTGGCCAAATTGCCTGATATTCATGCTGACAAAAAAAAACTCAGATCAGCTAGCATACTGTGTTTCTGTGAGACTTGGCTAAATCCATCTGAGCTTACCCATGTGTTACTAGATGATCAGATTGATATCAGATGTGATAGAGTGACATGTGAGAATGAAGGTGGTGTACTGATTTGTGTTCCTAGCCAGCTGAATCCGATAAATGTGCACAGATTTGTTACTAGTGGCATTGAGGCTGTATCAGTTACTGTAAAACTACTGAATGGTGAAAACTTGCAAATAGCACTTGTATACAGGTCACCTAGTGTACCTCAAACAACATTCATAACGTTACTGACTAGACTGTTGACACATGTGACACTGTGTGCTACACCTTGTGTTTATACTAGGTGATTTTAATGAGGATATCCTACATTGCCAAAACTGCTATTTTGAGCCTAATGTCAGTTCCACTCAGATTGTATGTTGTCCAACTACACCACAAGCCACATTGATAGACGTTTACTTGAGAAACACAGCTGGCTGTAGAATGGTTTGCTAGGCCTGCTTGGTTTGCTAGGATTGCTTGGTTTGGTAGGGTTGCTCTCACAAATATACCCCGGTTATGCTAGTATGCTCACAATGGAATGCTGCATACACAGTGTCATGATCAGAGTAGTATGTACCAACAACAGCAACAATTCTACAGCCAGCTGTGTTTCTCAAGTAGATACATACTACTCTGATCATGACACTGTGTATGCAGCATTCCATTGTGAGCATACTAGCATAACCGGGGTACATTTGTGAGAGCAACCCTACCAAACCAAGCAATCCTAGCAAACCAAGCAGGACTAGCAATCCTAGCAAACCAAGCAGGCCTAGCAATCCTAGCAAGCCAAGCTATCCTAGCAAACCAAGCAGGCCTAGCAATCCTAGCAAGCCAAGCTATCCTAGCAAACCAAGCAGGCCTAGCAATCCTAGCAAACCAAGCAGGCCTAGCAATCCTAGCAAACCAAGCAATCCTAGCAAACCAAGCAGGCGTAGCAATCCTAGCACTTGGCTTGCTAGGATTGCTAGGCCTGCTTGGTTTGCTAGGATTGCTTGGTTTGGTAGGGTTGCTCTCACAAATGTACCCCGGTTATGCTAGTATGCTCACAATGGAATGCTGCACACACAGTGTCATGATCAGAGTAGTATGTATCTACTTGAGAAACACAGCTGGCTGTAGAATTGTTGCTATTGTTGGTACATACTACTCTGATCGTGACACTGTGTATGCAGCATTCCATTGTGAGCATACTAGTATAACCGGGGTACATTTGTGAGAGCAACCCTACCAAACCAAGCAATCCTAGCAAACCAAGCAGGACTAGCAATCCTAGCAAACCAAGCAGGCCTAGCAATCCTAGCAAGCCAAGCTATCCTAGCAAACCAAGCAGGCCTAGCAATCCTAGCAAGCCAAGCTATCCTAGCAAACCAAGCAGGCCTAGCAATCCTAGCAAACCAAGCAGGCCTAGCAATCCTAGCAAACCAAGCAATCCTAGCAAACCAAGCAGGCGTAGCAATCCTAGCAAACCAAGCAAGCCCAGCAATCCTAGCAAACCAAGCAGGCATAGCAATCCTAGCAAACCAAGCAAGCCCAGCAATCCTAGCAAACCAAGAAAGCCTAGCAATCCTAGCAATCCTAGCAAGCCAAGCTATCCTAGCAAACCAAGCAGGCCTAGCAATCCTAGCAAACCAAGCAGGCCTAGCAATCCTAGCAAACCAAGCAGGCCTAGCAATCCTAGCAAGCCAAGCAGGCCTAGCAATCCTAGCAAACCAAGCTATCCTAGCAAACCAAGCAGGCCTAGCAATCCTAGCAAACCAAGCAAGCCTAGCAATCCTAGCAAACCAACAACCTGTTCTGTGTCTACCCTATGGCTGCCAATGATGAGCACAGGTCTAAGGTTGTATATAACCGACGATGACTGTAATATCTGAAGTAATCATTGGTTCTGGGGGTCATATTGGGCTATGGCTAGAGGGTTCTACACTAACTACCCTGGAGGACAGGGAGGGAGAGGCTCTAATTGGACCGTCCTTCAACTATCTACTGACCACACCATCACCAGTTGCCTCTAATTGGACCGTCCTTCAACTATCTACTGACCACACCATCACCAGTTACCTTGTATTGGACCGTCCTTCAACTATCTACTGACCACACCATCACCAGTTGCCTCAATTGGACCGTCCTTCAACTATCTACTGACCACACCATCACCAGTTGCCTCGTATTGGACCGTCCTTCAACTATCTACTGACGGCACCATCACCGGTTGCCTCTAATTGGACCGTCCTTCAACTACCTACTGACCACACCATCACCAGTTGCCTCGTATTGGACCATCCTTCAACTATCTACTGACCACACCATCACCAGTTGCCTCGTATTGAACCCTATTGGACCCTCTTTCAACTATCTACTGACCGCACCATCACCATTTGCCAGTTTCTGTCCAGAGCAATGTGTCCATCGGTGTTTGGGGTGGCCAAATGTCCAGAAATTGGCCACCCCAAACAAGTCGTCCAAATTTGAGTGAGAGGCTGACTCTAAACGGCCAATAATGACAAAGCACAAGTACAAATGAAGTAACAACACAAGACCTTCTATATTCATTTCAGTTCAACTGTACATTAGGTATTCATGCATATCCATGATTACAAATGTGTCCTGAAAATGACTATAAACACTGGTTTCAAACCCATTACACTCAAAGTCATCTATCATACTCTAAGTTATTGTAATTCTCTATCAGAGAAGGCGAGGCTATGTATATGATCACGTGGTTACCAGCACATGCGTAAGTTGAGGACCACATGTACTTGTCTGCTGTCTTGCTGGATGTGGTGTTCACGAAGTGATCCTTTCCACTTGCCTGCTGTCTTGCTTGAGCGCGGCATTCACGAATTGATCCTGTCTTGAGCTGTCTGTCCCGCGGACTGTACTGTCCATATTGCTGTCTGCTGAGATAGTACTAACTTAGTCCTGCACTTCCCTCTATCATTCAGTAAGTTAAATATTGTTAGCTAATGAAAGTATGTATGAAGTGGAATGGGCCAATGCACAAAAATCCCTATTACATCGCATTCGAAAAATAAGCCCACGTAGTTGATGTGCTTTTCAAGGAAAACGCCAAGCTGGGAAACTGATATTTGCAGATACAGTCACAGACAGGTGTGTATGTAAACTAATTACCTGATTGTGCAATACAGTCGTAAGGCTTCCAAAATTGTTATCTTCTGATAAGCCACTGCCTACGCAAACCCAGTAAAATAAACAAGTTTGGCAATTGTCAAGGGCTCAGGGAAGTTAGAGTTTACCTTTTAATAGTGAGTAACCTAAACCTGAAATCTTGCAACATCCTCTTTGCAGATAATATGGCAAAGCGTTCTGTCGACTTTCAACCCCCAAGGACACCAACAAGGAGTCACAAAGAAGAAGGCTCTCCCTTGTCACCCAGCAAGATCACAGACACTGATCAACATGCAACAGTAAGTGGCCTACTCGCATCCATCTCACCTACCAGACCAACATCAAGGTATTTTGATGGGGACTTGACTGATGGTGAGTCAGTAATTAGGCTTGTTGGATTTGACAAGCATAAGCAGCAACAACTACAATCGTTTTGTGACTTCAAAATGCCTGTCACTTTACGAGATTGCTTGATTCAATGCAACAAATTTAAGAACAATCTAGAAGTGGTCCTAAAATCCAATACCAGAATTGAATCTTCGACACAGCAATTCAATGTTCCGGACCTTAAAACAGTTGGAAGTTCCATTATTAACCTAAGCCAACTTAACAACCTTCATGAACACGAAGGAGTGACAATTAGAGTGACCGTCCTCAAAGTAAACAAAGCCGAGACAGTCAGTGGAGGCAAAATCAAACAGGAAATTCTGGTTGCTGATTCAACAGGAAAAGCAACACTAACTCTGTGGGAAAGCAACATAGACAGCCTCAAGCTACATAAGTTGTACCAGCTTAACAGACTTCAAATTAGATAGTATCTGGGAAAGTATCAACTTACGTTTCCATCTGTGGCATCTTTTGACGTGATGTTGAAGATGCTATAGAATCTACATCATCATCATCAGATGATGATGATGATGATGAATGCCTCCAGGGCACTATTGTATCCGGAGTAAAACAACTTGAAACAATTTATACCTGCATAAGTTGCAACAGGAATGTTCACCCAACAAATGCTCATGTTGGCATTTGTGATTCCTGCAACACAACGCAAAAATTGTCATCCTCAAAACAAAGTGCCAAACTACTTCTTGAGAGTGGCACAAGAAAAGTCAACCTAAGAGTTTATGATAAAGCATTGAAGGCAATTGCTAACTCTGAAACAGATATCACTGCTCAGGCTCTTCTATTTGCACCAGAATTTGAATGCGTATATAACAAGTTGGTGTAGTTACCAAAGTATCTGGTCAGTAACCAATAAACGCATCCACTGACTTAATGCTCACAATGTATCTTCAAGAACTTCTAGCATCGTCAACCTGGTCCTCATCAAATTTCGAGTGTGTCACTTTTCTCATCTTATGATGAATCCTTCATCCGCATGCGCAAACACTTGCAATTTATTTACATATATCACGTAGATGGGATTATTGAGCGTGTGCTTAAATGATGTGCTCTTAATACTGGCAAAGTCTGAGAGGCATATATACAGAACAAGGGTGTATATATATACAACATAGTTGAGTCTAGCTGCTAACACTATAGCTACTTGCGCCAACATCCATGCTTCTGGTTTTGGGTCAGTCTGTGTGTCAGTTAACATCTCACTTCTGGAGGGTATTTTTCGTCCTGAAAACGATATCATGTACTCAACAAGCAACAAAGGTCAAAAATATGTATGCATTTCTTTGAAACTGCTCCATTGCAGAGATATATACACTGCTTGGAAACCACGCATACGCATTATTAGGACGCGTGGCGTTGAGGGTTCTGCACTTTAGTGCATTCATTTTACAAGAAGTACATTGTTTACAAAATTTTTAACACGACCATGCACTACCCACAGTGGAACTACATCACTGTACCAAGTTTCATGTTACCGTTAGTGAGTTACGCCTGTTAAAGCGGAAGAAGAAGCAGCAGAAGCTACAAAACACACTTTTTAAACACCATTATCATCGCCTTTTTATAATCAGTTTCTGGGTATAGTTACACATTCAAGTTAACAGAAGTCCATTAGGTAGCAAACTGAAAGTAAAAGTGATGAAAAACCTTATATATGGTTTTCAATGGGGATAGATCATAGCAATGATTGCCCTATATACACAGTACTGCTGTACTGTTTGATATGTAGTACGACCACAATATAGTGACCAGGCCACTGCATGAGGTAGACAACATACCGTAATTTGTGGTGTCCATCAATGTGCCACAAACTCTGTGGTAAAGTGACATCATAGACCCGTCTTATGTTTGTACGTAACCATAATTTCCATAATTTCCTAATTTTGCTGCCACATCCTGGATGTTGCAGACATATCCCCTCACCAACTCATCAAGGTTAGCATCACTAATACAGCAATAGTTTCGTGAGTATGAGAGTCCATACTGCCTTATTTGTCTACATATTGTACTTCTCGACACACTTAGGATAGATGCAATCTCACTGGAGGTAAAATTAAGCTCCATGAGACTTTCAATGCATGAACAGGGGATGTTTAACATTGGCCTACCCGGATGACATATCAACAACTGAGTTACACTTTCTTTCACGAATTGTATCCTGTCAGCTAGTAGCACTTTAACGTAAGGTCTTACTGACATTAGGACAGACCCAGTGTTCTAATTAATGACCTGGGGCGCGCGTATGTAAAATATAGTTGCCACACCCTTATATCCAAGGTATATACATGTAATAGCATACTGACAACACAAAAGGATTAAAAGGATTAAATAAGTTAAGTCAAGCTTTTCCAAATCGAAATCCACTGACAACTCCCTCAATCATTCTGGTCTTAAAATGTTCATATTCTGTGAAGCGAGTTGAGAGTTAAAGAGCAAGTAGAAGCAGTAGGATAGAAGCTGTTGCTGTCAAAGCTCAAGGTAAGCCTTTTCACCCCGTTGGTGGAACATGATCTGCTCCGGTCACAAATACTAATACATCTTCTAGCATGTGAGGACGAACTTCCACATCGCTATCCCATGGAATGAAAGGTAGGAACTAAAATATCCAAAAGTAAATGACAAATTCTTCTTCACTTCCATCACAAACTCATTCCAATGTAGAACAGTTGCTTCTTCTGCTTCCCTTGCATTAGATCCTTCAAGTGAGAAAATTAATCAAGCATGTTATGTACAGTGAGTTTGGTACTCCCGGTAAATAGTTACACAAATAGCTCTCTGGTTTGCATGGGAAACTAGATCAATAACGTTGAACAGGTTCAGCCCTTCTTTAAGCTGGTCCAGTTCAGCCTTTATAGGCACAATGCAAGAATGGCATTTAGCACCACAGGGATGTCATCTAACGTCACTTTAGTAATGGGTGTTGAAAACCCACTTCATATAAACAGGGCTGGAGCAGCTTCACAAAGGGTGCTAGGGCAACTGCCAATGTATGTGCACGTGCACGTGTTTACCAATCGATGTCATCTAACGTCACTTTAGTAATGGGTGTTGAAAACCCACTCATATAAACAGGGCTGGAGCAGCTCCACAAAGGGTGCTAGGGCAACTGCCAATGTACATGCATGTGCACGTGTTTACCAATCGTTCGCCACCTCTGCTGTATGTCAGTTGTATATAGACAAGCAGATTTATCCAGATTTACCAGCCTTGTCTCCAGACTCCTCTACATATGTATATCCAACAGCTGTGAATTGTTGCTTATTACCCAGCGGCCACGGCAAACAAAGTGAAATCAGAAAACTCTACTATTGTATCGCATACCGCCACATTGCATGACTGCGAACACAGCTAACCTACTTCACTATCTCGGATAAAAATAATGGCCACATCATTTCCTGTACTGACTACCAAAAAGTGGTAGGGCAAATGCCCCACCACGCTGCCGGCCCTGATAGACAACATCTGCTGGATTTTCATTCAATAGGTTTCTGAGAGCTTCGACGTCTTCAAAAGCATCAAGCTGCAGGGAAATAAAGTTGAATTTGTGATGATGTAACACACATTAATAGTGTCACCTAGTGGAGAAAATTCTTGATAGAATTGGATAAACCCTAACTTGCATGGATTCTAAACCATAGGCCCGGATTTTAAACTGTAGGCCAGATAGTCGAACACCCAATGTGGAAGGCAAATAGGGCCTGGCCCTCCTTGACATTGCAATTATATACCTATATACCTTACAAACTTGTAGTGCTTTTGAAGGAGAGCAGTGGTATTATTAACTGGAATTTTAGGCCCCACATGGGTCAGTAGTGCAGAATGACAATGTGAGTCAGAAAAATTTGCGCTTCGGACCACCCCAATCAGCTGCAGGTTTTCCAATAAAGATTACTCCGAGTGGCAATGCGAAATCAGTACACTGCTTGCTGAAACATTGTTTGATGTCACTCCGGATTTACTTATGGCGCATGGTTACCAGTTGATGTGGATCATCAATCCCACATTGAAGTTGAAGATCTCGACATCCGATAGAACAGGGTTTTCTACAGAACATAAACATGTAAAACACATACTGTAATTCACCAGGGTTGCATATATAAAATAGAGGACATGTAAAGCTGAATGAGCAAAAAAGTGGGGGATGCCCCCCTCTAATTGCCACCCTGTTTGCCTGCACTGTGCTATATCATTCACTTACATAAAACTGTCAACTCCAGACATCAGACTGGCTTCTATCACTGTCTGGAAGTCTTCATCCTTCATCTCGGTAAGGTCATCATCACTAATAGTCTTGGCTACTTTAGGAAATGATATTTTACTTACGAGTAATGAAGAGGAAGTCTCACTCCTTGTAGCAGGTGAATCAGTGGAAGAGCTAGGTGTACTGGAAAGTACTGTTGGGGACAGCTGTGCATTGGACTGTTCCCATGACGTTACATCACTACACATCCTGTTATAACAAATACTGAATTAAAAACAAGACACCCAGTTGAAATACTACCTGCTCACTGAAAGGAGTCGGTGTAAATTTTGGTGGCAGTGGCGGACAGACTCCCTACATATAATGCACATACAGTATATTCATGTACCTTTTTGCATATGTATATTTATAACCTTAAGCTGTACTAATACACAATGAAGATTACATTGTAAGCGATATATCTTTTTCTTTCTTGTAAATCTCTTTGGCCTCTCGGCACACTTCAAGATGCGTTTTTAAAAATGATCTTTACTGCACTCTAAACATTCTCCTTTGGTCCATGTCCACATTCGTTCTGTTATACATAACATTGCACTTAAAACCAAATAGTCTATCCAAAGACAGATCTTACCTATCAAGATCAATCATCTGCTTGTGGAGGACAAACATACACTCTTGCCTGTTCTATAAACTCCTTCAGCTTTGTAACCGAAACAAGAAACTTTGAATCAATTTCAACTAACGTTCTGGAGTATGGACCCTCCGTTCAAATCCCCCAGCCTTATCAAGAAGAGGAAAACCTTGAAATACAACTTCCTTAACCCTCTAGCCGCGGCGCTGCACGAACGTGCTATTGAATCACACGACATGTCTGACATATTTGTGGCCTTTTTTTGCTGTCTGGAGAAAACGCCTTGTGGTGCCATTTGCATCGTTGAGGGAGGCCCCTTATTGTCAGAGAGAGAGAGATTTCAGACTATATTCTTAAATTTTGAATCAGTATTTTTCTCGATTGATGTTTACTGCGTGACGTTCGAAGCAATGCCCACCTCACCTGATCGCGCCCTCTCAGTCAACTGCTCTAGGGCTCATATGGACACCAGGCTACTGTTTCGGCCAGTGTTCAGGATTTTCAGGTATATATACATATCAGAAACATATCAGAAGCATGTAACACAGACCATAAACCTATTGTATACGTATCAATACCACCCCGCCTTCCTCGATTTACTTTCTTTCGCCAGTCGTCCTTTCCTGTGTGTGTGTGTGTGTGTGTGTGTGTGTGTGTGTGTGTGTGTGTGCTCTACAAATTTGCTTCTGTGCCTTTTTTAAGGCTAGCTACATGTAGCTCTGCAGAATATTTTTATTGGATACGGTGTGTGTGTGTGTGTGTGTGTGTGTGTGTGTGTGTGTGTGTGTGTGTGTGTGTGTGTGTGTGTGTGTGTGTGTGTGTGTGTGTGTGTGTGTGTGTGTGTGTGCCCCACACCTTTATACTTCATAATGTCTATGATGCAGCTACATGTATATACTATATATTGTGCTGAGACAGAGAGGAATTCAACCAACCCCACCAGTCTTGTAGTGTACAACAGTGGTACCCTTTCTCTATCTGCTTCCTACTCCCTTTTTACATGAATACCCTAATACACTATCACTTCCCACTGCAGTTAGTGGAATGTTCTGTTTACCAGGGTACATGTACTTTCTGCCAAACATTGCTCTTGCAAAGTGAAAGGGCACAATGCACGTACATTGTGTGCACATTACATCTATGCACTACAGGCCCTTTCAAGACACCTGCAGACTTAGTGTGTGATCTCATAGTGTGATGTACAATACTCAGTGGCCGGGTTTTCTAATGGACTTGTGCAAAAGTGCACATGTCCTAGAGCAGGGATTCCCTCCCACCATCAGAAATAGTTTTACATGCATGAAGATGCTGTTGGTCCCGATTGTATGTATACAATCATAGTGGGAGGTGCATTTGCCTAAAAATGCCATGGCATCCTCCATACACACTGAAGATGCATGTCAGTTCCTCGTGTCAAATTGAATCATTATAGTCATCCTCCATTGATAGTCAATCTCATCCCAGACCCCCATACAGAAGTGTCTGGCGACTTTTGTGCTGACTCAAATCACTGCATTGGGAATCTAGGTATCAGAATGTGGTGTGAATGGACCCCTTGTCCAGACAGAGATTGAAAAGGGTCTGGTGACTTTGGGTGAAATTCTTTGTCAAGATGATGTCACACAGAGGAATTTGTGCACGCCAATCAGATTCAAATTCAGATTCTGACGGCTTTACTAATACCTGACCAAGGAAGCAATCCAAACTAACCTTCATTGAACTGATGGGTGACCTAGGATCTGCTGGTTTTTCTGTCCAGTATGACACTCTTGAAATTGGCTCACTTGGACACACCTACAATCTCTATAGACTTACTCTCCAAGTCTCAGTGCAACCTTAATTAATAATCCACTACTCAACCCATTTCATATTTGTCTTCTAGTACCAGCTGTAATTTCTATTCATTTGCTCTTGCCAAGTCCTCTTCTGTTAAGTCAGCTGCAGCTTGAGATCTGGAGCATATTGGACACCTCACATGTTGTATGATAGGTCTCCCCAGTATGCACAATTGACGTACTACACCAATGTGGGTATTACATGACGTACACGTATATATGCGTAGGTAAAGCGCCAATATAAATAGCGCGTCAGCGCAGCTCTGGGGAGAAGACAGGAAGAAGGGTTACCGGAAAAAGTGAAGAAAGGAAAAGAGTAAAAGAAAGAAGAGAGAAGAGAAGGAAAAAAGTGGAAAAGTACGTGATAACTGTAGTGGCTTGTATCGTGTGCTGGGGCAAGGTGGTGGTAATTGTTGGGAGTTTTGTCCGTGTGTTGCTAGGAAGTGCGTGCTGTAGGTATCCACAACTGGGTGGGTTGAGGAGTGTGAGTATTGTTCTGCTTACCGTTTGTGTGTCCTACAACCCATGCGTTGATTGCTAGGAAGTGCTGTAGGTATCGCAACTAGGTGACTATCCACAACTGGGTGGTTGTTGGGGAGCTGGGGAGTGTGAGTGTTGTTCTGCTTTCTCTTTGTGTGTCCTACAACCCATGCGTTGATTTTAGATATGGTGCTTAGGTATCCACAACTGGGTGGTGGTTGGGGAGTTGTTATTTGGGGAGTGTAAGTATTGTTCCACTTACTGTTTGTGTATCCTACAACCCATGCATTGATAGCTAGGTATGCAGGGTGGGGTTGGGGAGTTGTAATAATATTATTTGGGGAGTGTAAGTATTGTTCAGCTTACTGTTTGTGTAGCCTTGGTTCCCAGGCCTTCCCCGTTGCGCGTAATTGTGCGCGCGCGTTGATTGTGCGGAGGAGGGAAGCATTTGAAATTGGGGAAGGCCTGGAATGAAACATCACGTGAGGGGTAGACGCCCGGGTAGATGCGCTAGCGTGCGCCGCTGTTGACCTCATCACAAATTCTTATATACTCGCGAGAGCTGAGATGTTCCACGTACGTGGCTGGTGAGTATGGAGTATATATACGCTACGCTTACACTGGCGTAAGTCTAGCTCTATTCTCAAGCGAGAAGCTTAGGTAGTGACTTCGTTGTCAACGGGGCGGGCGCAACGCGTCATCCCTCACGTGATGTTTCATCCCAGGCCTTCCCCGATTTTAAAAACGCAGATCTACGCGCAATGGAGAAGGCCTGGGAACCGAGGCTACTGTTTGTGTATCCTACAACCCATGCTAGGTATGCAGGGTGGGGATACAACCCATGCATTGATTGCTAGGTATGCAGGGTGACTCTCTCTCTCTCTCTCTCTCTCTCTCTCTCTCTCTCTCTCTCTCTCTCTCTCTCTCTCTCTCTCTCTCTCTCTCTCTCTCCACACACACACACACACACACATACTCACACACACTCTCACTAGAAGTCTTGCAGAATGTCGGAATTCCCCCCTCCTCCTAAATGACCTCATCTCCCTGATATGAAAACACAAGAATGTAAGGGGGAAAAGTGGTTGGTATCATTGTACTTGTAGTTGAAGAAATACACTGTAAAATAAAAATAAGCTTTCAAAGTCTTGGGTCAGTATTGGAGCAGTGTAGACAAAGTTGGAGTTACATTACTATTCTTTTCATTTGCAGTCGTGACCGTATCCATGTCAAGTTTGACAATGGAGCCTATTAGAGCTAAATTGACTTTTAAACGCCTGCTGATCTCTACAAAAGCACCAAGTATTAGAAAAACAAATATTGTTGTAACCCCTGAAATGCTGGAACTTTATAAACAGGTACTAAGTTGTCAGGTTGTCTTTATAACAGGTCCACCAGGGTTAGGAAAAACAACTTCACTGTATTGGTTGTATCGACAACTGCAGCAGCTTTCTGACATCTTTACAGTACTCGTCCCCTTCGATGTGATCTGTGATGACACTTATAAGAAGGAAGTAGCGTCTGAAATCCAGCGATGTCCAGAGGGTTCCAAGCTGATGCTGTTAGTAGACCTTTTGTCACCATCTGTTGATGCCAAAGAACAAAGAAAAGCATTGATGCAAATTATTGTGCAAGCCGATTGCAAAGTCGTGATTGCGCAGTCATCGTCGTTTCATCTCTACAATGTTCTTAAGTCAGTTGAGGTAACTGATTGGGCCAATTGTGTGGTTATAAGCAAGCAGGTCAAGTTGAAGCCATTCAGCGATGAGTCAGCTAAAAGTTTCCTGAGTTCACTGGGTGCCAAGGAGAATGACATTGAGATGATGGTGCAATACTGCAAGGGGATCCCAAAGCTACTATGCTTATGTGGCATGGAAGATTATATTGCTAGAGCTGAGCAAGTCGCACAACACGAGTTTGAGACGGTCATAGCCTTCATGAACGAACATCCTAACCGCGTGAGCTGGATGAATGAGATAAACATCCTCATGGCAGCCAAATTTGGAATCAGTATCGAATGCGTAGGACTGACAAAAGATGTGGCAGAGCGTTTAATCATGTGTCAGTCATACCTGGTAAACATAGATGAAGCGGGCATCCCCACTCCCTACTTTCCCGATGTTCATTACCTACCAACACTTGTATCAATGCTGTGGACAAATATAAACACTTCTCTCCAAATGAAGACTGACAGTGAAAGTGTGGTAGGGATTTTTTTTGAATGCCAGCTGCCAAGCATGATGTCTAGGGCGGCCTCTTTGACCTTGATGGTTAAAAAATTACATGGAAGGTCTCAAGCTTGGAATATTACAATAACATTAACTCCATCTTCAGGGGCGCGGCTAGACATGGTAAGAATACCACTACCTAGCGTTGATGTCTTGTGGAGATCGCCCAAACAGTTCAAGGTAGTGGACTACTTCATTCAGCTCAGTAGTGCTCCAGACTTGCCTGATTGTCCTCCTGATATGAAACACCGTGACACCGTAATAGCTATGCAGGTGACTATTCAACAAGGCAAACGGATGGAAAAAATCAGAAAGTCTTTAGTTGGAGTGTCTGAATATCTAGCTTCTGGCAGAAATATTTTATTTGTACTTTTAAACCCACTTTGGAGGGACTTTGAGGCAAATTATTCCACTGCAATGGATGTTACTTCAGGTTCTGCAGCAGCACGGTTTAAGAAGAGTTACTGGTATGGACAGCCAGATAATCTCCAAGCCTATTTGAGTCTATTTAACACATTAAATAAAATATTCACGTAATCCTGAAGATGTTCATGTTCAACTAACTATTCACAAACCTGAAACTTATTTATGTTCATGTTCAAATGCTGTCTATAATGTATTTGTCTGTTGTGATATGTACACATGCATTCTGACATTTGTCATTCTCTTGTATGTTTAGTGGTTGTCTGTCTATTATGTATTTGTGATATGTACACATGCAATTCTGACATTTGTTCCTTCTTTATGATAACTCAATCTTTACAATAAACTGCGTAGGCAAGAAATGGTTGTGTCACAGACACACACACACACCTTACAATCAGTCTGTATACTTCAGCAGGACAACCTACAGTAAAGTGCATGAGGAGGGATGTCACAGGTTCATGTATATTGCATATAGTTAAAAGTGTGCGCATGTGAGAGGGCGCCAGCAAAAGAGATTGCCAGGCAAGAGGCAGAGGGAAGGCAGCATTGAAGGAAAACAGAACGTGGTTTCTCCTCCCTGTAAGAAGAACTGCCCTGACAGAGACTCAGGGCGTGGAAGTGAAGGTGAGGACAGGTCGCCAACAGGGGTGGCCTTACCTCTGACCTATTTTGGTGTAAACTGTATGCAGGGATGTGGACTACACCACAAAAGGGTCCAAACTTAGGTCTTTATACCCTCATCCTTCCACGGTGGAATTCACTTCCACTACATGTGTGGAAAGGCATAAAACATTTCTCAATGTATCCCAAAGCCTATAGAGGCTACATGTATGTGTACTTACTTGAGTATTTTTGCTAAGCCTTGGGCTGTTTATGTCGGTATTTACAAATGTATGTGAGTTTGGACACAGGGTGTGTGGTGAGAGTTGGCTAGCCATAAAAGATCTTCAACCCACAAGGCTCTCTGTAAGCCTATTGTGTACATGTAGTGTCTATATAACGAGACAGGATTTGTCCTATTTGCCGAATTTTAGTTACTGTTAATTAACATGGCATAGTTGACAATACTACATTCCTACCTCTTAATAAGGTCATACATAAGTATATATCTCCTGGAATTCACTCTAAGAGTGTGGTTATTGTAGAGGGTATAGATCAAAAGGCAGGGAGACATTATACATGTGTGTATAATTCATAAACAGAATTGGTACGAGTTCACAAGTTCCTTAGAAATGATGGCTGCTTGTGGGGCATACGAAAATGAACAGCCTCTTGGCTTAGAAACTACATACATGCACAGCCTTTAGGCTTAAAACGAATATCAAGAACAACTTACAATAACTATCTCTCTGGTTGGGTGAAGTGTAGTACTTCTACATGGCAACTACACATGCATAAATGTAGTGGCTTTTGCCCACAAACTGGAGTAGGTCAGGAAGCCATTAACAGCTGGCAAGCAAACACTGTATTTATATTTACATCCACTAAACATGTATATATGTCTGTTGCTTAGTAACATACAACAAAAAAAAAAAACATGGGCAGTTTATATTGGCCAGCAGGGAGTACATCTCAATAACAGTTGAGGACTCTAGTACACCACTTCCTGCATTCATGAAACCCTAGAGATACATATATAGTATGTACCCATGTATGGTGTGTGTGTGTGTGTAGAAGTCCTCTCACTTCTGCTTTCACTGCAGGACTTTTTCCCTTGATCACTTTTCTTAAGAATTTTGAGACAAGTAGGAAGTGTAGGGCAGCAATTAACTCCCCCAGCTTCTCTGATTCGACAAAACCTGAATATCCTATGAGTGGGTTTCGCTGGTGGCTGTTTTCTAGCGCTTCGTCATCGCTACTACAAACCTCCTCCTGGCCGCCTGAAACAATACAGTGCTTGTGGAGGAGGATGTCCGGGGCTCCCCTAAATAAGTAGCACTCTTGGGGAATACTTGCTGGCAGATGAATCATTTGTAGTATATTTAAATATTGTAGACTCGATAAGGCACCGTTGATTTTAGGGAAGCCCTCCTCCATTCCCTTTGCGAGCCTCTTTGTCCAGTCGTTTTCACTCCAGTTACAAACTAGTTTTCTTGGACACTCAAAAGCAGTTCCTGGTTCACTCCCTCCACTGTTCATGACTGCCCTTAGCTGCTCACACTTTGTGTGGAGAGCGTCACACCCACCATCCTCAATCACCGTTTCGTAGTACTCTAGTAAGCGTGTGTTGTCCAAAAAGAAGGGTTGCAGGTAGGCATGATGTGTAGGCTTCTTTACATGTTGGAAGCCGTGGCCTAGTGAAAGAAGTGTCCTTGACAACCTGACACTTCAAAAGCTGGGAGAGTTCTGCGACACAAACATGTAAGGGAGGTAACCAGTTACAGAAGGAGTGTAACTACATACCCAGGTGGGGTAGATGTATTTCATTGATGGTGCACACTATCCTACCCCATCCTACCTGTCAGGGTACCATCATACCCAGTCCTACCTCATCCAACCTCCTGCCATCCTACCCTGTCCTAGTGTAGCATGGGGTTGGATGAGGGAGAAACAAGGCTTAGCGTTCTATGGATGCGGTAGGGTAGGTAGAATGGACTGCACTGCCTAGTACCTGCTTTGGATGGGATGGGGTTGGATGAGGTAGGATTCTACAGACACCACACCTAGCTGCGTTGTTGGTGGGGTGGTGGAGGTTAAGTCAAAGGTGCACCCAGATATACAGGTGTGTAGGGTGCTTATGCACTAGTTCGGGGTAGTTCAAGCATGTCGAACCTCGTATGCACTACTTCGGGGTAGTTCGAGCACATCGAACCTCATCAAACCTACGCGTTTCCCCACCATGTGTTTTCAACACAGATTTGTGGTTTCTCATGTAGTAATAAGGACAGGGTAGGATGGCAGGAGGATCTAGTGTAGGACCAGGTAGGATGTGGTTAGTGTAGGATGGGGTTGGATGAGGTAGGACTGGGTAGGATGGTAGCCTGAGAGGTAGGATGGGGTAGGAGTGTCCATTACCCATCCTACCCCATCCTACCTAATCCTTCCCCATCATACTCTAGCTCTACCCATCCTATCCTACCCCATCCTACCCCATCCTACCCTATCCTACCCATCCTACCCACGCTAGAACAGCCAACGACTGTTCCCTGTAGTAAGGACAACACATAGCCCCGGGCAAGCGCACTAGCGTTACTAGCGCGTGTTTGAATAAGCGCGGTTGCAGCCATGGCGGAGAACTCCGATAAGACATCCGATAAGGCTAAGGTAAGGTGGTCCTACTAGCTGCCCTACACTGTATTCTACTGCCAGCTAGGATGGATGAGGCGGTAGGATTGGGTCTGGGTAGGATAAGGTACAGTAGGTGTTGTTGCCACTCGCGTAGTTCTAAGAAAGAATTTTGAAGGCTAGAGAGACCACCAGAAGTGTGGCTCTGGTAAGGATGGCCATCCCACCACATCCTACCTCATCCTACACTGCATTCTCCTGCCATCCTACCCTGTCCTACCTCATCCTACCCATACTGGTGGCAAAACTAAGCGCACGTAGGTTTTCTTAGAAGTAGCGCTCTGTTGTAGGTGGGCAATACAGTGATAGGGGTATCTCTTGTCCTACTGGTGGCAACACTAAGTGCACTTAGGCTTCTCCTTCCATCTGTCAATATACACCAGACTGCTAAAGCGATCCTAGCCATCCTACCGCCTCATCCTAAGGATGGGATAGAAGAGTTGTAGGCCAGGACCTGTATAGGGGTAGGACCGGTCATGAAATCCAGTGTAGGATGAGGTAAGCTAGGGTAGGATAGGGGTAGGATGGGTAGGATACTGTACAGGCCTGTCAAAGTTTCAATTGTTTTCTGTTGTGCATGAAGCGGAGAATAGGCGTAGTAATCAGACACAAACATGTAAGGGAGGTAACCAGTTACAGAAGGAGTGTAACTACATACCCAGATGAGGTAGATGTATTTCATTGATGGTGCACATGACTATCTCTTTATCTCAATAGGAGAAGGGGTTTATCCCAAAAAGAGGTAATCCTTATTGTACAGCAGTGGAAAAGGTGTGTGGTAAGGCTAGCAGCTTGCAGCTTGATTGAGTATCTGCCCCATATAGGATGATGACAACAATGTGACAACCCTGACACCACGGCACCGCTGCCTCAAAAGCAAAGACTTCACTACTGGTGAGCATGGCTACCAAGAGGGTACTCCTTGCACATTTTTTTCCAGTCACTCCAGAACCTTTGAAACGCCTAGTATTCCATGGGAATAAAGCTGCCATAAACGTTCACACTTTAGTAAGGAGTTCAGCAGGAGAAGCTCCTGCTGAGACCCACGAGACCCAAGGTGCAGGAACCTCTCCCACCACTAAGACCCACGAGACCCCAGTGGGGTCAGCAGGAGAAGCTAAGACCCACGAGACCCAAGAGACCCAAGAGACCCCAGGAGCAGGAGCCTCTCCCACCACCGAAACACAAGAGACCCAAATGGGGTCAGCAGGAGAAGCGAAGAGACCCAAGAGACCCAAGGACCAGGAGACCCAAGAGACCCAAGGAGCAGGAGCCTCTCCCACCACTACCACGGAGACCCAAGGAGCAGGAGCCTCTCCCACCACTAAGACCCAAGAGACCCACATGGGGTCAGCAGGAAAAGCTGCTGAGACCCAAGAGACCCAAGGAGCCGGAGCCTCTCCCACCACCGAGACACAAGAGACCCAAATGGGATCAGCAGGAGAAGCTAAGAGACCCAAGAGACCCAAGCAGCCAGGAGAAACTAAGAGACCCAAGAGACCCAAGGAGCAGGAGACCCAAGAGACCCAAGGAGCAGGAGCCTCTCCCACCACTACCACTGAGACCCAAGGAGCAGGAGCCTCTCCCACCAAGACCCAAGAGACCCAAATGGGGTCAGCAGGAGAAGCTGCTAAGACCCAAGAGACCCACGGAGCAGGAGCCTCTCCCACCACTAAGACCCAAGAGACCCAAATGGGGTCAGCAGGAGAAGCTGCTAAGACCCAAGAGACCCACGGAGCAGGAGCCTCTCCCACCACTAAGACCCAAGAGACCCAAATGGGGTCAGCAGGAGAAGCTGCTAAGACCCAAGAGACCCAAGAGACCCAAGAGACCCACGGAGCAGGAGCCTCTCCCACCACCGAGACACAAGGACCCAAGAGACCCAAGGAGCCAGCAGGAGAAGCTAAGAGACCAAAGAGACCCAAGGAGCAGGAGACCCAAGAGACCCAGGAGCAGGAGCCTCTCCCACCACTACCACTGAGACCCACGGAGCAGGAGCCTCTCCCACCACTAAGAGACCCACGGAGCAGGCCTCTCCCACCACTACCACTGAGACCCACACCCTACAATGCACGGTACTGGTGAGTGACCTGCCAGTGGGATACCCTAGTTTCAATTATAATAATTTTTAAACCGTTCAGGAAATGATAAAACTGTGGATGGGGTTGGATGAGTAGGACTGGGTAGGATGGTAGCCTGACAGGTAGGATGGTGTAGGATAGTGTAGGACGGGGTAGGATGGCAGGAGGATCTAGTGTAGGATGAGGTAGGATAGCAGAAGAATCTAGATTTCTCTACCATCCTATCCAGTCCTACCTCATCCAACCCCATGCTACACTAGATTCTCCTGCCATCCTACCCTGGCCTATTTTATCCACCACATCTTACCACATCCTACGCTGTCGACATTGTATTCTACTGCCATTTTACCTCAGGGTAGGATGCAGGTGTAGGACAAAGCACACATTTACTAGACTAGAAATTCTGTGTGTGTATCTGTGGACAATAAATAGCACGTATAACGGAAAACACGATGATCATTCAAATAAAGTGAAAACTCTGTTAATTGCATCTGTGATTGTGAGTGTCTCCTTGCCCATAAAGATTTTTGTGGCTTCACCGATCTTCACTTCTGCTTTAATAACAGTACACTTATCTTCAGAAGGGATAAAATATACTCCATACATAGTCATTTCAGTAAGCAATTTATCTTGAAACAGTGCATTGGTGAACATGTCCGCCAGTGTCTTGTCCATTCCGGCCAGCAATTGCCCAATCGCAACAAGTTTGTACAATGTTTTTTTGGTCCTCTCTCTCTCGAGAAGTCAAAATGAAGATATGCGGAAAATGAAAGAAAGTTTTTGGATATTTGAGAAGTAGCCATGCACTGGATGGCCTTCTTTGACCAGGAGAAGACAGAGAGAGAGAGAGAGACAGACATTTGGAGCGAGAGAGAAAAGTGCAGTCAAGGCAAACACAACACAGTCTAGTGCATTCATTCTTAATACAGGGCCATAGTAATAAAAAATTTACAAGCAAGGTCCACCACAGATACTGGCCAAAAAGCTGCACTAGACATAGTAAGGTAGCTCTACCATAGCCTACATCTTCAAAAATAATAAAAGTGTAGTGTGCACTGATGTAATTGCTGTCGCTGTAAAACTCAATTGCTCATGGCAGTACAACAACACAGGTAGTGATGGATATATGTACACTAAAGTTGTATTGAAAACCTGTACACAGTTTAACAATGAAGACTTGAGAGCCATTCGCTTAACAAGCTCTCCCTGTTCTCCCCATCCATCAATAGTGCCTTAAGATACCCTGCAGTGACACTTGGTTCGTGGGAATGGTACAAAGCATAACTCCGTTGCTCATCCAGTAAGGAGCAGATCATAATACCAAGCTATCTCCAATCCAACATATCTACGGTCCAGTGATCAGGAGCTTTGTACATGACGGACATCCCACACCGGATGAACAATCCCTTACATGGATTATCTTTTGGGCAGCTCCTATCAAAGTCAATAAGCACAGCTGTCCCATTTATTTTGAAGCAAATGTTCGCAAGCCGCACATCTAAATGTGCACAGCCAATGTTGTGCAATTCAGTGATTGCTTGGCACACAGATGGGATTAGTTGGGCTAGCAGTTTCCGAGCTGTTGAGGATGTCAGTGCCAGGCAATACAGTGACATACTCTACATGTCCAATTTTGGAAAGCCCTGAGGGCCATACAATTTGTCTCATGTGATGCCCCCCAGTACCTTCTTTCATTAGTAACAAAAGCAGTGACTTGAACTCCTGTGGATTCAAGGGATTCTTATCACCTTGTCACTAGTTACAATAACTACTGATTGCCCCGATGGCACTTGGAACGCTTCGCTACCGAAATGTGTTTATAAAGGCTTTCGACAGTGGAAGTGGAAGTGTAAAACCATTATCAGGTTGCTGTCTCAATGATTGCACCTTCTCTTGTTCAGCATCCAATACATGCTGGATTCTTCTGCAGACTTGGTTCTTAGGAAGATTCTTGTGCAGACTTCGTTTTTAGGAAGGTTGATACTATTCATGGAGAACATCAACGAACTGTCGTCCCTGTCTACAGTGATCTGTTGGACATACCCTTTTGTGTTCGCACAGGGGTGGGGGAAGTAAAATCCAGTGCACGTGAGTATTGTGTCCTGGTGATTTCTTTGCCAACGAAGCTGATCAATTAGCCCTAGGGAGAGCTTTCGAGCTGTTTTGTTCAGATCTCCAGAGTCAACTTCAATTTGAACCAACAGCAGCGGCTCATCATCATCAGCGTCATATATTGCCATGTCTGGTCGCTTGTATAGGGTTGTCCCAAGGGCAGGCAGTGTTGTCATGCACAGGATAGCCTTGTCAAGGTAAATGTTTTCTTCCTTCAACCCCCGGATTTTATCCACCAGCCACTTCTGAATGCCGACATAACTGTCAACATGGTACACACAGTTCCTCCCAAGCAGTTTGTGGAGTTCATATTGTTGTGCCGATATTTCGCTAGCTGGGTGTTCGTTCAGAATGCCGTAGGCATCAAACCATGCATTAACAAATAGCTCAGTGGCTGAGGGCAGTTTCGTCACTGCCGCCAACTCTTCTTTGCGCCAGACAGAGTCTGAGGACCAATGCACCAATGCAGAAGGTGGTAACAACATCTCCAAGACGTAGAGCCCTAGCTGTGCGATTGCCACTCTCCAATGTTTTTTTTTGGACTCGGCCCAACTACCCACGATCCTTGGTAGAGAAAGGAGGAAGAGGTGTAGCCTAGCACCCACACTCATGTATGATCATCGAAACACGTTTTGAAAATTATGACCATGTGATCTGTCAATAGAGGTTGAGGGCTGGAGCTTGGGGCGGTACCGTCTGAAACATTTCGAGTCGTTCGACCTCTGACCTTACCAGATTTCTACTAATGACACCCCACCCTACTGCGCATGCCCAGGCCAGAAATGGGGCAGTTCTTGCGGGAAAAAAAAACTGTACCGTCGTAGTAGAGCATTTCTGTGTAACGAAATTGGCATCATGCTATAATGGAACGGTGCAATGGAATATAGTGCGATAAGCCGCTTGCGCCGTCATTCTGCGACATATCCACCCATGCAATCCAACCTTAAGGTGTACTTCTCATGGCCTGAAGGAACACCGATCTTCACTTCTCTCTCACAAAGTGTTTCATAGACACAAACTTGTGTGTCCAGGCTAACATTGCTTGCTTCTTTTCATACGGGGAATAACGCTTTCTTTTACTTATAGTCATCCTGCTAGAACCACTCGGCAACATGAACTCTTGGATATTAAACATTGGAGTGACCGGAGATACTTGGTCAGTAGAGGAACCACTGCAATTCATATAATTCAGTGCTATTAATTCAAGCATTTATGTACATATTCCAAGACGTGCATATCCCGCTGGATCATATTGGGCACATTAGGCAGTTTCAAAAACAGTCAACTACTCTTTATACACGCATAGTTATAGACTTATAGAGGTGCCAGGTCCCAGGTTCCATATCTACATTATCCGTCAGGCCAGTACACTTGACTACTAATTACTAACCTTGTACCACCAGCCTCATTGCTCAGCTCAGCAGCCACCTTGAGCAAAGAGTTGGCTCTTCTTATTTTGTCCATGTCACCACGTGGCTGTCACTATATGACCTTTGAACTCATGCAAGAGCTCATTATTTAGAATGATTTACCACATCCATACGCAATTGCTTTCACGTGGCAGTTGTCACATATAGTAGCACATTGCAAATGTACTCTGAATACCAAGCTGCATTTCACATGGAGTCACCTGCATATTGCAGCATACTGCATAGTGTACTTGACATACCCATATTGCTTACATATTGCAAGTGCACATCTCAGTGTCAAGTTGGTACTGTGCATACTCGCATCTGCATGTCACATGAAGTCATATCCATATTGCACAGACATACTTGACCTATGCACTTTGGAAGTAGACATGCATATTGGAAGTAGACGCTGATATTCACATATTCATATGCATATTGAAGTAGACATATTCACATGCATATTGAAGTAGACATTCACAATGCAGTGCGTACATTTTGGAAAATACATGAACAACTGTATTTGCACATCCCATGAAGTCACGTGCATATTGCATCATGCTATTGACATACCATTCATATTGCATGTTGGTATAGTCAATTTGCTACATTCATTTTGACACAGATTACACTCCATATGGCCATGCTTAACCCATACCAACTCCCTTGTTGTGACCTGTCAATGTGTTGATCTGGTCGCTATGTGCGTGCTTCATCTAGTAGCTGTTTTTGTTTAGGGATGACGCAGTACACCCATGTCTTGGTTTGCTAACCAACTCTACTTCGCTATTTTCATCAACAGGAACTTTTCTCTTTCTGCCAGTAAGATCCTGATTCTTCCTTACCCATTCCAACTATACTGGTTTTGAAGGACCAACATATCTCAACTTTTCTTCATGTGAGACTAAACTACCTCCTCTATTTAGAATCTGCCGCTTTTATGCTTGTTGGGTTTTACTGTTAGGGTTTGGGTGTTTGTCCTGTTGGGTTTGACATATTGAATTAGCTCCTGGGTACTTAGCACCAAATTGTGTAGGGGTAGGCATATCTTGAATGAATGATATCTCAGGTGATTTCACCTTTGTGCAGATCTAATGGGAAATGATGGGGACAATTAGTAGTATTTTGTTTGGCAAGTGTGTGTAGCCCTCTGTCATGGTTCAAGGCTTGTCCATTTCAATGTAGGAACTCTTCCTTTGAACCACTTCTTGCCTAATATTTTTTGAATTTCTTTCCAACTACCACATTCACAGACATGCCAAGTCGCGGGTCAGACCCACATTAGTACTTTATAGCCCGCACTCCCGCCATAGCCATTCACTAACTCACATGCAGTAGGGACACCTATTATTGGTGAGCAGAGTGCCCTCTTAGTGGTCTCAATGGTTGTTTTTTATATACGTCGTCCACGCGTGCCACTAGGCTAAGCACAGCGCAAAGGAAATTGCATCACGTTACGTGTACACCCACGCAACCAAGTGGGCAATCTGAGCACCACACCCACGCAACCAAGTGGGCAATCTGAGCACTGCACATGTGTCCCTGCGCAACGCGCAAACGTCTTCGGCTCGCACGAAATGCACCTAATATAGTGTTGTCGTGAGTGACCCTCCTTTTAAAGTCTAAACCTTGGCATCTCTGCATTCAGTTTTTGGGTAGTCAGTGAAGTGATGATCGTAATCGGTTAGAATTTTTTGATATGACCCCTGGTGAAGATGTTTTGGCATTTGGTGGTAAATAAGCAAATTGCATAATGAGCATAGTTGCAGGTAATTGCTTCATCCATCATTATAGGACAGAGGGTTTATGTTGAAGCACTGTAAGTTTGAAAATGTATTTGAGGGCTATTACATGTACATGCCTTTCATTATGCAAACAGACAGATAATGAAGACATAATGTAGTGTGTATAGTTAGTTTATATACCTTAATGTATTTACATACCTGGGTATGTGCTCCCTGGACAATTTAATTGTGACACGTCAGATATTGATCTAGATGTGCATGAAAATACATGCTCTGTGCCTTATGCTGTCTGTGTGTAACATTTCAGTATCAACTTTACCTTGCCTGCCAGCGTGGAGCCTTTAGTCTGAGAAGACTGCGCTATTAAATGATGTCAAGCACTGCTAGATTTCTTACACATTTCCTGGCACAAACGTGATGACAGCACCATTCTTTAGAGGACTACAGAATATACGGAGCTGGCTCTGGTTCCCAACCCAGTTGCAGAGATACAAGCTGTGGAATGCACACTAAAATTGCACTCCATGTGTAGTATTCTCCACATGGTTGAACCAAGACGTCTTCCCGCAAAGTACACGGCATTTCAGAAGTGAGCTATGAGTTTTCTTTGCTGTCAGAACTGTTTTCAGTTCTGCAACGAGCGTCTATGGGATGCACACACTCATCCTCCTGCTTGAACATTGCAATAGTGCAATCCCTCTACATTGGTCTGACTGTGATTAGTCCTAGTAGCTATAAGTGAGTGTAATGTGCAGGTCTAACTGAGTTTACTACACCTGAATAGGACTTCCCCGAGCTCTTGCCCTGGTCTCCCCAGGCTTCAGGCCCAGATCTTATTCAGGATATCCCTGGCACCATAGTTGAGACACAGTGATATTTCTGGCTCATTGTATTTAAAAGCATATTGTCTTGACATTTTGAACACATTGTTATGATGTAGACAATGAGCAACAGCAGAAAAGGCTATTGTGTGGAGTAAGATTCAGTTTGACAATGAGTTGCGTCCCTCATTTGATGCACTGTGGGGGCACTAGCTGGCAGGGAACCTACTGGGTGTCGAGTCAAGCTACTAATAGATGTCACACGTTTGGTTAAAGGATTGCAGATGCATGGCAAGCTAGGGTGTCCTGAACTAAGTAGCAATAAGGGAGCGAAGGGAATTGCTGTTCCGTGGCTGCTCATGTTCAAGTATCACTACATGTTCCGAATTTGGCCCTGGTTTCAGGTGTAAGAAAAGTGCTCAAATCCTGTCGCTGTAGCAACTGCACTAGGCACATGCTAGAAAACCCCACAGAGCTGGTCGAAGTTGAGGGGGAGGAACTGTCGCATAACAGTATGCTCAGATATATAGATGTGTGGATGGGGAATAAGAATGATTTCTTTTGATTCAGGTGGTGATTAAGGGGAAGACGACCTGCATAATGACTACGGCTGAACACTACACTCTCTATTGTGTGTGTATTGTTTTGCAGGAACTGGCAACATCACTCTTGCTGTGTAAAATGCACTGGAGGCTGTCTTCCTCATGAATTTACCTCTAGACACAGCTTGAACCCAGAGGCACTACATATTCTCAGTTTGTATCATGTATCAACACTCGTTTCGTTAAAGCTACCAAACGCACATTCACATATGTTATAGCCCTATCTCTGCTCTACAGAATGGTTTGGCACTCAGTACGGGCCACAAAAAAGTGCCCTGTGGAGGACCTGTACTAAAGTACATAATTGCCTTTTGATATGTGGTCTACATGATTATCAGCCTAGCACTGCTAAAAGTCATTCACTTTACACTGAAATTAGTCTCTTCACACTTAGTTGGGAGTAGTTAACCCTCGTGTGCATGCGCAGGAGGGTTACTTTTGTTGGGTCTGTCTGTCTGTGTTTATTAAGTTTCATTTCACCTCTGGAGCGTCTGTTCATCCTGAAAATACTGTCATGCAGTCAGCAGGCAACGGAAGTCTGGGGGGTTTTCTCTGAAACCACTCCATTGCAGAGATCCAGCAGTTCCTCTTTTGAAGGCCATACATACAGTCAGCCATTTTTCTTTATAGTATTCACCACATGATGGTGCCAAGGGTTCTTTACTTTAGTGCATTCATTGTTACTGTAAGTGTGAAATAAAACAGCTAAAAACTCTGTTTTTAATGCGAAGAGGTATTCAATGGTGTTTAAATCACATTTATAGCACGAAGTATGTGTAATTTTTTACCACAGGCTGTTGTGCCGACTCTGTGAACAGACTATCGTAGGAATACTGAGGTTTAGTACTTATTTTTCTGTGTCTAGATTCTTCATAGGGTCCCCACCATTTGTGTTTGGTGGTGTATCATTTTCCTCCTTCATTTGTGCTGAGAGTTTCAAGCCATGGCAACTCGAAAGGCAACCATGAGTTTGGTTTTTCACAGCATTTAACCTGCTTTATTCATGTGAGACGAAATGTGAAAGACAAGTGCAATGAGTTCCACATTCCTTCTCATGTGTCAGCAAAAAATTTGGATGACATCTTTGGGGCTAAATTGGGAGGTGTTTTTACTTGTTGATGCATCAGGTGACGACGATTTTCAGAGAAAACTAGATGATGCTATTATGTCATGGCAGAAGTACTCTGTTCCAAGTGCGGCTAACATGACAAGTTTTGTTCGCTGGTTCATCACTAACAAGTCTCATGTGATACGTGACTCGATGCTAAAACCTGTCAGGGAGGAGTGCAGATTGGGGTGCCCATTCACCACAAATGCAAGTGAAAGCATAAATGCCATGCTGAAGCGAAAACTTGAAAAAATCACCTTTATTCCCAAGAGATAATGTTTGAAGCCTTCAAATTCACCTGCATCTGCTTCTCTACAAGTTTCCACCTCCTCAGAACTCTCTCTTGATGTTAGCACAGCTACAACACTTGTCAACGTTCCCGTTACAGTCTTGGAAGGAATATGGATAAAAGCAAAGAGGCTCACTGAGACTGCTGGAGCTTTAGCTCCTGCACCTGGAGAGCTTCCTGAAGCTAAAATGGTTTTAAGCTACAGTGGAAAGCCACCGCACTTGGTTATTCCTAAAAAGAATGGAGATTCAGCTGCGATAAAGAATGGAGATTCAGCTGCGATTCTAGTTGTCCTAACTGGAAGTCAATAGGTATCTGTTCTCATTCTGTTGCTGTGGCTGAAACAAATGAGCTGCTTCGAGAGTTTCTATCTACAAAGAAGAAGAAAAGGCCAATTGTAACCAGTCCGTTGACCTCAAACATGCCAAAAGGTCGATGAGGAAAGGGAGGAGTGGCTCTACGAGTACGTAAACCAAAGCAACCTGTTACTACAAGGATTGAGATGAGTGATACTACTTCCACCACTTCAACTGCAGCTGCATTCCAACAATCAACAACAATATGACACCTAACTTTCACTTCTCACCAACAGCGATGACATCTCAATACAATATCATGCAGTCCCCTTTATATGGTACTAATAATCAAATGTACCAATGTTGTACGACCTGGCCAGTACAGTGTGGCCTTCACATTCTTGCCCCCATATTACTGCTGCAATCACAATGGGCACCATCTCTTTCACTGCTGTTTACTTCAGACCATGATTCTGGTATTCAAGACTGGAGAATGGGATATTCAACTTTCTCTCCCATTTACCAATCTCCATACCCAGGTTCGCCCGCATCCCTACCTCTGGCTTCTCCGCAGTACCAGTCTCGATGTCCATTTGTTCTGTGTTTTATTTCAAGCACTTGCTTTGGTTGTAAAACTAAGTATCTTAAGTCGTTACAACCACCAGCAGACTTGTGTATGCGTTTAATTCCCCCGAGGACATATTGCAGGACTGGCATTGCTCCAGCGGTGAATGGGTCACCTTTCCCCCTTACTATACTGTGGAATCTGACTGCTGACAAGTAGCAGTTTATTGACTGCTGGCGGAGGTGTTCTTTGCCCAGCTGGGCTATAAATAAACAGAGGATCTGTTCTGAGAGGGTCCACGGCTGAATGGCAGTGTCCTGGCAAAATCACAGGTACCTGTTCTGGCCTGATTTGTAAGACTGCAGTGTGGCTGGGGCTAGAGCGTGGTCGATAAAGAAACGAACATTGTCCTCCAGCTTGAGGACGTCCAATCTGGATGTTGCTGCACAATCATGTCCCCTAGGGCCTTTGGGATTTGTGATGGCTCCAATGGCTGCCTGGAGATTGGATTGAAGGAACAGTGACAGCTTCTTATGTGATAAGCATCCACAGCCACATTGCCCAGCTATAATGTGTATGTTGTGCTTTGCCAGGAAGAAATGAAGGCAGTGAATCAGGTGGATCAAGGGTGTTTGGCTGAATCCTTTGCTAGAGCTTGGACCACTGCCATGTTGTCCGACCTAACCAGTACTGTGTGGCCTTCCCATTCTTGCCCCCATATTACTGCTGCAATCACAATGGGCACCATCTCTTTCACCGCTATGTTTACTTCAGACCATGACTCTGACTACAACCCTGAGTTAGACACCGCCCCACAACCCCATGAGCCTGATGCATCTGAGTAGGGGGTCTGGCAGGATAGATCTGCTATTGCAGCATGGTAGAAAGGAAGCCCACCACTGCATATCTGACTTGAAATGGGCCGTTTGATGCATGTGGTGGTTGCGCCCCCTTGCCACCTTTCATCAGGTCTATCATTCTCCTGATGAAAACCCACCCAGAAGGGACTACAAATGCAGAGTGATGGCCTGGGTACATTGGGATGATCTGGTAGGCCTGGTGCATGTCATTGTCCCTTTGCCCAAGTGACGAGCCAGGGCCGCCGCATCGAGCACCGATGCATATCACAGATGGCAGAGCTCAGGTGATTTGACACTTCTTCCCTGCAGAGATGACAGGTCCACAATCAACCTCCATTTGCCCAGCTGGTGCGGTTTGGGGATGAGACCCAATGGGCTAGTCCGGCACACCATTGCTAGGGGCTCTGGCAAAGGTACGAGAAGGTGCCCAGCCTCCGACTCGGCTATCAGGCCATCTGCTACCAGTGTCAGGTGGGTCTTCACTGACGGTAGGTTGCGTCTTGCTCGACGGACCAACTTTGTCCTGTCCACACCAATGTGGAACCCACATGACATACCCTTGAGGATACAAGTAAATAAAAAATTTAGGAAATTTGAACTGTATATAGGGATTGCATAAAAATGAACAGAGACAAGATTGGGACACAGACATGCTATGTACATCAACATACTTTTTAGTACATTGATGTACATAGCATGTCTGTGTCCCAATCTTGTCTCTGTTCATTTTTATGCAATCCCTATACACTTCAAATTTCCTAAATTTTTTATTTACTTGTCTCTAATCATTTTTTTACAATTGTAAGCAATAATTCCCATTAGCACATGCTCACCATATCCATAAAACATCTGGCCCATTATTGCTAGAGGCCCTAATAATCACACTCTGAGATGTATGATTAGTAGGGAGTGGCTACAAGCAGGTGCGTACCCGAACTATGAGCAAACCTGCTAGCAACGTACTATCGGCTGAGCCAACCTGCTAGCAACGTACTACTGGCTGAGCAAACATGCTAGCAACGTATTGTCGGTCACCAGCGCTTTGGCTTGGTAGCGTGCCGCTACTCCAGCAGCCGGTACATACGTAGAGTAGTGCCTGGCAGAGAGCAACACACTGTACGCGTATGCAGTATTCTGACAGTTGAAGTAGCATAAGAATCGTCAACACCTCTGTCTTTTGTTATGTAGTACTAAGCGCTAGTTGCTAAACCAATCGTCAACACATTTCTCTATTATCAAGCAGCCAGTTCACTGCACTACTATTAGTTGCTACGCGCTAGTTGCTAAGCGTTTGCGCATGTGCAGCAGGTGTAATGACGTCATTAACGAGTACTCCATCATTACGTAATCGGTTTATTATATGACGCATGCTTTTATATGCGTACAATGTATGTACTCTGCACGTACATTCAATATGATATTACGTTCCACATCTCTATAAAGCGAGTTACACAACTTTAACGTGCTTATGGCTTTCTTCACACAGTTTACATCAACCAAGCTACGCCACACAACTTTACTTTTTGTTGGCCTACCATTGACAGTACAACTCAGGATTAGGTAATGCACCACCACATTGCTCTACCATGAGGCACAGCGGTACAGTGGCCCAGGTAGTATAAGATATTTAGGCAGTATGCTGCTCTTAGCTCTAGCACTGTGCGGACTATCATACAGGGCTGGCCCGGGCAAGGTATGCAGCTTATGCCACGAACCAGACCACACAGCCACCAAATGTGCACTGCTGGCCCTGCACCCGCATGCAAACTCTCAGTCTCAAGCGCAACCTGCTCACTCGCAGATCCCAATGACGTGATCCTCTTCCCCAAGGCCCTCTTGGAGACCAAGGCAAGAGACCATCAATTGTATCTGTGTCCCATGGAATAACAGGACATTCCCAGCCTCCAAATTCCGCCACGTTTGTGCGGTCTGCAGAGAGAATGGTCACCGAGCCAAGGAGTGCCACCTAGGCTCAGTTTACAAGACCTCACAGTCAGCCTCTCCCAAGGGCAACCCTATATGTGCTGCACAGGTGCATCCCCTAGCTGTCCTGCATTGTCAGGGGTCAGCACTAATCAGCGGGGAATGGCCAGTTGTCCACTCACAGCCCTCCTTCCCTTACAGCGCCGGGAAACCTGGTGGAGGGCCACTACAGATATATGCAGTACTTGCTGGCACTTGAGGCCACAGCCACTGGTCTGGGCCCGAGTTGTTTTGTACCCGCATGCAAAAATTGGATGTGTTGTGATGTAAAATGTGTGTAATAACCTTAAAAAGTGCTTTTCACATTTTGCCATGTTTTCCATCTTCTTATTCTTCTTGAAGAAGCGTAACTCAATAACCATAAAGTCAATGAGGTTGAATCTTTGCCTGTGGAAATGTATCATTATGAACTGGGGAATAGAGGTATGATATTTAACCCTTGTAGTTCTTGTACTACTGATCGTTATCTCTCCCAGCAATGTATTATGAATGAGGATAACTAATGAGCAAAACTCAGCAACCATAGTAACCATCAACCTGAAAGTCAGCATGTGTAGAGATATCATCGCTAATAGCAATATAACAAAAGCATATGTTATTAACCCTTGTGATTCTTCTAATACTGATGTAAACACTCCTCTCAATGCAATACATGTATACATGTGTATAGTGATTACTCATGTTACCATCTAAAACAATGACACTTTGACACCCAGGAATTGGGCATGCATGGGCTGTAATCAGATGAAAGAATATAACTTTAGGATAATTATTTTAAGCTGGTCTTTGTTGGTGGGCACGGCGTGATATATGCTTCAGATCATTATCTTGCATGAATTGATGGAAGACGGTGCCAATCCCCAACCCTTGGGGCGTACTACTACATGTGGAAGTGTAAGTAATGATGCACTTCAAAGGGCTTAATAAAACTGTAAAATCCAAATTGAGAACCAAATATGGAGTAATAATGCACTCTTGGGTCATATTGCCTAGAAAAAAAAGCCATCATCAAGCCAACATCCTTTGGTAATATTTTGGGATGAGATTCTCCCAGCCATCCACTTTATTGGCTATGCGCAGTACATTTATTAGCAGTCCTAAGTCTTCCCCAAATTGCGTATCTGTGGAGAGATGTATTTCCCTATTTTGATCCCACCGCTTCACTTGGACGGCTAGATATGCGTGTGTGTGTGCGTGATTCTATGTTTCCCAAGTGCTTTTCATTTTACTGTTTTCCCAGGTACGTATAGTCCTTGGCCGATTCTCATGGTATTTTCCTACTGACATGCTGGCACCAATACCATATCTTATCTCCGTGCTGGTGTGGTTGGTGTTCACTATAAGGTGTTTACTAAGGTGTTTACTATTCAGCATAAACCACAAACCAAATCAAAGAGGAGAGGAGGTTAGACTGGAAACCAGGGTTAACAGGTTAGTAGGAATTTGGTAAATCGATGTCGATGTAACTACTTATATTGAGGATCACGGGGTACACTGGTGAATGGTGCTCTCCATACATTCATATGGGAACACGTGCCACTAGTTACTTGACCTTTTGACCCTCCTCTGACCTCTGACACGACAGACAGACAGACAGACAGGGAGAGAGGGAGGGAGGGTGGGAGGGGAGGGAGAGGGAGAGGGAGAGGGAGACTTCGAGAGGGAAACTCATTTCGGTTGGCCATCTCAACAAAACTGTAATGAGAGCACAACACATGGTTTCAAAAATCCCGTCAATGTAACAGCACTGTACCTGCCACTTACTATGACTTGCTGTTCGAACTAGACAGCTAACCAGGGCGGTTTCGTCGAGGAGTACTGTTCCCGTGTTTTTGTTCACTTGGTGACGTCATACGTACCGTCTATTATTTGGCTGGAGTCAGCGGTAACCGACGCCATGGAATGATGGTTCGAGCAATGATTTAGAAATGGCACCACTTTGTATGAGACCCGGTGTATACAATGCTACCGTATACTACGCTGGAATTACTTTTTTCCTGCAATAAAGAAGATGATTATGATGAAGGTACCTGTTAACTATATCAGGGCAAGAGCAGTGCCAATTGCAGAGCTGCCTGATCTTCAGAATCATACTACAAGGCACTAGGGTATCCTAATGGCATTAGTGAAGCTAATATTACATACCCCATCCTACCTGTAGGACGAGGTAGGATGTGGTTAGGATAAAGTAGGACAGTGTAGGATGGTAGAAGAATCTAGTGTAGCATGGGGTTGGATGAGGTAGGACTGGATAGGATGGTAGAGAAATCTAGATTCTTCTGCTATCCTACCTCGTCCTTACACTAGATCCTCCTGCCATCCTACCCCGTCCTACGTTATCCTACACCATCCTACCTGTCAGGCTACCATCCTACCTAGTCCTACTCATCCAACCCCATCCCTACACTAGATTTTTCTACCATCCTACCCTATCCTACCCCATTAAACCACATCCTACTTGGTCCTACACTAGATCCTCCTGCCATTCTACCCCGTCCTACACTATCCTACACCATCCTACCTGTCAGGCTACCATCCTACCCAGTCCTACCACATCCAACCCCATCCTACATTAGATTTGTTTACCATCCTACCCTATCCTACCTGGTTCTACATTAGATCCTCCTGCCATCCTACCCCGTCCTACACTCTCCTACACCATCCTACCTGTCAGGCTACCATCCTACCCAGTCCTACTCATCCAACCCCATCCTACACTAGATTTTTCTACCATCCTACCCTATCCTACCCCATAAAACCACATCCTACTTGGTCCTACACTAGATCCTCCTGCCATCCTACCCCGTCCTACACTATCCTACACCATCCTACCTGTAGGACCGGGTAGGATGTGGTTAGGATAAAGTAGGACAGTGTAGGGTGGTAGAAGAATCTAGTGTAGCATGGGGTTGGATGAGGTAGGACTGGATAAGATGGTAGAGAAATCTAGATTCTCCTGCTATCTTACCCTGTCCTACACTATCCTACCCCATCCTACCTGTCAGGCTACCATCGTACCTTATCCTACCACATATAACCACATCCTACCTCCTGCCATCCTACCCTGTCTTACACTTTCCTACCTTATTCTACCTCTCAGGCTACCATTCTACCCAGTCCTACTGCCATCTTACCCTAGATACCCTAGAAACCACTAGATCCTCCTGCCATCTTACCCTGTCCTACACTATCCTACACCATCCTACCTGTCAGGCTAATATCCTACCCAGTCACCTCATCAACCCTATCCTACACTAGATTCTTCTACCATCCTATACTGTCCTACACTATCCTACACCATCCTACCTGTCAGGCTGCCATCCTACCCAGTCCTATGGTAGGACTGGGTAGGATGGTCTATACATACATATATGGTATATATATACATGATGGTAGTCCTACTCAGTAGGACAGGATAGGATGGTAGAGAAATCTAGATTCTCCTGCTATCCTACCCTGTCCTACACTATCCTACCCCATCCTACCTGTCAGGCTACCATCCTACCTTATCCTACCCCATATATAACCACATCCTACACTAAATCCTCCTGCCATCCTACCCTGTCTTACACTTTCCTACCCCATTCTACCTCTCAGGCTATCCAGTCCTACCTCATCCAACCCCATCCTACACTAGATATTTCTACCATCCATGGTAGCCTGACAGGATGGCAGGAGGATCTACTGTGGGATCAGGTAGGATGTGGTTATATGAGGTAGAATGGCAGGATGATCTAGTGTAGCATGGGGTTGGATGAGGTAGGACTGGGTAGGGATGGTAGCCTGACAGGTAGGATGGGGTAGGATAGTGTAGGACAGGGAGGATGGCAGGAGGATCTAGTGTAGGACGAGGTAGGATGTGGTTATATGGGGTAGGATAAGGTAGGACAGGGTAGGATGGTAGAAGAATCTAGTGTAGGATGGGGTTTTAATGAGGTAGGACTGGGTAGGATGGTAGCCTGAAAGGTAGTATGGGGTAGGATAGTGAAGGACGACAGGGTAGGGGGTAGGATGGTAGCCTGACAGGTAGGATGGTGTAGGGTAGGACAGGGTAGGATGGCAGGAGGATCTAGTGTAGGACCAAGTAAGATGTGGTTTTATGGGGTAGGATAGGGTAGGATGGTAGAAAAATCTAGTGTAGGATGGGGTTGGATGAGTAGGACTGGGTAGTATGGTAGCCCGAGAGGTAGGATGGGGTAAGAATGCGTAGGACAGGATGGGTGTAGGATAGGTGTAGGGTAGTGTAGGATAGGACAGGGTAGGATGGCAGGAAGATCTTGTGTAGGACGAGGTAGGATGTGGTTATATGGGGGTATGATAAGGTAGGACAGGATAGGGATGCATGGTAGAGAAATCTAGATTCTCCTGCTATCCTACCCTGTCCTACACTATCGAGATAGGACTGGGTAGGATGGTGTAGGATAGTGTAGGACAGGGTAGGATGGCAGGAGGATCTAGTGTAGGACGAGGTAGGATGTGGTTAGGATAAAGTAGGACAGGGTAGGACGGTAGAAAAATCTAGTGTAGCATGGAGGTGGATGAGGTAGGACTGGGTAGGGATGGTAGAGAAATCTAGATTCTCCTGCTATCCTACCCTGTCCTGCGCTATCCTACCCCATCCTACCTGTCAGGCTAAGGATGGCTGGAAGATCTAGTATAGGACTGGATAGCCTGAGAGGTAGAATGGGTAGGAAAGTGTAAGTGTCCTACACTATCCTACACCATCCTACCTGTCAGGCTACCATCCTACCCAGTCCTACTCATCCAACCCCATCCTACACTAGATTTTTCTACCATCCTACCCTATCCTACCCCATAAAACCACATCCTACTTGGTCCTACAGGTAGGATGGTGTAGGATAGTGTAGGACGGGGTAGGATGGCAGGAGGATCTAGTGTAGGACCAAGTAGGATGTGGTTTTATGGGGTAGGATAGGGTAGGATGGTAGAAAAATCTAGTGTAGGATGGGGTTGGATGAGTAGGACTGGGTAGGATGGTAGCCTGACAGGTAGGATGGTGTAGGATAGTGTAGGACGGGGTAGGATGGCAGTAGGATCTAGTGTAGGACGAGGTAGGATAGCAGAAGAATCTAGATTTCTCTACCATTCTATACAGTCCTACCTCATCCAACCCCATGCTACACTAGATTCTTCTACCACCCTACACTGTCCTACTTTATCCTAACCACATCCTACCCCGTCCTACAGGTAGGATGGAGTAGGATAGTGTAGGACGGGGTAGGATGGCAGGAGGATCTAGTGTAGGACCAAGTAGGATGTGGTTTTATGGGGTAGGATAGGGTAGGATGGTAGAAAAATCTAGTGTAGGGATGGGGTTGGATGAGTAGGACTAGGTAGGATGGTAGCCTGACAGGTAGGATGGTGTAGGATAACGTAGGACGGGGTAGGATGGCAGGAGGATCTAGTGTAGGACGAGGTAGGATAGCAGAAGAATCTAGATTTCTCTACCATCCTATCCAGTCCTACCTCATCCAACCCCATGCTACACTAGATTCTTCTACCATCCTACACTGTCCTACTTTATCCTAACCACATCCTACCTCGTCCTACAGGTAGGATGGGGTAGGATAGTGTAGGACAGGGTAGGATGGCTGGAAGATCTAGTTTAGGACGAGATTAGTTGTGGCAATATGAGGTAGGATAAGGTAGGACAGTATAGGATGGTAGAAGAATCTAGTGTAGGATAGGGTTGATGAGGTAGGACTGGGTAGGATGTTAGGCTGACAGGTAGGATGGTGTAGGATAGTGTAGGACGGGGTAGGATGGCAGGAGGATCTAATGTAGAAACAGGTAGGATAGGGTAGGATGGTAGACAAATCTAGTGTAGGATGGGGTTGGATGAGTAGGACTGGGTAGGATGGTGTAGGATAGTGTAGGACGGGGTAGGATGGCAGGAGGATCTAGTGTAGGACGAGGTAGGATAGCAGAAGAATCTAGATTTCTCTACCATCCTATCCAGTCCTACCTCATCCAACCCCATGCTACACTAGATTTTTTTCTAGTGTAGGATGGGGTTGGATGAGTAGGACTGGGTAGGATGGTAGCCTGACAGGTAGGATGGTGTAAGATAGTGTAGGACGGGGTAGGATGGCAGGAGGATCTAGTGTAGGACCAAGTAGGATGTGGTTTTATGGGGTAGGATAGGGTAGGATGGTAGAAAAATCTAGTGTAGGATGGGGTTGGATGAGTAGGACTGGGTAGGATGGTAGCCTGACAGGTAGGATGGTGTAGGATAGTGTAGGACGGAGTAGGATGGCAGGAGGATCTAATGTAGAACCAGGTAGGATAGGGTAGGATGGTAGACAAATCTAGTGTAGGATGGGGTTGAATGAGGTAGGACTGGGTAGGATGGTAGCCTGACAGGTAGGATGGTGTAGGATAGTGTAGGACGGGGTAGGATGGCAGGAGGATCTAGTGTAGGACGAGGTAGGATGTGGTTATATGGGATAGGATAAGGTACGATGGTAGCCTGACAGGTAGGATGGGGTAGGATAGTGTAGGACAGGGTAGGATAGCAGGAGAATCTAGATTTCTCTACCATCTTATCCAGTCCTACCTCATCCAACCCCATGCTACACTAGATTCTTCTACCACCCTACACTCTCCTACTTTATCCTAACCCATCCTACCTCGTCCTACAGTTAGGATGGTGTAGGATAGTGTAGGACGGGGTAGGATGGCAGGAGGATCTAGTGTAGGACCAAGTAGGATGTGGTTTTATGGGGTAGGATAGGGTAGGATGGTAGAAAAATCTAGTGTAGGATGGGGTTGGATGAGTAGGACTGGGTAGGACGGTAGCCTGACAGGTAGGATGGTGTAGGATAGTGTAGGACGAGGTAGGAGGTGGTTAGATGGGGTAATGCTATTATACCCTCAAGTTTGAAAACCAATCTAAAATCCTCGGTTGCCTGACAGACCTACACTGCTGGCACTACATCGGGTTGCAGAGGAACAACAGTAAATTGAAGGTTACATTTTGTTCCAAACTGAACATGAGCCTAGCAAATACCGCTGTCGACATTGTATTCTACTGCCATTTTACCTCAGGATAGGATGCAGGTGTAGGACAAGATAGGATGGGGTTGGATGGGGTAGAATGGAGTAGTAGGATAAGGTAGGAAAGGGTAGGATGGCAGGAGAATCTAGTGTAGGACGAGGTAGGATGTGGTTAGATGGGGTAGGATATGGGTTGCATGTGAGGGATATGAATCTGAGACATACCTCTCCTCTTTCTCTTTTGGGGGGGTGTACTCAGTGTCGCCATGAGAGAAGCACTAGACAACAAGCGAGCTAAAATGTGTCTCTCTAAAAAGACTTCAGTGTCCTTGGCAGAGTGTCTAAGACCTACCTCATCCTTATATGGTTGTGCCGATATTTCGCTAGCTGGGTGTTCGTTCAGAATGCCGTAGGCATCAAACCATGCATTAACTGATAGCTCAGTGGCTGAGGGCAGTTTCGTCACTGCCGCCAACTCTTCTTTGCGCCAGACAGAGTCTGAGGACCAATGCACCAATGCAGAAGGTGGTAACGACATCTCCAAGACGTAGAGCCCTAGCTGCGTGATGGCCACTCTCCGATGGTTCTTTTGGACTACCCACGACCCTCGGTGGAGAAAGGAGGAAGAGGTGTAGCCTAGCACCTACACTCATGTATGATCATCGAAACACGTTTTGAAAATTATGATCACGTGATCTGTCAATAGAGGTGAAGGGGCGGAGCTTGGGGCGGTACCGTCTGAACCTTTCGAGTCGTTCGACCTCTGACCTTACTACTAATGACACCCTACTGTGCATGCCCAGGCCAGAAATGGGGCGGTTCTTGCGGGAAAAAATAAAAATATGTACGATCGTAGTAGAGCATTTCTGCTTAAAAAAATCGGCATCATGCTACTGGCGCAATGGAATATAGTGCGATAAGCCGCTTGCGCCGTCATTCCACGACATATCCGCCCATGTAATTTTATTCCTTAAAGTGTGCTGACCTAGGGGACACTTTGTTTCAGCTAAATGCACTAGCCGTGGGATGCATATATATATGCACGATTGCGCACCCCCTTCCCCGCAGGATGTATATATACTGCACGACTTACCACCTTGTCAGTCCATGCGCTGGTCTTTGCTAAATATCTCACAGTTGGACATACTGTATGAACAATACCTGCCCATTCCGATTCCTTCATACTAGCGCTGGCACTGCTACGGTTGTGCAAGCGCTGACGCACACAGCTGCCACTCCCACAACCTAATTGTAAACTCGCGTTTGAGCCCCTCCCGTACATCAGAGCTGCAATATAATGGCTGACAAGCGCTTCACACTGAATGAAGTGATGGATGGACTTGACGGAAGTGACTTTGAAGATGACAGTGAGGATGACTTTGAAGATATGGACACGTATGAGGAACTTAGAGAGGAGTGGGACGAGGAGCAGCAGACTGTAGGGGCAAATGTAGAAATTGGGGCAGAAGGTGGGATGGACCTAGATGATTCGAACTCTGTACCTGCGTACAACTTGCAGGCTGGATGCTCTGGAAGGAGAAAATCCATATGAATATTTCTCATTGCTATTTTCAGATGAGATGCTAGAGCACATTGTAACACAGACAAACCTAAGTGCACGACAATTCATTGAGAGCCACGACCTTCGTCCAGACTCAGGAGGAAGGTGTCATGAGGAAGTGCATTGTGGCCATCATCCTCATTATGGGGCTTGTGCGCTACCCCCAGATTGAACATCACTGGGCTACACAGTGGCCATACTCCAACACCCACTTCTCTAGGGTAAGTCGGTTACATGTACATACGGGAACCTCTACCTCATACCTCTGTGTTTACAGATTATGACACGGGACCGGGTTCTCCGCTTCCTGCATCTGAATGATAGCAGTAAGTACAAGAAGAAAGGAGAGCCTGGGAATGAGCCACTCTTCAAACTTCATCCCTTCATTGACCCTCTCTTCGACAACTACCAGTCTCACTACACACTGTCAAGAGAGGTGTCGGTAGATGAGAGCATGATTGCCTTCAAAGGTCGACTGAGTTTCATCCAATACATGCCAAAGAAACTAACAAAATGGGGGATGAAGGCATATGTACTGGCTGATGCACACACTGGCTACCTCTACAATTGGTACCTGTACACTGGTGGGTACATGTACATTTACATGTACCTCTACATGTACAATGTAGCAGTAGACACATTCCTCAATTTCCTGACCTTCTCCTTCCTGCAATTGCTGTTTGGCTCCCAGGAGGCACCTCTAAATCCCTTAGTAACAAAGAGCATCACTACATCAATAGTACAATTACATACCTTACACATTGTATGGGATGTAGTGACACACACACGCGCACACACACACACACACACACACATACACACACACACACACACACACACATATTCCGTCCGAATGAAGGGCAACAAGTAGTTCTCAAGTATGGTCACGTAGAGATTAGCATCCATAATACCCTCAAATATACAAACTGTGGTAGGTCCTCGCCAGCTTCTTGCGGCCCATACGTGTACCTTTACGGGGTGTTTCGGGCGCAGTTTATACCTAGGTTTTTGTCCTTTTTTTCGGCAACAAAACCGGCGGTGGGTCTCTAACTGGACAGTTGTCTCATCTGACCAGATAACACACTCAAAAGACGAGCCCAGATTTTGTGTAGCCCACTCCAATCATTTAGTGCGGTTCGGTGCACGTATTAGTTGGCAGTAGGCGGTACCTCGCGAAGTCCATCCGAGTTTTTTCCGAGCTCTATACACTGTGCGCTTGGATACGGAGAATCCGTTTATTTGTAATAAAGCCACTAGCTCTTTCCCATCATCGCGTTCCATCGCATTTTCAATTGCCTCCAAATCTCCAATGGCTAGCTTCGTCGGTCTCCCCGACTTTGGCAGGGGCTCAATGCATCCATGAAGGCGTATATGCTTTTCGAAACGCCACACAGTCTGGCATGTAGTATTTATGCCTTCCTTACGAAGAAGAGTCGCTACATGAGTAGAAGTATTGCCTTCTGAAAGAAGATTCATTGCGCGTTGTCGGGTGAACATCGACAGGCGAGGATGGCGAGACATGACGCTACATCTTCTCATGGAAATTCATACTTTCTTACTGTATATACGTACGTACGTAGGTACGTACCTACTAACGTACATACAGCCAAGAGTACCGTACACAATAAGCAAACCGTACCTCATTAGTGAACCGTACACACGTGCGCATACCATATGTTATGATGGTCAAAAGAGTACGGTACAACCACCAAAACGGTCCGGCACTTCAGGTATCCCATCGAATGTGTTATGCTTCTTCGCAAACTTAGCTAGAGTTGTACTGACTCATAGCATGGTACTGAAGTGTAGCAAACATATGTTACATTTCTTTTGCCCTATACCGTAACAGGGATACTCTGAGAGAGGGGTAGTGCAGTGAGGAGCAATTTGGTAGTGGTACATGTAATGTATTGGCTGCCTGTCAATCATGCGGTGTTACAGTCTGTCAGAGTTACTATGGATTTTTGAGAAGTCCCTGACAAAACATGGCAGCACTGGACATCACTCGAGGCTCATAGTTTTATTTTCTGATGGGACTGATGTTGAAGCTGGTGTGAAGCCATTGAGACCTCCATGTGTTGTATATGTTGTATGTGTTTGTGGTTAGTGCTCTTTAGTCTACCTTTTTCTTAGTGCACTAATGGCTTAGAAAATAAGAAACCCACACATATGCATTGGCAACTCACGAAACTCTAATCACGTGATTGTTCATGTATGTATATATGTATGTACGTGCCTACATACATGTGTATATATATATATATATATATATGTGTGTGTGCGTGTGTGTGGTTGTTTGATCTCTGTGTAACATTCACAGGTGAGGGAGGTTGGGAGGGGTTCCAAGTCCATGTTAGGTGAGTTTGAAGGTAATTTTGTAGATGTGTATACAGTATATGCCAAATAACGTTCCCACAAATAGCTCCTCAGATTGCGTCAGAATCCATCACATACATATGTACAATGTAGAATTTTCTGGGGGACATGTATGATGTGTGTAGAGGTAGCCATACTTTTAGAGGGAGGGAAGTTACCAGGGATAGCTAGCTTACTGTTATCTGTTGTATTTATAAAGAATGATGTAGATTTGGGAGGGTAATAAGGGTCAAGTACATGTAGCTGCATTAGGGTTGTTAATTGTGGGGGGTGGGGCCTTGGCTTTTGCAGTTAAAGGGGATATGAGCTCACCTGTGCCAGCTGTACGACTAGGTTGGCTCGCTCCCGCCTGAGTGCTTAGGGGATATAAAAAGGGAGGGAAGAGTGTCCTTTTTGTAATGTGGAGATTATTAGTGAGAGGGTGAGTAGGAAGGACTGGGAAGTCAGGTAAAGTTGGCTACAAAAGATTTGGGAGGACGTAGAGATATATACATGTAAAGTTATTAAATAGCCTAAATGATGTTTTAAGTTTTGTTGTCAGTATACTCAGGCCCAGATGATCAAGAGGGAATGAGAACATCAATGCCACGTCATTGTTAAAGATCCTGAAAAATTCGGCTGGGATTCACATGTACAAGTACTTACCTAGAGTAGGAAGTGCAGGGACTAAGGACGTTTAGATCATGGACACATGGCTTGAATGAAAAGTTAGGTAGACATGGAGGTAGAGAAGGTAAATCGGAATGTACGCACTGTACGTTAAGCATAGTTCATGTGTTGTGTGTCAGCTTTTAGTAGTACATGTAGTAGAGCCATTTTGTGGAAGGATTTTGGTACTACTGCATTTAAAGGTTATGGCGTGAAACAGTACCAATATGCTAATGAGCGCCGGACCAGTTTTTGCTCATTCTGTGTAATCAAGAAGTTACTGAGAGAGATTGAAGCTAGCCCATGTGAGAGCGAGAAATGAACTCGACTCAGCTCTGTGGTATTTTACGCACATGCATATTAATTAGCACGCAAGCTTTGTCAAAGACTCGTGCACGCTCATATACGCACCGAGGGTTAAGTGCTTTTTCGTTTGTTTTTTACTGCTTGTGTTTAGCTGTACATACATGTATCATAAACTCTGGAGTATAAGTGCCCGTCAATTACAAGATATTAGTACCCATTAACATGGGTTTTCTGAATAGTAATACCCATGTAAATAAAAGTACCCCATGATTATTAGTACCCATAAGTCTATTTGACTTCACCTGGACCATCGCAATTATTTTTCAAAATAGAGATTACCATTGGATTCCTCTCGTTTTGCCGCGTCTAATGATAGGTCTCACTAAATCTGAATCTCTACCATAGCTGTATGTCCCATAAGGAAAGTATGGAGATGCCATTGACCACGAGGAATGTAGTTCGCGTGATCTCAACCAAACGCGCCGTTTACGCACGAAGGCTTCTTATGTGCTCAAAGCGTTTGCTAGTGTGAAAAGCAGCAAGAAAAAAGGGCTACCCGGGTTTCTCAGGTTAGTAATGCTAGCTAGGCTCCCATGATACAAGCTGGGTGCCCATATTTTCAATGAGATGTAGCGTAGCAGTCAAAACGGTACAACTGAACTATGACATCGTGGATCAACGCGCTTCCTGCGTCATGGCTCACCTTTAGCCACTTATCCCTAGTCTTCAGCCTAACCAAGCCTACAGTACTCGAAAAACGGCACTTCTCGTAGCGTTCAGCATTGCTGCGTGGTTTCCCTCCAGTTACCTGCGCATACCACTACCCGCAAACGTGCAGGAAGTTGTCAAAATGACACATGCCTGCATAACATGTAAAACCGCAGCAACTTCCAGGGCCCAGGTGAACACGAATAGACTTTAGCAATTTCAGATATGCAATGAATTAGCTGGCCATTAAATGGATCCCTAACGCTTACTTCAACGGTGTGGTAGTACTAGCTAGCTCATTAACCCTTTGTACATGCACAGGAGGGTTACAGTACTTGGTTTGTGTTTGTGTGTGTGTGTGTGTGTGTGTGTCTGTTCGGCAAGTTCTGCCATTGCGCCCAATAAAAATGGACACCACATGAATCAGCGCCCTATGGGAAAGATATTTAAAAAGGCTTTTTAAATAAATGGTTTGCTATTTCCCTTTACATAAAGTCGGCCATTTTGTTACATCAGTGAGCATGCGCAAAGGGCTACATGCATTTTGGAGAGATGGGATACACGATGAAGTAATATGCGAGGTATGTACCCATTGTTGTTCAAAAGCCTAACGGGGTACTAAACGCTACCTGAAATATGGGCTAATGTAATACAGCGCACTTCTCAAGCTTTCTCTGTGGCTGGGCAAGTTCTTCCATAGCTATACTCTAGACGGGAGTTGGGGTTCCAATGTGTGGTCGGCTCATTAACGCGCCGAGGATTTTGCACTTAGTGCTATTCATTTTACTATGTTCCTGTGTAAAGGGCTATCATGTTTTCCAAACTGGGGAATCTGGAGACACTTTTCATTGTGAGAGAGAACCCACAACCCACACAGTGCGGCAACAATAGTGGTGAAGCTCGCCGGACAGTGATTAGCCTGTAATCGGATGCATCCCCTTGCCGACGGTGTATAATTTCAACTCGTTGTGAAGTACCCTATGATTTAAGTACCCACATTTTCCATAATGCGAAAATACGCACTTACCGAATACAGGTACCGGTACTTATGCCCCCGATTCTACCTTTTTGCATGGTCTCCATATCGTCTTATCACACATGTACATGTACATGTATGTTACAATGTACATGTATATTGCTATTTTGCACATCATACATGTACATGTAGGTTCATTGGACCTCTGCGAGGATTCCAACCTCGACTCACCAGGGGAGGAGTCATCTTCAGACATGCAGTTTACTGATGCTAGTTCATCAGATGCTGTGAGTGAACTAAATGACTCCTTGTATGTGCCAACCCCTAACTGAAATGAGTTGAATCTTGAAAATTGGCGTTCATGGACTTGGCTGAACATGAAAATTTCATGTCAGTTGTAAATTCAGTACGAGGATGCAAGACACCCAATTTTACTGGAAATTAATTCCTGTAGAATTGAAGAGTGTGGGACTGGTTCCCTTAGTATTACTTATGTGTGTGATGGGTGCCAGTTGCAAAGTGCCATGTTCACCACTTCATCTGGGTCCCAGCTGACTGATGGCAGTGAAATCAGCCTGTGTGTTCAGGTTGCATTTATTATTTCTGGTTTTACACATGCTACTTACTACAAAACCCTGAAGCTGTTAGCATGCCACTGTTTATGCACACCATTAGACTAATGTTTTCGATTGTGCAAGAGATGCTGGACGAAGTGTGTGAACTGGCCAAACAAGTGATGAAGGAGGTGGATGGTGATGAGCTTGGATCGTGGACACGTGCAGTAACAGCTGCTGATGGCGTGTGGCATACGCATGGCTGGCATAGCAAAAATGCTACGTTCAGCATCCGCAACTATTTAACCGGAGCTCTCCTCTACATGCACATCTGTCAGAAAGGTAGAGATTAAATAATCAAGGATGACCTCTATAAAGGAACATCCAAGTCGGCAGGGGGTTACGGTGCACGTGTCACGTTCCAAAAAGCTAAAGAGGAGGGGATGCAAATTGTCGTCCACTGGCAAGATGCAGATTCCTCCTCTGTGAATGCTGTACGTGAATTGTTTCCGAATGCCCACAAAATGATATGTGGCGGTCATGCCGGTCGTGCTCACTGTAAAATCTTGGAAAAACGTGCGAAGATGAAGGCATTCCCCCCAAAACTGATTAAAGTGTACAGAAAGGTCTTTCCCCAGGTGAGTTGTGTGACCTGTCACTGTAAAGAGAAGCACGGGCCTGGCTGTGGGTGCCTCAGTCCAGAATTTATAGCTGGAACACATACTAACTTCACATCTATCCTTATGGAGTGCCAGTCTTCCGAAGAGTTTGTTAAAAGACTCAAAGGTCTGTTACATCACGTTCAGGACAGGCATGAATGGAAGGGGGGAAAGTGTGAATTCCACCCACAGAGGGTTTGTTCTTGTGGCAAGTGCGAGGACCCAAATGACATAAAGTGTGCCGGAAAACCATACAGCACTAGAATAAAGCTCTCCTGCCCCTTCCACTTGCTGGCTTATAAAATTGACTGTTACATGAGAGCCCGTCAAGCTAAACAGCTAGATCACCCCATTCTGAAACGGGGTTACTTAAATTCCCTGGAAGGATCCCATAATGTGTTAATAAGGTTCAGATCAAAGCACGTCTTCTTGGAAAGGCTTCATTACCAGCTTTCCACTAATCTTGGCTTACTGCAGGACAACTTGACATACATGCACAAGAAGTTGGGTACACATTACCACTGGATCCCCGAATTGTACAGGCGCATGAAGCTACCTGTCTTTGATGGCATTAAAGAAGCAATAAAGAGATACAATGCTCGGAGAAAGAGCTGTAGAAAAGATTAAAACTGAAAAGTGCAAAACAAGGAGAGTAAAGTTGTAAAGAGAAAGAACCGAGGATGCACAGCGTCGAAAGGTCTGGTCTTTAAAGCACGGCAAAGATACTTATGGTATAGAACGACCTACACTGTAAGGCAGCTAAGGGCCGTAAAAAAAAAGAAAAAGCCACCAAAGTGTAAAGCTTGCAGTTCGAGCAAGCACAGCTGCAAGGACTGTCCCAAGAGGACGGGTAGAGGTACCACTACCTCAAGTTACACACCCACTGATGTCAAATCTGATCCCGAGCACATCTTAGATGAAGAATTAACATCCTCTGGTTGTTCTGGTTCCGATGTGCCGTTAGACATGTGGTGCCTAGAGGATGATGACCTCATGGACATAATTCAGATACTGAAAGTAAGGTATGGTGAAGTTGAAAAGAGAGAGAGTTCCAGAGGTGCAACGTCGAAAGGAGTGGTCTTTGAAGCACGGGCAAGGTACGTGTAGTGAAGACCTCAAAGGGCAGTCAGGTGGAAAAGCCAAAGTGTAAAGCTTGTGGTTTGAGCACACACCGACGTTCGAATCACAAGGACTGTCCCAAGAATAAAGGTAGAGCTGCTACTACCTCGATTCAAAAGGGGTGCAGCCACCGGTGTAGAATCTGACTTTGAGCACCAGCCAGATAGAGAGTTGACGTCCTCTGACTCTTCAGATGAAGAGTCGATGTCCTCTGATGGTTCAGATGTGTCGTCAGATGTGTGGTGCCTAGAGGACGACATCATTGACATGGTTTCCATGATTCAATGTACTTGTGGAGCTGACGGTAGAGCTCACAAGAAGGACTGTCCCATGAACTCGTGGCATCGTTACCCTGGCCGTACTCTCTTTCCCCCCCTGGTGGTGATGTAGGGATGTCCCTCGTGCCATATGGTGGTTTAGAGCCACCTGGAGATGAAGCTACCCCAAGGGAGAGGGGCAAACCACCCCCTGCTAAGAGGAAAAAGGTAGAGAAGATGAAGGTTGGGGAATATGTGTGCATCCACAGTGGCTTGTTGGGTCAGCACCATCTTCCTTGCCGCATTGTAAGGGATCTCGGTAATCGTTATCAACTGTACTGCCCCAAGGGCATCCTAACCAATTCTTTTTCTGGTAGTGAATTGGATATACCACGTGATGTGGCTGTTACCGAGCACTGTGACTGCAGTTTGTCCAAGAAGTCTGAATACACTATAATCCTTTCCTCTTTTTCAGAGGACGAGGATGTGGGGTGTGGAATGTGGGTAAATAATCTACTGTACCCTCTGACCCACGACGACCAGAAAGTTGTTGTCTCCCCTACTGGGTGGCTAACAGACAAGGTAATCGCAACTGCTCAGATGCTACTCCTTCAGCATTTCCCCAACGTGTTGGGCTTGCAGCCCCCTACACTCCAGGAGGTGTTAGGGTTTCAAGTTCACTCTAGGGAGTTTGTCCAGACAGAAATAATCACTGGTGTGTTGTCTCCACTGTTGGTTGCGAAAATGGGGCCGTAAATGTATACGACAGTTTGTACTCTTCGGTTTCAAGAACCAATCCACATGATTGGGAGCATGACCTCCAGCTCAGCAGCAAAGTTGGTAGTCAAGATAATGGATGTTGAGAAGCAGTCGAACGGATCGGACTGCGGTGTTTTAGCTATTGCCTACGCCTTTGATATTTGTAGTGGATTTGACCCATGCCAACTGAGGTTTGATCACAAAACAATATGGCAGCACTTGAGCGCGTGCTTAGAGAGATGCCAGTTTTCACGCTTTCCCGTGTGTGGTGAACAGAAGAGTGCTGCAGTTAAGTCCTCCAAAACCGTAGATCTTCACTGTTCCTGTTGCACGCAGGTGATGAAATGGCCGAGTGTGATAAGTGCCATGTTTGGTATCACCGCCACTGCATGGATATTCCCAGTGAGGTGTTTGGTAATGTTGAAGTTTCGTGGCAATGCAAGGCTTGTTGTGACAGTGCATGATTGCTAGCTGTGTCCTGTCAATCATTAACTGCAAACATGTACTCTGTGTGCACGTGAATGAGTTATTACTATGAGTTGTTGCTCTGTCTTTGCACCTGAGCGAGCTGTTGAAATGATCATGTGTGTAATGCAACTGACCGTGATTACATTGACACGCTTGTCATATAATGTAGGTATTCAAGTGAAAAGGCACACAGTAAGTGCTATTTTTGCCTGAGTGAGTTGTTGCTAGGAGTTGTTGCTCCACGCTCAGGTTCTTTTTAGTGTATGCATATTATGTGTGAGCCTAAGTGAGTTGTTGCTAGGAGTCATTCGCTAGTTGTTTTAGTGTATGCATATTATGTGTGAGCCTGAGTGAGTTGTTGCTAGGAGTCGTTGCTCCACGCTCAGAGGTTCTTTTAGTGTATACATATTATGTGTGAGCCTGAGTGAGTTGTTGCTATGAGTCGTTGCTCCACGCTCAGGGGTTCTTTTAGTGTAAGCATATTATGTTTAAGCCTGAGTGAGTTGTTGCTAGGAGTCGTTGCTCCACGCTCAGAGGTTCTTTTAATGTATGCATATTATGTGTGAGCCTGAGTGAGTTGTTGCTAAGAGTCGTTTGCTAGTTGTTTTAGTGTATGCATATTATGTGTGAGCCTGAGTGAGTTGTTGCTAGGAGTCGTTGCTCCACACTCAGAGGTTGTTTAAGTGTATGCATATTATGTGTGAGCCTGAGTGAGTTGTTGCTAGGAGTCGTTGCTCCACGCTCAGAGGTTCTTTTAGTGTATGCATATTATGTGAGCCTGAGTGAGTTGTTGCTAGGAGTCGTTGCTCCACGCTCAGAGGTTCTTTTAGTGTATGCATATTATGTGTGAGCCTGAGTGAGTTGTTGCTAGGAGTCGTTGCTCCACGCTCAGAGGTTCTTTTAGTGTATGCATATTATGTGTGAGCCTGAATGAGTTGTTGCTAGGACTCGTTGCTCCACGCTCAGAGGTTCCTTTAGTGTAAGCATACATGTATGCCATGTATTTGTTGTGGTACATGTACAGTACTATCCAATGTCGTACCATAAACAAAGTCTCATACAGTACATTGAAGGGTGGATGTCACAGTTTAAAGTAAATGTCACTGCACGTTTGTTCTGCACAGGTTTGTCCACATACTAATAATCATATGCCCAAAACTACACGGTAATTACGTGCAGCATGTGTACCATTCCCTTTAAGCAACATTATGTATGAACCTGTGACATCCCTCCTTATGGTTGATTCACACTGCTCTAACAATGGAAAAGTTAGGCAAAACATGTACATGTATAGGTTTGTGGTGTGAATCCTCCTAAGAGTGACAACATGTCTTCGACCTCCACGTGGTGTCACTCGGAAGTTACAAAGCACTTTTTGTGTGTGCTTGCAACTTCTGCAAACAGAAGACATACAATGTACGTACATGCTGATGAGGGCCAACCAGCCCGAAACAGCTGTCGGCCGTTTGCTTGGTTTGCTCTGCACAAACATTTTTTCCATGTGAAGGGGTCAGGGTGGTTTCATTACCCCGGCCCTGCCCATTACTGTTGGCTTTAAAGTATGTAAGTCTAGGCCGTCACAGACCAACTAAGCATACACGGCGCTGATGAGGGCCAACTAGTCCGAAACAGCTGTCCACTGTCTGCCATTTGCTTGCCCATATCGCCTCTGTCTGCATTTCATTTTAACAATGATTTATTATACCTCAACATGACTGATGAGGAATCCAACCTGCTCGTTTAGCAGTGGATGCTGCAAGTACAGGTGAGGGACATCATACAACAGTCGAAGGAGGTCAGCTACAAACCGTCATATGTGATGTATAGGGAACCTTTACTATGGATTTCCCTCCCTCTCTCCCTTAATTCTTACCTCCCTCCCTCCTCCAGGCCTATCCAATGACAAAGAGAATTGACCAGTGGGGTAGTAGTCTGCGTCAGCCAGATCTTCTGGATTGAGGAAGCCCACGAGGCAATAGGAAATGTTCCTCAAGAGTACCACCAGAGGCTGCAGGACCCTTCTATCGTACAGTAGTGGGGGCATTTTATCTAAACCTAGGGGCCGGGTGCCCAGAAGGGTACCGTCACCAAGGCCCTGGCCACCCAGTGTGTGGTGTTCAACTGCCTGCTTTGACGAATTCAACAGAATTGAGTTAGAGGTATACATCACGTGATAGTCATGTGAGCATCATGGGATATTCATATGTCATGTGTATGTTTTACGTGTTCTTGATGCATCATGCGATAGTCACTATATATAAACCGGTGGTGCACTTAGACAAGCTGTTGCGTATTCCCTGCTGATTAGAGCTAATAAGCTCAAAACAGCGCCGTCCAGGGATTGCTTATATACATGTAGCTTGTCCGGCCCCACCAGATAGGTGTTTTTTCATGTACGTGTCTTGTGAAGGAAAGGAAGAATTTGTACTTCAAGGTGGCGTGAACCCCCTGCCCTTTAAGGCATACACTCATTCAGGCAATCTATACACTTTGTACCGTGGTAATCTGAATGGGTACTCTCTTGAAAGAGGGGAGATTCCTGCACAAATAGAATGAGGGCGGTTTATATATAGTGACTATACTATTCCTGTATCAGATTACCCTCATTTCAGAGTGTCCTGATTAGAGGGGTTCCTGCTGACCTGTTTATGTTGGGACCTAAGGTGTGCCTTAATTAGAGATGTCCCACTTCAGATGGTGTGAATTGCCAGTTGGTTGGTGTAAGAGCTACAATGAATAAGTGCATATTCATAAGCAATATCCAAACATGCTTAGAACCACAACTGCTCTAGTAGTGAATAGGGATAAAAGCCAGCTGTTCACTCAGTATATGCTATATACCTGTATATAAATGCTGTGTGTGTGTGTCAGTGGTGCGAACATTTAGTGGACGAAATAAGACGTTCACTATGTGTGTAGTGCTGGTGTTTGGGTTTTGATATAGGCGCTGTATATATATATACAGCGCCTATAATGTATGCTCCCTCTCTCTCTCCCCCTCTCTCCCTCTCGCCGCTACCCGTGCCTACTGGGTAGACCCAGGGTGTTTTCTGCAAGGAGACAAGATAAAGCACTCCCCAATTGATGACCTGACGGTGCAGGTACACATTGCATGTACATGTGTATTATACAAGCCATGTATCACAGTGAACCCACAGACTTGGCAACACACTCACCTACCCCCACCCCACACACATTGGGTGGGTGTTCGGGAATAAGTGTTCTGAAAGAGGGACTATGAAATAGGGGGCATCATTCTACCACTGGGTAAGTATACTTGTGATAGGGGTACATGTATGTGTTCTGAAATAGCTAGGGGGTATACATTCCTCACTTGTGTACATTCCCCTTAGGGTGTAAAATAGCACTTGTGATAGGGGTATATGTGTTAAAAAGGAGAGGTCCTTCCCTCCAGCTATATATATAGCTCCAAGGATTAGGGAGTTACAGATTAGTGCACTGGCAGTTCCAGTAGATTACTCTTGACTTGTGTGTACGACCTGTACATTCATACAGTATATACACAGTACGGTAGTATGGTCTATCCCCATTTCCCTGTTCTCTTTCCAGACATCTGCTTGCTTTAGCTTGTTTATCTTTGTGTGTGTGAATACAGCTATAAACATGACTGTCTCTTGAGCTCAGTGTTTGTTTTTTTGCAATATCCATAGCACTATAACTACTGTAACCCTCCTGCGCATGTGTGCCAAGGGTTAACGATCATGTGGCTAATTCAACTCCTGCACACTGGCTTCATGTGGTTGTCTCATTCACATGCACCTGTGCATACTAGGCTAGCAATGTTATTGGCCTTAGTGTGGAGTGTTGCAAATCTGCTGTGTCATCAGTGTGGCGAGCTAGCCCTAGCCCTCTGTAATGAGCAGCAAAACTTCATCCCTGTTCTCTTTCCCAGACATCTGTCTTTCCCAGACATCTGCTTGTTTATCGTTGTGTGGGTGGGTGATGGCCACACATTGAATGTGTGGAGGTTTTGAATTATTCTGTGTGTTATTCAACTTCCCCGTTGTACTTATTCTTGTCCTGTGTGCCTTACAGGAACTACCTGTACCCCTGATCACTGCAATGGGTCAAGATGCTATGATCTGACGGCTGGAGGTCACCAGTGTATCTGCAAGGAAGAAAAATGGAATGTAACTATTCAAGGCAGAGTGATAGTCTCCCTCAAGATCGTTGCAGAGATCCCAACCTATGTAATAATCACGGGAGATACATTTGGGATGAAAGTATATCAACTTACCATTCGGGCTGTGACTGTGATCCTGATTGGGAAATAATTGCAAGCGTCCCAAGGGGAAAAAGTATTGCGTCGAGCATGAGGGCACCCAGAATTCATTCTGTTCAAAGCATGGTGTTTGTAACCACGTATTTGGAAATAATACAGAGACTGGAGAGTATGACAGTATCGACAACTACTGCACATGTGATGGAAGTGAGTTATGATCTGAAATGTTAATTTCAGAATCATGTTCTCTCTCCTCACTCTCTGGATGATCACTATGCTTACAAAGACAACGCAAGGCAACACAACACAATAGGACAAAGCAACGCAACACACCTCGCCCAAAGCAGGCAGTATATACATGTACCTTACTACTGTCTTCCCTCTACAGCCTGTTGAGAGCCTGGCTGATCACTATGCTTGCCGAGTCAAGAGAGGGGGTAGTATTCCTGAAGTAAAGGATGGAGAGATGAGAGACAAGCTCCAAACTAGAGGAGGCCTCATTTGTACTACAGGCTGATGCCCTACAGGTTAGATGTGAAGTACACATATACATGTACATGGACATGTACGTGTCTTTTGTACTTCAAGATGGCCTGAACCCCCTGTCCTCGAAGGCATACACTCAATTCAAAAAAGGGTGACATCTATACACTTTGTAATAGTGGCCGTAGTAATCTGAATGGGTTCTCTCTTGAAAGAGGGGAGATTCCTGCACAAATAGAATGAGGGAGGGCAATTCCTGTTTATCAGTCCTGATTAGAGGGGTTCCTGCTGTCCTGTTTATGTTGCGACCTAAGGTGTGTCTTAATACATACCACCCTCTGAAATGAGGATCATCATTACTTAATGAGATGTGGCATATTGATGTCATCACCTACTGTGCATGGACCAGTGCTTAGAAACTAGTGTTTAGAAACTTTATACATGTAGACGTAGACAAACTAGCTGAGATGCAGTTACAGTCAGTACTAGTTACATTGTAGGAATGATCCAGTAGTACAGAGGACCCAAGGGCAGAGGGATAAAGTCTGTACATGTAGCCCACATATATAAGCAACCACACTATTTAGAGAGATGTACACAGGCTGGCTCAGTTGCCACAGTGGCACATACGGCACATCTACGTGTACATCAGTACATCTAAAGCACTATAGTGTGCACTCACTGATTGCAAGGACGTTCGTGACTTTGCTGTTCACTAGGAAGGCTAGCTATGCTCACCAATTAATATGAACACAAATGAATGTGTTGCCTAAGCCTAATCACATGCAGGGCTGCATACAGACCTGGCAGTGTTTGCAGGCCTGAATAAAGCAGGGAAGACCCTCGGCTACACCAACAACACCCCTGTCCCAGCCATTGTATGCCCCGCCCACCCCACCACACCTCATTCCGCCGCTGTGGAGGAAGGTAGTTGGAACTGTTCAAAGATGGCACACATATTTGGCAGTATAGCAGCACACATGTCCAGCATTGCCTACAGACGTGCAACAATACTTTGGGTATCCCATTGCATTTTACCCTTAGGACAGGCTGCTCATGTCCATTTGGTCGAAGTGGGAATATCCTATCTGTCCCACTCACTGTATCTACTGTCCATCCCAACATCCTATCATGTACCCCAATGTACCAGGGACAGAGTGGGAACATCCCAAACTGTACCACACCTCATGCCTGGATCGCACTGTCCATCCTATCCCAATGTACCATGGGAAGGAAGGGACAGAGTGGGAACATCCCAAACTATACCACACCTCATGCCTGGGTCCCACTGTCCCATCCCTCATGTACCATGGGAAGGAAGGGACAGAGTGGGAACATCCCAAACTGTACCACATTTCATGCCTGTGTCCCACTGTCCATCCCAATGTACCATGGGAAGGAAGGGACGGAGTGGGAACATCCCAAACTGTATCAGCCCTCATGCCTGCATCCCAATGTCCATCCCATCCCAATGTACCATGGAAAGGAAGGGACAGAGTGGGAACATCCCAAACTGTACCACATCTCATGCCTGGATCCCACTGTCCATCCCATCCCAATGTACCATGGGAAGGAAGGGACAGAGTGGGAACATCCCAAACTGTACCACCCCTCATGCCTGCATTCCACTGTCCATCCCATCCCAATGTACCATAGGAAGGAAGGGACAGAGTGGTAACATCCCAAACTGTACCACCCCTCATGCCTGGGTGCCACTGTCCCATCCCCCATGTACCATGGGAAGGAAGGGACAGAGTGGGAACATCCCAAACTCTACCACCCCTCATGCCTGTGTCCCACTGTCCATCCCATCCCAATGTACCATGTGAAGGAAGGGACAGAGTGGGAACATCCCAAACTGTACAACCCCTCATGCCTGCATCCCACTGTCCATCACATCACAATGTACCATGGGAAGGAAGAGACAGAGTGGAAACATCCCAAACTGTACCACACCTCATGCCTGCATCCCACTGTCCATCCCATCCCAATGTACCATGGGAAGGAAGGGACGGAGTGGGAACATCCCAAACTGTACCACCCCTCATGCCTGGATCCCACTGTCCATCCCATCCCAATGTACCATGGGAAGGAAGAGACAGAGTGAGAACATCCCAAACTGTACCACCCCTCATGCCTGCATCCCACTGTCCATCCCATCCCAATGTACCATGGGAAAAGGAACAGAGTGGGAACATTCCAAACTGTACCACACCTCATGCCTGGGTGCCACTGTCCCATCCCCCGTATACCATGGGAAGGAAGGGACAGAGTGGGAACATCCCAAACTGTACCACCCCTCATGCCTGGATCCCACTGTCCATCCCATCCCAATGTACCATGGGAAGGAAGGGACAGAGTGAGAACATCCCAAACTGTACCACCCCTCATGCCTGCATCCCACTGTCCATCCCATCCCAATGTACCATGGGAAAAGGAACAGAGTGGGAACATCCCAAACTGTACCACCCCTCATGCCTGGGTGCCACTGTCCCATCCCCCGTGTACCATGGGAAGGAAGGGACAGAGTGGGAACATCCCAAACTGTACCATCCCTCATGCCTGTGTCCCACTGTCCATCCCATCCCAATGTACCATGTGAAGGAAGGGACAGAGTGGGAACATCCCAAGCTGTACCACACCTCATGCCTGCATCCCACTGTCCATCCCATCCCGATGTACCATGGGAAGGAAGGGACAGAGTGTGGGAACATCCCAAACTGTACCACCCCTCATGCCTGGATCCCACTGTCCAGATGCACCATGGGAAGGAAGGGACAGAGTGTGGGAACATCCCAAAGTGTACCACCCCTCATGCCTGGATCCCACTGTCCTTCCCATCTCAATGTACCATGGGAAGGAAGGGACAGAGTGGGAACATCCCAAACTGTACCAACCCTCATGCCTGGGTCCCACTGTTCGTCCCATCCCAATGGACCATGATAAGGAAGGGAACTGTACCACCCTCCTTTATACATACAAAATTTCATGTTCACGATATACACAGTAATACAGGTGTAAGATTTGTGATATATATATCATGGAGAGAAAGCAGTGACAATCGGGGTTCAATCAGGAATTGAAATTGCGCAAAATCGGCAAATGAAATTGGACTTGATCAACTATATAATGGCTTGCTACTGCTGCTGGCTCGGAGGAGTGCACTGGAGTTTCCTTGGACTTCTCCTGGGATATTTTGTTGTAGGCAAGGGTTCCAGTACCATGACTTCCTCTTTGGCTATATACACCTATCACACAGTATAAGGTTTTTCATCACTTTCACTTTCAGTTTTCCCCTAACATGAATGTGTAACTATACCCAGACTCTATAAAATGGTATAATTTGATTGATCATAAAGGGGTTAAATTAACAAAAGTCTATTTTGTAAATTCTCCACTTTCACTTTTCTTCTTCCACTTGACATGTTATGATGTATTGACGTACCCATAATGTTACATTGAATCAATGATATTTCATAACATGTCTATGACCCAATCTTGTCTTTGTTCCTTCTAATACAATCCCTATATTTTCTTTCAAATTTCCTATTTTTTTATTTACTTGTTATACATATACAGAGAAACACACACATGGTTGTGAGAGTTGGCATGCATGCATGCCTATACATGGATGCACAAGTATAATACTAGGTGAATGCAGAGGTTTTTAGTGAGTGGAGCAAGCTGTGACCGTGTGGGCTCATCCTTATGTTACACTGCTGAATCAAAAAAAGTATATAGTTGTTTTCACAAATAAACCGCAATCCTTCAAAATTTGAATCTCTACACAAGGTACCACATATTGACATGTTTTGAAATACTTCATGTTATGTAACTTCTTCAGGTTGACACAGAAGTGTGCAAGCAAATGTTGTTTTGGCTCTCACGTTACTCTCCTATCACACAAAAACTCTTTGCTTTTTCTTCCCTATGTTTGTGATCTACACAAGATTCCCACACTGACCATTCCTTCCCAGGGAAGAGATGGACAGATATGGGGGACTGGGGGTACAGTTTAGGATGTTACCACTCTGTCCCTTCCTTCCCATGGTACATTGGGATGCGATGGACAGTGGGATCCAGGCATGAGGGGTAGTACAGTTTGGGATATTCCCACTCTGACATTGGGATAGGATGGACAGTGGGATCCAGGCAAGAGGGGTGGTACAGTTTGGGATGTTCCCACTCTGTTTCTTCCTTCTTGTCCACATACTAATATGGCCAAAACTACATGGTAATTACGTGCAGCACGTGTACCATTCCCTTTAAGCAACATTATGTATTAACCTGTGACATCCCTCCTTACGGTTGATTCACACTGCTTTAACAACATGTATAGGTTTGTGGTGTGAATCCTCTCAAGAGTGATGACATGTCTTTCACCTCCATGTGGTGTCACTCGGGAGGAAGTGGCAAAGCACTTTTTGTGTGTGCTTGCAACTTTCTGCGAACAGAAGACATATAATGTACATGCTGATGAGGGCCAATCAGCCTGAAACAGCTGTCCGCCATTTGCTCTGCACAGACATTTTTTCCGTGTGAAGGGGCCAGGGTGGTTTCATTACCCTGGCCCTGCCCATTACTGTTGACTTTAGAGTATGTAAGTCTAGGCCATCGCAGAGCAACTAAGCATACACGGCGCTGACGAGGGACAACTAGCCTGAAACAGCTGTTCGCTGTTTGCCATTTGCTTGCCCATATCACCTCTGTCTGCATTTCATTTTCTAGAGAACAGGGATTTATTTGACCTCAACATGACTGATGAGGAATCCAACCTGCTCATTGAACAGTGGATGCTGCAAGTACAGGATATGGGACATCATACAACAGTCGGAGGAGGTCAGCTACAAACTGTGATATGTGATGTATAGGGAACCTTTACTATGGATTTCCCTCCCTCTCTCCCTTAATTCTTACCTCCCTCCCTCTTCCAGGCCTATCCAGTGACAAAGAGAATTGACCAGTGGGGTAGTAGTCTGCGTCAGCCTGATCTTCTGGACCGAGGAAGCCCATGAGGCAACAGGAAATTGTCCTCAAGAGTACCACCAGAGGCTGTAGGACCTTTCTATCGTACACTAGTGGGGGCATTTCATCTAAATGTAGGGGCCGAGTGCCCACAAGGGGCCCGTCGCCAAGGCCCTGGCCACCCAGTGTGTGGTGTTCAACTTCTCCGATGGCCTGGACTACAATCTCAAGGTCAGAGAGTGTTAAGTTACACACTGTGCATACATGTATGTTATGTTAACCTCTTTTCCACTGCAAGCCCACAGGTATGGCATTTTAGTCATGTACATGTGCCTGTATGTTGCTGTTATGTGTACATGTATGTGAACCAGTGCAATATATTCCACAGCAAATAAGTGGACATTACATGTGAGCTGCTGGGGAAGCAAGATTGTGTGCAGGAGGAAGTACACAAACTGCACCAAGTGATGGAAAAGTGAGAGGCTCCAGTACCAGTCACAGTACATACTGTACATGTACAGAAACTATTCCTTGTTTATTTACTGATTAACCCTCGGCACACATGCACAGTGAGGGTTATGGTAGTTGGGTCTGTCTGTGTGTGTGTTTGTTAAGTCACATCTCCCTCTGGAGCATCTGTTTGTCCTGAAAATACTGTCATGTACTCAGCGGGCAACAAAGGTCAGAAAACTTGTGGGGTTTTCTCTGAAGCTGCTCCGTTGCAGAGATCCAGTACTCCTCCGTTGCAAGCATACATGCATGAAAACCATGTGCATAGCACACTAGCCAAACAGGAATTTTATGTACAGAAAATTTGTGGGGTTTTCTCTGAAGCCACTCCGTTGCAGAGATCCAGCACTGCTCCGTTGAAAGCATACATGCATGTACAGTCTGCCACTTTCCTGTGGAAAGCGTGCATGCACATTGTATAGCGTGTGCGTTTTCAAGGTTCGCGCACGCGTGGCGTCGAGGGTTCTGCACTTAAGTCACGAAGTATCTTTACATGTACACATGTATGTTTTACAGGCATGGCTATTTCTTGGATATCAATAGAAAGGTGCCGGTAAACCACAGGTCCAGTCCCAAGAGTAAGAATGTACACGTACATGGAAGTATAGGTGTATTTTGTGAGTGTGCTTGCCTGGAGATGCTCCACTCCCTACCCAAGTAAAATACCGAGCGCAGAGACGCGCCGAGTCGTAATGTGTCCTAAGTACACGCGATTTCACGCAAAAAATTGCCCATTAACGCCTTCGTTCATATCTATACACGCGCTTTTGGCAAATCCTGCCTAAGTGCGTACATCAATGATGCACAACTCCGCTGCGTCTATTTACGTTTCACTGCGTATACTCACTTCGCCTGCCAGGCACTATTGTTTGCGTCCCAGTCGAAATATGGTCTTATATCACCCACAGCTACATTACAGCTCATGAGTGATCACTAAGAGAACTACATTCTGTACATGGCCGGCTATAAAGCGCACACATGCTTATAGACATGTACGGGAACTAAAAATGCGGTGACCGAGGAACCAGACGCATCACTACAGCAATAAGTAGTACGCACTACGTGCGACACGTAGCGATAACGTCGACAACGTCGTGTGACGCGAGATGGCGCGCCTGTACACGAAAGCGAAGGTAAGTGAATTTAACATTGCGTATATAGTAAACAAGAAAACATATTTTGACACAGATGTCAAAGGAAGAGACAGAGAGCTTGTGATCTGACAGAGAGCTGTAAGTTATATTTTAATGGAACATTAATGATGATGGCAATTGCACAACATACTTAGTGCCATTTAGATAAACATTTACTAACAAAAAGACACATCAAACCGATCCTCAATAAAAACAGGGTGTAAAAAGGAAATGGTGTCTACAGCAGTGGTGTTTAGATTGAAATGTTCTTTGCAACTGAGACCATGTATAGGGAAAGTGATTTGAGAACCGCAATTGCCTTTCTCTGGATATACAAAAAGTATTGAATAGCCCCAAATCTCTTCAAATTACTAGTGTCACGGTACACAACAGTGTAACTGTTAGGTTTTTTACATGTTAATATTGCTGGCTATAGAACACAGTCCCTTTTAGCTCGATTCGGTACATGGTCATGAATTGTCCCTGAGGCATTGTTAAGGCAATTATGACTGATTGTGGAGGCATCTTCAGTGACACCCCTCCCAGCACACGGACATTTTCAGCCACTGTCTGCTTGATGAGACTGCATATCATGAAATTTAATATTACAATGATTTTGGCATAACGTGGAATGTAAAACATACTTTTTCGTGCCATAGAGGATGTTAGCCAATGTAGACACAGAATTAGTGCATGTCTGAAATGTTAGCTGTGTTGGTGGTAATGCCTGTAATTCCACATACGAGAATGCCATCTGTATAGGCATACATACAACATGGTGAATACAAGGTACACTTATATATATATACAAGAGGGAACTTTTAACCTGTTTAGTCATATCTTTCGTTCCATGAAATAATGACTTTAGAAAGCCATTTAGACTTTCGAAATGAAAACAGGAGTAAGCCCAGATTGGCCCCCACAGCCTCACACATTGTGGTAGGTGGTGCAGTAGATGAACATTCATGGATGTAGCCTTAACACCTGTAAATAAAAATGAGTAAAAGTTACACATCGACTAAATAGGAAGCATATACATATAGTGCACTGAATTCCCTATAAAATTCGGTTAGTAGACTTTCTCCTATCATGAGACTCTCTTCAGAGATATACTCCGACGAAAATATAAAAATAGCACACACAAGTAGAGCTAGGTGGTTGAGGTATTGGCCTAAGATACCTCGAAGCACAGGCAAAGAAAAAAAAGTAACCAATTCCTCAATTTGGATCCTGCACAAAAAATATGAAAGCACTTGGAAAGTGTATAATTGTTAACAGTTCCAAGAATTCATGCCGGTTCTTCATGTGTCCATGTCTGGTATTCATAGTAGCCATGGTTTGCGAGCTGTTTACTGACACACACACACAGACTGACTATAATTCTGCATGTGCACAATTACCTTTCCAGTGTGTAAAATCAGTTAGAGATTTGGGGGTTCTTGACATTTCATCAGTTACTTTAATTGACAAGAGACGTTCGTCACACTGATGGATATATGCAATATTACAATATATAGGGGGAAAATACTTGCATTTATTGCTATACCGTCCCCTATAAAGAATGGCTTCCCCCGATTGACCTTACTGAACCAAAGATGCTGCAATGAGAGTGTTACACCTAGATATATCCCATGGAGATCATCAATCACCACTCCTCTGGCTACGTCAAAACAAGGGTGAAGTGCAAGGACTGTGGGGCCCTTTACACCACAAACCTATGTTACAAACAGTGTATGTGGTGACCATTATACATACCGTAGTTCCAGATCTAGTAGCCTCTGCAGCATTCATAAGTAAGGATGCATGGCTTCTTCGTACAGATGAAGCCTGCACTGGCCAATATCTATGCAGGTGGTCAGTACCAACTGTTGTGCCCTCGTCCTCACAGTAAAAACAACCGCATATCCCATTCCACTGTTTCATGTTTGTAAGCATTGCTCTCGCTGGTAGATCAACTGCACAGTTCAGCAGTATAGCTCCTGCTTGTATTTTACCAATAGGAGTTTGTACAGCAATGCCTGTGTGTGTGTGTGTGTGTGTGTGTGTGTGCGTGGTCAGCGTCTGTCTCCAGGTCAGAATCTGTTCCTGTTTCCAGCTCAATCTCTGAGTTACTAGACTTGGACAACAGTGAGCTAATGAAGGCCATCAAAACGGCAACTAAGCCTACCTAAGAGTGAAAATAATCGTAGGTCAAAGTACGAAATATGGCACACGTGCGAGCTCTATACGTAATAAATGTACTGACTCACAGTGTTTCTACGTGCAGATTTTGTGACGGTTTACGGCCTATCTGTACTACTATGGCGCAGTACAGACTTCAAGCTATAGAGAGAAGCAAGCGTCCAGGTAAGTTAGCTACTATTTAAAAACAAAACCTCGTCGAGTGTATAATTATACACACGCTACTATTTATATATAACCTGTCTACTGGTAGAATGGGAGGAGGAAGATGAAGGTCACTCCATTATTGATAGCAAAGTTGCTAAACTACAAGAAGGTTCTGATCCTTTTGTACCTGGGGCCGGGTGTGTTGTCAGCTGAAGGATCTCAAGGGGGAGTATTTGGCAACTATCATTTCTGCAGGTATACATGTGCATCTATGATGGCAGATACTAGTAAAATGTCTTGTAATTTCCATCTACACATGTAGGAAGTTGGACTGACTGCTTCAAGGCTCAGAAGCAGTTGGAAGAGAATTATACATGTAGTGCCACAGCCAGTGAGTATATTAAAGCAAGAATGGCTTCATGTAGGCTGGAGTGTCACTTTGTAGATTTTAAGATAGGAATGTGTGTGTACAGCCACCAGCATAAACTAACCTAGTATGAACATGGCTTCATGTGGGCTGGAGAGTCACTTTGTAGATTTGAGATTGTGTATACAGCTGACTTATTTCATGAGTTAATGTAGTAAGCATAAACTAACCTACATGTATGTATACTTATTTAGATACAGAGACTAAATTAAAGCAGGCGAAAAAGGTTGGGTGTGTGTTGTGTTATCTGTGTACATATTAAATGTAGCTAAGCTGCATGCATTCATACCTTTTTTTTTGGTCTAGAAGCCAACAAACCTAAATCCAAGACATCAATATCTGTAATATAGTGTGATCTGTATGTATAGGATACACAGCTATGCTCTATTTCCTCTGAAGGCGAGAGAGGTCACTAACTTGGAAGTGGCTACCTCACTCATGCAGGAAATTTTAGCAGCACCTAAGCACACATCTACCCCTGAAAAAGGTATTATATACATTTCTTAGTAGTGAATTAAACTGTGTGTTATGCATATACAGATGCAGTACCACTAGAGAAGTTTATTGTGTGTGATGCTGCTTCTGCTGATGCTGGTGCAGAACCAAACACTTCTCCTCCCACTCCGGTTAATAGCAAGGAGTCAGCAGACAAGCCTGTAATAAGCCTTACAGACTCAGCATCTAAGCCTGTCTCCCCCACTCTCGTTAAGAAGGAACCACATCTGTCTCCCCCACACTCGTGGGGTCGGGATCCAAGTCTGTGACAGGCCTCACTGACTCATTACTTAAGCCTGACCTTTCCTCGCTCACACATCCAAATAGCCCTGTAATCTCCACTGACCTTTCTCCCCCTACCTCTGAGTCAGGAACCAAGGGCTTATTCTTATCATCTCTCGAGGAGCCTTTTCTACTTCCGCCTAGTTTCCCACCATGGGGCTGCAATGTTCCTGGAGGACTACAGGGGGCAGGAACACACTTTTGGCAGTTTCTACATGCTTCCAATACAGTTATGGATGATATGTCTGAATATGGTGGTTCCACACACTCCAGATCGCAGGATCCAGTAAGCAAAATGCACATGTACTGTGTTTTTGTATGTAGTAAGTACATGTACACAGGGTGTGAGAGATGTAGTTTTGTTGTTAAATTCACGGACACAGATGGCTCTCTCCACTATGACCACAACTCTTCAGCATCTAGGATCAGAGGTCACTTCACTGAAGGAGTACATAATGAGGCACCCAGCAGTAAAGAGGAAAAGGGTGATCTTTGTTTACGTATGTACAATTTGATGGATACAATGTATCTACCTCCTCCCTTTCTTTCTTATGTATATTTTTAGTCTGAAGAGAAAGTTCCACTAGAGGAGAAATTAGCAGCAGAAAAAGGACAAGTCCAAAACAGTATGTTGTATATGTAAAAGTAAGGACACATGTATGGAGGATGCATTACAATCTGCAGTAGGGGCAATATTTGGTGACCCCAATGGAAATGAAGGAATTAATAGAGTAACTCTGCCCAGCTTCACACAAAGTCAAGTGATGGAAACAGTGAGGAAGTACGACACACCAGAAAAGCTGGCTGGTGGACTCCTTTTTCTGTGATGAATTAGCGACAGGTAACTGTACTAAACCAATCATATCTGACATAAAACAACTCGATGAAACTCTGGGCAATAAAATGTAAGTATAAGCATTAATAGGACTACAGCTAAATTTCAGTCACATTTGTTGATCCTTGCAGGCCATATTGACTTCATATATCCAGTATCTGAGGAAGGGAAGAGGTGGAAAGACATCATGCAAGAGACCCTGAACCCCAAGTGTAGGCATTTTCGCCGTGGGAAAGTGCCACCACTTAGATATATGTGACATAGATTCCTCACCTCATATTCAGTTGCGTTGTGTTAATCTCCTCCAGAAGTCCACGCGCATATACGTGTATGCGCGTGCGTATTTTATACTACGCAGTTGCCCCGGAAGTAACACGTAGCTTGTCTTCGAAATACGCGTACTTTCGGGCGCGCGCGGAAAATCGCGAGTGGTAATTGCGCTACGCGCGGACTCGTGAAAAACCACGCGCATATGTTGGCGCTATATTACGTCGTCGCGTACTCAGTACACACGCGCCTGATACACTCCATCACTAGGATCCGCGGGAAGTATTTTACACGGGTAATCCTTTTCCTGCCACGTCTAAAACCGTGAATTGCTATTTTATGAGAGAGCTTTGTAACTATACGCTATATAGCTCTGGAGCTGTGCAGGGCTCAGAGTACGTTGTCATGGAGTGCATTGTGCTGCGAGGCCTATTTGTAATTTTTAAACCCTCTCATGCAACAATAATAACATGTGTAACCCCATAATGAAAGAGATGTAGGCAGGGTTGACGCATGTTATTATTGTTCAAGGCCTCATCCCGTTTTGCTGCATACATACTGCCCTTATCCCCTGTCTTGCTGCATATATACTGCACTGCACACGGGAATGAGAGGCCTTTTGATACAAAATCAAGGTAAATACTTGTGCCAATTCTGTACTAGGCCATAAGGAGGAGATGGAGAAATTGGGGTTTTAGCAATTTTACGTATGTCATTGTAGTGGCGTATTTACCACCTTTGAGTGTGTTATCGTCTATAGAAACACTCGTAGGCCACATTATGTGTCTAAAAGGGTTTATAGCTAGTCCTGTAGCAGTTGGAAGTGTCTGTGGGTCAAACGTTTTCTGATCAGTGATCGAAACCACCTCCTTATTAAATGGGTGTATCCCAGTAGTATGAAATGCTGACATTATGTTCGGAATCGTCATTGCTTTATACCATGCTTTACTAAAGAGAGTCATCAACTTTCCCTGGATTTTTCATCATGTATCTATGACACTCTTCATTCCAGTACACTTAGGGGGCCCTTTGTCCAAAAGTTGTATTAAGTGTGTCGTATTTGGTGGGAGGACCTTTTCCTGTGCTGCTCTCCTGATGAATGATGGATTGTAATGAGTCAACTGACATTGGTCGTGTGGCAGGAGTATGAAAATGGTGGATAAACCAATTTTCAAAAATCTCCCCCGTCATCCACCCGTTGTCACTAAGTCCGTACCTTGTACTAGGTACTTCTCCTTTACTCAGCTCAGGGCTTAGCCCCTTTCTGGAAAAGATGACTAGTGGTGGCAATACATATCCCCCCGCAATTGCACAAGCAAGAACACTAATATTCTTCTTGGTTCCCTAGAACGTGGATGCTTCTGACCTTTAACTCCTACTACTGAGGAAGGTGTGTGCTGCAATGGTAAACCCGTCTCATCACAATTAAAATCTGTGAAGGACGGTCCAGAAGATTGTTGTTGGTTAGTGTGTCCTTTAAAAGGTCAAAGTACTGCGCTCTGATCAGTCGCAATAAAACGGGAATAAGAAAGCTTCTCTACTGTTCTGAGAGTAAGATGGGGATGTCTTCTTCTGAAACTTTCCCACCATCCATTGCTGACAGGACCCTTTTTAATGCCTTTATGTTCAATGATTTGATTAACAATAGCCATAACGTCCATTTTGGTTCTGGCATAGCCCATTAGGGCTGATCCAGTCCAGAAGTGGACAAGTTCTGCCTCCTCTTCATCTGAGAGGTATCGTGTAGGGCCACTGTGAGATGTTTCTTTCACGTTCCCTGTAACTCTATCTGAAAGTGTACTTTTGGGAATATTATACGTCTCAGCAGCTCTACGAACTCCTCTTTAACATCTCTACAGGCCTGTTTCATTTGGTCTGAGTCCAACATTTTATACTCGGAAGGCCTTACCACAGCAAAAGGATGGGTTGAGTGCGTAGAGTGCGAAGAACGAAAGACTTGTTTATGTAAAGGTATGTGCACATGCATCCTTAACCTGCATACAAGAGTAATATGCAATTGATGGAATGAAGCATAGGACCGTTACACTGTACATAAAGAACGAGTCTATAAGGCCAGTACCTATTCCTTTGGCCTAGGGCCCTGCCCTTCACTTTGCCCACAAACAAAATTCAATGTGCAATTGTTTGGCTAACAGAGGAACGCGTTCTGATACCTCAACAAACAAAATAGATCTACTTCTCAAACCTGTAAAATCTTGGCTAACGTTCGTATACTGACATTGCTGCAGACACTCGAAGTGGATAGTTACAGGTCAGCCTCGTGTCTTTCTAGAGTCGCTCCTTTACTGCGCATGCATGGGAAGGTGTGTCCGATATTTGGGCGCGCAAGTAGCCGTAATAGTTGCCCTTTATCACCGCGGCGCGTGGTAGGAACCCGGTAATATGATACACATGCTAGAGTACATAGACTGTTCTTTTGGTAGATGTGGTCTGCTGGCTGAAAATCATGAGATTTCCTAGCCGTACGGCAGTGGATATCAATTGCCATTGTTACGTAATATCGGAAGTTGTTATTTTCGACCGCATAATTCGAGAGTTAGGACGTTCCAGCACTCCAAACTTAGTACACAAGAACAGCTTTAGTAACATTACATTTATCACATTTAATACATTTGACTGTATGCTCTGTAAGACCGTCCGATATTACATGGTGTCCGACTTTCGATAACTTACTCTATCTACACACACTGAGAATACCAAGCACGCATGCCCAAAAAAGGTTTATAGACGACGTACATATTGTTATCACACATACACAAAGCAGATGAAGGAAAACAATTTTATAAAATTGAATTATGATGACTTTTGAGTGTAATAACTTTGAAAGAAGTGTTTCATTTGAGTCATTTTCAGGACACTCTATGGTACTGAGGTGAGGTATTGTGCAATTACTTCTTACATTATTTGTTTTCATTGGTTCATAGAGTTAGCCTCATCTCTTTATAATTCTGCTGACCTGTTTGGGGCAAGCAATTTCTGGGTCATTTGGCATGGCCGATGGATACCAATGGACTTATTGCTCTGATGGTGTAGTCAGTGGAACACTAGATAGTTTAAGGCGGGTTCAATTAGAGGCAACTGATGATGTAGTCAGTATGCATGGTAGATAGTTGAACGAGGGACTCCAATTTGAATCAATTGTAGATAACTGAAGGAGAACCAGCAGTGATCATGAGGTGAGGTGAGATGTGAAGCTGAGTGAAGACAGGGGAGAGTCAAAGCAAGAGTAAGAAATAGTAAGGAACCCAATGTAATGGTTACACATACATGTAGTAATAAATAGAGCCTCTCCCTCCTCCTCCTACTACTCCTCCAGGATAGTTAGTGTACCCTCTTGGTAGGACCTCCAGAGCCCCAGTATTACCCAGAACGCCCCAATGACTACCTCAGAGATTATGGTCATCATTGGTTATATACAACCTTAGACCTGTGCTCATCACTGGCAGCTATAGAGTAGACACAGGAATAGAACGTGGCTAAAAAAAAATTCATATTTGCTCAGTGGTACAGCATTAGGGCTGGTCTGAATTGCTTTTAGGCCAACTCTGCTATTGTCAAATATTGCAAGTATGCTCAACTTCAATGGTGACAACATGCACAACTTCACCTCTTGCACCATTCACAACACCATCTGACACATCAACATTAGCTGTTAGCATCACACGTGCAAGTTTGAGTGTACCATGGAGGCCAGATTGTTTGTCAGATAGGCTGGTAAGACTGGTTTGCCCAACTACTGAATCAATTGCTTTGATGGTATACTGTGCACTTTAGGGGCTAGGCTGTTCAACATGTCAGTGTTCGTGTGTCAACATCTTCATTTAGTCTGTACACATGTAATGCTTGAGTGGGATAGTTAGCTGTGTTGCTATTTCACGGGAGTTCGGAGTTCTAATATTGTCAGCTGTGCAACTGTTTGTTGTAACACAGCACAACAGTTCTGAAAATGCAAGTTCATCTCTCTGTCTGTACTTTAGTCAGTTCATGCATGAGGAAAGGGTCAACCCACAGTGAACCTGAGCCATATAGATGGGCATAGCAATCACTCACAGTACTGAACAATGGAGCTAGCCCAACTGGTGATAACTAGTACATATCTCCAACTGCTAGTATGCTCACACAGCCAAATACAGCATTGTCTGAAACACATTTCATATCTTACAGTCTTTTGTACAGTGGCGCGTTGGGGCCATTCACCGAATTGAGAAATCACAGAAAAAAGAATTGCGAATTGCGGATTTATTCGTGCATGACGTCATTAAGGTTGGCAATAATTGCGTGGGCGGAGATGTTGCGGAATGACGGCGCAGGCGGCTTATTGTACTACATTCCGTTGCGCCAGTAGCGTGATGCCGATTTTGTTGCGCTAAAATGATCTTCTATGACAGAACAAATTTTTGTTTTTCCCGCTAGAACCGCCCCATTTCTGGCTTGGGCATGCGCAGTAGGGTGTCATTAGTAAAAATCTGGTAAGGTCAAAGGTTGAACGACACAAATGTTTCAGACGGCACCGCCCCAAACTCCGCCCCTTCAACTCCGGTGGATGATCAGGTGATCAGTATTTTTGTAACACGTATTGTAGTATTTTTAGAAAATCTGGCAAGGTCAAAGGTCAAACGTTTCAGACGGTACCGCCGCAAACTCCGCCCCCCTCCAATGACTGATCACGTGATCCGCATTTTCAAATCTTCCGTTTTCGGGAGCTGACAGAAAGAAACTGAACAGTGGAATGGATTCCTTACTACCTTCCGGTGAGTGTATAGCTTGTAACAGTGTGGGGAGGTATCCGTGGGGAGTGAAGGGATAAATATGCAGCACCCCTCTGGTGCACTTCCGCTTCTCTGTGGATGTGCTTTTACATCTTCTACATGTGTGTTTACTGTACACGTAAACGCGCTGATGCGTTGTGTGTATGAGGGAGACACGCTTTTCTTTTGTGTTCGTACCTTTTCATGCATGGATGGCATGTGAACCTACACGTAGTACGTATATATACGTTCATGTCAGCCTTTGCTGACCTTGGAAGCACCACACAGACGCCTTCAGCATCACCTTCCTAGGTGTTATGGGTGAGGCTAGTGTGGTGTATGTGTGTGGGTGTGGGTGTGTGGGTGTGGGTGTGACGCACATTTTCTCAGATGCCGCGGTAATGTTACACATTGAAAGGAAGATACACGCAACACTGGTTATACCTGGAGTGAAGTAGCTCAGGCCTTTGCTAGTAAGTCGTACAACAATATGGAGGAAACTGCAAGAGGTTGGTATTACAATGGATAAGTATAGTGACATTTCTGACGCCAACTTAGACCAGCTAGTAGGCCAACTCCAATTACGCCATCCTAACTGTGGACAAGTTTTACTCCGCAGCATGTTACAGGCACAGGGTGTTTGTGTTCCACGACAGAGACTTCGGGACGGCATACATAGAGTTGATCCTGAGCGGTGCAGTAGTCGCTGGAAACAAGAGATTAAACGTCGAACGTATTGTGTTCCTGGTCCCAACTCGCTATGGCATATAGACAGCAACCACAGTCTGATAAGGTGGCGAATCGTTATCCATGGCTGCATAGATGGATATTCTCGGTTGATTTTGTACCTAGCCTGCGCCGATAACAATAAAAGTGATAGTGTTAGGTATCTTTGTTACAGCAACTAATGAGTATTGTGTACCTTCTCGGGTTCGCTCGGACAAAGGGGGTGAAAATAATGGTGCATGTGAGTATATGCTTCGAGCAAGAGGGACAGGAAGGCACAGTCATATTGCAGGAAAGTCAACTCATAATCAACGAATAGAACGTCTCTGGCGTGATGTGTTTCGATGCGTGACTAGCACATTCTACACCTTGTTTTATTTCATGGAAGAAGTTGGGGATTTGAACCCTGTATGTGATATTGACTTATTTGTTCTCCGTATAGTCTTTATACTTAAAGTAAATCAAAGTTTGTTTGAGTTGAGGAGCAGTTGAAACATCCATCCACTACGCACTGAGCGCAATTGGTCACCAAGGAAGATCTGGACAAATGGAATGATTGATCCAGCAAACCAGGGTCTAACAGCTGTGCGTGATGTGTCTGGTGATCGTGGCTCAGTGTCTGGTGTGCTGGATTAGACCTGGGTTTGACTCCGGACGGATCTTTGTCTTTCTCATTCCCTCTTGATCGTCTTGGCCTGTGTATTGCAGACAACAAACTTAATAGGACTGAAGGTATGTGTATGTGTGACTTGGTCTACATATAGTGGGTGTGTTTTCAATAACAGTATTGCTGTAGCAGCATTTATTGAGTTAAAGTATTTTCATCCTACAGTATACACAGTTAAGATGACCACACATCTAAGTAAAGCCCTTGAAGAAGACAATGAGAGACTGGGTGGCAGTAGAAAGACCCCTAATGTCCAGGCTAAGAGATTGAAAAAACGGAAATCAAATTCGTTGAGGTACTATTACTTGTACTATATGTGTCATGCAATTTTTCATGCATGCTTTTCCCTGCCCCTCCCACAAAGAAAACCTCCCTTCTCTTTCCCCCTCTCCTCTCTCTCCTCTTTTCTCTCTCTTTTGTCATAAGCCTTAGTGAGTCTGCGTGGTTATCTGCATTTTGTCGTAAGCCGTGCATTTTTATCTGTGTATTTTGTCATAAGCTTGTATTGTCTAGTGAGTCTGCGTGGTCTCTCTCCTCTTTTCTCTCTCTCAGCCAAGTGCCCCCCAGCCCCCCTTCGGCGCCTGGTCTACCCATTCTATTCAGCATCAGTGTGCGCAAAAGTAGAACGAAGGATAGAAGAGAAGAAAAGAGAAGGAACGAAGTGCAGAAAAAATGGAAATCAAATGCATTCGTTGAGGTACTATTACTATTTTATCATGTACTATATGTGTCCAGCAAAGACATGCAAAGACATGCAATTTTTCATGCAGACATGCAATTTCTCATGCAAAGACATGCAATTTTTCCAGAGTCCAGAGAGAGATTAGATTAGACTGGCGCTTGAAAAAAGTATGAACAAGACCGCCAAGACCGGACATTACCCTGCCAGTAGCATATTATTAGAGGGTGTTAGGGTTCCCTTCTCATAAACCATGGCTACTACTAGCCAATGCTGTGCATTGTAGGCGAGCGGGAAAGACTACTATATGCGCATGCGTGCACTGTGTGGTGGCATGGGTTTCCAAGGTGGCTGGTGAAGGAGAGGTTGGTGATAGGATTAATGGCCGCATGTGACTGTCTCTGTCTCGTTGACGCCTCTCTTCAGGTGTTTCAGCAGCAAGTCTATGCTGTTGACTGACCCGAAGTCCATGCAGTCGTGCCTCTCTCTCATGTTGCGTTTCAGTTTCAAGTCGCTGCTGTTGATTAACTTGAAGATTCAGTCTAACTTGCGTCTCCCGCTCCTCAGCCATTTCAGCACTGCGTCTGTCAGTACGCCGAACACGGCGTCGGGATAGGCGTTCTTCAGCTGTCTTTAACGCGAGATGCTGCCTTCTACGAGCTCTGACCCTCGCTAGCCGTTGCTCGAGGGCCTCCTCACTTTCCTGATCCCTCGCTTTTTCCTGGTATAGTGTTGTCATATCATTGCCTGAGATTGGCAAGCTCTTTCACTCGGTTTCTCGTACATTTCTCTTAGAGTCTCTGTTAAAAAGCCTGACCGGAACTGGTCTGAGCCGGTCTTACGTTTGCGCGTTGCGCGTGTTTAAATCGACCAATCAGATTGTGTAGAGCAACGCCCGTACATATATATATATATATATATATGTGGTCTGTCCACTTGCACACAAGTAAGAGAGATCTTTGTAACATGACACAAACCCACCATAGCTTCAGGGTGGTTCAAGCACATCGAACCTAAACGAATATTTATATTATGACAATGAACTCGAACCTACACAAATATTTAATATTTCATACATTATGACAATAAACTTAGGACAACACACTCACTACTGGCTTGTACTTAGGACAATGCACTCAGTCACTACTTGCTTCTACTTGCACACTTGCACAAGGATTCTTCACTATCTCCACATTCCTGGTAAGATGGGTTGGTGGTAAATGTTGATGTATCCATGTAGCTACGTGTAAGTTTCTCAGGGGCCTGTAGTGTTCTATGGCTTTTCCATTCTCAAACAGGTGTAGCAACCCTGATTTGCATTTGTCCGGTTGGGGGCCGAGCGGTTTTAAGAAGAGGTAATGGTTCAATATTAGCCATGCAAACACAATTGTGAGCTCATTCAACACAGGTTGATGGCCCAAGCCATGAAGCCATGACATTGGGTCAATCAGAAGCAGGATATCTTGCTTACAATCATACATTGCTACACAGCACTCCCCTGCAAAGCATATAGCAGGAACCATTGCATTGTTGTTGGGGTGTCTTTGGGCACATATAAATTAATGTACTACCGCATAGCCAACAATCTGGTCAAACATTGTCGAAGTACTCATCCACGTCTTGCCTTCTATGAAGGCAATTGATCTAGCGCCTTTTCGCGCGAATTCGCACAACACTGACCATGCCCCTTTTTGCATACGTTAATTAAGCTTTACCATCACACCAATTTCCACATTTAGTGGAGATTTTGTTAGTGAGATACAGTATTACCTAACTGAGGCTATTTGACAAGATTTACATTGTTTTATCACAATGTTGATCATTGGGGTATTAAGCTTTACCATCACACCAATTTCCAGAGCTTTTGTTAGTGAGATACAGTAATGCTTGCCTGAGGCAAGATTTACATAGTTTACAGAGATTTTATGACAATGTTGATCATTGGGGTTCACACCAATTTCCACATTTAGTGCAGCTTTTGTTAGTAAGATACAGTAATGCTTGTCTGAGGCAAGATTTACATGGTTTACAGAGATTTTATCAAAATGTTGATCATTGGGGTATTAAGCTTTACCACCACACCAATTTCCACATTTAGTGGAGCTTTTAAACCAGGTAGCAATAAGGGGACGAGTGGGGTTGCTGTTCCGTGGCTGCTCCTGTTCAAGTGTCACTGCACGTTCCACACGTCGTTGCAGTTGTGTGAAAAAGGGAGTGAAATGTGGTCATGGTTGCAGATGTAAGAACTGCTCAAATTCTGTCATTCCTGTAGCAAGTGCACCAGGTACACAGCAAGAAAGCCCCATAGAGCTGGTTGAAGTTGAGGAGGAGGAACTGCTGCATGATAGTGTACTCAGAGATGCGTATGGTGAGGAGTGTGTGCAGGGGGGTGGGGGGGATGATGATGAGTTTTTTGATTCAGAACGTGCAGGTAGTGATGACGAAGAAGGGGTAGAAGAGGAAGAAGACCTGGACGAAGACTACGCCTGAGCATTACAGTCTATTGTATGTGTATTGCTTTGCAGGAACTGGCAATATCAAACTCTTGCTGTGTAAAATGCGCTGGACGCTGTCTTTTCCATGACTGTTCCTCTATACACAGCTTGAGGCACATTTCATACTTATATCTCAATTGTCGTGATAACGAATACTAAAGTAAATGAATGCAGTGAAGTGCAGAACCTTCAGCGCTGCATGGACTGAGCAGCATAAACATGCTTAAGACTTCAAAAGAGAAAGCTAAGAAACAGCTTGTTGCTAGGAGCAGACTCCCTTTCCAGGCCCGGCATAGGCCACAAATACAGACAGGGGCACCCATGTATATTGGTCAGCGACCTCTTACTTCCCAGTTTGGGGGGCAGCGTGCATTCCCTGTCCCTGTAGGAAGAGAGGATACTCAACCATTGAAGGTTGAATCCACCAGTTTGGGTCCCTGTTTCCAGTGTGGGAAGCTTGGGCATTATAGAAGGGCCTGCCCTCTGCTGTCCGGCACTAAGTAGCACTGGGGAATGGTTTACGGTATTTGTGACTGTGTAGTTCGTATATCTGCATATTCTTGTGTTTTGTATGTTGCTGGGCATGTATTGTATTTCTTGATGTGCATTTGTTGAGCTGCTAAAGTGCTAGTTTGTGTGGGTTGCTTGCTGGGCATGCATTGTATTTGCTGACGATCATTGTTAGGCACCTAAAGTGCTATAGTGTGTGTTTTGATTAAGGAAGACATGATCAGAACAGCCAAATAGTTCAGTGATAAAAATTTAATGCACCTCATATATAATTGTGCAGAATTAGCACTTCATACCTATATACATATGGACTGTACCTGGCTTTCTTAAGTGTCTCAACGAATGTTTGACGAAAGATACTTGAGATGATTTCCAATCTCTTAGCCCGGACATTAGGACTGCCACCCAGTCTCTCATTGTCTTCTTCAAGGGCTTTAATGAGCTGTGTGGTCATCTTAACTGTGTATGCTGTAGGATAAAAATACTATAACGCAATACTGTCACTGAAAACACACCCACTATATGTAGACCATACACATTCAATTTACCTTCAGTCCATCCTTTTTTTTCTGAGATTCAGCTATGTAAGGAGATTCCATTAAGCTAACGACCTACATAAAATACATCACCTTGTCATTACCTTGTATAATATCATCAGAGAATTGGACTCGATGTAGAAATGAGGGGTATAACTACCATTCAGGCAGAGGAGGTAGTCGCCTCCCCGTTTTTTGACCTTATACAGAACTTATGAAGCTTTGCTGTGAGCGAGCAGCTAAACATGTAAAAGGCTAGGGCTAACAAAGAGCGAGCAACAGCACAAGCATGCAACAGCCAACCACAAGTGAGAGTGCAAGCAGCAAAAGTTATACTAGCATTGAGGCAGACGAGGCCACTTGTCGTCTTTTTTTTTGGTGTCCTTATGAACAAGTAATCGCACCGAAAGCGTGAAAAAATAGTGTGGTGTGGGATAGACGCACGATGAAAGCACAGGCATGTGTGTCCACGCTAACTAAAGTCACATACAAGTACTACTTGCAGCACTGCACACTGTACCTGCTCACACATTAAGCGATCATATGTGCATGTGCATATATGTAGACTAATGCCTCTCCTGAGACTCATTTCTAGTTACGCTCCTGAATAGAGAAATGGTTCAAACTCCCACATGCAGCAGCTGTACATGCAAGTCTTTTTAGATGCTATACATGGTAAGACTGACAATGCTACAGTGACATGCAGAAAATTGCTTATTTCTCCCTCCTCCTCATCATTATCAAACAGCCTGCCTCAAAATTGGCACTTGCTTACTGTTTACTGTGAGACTACAATACGCATGCACATCTGGTTAACAATACGGGGGGAGTACAGGATAATGGTACACAACAATCATATTATTGACACTGGTATTTTCACATTTTAACTGTTATGTGCTGGGCAGAGCTTCACTAAATAGATGAACTCAAATGTTACATTGAACCTCATTAGTTATTACATACACGTACAGTCCACAACATATGGTTATCTGTTTAGCAAGTCTTACCTTTTTAAGACATTCCTCTTTACACTTCACTATTTCTCGCTCCTTCTTATTCATTTTCTGTCGTGACCTTTCATCATTTACTCTAATGAAGTGAATACATATACAGAAGACTACTTATACATGACCGCACCCATCAATGTGCACAGGAATATGTGTATGTGTGTTGTATGTGCATGCACACATGCACGCACCACACTTGACTAGTCCTATACTTTGGGGGAATTGTACTTTTCAGTGTGTCAGTAGACCTTCTGTGTAGAGATGGTGCCGACACATCTACCTCAGAACTAACGAATACTAAAGTAAATGAATGCAGTGAAGTGCAGAACCTTCAGCGCTGCATGGACTGAGCAGCATAAACATGCTTAAGACTTCAAAAGAGAAAGCTAAGAAACAGCTTGTTGCTAAGAGCAGACACCCTTTCCAGGCCCGGCATAGGCCACAAATACAGACAGGGGCACCCATGTATATTGGTCAGCGACCTCTTACTTCCCAGTTTGGGGGGCAGCGTGCATTCCCTGTCCCTGTAGGAAGAGAAGATACTCAACCATTGAAGGTTGAATCCACCAGTTTGGGTCCCTGTTTCCAGTGTGGGAAGCTTGGGCATTATAGAAGGGCCTGCCCTCTGCTGTCCAGCACTGGTTTACGGTATTTGTGCATGTCTTGACTGTGTAGTTCAGTGATAAAATGCGCCTCATATATTAATTGTGAAGAATTAGCACTTCATACCTACATATGGACTGTACCTGGGCTTTCTTAAGTGTCTCAACGAATGTTTGACGGATGATTTCCGTTTTATTCAATCTCTTAGCCCGGACATTAGGGGTCTTGTCTTCTTCAAGGGCTTTAATGTGTTTCGGTGGTCATGCACAGCACGTGCTCCTGGTGACACTAGGGAGTTCAGGAAATACGCAAGTGTATTGTCTTTGAATCCATATACAGTTAACATCGGCAGACTATTTACTTTGATGGTCCTTTATTCACTTCAGGTTGTAAACAATGATGTCCTAATATGGGAAAGTTCATATTCCATAGCACAACTCCAAATGCTTCCTGCTAATCTTGCACCAAAGCCCTGCACCCTTACCAACCTCTTGTCCCATGCATGTAAGTGGGTGTAGTTTACATCCTCACAATATCTTTTCCAATATCAACCTTCTATTCCCAGCTATACATTTGTCTCCTTTAGCCACCACTCTGATGTGTGGGTTTACATATGTAAATGTGTGTGTGTTTCAACAATAGCTCTTGGGAAGAGACAGAAAAACAGATGTTTCTTACATGACCCGTTGTATCCTCTCCAACAGGCCCTTTACATATGGCATGTAGAGAAGCCTGGGTTTTTCGGTTGATGGTGGCTCAGGGACCATAGTTGTGTTGCTGGTGTTGGGTGCAGTTCTGGAAGATCTATTCAAGTTCAGTGAGATGCCTGTCCCTGCCAATCAGAGATAAAAAGCTCGAAACAGCTTTCATTAGTCCTCACTCGATCATGTATATACATAAATATTCTCACTCCCCAGGTTATATTGTTTCACAACTAGTGGCTTGAGGATAACTACCTCAAGTGACATGTGAGACTGCAATGATTCATGTATTGGAATATATGATGACATACATGCATGCACCACATGGGATTGTTTTTAGAGTTATGGCTTTTTTTCTAGGCAATATGCCACCTAGTGTGTGCATCCATTACTCCAATTTGGATTTTACTGTTTTATGAAGTGCGCACATTACCACCACTGTAGTAGTACAGGTAGCCCCAAGGGTTGCTCTACAAATTTGCTTCCGTGCTTTTTTTCAAGGCTAGCTATACATGTAACTCTGCAGACCCATGCACCACTTTACGCTGCACATTAATTAATTGCTGTAGGTGATGACCACGATACAAATGTATGTATATACATGTAAATCCTATGGATCAACAACACAATGTAGACCTAAAATAGCAGAGTCCTTGCATGCTTTGCCACTGTTATTTGATATGGTGTATTGTGTGTGTGTGTGTGCGTGTGTGTGTGTGCGTGTGTGTGTGTGCATGTGTGTGTGTGCGCGTGTGTGTGTGCGTGTGTGTGTGTGCGTGTGTGTGTGTGTGTGTGTGCGTGTGTATGACCAACACCTTTATACCTATGATGCAGCTACATATATATATATATATATATATACATACATGCCTCATTGGAGATGTGCTGGGACAGAGAGGAAATTCAACCAACCCCACCAGTCTTACAAGTAAATATAAAATATAGGAAATTTAGAGGAGTGTATGGATTTGTCTGTTAAGTTACATGTGTGTTCACTCTCTGTTAATAGCATGTACATTTTACCATATTTATCTGTGCATACCCTCTTCCCCAGGCTTTGTGTACATGCATGCTTATTCTGAATTGTGACTGTGCCAGTGAAGCTCTGGGGTTCTAAGGTCACAAGTTGCTACAATTGATTGCACATGGAGGGAGAGCCTGGGGACAAGTCTAGAGAGTGTACATGTTATGTGATGCTATTGTATTTCCATGCAGCATGAAAAGAGGAGAAAGTGGCTGTGAAGGGATTTTTAGTGACAGAGTCTGCTGATGGGCAATACTCAGTCTCGGAACTGCTGGAGATACCCGAGAATCTCTACTACGCCTACAAGTGAGTCAATAAGATTTAGCATGAAATGTACATGTACAAATATCATTCTAGACGATTAATTAAAATGTACCGATGATCTGCCACTCTAATCAGGACACCCTGAGGTTAGAACGCTTCACTGATCACGACGCCTTGAAGTTAAGACATTTCACTGATCAGGTCACCCCGAAGTTAAGACACCTCACTGATCAGGACACCCCGAATTAAGACACCTCACTAATCAAGACACCCTGAATATAGGACACCTCACTAACAAGGATGCACTGAAGCTAGGACACCTTGATGACCAGGACACCTTTTACTGCCCAAATTTGTGTACATATTCAACCCCTGAAATCAGGACACCTCACTAGTCAGGACACTTTCTTTTGCCAGATTTGACTTGTACCACTGTATTCTCTCCCAGGGAGATTTGACAGGAGGTGTCCTCCTTGGTAGTACTAGATCACGATAATCTCACCAAATTACCTCGGTTCGTTCTCTGTCTCGCCCTCGCCCTCTTGCTCCTCGGGGCGTCCGTTGCCATCTGATATGAATATACGGAGTGCTAATAGTGAGACTACTGTCTCTGGGGGTTCTGGGTCCGTACAGCAGCAGTTGTTTCCACAAGTACACCTAAGGAGGGTGAGGCAGACTATCCAGTGCATTTTTTTTGGACGATGTGCACTCTCTCTTTCTGTGTCTGTCCCAAACAAATCACAACAGTATTCTTTCGACCATGTGGAATGTGAAAGGCTCGAAGAGGAGCTTAGTGACGCACAATACAGCCTGGGAATCGAGATGGGGCGCAAACAAAGTGACATTGTTCAAGTTTCCAATGGCATTTACGTGCACGTCTACCAGAACACCTTGATATGCAGCAATGTAAATTTAGAAACAGCCCGAAGGTTTTTCACATTTCACAATGCTGTAGAAGACCTGCCCGAATCAGTTATAGACCTCAAAGCTTTCCACTACGGAAATCCGTATTCTCGGTGGAGAGAATACGGAGGTCGACCAACCTATGTATTCATGGGAGATTGAGCAAGAGCTTGCATGGTCGTGGAGCGAGAATACGTGGTCGGCTCGCCTCTTCCATTCGATTAAGAGTATCGAGGCATTTCGTGACATCAGTTTACATGCAGCATATGAATGGACAGCAAGTAACTATGAGAACAGAATAGGGAGCCTGTTCCCGAAAACAGTATTTTTGAAGATTTGTCCATTTCACGGGATGACGGACATTCTTATGATTGCTAAAAGAGTGGCTCTGGTCAGGGTTACATATCCACAAATACAGCATCACATATGCTGTGTGGAGGTGGGAACCTCCAGGCCTCCTGCTTGCAGCGTCGTAATTGGAGGGGTGACGAAGGTATGGCCCCAAAAGTTTGGAGAGCTTCTGGCCAGTATGAATTTTTTTGGAGCACTACACCACGTCAACAACATGGAAACTGTTCCAGAAAATGTATCATTCACAGCATACGGAATGCTTGTAATCAGGAGCATCAGCTTCATTCTATTAAGAATGGTCGTCAACAGGAGTGGGTCCCACGTGTACTTTCTACATGAAGGTGGATGTTTGGATATGGGCCAGGGATTACAGCTCATTGCCAACTCCCTGAAAGAAGTTCAACCCTAGGTTTAGAACACATAATATACATGAGAAATCACACACATAGCACTAACATGTATATAAGTACTTCTTTCCAATCCAATGTATGTTTCACTTATATGTTTTTACCATTGCACTGAAACCAGTTAGGTGTAAAGGTAAATGAATGAGCTACTTCAAAGGACAAAAGGTCTTACTATTACAAGTAAATCAAAAATTGAAAATGGAATATAGGGCTGGCCCACTGAAAAGCACAAGAGACGAGATCAGACAGTGTCTACATAATTACATGTCCGAGAAAATCAATGACACCATGCAGCCCTATATTGTCGCAAGGGGAAAGTGCAATGTACTTCAGAGTGGCAGCTGTGTGTGCATATAATGCGATAATTCATTGATTTTCTTGGGCAGGGAATTATGTAGACACTGTCTGATCTTGTCTCTTGTGCTTTTTGGGGCCAACCCTATATTCCATTTTCAATTTTTGATTTACTTGTCCCCACTCTTTTTGTGCTCAGTAATGATATTAGTGCTTGCTTCAGCATGACCTTATCATTGGAGGGAAAAATGGCTGACTCACGTAGGAGCGTACAATGCTGGCTCTGCAACGGAGAAGTTTCAGAGAAATTCCCACAAAATTTGACCCCTTCATTATGTGTTAGGTAAGCTGTGTCATTTGTACAACGAATAAACTTACAAGCGAGTTTGGGCACAGACAGACTGACTACAGTAACCTTGCTGCACATGCACGCCGAGGGTAATTAAGTGGTTAACATTAATGTGAATACTGTATGTTGCAGGTTGCTTGTCATAGGCAGGATGTAGACAGCCTCTCAAGTGGTATGTGGCCACCCACGTACACTTAGTTCTACTAAGTTTGTGACTAAGTTAACCACAGAGTCCCCTACAACAACAGTGCACTTAACCATCTTGCAAGGCACATACCAAAAGTGATATTGCCACCAACCCACATCCAAAAATACTTCTCAGCTCAATGCCCGTGGTGGGTGTGTATGTGCAGCTGGCCCCACTAGCGTGAACAAGGAAATAAAAAATTTAGGAAATTTGAAGTGTATATAGGGATTGCATAAAAATGAAGAGAGACAAGATTGGGACACAGACATGCTATGTACATCAACATACCTTTTAGTACATTGATGTATATAGCATGTCTATAGGCAGAGAGCAACACACTGTCTATAGGCAGAGAGCAACACACTGTATGCGTATGCAGTATTCTGACAGTTGAAGTAGCACAAGAATCGTCAACATCTCTGTCTTTTGTTATGTAGTACTAAGCGCTTTTAGTTGCTATATAAACCAATCGTCAACACATTTCTCTATTATCAAGCAGCCAGTTCACTGCACCTATTAGTTGCTACGCGCTAGTTGCTAAGCGTTTGCGCATGCGGCGGCAGATGTAATGACGTCATTAACGAGTACTCTGTCATTACGTAATCGGTTTATTATATGACGCATGCTGCGTACAATGTATGTACTCTGCACATACATATTATGTAATCACTATACCATGTTTTCAGCATCTTCTTATTCTTCTTCTTGAAGAAGCATACCTCAATAACCATAAAATCAATGAAGTTGAATCTTTGCATGTGGAAATATATCATTACGTACTGGGGAATAGAGGTATAATATAGTTAACCCTTGTAGTTAACCCTTGTAGTTTTTGTACTACTGATCATTATCTCTCCCAGCAATGTACTATGAATGAGAATAACTAATGAGCAAAACTCAGCAACCATGGTAACCATCAACCTGAAATTCAGCATGTGTAGAGATATCATCGCTAATAGCAACATAACAAAAGCATATGTTGTTAACCCTTGTGATTCTTCTAATACTGATGTAAACACTCCTCTCAATGCAATACATGTATACATGTGGCAAAAAAGTAAAAAACACTTTTTAGGCTATTACACACATTTTACATCACAACACAACCAATTTTTGTATACTGGTTATTTTTTCTCACTTGATATCATTAAAAGTGAAATAAACTTCAAATTGAAAGTGAAAATGAAGAATATCCTTATATATGGTTTTCAATGGGGATAGGCCATAGCAATCCCTATATACACAGGTACTACCGCTTGCAAAACTGCACCCAACACCAGCAACACAACTACGGTCCCTGATCGAGCCACCATCAACCGAAAAACCCAGGCTTCTCTACATGTAAAGGGCCTGGCTGATAGGATACAACAGTCTTGTAAGAAACTTGACTGTTTTCAGATCAGACGGCAAACTCAGACAACTGTTGACACAAGTCAAGGCTGCAACTGCATTGAAGTATACTCTCCATAAGCAGTATGCACCTCCCGGGAGGCAGCTGTATGTCATGGTCACTTGGCCTTTGTTGAGTCTACTGTGCATCTAGAGGTACCAGTGTTGTTATCTCCTCACTTCTGTTCCTCTTTTGCCACTGTATCCCCACGGCCAAGATCCTATCCCTGCTCAGCATTAGCAGCACATTTGTATGGCTGGCCAATAGATTCAAATGACTGCAGCTTCGTAGAACTGCATATGTTTTATGTGTCTTGTAAACTCACCCCACACATTGATGAGAAAGACAGAACATACAAGATATAGCTATGTACATGAAAAAAAAACATATCTGGTGGGGCCAGACAAGCTGCTAAGCGATCCCTGGACAGCGCTGTTTCGAGCTTATTAGCTCTCATCAGCAGGGAATACGCACAGCTTGTCTAGCGCACCACCGGTTTATATACACAAGGCGCACCAGAACACTAGTGGTTCAGCGGTCTCAGAACTAATGAGATTCATACCCCACATCATTACCTACATAGTGCCTGCCATGCCTAGAGCAATAAACTGGTCAAGGCCCCTAACTCAAAAACATGTACATGTATATAGCATACACCGATGAGGTGGGGCTCATGGTTCAACCCACAAGTATGAAGACAACTGCAGACAGTGCTCACTCAGTTGCATCCAACATATTGTTTCAAGAACTATATATAGCAACATCAGTTTTAGGATGCAACTGAGGCAACACTGTTTCGGCCTTGTTGGGCCTCATCAGTGCAGTGTAGTCTCATTGGACCCACTTTCACTGACAAAATACAATAGTGTTAGGGGCATAGGATGGGGGCATAGAACACTAGCAACTCATGTATAGGACTCAACAGCATTCAGGAAGACAGTAGTAGCATAAAAGGAGGATCGTGCAGCCATGTAACAGTTGCTGTGCTGCGGGAGGGTTACTAGTCCTATGCACTGCAAGTGTGGGTAGAGGAAGGGAGAGGGGCATAGAATGGAACATTGACTATACAGTGCTCAAATAAAGGGTCTAATAAAATTGGAATTGCTGGAAAACTAAGCATTTCCAGCTAAATCTATGAGAGTTGCACACACACGCACGCACGCACCATGGGCATTTTCCGCAGGCACTTAGTTCCGTAATTAGAGTGTACCGTAAATACATGAAATGTTTCCTTCTCCTAGCAACGCTGCATAGCAACGCAGTTTGCTGAACAAACGTAGCGGGAACGAACTCATGCAAAAAACCTAACTAAACGCAACGATACGTACTTATAACAGGCTAACTGTGCCTCGTTCACTTCCTTGCGCAGACACCAAGGCGCCCTTCTGAAACTGCGGCTGCTATTTCTTTGAACTATCGGGCGCGAACATAATAAACTGTATGCACAATATCGCGGCTCTCAAGCAATTTATTCACTCTAGCAGTTCGTAATACTATCGTAGGAAAGCAGCTCTTTGACCACAGGTATGCATAATGTTGGGCAACTTTTTCCCCTGGAAGTTACTGTAGTGATAATTGTGGTCATGAATTTACTACAGATACTATGGCTCAGACCACAAACACACACAATGAGGCTTTGGCTAAGTTGTGTAGAGTGTGTGGGCAGTTGTTGAGCGCTGCAGGGAGAAGTACCTACTGCACTAAAAGTAGTCAATCTCGCCTGAAGTCAGTATTTGGGATCGAGAGTGAGCATGATGACCCCCAGGTGCATCCACAGAGATACTGCCATCGCTGTCGTGGTGTGACCTACCACACAGGAAAGAAGGAGGGGGGGTTGTACAAGCACCACACAGAGGTGTTTAGGTGGTCTCCACATACAGATGAAGGGTGTCAGATCTGTCGACATGTTAAACAGTTAGCTAAGGGAGGGAGAAAGAAAAAAACATCCAAGAGACACATAGGCCAGCCTCCAGCAGAGGCTAGTGCTATGCGAGTACTATTTAAGCACACTCAGAGAGTTGCTCCTCCACAACTATGTCAGAACCCTCTGGAATATGCAAGAGAGCAATCTCTCCCTCTCACACAACTGACATGTCCTATCTGTACAGACGTTGTAGACAGGCCAGTTGAACTCACTTCATGTTCCAGCATTGTATGCTGTGAGTGTCTGTGTCAGTGGCTGAGTACTACTGAGAATACTAAATGTCCCTGCTGTTACTTACAAGACTGCGACACAATTAAGCAGCCCACACAATTCTTTCTCAGCATCCTGGGACAGGTAGAGATAGTCTGCAAGACGTGCAGGGAAAAAGTGAAGATGGAAAACCACGCAAATCATTGCTGTGCATCACATGATCAACCAGGTACATCAATGTCTCTATCTGGAGTTGAAGCAATCCTCAGCAGGGACTTCAACACACCACTGACTCCTGTTGAAGAACAGCTCCAGAGTAGCCTTGCTAGGAGATCACTGTCTCAGAGCACTCAGCCATTACTGCGCATTAAAACAGGAGGGCAGGTAGGTATAATTTACACACCATATAATACGTATGCGCTTATACAACATAACAATATGCAGCCCATGACCCTCATACCCGTACCAAGCCCAAGGGTGGGCAGTGAAAAGGCGAGCCAGCGAACTAAGCACAGATGGACAGCATCAATGCAGCTTGTTCGTGAGTTCATCAATGGAGGCTCATCTACCACTCAGTTTGTAGATGAGACCAGGAGTCGTTCCACATCAGAAAGAGATGCAATACTGGAGCAGCTGCAAGGGGGAATGAAGGTAATGATACCCCCAAGTGACAGTCTAGCCATGAAGGCAGACGTCACACTCCCGTGGAGCAAATTACGAATTATAAGGAGGTACATCAGCTTTGCACATTACATTCTGAGCTTACATGCACATGTCCTGCATGTGGCAGGTGCCTTAAGGTATGGGGAGTACAGGTGGCGTCAGAGAGCAAGATGAGAAGGGAAGCATCAAGTCTCATTGGTGAAAACATTGTTGCCGAAATTGCACCCTTCTCACCGGCACCATCTGTCAAGGATGGCTCTGAAATCAGGCCATCCCCATTTGTTTATGTCCCACGTCTTTGGGAGAAGATCCAGTCTATACTTGAGTTGAGTAAGAACTACATGGATATGGCTACCACAGATAAAATAACAATAATATATTTTCCCATACTAGAGCAAATCAACTGACCTGGCATGATGGCGTGATACCGGAGGGGGAAGTGTGGTTAAAAGTAGGTGGGGATAAAGGTGGGGGAAGTTTCAAGATGTCTTTTCAAGTCGGGAATGTCGCCACACCCAATTCCCCCACGAACACCTGTGTATTTGCCATCTATGAAGGGCATGACAGCATCAACAACCTTCACGTATGTCTGGACCACTATAGGGAGCAAATCACCGAGATAACAAACTCAACATGGAGGTTGGTATAATAACAGCAGCCACTATTAGCCAAAGTTTAATGTATGCACTATGTTTCAGGGGTAAGTCAGTACGAGTGTTTATCTTTGGTGACTACGACTTCCTGACCAATATATATGGTCTGTCTGGGGCATCAGGTAAAGTATGAATGTCCTCCATTACAACAAATTATAAAACACACACATCACAGGCCGGCACTGCTGTCTCTGGTGCTTAATCAAGGCACAAGAGCTACACACTGACCCATGTCAGCGTGCCCCTGTACAACTTCGCACCTGCGAATCAATTATAGAAGATCATGAACGATTCAGGCAGGATGGCAGCAATATAAATAGGGCCAAATTTTTCAATAACGCCATTGGACACCCTATTTTCCCTACTATCCCCATAATGCAAGTAAGAAAATAAGATACATAAATGTGGTACAGGTAAAAATAGCAAATGTGTTTTCGATAGGTATGCCCTCCAGGCCTTCATATAAGCCTGGGAATATTTGTTCGGCTATTCAATTTACTGGAAGAGGCCTGCACTAAACTGGACCTGAAAGTTGTACTAACAAATGCTGGGGAAGGAGCTTCATATAAGCAGTACGCTGAGGCCATAAGCAAACAGACAGACTTGAAGGAAGAGCTTCAGAGAGAGAAAAACCTAATAGACGGGCTAGAGCAAGTTGGGCTTGTTGTCTCATTATTTTTTCTCACTCCACCAGAGAACAATAGTACCTACCAGCACCTTATTGGAGTGCTAGCCGAAAAAAAAGCACGAGTGCTACAATTGGTTAGTTGACAATACTTTATGGATGGTAGTGGTATAATGGCAGCAATGTTGTCATACACACACATAGGAATCTCAGATACAGTCTCTGCAAAGAGTGGTGGACGAAGGATTTGCACAGAGAGATGGCCCTTTTGTTCGAGGGTTAGAAGATGCCATGGCTGAGTTTCATGTCCAGCGCCAGGCATACTATAGTGGTTGGCAATCACGTCCACCATACCCTACAAGTATGTCTATTTCCAGACCAATGGTATAAGGATACACATGCGTGCATGCTCCTCCTTCAGCCTAAAAACTTGAAAAAACTTTTAAACACCCTGGGGGATCTGGCAGGTAAACAGTCCAACATCACAGTGAAAACTGAGGCCGAAGAAATCGCCGACAAGTTTCACACAGTGTTCACTCTGTTTGGACAGTGTCACAATATATACAATAAATGTGTTGTCACAGACGAGGAACTCAAGACACTAAGTAGGTTATCACAATACAGCACATTGGAGTTCCATTTCTATACACATGTACCATTTGCAGGTACCAGCATTAAAGGGTTCATGGGATTCTACCGGAAACACTTTCCTGGTGCAACAGTACTGCCAAAGATGCACATGCTTGAAGAACATGTAGTACCTTTTATAGAGAAGTGGAGGGTTGGTTGTGGTATGCTTGGGGAGCAAGGAGCTGAGAGTATTCACAAATACTTCAATGTCTTGGAGCGGACGTACTGCTCAATCCCGGACAGGCTGCAACGACTGAAGCAGAAAGTGGTTGAACATCATCTACACACATCTCCCGCCTAGACTGATGTCCGTCCTGCCCCTGCCAAGAGACGCAGGAAAACAGAATGACTGTGTTTTCTTAAAAATACTGACAGTCGATACATACAGACTACTTAGTTGCACGAGCACAAGACTACACACAAAATGAATGATTAACATATCTAGCTAGGCTGTATAAGTCAACAAAAAAAGTTGCCCAACACAAGCCCACGATAAGTACTTAGCCTTACCTTCGCCTTATCCTGTGGTCCAGTGTTCACCCCTTTGAATTGCCCCCAGTGACAGAGTCAGGCGGAAATATAGGAGACCTTCTAAACACACTTTCATAACAAACGCGCAGATAACTTGGCCCCTGAACGGGCTAAACAGACGAGACCGTAAAGGTCACTCTACAGACTCCACGTGTAGATAGTTGCCTTGGGTGTGGCTAACTTGCCTATGCGCTTAGGAGCGTTTATAGACCGCTACTAGGCGAAGCGCTTTTTGAAATTCAACGCATGTAATTATCATGTACGTACTTCCGGTAAAACCAAATGTCCGCGGAAAATTGAAATAAACACCCGTGGCACGCACGCACGCACGCACGCACGCACGCACACACACACACACACACACACACACATTCTAGAGCATCAGCTCTAACAAGGCAACATGAGCAAAATCTGAAGTATGCACCCTAGTGTGGGTAGAGGAGGGGCAAGTGTTCTCAAACTAATTGGTCACTATATTCACTTGTCTAGCAAAGCATATAGAGTATTTGGCAACAAACAGCTTATTGTGGGCAACAGGCTGACTTTGAGAAAGGACCCTAACAAAATTGGGGTGCATTTGACCATGCACTCACGTAACTACTACATTAACGTATGCAAAAAAGGGGCGTGGTCGGTGTTGCGCGAATTCGCGCGAAAAGGCGCTAGATCATTGCCTATCGGCCGCTGATTAGCGCAATGCAATTATAGTTGCAAGATCTGCAGCCGGGAGCGAGTTATACAATTTTGTATTTCGCGCCAGTTACGCCTATTTTGCAGGCTGCGCATGCGTAGTAATGACGTTTGTGGTTAAAGGTCATAGAAACAAAAAGGCCAAAAGGTCATACGTTACTATTAGTTTAGCATAGCCTCGCGCGTGTACACTTCGCATTTATGCTATAATAGCGATGCGATCACGTGATTCAGTCATCACGTGAATTTGCACGTTGTAGGACAGATGCAGACCAAAGAAGCAGGTAAGCTATCATTTATTTGTTGCGCATACTGCTAGGCTGTGCCGTACATGTAACGCCTGTCATAGGGGAGTGCAAAGATGTACCGTTCTTGTTCTCTGCAGTTGCCGTACGAGTCAGCAAAGCGGCAAATGGCATCAGGCCTAGATGGTCAAACGGCCGCGCAACTGTTTGGTTCCAACACTGGGCGGACCTACAAGTGAGTTAGCTTTTGTGGATAATGCCTGTAGCAGAGTTGGGGGTAATGGCAGCCTGAAGAGATGTGTGTGGTGTGTGGTGTGTGTGTTTACTGTAGAATAACGAAAGAAAATTGGATACTCTTGTAATCTTCCGTGTAATGATGACGTAAATTTCCTTTTTTGGAATAGCCATTCTGCGAGTAGCCTACAGGTAGCACCGTTAACGTAGCTCTTCCTAAGTCGTTTCGTAAGCTCTTCGAAGGCTGAGAAGCCATTAGCAGGAGACCGTCTAATTGCCTAGAATGTGAGTATCGTTCCACCCAAGGTAGCCACATTTTTCTTCAAGTTGTGTTGCTTTGTCTTTCTGTTGTGTTGCCTTGCCTTGCTTTTCTCAACATCTCTTGGAGTGATTTGTTCGTGTTCCAACACCTCACTTTCTGTACTCTGTCTGCATTAGAGTTACAATTACAGTGCAGGACACCTTGAAATGAAGACACATTAATAAACAGGACACTTAGCTGTCCCAAATGCCGTGTTTGTGTACAATTCAACCCCTGAAATCAGGACACCTCACTAATCAGGACACTATCTAGTCCCGCATGTGCATTGTAGTGTACAGTAAACATACATGTAAAAGGCACATCCTCAGCCCTACTTAGAGATGCCACACAACCGTAAATATTGGGTATCCTCTCCTCCTACAGGGACAGGGAATCCACGCTGCCCCCCAAACTGGGAAGTAAGAGGTCGCTGACCAATATACATGGGTGCCCCTGTCTGCCTATGCTGGGCCTGGAAAGGGAGTCTGCTCCTAGCAACAAGCTGTTTCTTAGCTTTCTCTTTTGAAGTCTTAAGCATGTTTATGCTGCTCAGTCCATGCAGCGCTGAAGGTTCTGCACTTCACTGCATTCATTTACTTTAGTATTTGTTAGTTCTGAGGTAGATGTGTCGGCACCATCTCTACACAGAAGGTCTACTGACACACTGAAAAGTACAATTCCCCCCAAAGTATAGGACTAGTCAAGTGTGGTGCGTGCATGTGTGCATGCACATACAACACACATACACATATTTCTGTGCACATTGATGGGTGCGGTCATGTATGAGGGTATGTGTATGTGTGACTTGGTCTACATATAGTGGGTGTGTTTTCAATGACAGTATTTCTGTGGCAGCATTTATTGAGTTGTAGTATTTTCATCCTGCAGCATACACAGTCAAGATGACCACACAGCTCATTAAAGCCCTTGAAGAGGACAATGAGAGACTGGGTGGCAGTCGAAAGACCCCTAAATGTTCGGGCTTGAAAAAAAAAAGTGTGAGCAGGTACAGTGTGCAGTGCTGCAAGTAGTACTTGTATGTGACTTTTTAGTTAGCGTGGACACACGTGCCTGTGCTTTCATCGTGCACACCACACTATTTTTTTCACGCTTTCGGTGTGCTTACTTGTTCATAAGGACACCAAAAAAAATACAACAAGTGGCCTCGTCTGCTCACAGCAAAGCTTCATAAGTTCTGTATAAGGTCAAAAACCGGGGAGGCAACTACCTCCTTTGCCTGAATGGTAGTTATACCCCTCATTTCTACATAGAGTCCAATTCTCTGATGATATTATACAAGGTAATGACAAGGTGATGTATTTTATGTAGGTCGTTAGCTTTTTAATGGAATCTCCTTACATAGCTGAATCTCAGAAAAAAAGAAAATGGACTGAAGGTAATTAAAACTCTTTGGGGTCCGTAATTAATTATACGCGCGCATGCTCAGACCGTAAGAAATTTAGAAATACCGCGTGCTAGATATAGCGCATTTTCTGAAAGTCAAACGCCAACAACAGCAAGACAATCGAGGTACAATGTCATCAAGACTTACCTTAGATGTTTGGCTGTGTTACAGCCTTGCTTTGGTAAAGCGGCAGCGCTGGGACACGCCCATATCGCGTATCAAAGACGGAGAGAAAAATCCACGGAGTATGGAAAACCATTGTAACTACGAGGCCCAGGTAAGTTTATTTACGCACTTCGACATCCAAGTATGATCTTTGCATGCATAATAAAAGCTATACATGTAGGTACATACAGACACACGTGTGCAGTGTATCCTACTCTCTATGCCATAGAGACCAGCAGTCACTGCCATCCTCCTTGCCAGTCAAGCAGAGAGTTGGACCGCCATCACAATTGAGGCACTGCCAAACACTCTCTCTGCGACGTGGAGGGTTTCTGTACCCCCTGCAGTAGTCACAGCGCCGTCGTTGGTGATGACGTGGTGAGTGAAATCCGTCAGGGACTCTGCGTGGTCTACATGGAGTAGAATTACTGCACCTAGGAGCTCTCTGTCGTGAGTTATAATCACCGACTAGTGCCTTTGCAAGGCAGACACGAAAATTCTTGAGCCGTTCTTGCTCCAATGAGGTGACACACGAAGGAATGAAGTTGCCAAGGATGTAAGCATTGGTTATGCATACGTCAAACATAAACCAGAAGATGTACTTGTAGTTCTTGTTGCACTTTAGCCGAACACTGTAAGTATTTCCTCAGCTGGTCTCCTAAGTCAACCCCTCCCATGTGCTTGGTATATGTCACAATGGCAGATGGGCAAGATACGTCCTTACGAGTTCCATCTCGCTGTCTACGTGACACTGATTCCAAGCTCCCTGGCTGGGAAAGTGTGGAAATGACATGCACTGCTCGCTTGTCTTTCCACACTACAGCGGTGAGTGCACCACTCTGGCGAAACTGACACTCTCCCACCTGGAGTGATGCACCACAGAGATCTACTGGGTAATCGCGTCGATTTGGTCGCACTGTCCCACAGGCATAAAGAGAGTGAGAGTGAAGGGTCTGGAACAATCTTGGGGAAGAGAAAAAGTTGTCGCAGAAGATGTTATATCCACCTCCCCTGTATTTTTCAGTGAGTTCAAGTACCACCCTCTCACCGAGCCCATGTTCACCATCCCCTTCCTTCCCCACATACACCTGCACATCCAGGAAATACCCAGTGCTGGACTCAGCAACCACCCACACTTTGAACCCTCGCTTGACAGGCTTGAGGGGGACGTACTGTTTCATGGCAGATCGTCCTGAATAAAGGTATTCCATACAAGATGCATACATATCCATGTTTCACCTGCAATTACCTACATAATTAGTTTGTTTACATGTTGAGTATGTACTTGTAATACATGTCTACATGTGGGCATGTAAATATGTAGTGTATCCAATACTATCTAATACTATTATTAGTGTTGTATACATTTGTTTACATATTTCAGACCTTTAAAAGGAACCATGGCCTCGTCCACACTAAGGTTTGCACGTGGGTGGTATAGTGTCGAACATCTGCTGCAGAGTGCATCAATAATGGGTTTGACACGCTGTAGTCGATGATATCCTGGCGTTCCATGGGCTGGGAGCTGGCTGCTGTCTACGAAGTGAAGATACCTTGATACCTCCTCAAACCTGAGACGACTAATACGCCCAGCAATTGGAGCATAATGGAAGGTATCGTCATTTGACCAATAATCACGTATTTCTGGCTCCTTCACCAAACCCATGTATATGTAGAAACCAAAGTAGGCCCTTATTTCAGCCTCGTTGGTTGTCGAAGTTGTGCCCTTCCCCTCTAAGCACTGAGCAGCATAGCGATTTGTCTCGCACACAATCTGTCCAACAATTTCATCAATAAAAAAGAGCCGAAAGAGTTCACTGGGGTCATTAGACAGGGGCTGTGTAGGGCCAACTGGCTGAGAAAATTGGGTGGTAGCAACTGGAGTTTGTGAACTTGACCACACTGTAAGTATATTTATTATTGTGATTGTGTATAAATAACGTGCACAGTAAATCTTACCCATTGAAGGCAGTACACTAGCACTACTGGTTTCTCTTCTCCTCCCTCGTCCTCTCCCTCTTGCACTTTTCCCCCTTCCCCTTGCCCTTCCCCTTCCCCTTCCAGTTCCATTCCCTCTGCCTCTTCCTCTAACTCTAAGTCTTCCTCGTACAGGAGATGCTGTAGTGTCAGTGTCCATCTCACTCTCACTTTCACTGGATGTCTCTTCATCTATCTGGCGCTGCATCCTGTCTAGTGGATCTTCATCTACTGCACGAATTTCATTTTTGTTATTTATCAATGTAGCTAATTTTATTCTGTATTACCATGAGTGTAGTTTGCACTAAAGTATAGCTCGTCAAGTTCAATGCCCAGGTCATCATCACTGCTGTTGACATAGGAGCAGCCATCATCAAGCAAACCAACAACGTCTTCCGTGGTAAAAGCCATAATGTACAGTAGCTCGTAAATGAACGCCCACGCGATTGTACAGCTGCGTAGCGTAGCAAGTATCGCGCTCTTACTCGCGCGCAGGTATACGCCCCCTTTTTGTTCGTGATGTAATACATCGTCGCTTCTAACTTTAACGTTAGTCGGTGAATTGCCTTGAGCGATTTGGGTGTGTAAGACACGTGAACAAACGGTAAGTATAAGAAGTGCGCATATATGCGCTGCGGACCCCAAAGGTCTACTCGTTAAATGTGCGCATATATGCGCTACGGACCCCAAAGAGTTAAATATTCTTAGTTGACCTGGTAAGGATGTATTAAGTTTGATGTCTATACACTATCCGCTAGTGTGCTATATGCGCACATGTATTTTCATGTATGTGAATATTCTTCTCTTGCTTGTTGTTAACTCAGGGAGAAACCAAAGCAGATTCTGAACTCGTGGAATTTGGAGTTTGATAAAGAGCCAATTCGCATGCAGGGCAGAGTGCTACCTCCCGAGTCCATCTACCAGAGAGGAGCACAAGTAATGCATCCCATAACTCTAGTTGGCAATTGGACGAGCAGAGTGGTCCCACCTAGTGGTATTGATGGTGTAGGATGATGAATAAAATGTATACTTCATAGGGACCTCCAGGGTGCCCCCACACTGTGTGCAAACGTAGCCGGCCTTGCCTCTTCCAATCGCCCACAATGCGTGTAGCATTCCACTAGTTACTGGATTGTATAAAATTCTTATATGTTACTGCAGTGAGTGTACTTATAGGTTTGCTTTCTCTGTTCACAGTACAAGTATGATCCTAAGAATGCCGATTGGTCTCGTGAGATGGGGGGGGGAAGCAGCTGTTGTCAAGTGTTCAAATGAGTTGATCCTTTTTACTGGCAGGAACGTTCCCAAGGCACAGGTAACTATATACTACTGTTGACTAGCAAACCACATACGTCTTAATATGGTGGTCTGGTGATATATTTACTACTGTATTCACACATGTGGTCTCCGTAGAAGGAGATTAATTTGTCTAACAAAACAGCCATTAACATGCTGCTGCATGTAATGCTGTTTAAGGTAGCCCAATATATTCTGTATCCCCCAAAGCTATATAGTATAAGTAGTTGCAACAAGAGGCCCCCTATCCCCTGTGTGTAGTGGGGAGTTAGCCTCGTACCCAGGCGTTCGGTGGGAGGGGAAAAAGGAACGCCTGGTAACTACTGTTTGTGCATGCGTGTAATTTCCCAGAATTCTGGGAAAATTGGATACTCTTGTAATCTTCCGTGTAATGATGACGTAAATTTCCTTTTTTTGGAATAGCCATTCTGTGAGTAGCCTACAGGTAGCACAGTTAACGTAGCTCTTCCTAAGTCGTTTCGTAAGCTCTTCGAAGGCTGAGAAGCCATTAGCAGGAGACCGTCTAATTGCCTAGAATATGAGTATCATGAGTTCTAATTCCACCCAAGGTAGCCACATTTTTCTTCAAGTTGTGTTGCTTTGTCTTTCTGTTGTGTTGCCTTGCCTTGCTTTTCTCAGCATCTCTTGGAGTGATTTGTTCGTGTTCCAACACCTCACTTTCTGTACTCTGTCTGCATTAGAGTTACAATGAATGCACTAAAGTGCAGAACCCTCGGCGTCCGCGCGTGCGAGAATCTATAACACGCGTGCGCGGATGCTGGAAAGGCGCGTGCAATTGAAACTCAAGGTTGGCTCTGTACACTGCTGGAAGCTCTATAGCTTGGACCGGAGCAGTACGCATGCTTGAACTCCCTCATGCAGTAACTGCTGGTGCTTCGCTGTACATCAAACAGGAATACCTGATCGCAGGTAAGCCAGAGTAGGCTAGATCTAATTAGCATATTGGCTCTTTCGCTTGCGTTTCACGCCATAACTCTTGAACGAAGCGGTTTCAAAGCATATTTTTGGACCTCCGTTGCTCGCTGGGTACGTGACAGCATTTTCAGGACGAACAGACGCTCCAGAAGTGAGATGTGACTTAACAGACACACAGACACACACACAGACCCAACTACTGTAACCCTCCTGCGCATGCGCGCCGAGGGTTAATTACAGTGCAGGACACCTTGAAATGAAGACACATCAATAAACAGGACACTTAGCTGTCCCAAATGCCGTGTTAGTGTACAATTCAACCCCTGAAATCAGGACACCTCACTAATCAGGACACTTCTGTCCCAAGTGTGTCAGGATTACAGAGGTTCCACTGTAGTGGAGCGAGCTCACATACAGTGTAGCCCTCAAAACAAAGTTTCCGTTTTCACAGATTAAAACGGAACGGAGTGTCCGTTCCGTTTTTAGGAAAACGGAACGGACCGTTCCGTTCCGTTCCGTTATACAACAGGCAATCAGCTTCGCCTGCGAAACTACGCGCTAAGTCCCACTCACTAGCTCTATGCGGGAGCGTCTGTGCAGTATTCGCTTTCCGCTCTCAGTGTACCGTGAATTCGAAAAACCCTGCCGCGAGAGCGAATTGTCGCGCCCTCTTTCTGTCTAACAGAACGGAACGGAACGGACAGGAACATTGCAACGGAACGCAACGGCCGTTCCGTTTTAACAATATTGAAACGGAAACTTTTTTTTGAGGGCTACTGTAGTTGTGACAATGAGTCTGTTTTTCTTTACATATTTGCGGCCCACACTGTACATACCGTAATGTTACATGCACACCAAATTGTGGCTACATATTGGTGTGCTCGTTCCATTAAGCCCTACTCTTTGTTCAGACACTGGTAAGATGGGAGGCCTCTAGAGATGTTGATTTCCTTAGGACGATAGTCTCAGTCGACAACTCAGTGATGTAAGATGATGTCACTGTGTGTGTGTGTGTGTGTGTGTGTGTGTGTGTGTGTGTGTGTGTGTGTGTGTGTGTGTGTGTGTTTGTGTGTGTGTGTTTGCACGTGTGTGCGTGCGCATGCACGCGTGTGTGTGCATGTGTGTGCGTGTGCGTGTGTGTGCATGTTTGCGTGCATGCGTGCGTGTTTGTGCATGTCTGTGTGGGAACATTTTCCCAGATAGGGGAGCATATTTTCATCAACAACCAGACTTCCTCCATTCCCAACCACTGTCATGAAGTGTTATCCCAAACCTCCGATAAACTGTAACCTTCTCTCGTGTTAAGGATCCAATGTGTTCCTGCCATAGTGTGAGATGAGAAGTTGCTGTGTTATCAGCAATATAGATATATATCTTGTCTTAAATTTGGTTTGATCTCTGTTTCGGGGATTTCTCGGTCTTCCAACTCCGGCGGATGCTCCCACGTGCTCGCTTTAGAAGGAGTATAAGGACTCAGCAACTCCTTCCGTGTAAATTATGCACAAAGTTTACATTGGAAAAAAAAGAAACACTTAGGTCCACATCAATGTCAGAGATGATAAAGTAATTTCGTTATCTCTTAGATCCTCACTGCTGACTTATGTTCTTCAATCCATTTTTACAATGTGCGTCCAGTCTCTCCTACATACGTAGTTAGTATTGCAAATGTGTCATTCACCTCTTTTGGAATGCTGATCATTGGAGGCACAAGTTAGCAGCTGCAAAAATGATCCTGTTAAAGTAGTTGATTGGAAAGTGTGCTGTTTATATGCCAATCTTTGTTCCATACACTGCAAGAAGTCATTCGTTATATGACCAAAATACTTCAGAATAACTTTAGATATCTGAGTGTATTCTGTAATTGTACTGAATAGATTTTCTGATTTTCATGAACTGAGAAATGTCAGAAGAAGTTCACATATATATACTGAACATATCCTGAATTCAGATTACTCCAGACTACTAACCATACAACCCCAGATTATGCAGGAATTGGTAATCTGAATATTCTGCCTATCCCAGAATAACATATATAGGATGAGGTCAGTACCTCCTCAAAATTCCAGAAAATCTCTATTATATTTCAGAATACTATAATGTTTATATTTCTCATTAATATATACATGTGGACTTGTACATACCAAGAAGGTATTCAATACATACTGATGACCATGTAACATGTGGCAGGATGAAAATGTGACATTTCACTATGAACAACCTGTAACTTGGCGTATCCAAGTATCTAATTCTGAGTCACTCTCGTCATCATCACTGATTAAATTACAGGGGTCAGTAGAGTCACTATGAGTATTGCTGTTAGCAGCTGAAATTTCACGCCTAGGAGTAACTTGAACAGTGCTGCAACTGGGAACTGATGCAGTGTAGTGACTCTGAATAGATGCAGCAAAGCTAGTAGATGGGTTAGATGAAGTATTGCAACTAGGAGGACTGCAACTGGAAGTGACAGAGTTTGGAGATGCCGAAAAAGATGAAACGCTAGGAGAGACAAGAACAGATGGAGTTGTTCCCATAGCATCAGTATTTCCCAGTATACAATGTGAAGAATTTTGTATACATTCATTTTCTACTTCAATATTTGTTGCCCATTGAGGTGCATATGCTGGGACTAATCTTAGGGATGGAGTTCCTATTTTTCTAATTTTCATTGGCTTTGAATTCTCCTTCCTCCTCTTATCCATGTAGCGCTGATCTAGCTTTTGAATAAGTTTATTTAGTTTCTCACTTCTCCATGTAGGTGATCGTTTCAAAAGTGCATTATTATCTTCAGTGTCTGTTTCTTCATCTGACATGTATTTTTCATTCAACGCTTGCATTACTGGTACTTCTCGTCCTATTGCACACTTCATGCGCCTCTCAAAGAGCTGTAAAAAAACAGCTATTTAACACTCATATAATGCAGGAGTATTAGTGTAAACACCTACCCTTTGCCTTCGTTGAAGAATTCTAGAGTTCTTTGCCATGAGTAGTCTCTGCTCCTCTGAAATAGGTTTTTCTTGTCTTACAAGATATTCATGATACTGCCAAAAGTACAGTTTCAGTTTTAAATTATTCTAAAAAAAAAAATTTGTCTTACATGCAATGCTTTTTTCACAAGAATATTCCCCAGCATTAAGCACTTCCTTAGTAATTTTAGTAGTAACATCTCGATTATGTGACGAATTTACCCTATTATAGAGAGAAATATGAAAGATAGAACCTCAGTAACAAAAGCAATTATATAACCACACCGTTCATCCGGATGATATTGTTCCTCTTCATCCAGTGCTAGATGTACCTTGCGAACACAGGCCTAATGGAATAGAAGTCTTGAATACATCATTTTGCATCTATTATACATTACAAAAAACTTACACTTAGCCCACGGGGGCTCTTGCGACACCGTTTAGACTTGGGTGTTTCCTCTAAGCTATTCCCTGGCCTTTTAGTCTCTTTGAGATCATTAACATCTTTTTCTAACCGCTTAAGTGTAGAATCATGCTCAGAGTTTTGTTCTTCAATAGACGAAAGCTGTACTTGTATGTCACTTAGTGTCATGCTTATTGACTGAAGCAAATCTAAATTACCAGGACTCAATTGCTGAGGCTGACAGTGCAGAGTATCACCTCTCTGGTAAGTATTTGTGTAGCCAGTGTTTATATCAGGATGTATATACCTATATGATCAAAACAGAGATGCTGTTAGTAATGTATTTTATGCATGTGTGGATATACCTGTCAACCAGCCTACTCCGTGGTGAAGAATGGTCCTCACTGTGAATAGGAAGTCATTCAAAAAGGATCATATACATATAGCACACAGAAAATTTTGTAAAACTAGAAGTCTTGGTAGTGTATTGTAGTAGGATTGCAAAAGACCTGCTATGTGGTCCGCGACTGAAGTTTTCAACGTCCCCTCTGGCTTATAAAATACAGAAATACCAGATTTACCTAGCAAACAATACTATAGTTATTTATAGAAGTTATTTATAGAAGCTCTTTACAGTAGCAGTTATATCTATAAATGCCATACCGTGCGGCAGCACGACTGTAGAATGACATTTCATTCAGCTAGAGTAGTCCGCCACATATATAGGCCTAGGTAGAGCGATGAGGAACACAGATACGTACGTAGCTAGGCTGCCTAACCCCGTAAGTTACGTTTCCAGCTGCTTTCAAATCACCCCATAAATTTCAGCCAATAGATTTGCGCAACGAAACCACGTTAGCGCTCAAGATCCGGAAACTTGACATGCACAAGTATTGCACATTACGCGATTTGCGGAATGGATGAACACACATCTAAGTAAATCATAGTAAATGTATTAAAATTAATCACTGATAATATTGGTCATGATCAACACTATATATAGCTTTAAGGTGTTCCATAATTTTCCCTGCAGCACTGGATGTTCCCAATGCTGATTGCACTATTTTCCCACTTCGAGATCTTCCAAATGCTATTGTCTCATAAAACATTCGTATTCGTATTCCCAACATATCAGACTGACAGCTGCAGAGCCAGCCACAAAGCCAACATATTATACCGAGGCTGGCAGCTGCAAGGCAGCAAACCCCATTACCAGCCTACAAAGCCTACAAAGACCTACAGCTGCACGGCCAATATATCTGACTGATAGTCAGAATAATATTATAAACCTGGACGTACCTCTCCTTACATCTGATGATCTGCAAGGCACCGCTGACCTCGAGCTCCGCACGTAAGCGAACGGTGCATGCGTACTGCTTTTGTATGGAAGTACTAATGAATCATTCAATTGGTACAACAATAAAAACGACATCATCTCCAATGAAACTTCCAAAATTAACTGTTGTCTTTGTATAGACTACAGGACACTTTATATGTTGCAAGGGTAGATAACACATTTGTTAAAATGAAGATGTACTCCATACTTGAGTGGGAAAGCCAAACCACACTTTACACTGATGGGTATCTGTTCTCAGTCAACTTCATCTGATATATTTGCTTTAGGTAGGGTTATGGGAATAGTAAATCATCACTTGATAATCAAACTTTAAATATGTTATCTCACAGATGTATGCAATATCATATGCATCTACGTCCTGACATTGTGTTCATAAAGCAATGTATGAATCCTTGCTAGAATGTATACATAATTAAGATGAAATGGTAATGGTAGCTAGAATTTATAATGAAGATGAAATTGGTTCTCAATTGGAATTATTATTACAGCTTGACCACTGTTGTAAGGTCGCTCAACAAACTCCATGTGGGTTTGTAACTGTGCGCACCTGCAAGCTATTCGATTGATGGGTATAAACGAGGCTGCACTAACTGGTTCAGATTCAGGATACCATATTGTGACAGGCGAATGTAGGAAATCTCTTTCAGGGTGAGGTTTGTACCACTGTATGTAAGCCAGGTGACTCTGGATAGATATTTTGTCTCCGTTATGTGATTCCAAAGTGATGTTGTGCCTGAAGAAGAACTGTACATACCCAGGTCGACACATATCTGAGGAGGTACTGTTGAGCCAATTTGCACATACATAGCTGGAACGATCACTTCTTGCCATTTGTGAAGATAGCAATTTGTTTCCAAGCTTAGCTCTACTATATCTATAGCACACACGGCTGACATGCAGCACATTAAAGTCAGGAAGAATAGTTTGGTACATTTCTGTTAGATATTTCTTCTCGTGTGTTTGTAGTGCATGTTGTGAAATTTGACTTGCTGGTAGCACAAGATCATCATGGAATATAAGATCAGAAAACTTCGTAGTTTGCAATAGCTGTAAGTGTTTAATGTACATTTCTGAACTCACATGAGTGTCACTAACTGAGCCAACCATATTTAGTGGAAAAAAAGAATCTACCTCTTCTACAAGGTTGGAGAATGATTTATGTGACTCCATTTGCTGAACAAATCGATTCATCATGGTTTTCTCAACCTGTAACGTGTGATTATTGTTTGGGATTCCTCCTAGTATTCCATTATATCTTTCAAAGCTGAAACACCATGTGGAATGCACAGGACCGTAGTCACGTAAACATTCAGCTATGTGGCAGTGTAGATGTAGATTTATGGTACACGCTTGAGTTCCATACATGTTCTCAACCTTTTGACAAAATTCTAACAAGTATTGATCTGCTTTGTCAATAGCAGCTTGAGTTAATACAGGTTGACAAATAAGAATGCAGGCTTGGACAAATAGCCACCAGAGGTTGAGATGCTCTTCAGGGAGCACTCCTTGCAGTACATAGAGCGAATACAGACATGTCCAAGTTTTCCACTGATCTGCTGTTAGACTTGACATTCCAGATTCTATTTTGTAAGGGATTCTACCGATATCGAGTGGCACATTGATCTTTTCAATTTTTTGCTGTATGGCTTGAAAATCAGTTTTGGTTAGGATTTCAGAGTCCTTCCATATTGTCATTAAATGTTTAGATGTACCTAGGAACAGATTATGCATTGGATCAATGACTGCAAAACGGATGGCATCATAATATGGAAGCTCAAAAAGAACAGAGTACCTAGCACCATATTCCTGCTCAATCCTCATCCTCTCCACTTTGGTTTGAGCAGTTAATCCCTTGTAGGCTTGTTCACAATGAGTGGAATGGGTTCGTGGAATCCATGATTCTCTATCAAATCCTGAACAGTCAGTACGATCATTAACCCTAGGAAACCTCTTTAAGCAGCGTGAACAAGCTCTCAGAGCATTATGACCTATGAATCCAGCAGCTTTTCTTGTAGCAGGTATATCTGAAGATAAGCACACTATCACACATTTTATGAATTGCTGTCCAACAGGTGTTGAAAACCATTGACCAGACTGCAGGTGTAAGAGCTCACCAATAAGGGGACCAAGATGAGAATTAATGTTCTTCTTGGGTTCATGTGGACCAGGAATCACTCCAATTATAACAACATTCTCATTTTTGTACCGAATTGATCTTGGTAGGTTGACTATTACAGCATAGATCACACCAACAGAATATGCCACATGCTTGTGAGGCTGGAACCAATCAACATTGATTAATAGTCCTAATATATTTGTAGGGCGTCGGCCTGATGAAAGTGATGCTGTTATTTCTTTCCACACTCGACCATCAATTATATCAGTTAAAATAGTGTTATTGTAAGATACCTTTCCCTAAAGCCAAAGATTGCATGTGCTCAAGAAGTTTTGACGGTTCAACAAAATTGTTAAGGCAGATTTTATTCCATAATAATAGTAGATCTTCCGTGGTTTGAATATGATATTATCTTTTTTCTGAACCATGTTCAGAAGAGGAGTATCGCATGGTAGCCTGAAGCGGTTTTGTGGATGATTTGGAAATGCCACAAATGTACACTTCTTTGAACCTCCTCTGCGAACGAGGAACGAGATAGACATGCCAGAGAAACACTTGGAGGGAGACAGAAGACAGACCTACGAAGCTATAATACCTAAGGCACTTCTGCATTCTGTGCCAGGAGGTGCATATTGCTGGGACCTTGACATAAGAGATATATACTATCATGATCTATCATGTATGTCAATGATCAGAGCTAAGACGGTCGGGCTTTCATTGTCTCAATGAGATTTACTTTTGAAGACCGGTAACTTGATACATCCACGAATCCACGTCTGAATCACTTTCAATGTCACTCAATTGATTGACAGAGGAACCAGCATCATTGTCACTACCTTGAGAAGTGACTGGTGGGCTTGAATTAGAGGTGACTGTAGTAGGGGAGTTATTGATGCACTATATGTGGGGAGGATGTGCCTGTATGAATCCAGAAACTGAGACAGAATGGCTGTTGCATTTCTGAGTTCTTTGTAGACACCTTTGAGTGAGGGTATGAAGAATGGTGTCAAGGAGTGTATGTTGAAAAAAGTATTTCGGATAAATATATGAACATGAAAAAATATTTTACATGCTGTACAAGTATCACACTATAGCAATTTGCAGTAAATGGAATATTGAAAACATAATTACAAGATTTGCAGTGTATACAGTGAGGACACCTCAGTAAACGGACACCTTTTGTCCCAAAAGAGACTTGACTTACCCCTGCTCCGTCTAGCAGTGGTTTGAGAGCTTCAGAAGCCGTCCATAGATTTAAAAATCCTTGTTTTCCACGTTCACCTCTTAAATCAGACAGCTGTAGCTTTTCCAGGGAGTCCGAGCTGCTTCAATATCGTGGCCAACCTCCTCTGCTCAGATCATACAAATGGAGGAGAATATTCCAAATGACGCCCTCCAACCGGCCTGACGGCGCTGCGCTGAAAGCGCGCGTGATGCACTTAGACTTGGCGGGCAGTCTCACTCCGCGACGCGATGGTGACAGTAGGACCTTTCTCCGAGGAAGAAGCCTCACTTCTGGTGAGTGTTTTCTCTGCTACACCATCACGGAGTGCTCTCGTTTCACATGCAGACGTCTCTATTTTTAGTAGAGTATCCCTTCATTTTTTCAGGAAATATATAGCAAAGATTGGCCAATAACACCTCCTGATACTCCCGTACCTACTTCGTCTGGTGCTCAAGGTGAAGGGAGTCAGACTACTCCACTGAAGCCTACCACTGTTTCTACAAGACGCAATTTGGACTTCAGCAGTTCATGTGTACCTAAGGTGTGTGTATGATGAGGGAATTGTAGTATGTGTGAGGTATGAGTACAAGATGAGGGAATTGTAGTATGTGTGCATTTCTCCCTGACCGGCGATCTGCCTCTGTGCGGTCTGGTAGGCAGGGAGTGTGTGTATGTGTGTATTTCTCCCTGACCGGCGATCTGCCTCTTTGTGCGGTCTGGTAGGCAGGGAATGTATATATGTGTATTTCTCCCTGACCGGCGATCTGCCTCTTTGTGCGGTCTGGTAGGCAGGGAGTGTTTGTATCTGTGTATTTCTGCCTGACTGGCGATCTGCATCTTTGTGCGGTCTGGTAGGCAGGGAATGTATATATGTGTGTATTTCTCCCTGACCGGCGATCTGCCTCTTTGTGCGGTCTGGTAGGCAGGGAGTGTTTGTAGGTGTGTATTTCTCCCGGACCGGCAATCTGCCTCTTTGTGCGGTCTGGTAGGCAGGGAGTGTGTGTATGTGTGTATGTATTTCTCCCTGACCGGCGATCTGCCTCTTTGTGCGGTCTGGTAGGCAAGGAGTGTGTGTGTGTGTATTTCTCCCTTGCCGGCGATCTGCCTCTTTGTGCGGTCTGGTAGGCAGGGAGTGTGTGTATGTGTGTATTTCTCCCTGACCGGCGATCTGCATCTTTGTGCGGTCTGGTAGGCAGGGAATGTATGTATGTGTGTATTTCTCCCTGACCGGCGATCTGCCTCTTTGTGCGGTCTGGTAGGCAGGGAGTGTTTGTAGGTGTGTATTTCTCCCTGACCGGCAATCTGCCTCTTTGTGCGGTCTGGTAGGCAGGGAGTGTGTGTATGTGTGTATGTATTTCTCCCTGACCGGCGATCTGCCTCTTTGTGCGGTCTGGTAGGCAAGGAGTGTGTGTGTGTGTGTATTTCTCCCTGACCGGCGATCTGCCTCTTTGTGCGGTCTGGTAGGCAGGGAGTGTGTGTATGTGTGTATTTCTCCCTGACCGGTGATCTGCCTCTTTGCGTGGTCTGGTAGGCAGGGAGTGTTTGTATCTGTGTATATCTCGTGTGCTTACAGAAAATACGCATTATTTTCACAGAAACCAAGAGGAAACCGATCTTCTGAGGCAAAAAAGAAAAGGCGACAAGAGTACCGTCAGAGTAAAAAAGCAATCCATCGATCAGAGAAAGATGGGTGGAAAACTTTAGCAGAGGAGGCATTGAAGAGAAGGTGGCGTGAACGTAGCATGAGGTATCATGCTGCTCATGTGGCTGAAATAGAAGAGGAAAAGAAGAAGAATGAAGAAGAAAGGTTGCACCGTGTTGAATTGAAGAGAGCCAATGCCATAAAAATAGCTCAGCGTAACCATGCAGTAGATGTGGCAGAACAATGCTACAATACTCTCATACAAAACTCACAAGACCACTCTGACACTTCGCCACTCCTACTTGACTCAGTCATAACTCCAGTTTCTGAAACTCTCAGTTGTTCTTCACCTGAGAACATGTTGCATAGAATTCACTGCAGATTGCAAGTACAGAGTGCTAGACAAGAGAGAGATAGGGCACTTTCTCTAGCTCGACAATACAGAAATTTAGCTGAGGCAAGCCAACTTGAAAAAAGGACCCTAAAAAATGAGCTTGAAAGGAAAGTGGAAACTGTACGTGACTTCTGGCGGAATAAGATTGTTGAAGGCAGCTCACGGCCAGGGAAGATTTTAAGAGCTGCTCTGATAAGACAATAATCCTTGATTGTGGATCATGTCCTTTAGAATAATCACGTTGTTTTGCTACATACCTTTGTATTATTATTTCTACAATACTTATTTCCTCTTCATGAATTACATGCACTGTGCACATGTAAGGTTTATTGTAGTCATTTGTGTGGTGTGTATAGCACACTTGGTGTGTTTGCCACTTAAAAGTGTGCGCGAGGCTTGGTATATATTGCACACTTCCGTTTGCCACTTGTGTGCGGAGGCTTGGCATATATTGCACACTTCCATTTGTATATACACCATCTCTGCTGTGTACCACACACATTTAGAGGTAAGGTGTGTTAGTACACCATTGGTGTGCACTACACACCATTTAATTTTGTCCCATAAATAAAGTCTTAGAGTGCAGTTTAATGTCTTATCGACTGCTGCCCACACACCTCACAGAATATGAGGTTCTCTGCTGCACTAAACTGCACAGTATAACTTCAGAATAGTTTTAACTTATAGTATTCTGCAGTGATTGGAGTCAGAAAATGAAGGGTTTGTTTTTGTGCAGGATTATCTGAACCAGAATATGTCTATATCAGAAAATGTCATAGAATTCCATATAAACCCTACATAGTCTGAATCAGAGTATGTCATATAATGTTCCTTTTTTTGTAGTGATATGAAGCCACAAACTACATCAGAAATGAAGTAGCGAGCAATAGTCTTACTTTTAATGAATGCCATTTTTAACTCAGAACATATCATATACCTGTGCATGGATGTACATTCCATTGATAAAGCAAATTTCTCCCCTGCATCAATATTCAGGGCATCATGAACGTCAAAACTCCTCAGCTTGACACATTCGATGCTGTCAACAGAGTACCTTAGCGAGTTGCTTGGCACTGATACAGTGAGACAGATGGAAGTATTAGTCTGTCTCACTCCTAAATAGCCTTAAGGCAGGTTGTTATGTTGTGAAGTTGGAATGTGTAACTATACTCAGAAACTAACTGATTTGCATGTGAAAGTTACTTTTGTTTCTTCTTCTGCTTTAACAGTCGTAACTCACTAACAGTAACACATCTAAACATGAAACTTGGTACAGTGATATAGTCCCACTGTAGGTAGTGCATCGTCATGTTAAAAATTTTTGTAAACAATGTACTTCCATGTAAAATAAACAAAAATAGCCTCATACACAGTTTGGCTTCTGGGACACCGTGACTCCCAAATTGCACTTCCTGGATGAAAAAACCTAGGCAGTTGGTGGGTTGGGTAAATTCCTGTCAAGTATTGGAGTACGAGATGGTGTTCAATTTGTATATCAAGGGAATCCTACACATGTACAGTACTCATAGAAACTGGGCAGCCTCTCTTATCGGCAATTCTGGGACTTGACTGGAGTTTACCCTACCCACCAACTGGCTAGGTTGTCCAATCTAGGAAATGCAATTTGGGAGCCTCAGTGTCCTGTGTAAACCTCAGAATCGGAGGCCAAACCATGCTAGCCTTATGCCATATGTTAATATTTAGCACACTCTCTTATCGACTATTCTTGGACTTACTGGTGGTTATCCCACCCACCAACAGACTATGCAAATTGGGAGCCTCAATGTCCTGTACATCCCTCGGAATCAGAAGACAAATCATGTGGAGTCTTTCTGTGTACCTATACGTACATAGCATAAGGTGTGCAGATTTTGGCCTTTGATTCCGACGGAGATACAGGACGCTACGGCTCCCAAATTGCATTTCCTAGATGGAACAACCTAGCCAGTTGGTGGGTGGGGTAACACTCTCCCTCCTTCAAATCCCCTCACAAACTAATAGCTGGAATGTTTTATCATTAGGGTGTTTGTGATTACTTCATACTAGGTCCCCTGGGCGGGCAGGTTCACTGGTTGAGGGAGCTTTGTTGTATCTCGTCCGTGAGATTAGTTTTGTCAGGATGAGGAGTGAGCATATTTCTACCACCTGCGGGTGTTCTGTATGTTCATGCACCAACATGTGTGACTGTCAGTGTATCAAGAAGATCAGTGTTATCAAGTGGTACTAGGTCAGGAAGTGTACAGACCCTATGTACTGCTGTATATGTACTGGTAATTCTAATTAGAGCCAACCTGGAAGAATCTACCTGTAAGATATACTTGTGCCGTGCTTACAGATACATGGCGTGTGTGTGTGTGTTTGTGTGTGTGTGTGTGTGTGTGTGTGTGTGTGTGTGTGTGTGTGTGTGTGTGTGTGTGTGTGTGTGTGTGTGTGTGTGTGTGTGTGTGTGTGTGTGTGTGACTATTTCTCAGAATGTAGGTACCACGTTACTTAGGCGCAACACGGATCAGAATATAGAATGGATTTTGTTATAAATGCTTCATTCAGAAGTTATGGGTTACCTTGACATCCTATGGCTATACTACAGCAATAACCAGCAACTACAGAGCCTTCTAAAGCACAAAGGCTAACAAATGCTACTTGGAATGTTAGGTACACACTTGTTCTGTCTTTTGGCCACATGTACATGTATATTGTGCTTCCCAGGGTTTGACTTCACCAGGAGTATAGTCTCGATAGTATATATTGGTCGGGTGGATGCACACCATGCCGTAAGTATGTGTAGCATTAGCAAACATTGTCCTGTGATTGGATTCATCTGGGTGGGGGTGTATTGGGAGGGGGGGGATGTATTGGGAGGGGGGGGGGGTGTTGTGCTGAGAGGTATTTTTGGATGTGGGTTGGTGGCAATGGTCAGGGAGTAGAGATGCGCACATTTTAAACTATTATTCTATTCCCAAATTCTTCTTTCTTTTCCTTTCACCTATTATTCTTCCATTATTTCCACAAAGACCATCATTCAACCATTACAACCTCACATAGCCTCTTCTACATAACCGCAGAGCTAGAAACGTAGCGTTCAGCATTCAAAAAAAAACAATCATTTCTTCCTCAAAGGGGATACTTGTTCGTTTGATAAGTCATTTATGCAGAGAAAGCCAATCTCAAGGCTCTAGCTAACTATACATGCTATACTTTTTGATGTTGAAATAGACACCAGACCAAAGTTTGTCCCCTCATTCCCTCTTATAACTGCAGTGGTCGTTGCTAGCAACCTCACACTGCAGACCACCCAAATCATGTGCTGTCAGAACCCCATTAGGAATCGACCGTAACACCTCGTCAGAGGAGGAGCCATGATGAGTGGATTTATTGCCAGATAGTTAATATAATCAGGACGAGTTGCAAAACCTCCAAGTGTGACCGCAATTTAGTTCCCATGTTCCCATCCACAAACTAGGGTGATCGTGGCTCAGTGTCTAGTTCTCATTCCCTCTTGCTTTCTTCGGCCTGTGTATTTCAACATCAAAAGTAAGTACATCTGTTACCAGGTCAACGATATTTAACAACTATACATGCTATCGATCGTACGGTGACCTAAATTTTTGCCTATTATTCTTTTAGCTTACCTATTATTCCTAAAGAAATTCCCGAATAATGTGCGCATCCCTATCAGGGAGAGCTTGCTGAGGTACCTATACAGGCCTGTGTGTTTTTATATTGTGTGTCCTTATATAGCTATGACACCCCTAAAATATTTATTAACCCCTACCGTGCATGCACAGCCTAATTTATGAAGTTGTCCCAACTGGAGAAGTTTGTTGATTCCATAAATTTAATCAGGAGTTGCAAAACCTCCAAGTGCAATTTAGTTCCCATGTTCCCATCCACTAAGTTAGGGTCCAAAACGAGTAGCGGCTGTAGGAGGTGTGGGCACGTCTATATACACGTCTATATACTGGTCCAGGTGCTGCCACTGTTTGGTTTAAAATACTATGGAGATGTAATCTATGTAACTGCTCATGATTAGAAGTCTAGCAGTTGGGAGAGAGAGAGAGAGAGAGAGAGAGAGGGAGGGAGGGAGGGAGGGAGGGAGAGAGTGTCATTGAGTAGTACACCACTCATACCTTTACACGGATAGACAACACAGGCTTCATGTACATGTACCCATATTTATTGTACTTTGCGTGGGCGAATCAAAGGCGCTGTCAGTGCTATAACCGTCATACAGCACAGTTTACGTGGAGGCGCACGCAATACAGCACGGCACGTGATAACGGTGATAGTTTTAGCCTTTCTTACACAGGAAAACAAGTCCAGTAAGATGCAAAGTACAATAAATCAATTAAATCACGGAAAGGGATGTGCTGTACGCGATAATGGTACTCTTCGTACCGTTATTGCGCGTACAGCACTTCCTTCCATGCCTAATACGTACAGATATACCAGATAATAGAGCAGTGTTAGACGCTGCTTCTTAGACGGTGGTGCCACAGCTTCCTCTTCGTTGGAAGTTGATGTCTGAGTCTCTCCTGGGAGTGGGTGTGCAGGCTTTGGGCACACTACGTCTTGAACGTCAGGACAGCAGAACTCCCTTATCTTCTCATACAGGTACCACCGACGTTCAAGGGAGGGACTTGCAGATGGCACAATATCTGGAAAGTCGTCTGGGGTTGGCCTCCATAAAGGGTCACGCAACATCTTGATAGCCTTTTCTTGTTGATCGGAGGCAGATCGAACATGTACAACTCCTGGGCTGGTCACATCAAAGCGAAAATGGTGAAATGATGTAATTCCACAGAGAGCAGTCTACCGGAAGTGCTGCTCAAAGAATTGAGACCAGTTATACGTTGGTACCAGGATGTTGTTGTCCTGAGTGGCTACCAGTTGTGCGTGATTGACCTCCGCAGAGCTCCCTACCACCCTAACAATGTCCTTGAGGCAGCTAACTTTAATCTCTGCTTGAAGAGGCCAAAGCACCAATCAGGAGAGAATTTGGTATGACCCACGATCAGAAATGAAATTGTGATGGTCCTGTGTAACCCCACAAGAACACTCCAGGCAAGATACTGCATCATGTACATGTAGAAAGATTGGGTGCTGCTTTTAGAGCAGCTGTATGGAATACTGTTTCTGTACCTATTCCTGCACTGCAGTTGTCAGCATGAAGCTTCAAATGTACCTCACCAAATGAATGAGTGGCTAGAAAGTGATGTAGCATGCTAACGATGGTATTTGCTCCTTTGCCCGTCTGTGCTGCCTCATCAATCAAGTAATTAACCTGCCAAGAGAATGCATGATTGAATGTATTTTGGGTGTGAAGTACTATACCTGTCGTGGTACGCCCTCACAGCATACTCCAAATATTGCACACTTTTTAGGAGTGAGGAAATACATAGGCCCTGGCTGTTGGGGGTCAGACAGGTAGTGCACCTACAGTATGTGCAGATTGAGTTTGTACATGTACCTACTGATATGCATGCATGTGTACATGTACATGTACATGTACCTGTTGCGCTATATCAAAGGAGTAATGTGCAGTGATAGGATTAGATAGAGGTGGTAGAGAGAGCTGTGGGGGGGGGGGGAGGCGGATTGAATTTGTCCTGTGTAAACACCTCACTTAGGGTGGCCTTTGACTCTTTACACAGGGTACGATAATGGGCCCGTGGTGATTTAGCAAGGCTGAGGTGTGTTTCTGCAGCTTTGATGACCTGGGGATCAAATGTGCACTGTTGACAATAATGTAGATAACAACATACATCTGACTTCTCCTCTGAGAGGTGCGTACTTGTGTCATGTACGTTACGTGCATGTACATAGTTATACCTTCTTTGTAGTGCTTGATGGTAGTAGCTGTAGGTCATCACGCTTGTACCCTGGTATGTGGCCAGGTAACAAGTGCATAGTTGTGGAGAAATTTCACTGCATTTTTAACACTCTCAAAGGGGAGAGTGTTGAGGAAGACGCCTTGTATTGCCGTGCTGCCTGGGAGCGAGTCCACTGGCAATATAGCTTGCTTTTAAAGCTGTAAAGCGAGCTTTTCCTGAAGTAGGTTACAGCAATCATGTAACCATTACATAATATGAAAGGTGCATACCAATTCCTTGTAACATTCAATGTCTTCCCACAGATTCGGTGGCCATGGTGATGGAATGCTGTGCTAGTCAATTTCCTTTCGGTTGAATATTGGTGTTTTACCTGTGGATGTCATGAATCAATCACCTAAACTATCATCTACGTGCAGTGTTTTACCTGTGGGGTGTCATCAATTCCTGCCATGATCTGACCCATCACTATCATATCCAGCTCATTTCGACTAAGTTCCCGACAACTCAGCCGCACGTCCTCATAATGCTCCTTGCTGAAGAGTGCTGAGCAGGGTTGGCCTCCTGCTCTACTGCAACCACACCCGGCAGCAAGGAAGGCGTTAACCTCTCCAGAATCTGGAATCTCATTTAGTAGTGGGTCAGTCTGTGATGGCACTGATGATGTCTCCATGTTGCTGGATGGTGTCCCAATCCCGGTCAATAGTGATGTATTCATTTCAAGTGGTGAAGTGGAGTAGTCCTCAATGAGTGGCTGGTCTTCTAGCTCATCATCTGTTCCTGCAGGGGAGAAATCAGTCAAATTACCTGAACAAGGCTCCACAGAGAGTGATAACTCATCTACTTCATTGTCATCATCTTCGTTATCTGTGGAGTAGTATTCATTGTTTGACATTAATACGTGTCGGGGGCGTCTCCCCAGAAGTAATCATGTAGTAAGTCCATGAGGGCGGGGTGATCGGTGACCGCAAAGAGGTCGAAGTCTTCGTCGGCAAAGCAGTTGAGGGTTTGAGCAGCTCGCTTTTCCATCGTAGCAGAAGCAAAGATAGTCAGAGTTCGAATTTTATTGCCGATTTGTATGTATACGTAAGAGCCGTAGCAACGCATTTCTGTATACGCGCTACATGCACTCAACCGTGCTGTACGTTTCAGCCTGTAAATTCCACAATGAAGCACGTATGAGCACAAAACTTCACCGTGGTGTTGCTAAAGGACCAAGGAAGGTAACTGTACAAAGAAAAAAATTAGCACCAGGACGGCCTATTTGGCTTTGAACACGCATATCTCTATTAGACATTTTGTGCGAAGTGCTCGGTTTTCGCATATCCGGTCACATTTATGCACAATTCCACCTCTCTCCCCAGCACAATGGGTGTATTCAAAGCCCACCTACTCATACAAGGGCACAATAATATAGGGATTACATAAAGAAACAATATACACAATCATTTGTACCATACCTTAGATAATATTGACCTGATCTGATGATAACATTAACCTTTAAATCCCTATGCTCCACATCAAATTATATTTGCGCGCACGTTGGGAGAAGGGATTAACACTAGTACCGTCTGTTACTCTTGTATAATTCGCATGCCAAGCTGTACTTGATTACTGTAATTCATGTAAGCTGTTAGTATCCTACACGACATTTTGTGTGAGCTAAGGAGCAGAAACACATTATAGAGTAAACTCTATATCAGGGAACATGGCAAAATCGGAAAGTAATTACCCCTAGTGTTGAGTAGAGGAAGGGCAGAGTGAGTAGTGTTCGAAGGGCCTAATGATACCGTAAAATCATAACTGGTCACAACACTATCGCAAAGTAAACTAGACCTATGAGTTACACAAGCACACCCAACACACACACACACACACACACACACAAGCCTCACCCATAACACCCAGGTGCAATTATGTACACTTATGTGCCCCCTTTGTGGAAGGTGAGGCAAAATTGTAAAACTACAATGGTAGTGGATGTATATTTATATTTCTAATACACTACACTGTATTCATTCCATGAGTATACTACTGCACTTATTCTTTTGGAGGTAATATCTAACATTGGTGTGGTGTCATCTTCATGTGTCTGCTATATATGTACAGTTGTATTTCAGTGGCACTGAATGGACACACATTATCATCATTTATAGCCGTTGCTAGGTAGTTGCTAAGATGAATAAATCAACTACAGCCCTCCAGGAAGTGTGTCGGTGACAATATCTGATGTGAAGGTGACTATATCTGTCAATATCTAATACAGGCCCAGTAATATTCACTGTCGTGATGTCATATTCAATGTGTTCAATGAAAACAGAAGTTTCAGATTGATGTGGAGCAGGTCTACTGCAAAGTTTGCGCAGTTCTATTCAGCTAGCTTGATTTGGAGTTTGAGTGATGGCTAGTAGCAGCACTCCTAAGCGTATGCAGAGCATTGAAAGCGGTCAGAGAAAGCCAGCACTTTTATAATACGCACACGCTTCCTACTAGCTCTTTACCACCGGTGTTACTCACAGTTTGAGCCTGTACAAGGTGTTCCACAATTCACAGGCACAACTTGAGGGGAGCGATAGCCTAAGCAGCTGTTTTGTTGGTTTCCAAAACTATGGGGGGACTAACGTGGCCCTTCGTCCACCTAGTCGCTAAAAGCTGACTCGGTCCACGACTCCATTCCCACGATCTTCCACTTAGATAGCAGCCTTTTTATACTTTTTATTACGTCAAAGAACACCTAGCAACGGGCTATAAAACACTTATAACACCCATAGTGGGCTCTTAGGGGTGTTATAACTAATCTTTATTGCATTTTAACACTAGGTGAGGTAAAAGTAGGTCCTCAAGAAGATGCATACATGTAACTGGTCGCTGAACACTTCCTACATAAATCAGGAACTTGGCAACAATTACTCCAACACCTAGTTAGATCAATGGCATTTGTGTACAATCTCCCCAAATGAAACAGCTTAAAGACACCTTTGTCACTCACTCCTGTGACAAAGGAGTTCCAATATAGTTACAGTAGAAGTCACCATGGCTGAATGTATATATCTGTATGCTGCAATGTGAGTAGGGCTGTGTGGCTCAAATTTTCATAAACAATCATACGCCAATATAGGACTTACATATGGTGGCCGAGAGGGTTATAGCTCCCGCCCACCGCCGCCGCCGCCGCTTACTGCTCCCGCCCACCGCCGCCGCCGCAACCCTGCCGCGCACGGCCGCTTACGGTGGCCGACCCCGCAGCCACCGTCCGTCGTCACACCCTAGTCTCGCCTCGGAGGGCGGGGTCTGGGACAAGACTAGTCACACACCCCACTTATACGCGCCCTTTTTCAAGTTGCGCCATGAATCCTAAATAAAGCTCATCTCTTGTACTGCGCATGCGTACTGTCTGTGCCTAGCGTGCAAGTGAGAGTGATTCCAAGCGGACAGTTGTGAAACATCATGCGCATGAATTAAAATGAAACTCCCGCAGGCGTTCTTGTGAAGTATTTTTGGAGTGGGATGTCATACAAGAATATCTTAATAACCATTTATGGACTAAAGAGAAGGTATTGAATGATGAATCTTTTCCTTTAGTCTGTCCTGGTTAAAGAAAAAGTTTCGCCAGCTTGGAATTAAATGGTGTGGTTACTCTGAGCCAAATCCATTACTTATGAAGAATATTCTTGCAGTAAGATAGACAGGGTCAATATGTTGCATAGATGCTGGTTTATAATACTCCTTATAGCCTTTGTGGCTATAGGGCTATCTATCGCCTTTTGCGGTGGAAATTTCACATTTCTGTACGAAGGTGAGCGCAGTGAAATTTTTCTATACATTTGAATCAGCAAATTAACTGCCATTATTATATTATTACAGAGATACTATTATGCAGCTAATGAGGTTAGTTGACCCTACTGGTGTTGCCCAAAGAAGAAAGAGACGGCTAAAGGGAGGAGTCTACTACAGCAAAGTATAATACTAGTGGAATGATAAGCATTGTTGGCGAGTGGGAGAGTGCGCATGCAAAATTGGAAGCATGTATGGCATTAGGGTATGGACAGTGAGAGAGAGAGAGGGAGGGAGGGAGGGAGGGAGGGAGAGAGGTAGGGACGGAGAAAATGACCCGTTCACCTCATTAGGAGGGCTCGCTACGCTCCCCAATTAAGATTATTTTATTGAAGTTTGGCCCCTTTCACAATCAGGGGCCAAACTTCATCTGGCACTTGGATGGATACGACAAATTAAAACCTTATGGTTTATGTATACATGCTTGTGTAGATGGGTAAAGCAGGAGATTCACTGTATTTTCACAAAATTAGGTTCTCAAGACAAGTAATTTGACTTAGTCTTGCATCTACAAATAATGACCCACGGGGGATATTGAGGTACTTCCTTGAAGCAATTGAAAAAATCAGTGGTAATACCCACCATCTTTTTTTTAGTATTTTATATTGTACACACAGGGTGCCCTGCAATTGTTAGAGCTGATTTTGGAACTGAGAATTGTTGTGTTGCTAAGACACAGATTGTTTTGTGAATGCACCATAGTGATGAATTTGCTGGAAAGAAGAGCTTTATTTATGGTCCATCAACTTCTAATATAGTAAGTATTCATCTAAAATAACCCACCAAATAATATACTTTTTATTATAACCCAGCGCATCGAAGCATTTTGGTCACAGTGGCGCTGCCCCATTTGTGATTGGTGGATTTCCTTGTGTTAGGTAAAAATAAACATGCACATCTAAAGTGAGGATGTTATTTTGTTTTTGTTTAGTCACTAGTAGAGGGGGGTGTTTTCAACTGTGAAAACTTGCTTCATTGGTAAGAGTATCATTTTTGTAGCTATTCTTCCCATCCAAATATTAGGAAGATTTCATACTTGCAATTGACAGGTACACATTGGATTTGATATTTGGTACTTCACTACGGTGTGATATGCAAGAGTTTATGGGAGACTGGAATAATCACATGATTAGAAGAAACAAATTGTCAAACTCTCCCTCAGGTCGACGCCAAGATTTGTATGATCTACCTGAACTGCAAGGTAACCACAAGACTAGCTGGATGTGGTATATATTCATCAAGTAGGTGTTAGTGACTACAAGATGCCAATAGACCCTAATATCTGGGCCCACTGCATGCTAGAAGAAAGCATCAAAGCACCTCCTCTGTGTCCTGAAAATTTTGCCGAGAATGCACTGTTCTTCTTAGAGAGATACTTCGGCATGAGCCTCAATGATATAACCCACAGTAACTGCAAGCAAGTTTATATTTCATTTGTCAATCTTCTTTCACCATGTCTTTCATAATTAAAAAATTGAAGAATTTCATAATCACAAGAATATACTCACATGATGTTAATAATAGAACCGACAGGCTGGTTATAAGTGATATTACATTACATGAGTTGATGATAGGTTGAATACTATATACAGTACCGATCAGATGCAAGGTATTTGCGTATTCCATGAATGCAGTATGACTCTAGCAGTGGACTGTCTGCTTCACGGAATTGGTACGACCTGAGCTCAGAACCAGTACAGCTATATAATATACTTTCCATGATCCTGCAGCTGACTGAAGGAATTTTTGGTGTAATAGTATTCATAGATCTACTTGTGGTTAATTTAGGCTAACAGCTACAAGGTTGGAGATGGAATTTCTTGATGTAGGCGCTTCCCATGTGGTGCGGGTGACACAGATTGATCGACCAGGCGGTACGATTGATCAGCCAGTCGTGATTGCCGAGGCTGGAATGTCCCAGTCGAGAGTGAAGTTAGGTGGCACCATACAGCAGGGAAACAATAAAGGTATATTCATCTATAAAATGTATCTACCCTCATGTACCCTGGTTCTGAGGCTAGCTTGCTGATGTAGATATAGATACATTGATAGTGACACGTGCATAGGCTGATTGGTGGGTATTAATTAGACTTCACTCCCGATCACTGCAGCCGACGTTGAAGTCACTGTTAACAAGCCAACTTCAGCTTTTTCCTACTCTCTCAAGGTAGTGCAACGTGAGAAAAAATCTGATTATTCTGTGAGAAAGTGGAGGGATGCTCAATCAGTACGCTTTGAATCTGCTGCTGTAGACTGAAGGAGGGTTTCTCTGACATATTAGGAGATGCCAAGTAAGATGAAATAGAAATGGGATTTATTGAACCAGGTCATGGAGCTAAAGGAAAACAACACTGGATAGTGGATGATGATGTCCTCTGTGACATGTACAAAACTTACAGGGGAAAGAAGGATATCGTGCTCTGGGTGTACTTAGGAACCAGAAAGAGACCACATTCGCCAGATCCTGAGTCATCTTCCAAGGGTAAGAAGACAAAGTATGATGTACATACTCATAAGATGATGGAAGTAGAAGAGATTGCTAATGACCTTCAAACCCACCATGGGAATCGCTATACTCGAGAACAGTATACTGTGTGGGCACACATGATTCATCTAAAGAAACACCACTCCCGTGATGATGCACCTGACAAACCGTTCTTTAGGGGTTCCAGATCAAAAAAAGGCATTTGGGTCTACTCAATCAATCCCTAGCACTAGTGGCAATTCCTCACCATTACCTACTGGTATTTCACCTGGTAAACGTATACAGCTACGCTCCCAGAGCATGCAACAGCTGGAAATGTGGCATTCTCTATATGAGAAGGGTGCTGTTGAGGAGGAAGAGTACAAGAAAGTTCAGGATAACATACTTAGTGATATTAAGCGTTTCTAACTCAGTTTTACATGATTTATGTTTGAACTAGCTCAGTTGATATTTATACATGACTTGTACATGTACATGACTATTGTGTTATTGTATGCTTAGTCAGAATATCCGGCATGAGTGATCCACGCCTGACACTGCTCAGGTGAAATGGATTCAAATGCTGCTTTGATAATAGGAAGGGGGGCATCAGTTGCCTGCAGACAGTCATGATTTTTGAGGTAGCTTTTCACGGAACTGAATGCTTCTTCAATTGGCATTAGGTCTGGACTGTATGGAGGTAGGAACAAGAGAAGGACCCCAGATGCTTCAAATAGCTCATGTATGCTCTCTACATGGTGTATGGAGCAGTTATCAAGAATGACCACAGAGTGGGGGTTTGTACCATCAAATGGGTGCAATTGAGGAAGCAAATCACCCCTTATAAAATCAAAGAAGATGTGTGAATATACAGTTCCCTTGATCAGTTTTAATTCAATAATGCCTGTACAATCCATGGCTGCAATTGCCGATATCCTCTGTCCTCTACTCAGATAACAGTAACTTTCCGCACGCAGCCCACGTAAAGAGTAGCCAAACTTCCGTATATAGTTACGAGCATCACTACCTGTCTCGTCTATAAATACAAACATTTCTCTAGGAAAAGAAAGAACAGTTACCATATACCTTGCTCTTTATTCAATGCCTCTCTGTGTTGCAACTAGACGAATCTTCTTTCTTGTGAGTCCATTTTTCCTGAGTATCCGACAGATTGTTGCTTCAGAAACCTCTACACCTGATACTTCCTCCACTGCCTGGCATATTTCACCCAAGTAGTATGATGGACTCTCCATGACCAATGCGACCACAAAGAGTTCATGGTGAGTATCAAGACGCCTTCGATTTTCACACTGGGGCTGAATAGAGGGTGCGACATCTCCTGTTTCCTCAAATCTCTTGAATATTACAGAGGCTGTACTGTGTGCAATATTCAGATTTTTTGCTATCTGCCTAAAAGAACGTTCAGAGACTATTCTCTGCCAGACAACCCTCAATCTGAGGTGTACGGAATAAGCAGCCTTTCTGCCAGGCTCTGCACTCTTGGCCATCAAAATCGCGCCAAACTTTTAAATATACGCCGCGCGTCTAGTCTATGAATATACTTACGCTACGCATAGCTTGGTGTTCTGAAAATCTGCTGTACCTCTACACGCGTTTACATCCGGGGCTACACGCGTTTGCCTCCAGCGCTAAACGAGTTTACATCCGCATATACATGTACGTGTGTTTGTCTCGAGCGCTAGCTCTACGTACATGTGTGTAAATGTACATGTATTTACATTTACATCTGGCACGCTCCAGCGCTCAGCACTCCGCCTTGTCAGGTAGGTGCATAAGCATTGTATGCGTACAGCATAGTAAATGAACAATGTGTATTGTGTACATATTATTATGCCACGCCTACCTCCAGATGTCAACGCTTGACTAGCTCTGGATGTAAACGCGTGAAGAGTTGGAGACGAACGCGTTTAGTGCTGGACACAAACGCGTGTAGCGTTAGAGGCGAACGCGTTTAGCGTTTTAACACGAACGCGTGTAGATCTGAATGTAAACGCGTGTAGCGCTAGAAACGAACGCGTGTAAAACGCATATGCGTTATACCTTGCATCTGATCGGTACTGTAGCTCACGGCCATGTTGAATAGCTTTTAGAAATTGGTACTATTCCACCATTTCATAACGTGGTACCTATAAAATGCAGAACAACTACATACCTCTTCACTCAGTGGACGGGCACTGTGCTTCTTGATGCAGTTTGTGATGATATCAAATACAGCTTTATCAAATATGGTGCCATGGGTCCAGCCTGAGCACAAGCTATTTCACCAAATGAGGCTATTTGCTGAAGCTTCTCTTGTAGTATATATACAATCCTGAATTATTCACATGTGTAGCATGCCAAGTGGCGTCTGGGTTTTAGGATATGGTTATGAATATGCTTTGTACTCGTGTATCAGTTTACGCATAGCTCTTTTACAACTCAGGAAATTATCTTACCAGTAGGGGATCCTCTCGCTTAGAGTTGTATGGTTTGCAATTAGTGTATGTCTCCAACACCAAAAACAAATTAGCAGTTACTGAGATTTGTCCAAAAACTTAGCACCCCATATGAATAGACATCTCAAATATCAACCTCAGAGGCATTACAGCCCAATGTTTTCGCAATGCACTTAGCTGTTTTGAGTGACACGGTTTTGGAAAACACCTTTGGCATTTCCTGAGTGTAGCCGAAATTGCCAATGTTTGTGTTAAAGTGGTTATCAACCTAGTCTAGCAAGCCAGCCCCTTTTTTCCTCTGTTTTTTCTTGCTGGCTTTAGTTGGGAGGAAAAAAAGGTAATGATATTCATGGCATGGCTCAAGCACTGACGTAGTGTGCAAGTACAGTTAACTAGATTCATGATGGCCCTTACATACGCCTCCTACGCTATAATTGCTTTCGAGATTTGGAAAGCGCGTGCTCATTGGTCAGATTTAGCTATGACGTAGGCAATTAAAAGAGACCTGTGCTAGACCGTTTCTTCTCCCAACTAAAGTCAGCAAGAAAAAACAGAGGAAAAAAGGGGCTAGCTTGCTAGACTAGTTGTCAACCAAAACATTGCTCCTGCATTCCATGTAATTACTGCTACTATACACACTACTGAGAGTTTACGCCTTCAAGTCACCATGAAGCATTGGTGGAGATGCACTGTTTAACCAGACAAGACCCCTACAAACATCTTTGAGAGCCTTTGATCGCTGCTGCCAAGTTAGGGGTGGAGATCCCTATAGTTGTATATGAGATCCCTATAGTAGTGCATGATCAAATATACACCTTGCGAAGCAGGAAATGAAGACTTCCCTTCTCCATGTACTCATATATGAGAATGGGGGGGTTCCATACAAATCCCATAAGGTCAACAAGCATCACGAACAGATTATTTATGCAACCAGGTCTATAGCTAATTCAACAACGGCTGAGAGCTGCAACTTCTGCATACAATTGATCCATCAACCCTGACTTGGAAGATACTGATCCTTCAGCAGTTGTCCTAGCCATTGCTCTGGTCCCAGTCTCCAAGAGCTAAACACAAACACACTAAGTCACTACTGACAGTCGCTTTACTGCAACGAAGCTACCATGGAGCATGCTTTTGTATACTTCACCGAACCCACCATCTCCTAACTTGGCATTGGGAGAAAAGTTGTTTGTTGCACACATTGTGGTCTTTGCATCAAATTGTTGAACTATAAATATTCAGCAATATTAAAATGTATAGAACATTTTCATGGCAGACCATGAATGATAACACTCTTCTTGGGCATCCAGGGATCAATCGATTCTTCACTCTATACAATTAACAAAGGAAGTATATCTATGGAGCTAATTAGTAGCATCTAACATGTACAGAAGTATTATTACTCTCCAATTTCATAGGGTTTTCTCTGGTTCCAATCTCAGTCCAACAGTGGGGTGTTGAAGGTAGCAGAGCTTTCTTCTTTTTTTCACTACTCCTTCCAGCTTGACTCAGACTATAATTATGGATAATCAAGTATTAGCTATCAATAAACCTAGCTCACATGCTCAGAAATGTCTGATCCAGCACTGTGTGAAGAATCATCAAGGACATATGCTACTCCAACTTGGATATTCGATGGGCCTTTCTTAATTAATAACAGAGAGTCCAAGGACGTGGAATGTCGTAATCACCAAAGCATCCCTAGAAATCTCGTACACCCTTTGGTTTGAACAAACACAGAGAGCTACAAGGGAGTGGTTTGAGATTAAGTGCAGCAGCTGCTTTTTCAGCGAATGTATAATAGCTATCACTCCGAGCATTGGTTATCTGTCAGTCAGCACACCCTTGTCTCGCCTCGAAGAGGGCAGGGTCTGGGAACAAGACTAATCACACACCCACGCCCTCGAGTTTCGAGTAGCTCCAATGATTTCTAAATAAAGCGCATCTGTTTCACGTGCGTTCTGGAGGCAAAATGATATTCTGATAGACCCTCGGCTGCTGAGTCTCCGTCAGGAGTGCTGATGGAGTGGTCAGGAATTCTAAGTGTACAGGCGAAGAAGTTAGAAAGAATGGTGCTGCAAAGGTCATCATTCAAATTGTTGCCAGCACCTTTGCCCTCAGAGGCTGATGGTTTGTAACTTAAGGTTGGGAAAAATTGCGTGGGCGGATATGTCGCGGAATGACGGCGCAAGCGGCTTATTGTACTACATTCCGTTGCGCCAGTAGCGTGATGCCGATTTTGTTGCGCTAAAATGATCTTCTACGACAGAAGAGATTTTTGTTTTTCCCGCTAGAACCGCCCCATTTCTGGCTTGAGCATGCGCAGTAGGGTGTCATTAGCAAAAATCTGGTAAGGTCAAAGGTTGAACGACACGAATGTTTCAGACGGCACCGCCCCAAACTCCGCCCCTTCGACTCCAATGGATGATCACGTGATCAGTATTTTCGTAACACGTATTGTCCACGTGATCAGTATTTTTAGTAAATCTGGCAAGGTCAAAGGTTGAACGACTCGAACGTTTTCAGACGGTACCGCCCCAAACTCCGCCCCCTCCCCCTCCAATGACTGATCACGTGATCCGCATTTCGAATCGGCATTGTCCACGCGAACGTTTTGCTGTTTGTTTTCAGGAGCTGAAAGAAACTGAAATGGATTCTATAGTACATTCTGGTGAGTGTATAGCTTGTAACAGTGTGGGGAGGTATCCGTGGGGAGTGAAGGGATAAATATGCAGCACCCCTCTGGTGCACTTCCGCTTCTCTGAGGATGTGCTTTTACATCTACATGTACATGTATGTTTACTGTACACGTAAACGCGTTGTGTGTATGTGTTGTGGGTGAGGCTAGTGTGGTGTGTGTGTGTGTGTGTGTGTGTGTGTGTGTGTGTGTGTGTGTGTGTGTGTGTGTGTGTGTGTGTGTGTGTGTGTGTGTGTGTGTGTGTGTGTGTGTGTGTGTGTGTGTGTGTGTGTGTGGTGTGTGGTGCACGTGCGCATGTGTGTGTGTGTGTGTGTGTGTGTGTGTGTGTGTGTGTGTGTGTGTGTGTGTGTGTGTGTGTGTGGTGTGTGGTGCACGTGCGCGCGCGCGCGCGTGTGTGTGTGTGTGTGTGTGTGTGACGCACATTTTCCCAGATGCTACGGTAACACTTGTTCCATTACATACATGTATGTATACACATTCATGGGCATACCTGCAAGGTGCTGCCAAGGTCAGCAAAGGCTGACCTTGGCACATACGTGTAGGTTCACATGCCATCGCAGTTAGGGATGGACTAATGAAAAAAAAAGCGTGTCTCGATCCCTCCATATCTAATACATGTACATGTACATTGTATATACATATATGGCTCCAACAAGAGCATCCTCACTGTCAGCCCTAGCCTCGTTCCCAGGCCAATTCAAAGCCTCAGAGAAACAGCCTGGTATCGACTGTTTCCTCCTGCACGAGAATTCCGTTTATTTTACTGATATTTTGCAGTATACTTTACGACCAACAACAGTCTAAACCCAGTGCTTTGGACACATTACTCAACTGCACGCTGTAATTTGAACACACAGCAGTTTCGTAGCCTGAGCGTACAATCATGACAAGTATTTTACTGATTTGCCCAAACCTGGTAGCTCATACGACACAGTGATCCTGGTGGCCATGTACATGGTGTAGACTGATGCGTCCTTTTCTGAGCCATGACAAAACTGGTATAGTGCGGCAGCTTGTTGACACAGCAATAAGTGCACAGTAATATGTAGCAGAAATATATACTAGAAGTGCACATAAATATCTGATACCCCACAAATCGTGGGATATTTGGCGCATGCGCGAACAGTTGATACCAGGCCGTTTCTCCGCTGCTTTCAATTGGCCTGAGAACAAGGTTATGTCGGCCCTAGTCCTGCATGTGCATTGTAACACAACAGCACACTCATTGCATACATAACACTATATTCTGGCTGGGAATAGTTATAGTCACATTGTAGTGTGTGTGCATTGGTGCCTGATTCAGCACTAAAGTGCTAACCCCATTTTATGACAAATATGTGAATATATGTATGACGTTTACATTGCAACCCCGCCTCTCTGTAAATGGAGGTGTGCGGAGAATAGTAAAGATACTGATCCAGCCACAGAGAAGGGTTGAGAAGATGTAGTGATTTAGAGCTGACACATAGCAAGTACAGTAAGCCTCGCTGTGTATCTATTCCCACATATGTCCAATGTCGCCATGGATTGTCCCTTGTCATCCATGAATGTCAGAGTTAGTGGAAATTTATGCCATGATGGCCATGCACGTGCAATCCCTGGTTGACATAGTTATATACCGTGACATCCCTGGTCCATCCATGGATGGCCATACACACACTACCTACCCCCATGTCAGAGCTGAGTAGGGTAGGAATGGGCCATTGGGAGCTGTGTAGGGTAGGAATGGGCCATTGGGAGCTGTGTAGGGTAGGAATGGACCATTGGGAGCTGTGTAGGGTAGGAATGGGCCATTGGGAGCTGTGTAGGGTAGGAATGGGCCATTGGGAGCTGTGGAGGGTAAGAATGGACCATTGGGAGCTGTGGAGGGTAGGAATGGGCCATTGGGAGCTGTGGAGGGTAAGAATGGACCATTGGGAGCTGTGGAGGGTAGGAATGTACCATTGGGAACTGTGGAGGGTAGGAATGGGCTATTGGGAGCTGTGTAGGGTAGGAATGGGCCATTGGGAGCTGTGTAGGTTAGGAATGGGTCATTGGGAGCTGTGTAGGGTGGGAATGGGCCATTGGGAGCTGTGTAGGGTGGGAATGGGCCATTGGGAGCTGTGTAGGGTGGGAATGGGCCATTGGGAGCTGTGTAGGGTAGGAATGGGCCATTGGGAGCTGTGTAGGGTGGGAATGGGCCATTGGGAGCTGTGGAGGGTAGGAATGGACCATTGGGAGCTGTGGAGGGTGAGAATGGGCCATTGGGAGCTGTGGAGGGTGGGAATGGGCCATTGGGAACTGTGGAGGGTAGGAATGGGCCATTGGGAGCTGTGGAGGGTGGGAATGGGCCATTGGGAGCTGTGGAGGGTAGGAATGGGCCATTGGGAGCTGTGGAGGGTAGGAATGGGCCATTGGGAGCTGTAGAGGGTAGGAATGGGCCATTGGGAGCTGTGTAGGGTAGGAATGGGCCATTGGGAGCTGTGGAGGGTAAGAATGGACCATTGGGAACTGTGGAGTGTAGGAATGGGCCATTGGGAGCTGTGGAGGGTAAGAATGGACCATTGGGAGCTGTGGAGGGTAGGAATGTACCATTGGGAACTGTGGAGGGTAGGAATGGGCCATTGGGAGCTGTGGAGGGTAGGAATGGGCCATTGGGAGCTGTGTAGGTTAGGAATGGGTCATTGGGAGCTGTGTAGGGTGGGAATGGGCCATTGGGAGCTGTGTAGGGTGGGAATGGGCCATTGGGAGCTGTGTAGGGTGGGAATGGGCCATTGGGAGCTGTGTAGGGTAGGAATGGGCCATTGGGAGCTGTGTAGGGTGGGAATGGGCCATTGGGAGCTGTGGAGGGTAGGAATGGACCATTGGGAGCTGTGGAGGGTGGGAATGGGCCATTGGGAGCTGTGGAGGGTGGGAATGGGCCATTGGGAACTGTGTAGGGTAGGAATGGGCCATTGGGAGCTGTGTAGGGTGGGAATGGGCCATTGGGAGCTGTGTAGAGTAGGAAAGGGCCATTGGGAGCTGTGGAGGGTAGGAATGTGCCATTGGGAGCTGTGTAGGGTGGGAATGGACCATTGGAGCTACGTATGTAGGGTAGGAATGGACCATTGGGAGCTGTGTAGGGTATGAATGGGCCATTGGGAGCTGTGTAGGGTGGGAATGGACCATTGGGAGCAGTGTAGGGTAGGAATGGGCCATTGGGAGCTGTGTAGGTTAGGAATGGGTCATTGGGAGCTGTGGAGGGTGGGAATGGGCCATTGGGAGCTGTGGAGGGTAGGAATGGACCATTGGGAGCTGTGGAGGGTGGGAATATGGGCCATTGGGAGCTGTGGAGGGTGGGAATGGGCCATTGGGAACTGTGTAGGGTAGGAATGGGCCATTGGGGGCTGTGTAGGGTGGGAATGGGCCATTGGGAGCTGTGTAGAGTAGGAAAGGGCCATTGGGAGCTGTGGAGGGTAGGAATGTGCCATTGGGAGCTGTGTAGGGTAGGAATGGACAATTGGGAGCTGTGTAGGGTAGGAATGGACCATTGGGAGCCGTGTAGGGTATGAATGGGCCATTGGGAGCTGTGTAGGGTAGGAATGGACCATTGGGAGCCGTGTAGGGTAGGAATGGACCATTGGGAGCTGTGGAGGGTAGGAATGGGCCATTGGGAGCTGTGGAGGGTAGGAATGGGCCATTGGGAGCTGTGGAGGGTAGGAATGGGCCATTGGGAGCTGTGGAGGGTAGGAATGGGCCATTGGGAGCTGTGTAGGGTAGGAATGGGCCATTGGGAGCTGTGGAGGGTAGGAATGGGCCATTGGGAGCTGTGTGGGGTAGAAATGGACCATTGGGAGCTGTGTAGGGTAGGAATGGACCATTGGGAGCTGTGTAGGGTAGGAATGGGCCATTGGGAGCTGTGTGGGGTAGAAATGGACCATTGGGAGCTGTGGAGGGTAGGAATGGACCATTGGGAGCTGTGTAGGGTAGGAATGGGCCATTGGGAGCTGTGTAGGGTAGGAATGGGCCATTGGGAGCTGTGTGGGAGGTATGTCCAGGATTGCCGTGGACTGTCTGTGGGGTAGGAATGGACCACTGGGAGCTGTGTAGGGTAGGAATGGGCCATTGGGAGCTGTGTAGGGTAGGAATGGACAATTGGGAGCTGTGTAGGGTAGGAATGGGCCATTGGGAGCCGTGTAGGGTAGGAATGGGCCATTGGGAGCTGTGTAGGGTAGGAATGGGCCATTGGGAGCTGTGTGGGAGGTATGTCCAGGATTGCCGTGGACTGTCTGTGGGGTAGGAATGGACCATTGGGAGCTGTGTAGGGTAGGAATGGGCCATTGGGAGCTGTGTAGGGTAGGAATGGACAATTGGGAGCTGTGTAGGGTAGGAATGGGCCATTGGGAGCCGTGTAGGGTAGGAATGGGCCATTGGGAGCTGTGTAGGGTAGGAATGGACCATTGGGTAGGAATGGACCATTGGGAGCCGTGTAGGGTAGGAATGGGCCATTGGGAGCTGTGTAGGGTAGGAATGGACCATTGGGAGCTGTGGAGGGTTGGAATGGACCATTGGGAGCTGTGGAGGGTAGGAATGGACCATTGGGAACTGTGGAGGGTAGGAATGGGCCATTGGGAGCTGTGGAGGGTAGGAATGGGCCATTGGGAGCTGTGTAGGTTAGGAATGGGTCATTGGGAGCTGTGTAGGGTGGGAATTGGCCATTGGGAGCTGTGTAGGGTGGGAATGGGCCATTGGGAACTGTGTAGGGTTGGAATGGGCCATTGGGAGCTGTGTAGGGTAGGAATGGGCCATTGGGAGCTGTGTAGGGTGGGAATGGGCCATTGGGAACTGTGTAGGGTGGGAATGGGCCATTGGGAGCTGTGTAGGGTGGGAATGGGCCATTGGGAGCTGTGTAGGGTGGGAATGGGTCATTGGGAGCTGTGTAGGGTGGGAATGGGCCATTGGGAGCTGTGTAGGGTGGGAATGGGCCATTGGGAGCTGTGGAGGGTAGGAATGGGCCATTGGGAGCTGTGGAGGGTGGGAATGGGCCATTGGGAGCTGTGGAGGGTGGGAATGGGCCATTGGGAGCTGTGTAGGGTGGGAATGGGCCATTGGGAACTGTGTAGGGTAGGAATGGGCCATTGGGAGCTGTGTAGGGTGGGAATGGGCCATTGGGAGCTGTGGAGGGTGGGAATGGGCCATTGGGAGCTGTGGAGGGTGGGAATGGGCCATTGGGAGCTGTGTAGGTTAGGAATGGGCCATTGGGAGCTGTGTAGGGTGGGAATGGGCCATTGGGAACTGTGCCTGCCTCCATTTCCAATGTAAAAGTAGTGTCATCCTTCCACAGTGGAATTCCCTCCCACTGCAGAGAGCTGGCCACAATATCACGTCATTTATGTACTTTCGGGGCACCTTCCCCTCCCCATGTCTACTTACATTGTATCAGTTGACTGCATATACAAAAGAATATCAAGATAAGGGCATGCAACAATAATAACCCCTCCCTACATCTCTTACTATGGGTTACGCATGTTATTATTGTTGCATGCCCTCATCCACTGTCTTGCTGCATTATACTGCACTTGTTTCTCTACTTTTTGGCACTCATCTTTCAACATTTGAAATGTTTTACTCTCATCAACACTGTCTTGGGACTAAGCAAACACTGGGGAGAAGTTGCAAAAGGTTATTGCATAGCGAGGTTTCAAGGCTTACACAAACATGGTGTGTGTGTGTGTGAGTACAGCCATTAATGTGATTTCTAATTACCCTGGGGCTGCCCATGCGCAGAGCGGGGTTAAGCAATCGGTTTTGTCTGTCTGTTTGTCTATCTGTCTATCAGTCAGTCATCCAAAAAATATTGTAATCCGTCCTACGTGCACAGTATACGGCTTTAAAGAATATTTGAATAAGAGAAAAACGTATTTACTTCCCTTCCTGGGCGCCGGTTTCGTCCACATGACTCTTTCTCAGTAGTGCTAGCTGTTCCAAAATTAGCGAAGTTCACTCCACCTACCATAATTGCAAAGGAAAATGTGTCTCGTTTTCAACAGTGTCCAACACGCTGTACGCTTTCCATGAGACCTTTACGTGTGCAGCTACATGTACATGTACATGTACGTCTCTCATTTTGTAGCAATGTGAGAAACTGTACACTACTTTTACATTGGAAATGGAGCAATGTTATTCCTGTATTGACATATATCATCACGCTTACAATGTAGTTCTTGTGGCAATTTAATTCCATCTCTTGTGCGTGATGAGCTTGCTAGCCAAACACTAAATACAGACAATGTTACATACATTTTGTTACAGCTTAGCTGTAACATTGAAACCTTTGCTCTGATCTACCTGTAGATGATCTGTTCTGTTCCGTGATTAGAGCCTAACCCATTTTAATTTCAGGATGGGAAGAGGACTCTAGTTAGAATTACCTGTCACCTGAGCCAGTGCTGAACCCTCCTATAATATTATTCATAGGCATACCTGGCAAAACCACAACTGTAAGACCAGTTTGAGTCAACACTATAAATGGAGAAATGACACAGTATAGGTTGGGGTGGAGGGGCTGCATTGGGAGAGCCTTCCTGACTTGTAGTCTTTCTCGTCGTCTCCATGCATTGGGAGAAGCTTTTCTGACTCATAAGCAATGCCCCTTCACCCCTAGTCCTTCTTAGGACTTATTTTTCATTTTACATGTAGGTTGGATGAGCATATATATATATATACAAAAATCTCCTGTTGACACGACTAGATGGCTCGCTTCGCTCGCAATAATATGTGTACATATTGGGCTGCTGCAATACCTAGGGTAGTAAGGTGGAGTAGCAAGGTATAGTGTTACACTTGTTGCCTTATTTGCATGTACGGCACCTACATGTATATGCTTGATGTGCTGTGTTTTTGAACCTTGAAACGTTGTAAAGTGTGCCCTAGTGCTGAAGGAAGACGCGTCCCGTTTTCAACAGTGGGAGAGGGGCTGCCACTGCCAGCCGCTGTCTCTCATATGGCATCTTAGGCATTGACTCCTGGCCTGGCATCCAACCTCACATATGGTTTATTTATGCCTATGGAAACTGTCTGGGTAGATTGATTGATAAATAAAGAACACATGTAACTACACCTCCCATGTAGCACCTGGTGCTAGGATTAGCTAGCTAGTAGACTATACGTGTACACTAACATGCAAATCTAATATCGGGATTTGACCCTCCAGTAATAGAGGACACACTTCCTGATTCAAACAGGCAACTTGGGAATGCAGGAAAGGAGGTGTAATTCCACTTGGGGGTGCCCTCCTGTAATTCATGTAGAGGACACCCTCGTTCCATTACATACGTGTATGTATATACATGTATGTATTCATGGGCATACCTGCAAGGTGCTGCCGAGGTCAGCAAAGGCTGAAATTGGCACATACAGTACGCGTCAAAAAAACGTTTCCAAAATCGTTCCGTTTCGTTCGGTGAAACGGTAATTAACGTTCTGTTCGTTTGCCGTTTTTGACAGTCGTGCCGTTGCGTTTCGTTCCGTTTTAAGGCATATTTCGTTTCGTTTCGTTTCGTTTCGTTTCGTTTGCAGAGTAGTCTTCAAGGGAGTATATGCCTGTAGAAAGATGCCATATTGAAGGTCGTGCGTTGGCTTTTCAGAGCTGCGCTACTTGCTACTCACAAGTGTGTATATGTACGGGTCGCGGAGCGTTCTATAGTAACAGTAAGTGTATATGTACTGTAACAAACTCAGTGTATAGTCCTTCAACGCAGCTCGTAGTGCCATCTATGGGCGTTGGGGCAGGTAGGGCGCCGCTTTTCGACAAGTAACTTAGCGTAGCGCAGTTGTGGGCGTCGCCGCGTAGGTTGAGTAGCCTAGGACGAGGCTAGTTATAGCCTTCGCCTCTTCGCTATGATTATTCTCTGCTCTTGGCTCTTGCAGTAGCTCACCACGCTGGCTTCAATGGAACAGAACGAAACGAAACGAAACGAAACGAAACGAAACGAAACCGAATGGAACGGAATGAAATGCCGTTGCGCAACGTTTCCGTTCCATATCGTGCGCTCTTTAGTGGAACGGAACGGTATTGTATTGAACGATATTGGAAACGTTTTTTTGACGCATACTGTACGTGTAAGTTCACATGCCATCGCAGTTAGGGATGGACTAATGCAAAAGAAAAGCGTGTCTCAATCCCTCCCTCCATATCTAATACATGTACATGTATATACATCTCCATGTACATGTAGCTCCCTCCCATCCCATCTTCTCTCTCCCTCCCTCCCCTCCCTCATATATAGTGTCCTGATTCGAGGGGTTCCTTGCTGTCCTGTTTATTGAGGTGTCCTCGTTTGAGGGTATCCTACTTAGAGGGGTTCCTGCTGTCCTGTTTATTGAGGTGTCCTCATTTCATGGTGTCCTGATTATAGGGGTTCCTGCTGTCCTGTTTATTGAGGTGTCCTCATTTCATGGTGTCCAGATTAGAGGGGTTCCTGCTGTCCTGTTTATTGAGGTGTCCTCATTTCATGGTGTCCAGATTAGAGGGGTTCCTGCTGTCTGTCCTCATTTCAGGGAATTGGTGCTTGGGGTGAGTGGGTGGAAGGGGAGCAATGTATACATGTATATGTTAGTAGCTGTGATTGTGGCTGGGCATCTGGTGTAACGCCCTTTAGTTAGTGTGCTACATGCACATACATACAGGCAGATGTACTGGTCTTGAAGCCTGCATAAGGACACCTCAGGTTCAGGTACTAATAACTATGGCCATGCATGCAAAATGCATGGTGTCGTTGCTCCAGTGGATCAGGCTCACCCTCTAGTTCTGGAGGGTTATCTGCCCCTAGCCGTGTGGCCTATATCAGGAGAGACCTCCGATCAAGAAGATTTTCGGAGGGAGTTGTCAACATCATACATTGGTCATGGCATAGCTCCACAGAGTCATCATAATCCAGTGCATGGAGGATGTGGGTTAGCTGGTGTTGTAGGCGATCAGGTTCTTTTGGTGTATCACACAGTACTGTAGTACTGTGTATATAGGGATTGCTATGGTCTATCCCCATATATAAGGACTTTCACTTTCAGTTTGCTACCTACTGGACTTCTGTTATACCCAGAAACTAACTGTGATTATAAAATGGTATAATTTGATGCATGAGAAAGGTTAAAGTTGTTCATCTTCTTCTCCTTCCCGCTTTAAAAAGCGTAACTCACTAATGGTAACACATCTAAACATGAAACTTGGTACAGTGATGCAGCTTCATGTGGGTTGTCCCAACTGGAGAAGTTTGTGGATTCCATAAATCAAATCAGGCATTTTAAAACCTCCAAGTATGACCACAATTTAGTTCCCATGGCCATGTCCAATGCGCCAAAAAAATCTGTATGATGTAGGGTCAATGCCAAGGGTTATGGACTTCAATGCTCCATATTTTGTTTGAGGTCATTCTTGTGCATATGTGTGGGTGTGGGTGCATATGTGCAGCTGGCCCCACTAGCATTTAGTTTTTAAGTGAATTATACTTCAAAATGGTTGTAGTGCCTCAGTAGCTCAGTTGGTAGAGCGCTTGCAGCTGAGTGCAGGAGGTAGTGGGTTCAAATCCCACCTTTGGCACATTTTTTTATCATCATATTTCTTTTGCAATTGGGCACTTACATTGTACCCAGCCTGTAGGGCATCCTTAGGGCAGAAATGGATTTTGTCCAAAAAACCTACCACAAAAAGCAAGACATTCATACTATCTAGGACAGCCTATTCTTCTTCTTCTGTTCTGAGGTTTTACTGTAGACTAGATTACAGTGAGTCTGTGTTTTTTAAGCCATACAGCCCAGTGACAAGCACCGGGCCCAGTGACCAACACTGACCCAAAAATTCCACCCAGTCCCTTTCACTACAAAATCAGGAAATACAACTTTCAGGAAGAGCACCCAATCTTTATAAGTAATGCTTTCGAGGTACCCTTGATTGAAGGTGTCCCTATCCACGTGTCCTTGTTTCAAGGTGTCCCTATCGTTGGTATCCTTGTTTCAAGGTGTCCTTGTCCTTATTATTAATCCACCTATATATGAGTGATGACATTGTAGGGTAGTGTACATGTACATCACTTGAGATGACGTGACACTGTCCTACATTGTACATGTACAATGTGCCTCCAACCTCCTCGTGGTGTCACTTGGGAGGAAGTTGCAAACATTGTTAAAGCTTCAAACAGGAGGCATTTTTTTGTGAAGATACATGTACATGTAGTTGCTTAAATTATGTGTTGCTCACTCTCACCCTAGTTTTGACTAAAAGCATATTCACATATGCACACATACACATTCTTTGCACACTTACAGGTACATATTGTACATACTTGAAGCTCTGTACAGTTTGTATACTACCTATATGCTGGTATACACATACCTGTGCCTACATACCTAACTCATGTAAGTAATCCAGATGCCCCTGTGATTTTAGGATGTGACTCGGCAGGATATTGCAAACAATTCTGCACTGGAGAAGCACAGTGCGCATAGAAAGAGAAAATTAGATTAGAGTGGGCTAAAGGAACTCCTCAGAAAAAGAGGAGGATAGAATTGAAAAAGAAACGTGTTATTGATGGCCAAGAACGTAAAAAGTGGTCAAAGAAACACGGCCACGACTACGGTTGCGATAGCGAAAATAGCGATATTGACGTAAAAGTGAGTCGGGGTAAAGGGACGAGGAAGGGTAGACCCCAAGGGAAGGGGGAGTGTGCTTCGTGTGGGTCAAGCACACACAAGCGCTCTAACCACAGAGATTGCCCTTTCAACAAAAAACGTGCCGAAAAGGAGACCATCTCTAGTAGTAGGACCGAGTCTGACGGGGAGGTCAGTAGTGAGAGCTCGTCCGAAATGGAAAGTGGGACCGATGTGTGTACGTGTGGAAGTGAGGGGAAGAGGCACAGGAGAAGCTGCCCGTTGAGCTACAGGAACCGTCAACCGGGTCGCACACTGTTTCCTGCCACAAGTAATGCAGGACAACTTGCCTCTCCCAGTGCACTGAAGGTAGAATGTTCCCCAGGTGACAGTGTCTTCCCTCCGTCCTCAAAGAAGGAGAAGACAGAGATGAAAGTCGGGGATCACGTCTGTATTCACTGGAGAAATATGGGCAGTTCTCATCTCCCCTGTCGCATTGTCGGGGTGTTCAGTGGTCGGTATCAACTTTACTGTTCACAGGGTGTTTTGATCACCTCGTTTTGTGCCACTGAGCTGACTCCACTGGCCAGTGGCTCTTCCATCTCGCTAGAGAACTGGTGGCAGGCCCCAAAGGTCTCACTGAGAAGTGTTGCCGACGACCCAGCTCTGCTCGAATGCTGCAATTGTGATATCCCCTTGTGCTCTGGTAGCATCGTGATTTCTTCGGCATCAGAGGAGGAGAATGAGGCACCAAACTTGTGGGTGAACAATGGTGCCTACAGTCTGAGCCATCGTGATCGGGGGGTGATTTTGTCTGAGAGAGGGTGGCTCACGGACAACATCATCTGTGCAGCCCAAATGCTCTTGCTGCAGTTCTTTCCCAACATGGCAGGACTGCAACCTCCTGTACTGCAGAAGGTGTGTGCATTTCAGGTCCACTCTGGGGAGTTTGTACAGATTGTACACATCGGAAACAACCACTGGTGTGTTTTGTCCACGGTTGGTTGTGAAAGTGGGGCTGTCTACGTGTACGACAGCTTGTATAAATCTCCGACTAAAGAATTGATTCACTTGATAGCAAGCATGATGCACAGTCAGTCAAACGAGCTAAAAATCACGATGATGGATGTCGAGAAGCAGTCCAACGGCTCGGACTGTGGTGTTCTGGCCATAGCCTATGCATTCGACCTATGCAGTGGTTTTGACCCCTGCAGTGCAAGGTTTGATCACAGTGGGATCAGGCTTCACCTGACTACTTGCCTTGAAAATTGCCACGTTTCTCGTTTTCCTGTACTGGGTGAGCGAAAAAGTGCCGCTAGAAAGCCCAGAACCCTAGAGCTCCACTGCTCTTGTCGCATGCCAGAAGAGAAAGGTGACGAGATGGCCGAGTGTGATGTGTGCCACGTCTGGTATCACCGCCACTGCATGGACATTCCCAGTGAGGTGTTTGGGTTAACTGGGTGTGTAAAAGATGCATAAAAGCTAAGCTGGCACCATTGGAAAGTGCCAATTAGCTCTGCTTATTTCTTTCACTCTGCATTTTGCTAATAGGCACGTGCATGTAAGTAAAAGGCATATGCTTCTGCGGTGCTATCCTCTATGGCTGTTTGTAGTGGTGCCGCAGTGTGAAATCTGCTGACATCAGGCGTTTGTGTTTGTGAGCTGTCTAGTGTGTCTGCACCACACACCAGTGTGTTTATGTACATGTACATGTGTACGTACATGTAATGCATGCCTGAGTGAGTTGTTGCTAGGAGTCGTTGCTCCACACTCAGAGGTTCTTTTAGTGTATGCATATTATGTGTGAGCCTGAGTGAGTTGTTGCTAGGAGTCGTTGCTCCACGCTCAGAGGTTCTTTTGGTGTATGCATATTATGTGTGAGCCTGAGTGAGTTGTTGCTAGGAGTCGTTGCTCCACGCCCAGAGGTTCTTTTAGTGTATGCATATTATGTGTGAGCCTGAGTGAGTTGTTGCTAGGAGTCGTTGCTCCACGCTCAGAGGTTCTTTTAGTGTATGCATATTATGTGTGAGCCTGAGTGAGTTGTTGCTAGGAGTCGTTGCTCCACGCTCAGAGGTTCTTTTAGTGTATGCATATTATGTGTGAGCCTGAGTGAGTTGTTGCTAGGAGTCGTTGCTCCACGCTCAGAGGTTCTTTTAGTGTATGCATATTTTGTGTGAGCCTGAGTGAGTTGTTGCTAGGAGTCGTTGCTCCACGCTCAGAGGTTCTTTTAGTGTATGTGTGAGCCTGAGTGAGTGTATACCATGTATTTGTTGTGGTACATGTACAGTACTATCCAATATCGTACCATAAACACAGTATAAAAGGTAAAAACGTTATTGGATAGTACATTGAAGGGTGGATGTCACAGTTTAAAGTGAATGTCACTGCATGCACGTTTATTCTGCACAGGTTTGTCCACATACTAAAACTACATGTTAACTTACGTGCAGCACGTGTACCATTCCCTTTAAGCAACATTATGTATGAACCTGTGACATCCCTCCTTACGGTTGATTCACACTACTTTAACAATGGAAAAGTTAGGCAAAACATGTACATGTATAGGTTTGTGGTGTGAATCCTCTCAAGAGTGACGACATGTCTTCGACCTCCACGTGGTGTCACTCGGGAGGAAGTTGCAAAGCACTTTTTGTGTGTGCTTGCAACTTTCTGTGAACAGAAGACATACAATGTACGTACATGCTGATGAGGGGCAATATGAATACATGTATATGCACACTCAGCCCAATCCACATTTAAATATCATTATAGTAATACCACAACCACACTCAGCAGGGGTAGGTATAAGTACATGTACATAGAGGCCTGTAGCTAATGTTTTGCTCTCAAGAATGGTCTGAGATTGGCCTAATTTTTGGAAGCCTTCTTTTGGAGGCTGCTTGTAACTAGTTGAATACTACGCATTGTTGGCACAGGTGCAAAATTAGAAGCGGTATGTACAGTGCCAGTCACAAATAAAATATCACCGTGGAGTAAATTGGAGTGCAGCCATGAATCGTTGAAGTGTAGTATTCCCATATAAATGTAGGTTCCCCTCCTATAGAGTATTGGTGGAAAAGGGGTAAGGGAGCTGGCTTTTGAGCTCAAATTTTTGGAAGGCCGCGAGGCCTGTTTTCAATTTTTAAACCCTCTCATGCAACAATAACAACATGTATAACTCGAGGAGATGTAGGAGGGTTTACGTTGCCCAGCGTTTGCAACACATGGCGTCACAGCCATGCCTCCCTGTAAATATAGTGTACTGCATATGATTAAAGTGCGCACCAGAGAGAGAGAGAGAGAGAGAGAGAGAGAGTGTGCGTGTGCACGTGTGTATGAGTCTGCGACATACCTAACTCATGTAAGTAGTCCAGATGCCTCTGTGATTTTAGGATGTGACTCGGCAGGATATTGCAAACAATTCTTGTAACTTTCAGGAAGATTTTCATGTATTTGTACAGTACAACTAGAGGCATACACGGCGCTGATGAGGGCCAATCAGCCTGAAAACAGCTGTCCGCCGTTTGCCTTATTTTTACTCTTTTAGCGGATGCCTATCGTATAGCGGACAACTACTATGTACCAAGTGTTTCCCCCTTTATACTGTACTTGAGATACCTCTGAATAGCGGACACTCTGTCTTCCACTGGTGCTATTATAGCAATATAAAAAACCTCCAAATAGCAGACACTCTAATTAGTGCTCATCTAAAAGCTCATACACTTGCGTGTGCATGCCGGTGTAGATCTGTACACCGTCCCTCTGTCTAACTCTTGATCGCTAGATATTTATTGGGTTGGCCCATATTGAACAGTGTTGCTATTTTCTAGTCTAAGGCAGAGTGGTTTCATGTCATAATTGTGGAGATATATTGATATTGCAATACATGGCTGTTTATAAAACATCTCCCAATAAAGGGTATGTTTACTGTACACGTAAACGCGTTGTGTGTATGTGTTGTGGGTGAGGCTAGTGTGGTGTGTGTGTGTGTGTGTGTGTGTGTGTGTGTGTGTGTGTGTGTGTGTGTGTGTGTGTGTGTGTGTGTGTGTGTGTGTGTGTGTGTGTGTGTGTGTGTGTGTGTGTGTGTGTGTGGTGTATGGTGCACGTGTGTGTGTGTGTGTGTGTGGTGTGTGGTGCACGTCTGTGTGTGTGTGTGTGTGTGTGTGTGTGTGTGTGTGTGTGTGTGTGTGTGTGTGTGTGTGTGTGTGTGTGTGTGGTGTGTGGTGCACGTGCGCATGTGTGTGTGTGTGTGTGTGTGTGTGTGTGTGTGTGTGTGTGTGTGTGTGTGTGTGCGTGTGTGTGCGTGTGTGTGTGCGCGTGTGCGTGTGTGCGTGTGTGTGTGTGTGTGTGTGTGTGTGTGTGTGTGTGTGTGTGTGTGTGTGTGTGCGCGTGTGCGTGTGTGTGCGTGTGTGTGTGTGTGTGTGTGTGTGTGTGTGTGTGTGTGTGTGTGTGTGTGACGCACATTTTCCCAGATGCTGCGGTAACACTTGTTCCATTACATACATGTATGTATACACATTCATGGGCATACCTGCAAGGTGCTGCCAAGGTCAGCAAAGGCTGACCTTGGCACATACGTGTAGGTTCACATGCCATCGCAGTTAGGGATGTACTAATGAAAAAAAAGCGTGTCTCGATCCCTCCATATCTAATACATGTACATGTATATACATCATGTCATCTAGTGTAAATGTGGCTCCAACAAGAGCATCCTCACTGTCAGCCCTAGCCTCGTTCCCAGGCCAATTCAAAGCCTCAGAGAAACAGCCTGGTATCGACTGTTTCCTCCTGCATGAGAATTCCGTTTATTTTACTGATACTTTGCAGTATACTTTACGACCAACGACAGTCTAAACCCAGTGCTTTGGACACATTACTCAACTGCACGCTGTAATTTGAACACACAGCAGTTTCGTAGCCTGAGCGTACAATCATGACAAGTATTTTACTGATTTGCCCAAACCTGGTAGCTCATACGACACAGTGATCCTGGCGGCCATGTACATGGTGTAGACTGATGCGTCCTTTTCTGAGCCATGACAAAACTGGTATAGTGCGGCAGCTTGTTGACACAGCAATAAGTGCACAGTAATATGTAGCAGAAATATATACTAGAAGTGCATCTGATACCCCACTAATCGTGGGATATTTGGCGCATGCGCGAACAGTTGATACCAGGCCGTTTCTCCGCTGCTTTCAATTGGCCTGAGAACAAGGCTATGTCGGCCCTAGTCCTGCACGTGCATTGTAACACAACAGCACACTCATTGCATACATAACACTATATTCTGGCTGGGAATAGTTATAGTCACATTGTAGTGTGTGTGCATTGGTGCCTGATTCAGCACTAAAGTGCTAACCCCATTTTATGACAAATATGTGAATATATGTATGATGTTTACATTGCAAACCCGCCTCTCTGTAAATGGAGGTGTGCGGAGAATAGTAAAGATACTGATCCAGCCACAGAGAAGGGTTGAGAAGATGTAGTGATTTAGAGCTGACACATAGCAAGTACAGTAAGCCTCGCTGTGTGTCTATTCCTCGTTGATATTGGGGGTTACAGTTCAAGGAGCAATCTTCCTATGCTCTTACGACCTTATCTGCGTGTGTACGTGTTTGTGTGTTACTCATTAGTGAGACATTTTTTTATTCAGGCTCTTTGTGCCAGGAGGAGGGCTCGGAAGAGTCCAGAGTTCTAATCAGTGATGGTGAAGATTGTAGTGAGTGTAGCAGTGAGTCTGGCTGCGATTGGGAAAGTGAGAGTGACATCGATCCAGTGTACGTCCCCACCCCTGATCGTGCCAGACTGGGTAAGGTGAGTCCAGTGGACTTGCCTAATAGATTGTGCTTTATGACTTTGCCTGATTTGGGCAAGTTTTTAAAGCTTTTAAATGAAATTCGTCACTGTGCAACCCCTGGATGTAAGGGAAATGTAGTTCCCGTTGATGTGAAGTGTCAGGGGTTGGGTGGCGCCGTTTGTGTTAGTTGTTGTTGCGATGGATGTTCACTGAAAGGTGCAGTGTTTACAACACATGTGAGCCATGACAATAGGAATGTAATAAGTACCTGTATACAAGTCGGTTTCATCTGTGCCGGCATTACTCATGCAGTGTACTACAAAACGCTAAAGAATGCACTTGGTATTGAAGCTGTAAGTGCACCTGCTTTTATGGATACAATTTATAGCATGTATCCGATAGTAAAAGCAATGCTCGACGACATTTGTGAGACAGCTAAGCAGGAAATGAAAGATAAAAGGGAGGATGAACTCGGGTCGTGGCAACGTGCGGTAACCGTTGCCGATGGTACGTGGCAAACACGTGGTTGGCATAGCAAAAACGCCACGTTCACGATAAGAAATTACCTGAATGGCGGTCTCCTCTACTACCACCACCTCTGTCAGAAGGGCAGAGATGAAGTTATAGAAGAAGAGTTATACAAGGGTACGTCGAAATCCTCCGAGGGGTATGCCGCTAGTATTACATTTCAGAGGGCCAAAGATGAGGGAATGCAGATTGCTGTACACTGGCAGGACGCAGACTCTTCTTCTGCCAATGCCGTCAGAGAAGTCTTCCCTGATGCCGACATAATGATCTGCGGCGGACATGCCGGACGTGCACACAAAAAAATGTTAAAATCACACCAGAAAAAGAAAAGGGCATCTGAAAAGATGATTGAGAAGTACGGAAAGGCTTTTCCAGCTTTGTGTGAGCTTAGTTGTAAGTGTACAGGCAATCACAGTGCTGCATGTGGATGCCTGACCGATGCTTTCATTTCAAAGGCCCACACTAATTTCACGTCCATTTTGATGGAAGTGAAATCTCAGGAGGAGTTTGTAAGGCGGCTGACAGCATTGCCAAAGCATGCACGTGATGTGCACGAGTGGGAGGGAGGAAGGTGCGACTATCATCCACTTTGGGTTTGCACATGCAATAAGTGTCCCACTGAAGAGATAAAATGTGAAGGAAAGCCGTACCAAACTAGATTGAAGTTGGATTGTGAATTCCATGCTTTGTTGTACGAGATTGAGTGCATGGGGAGAGCTTCACAGGCAAGCAGATTAGTGCACCCAGTCCTCAAACGTGGTCACTCTAATTTAGTCGAAGCCTCTCACAATGTATTGATTAGATTTCGGTCCAAGGACATCTCCTTGGAGAGGCTTCACTATCACCTCTCTACCAATCTCGGCTTGCTTCAAGCCAACTTGTCGTACATGCATGCAAAGCGTGGTACTAGCTACCACTGGATCCCAGAGTTGTACCGACGCATGAAGCTACCTGTTTTCCACGGCATTGTTGAGGCACTGGAGAAGCACAGTGCGCGTAGAAAGAGAAAATTAGAGTGGGCTAAAGGAACTCCTCAGAAAAAGAGGAGGATAGAATTGAAAAAGAAACGTGTTATTGATGGCCAAGAACGTAAAAAGTGGTCAAAGAAACACGGCCACGACTACGGTTGCGATAGCGAAAATAGCGATATTGACGTAAAAGTGAGTCGGGATAAAGGGAGGAGGAAGGGTAGACCCCAAGGGAAGGGGGAGTGTGCCTCGTGTGGGTCAAGCACACACAAGCGCTCTAACCACAGAGATTGCCCTTTCAACAAAAAACGTGCCGAAAAGGAGACCATCTCTAGTAGTAGGACCGAGTCTGACGGGGAGGTCAGTAGTGAGAGCTCGTCCGAAATGGAAAGTGGGACCGATGTGTGTACGTGTGGAAGTGAGGGGAAGAGGCACAGGAGAAGCTGCCCGTTGAGCTACAGGAACCGTCAACCGGGTCGCACACTGTTTCCTGCCACAAGTAATGCAGGACAACTTGCCTCTCCCAGTGCACTGGAGGTAGAATGTTCCCCAGGTGACAGTGTCTTCCCTCCGTCCTCAAAGAAGGAGAAGACAGAGATGAAAGTCGGGGATCACGTCTGTATTCACTGGAGAAATATGGACAGTTCTCATCTCCCCTGTCGCATTGTCGGGGTGTTCAGTGGTCGGTATCAACTTTACTGTTCACAGGGTGTTCTGATCACCTCGTTTTGTGCCACTGAGCTGACTCCACTGGCCAGTGGCTCTTCCATCTCGCTAGAGAACTGGCGGCAGGCCCCAAAGGTCTCACTGAGAAGTGTTGCCGATGACCCAGTTCTGCTCGAATGCTGCAATTGTGATATCCCCTTGTGCTCTGGTAGCATCGTGATTTCTTCATCAGAGGAGGAGAATGAGGCACCAAACTTGTGGGTGAACAATGGTGCCTACAGTCTGAGCCATCGTGATCGGGGGGTGATTTTGTTTGAGAGAGGGTGGCTCACGGACAACATCATCTGTGCAGCCCAAATGCTCTTGCTGCAGTTCTTTCCCAACATGGCAGGACTGCAACCTCCTGTACTGCAGAAGGTGTGTGCATTTCAGGTCCACTCTGGGGAGTTTGTACAGATTGTACACGTCGGAAACAACCACTGGTGTGTTGTGTCCACGGTTGGTTGTGAAAGTGGGGCTGTCTACGTGTACGACAGCTTGTATAAATCTCCGACTAAAGAATTAATTCACGTGATAGCAAGCATGATGCACAGTCAGTCAAACGAGCTAAAAATCACGATGATGGATGTCGAGAAGCAGTCCAACGGCTCGGACTGTGGTGTTGTGGCCATAGCCTATGCATTCGACCTATGCAATGGTTTCGACCCCTGCAGTGCAAGGTTTGATCACAGTGGGATCAGGCTTCACTTGACTACTTGCCTTGAAAATTGCCACGTTTCTCGTTTTCCTGTACTGGGTGAGCGAAAGAGTGCCCCTAGAAAGCCCAGAACCCTAGAGCTCCACTGCTCTTGCCGCATGCCAGAAGAGAAAGGTGACGAGATGGCCGAATGTGATGTGTGCCACGTCTGGTATCACCGCCACTGCATGGACATTCCCAGTGAGGTGTTTGGGGAGGTCGAGGTTAACTGGGAGTGTAAAAGATGCGTAAAAGCTAAGCTGGTACCATTGGAAAGTGCCAATTAGCTCTGCTTATTTCTTTCACTCTGCATTTTGCTAATAGGCACGTGCATGTAAGTAAAAGGCATATGCTTCTGCGGTGCTATCCTCTATGGCTGTTTGTAGTGGTGCCGCGGTGTGAAATCTGCTGACATCAGGCGTTTGTGTTTGTGAGCTGTCTAGTGTGTCTGTACCACACACACCAGTGTGTTTATGTACATGTACATGTGTACGTACATGTAATGCATGCCTGAGTGAGTTGTTGCTAGGAGTCGTTGCTCCACGCTCAGAGGTTCTTTTAGTGTATGCATATTATGTGTGAGCCCGAGTGAGTTGTTGCTAGGAGTCGTTGCTCCACGCTCAGAGGTTCTTTTAGTGTATGCATATTTTGTGTGAGCCTGAGTGAGTTGTTGCTAGGAGTCGTTGCTCCACGCTCAGAGGTTCTTTTAGTGTATGCATATTTTGTGTGAGCCTGAGTGAGTTGTTGCTAGGAGTCGTTGCTCCACGCTCAGAGGTTCTTTTAGTGTATGTGTGAGCCTGAGTGAGTGTATGCCATGTATTTGTTGTGGTACATGTACAGTACTATCCAATATCGTACCATAAACACAGTATAAAAGGTAAAAACGTTATTGGATAGTACATTGAAGGGTGGATGTCACAGTTTAAAGTGAATGTCACTGCACGTTTATTCTGCACTGGTTTGTCCACATACTAATAATCATAAAACTACATGTTAACTTACGTGCAGCACGTGTACCATTCCCTTTAAGCAACATTATGTATGAACCTGTGACATCCCTCCTTACGGTTGATTCACACTGCTTTAACAATGGAAAAGTTAGGCAAAACATGTACATGTATAGGTTTGTGGTGTGAATCCTCCTAAGAGTGACGACATGTCTTCGACCTCCACGTGGTGTCACTCGGGAGGAAGTTGCAAAGCACTTTTTGTGTGTGCTTGCAACTTTCTGCGAACAGAAGACATACAATGTACGTACATGCTGATGAGGGGCAACCGGCCCGAAACAGCTGTCCGCCGTTTGCTTGGTTTGCTCTGCACGGGGCCAGGGTGGTTTCATTACCCCGGCCCTGCCCATTACTGTTGGCTTTAGAGTATGTAACTCTAGGCCGTCGCAGAGCAACTAAGCATACACGGTGCTGATGAGGGCCAACTAGCCCGAAACAGCTATCCCTTTTGCTTGCCCATATCGCCTCTGTCTGCATTTCATTATCTAGAGAACAGGGATTTATTCGACCTACTGATGAGGAATCCAACCTGCTCGTTGAGCCGTGGATGCTGCAAGTACAGGTGAGGGACATCATACAACAGTCGAAGGAGATCAGCTACAAACCTTGATAGGTGATGTATAGGGATCCTTTACTATGGATTTCCCTCCCTCTCTCCCTTAATTCTTACCTCCCTCAAGAGTACCACCAGAGGCTGCAGGACCTTTCTATCGTACACTAGTGAGGGCATTTTATCTAAACCTATGGACCGGGTGCCCACAAGGGGACCGTCACCAAGGCCCTGGCCACCCAGTGTGTGGTGTTCAACTGCTCCGATGGACTGGACTACCTCACTGTGGCAAGTTCTTTATTAACTAATCAGGGCTGCCAAGTGCTGGGGCATGGACCTGCTTTGATGAGTTCAACAGAATTGAGTTAGAGGTATACATCACGTGATAGTCATGTGAGCATCATGTGATATTCATGTCATGTATATGTTTTACGTGTTCTTGATGCATCATATGATAGTCATGTGACAGTCACCCTCCACTTGCCAGGTACTGTCCGTGATAGCCCAGCAGATCCTGTCCATTCAGAGAGTTGTCATTGCTCACCTCAGTACCTTTGTCTTCGAAGGAACCACTATCTCCCTCAAACCATCCTGCTATGAATCCTGGATATGCCGGACGCTCCGAACTGCCAGACAATCTCACACTGTGCATATGTTATGTTAACCTCTTTTCCACTGCAAGCCCACAGGTTCTGTTCCGTATCGTGGCCATTATGGTTCCAGATTAGGGAACGCACACTCTCTCCCTCCCTCCCTCCCTCCCACCCTCTCTCTCTCTCTCTGCTAGGTGAGTGGGTGGAGCATTTTTGGCCAGCATTAGTCACTGAGGGGAATGTGGGTAGCCAGCATTAGTAGGTGAGGGGAATGGGTATGGCATTTTGGTCATGTACATATGCCTGTATATGCCTGCAGAAGACTCTCCGGCTACCAGCAAAGGTAACTCAACTCTTAGCCAATCTTCCATTCTTCCTCCTCTCTCCTCTTAACCCCCTCTCTCCCTACAGTAGTGGAGTGTCCGATATGTGGTCTCATGTTCCCTGAAAGACTCATCAACCGTCATTTGGACTCAAGAGAGCTGAAACACAAACCGCTGACAGCACTACCCAGTCAGCATTACATCACTTTGTTACTATAAATATATTTGGAATTACTATTTTTAATTACAGGCGTAGATATTCAAAAATTCCACGGATGGTCTACCAGATTATGAAGGACAGACAACTGAAAGTGAAACTAAAGGAGTTCCATCTCTCTACTAGTGGAGATAGACAAGTAAGAATATTCTTTGGTATATGGCACACTGCTGCTCTAATTCTTGGGACAGAAGAAAGTGTCCTGATTAGTGAGGTATCCTGATTGCTGGGGTGTCCTGGTTGCTGGGGTGTCCTGATTAGTGAGGAGTCCTGATTGCTGGGGTGTCCTGATCAGTGGGGTGCCCTGATTCTTGGGGTGTCCTGATTAGTAGGGTGTCCTGATTGCTGGAGTGTCCTGATTAGTGGGATGTCCTGATTAGTGAGGTGTCCTGAAGCACCTCACTGATTGTGTGTTGAAAAGTACACAAATACTCCTTTTGAGTGATTAAAGCTCTACCGAGAGTCAAGATGTTCCATTGTGTGGCTCAACGTTTCTCCTCAGACACTGATCTCACGACTTAAAGATTTCATCCTCAGATTCAACTCACAGTGTGACTCCTTGAACCCCAAATCCCGTAAGCACACACACACACACACACACACACACACACACACGCACACACACACACACACGCACACACACACACACACACGCACACACACATCCACACACACACACACACACACACACACACACACACACACACACACACACACACACACACACACACACACACACACACACACACACACACACACACACACACACACACACCTTGTGAAAAGCGTTCCTCATTCTCTCAGCTAAAGAAGTTGCTCTGGAGATAGAGAAAGAGGAGAGATAACGGCAGGCCAGTAGACAGACAACCCACACTCCAGTAAGACATGTGATTTAGTCCCACCAACTGACAGCTGCATAAGTAGCTCAGTTGGTAGAGCACCCGTCTAAACCGTAGACTGAAATAAGCCTTTATTTTGCACAAGGTCATGAAGAGAGACTCTACTGTTGAGGATTACCCTCATTTCAGAGTGTCCTGATTAGAGGGGTTCCTGCTGTCCTGTTTATGTTGGGACCTAAGGTGTGCCTTAATTAGAGATGTCTCACTTCTGATGGTGTGAATTGCTAGTTGGTTGGTGTAAGAGCTGCGATGAATAAGTTAATAAGTGCATATTCATAAGCAATATCCAAACATGCTTAGAACCATAACTGCTCTAGTAGTGAATACGGATAAAAGCCAGCTCTTCACTCAGTATATGCTATATAATTGGGCAAGTGCGGTGAGCCCATACCAGTGAACTCAATGCCAAATCTGTTTGTATGTATGCATGTTTATATGTCATCAACCGACCGGTCAGTACGCATGCGTCCCACGCAACGCGCAAACGTAGCCGGCCTTGCCTCTTCGGCTTGTTATGCTCGCCCACAAATGCTTTGCATTCTCCTAGTATATATACAAGTAAATAAAAAATTTAGGAAATTTGAAGTGTAATATAGGAATTGCATAAAAATGAACAGAGACAAGATTGGGACACAGACATGCTATGTACATCAACATACCTTGTAGTACATTGATGTATATAGCATGTCTGTGTCCCAATCTTGTCTCTGTTCATTTTTATGCAATTCCTATATTACACTTCAAATTTCCTAAATTTTTTATTTACTTGTCTCTTGTCATTTTTTCACTATTGTAATAATTCTCCCTAGCATGTGCTCTCCATATCCATAAACATCTGACCAAGTATTGAGCTACTGTATAAATGCGTGATTAGTACTGAGGGCGTGGTTTGGTTGCAAGCAGCAGCTGCGTACACTGGTCTATAAGCAAACCTGCTAGCAACGTACTATCAGTCACCAGCACTTTGGCTTGGTGGTATATAGTATCGTGGTAGAATAGCGTGCCGTTTCTCCAGCAGACGGTATATAAGCATAGGTACTATATGGTATCTATGATACAAAGCTTACCGAGGGGTACATACGTAGAGGCAGAGCACTGTACGCGTGTGCAGTGTTGTGACGGTGAGAGTAGCACAAGAATCGTCAACACATCTCTGTTTTGCTTATGTAGTACTAAGTGCTAAAGTCTATTTGACTTCACCTGGACCCTCAAATTTTGGCAATAACTTCATTATTTTTCACCCAATTTCAAAATAAAGAGTACCATTGGATTTCTCGCGTTTTGCCGCGTCTAGTGATAGGTCTCACTAAATCTGAATCCCTACAGTTCCGAAGATAGCTGTATGTCCCATAAGGAAAGTGTGGAGATGCCATTGACCGCAAGGAATGTAGTCACGTGACCTCACCCATACGCGCCGTTTACGCGCGAAGGCTTCTTACGTGCGCAAAGCGTTTGCTAGTGTGAAAAGCAGGGGTTCTCAGGTTAGTAATGCTAGCTAGGCTCCCATGACAATAGCTGGGTGCCCATATTTTCAATGAGATGTAGCGTAGCAGTCAAAACGGTACAACTGAACTATGACACCATGGATCAACACGCTTCCTGCGTCATGGCTCACCTTTAGCCACTTATCTCTAATCTTCGGCCTAACCAAGCCTATAGTACTCGAAAAAACGCACTTCTCGTAGCGTTCAGCACTGCTGCGTGGTTTCCCTCCAGTTACCTGCGCATACCACTACCCGCAAACATGCAGGAAGTTGTCAAAATGACGCGCCTCTGCGTAACACGTAAAACCTCAGCAACTTCCGGGGCCCAGGTGAACGCGAATAGACTTCAGTTGCTTTACAAATCGTCAACACGTTCTCTATCAGCCAGTTCACTCCGTGCCCAGTTGTTACGCGCTAGTTGCTAAGCTTTTGAGCTTTTGCGCATGCGCGGTTGGTGTAAATGACGTCATTAATGAGTCTTGTCTCATGACGTAATCGTTTTCTTGTATGACGCAAGCTACCTATACGTAAAACGTATGTACTATGTATATGCACGTACATTCAAAATGAATTACGTAATCGCTATATATATGTACATGTATTGCATTGAGAGGAGTGTTAACATCATTATTACAAGAATCACAAGGGTTAATAACATATGCTTTTGTCATGTTGCTATTAGCGATGATATCTCTACACATGCTAACTTTCAGGTTGATGGTTACCATGGTTGCTGAGTTTTGCTCATTAGTTATCCTCATTCATAATACATTGCTGGGAGAGATAACGATCAGTAGTACATGAACTACAAGGGTTAACGAAACAATTATACTTCTATTCCCCAGTACGTATTGATTCATTTCCACATGCAAAGATTCAATTCCATTGATTTTATGGTTATTGAGTTACGTTTCTTCAAGAAGAAGAAGAATATGAAGATGAAGAACATGGCAAAAATGTGAAAAGCACTTTTTGAGATATTACACATATCTTACATCACAGATCAACCATTTTTTGTTTCATGGTTATTTTTCACATATTCTTCACCTGGATATCATTAAAAGTGAAATCAACTTCAAATTGAAAGTGAAAATGAACAAAATGCTTATATATGGTTTTCAATGGGGATAGACCATAGCAATCCCTATATACACAGTACTACCGTACTGTGTGATATGCTATGCATGTGTGTTGTGTAGCCCACAGCCATTCAGCAGTGGCTTAGCCACTCAGTGGTGCGCTTGGGCTGAATATTTAGTGGACAAAATAAGACGTTCACTATGTGTGTAGGGCTGGTGTTTGGGTTTTGATATATATGCAGTGCCTATAATGTATCCCTCTCTCTCTCTCTCCCTCTCTCCCTCTCCCCGCTACCTGTGCCTACTGGGTAAACCCAGGGTGTTTTCTGCAAGGAGACAAGATAAAACACTCCCCAATTGATGACCTGATGGTGCAGGTACACATTGCATGTACATGTGTATCATACAAGCCATGTATTACAGTGAACCCACAGACTGGGGGGGGGGGGGGGGGGGTAGAGTCTATGGGCTATGGCAACACACTCACCCACCCCCCACCCCCACCCCACACACATGGGGTGGGTGTTTTGGAATAGGGTACACTTAAGTGTTCTGAAAAAGGGACTATGAAATAGGGGGCATCATCCACCACTGGGTAAGTATACTTGTGATAGGGTTACCCTCACTTCAGAGTGTCGAGTATGAGGGCACCCAGAATTCATTCTGTTCAGAGCATGGTGTTTGTAACCACGTATTTGGAAATAATACAGAGACTGGAGAGTATGAGAGTATCGACTACTACTGTACATGTACATGTGATGGAAGTGAGTTATGATTTATCTTCTGAAATGAGAATCATGTTCTCTCTCCTCACTCTCTGGCTGATCACTATGCCTAGAAAGACAACGCAAGGCAACAAAACACACCTCGCCCAAAGCAGGCAGTATATACATGTACCTAATTACTACCGTCTTCCCTCTACAGCCTGTTCAGAGCCTGGCTGATCACTATACTTGCCGAGTCAAGAAAGGGGGTAGTATTCCTGAAGTAAAGGATGGAGAGATGAGAGAGACAAGCTCTGAACTAGAGGAGGCCTCATTTGTACTACAGGCTGATGCCCTACAGGTTAGATGTGAAGTACACATGTACGTGTCTTTTGTACTTCAAGATGGCCTGAACACCCTGTCCTCGAAGGCATACACTCATACAGGCAATTCAAAAAAGGGTGACATCTATACACTTTGTAACGGTGGCCGGGGTAATCTGAATGGGTACTCTCTTGAAAGAGGGGAGATTCCTGCACAAATAGAATGAGGGAGGCCAATTCCTGTTTATCAGTCCTGATTAGAGGGGTTCCTGCTGTCCTGTTTATGTTGGGACCTAAGGTGTGCCTTAATACATACCACCCTCTGAAATGAGGATCATCATTACTTAATGAGATGTGGCATATTGACATCACCACATCTACTGTGCGTGAACCAGTGCTTAGAAACTAGTGTTTATCAACTTTATACATGTATAGACGTAGACAAACTAGCTGAGATGCATTTACAGTCAGTACTAGTTACATTGTAGGAATGATCCAGTAGTACAGAGGACCCAAGGGCAGAGGGATAAGGTCTATACATGTAGCCCACATAAGCGACCACACTATTTAGAGAGATGTACACAGGCTGGCTCAGTTGCCACAGTGGCACATGAGGCACATCTATGTGTACATCAGTACATCTAAAGCACTAGTGTGTGCACTCACTGATTGCAAGGACGTTAGTGGCTTTGCTGTTCACTAGGAAGGCTAGCTATGCTCACCAATTAATGTGAACACAAATGAACGTGTTGCCTAAGCCTAATCGCATGCAGGGCTGCATACAGACTAGGCAGTGTTTGCAGGCCTGAAGAAAGCAGGGAAGACCCTCGGCTACACCAACAACACCCCTGTCCCAGCCATTGTATGCCCCGCCCACCCCACCACACCTCATCCCGCCACTGTGGAGGAAGGTGGTTGGAACTGTTCAAAGATGGCACACATATTTGGCAGTATAGCAGAGGACACCATTCCCTGGTGGAGTGTTTGCAGCACACACAGTGAGTGTATGTTTAGGGTGTGCTCTAATTGAGTTGTGTCTCATGTTGGTTTGCTTGTAAGCTCATAGTCTTGTTTGTCTTCTCCCCTCTCTCTATAGCTGCAGTTCCATGTGACGTCGACAGAACTCAGAGCTCTACTGCTCCACAGCCACACCCACCAACACTTTCTGGTGAGTTGTGTTGTGTTACTGCTGTTGGTTTTGTTCCTGTGCTTGTGTCTGTATAGTTGTGTGTTATCTGTTTATCCTTCCCTCTCTCCCTCCTCCCCTCCCCTCCACAGCTATCATTGCTTCCTCTACATCACTTCCATGTACCAGCAGTTCAACCTCTACAGTCTCTGTCCTCAAATTAATTTGATATGGCTGTGTGAACCTGTGTGCATCTCTAAATAGCCAAGTGCATATGCGCTAATGATGTCACTTACACAGGCATAGGGAACCTTCGCTGTGGCAGCTGAGGAAAGCAGATACATAATATAATCCAGATGAAAGTTTTATAATGTACATCTTCGATAATAATTATGTACTTGTAATGCCCTGCAGGTTGAACCATCGTACTATCTGTAGACAACTGTATATACCACCACACAAAATCTGAGGTGGTCACATACAGGCACCTAGTGGGAACCAGCCACAGTCTATTCCCTTGAAGTAATCATTTAGTACATACACTGTCCAAAACTACAAGTACAGTATCCCCAGAGAGCATAGCCCAAGGAAGATAAATAGTGAGGATTACATTCCTCTCATTTATGCATATCTCTGTTGTGACCCTTGTGCAGGTGGAACCTGGTGGAGCCTCACTGCGTGTACAGACGACCAATGCTCACCCAATTGAGGGTACTGTCCACATTCCTTCGCAAGAAGGACAGCACCAATGGAATGTCTATGGAAGGTGTGGCTACTTAGAATTTTGTTTCAGGCTCTGACTTCATCGTCACAGTGTGTGAAAAGTATGTCTTTTCCCCTCCCGCTCTCCCCCTCCCCCTCCCTCTCTTCATAATCAGACTGTGCTATGACGACGTGGGGACTTACGCTTGTCAACAGCTGTGGCAGTAACTCAGCACAAATGACATTGAATGTTCACGGTGAGTGCACACACACTGGGATGCCCTATGTCCCCTATCTGACAACTAGTTAACCCCGTCTGAGGAGCAGCCACAGCCCCTCCCCATCAGTAAAGGGGGTGGAGCTGAATGCATGGTGAAACTCTACCACCTTTTGATGGGGAGGAGGCTGGACTCACAACGGAGACTATGCAGAAGATGATGTATAGCATATGATATTCTGGGACATCCCAGGACTTTGATGGTAATCCCATATAACCCTCAATTAGTGAGGTATAGACATCAACCTTATAGACTAAAATTAAAAATAAGCCCTGAGAAGGACTAGGGGTGGAGGGGACGGCGACCTGGAGGCCTGGGCCAAGAATGGGATGCAGATGATGATGCAGCCCCTCCACCCATACCTTTACATGTTCATTTCTCCTTTTATTGAGTTGACTCAAACTTGGTGTACAGTTGTGGTTTTGTCAGTTGTGCCATGAATAATATATAGAGTAGCTACATGTCTTGGTGTTGTACAGAATAGACCTGTATGCTAGGGAATCTACTAAACTATTCCCCTGTAATAATGTATGGCTAGGTTGTCCCCTCTAGGAAATACAAATTGGGAGCCTCAGTGTACTTGGAATCAGAGGCCAAAACATCACACAGGGACACTATGAGACGCCCAATTTACATTTCCTAGAGGAGACACTCTAGCCAGTTGAAAGGTATAACCACCAGTCAAGTCCCAGAATATTAGCTGATAGGAGAGGGTGCTCAATTTTGAATGTTCACAGTGAGCGCTAGTGCTCACATGACTGTCATATGACTGTCACATGACAGGTTCGTGGCATACAAGTGTTTTGATATACATGTGCTGTCCAGGGATCGCTTATATAGCTTGTCTGGCCCCACCAGATATGTTTTTTCATGTAGAAGTATCCCAGTGGGTATGGGTGTCTTTGGTGGCTTCATTGCCCCGGCCCAACCCGTGACTGATGGTTTTGAATAAGGGGCCTTGCCCAGTTTATTGCTCTAGGCGTGGCAGGCACTACGTAGGTAATGATGTGGTGGATGAATTGCATTAGTTCGGAAACCGCTGAACCACTAGTGTTCTGTTGCGCCTGACGTATATACACCGGTGGTGCGCTGGACAAGCTGTTGCGTATTCCCTGCGGATGAGAGCTAATAAGCTCGAAACAGCGCTGTCCAGGGATTGCTTATATAGCTTGTCTAGCCCCACCAGATATGTGTTTTTTCATGCAGGTTCTCCGGCAAAGCCTGGTAACAGGAACCACTGTGAAGTTAAAATGGTCAGCACCAGAGGAAGGTGGAGGCAGCCCGATCACAGCCTACCAGGTACATGTACACAGCCACAATTATTACACATTCAGAAACCTATTCACTATATAGTGTATTTCATTTTCACTCATTTTCTCTTTCGCTGCTCTGAATGGCGAATTCAGTTCTTCTTTTGACGACTGTTTCACTCCTGAAATCGTATACAGGTTGAGATTCTCCAGGAGGGGTTTGAGGACTGGCAACCTACCATTTAGCAACCCAAGACCACTTTCATCGTGAAATCCCAATACCTGCTACCAGTTCTGAGTGCTGGCTTGCAATGAGTATGGAGCTGGCCTAGCCAGTGAACCGTCTGACATGATCACGTAGCTGGCTCAGCGATCACCCAGTACCTCTAGGAAGAAAGGAGGTGTGTACGTGCTTGCATAGGGAGTTTTTGCATGTACATACAATGTGATGTTATTGGCACAAGACACTCAATAGTTAGTATCACATAGTACAGTAGTACTGTGTATAATTGATACCATTCATTGAAAACCATATTCTTTTTAAACATCCATCCTACACTCCTCTAACACACAAGAGATACAGTGGCTTACAATGTAGGATTGGGTTTGAATCCCATCTAAATCCTGTCCTGTCAGTAGGTTTTAGAGTTACAATAACATGTAGTATTATGTATTGAACTATTCGTATTATGCAGACTTCCCTGATGGTGGTCCTGGGATGCTTGATGACCTTACTGATGAAGGGAGCTCCTCTCTCCTGTCTCCACCTGGTCTGACTCCACCTGGTTTGACAAGTCCTCCTTAGCAGTCCATCAGACGAGGCTCCATTCACAGTAAATATGATGTCCTACTACATGTACATTTTACCTACCACCCCAGTTCTCAAGGCTGGGCACTCAGGGTCCTGCCTCCTTTGTGTGGTCTGTGCGGTTGCATGTCTTTGTGTATGTATGTTTTTGTGTGGAATAAATATATCTACATGTACATGTACTCTGTGAGTTTTGTTGGGTGTCTTTCTTTTCTTTATTTATCTGTTAATAGCTAGGGTGCTATATGCATGTTTTTCCTCTGTTGTCATTTCAAAACAGGCGTAATCACACTTGGGGTGCCCTTCTGAAATAGAGGGCACCTGGCTTAAAAGCCTAAATGGGTACTAAACAGTACAGCGAGCTTCTCAAGCCTTCTCTGTGGTTGGGTCAGTATATTCTCCGCATAATTTCATTTACAGGGAGGCAGGGTTGCAATGTAAATGTCATATATACATGTATGTGCATAATTTCAGTTGTTATAATGTGGTCTTCGCTGAGGGTCTTTAGTGCTTTCTGGAAATGCACATACATATATACAGGCTGGTTTTAAATTTTGATGTTGTGCCTTTGACAGCCTTCCTCCCATGGAGATAGCCATATAGTGGGGATAGGACAAAGCAACACAACACACTTCGCCTAAAGCAGGCATTATATACATGTACCTTACTACCGTCATCCCTCTACAACCTGTTCAGAGCACAAATAGAATGAGGGAGGGCAGTTCCTGTTTATCAGGTTACCCTCATTTCAGAGTGTCCTGATTAGAGGGGTTCCTGCTGTCCTGTTTATGTTGGGACCTAAGGTGTACCTTAATTAGAGATGTCTCACTTCTGATGGTGTGAATTGCTAGTTAGTTGGTGTAAGAGCTGCAATGAATAAGTTAATAGTGCATATTCATAAGCAATATCCAAACATGCTTAGAACCACAACTGCTCCAGTAGTGAATAGGGATAAAAGCCAGCTCTTCACTCAGTATATGCTATATAATTGGGCGAGCGCAGTAAGCCCATACTAGTGAACTCAATGCCAAATCTGTTTGTATGTATGCATGTTTATATGTCATCAACCGACCGGTCAGTACGCATGCGTCCCACGCAACACGCAAATGTAGCTGGCCTTGCCTCTTTGGCTCATTATGCTCGCCCACAAATGCTTTGCATTCTCCTAGTATATATATATATATCTTATTGTGTGGGATATCGGGCAATATGGCAAGTTATTGCAATAACTCGCAATATGGGAAAATATTGCCCAACGCGGAATAGGAAATTATACATTGCTGGGCAATATGGCTAGGTGATATATATATATATATATATGCTATGCATGTGTGTTGTGTATTCCTGCACAAATAGAATGAGGGAGGGCAGTTCCTGTTTATCAGGTTACCCTCATTTCAGAGTGTCCTGATTAGAGGGGTTCCTGCTGTCCTGTTTATGTTGGGACCTAAGGTGTGCCTTAATACATACCACCCTCTGAAATGAGGACATCTCTCTAAATAGTGTGGTCACTTATGTGGGCTACATGTATAGACCTTATCCCTCTGCCCTTGGGTCCTCTGTACTACTGGATCATTCCTACAATGTAACTAGTACTGACTGTAAATGCATCTCAGCTAGTTTGTCTACGTCTATACATGTATAAAGTTGATAAACACTAGTTTCTAAGCACTGGTCCACGCACAGTAGATGTGGTGATGTCAATATGCCACATCTCATTAAGTAATGATGACACAGGCTGGCTCAGTTGCCACAGTGGCACATGAGGCACATCTATGTGTACATCAGTATATACATCTAAAGCACTAGTGTGTGCACTCACTGATTGCAAGGACGTTAGTGGCTTTGCTGTTCACTAGGAAGGCTAGCTATGCTCACCAATTAATGTGAACACAAATGAACGTGTTGCCTAAGCCTAATCGCATGCAGGGCTGCATACAGACTAGGCAGTGTTTGCAGGCCTGAAGAAAGCAGGGAAGACCCTCGGCTACACCAACAACACCCCTGTCCCAGCCATTGTATGCCCCGCCCACCCCACCACACCTCATCCCGCCACTGTGGAGGAAGGTGGTTGGAACTGTTCAAAGATGGCACACATATTTGGCAGTATAGCAGAGGGTTGCATACAGTGGGGGGCAGACTGGGATTTCCCCCCTTCAGCTTGAGTTCCCCCCAAAATTAGGTCAAAACATGCACTAATTAATGCCAACAAACCATGAGTAAAACGTTCGTATAATACTACACACACACTCATACGACCAGTCATATGTTTATAGACGTATTCTACATGTTTAGAATTCCACCATTAGATCTCACAACATTTTACCAGCTTGTCAACATCAGGTGTGTGTTATCGCATCAGAACCTAGGTATGTGTCTTTGGTGTTTTTGTGTTTGTATATGCTTTCTTTTCTTTTCTTTCTTACTTTTTTCTAGTAGGCTAGTATGTTAAGCAATGTCTCTCCAAGGTGTCCTAATTAGTGCTTTCAGGTACATAAGCATCTTTAAGTAATGACATGGTCCCCAATACCTAGAATCACTCGCCAATCAATTTTTGGCGAGTGGAAATGTCAGTGCTACTCCTAATCATCTTTAGCAGACGTAGATGTTCATTTGGACATGTATTATGGGTTTCGACTAAAAGCATATTCACATATGCACACACACATTCTCTCTACACACTTATATATTGTACATACTTGTAGCACCGAAACTTTCTACAGTTTTTATACTACCTATATGATGGTATACATATACCTGTGCCTACATACCTATCTCACGTAAGTAATCCAGATGCCTCTGTGATTTTAGGATGTGACTCGGCAGGATATTGCAAACAATTCTTGTATGTGCTTGTGACTTTCAGGCAGATTTTCATTTTTTGTGCATACTTTTCATTACGAGGCATACATGGCGGTGATGAGGGCCAATCAGCCCAAAACAGCTGATGAAGGCCAATCAGCCTGAAAACAGCTGTCCGCCGTTTGCTCTGCTCACCTTATTTTCATGTACACGACATCTGTGCATATGTTTGGCTTTTTATGTCTAAGCCTGGAAGCTGTTACATGTACATGTACATTGTCTAAACCCTAGAGACTGTTTACATACTGTATATATAAGCCTTGGCTTTTTATATCTGTTTAGTGTGTGAGTTTGAACACTGGGCTTGTGGGGAAAATACCCACCATCCCCAGTTCTCAAAGCTGGACATCTGGTGTAACACTCTTTAGTTAGCGTGCTATGCACATGTACATGTACATGCATACAGGCACATGCATGTACTTTAGGTCTTGAAGCCTGCATAAGGACACCTCAGGTTCAGGTGCTGACTCCATACACACCTTGCACACAAAATGCATAGCATCCTTGCTCCATGATCAGGTAGTGCAGTAGGTAGTACTGTGTATATAGGGATTGCTATGGTCTATCCCCATACATGTACATTCTTTTAGTGTATGCATATTATGTGTGTGTGTACATACATACATGATTGTTCATGTGTGGCCCTATTGGGGTGTGGGGGAGGGGGCTGAGGAAATCCCCTTATTGTGTGTGTGTGTGTGTGTGTGTGTGTGTGTGTGTGTGTGTGTGTGTGTGTGTGTGTGTGTGTGTGTGTGTGTGTGTGTGTGTGTGTGTGTGTGTGTGTGTGTGTGTGTGTGTGTGTGTGTGTGTGTGTGTGCGTGTGCGTGTGTGCGTGTGTGTGCATGTGTGTGCGTGCGCACAACTGCATGTCAGTCCTAAGCCTGTGTAGTCTGGTGTAGCCTTCTTCTCTTTGGAAGAAGTCCAGCATTTCATACCTAGCGTGAGCATGCTGACTTTTCTAGCTAGCTGTTGTTTTGTGTTAGAGCACATAAGCCGTACTACATTAGCTTGTATTTTCAGGTAGTGTTTAGTACCCCTTAGGCAACTACATGTTTATGCTGTGCCATCGAAAGAATAAAGGTTGGAATAGTAGGCCTGGTGGCTTTCACAGTAAACAAATGATGCCATAACTTTCAAATGAAGCGTTTATTGTGAAATCCATTCTTCTTATAATAATCTGTGCTGAAGCTGTTGGTACTTTACTTTCAATGTGTAAGATTACTGTGTCTGAGTCAGACACACACACGCACACGCACATGCACGCTGGGGGGTTAATGACTATAGATTATGTCAACATTATATGTACATGTATATAGAAAAATGTGTGCTTAGCACACTAGCCTAATAGAAGAAAGTAAGAAAGAAAAGACCCGCCCAGCTACATTCCTGACGAACACAAAAACACCAAACACATATACATGTATGTAGTGAGGGGCACCTGGATGCCCAGCCTTGAGAACTGGGGCGGTGGGTTAAAGATCATGTACACATGTGTACAGATTTTCCATGTATAGCAATGTGCCAATGTGCTGTGTATGCATTGCAACCTGTTTTACATGTACATGTATGTAGTTTAATTGATGTGCAAGTGAGTTTGAGCACAGAGACAGACAGACAGACCCAACCACAGTAACCCTCGCTGTGCATGCATGCCAAGGGTTAAATATATCCTTCACTGTCACTTGACAGAGAGTGCCACTGGTGAGCCCCTCATTAGCTGAATGTACCTATTGAGAGCATATTTTCGGTCTTATATTACATAATCCACATTTTTCAATTAAAAAACAACTCAACCCTCTACAACCCTCTACATGTAAGAAAAAAGTCTCTAAAGTTTATTTCCCACCACTACCACCACCCTGAAAACCAAGAGTGTTTGTTAGTTGCTGCAGTGGTGGTGATGGTGGTAGTGGTGGTTGTAGGAGGAGAAGAAGGAGAAGCAGGAGGAGGAGGAGGAGGAGGAGCCTACATACATGGACATGCATCAAATAAAGATGACAACAGCATTAACAGACTGTGTACAAACTAACCTGTCTCTTTCTTCTCCAATAAGGACGGTAGCGTTTGTGGGGAGCTGGGTAGAGTGCAGTTGTGGGGAGCTGGTGTTGGGTAGGGTACGTGTAGGTTGAGAGCAGGGCAGGGACAGGGTACTGGGTGGGGTAGGTTGGGAGCTGGGCAGGGATGGGGTATTGGGTGGGGTAGGTTGGGAGCTGGGTAGGGATGGGGTATTGGGTGGGGTACATTGGGAGCTGGGTAGGGATGGGGTATTGGGTGGGGTACGTTGGGAGCTGGGTAGGGATGGGTTGTTGGGTGGGGTAGGTTGGGAGCTGGGTAGGGATGGGTTGTTGGGTGGGGTAGGTTGGAAGCTGGGTAGGGATGGGTTGTTGGGTGGGGTAGGTTGGGAGCTGGTTGGGGATGGGTTGTTGGGTGGGGTAGGTTGGGAGCTGGTTGGGGATGGGTTGTTGGGTGGGGTAGGTTGGGAGCTGGTTGGGGATGGGTTGTTGGGTGGGGTAGGTTGGGAGCTGGGTGGGGATGGGTTGTTGGGTGTGGTAGGTTGGGAGCTGGGTAGGGATGGGTTGTTGGGTGGGGTAGGTTGGGAGCTGGTTGGGGATGAGCTGGGTAGGGATGGGTTGTTGGGTGGGAATTGCGTAGGAGGGGGCTGTAGGAGGGTGGGAGGTGGCTATGGGAAGGTAGGTAGACAATTGTGGAGGTCATGCCAATAACAGGGGTAGTGAGTACGTAAATTCCTTCTGCTATTCACTAATACAGTGAATTTATGTTCACCTAGCACCTTGATATCTTCAAATACCTACATGTCCCACAATTTTCTGGTATATTTCTATACCTTATCAATTAAATAAGTAAGTTCCTGGCCTATTTCTTGGGATAGAAACTAACTACATATACATTGACAATAATGTTACGTGTAGCTACACATTTGTGCCCCTACACTGATCGGTTGACACTTCATGTATACCTTTACACACTATACTATGTATGCTATATACTATACATGTACATGTATACCTTTTTCCAAGGTGGTCATTCTTCTTCACGCGCAGCTAAAGAAAAGGTGACACAAGGCCCAGTAAGTGATTTACACAAACACAGAGAACCTACAAAAACAAACCTCCTATAGCTCTGTGAGTTCTTCAGTGAAATTATGACCTGTTCTGGTGCCTTTTATGCTGCTCCAAGGCCCTGATAGTACCTTGTAACCACAAAGACCTGCCTGTTTAAACTGGCACTTCTTCATCCACATCCAGGTGTATGCCTGTGGCTTTGGTGTATACATGATCCATTCAGGAGGTTGGAAGGAGTTCCGCACACTTTCTCCTCAAGGTATTATGTTTGTACATTCACTCTGTTAATTAAGACATGTACATACTTCCCCCTGTATTACACCAGCATTACGGTCTCCTGTCTCCGTACTAAGTTTGAACTCGCCTGTGTATCATACAAGTTGAAAGAGTTTGCCTTGGTTGTGCACTCGCTTGTTCTACCAACTGTGCAGCACAATGTACATATGTAATCTTCATGTACACATGCATGTGCAGGTGAACATGAATGGACATAAACATTAGTTCTACCACCATTTAGTTTAGCTGCCCTTTGACCCCATATTGCCTCTATCTGCCAGATCCTTTTACATGTAGCTGTTCCCCCCTAAAAATGCCGTGGCCAAAAAGGCGTGGACGTGATGCCTTCATGTATTTGTGCATACTTTACATTGCAACTAGAGGCATGCACGGCGCTGATGAGGGCCAACCAGCCCGAAACAGCTGATGAAGGCCAATCAGCCTGAAAACAGCTGTCCGCCGTTTGCCTTATTTTCATGTAAAACATTGTGCATATATGTTTGGCTTATTACGTCTAAGCCTGGAGGCTGTTACATGTACATTGTCTAAGCCCTAGATCTAGAGACTGTTACATACTGTATGTATAGTAGTTGTTAGGCCTTGGCTGTTGTATAGTGTGTGAGTTTGAACACTTGGCTTGTGGGGATAATTGGTATTACCCAACATTCCAAGTTCTCAAACTTGTGTGTATACACATAAGGACTTGACAGCCATGCACAAGTATGTGGAGGTGGCAGCGGAGTGGTATAGAGGTAGTGGTAGTACACTTGAAGAAAATTTTCATGTAAGTGATTATCAGCCCCTTTTATGGGGTGAGGGTGGAGCATGTAGCAGTACGGCTGCTGAAGGGGGATGGGGTGAGCATTGTACAGGGTTGTGTAAGATGGTGGTGAGAAGGGAATGAGAGAGGGAAGGAATTGGTGCTTGGGGTAGGTGGGTGGAAGGGGAGCAATGTATATATGTTAGTAGCTGTGATTGTGGTAGTAGCTGAGGAGAGGGATGGAGGGGAACAGTGTGTAACTCACCCTAGGCAGTTACTTTCAAAGAAAAAAACTGCCTCAGGCGGGACTTGAACCCGCGACATACTGACCTACCGAGGCAGCTCAGCTGGTTGGGGCTGAATCACACATACAAAGCAACACAACTCAATGCAAAGTGTCTCAGCCTGAAGAACAGGCTAACTCATGCAAATCTATAGTATAGAGAAGAAGACTGGGAAAAAGACGCCAAACTTCAAACTAAGTATACATGAAATAATCAAACCACGAAACTCACAAAGCAATACAATACAACACAATGCAAGTCACCTAAGGCAGTTATTTTCAAAGAAAAAAAATTCCTCAAGCAGGACTCGAACCAACTAGGTGAGCGATCTTCCTGTAATGGAAGGAGAGAGGGAGGGAGAAAGGGAGATAGAGAAGCAACAAGAGGAGACAAGAATATGCTGCATACAGAGCTAGCTATCTGCTGTGTGCGAGGTTCTCGTTCCATTCGTTGTAGGACTCTTACACATGGAAATGGCCTGGCACCAGTGGACTTTGTTTCTGCCGAGTCTCACTTGGACCTTTCATAGTTCGAGTTATTTGTATATATTGTCCAATAATTTATTTTCATTGGCCTATTTGTGCTTTTATGCATTGGGTGTGCATATTTATTACAGTGTACACGCATCTTTTCTGGTTGCAGAAGTTTAGTAAGAGTGCAAGATACAGAGAGAGAAAAGTATACAAAAAGTAGGTGGGGCTCACTGAACTCGGATTTGCATGACAACTGGCCTGATCGATTGCACATCATCTGCCTAGATTTGAGACACAATAATAATTGTGCATGTAAGACCAGCTGTCCAGGGATCTCGAGAATGTCCCATCAGTGTGATGGTCCAAGTCAGGGTATTCCCTGCTGATGAGAGCTAACAAGCTTGAAACAGCTGTCTAATTGTCTGTATATGACCTTAGACTAAACATTCAGAAAAATGCTCCAACCCCTGCATTTTAGGCAGTTATGGCGTAGTGTATTAGAAGCGCTCTAGCTCTCTGTATTTACCAGTTTTCACTTAACTAGTTGGTTTAGAGAAATCTTTGACGTGTGCTTGAACTCGATTTCAAGAGTAGATCGTAATAAAGCAAAACCAGGCAGTAAACATAACAGGTCAACGCCATGCAGTGCTTTCCACTACGCATATGGTGTGGTTAGTATATATTCTGCTTCTCTTGACAGTACTGTACATTGAACATAGCTTATGCATTCTCTGACGATTCTTTGTGGGGGAGGGAATACATGGAGAATACACCAGTTAACAAAAATGCCAGCTTACATGGTATAGCACACTAGCAAAGAATTAATAGGAAGGAACCTTAGAAACATACCACCCTCTGAAATGAGGACACCTCTCTAATAGGGACACATCTTCAGGTCCTAACTGCATGTACATTCCAATTCCATTCCATCTCCAAATACCAATGTGGACATTTTTTACACTTGTGTTGCATATGTTGTGTTAGGCATGTCAGCGAGTACGGTTTGCATGCCCAGCCCTGATTTAGGAGACTACGCAGCAGTTGTCGACACATCGCATACGCATGCGCATAAGACACAGGACGTGTATATTTAGAGCAACATAATTCGCAACTGTTGCTGTTACTTGCAATGCGATATTGACGGCGCATCGGTGAAATGCTATAAAGGGTCACATCATTAGCTTTAGGGAAACCTTTGCACTTTGAATTCTTCAGAGCTACCTCATGGAAAATGCAGAGCCTACATGGGAAATCTGACTGTGAGCTGCCAGTAAGTACATAACACCTTGTCAAGGTTTTCAAACTTGTATTCTTGTGTTAGGTACACACGCTAGATTGTGTGTTTTTTGTGTAGCTTTCTCCCAGACTACATGTACATGACCCAAGTATCCTGATACATGTACATTTGTCACAATGCCTTGCTTTTGTGTAGGTGCCTGTGTGTACTATATACATGTACATGCATACATGCATGTGTGTTGTGTGTGCATGTGTGTGTATTATGGAGGGTACATGTATCCAAAGTTAGGGAGCTCGAGGGAAATTGAGAGAGAAAAAGGGGTTACAGTTTTGAGAAGGCTTTTGTCATGCAGCGTCACATAACGTATAGCCTCCCATGCATCAAAATGTGCCTGTCCCAGCACCATGGACCAGCTCGGCCCACACAGCCTGCTAGCATTCTCACAGAAGTACTGTACACATACAACACCTGCATAGTAGGACAGAGGATGCCCCAGCCTTGGGAACAGGGATGGATCTTTTGTGGCTGGCCAACTCTCCCCACACATCCAATGCCACAAACTCATACAGAAAAGTCTACCATTTGTATGTAGTTACTCTATGCAGCGTAACATACCTGGGGTGTGCTTGCAACTCTATGCTAGCACACCCTATACCTACCTTATATTTGCCTTGTGTTGTGTTGCCTTATATATTACCTTATATTTGCCTTGTGTTGTGTTGCCTTATGTATTACCTTATATTTGCCTTGTGCTGTGTTGCCTTATATATTTGCCTTGTGTTGTGCCTCTTTGTATGTGTGATTCGGCCCAGCCAGCTGAGCTGTCTCGGTAGCCGTGTACCCAAGCTTTTTCTGGGAGGGAGGGAAAATTGCCTAGTACACACTGTATGCGCATGCACACAATTGTCCTGGAATTCCAGGGCAATAGGATACTGCTAGAATAAGTCCGTATATAAATGATGTCTCGTAAAAGCAGTATAAATGTGGTGGAATGGGACTGCGTCTAACTGTGGGTTTTGTTTGACAAGAAGCACGGTAGAGACAACAGCCTTGTCGTTGTAATTTCTCTTATGGTTGATCCTGATTAAAGGGGTTCCTGCTGTCTTGTTTATTGAGGTGTCCTCATTTCATGGTGTCCTGATTAGAGGGGTTCCTGCTGTCCTGTTTATTGAGGTGTCCTCATTTCATGGTGTCCTGGTTAGAGGGGTTCCTGCTGTCCTGTTTATTGAGGTGTCCTCATTTCATGGTGTCCTGGTTAGAGGGGTTCCTGCTGTTTAATAATATTAAAGGGCATATCACAAATCTGCTTATAGCCAAGAAAGGAAAGAAAAGTCAATATCAGTTAACATAATAACAAACACAATGAGCGTGAAGAAACTCATAGCAACAGCTCGCCCAGGTGCACACATACTACAATGTGTGTAACTGTGTAAAAACATGTACTACATACGTGTACATGTGAGTGCTAGTGGCTTGTGTGTACAGTGTATACCACAACCACACTCATCAGGAGTATGTATAACACATGTACCCCTGTAGCTACTGCTCTGAAGTCGATTACATGATTTGATTCCTTTCTAATTTTTGGCAGCCTCCTTTTGGAGGCTGCCCTTAACAACTACATGTAAGTATAAAAGGACCCTAGTAATTGTGATTAGGTTTACATGTAAGTGCGTGCACTTTTCAATGACTCAGTTCATGCATCATGCACGCTGCTGAGGGTTTGATATATCTGCCCTAAGGATATCCTACAGGTGTAAGTGTCCAATTACAAAAGATATGATTCGAAATAGCCTTCTCAAAACTGTAACCCCTTTTTCTCTCTCAAAAGATATGATTCGAACCCACACTCAGCTGCAGGTGCTCTACCAACTGAGCTACTGAGGCACTACTAAATGCTAGGACATATGCACCTACACACCTACACTCCCCCCCACACACACCTACACCCCCACACACACCTACACCCCCACACACACCTACATCCCCACACACACCTGCACCCCCCACACACCTACACCCCCATGCACACACACCTCTACCCCCCCCCCCCCCACACACACACACACCTACACCTCACACACCTCCCCCCCCCCCCCACACACACACACACCCCTACACCCCCCCACACACATGTGTAAATGTACATATGCACTTTTCTATATACATGTACATACGTGTACATGGTTTGTATATACATGTACATACATGTACATGGTTTGTGATGCTTGAGATGCTTTGGTTGCTTTGTATTGTATATGTGATTCGAGCCCAGCCAGCTGAGCTGCCTCGGTAGCTCAGTTGGTAAGAGCTACACCTAGCAAGCGGACGGTCGTGGGTTCGAATCCCACCCGAGGCAGTTTTTTCTTTGAAAAATAACTGCCTTGGGCGAGTTGTGTTGTGTTGCTTTGTCTTTCTGTTGTGTTGCGTTGCATTGTCTTTCTTTCTCTCTGAGCATCTCATGGATGATTAAGTCATGTGTATACTTGGTTTGGTGTTTGCTGGTGTGTTGTCTCCACTGTTGGTTGTGAAAATGGGGCCGTAAATTTAATGTATACGACAATTTGTACTCTTCTGTTTCAAGTAAAACAATCCACTTGATTGCGAGCATGACCTCCAGCTCAGCAGCAAAGTTGGTAGTTGATAGATGTCGAGAAGCAGTCGAACGGATCGGACTACGCTGTTTTAGCTATTGCCTATGCCTTTGATATTTGTAGTGGATTTGACCCATGCCAGGTGAGGTTTGATCACAGAACAATACGGAAGCACTTGAGTGTGTGCTTAGAGAGATGCCAGTTTTCACGCTTTCCCATGTGTGGTGAACGGAAAAGTGCTGCAGTTAAGTCCTCCAAAACCGTAGATCTTCACTGTTCCTGTCACAACCAGGTGATGAAATGGTCGAGTGTGATAAGTGCCATGTTTGGCTGCATGGATATTTTCAGTGAAGTGTTTGGTAATGTTGAAGTTTCGTGGCAATGCAAGGCTTGTTGTGACATTGCATGATTGCTAGCTGTGTCCTGTCAATTGTTAACTGCAACAGCTCGCTCAGGTGCAAAGATGGAGCAACAACTCATAGCAATAACTCATTCACGTGCACACAGAGTACATGTTTGCAATGATCATGTGTGTAATGCAACTGACCATGATTACGTTGACATGATTGTAGGTATTCAAGTGAAAAGGCACACAGTACGTAAGTGCTATTTTTGCCTGAGTGAGTTGTTGCTAGGAGTCGTTGCTCCACGCTCAGAGGTTCTTTTAGTGTATGCATATTATGTGTGAGCCCGAGTGAGTTGTTGCTAGGAGTCGTTGCTCCACGCTCAGAGGTTCTTTTAGTGTATGCATATTATGTGTGAGCCCGAGTGAGTTGTTGCTAGGAGTCGTTGCTCCATGCTCAGAGGTTCTTTTAGTGTATGCATATTATGTGTGAGCCCGAGTGAGTTGTTGCTAGGAGTCGTTGCTCCACACTCAGAGGTTCTTTTAGTGTATGCATATTATGTGTGTGTGTACATACATACATGATTGTTCATGTGTGGCCCTATTGGGGTGTGGGGGAGGGGGCTGAGGAAATCCCCTTATTGTTGTGTGTGTGTGTGTGTGTGTGTGTGTGTGTGTGTGTGTGTGTGTGTGTGTGTGTGTGTGTGTGTGTGTGTGTGTGTGTGTGTGTGTGTGTGTGTGTGTGTGTGTGTGTGTGTGTGTGTGTGTGTGTGGATACCTCAATAATGAAATGCACTTGTAAAGTGCATAACCCTTGCGCAGTTATGACTACCAAGTAAATGTATTAGAGCTCCTGACTCTCTTCGTGCTCTGCACATACATGTACTTGTAGCTAATGCAAAACTATATCTAACAGCAAGTCATGATTGTTGCGATCTCCAATTAATGTACGTGCACCTTCAGGCATCTAAAACTGATACACTTCTAGCTCCAGACTTACTATTACAAAGTAGCAATACTGCTTGTCAATATATCCATGTTTGGCAATCAAAACACCTTGAAAGAAGGACACCTCAATAATAAAGGTACACCTTGAAAGAAGGAAAGAGGCTGTGCACGAGGCTAGCTGTACTACTAGATTTTACTACTAGACTTTACTAGACTTGAGGCCAGTAGAGAGGCAGAATCCAACAGGAGGGCCAGAGACATCAACATCATTATTGACCCCATTCTCCTCTATATCTACATTTCTGCTTCCTTTAACCATACTATGCATTACTGCGCGAGGCACTGAGTGTATACCTAGTACATAATAACATTGATAATGCACAAGTCATCCAAATACATGTTCAATCCACCTGTTTATCTGGTTTAGATGGATTGCTACATTGTAGCTATGCTACTAAGAGCCTGAGGTTATATGTACATGTACTTGTATAATATGTTTCTTAAATCTGGGCTTGCAGAGGAACGGGAGAAGTGGCAGGATCACTCATGCAGCTAGAGTGAAGGTACATGTAAGTAACTACATGTACGTTATCCTGTTGGAGGATCAGTAGCATTTTTTTATTCTTTTTATAGAGTGGGTGCATACATTGTACATTGTACATGTGCATGCACATGCACAATATATGCACCCTCTCTATAAACAGCATAAACTATCCTCCTAACTCCATGTTTAGTACATCTGGTATTGCCAGAAAGACTAATTCTGTGTGAGGCCTCAATGGTTGTGTGTCCCAGGACACCTCACTAATAGGGACACATCTTCAGGTCCCAACTCCATTGAAGTCTGTACATACCACCCTCTGAAATGAGGACACCTCTCTAATAGGGACACATCTTCAGGTCCCAACTCCATTGAAGTCTGTACATACCACCCTCTGAAATGAGGACACCTCTCTAATAGGGACACATCTTCAGGTCCCAACTCCATTGAAGTCTGTACATACCACCCTCTTAAATGAGGACACCTCTCTAATAGGGACAATGGTTGTGTGTCCCAGGACACCTCACTAATAGGGACACATCTTCAGGTCCCAACTCCATTGAAGTCTGTACATACCACCCTCTGAAATGAGGACACCTCTCTAATAGGGACACATCTTCAGGTCCCAACTCCATTGAAGTCTGTACATACCACCCTCTTAAATGAGGACACCTCTCTAATAGGGACAATGGTTGTGTGTCCCAGGACACCTCACTAATAGGGACACATCTTCAGGTCCCAACTCCATTGAAGTCTGTACATACCACCCTCTGAAATGAGGACACCTCTCTAATAGGGACACATCTTCAGGTCCCAACTCCATTGAAGCCTGTACATACCACCCTCTGAAATGAGGACACCTCTCTAATAGGGATACATCTTCAGGTCCCAACTCCATTGAAGCCTGTACATACCACCTTCTGAAATGACGACACCTCTCTAATAGGGACACATCTTCAGGTCCCAACTCCATTGAAGCCTGTACATACCACCCTCTGAAATGAGGACACCTCTCTAATAGGGACACATCTTCAGGTCCCAACTCCATTGAAGCCTGTACATACCACCCTCAGAAGTGAGGACACCTCTCTAATAGGGACACATCTTCAGGTCCCAACTCCATTGAAGCCTGTACATACCACCTTCTGAAATGAGGACACCTCTCTAATAGGGACACATCTTCAGGTCCCAACTCCATTGAAGCCTGTACATACCACCCTCTGAAATGAGGACACCTCTCTAATAGGGACATATCTTCAGGTTCCAACTCCATTGAAGCCTGTACATACCACCCTCTGAAATGAGGACACCTCTCTAATAGGGACACATCTTCAGGTCCCAACTCCATTGAAGCCTGTACATACCACCCTCAGAAGTGAGGACACCTCTCTAATAGGGACACATCTTCAGGTCCCAACTCCATTGAAGCCTGTACATACCACCTTCTGAAAGAAGTGAGGACACCTCTCTAATAGGGACACATCTTCAGGTCCCAACTCCATTGAAGCCTGTACATACCACCTTCTGAAATGAGGACACCTCTCTAATAGGGACACATCTTCAGGTCCCAACTCCATTGAAGCCTGTACATACCACCCTCTGAAATGAGGACACCTCTCTAATAGGGACATATCTTCAGGTTCCAACTCCATTGAAGCCTGTACATACCACCCTCAGAAGTGAGGACACCTCTCTAATAGGGACACATCTTCAGGTCCCAACTCCATTGAAGCCTGTACATACCACCTTCTGAAATGAGGACACCTCTCTAATAGGGACATATCTTCAGGTTCCAACTCCATTGAAGCCTGTACATACCACCTTCTGAAATGAGGACACCTCTCTAATAGGGACATATCTTCAGGTTCCAACTCCATTGAAGCCTGTACATACCACCCTCTGAAGTGAGGACACCTCGCAATTTTAGAATGTACACCATATAGTACCTCTAAATAATGAGTACCTTTCCTTCCATGCTGTATTGCATTTGCATTTCAGAGTGTCCCGTTTAAAGGGGTTGTTACTTCATGTAAGCATCACAAAATGTGCACTGTCAGCACTTTTTTGCACGTGACACGGTGACATCTGTACTGGATTTCTATAATTGTAGTAGTTGTGCATTTCAGTATGGTTGTATGTAGTTGTATACCTTTGATTGTGGTTATTGTAGTTGTGTGTAGTTGTCTGTCTACAACCACTGACAACTAGACAACTACACACAACTACAATAACCACAATCAAAGTATACAACTACATACAACCATACTGAAATGCACAACTACTACAATTATAGAAATCCAGTACAAATGTCACCGTGTCACATGCACAAAAAGTGCTGACAGTGCACATTTCGTGATGCTTACATGAAGTAACAACCTTTAAAGGGGTTCCTGCTGTACACCATATAGTTTAAAGAGCTCAAATTTTTGGAAGTCTGCGAGGCCTATTTGTAATTTTTAAACCCTCTCATGCAACAATAATAACACGTGTAACCCCATAATAAAAGAGATGTAGGGAGGGTTGACACATGTTATTATTGTTCAAGCCCTCATCCCGTTTTGCTGCATACATACTGCCCTCATCTCCTGTCTTGCTGCATATATACTGCACTGCACACGGGAATAAGAAGCCTTTTGATACAAAATCAAGGTACATGTAAATACTTGTACCAATTCTGTACTGGGCCATTTGAAGAAGAAGATGGAGATGGAGAAATTGGGGTTTTAGCAATTTCATGTATGTCGTATTTTACCACCTTTGAGTGTGTTATCGTCTATAGAAACACTCATAGGCCACAGTATGTATCTAAAAGGGCGTATAGCTGCCTCATTTGAGAGTTCTGAGCTGTTACATTTGTTAAGGCTTAATGGCCATGTCAATGCCATCCCTACATAGAGAGTCTCCCTAAAACCGCCTTTAGCCTCTTTTAGCGGACGCCTATCGTATAGCAGATAACTACATGTACTATGTACCTAGTGTTTCCCCCTTTGTACCGTACTTGAGATACCTCTGAATAGCAGACACTCTGTCTTGCACTGGTGCTATTATAGAAATATAAAACAACCTCCAAATAGCAAGACACTCTAATTAGTGCTCACCTAAATGCTCCACCCCTCTTATACACCTGCATGTGCATGTGCATGCCGGTGTAGATCTGTACACAGTCCCTCTGTCTAACTATTGATCGCTAGATATTTATCGAGTCGGCCCATATTACTAGTGTACTCTTGAACAGTGTTGCTTCTGACTTCTTTCTAGTCTAAGGCGGAGTGGTTTCATCTCATAGTCATGTAAGATATGTTGTAAAGAACCACAATATTGCAATATATGGCTGTTTATAAAAACCTCCCAATAACGAACAACCCCGAATAAGGGTCAAAGCCCTCTGTATAAAGGTGTCCCTTATTAAGATGTTCCACTGTACGTGAGGACATCCCTCTCTCTCTGTACATGTACCAGCCCAATTCTTTACTGCTTTGGCTATGTGTTTTGTAACCACATCTGCATGTACATGTAACTCCCTCCCATGCCATCTTCTCTCTCACTCCCTCCCCTCCCTCTCTCACAGGTCAGTTGGCTGTGTGTCTGTGTCCCTCGTCATTTTTCCTGCATGCTATATAGGTGAGTGGAGTTTACATGTACATATATACCGATTTGTTAATTGAATGCAGTCAGGTGTCTGCCTACATAAGTTGTGCACCTTAGCACAAGCAGTAATACCCGTTCAGTGCACCACAAGCATAATGCTGAGACAAGCCTATACATGTGTAAATGCAACTGTTTGTCCCCATTTGCAGGCTATTTGTAGTTAGCACTAATGATTAGAAATTTTTGGAAGGGGCTATTTATATACAGCACCTAATGTATGCCCCTCTCTCTCTCTCTCCAGATGTATACAGAGAAGGCCACTGAGCTCCAGACCTTTAGATGTACTTTGACCTTACTGAGCGAACGTGGACAAATGGATGAATTCAAAACCATGTACAAGGTAATATTACCACTTGTGTGACAAGATTCTCCCTCGATTGAAATACACACACCTATAGTAAAGATATTAGCTTGACTAGGGAAGGTCATCTTAAACAACTTTAATCTTTAACACTAGTCAACACAAAAATAGATAAAGCCAAACGTTTCGACAGCAACCAGGCTGTCCTCTTCAGTGGCAATATGAATATCTTGTGAGGATACTAAGCCCCTTAGTTGGAAGGACATCATCCTTTGTTCGTAACTCCAAAGAATTTGTGGATTTTATTACTGAACAGACTTTACTACCAGGATACATATTAGCTTCTTTTGATGTCGTGTCACTTTTTACAAGAGTACCGGTTGACCTAGCTATTGGTGTGGCACAACGACGGCTGGAGGCAGACTCTACTTTAGATGAGCGTACATGTCTGTCAGTCAATAACATTATCCAGCTGCTCAAGTTATGTTTACAAGCTACTTATTTCTGCTTTAAGGGAAATGTGTATCAACAAGTATTTGGTACTGCGATGGGTTCCCCAGTTTCAGTAGTTGTGGCTAATCTGGTAATGGAAGATGTAGAAGAACGAGCGTTGGCTACATTCTCAGACCCTCCACAATTCTGGAAGAGATATGTCGATGACATTTGTGTGGCTATTAACAGGAATAAAATACAGGATTTCTTATATCACCTGAACACCATCGAAGAATCAATACAATTTACAGTGGAAGTTGAATCTGATACTAACGGACTTCCTTTTTTGGATGTTTATTTACATCGGTATGAAAATGGCAGTGTTGGAACTTCTGTGTATAGAAAACCGACACATACTGACAACTATTTGGATTTTAGGTCACACCATCCTATACAGCACAGAACTGGAGTTGTATATACACTTTTAAAACGAGCGAAGGTTTTGTCATCTACAGCAGTGGACGAAGCATTAGAGGTTAAAAGACTTGTGTCTGTATTGAAACAAAACCACTATCCTAGGAGTGTTATGAATAGATGTGACATAAGAAGAAAGCACAAAACATCAGAGAAAGATAGTGTAAAGAAGGGTGACTTGATAGTAGTGTTGCCATATATACAAGGTACATCGGAGGAATGACGACGCATTTTGGTTCGTGCAAATATTAAAGCAGTTTTTAAACCCTGCACTACATTGAAACAACGGTTGGTGAAACCAAAAGACCCAGTTTGTATAAATAATCGGATGGGTGTGGTGTATTCTATCCCTTGTAAGGCTTGTCCAGCTATGTACATCGGACAGACAGGTCGCCCATTAGAGACACGGGTCAAAGAGCATAAGACTGCAGTACGAAATGGTGAAGTATCTTCATCGGCTTTGGCAGAACATGCATGGAATGAGAGTCACCAGATAGATTGGGATGATGTGAATGTATTGGTGGCCGAGAACAACCTTCAACGTAGATTAACACTAGAGTGATGGCATATCCATCAGCATTCAACTACAGTGAACAGAGAACTAGGTGGCCTCCCCAGTGAGTATACTCCCCTGTTGAGGTAGTAGCTTTTTCTTTATTTTTGTTAATTAGGATATGTATATACATGTATTTGTATATTCATGTATTTTGCTTACCCTTCTTATTTTATAGATTTTTCAATTTTTATTATTAATTACATAGTTTTCTCTTTGTTTTGTATCATAGTTACAGTTGGAATTTTTATTGCATTTCTTAGGACTTCTATATGTATCCCTGCACTATTGTTGTACTCATATTGCCACTGAAGAGGACAGCCTGGTTGCTGTCGAAACGTTTGGCTTTATCTATTTTTGTGTTGACTAGTGTTAAAGATTAAAGTTGTTTACACACACCTATCTAGCCAACTCTCCCCACACATCCAATGCCACAAACTCTCATGCAAGGATCTACCATTTCTATGTAGTTACTTAAGCAGTGTGGCATACCTTGTGCTGTGTGGGGTGTGCTTGCAACTCTGTGCTAGCTAAGGCTCATGCTTGTGTGTGTGTGTGTGTGTGTGTGTGTGTGTGTGTGTGTGTGTGTGTGTGTGTGTGTGTGTGTGTGTGTGTGTGTGTGTGTGTGTGTGTGTGTGTGTGTGTGTGTGTGTGTGTGTGTGTGTGTGTGTGTGTGTGTGTGTGTGTGTGTGTGTGTGTGTGCGTGCGTGCTTGTGTGTGCTTGTGTGCGCGTGTGCGCGCGTGTGTGTGTGTGTGTGTGTGTGTGTGTGTGTGTGTGTGCAGTGTGTGTGTGCCTGTTGCTAGGAGGTTATCCACGCTTTAGTATGACATTGGGCAGAGGAGTTATACGTCTTGTTTGTCTTGTCTGTATCATATGTGTCTTGTTTGGTTGTCTTTCTCTCCTTCCTTTATACTTCTAATACGGCTAGTGTGATATGCACATGTACTTTAATGCACATGAATACAGCATACCATCTGCAAGTTAAAATTTAATGTGTTTACATGTTGTGTGTCTTGAGACTGAATTGGCCTTCTATATCCTTGCATGGTGTTGCAGGTAATGGTCCTACAGTGTCAAGTTTCCTCTAGATAGCTGTATTCACAATGCTCAGCACTGCATGGCTTCAAAGTACTTATTCTGACAACTGTTAGGCTATTTGCGTTAAATGGAGAATGAATACACAGTAGGTTAGAGTGCATGCACTAGCTGTCGGTTTTCATGGTTAGTGTGTCCACACCGTTTGTAGCCCCATCCACCATCATCCATCTTAGGACCATATAGTTCACATGTATGCAGCGGTACATGTAAACATACATGTACATGTTTTTCCAATATGCATCTGCCTCATTCATCTCATAACAAGACACAAATGCGTATGTTTAAGCTTCCAGCACAGAATGCATGGTTTCCATATCCAAGTGTTGGATAGGTGCTCTGGCCATCTTTAGGCTCTTCTTTTCATAAAAGTGACTCTGACAAAATCCAGTTCTCACTGCCAAATAATGTATAGGCATTACACATGTATCAGTAATGGAGGTCACCTTGAAATGCCCTAATACTACCATAGCAGAAAAAGCGCTTCTGACCTTTTTAATATTGTTGTGAATATTCAGATTCAGGCAAAATCATGGACTATTGGGTTCAACACCTGTTCAGAATGTTGGTGATCGAGTGTAAGGCCACACAGGTCAGCCTTTGCTGATAATTTTCATTCTAGTTGGCCTACTCTGCTCTTTGTGTGCCTTTTTTCTGCTTCTATACTCTTACGATGATTGGTGACCCTGTGTTGTTGCCCTCTGTGAATGCAATGACAGGGGAGGGGATCGGGCAAATGAATTTGGCCCGTCTCCAGAGGTAGTTGACACCCATCACCTCATACATTACACAGAATTTGTAGTAGATCATTTCTTTCTAATTAGTACACACTACATTCAAATGTGGACCACTGTTTTTTCGTAAATGTGATGACACAAATGTGTGCTTGCACTTTTTGTGCGTGGCAGTGTAATGACTGTATATATGCAGGTTAGGTTCAACTGTGTATGTACGTATACATGTATATATAGTATAGAGTATACATGGCATGTGACAGTCATGTGAGCCTCATATGATGGATATGTACATGTATATACTTTCTGTGTAGTCTAGTAAACTCCCCTCCCTCCCTCCCTCCCTCCCTCCCTCCCTTCCTCTCTCTCTCTCTCTTACACACACACACACACCTTGAAAGGACACCTCAATAATAAGGCTAGTGTATGTATTTATTATGTTTATATATTTGTGACAGGCACTGACATACCGTAATGTTATACGTGCTTCTAATTTTGCGTGTGCACTCACCCACTCACCAACAATGCGTAGCATTCAAAACTAGTATATATACTTGTTCTCTAGTCACTGTTTAGTGGTAGAGTGTCAACATTGGGTTTGTGTCTCCATTTTACCCACCACTCTCCCTCCTTCCCCTCTTCTTATCCCCTCACTTACACATACAGGTTAGTGCTCAAAATGGCTCAGATCAAGTCAGTAACTGAAAACTGGCCCCTCTCTTGAGTGGTCTGACTAATAGCTGGAATGTTTTAGGTATTTTGTGGTATCATTAGGGTATTTGTGTGATTTGTGGGTATTTCATACTAGCAAAACTCTCTTAAACAGTTTCACAAGGCATGGATTACTTACTGAGAGATTTTACATTTTGATTAGGTCCTTTGAATCCGGAAAATGGTCAATTGACACTTCCCACTGGTGTAGATATAGTGTGTGGGATAGTGTACATGATGGGTTTCTTTTAGCGTGGTTCCCAGGCCTTTCTAGCTAGTGTAATTATTGTGTGTGGATGGGGAACTTCCAGTTAAGATACCAACATACTTGAAAACACCACCACCTCAAGGACAGTTTGCACACCTATACACCCAAAGGGCCTGTATACCAGAGGATAAAGCTTTTTGTGCTATAATGCATGTGATTATCATGATTGAATACTGTTATGCACATACATGCACCACTCCATATACAAGTTTTCATAATCTATTTTAAGAGTCCGTATAATACGTACATGTACATGTAAAGTTAATCAATTACATGTAGCGTGAAGATGGAAACACAATTACACACACATCAATGCCAAGTCATTATTAAAAATTCTCAGGATCCAGCTGCAATTTTCAGCTGGGATTCAAACCCAGGACCTTCTGATTACTAGTCAGACACTCTTACCGCTGAGCCACTGGATCTCTTGTGGCGATAAGTACTTGTGAATTAGTGAGATTTCCATACATTGGTCAATACATTCACTAGCACAGTTTGGCACAGTTTGTGCTCACTTCTCATCAAAATTACCAAAAATACAGAGATCTATTGAAAAATAGAAATAGTTTATGTGACAGCACCCATTATGTATGTAACGGCAGTTCAATTTTCAATTTGTGTGTGTGTGTGTGTGTGTGTGTGTGTGTGTGTGTGTGTGTGTGTGTGTGTGTGTGTGTGTGTGTGTGTGTGTGTGTGTGTGTGTGTGTGTGTGTGCAAGGTCCAATGACATAATAAACTGCTGGACTAGGGTTTACCCACCACTCTCCCTCCTTTAGTGCCCTTACTGCCCTAGCCCTAGTGGTATGAGTAAGTATATATACATGTAGACAAGAGTGTTTTAGGTATTTTGTGGTACATTAGGTATTTGTGGTTACTTCATATTTTCCAACACTCATTTAGCCCCTCTAACAGTACTACAAGCACAATTCCGTGACCAATTACGATTTTGCAGTTTGATTAGGCCCTTTGAACACTACTCTATGCCCCTCCTCTACCCACACTAGGGTACATACATACACCATTACTTTCAGATTTTGCTCATGTTGCCTTGTTAGAGCTGATGCAGAGGGGAGAATGTGATGAACTGGTCACTGTGTGTGTGTGTGTGTGTGTGTGTGTGTGTGTGTGTGTGTGTGTGTGTGTGTGTGTGTGTGTGTGTGTGTGTGTGTGTGTGCGCGCGCACGTGCACTATACAACGGCAATGCAACTGTGCAGTTCCTGCAAGATCAATGTACCACATTAGGGTTTGTGTCTTCATTTTACCCACCACTCTCCCTCCTCTTAAACAGTTTAGTGCCCTTACTGTCCTATCTTCCTGAGTGGTACATATGAGTAAGTATACATATAGCCAAGAGTGTTTTAGATTGTTTTACATCATTAAGGTATTTGTGGTTACTTCATACTTTGTATGTATGTGGTATCAGACCAATTGTTTGCTGTTAGGCTCCTTTCTCAATTTGCCTACCCTTATAGTCCCTTATAGTCAGCCTGTTGCCCACAATAAGCCTTTTGTGGCCAAACACTCTATATGCCTTGCTAGATAAGTGAGTACAGTGACCAATTACAATTTTGCAGTTTGATTAGGCCCTTTGAACACTACTCTATGCCCCTCCTCTACCCACACTAGGGTACATAGTACTTCAGATTTTGCTCATGTTGCCTTGCTAGAGCTGATTGTGTGTGTGTGTGTGTGTGTGTGTGTGTGTGTGTGTGTGTGTGTGTGTGTGTGTGTGTGTGTGTGTGTGTGTGTGTGTGAGTGTGTGTGTGTGTGTGTGTGTGTGTGTGTGTGTGTGTGTGTGTGTGTGTGTGTGTGTGTGTGTGTGTGTGTGTGTGCAAGGTGCAATGACATAATAAACTGCTGGACTAGGGTTTACCCACCACTCTCCCTCCTTTAGTGCCCTTACTGCCCTAGCCCTAGTGGTATGAGTAAGTATACATGTAGACAAGAGTGTTTTAGGTATTTGTGGTTACTTCATACGCACCATATTGCACATAATCAACAAGCAGCAGTGGGAGCAGCACATAACTTCACAGACGATTAGAGAGCGATGGGGAGACACTGAGACAGTGGCTGACAAGATCAGGAAGAGGAGGCTGGAATGGCTGGGACATATTGCCCGCATGCCTGAGCATCGCATCCCAAAGCTAGCCTTCTTTGGCTGGCTGCCATACCCTCGACCGCCTGGAGGACCCCGCAAGCAATGGAAGGATCAAATCCGTGCGGATTTGAAGGCAGCTGGCATCTCGGAATCTGTGTGGTATGAAGAGGCCCTCTCCAGGGCTGAGTGGCGTGCCAATTACCGTCTTGGCCTGGAGCCAGATCTACAGAGTCAGCCGCACCAGTCAGCCCAATCACCTATTGCAGTGAGATGTCATGCTTGTGGAAGATCCTTCAGGCGGGAGGGAGATAAGAAGAGACACAAATGTATCCTAGAACGGTCCAAGCCAGTGTCGGAACAGCATGGCGCAGTGCAGTGCACTAGATGCCAGAGGTGGTTTCGCAGTCGAGGTGGATTCAGCGTCCATAATTGCAGACCTACAGCTCCATGACCCTACCCAACATTGCTCCCCCCCTGCAGGGGTCGCGTGGCCTTCGAGGCAGCAAAACAACAGGAACAGGAACAGGTGTGTGTGTGTGTGTGTGTGTGTGTGTGTGTGTGTGTGTGTGTGTGTGTGTGTGTGTGTGTGTGTGTGTGTGTGTGTGTGTGTGTGTGTGTGTGTGTGTGTGTGTGTGTGTGTGTGTGTGTGTGTGTGTGTGTGTGTGTGTGTGTGTGTGTGTGTGTGTGTGTGTGTGTGTGTGTGTGTGTGTGTGTGTGTGTGTGTGTGTGTGTGTGTGTGTGTGTGTGTGTGTGTGTGTGTGTGTGTGTGCGCGCACGTGCACTATACAACGGCAATGCAACTGTGCAGTTCCTGCAAGATCAATGTACCACATTAGGGTTTGTGTCTTCATTTTACCCACCACTCTCCCTCCTCTTAAACAGTTTAGTGCCCTTACTGTCCTATCTTCCTGAGTGGTACATATGAGTAAGTATACATATAGCCAAGAGTGTTTTAGATTGTTTTACATCATTAAGGTATTTGTGGTTACTTCATACTTTGTATGTATGTGGTATCAGACCAATTGTTTGCTGTTAGGCTCCTTTCTCAATTTGCCTATCCTTATAGTCCCTTATAGTCAGCCTGTTGCCCACAATAAGCCTTTTGTGGCCAAACACTCTATATGCCTTGCTAGATAAGTGAGTACAGTGACCAATTACAATTTTGCAGTTTGATTAGGCCCTTTGAACACTACTCTATGCCCCTCCTCTACCCACACTAGGGTACATAGTACTTCAGATTTTGCTCATGTTGCCTTGCTAGAGCTGATTGTGTGTGTGTGTGTGTGTGTGTGTGTGTGTGTGTGTGTGTGTGTGTGTGTGTGTGTGTGTGTGTGTGTGTGTGTGTGTGTGTGTGTGTGTGTGTGTGTGTGTGTGTGTGTGTGTGTGTGTGTGTGTGTGTGTGTGTGTGTGTGTGTGTGTGTGTGTGTGTGTGTGTGTGTGTGTGTGTGTGTGTGTGTGTGTGTGTGTGTGTGTGTGTGTGTGTGTGTGTGTGTGTGTGTGTGTGTGTGTGTGTGTGTGTGTGTGTGTGTGTGTGTGTGTGTGTGTGTGTGTGTGTGTGTGTGTGTGTGTGTGTGTGTGTGTGTGTGTGTGTGTGTGTGTGTGTGTGTGTGTGTGTGCAAGGTCCAATGACATAATAAACTGCTGGATTAGGGTTTACCCACCACTCTCCCTCCTTTAGTGCCCTTACTGCCCTAGCCCTAGTGGTATGAGTAAGTATACATGTAGACAAGAGTGTTTTAGGTATTTTGTGGTACATTAGGTATTTGTGGTTACTTCATATTTTCCAACACTCATTTAGCCCCTCTAACAGTACTACATGCACAATTCCACCCCTTCTCCCAGTCACACAAGGGGTGTGATTTGAAACGTATGTGAATTAACATAGTAGTTACATGAGTGCATGGTTGAATGCACCCCAATTAAGGCTATTTTGTTTGCTATTAGGCTCTTTTCTCAATTTACAGTCAGCCTGTTGCCCACAATAAGCCTTTTTTGTTGCCAAACACTCTATATTCAGAGCATAGGTAAAGTGTGCCTTGCTAGACAAGTGAGAATAGTGACCAATTACGATTTTGCAGTTTGATTAGGCCCTTTGAACACTACTCTATGCCCCTCCTCTACCCACACTAGGGTACATACATACACCATTACTTTCAGATTTTGCTCATGTTGCCTTGTTAGAGCTGATGCAGAGGGGAGAATGTGATGAACTGGTCACTGTGTGTGTGTGTGTGTGTGTGTGTGTGTGTGTGTGTGTGTGTGTGTGTGTGTGTGTGTGTGTGTGTGTGTGTGTGTGTGTGTGTGTGTGTGTGTGTGTTTGCAACTCTCAAAGATTTAGCTAAAAATGCTTAGTTTTCCAGCAATTCCAATTTTATTAGGCCCTTAATTTGAACACTATATACTCACTGTTCCACTCTATGCCCCTCCTCTCCCTTCCTCCACCTACACTTGCAGTGCATAAGGCTAGTAACCCTCCCACCGCACAGCAATAGTCTGTGCAGCTACATATTATGGTTGAGACCTCTAATTAATGCACAGGGTTCATATAGAGGATGGTGGCCCTATAATTCCCCCCCCCCCCCCCCCACAAAACTTATAATGATAGTCTCATACTCAACACTTGGAAATTGTATAGTACTCTCATACTCATGCATGACACTGTGGCAGCGCCCCACAAACTTCTTTCTCCCCCCACCCAAAAATCCTGCCTGATGCACACCATAAAAGCATACATGATGTTTGTTTCCTTCCTCAATGGAGACAATTCATTTGTGAATACTGTGTGTGAGAAAATAGGGGGATAAATATATACTCTCACTCCCACAGTTTATATCGGTGGACATTACATGGCCCACTACTGTCTTCCTGAATGCTGTTGAGTCATGTACATGAGTTGCTAGTGTTCTATGCCCCCATCCTATGCCCCTAACACTATTGCATTTTGTCAGTGAAAGTGGGTCCAATGAGACTACACTGCACTGATGAGGCCCAACAAGGCCGAAACAGTGCTGCCTCAGTTGCATCCTAAAACTGATGTTGCTATATATATAGTTCTTGAAACAATATGTTGGATGCAACTGAGTGAGCACTGTCTGCAGTTGTCTTCATACTTGTGGGTTGAACTATGCACATTGTGTATTGTGTGTGAACAGATTTCAGTGTTTCAGTGGTTATGCACAGTGCTCCCAGAATGGTGGTGGGACTAGGGAGTTCAGGAGGTACACTGGTACTGCAAGTGTATTGTCTTTGAATATTATATATTTCCTTTGATGGTCCTTTATTCACTTCTGGTTAACAATGATGGCCTGCACAACTCCAATGCTTCCATGGCCTGCACAACTCCAATGCTTCCTGCTAATCACATGTGGCAACCTCTTGTCCTATGCATGTACGTGGGTGTTGTTTACATTCTCCCAGTGGGAAGAGTTGTGTTAGTCCTCAGATAACTTGCCCATTAGAATTTTCTACTCCCATGGCCAGTGCCATTGCTGCTGTCAGATGTGTGTGGTTACATACATATATGTATATGTGTGTTCCACAATAGGTATGGAAAGGCACATACAGATGTGTGTCTCCTTTAGCCACCACTCTGATGTGTGTGGTTACATATGTATGTATACATGTATGTGTGTATGTGTGTCTCCACAATAGGTCTTGAGAAGTCAATTCTCACCCTTCTGTGGTGTAGTCCACATCCCTGCATACAGTTTACACTAAATTAGGTCAGAGGTGAGGCACTTTTTGGATTTCCATCCCCTACATAAAAGCTTATTTTTGTGCCCTAGTATGTACATAACTATATCTTGTACATGTATGTTCTGTCTTTCTCTCCTTCCGGGAGGCAGCTGTATGTCATGGTCACTTGGGCTTTATTGAGTCTACTCTGCATCTAGAGGTACTACATCCTCATCTCACTTCGGTTCTTCTAACTGCCTCTTTTTCCACTGTAATCCCACGACCATGATCCTATCCCTGCTCACCATTAGTAGCACTCAGATGTGCATTTGCCAATGGATGCAACTGACTGCATATGTTTTGTGTACGTGTCTAGTAAACTCACCCCACACATTGATGCACACTGAATATATCAGTATACCTATTTATGTTCAATGCAGTTGTAGCCTTGACTTGTGTCAACAGTTTTCTGAGTTTGCCATCTGATCTGAAAACAGTTCTGATCCCAAGTTTCTTACATGACCGCTGCATCCTCTCCACCAGGCCCTTTACATATGGCATGTAGAGAAGCCTGGGTTTTTCCGTTGATGGTGGCTCAGGAACCATAGTTGTGTTGCTGGTGTTGGGTGCAGTTCTGGAAGATCTTTTCAAGTTCAGTGAGATGATTTTTCTGTCCCTGCTGATAGAGCTAAGAAGCAGGAAATACAGCTGACCTTAGTCCTCACTCACTTTATACATCAATATTCTCACTCCCACAGGTTACTAGTATATCATTGGACAGCTAGTGGCTTGATGATGGCTTTTTTCTAGGCAATATGACCCAAGAGTGCATTATTACTCCATATGGGTTCTCAATTTGGATTTTACAGTTTTATTAAGCCCTTTGAAGTGCATCATTACTCCCTACACTTCCACATGTAGTAGTAAGCCACAAGGGTTGGGGGATTGGCTCTACAAATTTTGCTTCTGTGCTTTTTTTAAGGCTAGCTACATGTAGCTCTGCAGAACCATGCACCACTTACATGCTGCACATTAATTGCTCTAAGTGATGACCATGATATGTATATACATGTACATCTTATGGACCAACTACACAATGTAGATCTAGAATAGCAGAGCACTTGCATACTGCTGCTTTGCCACTCTTATTTGATACGGTGTATCGTGTGTGTGTGTGTGTGTGTGTGTGTGTGTGTGTGTGTGTGTGTGTGTGTGTGTGTGTGTGTGTGTGTGTGTGTGTGTGTGTGTGTGTGTGTGTGTGCGTGCGTGTGTGTGTGTGTGTGTGTGTGTGTGTGTGCGTGTGTGTGTGTGTCTGTCTGTGTCTCTGTGCCTGTGTGTCTGTCTGTCTGTCTGTCTGTCTGTCTGTCCATCCGTCCGTCTGTCTGTCTGTCTGTCTGTTTCTGTATGTGTGTCTGTCTGTCTGTCTGTCCGTCTGTCCGTCCGTCCGTCCGTCCGTCCGTCTGTGTGTGTGTGTGTGTGTGTGTGTGTCCTACACCTTTAGACTTCATAATGTCTATGATGCAGCTATATGTATATACATCTACGTGCCCCATTGGAGACTGTGCTGTGACAGAGAGGAAATTCAACCAACCTCACCAGTCTTATAGTATACAACAGTGTGTACCCTTTCTCTATCTGCTTCCTACTCTCTTTTACATGAATACCCTCAATTATACAGTATCATTTCCCACTGCAGTTAGTGAGTGACATGTTCTGGTTTACCAGAGTACATGTACTCCCTGCCAACCATTATTGTTACAATAGGTCTTGCAAAGTGAAAGGGCACAATGCATGTATGTACATACATATCTATGCACTACAGACCCTTTCAAGACACCTACAGACTTAGATGAGCATGGTGTGTGATCTCATAGTGTAATGTACAATACTCACTGGCAGTTTTCCATGTTTTTCTAATGGACAAAATGCTTGTTGTGCAAAAGTATATTCTTGCACATGTCCCTTCTAGAGCAGGGATTCCCTCCCAACATGTTACATGAATGAAGATGCAATGTTTCTCTTGGTCAAGGTTGTATGTACACAATCGTAGTGGGAGGTGAGCATCTGCCTCAAAATGCCATGACATGCTCCATACACACTGGTATGACTGGGGAAGGTGCACGTCAGTTCCTCATGTCAAATCATTATAGTCATCCTCACTCCATTGATAGTCGATCTCATCCCAGACTCCCATGCAGAAGTGTCTGGCGACTTTTGTGCTGACTCAGATAGCTGCATTGGGAATCTAGGTATGAGAAAGTAGTTTGAGTGGACCCCTTGTCCAGACAGAGAGAGAAAAGGGTCTGGTGACTTTGCGTGAAATTCTTCCAAGATGATGTCACACAGAGGAATTTGTGCACACCAATCAGATTCAAATTCAGATTCTGATGGCTTCACTAATGCCTGACCAAAGAAGCAATCCGAACTAAACTGATGAGTGACCTAGGATCTGCTGGTTTTTCTGTCCAGCTTGAAATTGGTTCACTTAATTGGACACAGCCTACAATCTCTACCCCCCAGTGCACAAACTCGCCAAAGTCAGTATCTCCTGCTCCCACTTCTCATGACACTCAAGTGAATGGACGAAGTTCACACATACTTTGCTAACTTAAGTGATGAGGACTGCGAGTATGATGCTGACACAGAACTCAGTGATGAAGAAATTTGATTTTTATTTGTTTTTGTTTATTAAATATGCATATTATTACCATGGCAACAATAATTTTCACATCAATCTTAAATCACGTATATGCAGGCCAACAAGGTGAACAGGAGATACTACTTCTGGAGCTACACAGTTTTCGTAAAATCCAACTAGTGTGGGTAATAGCCCGTCATTCCAGAAGTGTTCGTCGAAAGCAACTGTTTCAACAGAAATGCCCTTGGTGGTGTATATTACAAAATCACACCACTTTCTTCATGTGATTGCAAGTTGTCCTTGAACTTGTGAGTAGTATGGATGATTTTGTTTAAGCTTTATTGTTTTGGTACCCGCTTGTGTAGATATTGTAGAACAAAAGTCAGAATTTAAGCATGCATCTTCAGGGCGATACTTGTATGGGCATTTAATCTCAATCAATCCATACTGCTCTTTCCTCTTCGGGTCGTGAATATATGCATCTGGAGTTGCTCCAAGGTAAGGCTTTTCCTTGTAGATAACAAAGCCAGCACTGCACACTACAATTGACTGATCATTTTTGTATGCCTTGTACTTGTCTAATGCAATAGATTCCATTCTCTTGCCATATTCAGTACTCGGAGATACAAACTGCTTAGGTTCGAAGCACTAATGCATCAGGTGGGGTATCTACACGGCGACGAAATACCTCTCCAAACATGGAAGCAGTGAGGCAAGCCGGAGATCTATGCTGGTCTTGTGTACTTCTTTCTATTTCTCTAATTCTTTCTTCAGACACTTGTAGACTCAAGCTACTCTTTCACATAATTGTTGCTTGCTTGGCAAGTTAAACCTGGACTCTTTGGTGACACTATCTGACCATACCTAGAAGGTAGGATCAGCAAGGACAGAAATCCCCAGTCCCTTCCCCCTCACTTTCTCCAGAAAGTCAGGTAAGTGTGAGCCTAATGTCCCTCGAAACTCTGGAGGTCGGGGATCAAAATCTTTGATGGGATTCAGATTGTGCTTTCTCGCACGGCCATAAACATGCTTCTTAAATGTGAGATCAGAAATTCTGGCATCACTTTCTTTTCTTTTACGAGGCAGTTTCCACTGGCAAGCATAGGAAGTGATAGGAAGCGGTGCTTCTTCATCCTCAGTTTCAGATACTCCCATAGCAGCTGCAAACGGTTCTTGAGAAATTGAAACCAATGCATGCAATAGGCCTGATACATGGGTACACGATGCTGAAACCCTGTGATAAAACACAAAACAGTCAAACAGTGAAACAGAAAAGGTTACGAAATCTCTTACCCAGCAGCACATTCACAAGTTGCCTTTTCAATGGTTGCCAGCTCTCCTTCTCTTCCCAGAAGGATGTAAACACGATAGACTCCACTCTTCATGGAAGGTGTCATGCTGCACCGCACATGGCAAAATTTTGGATGGTGGCAGTTTACTTCGATTTGAGAGAGACGTCCTGATGCCCAATGTATGTAGCCCCTCTGGAGTGCACGGAATGCTCCATGTCCTGTTAACCTATCACATTCTTTAGCCAGGTAGGTATAGAGTAGTCCTATTATGTGAAATTGTACGTAATTACTATACTGTTGTGTATTGCACAATAATATGTTCACCTGACATTACTTTTGGTACATATTTCTCCTTGTAGTTATCAACAGAGACAACTTCCCATCCTGTTAATGGTAGTGATGATAATGAAAGAGGTAGAGTTCTAACTCCTTGTAGCTCTGCGAGCAATATCCAATAATTGCATTCCTCAGCACTTAAAACGAAAAGGACTATTGACATACTCAACTACACCACAAAACGGTATTACTTCCCATTCATGACGTAGGTAAAGCGCCAATATAAATAACGCGTCAGTGTGGCTGCGGAGAAGACAGGAAGAGTATAAGAGAAGAGAAGGAAGAAGAGTAGAGAGAAGAGAAGGAAGAAGAGTAGAGAAAAGAGAAGGAAAGAGGTGAAAAAGTACGTGCTAACTGTAGTGGCTACTTGTATCGTGTACTGGGGCAAGGTGGTGTTAATTGTTGGGGAGCTTTGCCCATGTGTAGTGAGTGCGAGTATCATTTGTGTATCCTACAACCCATGCGTTGATTGCGTGCAGTAGGTATCCCCAACTGTGTGGTTGTTGGGGAGTGTGAGTATTGTTCTGCTTACTGTTTGTGTATCCTACAACCCATGCGTTGATTGCGTGCAGTAGGTATCCCCAACTGTGTGGTTGTTGGGGAGTGTGAGTATTGTTCTGCTTACGGTTTGTGTATCCTACAACCCTTGCGTTGATTGCTGGGAAGTGCTGTAGGTATCGCAACTAGGTGGCTATCCGCAACCGTGTGGTTGTTGGGGAGTGTGAGTATTGTTCTGCTTACTGTTTGTGTATCCTACAACCCTTGCGTTGATTGCTGGGAAGTGCTGTAGGTATCGCAACTAGGTGGCTATCTGCAACCGTGTGGTTGTTGGGGAGTGTGAGTATTGTTCTGCTTACTGTTTGTGTATCCTACAACCCTTGCGTTGATTGATAGGAAGTGCTGTATATCGCAACTAGGTGGCTATCCGCAACTGGGTGGTTGTTGGGGAGTTGGGGAGTGTGAGTATTGTTCTGCTCACTGTTTGTGTATCCTTACAACCCATGCGTTGATTTTTAGGTATGTGTGTGCTGTAGGTATCCACAACTGGGTGTTTGTTGGGGAGTTGCAATTGGGGAGTGTATTGTTCTGCTGAGAAAGAGAGTGAGAGAGAGAGTACATGTGTGCCATGGCTGAAGAAAGACAAGAGAACTTAGATGCTACTGGTGAGCCTGTGTTATCTGTCTGCATGCTGTTAGTTATCCCCCCCCTTCTCCTCCAGCCCCCATGTCGGAGGAGGAAGGCACTGGTAAGCCTGTGTTACCTCTGTCTGCATGTTGTTACCCCCCCCCCCTCGTTATGGTGGAAAAAACAGAGGGAGACCCCCCCTCTCCAGCCTCCGTGCCAGAGGAAGAAGGCACAGATGAAGGCACAGATGCTGGCACAAATGCTACTGGTAAGCCTCTGTTATCTATCTGCATGCTGTTACCCCTTCCCCCCCCCCCTCGTTATGGTGGAAAAAAACAGAGGGAGACCCCCCCTCTCCAGCCTCCGTGCCAGAGGATGAAGGCACAGATGCTGGCACAAATGCTACTGGTAAGCCTCTGCTATCTATCTGCATGCTGTTACCCCTTCCCCTCCCCCCCCCCCCCCCCCCCCCTCCTCTCGTTATGGTGGGAAAAAACAGAGGGAGACCCGGGTAAAGAGAAAGACCCCGATGCTACTGGTGAGCTTGTGTTATCTGTTGGCATGCTTGTTACCTCCTCTGCCCTCTCTCTTCAGAAGACTACACTCTTATGCCCTTTCCTCCAGTGACAGGTTTTGACCAGTACTTTAGAAAATGGCTTTGCATTGTTAAGCTATTTGGCTCTGTGTATACAATTGTGGTAGGGTCCTATGTGCATGAGCCAGTGAGTTGTTTTCATGGTGTTTATGTAAGGCTTTTTTACCTTTCATGTCAGAAGTGCAAACCGATGACTTTGATCCAGCTATTTTTATATATTTTAGTAACGACCCAGAGTTGGCAGCTATTATGAATGCTGGTGAGCATTACACTATCCTTTGCTGGAGTACATGTATGTGTGCTCTTGGTAGTAATTTTCAGCCATCTTAGAGTATTGTACTGTTGTTGTGTACTACTGGAGCACTTTCTTTTAACGATATACAGTAGATACAGGTGAAGTTATTCCTTATTCTTTCACCTGGTATATCATCATTCAGGTGTGGTGGGAAGGGATGGTATTCCATCCCCACAGGCACCTCGTGGTGCGAGTAATGCAACTTGTGCCAAACTATTCAAGGAATGGGTCGACGACGTTTTCATAGCTGCTGCACGCTTTTGCCGAGTTGATCCAGGCCTCTCTCTGGTATATAGCCACCTTCGGGGAAGACGGCATGGCAGTGGCAGACTACCCCGTAGTTATGGAATATTTCAGAGGTTAAAGTGTTCTACCATGTCAAAATTCATCCAATACCTTGATAGCCTTGATTGGCACCGCAAAGGAGTCGGGACGGGCACGAGGCGCTCAGGAGGCACATTCTATACCGTTTCTGGTACTGAGGGGCAAATGATGGTGGCGTCGCAGGCAGTGGGTCCCTTCCAGTGAGGTAAATATGAGGCAGTGGCAGCATTGTTTACATTTTCTTGCATTTACTCTATCATGCAGACTGCCATCATGGGTGCATCCAACATCTGAACCTCACGTTCATCTGAACTTCTGCATACTACATAGAGGGGGAACCTCACGTTCCATAGTTCATTTCTTTCCATAGTTCATTTCTTTCCATAGTTCATTTCAGGGATGTCATACATGTATATTCATCATTAAAGTTCAAAGTTTATTTCCTGCCCATCAGGGATAATACAGATAAAATATAATAAAGGAAAATATGAGAGCAGAGATAAGGAGAAATTACATAATGTGATATAGGCACTTCAGCTCAGATCCCACCAGAGAACAGGTGCATGGTCATCGCTGTTTATGAGAAGGGTGAAGATACTTGATACAGGTAATTAGAAGTGGAGATGTGGTGAGCAAACATAGAATCCCTAGATAGTTCAAAGTCACATGGGACATTTTGAGTTCTCATGTGTTGGTGATTTTAAGAATCACTGTGAGAGATCTAGCACCCTGGATACCCCTGTCACGAGCTATGTCCCACATGGATATTTCTCGGGACAATGTACGGAGACTGGATTGCTGGGATACTTAAGACCAAACATAGTCGGAAACAGCAGCTCTTAGAGCTTTCTTGATGGATTGAATGCTGCTACGTCTCCCTCAAGTTATGTTAGTGTCATAAACCTCCAAAAATCTGCATTGTTGGACAATAAGGGGACCTCAGACCTTATGTGAGTTGAAGACCTTGACACAGGTGGAAGGTTGGTGGAGTTAACCTAAACAACTGTATATACCACCACACAAAATATGAGGTGGTCACATGCAGGCACCTAGTGGGAACCAGCTACAGTCTATTCCCTTGAACACTACAATATAACACCAGCATAGGTACTGCCATGAGTTAGGGTACAACAGTGGAGTTGGGACCTGAAGATGTGAGAGATGTCCTCATTTCATAAGGTGGTATGTACAGAGTTGGGACCTGAAGGTGTGCCCCTATTAGAGATTTGTCCTCAATTTCAGGGTCTCATGCCCAGACTCCATCCAAAAGGAGGAAAAGGATCTGGTGAATTTACACGTACAATGTAAATACATGCTATACACTCACCAGTAGCTGCCGATTCTTCCTGCTGCAAGAGCGCATGACACGTCCTCTGCGGCGCCTCTGCGACTTCATGAGACGGATAACGTCACTGGCGTCATCCTTATAAGGCAAACTGTGAGCACACCGCAGGAATGTAAACAAGTCGCTATTATACATATTATATGCGTAAATGAGAGGAATGTAATCATCACTATTCATCTTCCTTGGGCTATGCTCTCTGGGGATACTGTACTTGTAGTTTTGGACAGTGTATGTACTAAATGATTACTTCAAGGGAATAGACTGTGGCTGGTTCCCACTAGGTGCCTGTATGTGACCACCTCATATTTTGTGTGGTGGTATATACAGTTGTCTGCAGATAGTACGATGGTTCAACCTGCAGGCATTACAAGTACATAATTATTATTGAAGATGTACATTATAAAACTTTCATTTGGTTTATATTATGTATCTGCTTTCCTCAGTCCTATGTACATTCCCTATGTACATTATAAAACTTTCTATTATGTATCTGCATTCCTCAGCTGCCCTATTCCTGTGTAAGTGACATCATTAGCGCATATGCACTTGGCTATTTAGAGATGCACACAGGTTCACACAGCCATATCAAAACAAAACATAGCAAAAGTGCATGTGAATGCACACAAACAATAGTAAAACCATCACACAGTGAATTATGAAAAAGGCTACACATGACATGGATCATAAATAGACACAAAATTTAGTATATATGGGGACACAATCACACCAGAGATCATGTTTCTTCTGTCTGTTCTTCCCTTTCAGCGCTCCTCTTCCCTTGTGTATTCTTCCATGTGTACCCAAATCTCCATACAGCTGCTGGAGGAGGTAAAGAGCTGGAATGCACTGTGGGAGCAGGGGCCCTGTCAGTAATGATGCTAGAACTGTAGAAAAATGGGATGAGAATATTTACCGGAACTAGTGGTAAGCAGGGGAAAAGTAAGTGTACTTTAATGATAACACACACACACATTTGTCCACTGGTGTCGAAATCTTTTTCGAGTGCCATCAGGATCCTCTGGGAAAGTCTTTGTCTCAGAGCTGGCCCGACTTGTGCAGCTTGTGTTGTTATGTTGGGGTATATAGGAGCATCAGACCATCACAGTGGCGAGCATGTGTGCATAAAAAACCTTACACCTGTTGTAAGATGGCATAGTTATTGCTTGTTTCCCTATAGTAGGACAACACAGTAATACATGTATGCCATTGTTTATCACCCTCCCACACAGCTGCTATATATGAAAGAGTTGCCCCCCCTTCATTTTGAAGATCAGGTAGAAGAGGAGGGGAGAAAGGAAATTCCAATCAGAAGAGATGGATATTTTATATCAAGAGTGGAAAGAAGAATTAAACTAACATTAAATACTGTAACACAGGGTACCATAACTTTTACCATAGATAAACTTACTATTTACTTACGTACTGTACACTCATACATGTTTTTTGTTACATGGAAAGTACATAAGATTAAGTATGAATTACATGTGAACAGTATTGAATAGGCTATTAGAGTATAATTTTATTTGTAATATTGATTATAAACGATTATAATGTGTGTGGTGTGTTTATTGACAGTGAAATTAAGGGTTAACAAACTCACAATTGCAATTATATGTTGTGTTTTTTAGATAGAAATAATATAGATGTGGTAGCAGGGCAGGAATCATGGGAAAAGGTGAAGTTCGATGCCACCCTGAACTAGTGCATAAACACCTTACACACCTTGCTATATCTGTGGTAGCGTGGTTTGTGTAGGTTTGATGAGGTTCAATGTGCTTAAACAACCCTGAACTAGTGCAAAAGCACATGTAGCACACACGATAGCATGAACGTACCATGGTGGGGTTTCCTAATCTTATAGCCTTAGTACTACACAGTTTGTTGGTAGGATGAGGTAGGACAAGGTGGGATGGATGTTATTTGCATGCATTTTGAAAGCTGCCCCATCCCCACCTATCCAGCTAGGACACAGCTAGGAAGGGAATAGCATTGACTCTGTTGGAACTTGTGTGGTAGAACTGCCTTCACTCACAGATGAATTCATACCATTAACGCTCTGTAGGAGAGAGAGAGAGAGAGAGAGAGAGAGAGAGAGAGAGAGAGTGTGTCCTTGCTAAGTGGTGTCTTATTATTGAGTGTCCTTGCTAAGTGGTGTCTTATTATTGAGTGTCCTTGCTAAGTGGTGTCTTATTATTGAGTGTCCTTGCTAAGTGGTGTCTTATTATTGAGTGTCCTTGCTAAGTGGTGTCTTATTATTGCACTTATTCAGTGTCCTTGCTAAGAGTCCTTACTAAAGGTGTGCCTACTATTGAGTGGTGTATAATGTGTCCTTAGTGTTGAGTGTCCTTAATTACTAAAGGATGTCCTTATTATGTCTTTACTAAAGGTGTCCTTACTAAGGGAGCCCTATTATTCAGTGGCTAAAGGTTGTCCTTATTTTTAGTGTAGTTACTAAAGGGTGTGCTTATTATTGAGTGTTATTAACCCTCACACATGCATGGAAGGGGATTGCCTCAAAGGGGGCATGGCAACAGTGCACTCCCTCAGGAGCCGGCTCTGACAGTGGCTCCTGACCTTGTAGTCTCCGTGATTTGCGTGTGAGTTCTGAGATAGAGACTCAGAGGTAGCCAGCTCTGCGCAGCAATACCAGAATACTTCCTTCAGAGAAATGAATGGTGATACAAAAAATTCGCAGGATGAATGCGTGTGCTAATGCTATGTGGGATAGGCAGTGTGAGGACAAAGGCTCGGTTGTTAGGATGGAGCAGAAGCACTGCAGTACAATGCTGCACTTCACCTAGGCAACATGTAGGGTTCAAGCATGTGCAGAGTGATGCTGTGGGGAGATAGCAGGGGGTGAAATACATATTATTGTGATGAAGAGTCAGTGTCTGTGGAGGTGAGGGGAGGGGGTGTGATGAAGAGTCAGTGTCTGTGGAGGTGAGGGGAGGGGGTGTGATGAAGAGTCAGTGTCTGTGGAGGTGAGGGGAGGGGGTGTGATGAAGAGTCAGTGTCTGTGGAGGTGAGGGGAGGGGGTGTGATGAAGAGTCAGTGTCTGTGGAGGTGAGGGGAGGGGGTGTGATGAAGAGTCAGTGTCTGTGGAGGTGAGGGGAGGGGGTGTGATGAAGAGTCAGCGTCTGTGGAGGTGAGAGGTGGGGCTGCACAGCAAGTGTCTGTAGAGGAGAGAATGAGAGAAGAGCAGTCATACGGCAAGAAAGGTTTTCCATAGGTCACGTGTTAAGGTCACGTAGAAAGAGTGTTCTAATCTGAAATACTTCTTGTTCCGGTAGGGCATCTGGTTCACAGTGCTCTAGTGGAACAATCCTATGGTCACTAAGAAAGTCATGTGATTTCCTAGCAAAGTGGCAGTAGAGTGACTCGCCCCCTTTTTTTGGAAAGTGTACGTTGCAAGCCAGGCCTATGTACAGTTTCTCACATTGCTACAAAATGAGAGATGTACATGTATCTGTGTTGAAAACGGGACATGTCTTCCTTCAGCATTTGGGCACACTTTACAACGTTTCAAGGTTCAAAAACACATAGCACATCAAGCATATACATGTAGGTGCCGTACATGCAAATAAGGCAACAAGTGTAACACTATACCTTGCTACTCCACCTTACTACCCTAGCGAGCCATCTAGTCGTGTCAACGGGAGATTTTGTATATATATATATATATATTATATATATACGCTCATCCAACCTACATGTAAAATGAAAAATAAGTCCTAAGAAGGACTAGGGGTGAAGGGGCATTGCTTATGAGTCAGGAAAGCTTCTCCCAATGCATGGAGACAACGAGAGAGATTAATGGGCTCATCACGCACAAGAGATGGAATTAAATTGCCACAAGAACTAAGCGTGATGATATATGTCAATACAGGAATAACATTGCTCCATTTCCAATGTAAAAGTAGTGTACAGTTTCTCACATTGCTACAAAATGAGAGATGTACATGTACATGTAGCTGCACACGTAAAGGTCTCATGGAAAGCGTACAGCGTGTTGGACACTGTTGAAAACGGGACACATTTTCCTTCAGCACTAGGGCACACTTTACGTTTCAAGGTTCAAAAACACACAGTACATCAAGCATATACATGTAGGTGCCGTACACACAAATAAGGCAACAGTTACACTACCCTACTACCCTAGGTATTGCATGACAATTGCAGCAGCCCAAAGCAGATCTTTAGACTAAGATACTAAGACAACAGCAGTTGGTCTAGTGAGGTTGTATCTTGTGTTTGGAAAAGTTCAAAGATTTACAGATCAGAGGGTGCTGAGGGAAATATAAAGTAGCGGCTTTACAGCTTCTAGAGAGAGACTGTTACTGCTACCTTCTACCTGCAATGGCTTCCATCCAATCGCACAAAACTATGAACAATGGCTTCAATCAAGATTTATTATGCACCAATGAGACCAAATATGTATGTAATGATAAGCACATCTCAAATACAATACGTTGGTGTGGTCAGGCCAGACCAAGTGCGATTTTCCCCCCTCCCTTACGTCAGAGTGACTAGACACTGTGTGTACTGTCCCTCTACTAGAATTTGGTAATTCAGACACTATGTGTATATACTAGGTGGATACTCTGGTATGTAGGGTACAATTATTTCTGGACAGTACACGTACTGACGGTGCGTGAATGTGGACCTAATAAGAATACTTGTCAAGCACACAAGTGCCTTGGAACTTCCTCCCGAGTGACACCACGTGGAGGTAGAAGACATGTCACTCTTAGGAGGATTCACACCACAAACCTATACATGTACATGTTTTGCCAAACTTTTCCACTGTTAAAGCTGCGTGAATCAACCGTAAGGAGGGATGTCACAGGTTCATACATAATGTTGCTTAAAGAGAATCATACATGTGCTACACGTAAATAACTGTACTTTTGGGTATGTGATTATCAGACAACACCTGTGCAGCTGCCATACTAGTCTTGGACCTACCCTGACCTGAAGTGTTTGCAGGGATGTGAACTACACCACAGAAGGGTGAGAGTGGGCCCAACATAGGCCTTTGTTCCCTCATCCTTCCACAGTGGAATTCCCTCCCACTGCAGAGAGCTGGCCACAATATCACGCCATTTATGTACTTTTGGGACACCTTCCCCTCCCCATGTCTACTTACATTGTATCAGTTGACTGCATATACAAAAGAAGAGGGCATGCAACAATAATAACCCCTCCCTACATCTCTTACTATGGGTTACGCATGTTATTATTGTTGCATGCCCTCATCCCCTGTCTTGCTGCATTATACTGCACTTGTTTCTCTACTTTTTGGCACTCATCTTTCAACATTTGAAATGTTTTACTCTCTTTTATATATACATAATGAACACTGATGGAGAGGTGAATCTATATTCAACACTGTCTTGGGACTTAGCAAACACTGGGGAGAAGTTGCAAAAGGTTATTGTATAGCGAGGTTTCAAGGCTTACACAAACATGGTGTGTGTGTGTGTGTGTGTGTGTGTGTGTGTGTGTGTGTGTGTGTGTGTGTGTGTGTGTGTGAGTACAGCCATTAATGTGATTTCTAATTACCCCGTGGCTGCCCATGCGCAGAGCGGGGTTAAGCAATCGGTTTTGTCTGTCTGTCTGTCTGTCTATCTGTCTGTCTGTCAGTCGTCCAAAAATATTGTAATCCGTCCTATGTGCACAATATACGGCTTTAAAGAATATTTGAATAAGAGAAAAACGTATTTACTGGGCGCTGGTTTCGTCCACATGGCTCTTTCTCAGTAGTGCTAGCCGTTCCAAAATTAGTGAAGTTCACTCCCCCTACCATAATTGCAAATACGGACGGAATGCACGGATGATCTTTTGAATTACGGAGGGCATGCCTATGTGAATGGGATAGCCTTTCTGCTTTACCATATACAACCAAACTCGCTGCGGGTACATATTCTTCGAATACTCTTTTTTTTTTAGGACATGACCCCAGTGACCAGCACTGATTTAAAATGAAAGCACTAAAGTGCAGAACCCTCAGCGTCCGTGCGTGCACGCGCTAAATCTCATATATAACGCGCGTGCGCGAATGCTGGAAAGGCACGTGCGATTGAAACTCCAGGTTGGCTCTGTACACTGCTGGAAGCGCTATAGGTTTGACCGGAGCAGTATGCATGTTTGTACTCCCTCATGCAGTAACCGCTGGTGCTTCGCTGTACTTCAGGAATACCTGATCGCGGGTAAGCCAGAGTAGGCTAGATCTAATTAGCATATTGGCTCTTTCGCTTGCGTTTCACGCCATAACTCTTGAACGGAGTGGTTTCATTGAAAACCCCACAAATTTTTTGACCTCCGTTGCCCGCTGAGTACGTGACAGTATTTTCAGAACGAACAGATGCTCCAGAGGTGAGATGTGACTTAACAGACAGACACACAGACACACACACACACACACAGACCTAAGTACCATAACCCTCGCTGCGCATGCGCGCCGAGGGTTAAAAAAGGTACCAGTGACCAGTACTGGACAGTGACCTGCACTGAAAAATTTTCCCAGTGACTAGCAATGGGCAGTGACCTGGGTCATGTGGATGTACACTGGACTACATTTACCATTTGTAAAGCACAATGTTGTAATCTGTTTGTTGTTAAGCCACGGCAGAGCAATATAAGAGAGTGTATAGTGTACTGTACCTGTCCTTGCTGTATATCCCAGTATAAGAGAGGCAATACATAGCACCTATATATACAGATGTAGGTACTGGAAACAGTAACACTGCCTGGAATTAATGGGACAGTCCCTCTTGGCCTTACAGAGGGAGTGGTTGATATGTTCCAGGTGGTTAAGGCTCTCAGGGTATAGAAACCAGGAGCTTATATACTTACTACAGTAAGTACAGCCAGGTGTGCATGTAAATTAATCATTATGTACGTGCACATGTACAGTGAGAGTCACATACATGTATATATAATGCTATCACACTACATGTGTATTCGTGAGAGAGATAGCCATTCAATCTGCACCCGGTGCATTAATTAGAGATCACAACCCAGCCATGCACTTTTGCAATTTTGTGTGTGGGAGGGTTACTACATTGTTTCACTGCAACATTTGTTACACCTCTCTAATGTACAGGGATACATGTAGGTACATTGTATGCAGGAACCATTCAAAACAGGCTTGAGCTAAAAGATCTCTCACATGTACGCTGAGGGTTAATGGCATATGCACATACATGTATGTTGACATGACTTCATCATCCATGAGATGCTCAGAGAGAAAGAAAGACAATGCAACGCAACACAACAGAAAGACAAAGCAACACAACACAACTCGCCCAAGGCAGTTATTTTTCAAAGAAAAAACTGCCTCGGGTGGGATTCGAACCCACGACCGTCGGCTTGCTAGGCGTAGCTCTTACCAACTGAGCTACCGAGGCAGCTCAGCTGGCTGGGCTCGAATCACATATACAATACAAAGCAACCAAAGTACCTCAAGCATCACAAAACAGATAAACTGGTGAACTCAAACTCAGTATGAAGGTGAAGGCCGCGATAATGAAACCAGCAGAGACGCCAAACACCAAACCAAGTATACACATGACTTAATCATCCATGAGATGCTCAGAGAGAAAGAAAGACAATGCAACGCAACACAACAGAAAGACAAAGCAACACAACACAACTCGCCCAAGGCAGTTATTTTTCAAAGAAAAAACTGCCTCGGGTGGGATTCGAACCCACGACCGTCCGCTTGCTAGGTGTAGCTCTTACCAACTGAGCTACCGAGGCAGCTCAGCTGGCTGGGCTCGAATCACATATACAATACAAAGCAACCAAAGCACCTCAAGCATCACAAACCATGTACATGTATGTACATGTATATACAAACCATGTACATGTATGTACATGTATATACAAACCATGTACATGTATGTACATGTATATAGAAAAGTGTATATGTACATTTACACATGTGTGGGGGGGGTGTAGGGGTGTGTGTGTGGGGGGGGGGGAGGTGTGTGAGGTGTAGGTGTGTGTGTGTGTGGGGGGGGGGGGGTAGAGGTGTGTGTGCATGGGGGTGTAGGTGTGTGGGGGGTGCAGGTGTGTGTGGGGGTGTAGGTGTGTGTGGGGGTGTAGGTGTGTGTGGGGGTGTAGGTGTGTGTGTGGGGGGGAGTGTAGGTGTGTAGGTGCATATGTGCTAGCATTTAGTAGTGCCTCAGTAGCAAAGTTGGTAGAGCACCTGCAGCTGAGTGTGGGTTCGAATCATATTTTCTCTCATTACATTTCTTTTGTAATTGGACACTTACACCTGTAGGATATCCTTAGGGCAGGAATGGATTTTGTACAAAAAGCTACCACACCTAATTCTGGGGGGAACTCAAGCTGAAGGGGGGAAATCACAGTGCACCACCCACTGTATGCAATCCTGGGTGTGGTTAGGGAATCTTTTGTTCATTTGTGTGCACCTACATGTACCTGAGGATATCTTCAGGTCTAAAAGCATGTACATGTATCTACAGTGCACTCTCCGACACCTCGGTACAAGGCCTATACTGTCCGTTATTCAGGTGGTGTCCTTTGTTGGGAAATTATTGCTGTCACCACATTTAATGTTCTTTGTTCCAAGTTCCTTTCAAATATAGGCTATATGTGCCATGTGAATATATCTCAAGGCTACGAGAGTATATCAAACCCTCAGCAGCGTGCATGATGCATGAACTGAGTCATTGAAAAGTGCACGCACTTACATGTAAACCTAATCACAATTACTAGGGTCCTTTTATACTTACATGTAGTTGTTAAGGGCAGCCTCCAAAGGAGGCTGCCAAAAATTAGAAAGGAATCAAATCATGTAATCGACTTCAGAGCAGTAGCTACAGGGGTACATGTGTTATACATACTCCTGATGAGTGTGGTTGTGGTATACACTGTACACACAAGCCACTAGCACTCACATGTACACGTATGTAGTACATGTTTTTACACAGTTACACACATTGTAGTATGTGTGCACCTGGGGGAGCTGTTGCTAGGAGTTTCTTCACGCTCATTGTGTTTGTTATTATGTTAACTGATATTGACTTTTCTTTCCTTTCTTGGCTCTAAGCAGATTTGTGATATGCCCTTTAAGTTTCAAACTTTGTACGTAAAATGTGTGAACCTGTGGCATGGTGGATTCACACTGCAATGTCAAAAATGTTCCCAGATGTAACATGAAAGTACAGAACTGGCCCAGCTACATTCAGATGTGCGCTATATTACATTAGCTCATATTTTGGGTTTAGTACCCTGTTAGGCTTTTGAATAACACTCAAACACATTTTACTCCCATTGCTAAATGCACGTAGCATGAGTGACATAACAACCAAATGGCTGACTTTAGCTAAGTACTGGAAAATAGCTGTAACTATAAAAGCATTTTTATAAATATTTCCCAAAGGGCACTGATTCTTATGATGTTCATATTATTGTGCGGAATAGCAGAAATTGTCAGAACAGACAGACAGATGGACACAGGTCCTGCACATATAAGCCAAGGGTTATTATCATTGTAATTTCGAAGGTGTCCTAATTACTAGACTATATCACTCCATGTGCATCAGTCAGCACATTTGCTGGGTGGTACAACCAATTCACTACCAGAAAAAGAATTGGTTAGGACGCCCTTGGGGCAGTACAGTTGATAATGATTACCAAGATCCCTTACAATGTGGCAAGGAAGATGGCGCTCACCTAACAAGCCACTGTGGATGCACACATAGTCCCCGACCTTCATCTTCTCTACCTTTTTCTTCTTAGCACGGAGTGCATTGCCCCTCTCCCTTGGGGCAGCTTCATCTCCAGGTGGCTCTAAACCACCATCTGGTACGGGGGAGGTCCCTACATCACCACCAAGGGGAGGAAAAAGAGTACGGCCAGGGTAACGATGCCGCGAGTTCATGGGGCAGTCCTTCTTGTGAGCAGTTGATACCAGGCCGTTTCTCCGACATGGGGCAGTCCTTCTTGTGAGCTCTACCTCGTACCCAGGCCCCTCCCAAAAGCGGGGAGAGGGCCTGGTACACACTGTTTGCGCATGCACGAAATATCCCCAAGTTTTTGGGGATTCGTAAAATAACGGATATTTACCGTAGATGAAGTACGTATACTATTCGTGTACGTTCGTTTCTTCTCGTTGATGGCGCTTTCTATGAGCGATTCTCAGTTTGCTACGGCTGTATCGTACACTGTTTCCAAGGTCGGAAAGACCGGAATTGTACTCAAATTGGAGCAGCTTAGCAAATATACGAAGGGAGAGATGTGTTTCTATGGCTCCCGACAGGTTTTGCTATGAAGTCCTTCCCTTTCTTTTCGATCGAAAGTTAGAGTCTGAGTGTAGCACTGTCATAGTAGTATCTCCCTTAGTGTCTCTGATGATAGACCAAGTCGCTGACCTTCAATCGTGCTAGTTACGTCCATTGATTGCTGGTATTCTTGCGTAGTATATTTTCCACGTAATGTCTAGGTAAGTGCACGATGGTATTTTACGGAGAGAAACCGGAATAATTCGCGCATGCGCAAACAGTGTGTACCAGGCCCTATCCCCACTTTTGGGAGGGGCCTGGGTACGAGGCTAGTCCTCTACATGAATTACAGGAGGGCACCCCCAAGTTTGATTACACCTCCTTTCCTGCATTCCCAAGTTATCTGTTTAAATCAGGAAGTGTGTCCTCTATTACTGGAGGGCCAAATCCCGATATTAGATTTGCATGTTAGTGTACACGTATAGTCTACTAGCTAGCTAATCCTAGCACCAGGTGCTACATGGGAGGTGTAGTTACATGTGTTCTTTATTTATCAATCAATCTACCCAGACAGTTTCCATAGGCATAAATAAACCATATGTGAGGTTGGATGCCAGGCCAGGAGTCAATGCCTAAGATGCCATATGAGAGACAGCAGCTGACAGTGGCAGCCCCTCTCCCACTGTTGAACACTGTTGAAAACGGGACGCGTCTTCCTTCAGCACTAGGGCACACTTTACGTTTCAAGATTCAAAAACACAGCACATCAAGCATATACATGTAGGTGCCGTACATGCAAATAAGGCAACAAGTGTAACACTATACCTTGCTACTCCACCTTACTACCCTAGGTATTGCAGCAGCCCAATATGTACACATATTATTGCGAGCGAAGCGAGCCATCTAGTCGTGTCAACGGGAGATTTTTGTATATACATGCTCAATCACAAAACAACAGCTAGCTAGAAAAGTCAGCATGCTCATGCAATTTTTTCAATTTCGCAATTGAATGTAATCAAGACCAACAAGAGGACATCACTCTCGAATGAATCACTTGATGACCTACTTTTGCTGACTACAGCAGTGTACCATTAAGGGAATTCTGTCCTGATGAAGCAATTGACCTCTGGTGGAGGGATAAAGTGCGTAGGACTAACCAGAGCAAAGGAAGCAGTACAAGGAACGTACACGTAACTTGACAACACATGAAAGTACAGTTAGCTCATCAGAATCTGAAACTGAACCTGGAAGTAAAGAAGATTCAGACGCTCAATCGGATTTACTCAGTGATTGGGATGAATGGATGAGTGTGTCATCGTGGCAGTAATTTTTTATACCATATACATGGCAATGTCATGCATTTTGTATACATGTACCCTTTTATCAATGAAAAGAATGAAATTTCACTGAAGAAAGTGTCCGAACAATTTGCTATGATGGCCAATCGAAATCATACTTGGTCTGCCAAGTGTCCTAACATGAGTAATTATTTATTTTGTGCTCTGCTAGGGCTGACATAGCCTTGTTCTCAGATATTTATGTGCACTTCTAGTATATATTTCTGCTACATGTTACTGTGCACTTTTGTATATTCAATATTGCTGTGTCAACAAGCTGCCGCACTATACAAGCTGCCGCACTATACAAGTTTTGTCATGGAAAAGGACGCATCAGTCTACACCATGTACATGGCTGCCAGGATCACTGTGTCGTACATGTATGAGCTACCAGGTTTGGGCAAATCAGTAAAATACTTGTCATCTTTGTACGCTCAGGCTGGCTACGAAACTGCTTTGTGTTCAAATTACAGCGTGCAGTGGAGTAACATGTCCAAAGCAGTGGGTTCAGACTGTTGTTGGTCGTAAAGTATACTGTAAAATATCAGCAGATAGCTCCCAATGGCCCATTCCCACCCTACACAGCTCCCAATGGTCCATTCCCACCCTACACAGCTCCCAATGGCCCATTCCCACCCTACACAGCTCCCAATGGCCCATTCCTACCCTACATAGCTCCCAATGGTCCATTCCCACCCTACACAGCTCCCAATGGCCCATTCCCACCCTACACAGCTCCCAATGGCCCATTCCCACCCTACACAGCTCCCAATGGCCCATTCCCACCCTACACAGCTCCCAATGGCCCATTCCCACCCTACACAGCTCCCAATGGCCCATTCCCACCCTACACAGCTCCCAATGGCCCATTCCCACCCTACACAGCTCCCAATGGCCCATTCCCACCCTACACAGCTCCCAATGGCCCATTCCCACCCTACACAGCTCCCAATGGCCCATTCCTACCCTACACAGCTCCCAATGGTCCATTCCCACCCTACACAGCTCCCAATGGCCCATTCCCACCCTACACAGCTCCCAATGGTCCATTCCCACCCTACACAGCTCCCAATGGCCCATTCCTACCCTACACAGCTCCCAATGACCCATTCCTACCCTACACAGCTCCCAATGACCCATTCCTACCCTACACAGCTCCCAATGGCCCATTCCTACCCTACACAGCTCCCAATGACCCATTCCTACCCTACACAGCTCCCAATGGCCCATTCCTACCCTCCACAGCTCCCAATGGTCCATTCCTACCCTACACAGCTCACAAAGAGCTGTGTGGTCATCTTGACTGTGTATGCTGCAGGATGAAAATACTACAACTCAATAAATGCTGCCACAGGAATACTGTCATTGAAAACACACCCATCAGACAGACACACAGACACACACACAAACCAAGTACAGTAAGTACAGCACATGCGCACCAAGGGTTAACTAGGCATGTTGCTACATGTATGAATGTCATAATGAGTAAATACAGGAATAACATCGCTCCATTTCCAATGTAGAGTAGTGTACAGTCCTTATGGAGGAGGGAATTAGGGAGTTTTTAGACTCACCAAGTATATAGCCTTGCATTGTCAGCAGATCAGCTGGCCAGCCTCTCACCATGACGATCATCACTGGAAGGAAGGAGGGTACAAGCATATATCCAACTAAGGCACGCACAGAGAGATAAGGTAAACACTACAATATACATACTATATTACACCAGCATAGGTACTGCCATGAGTTAGGGCACAACAGTGGAGTTGGGACCTGAAGGTGTGCCCCTATTAGAGATTTGTCCTCAATTTCAGGGTCTCATGCCCAGACTCCATCCAAAAGGAGGAAAAGGATCTGGTGAATTTACACGTACAATGTAAATACATGCTATACACTCACCAGTAGCTGCCGATTCTTCCTGCTGCAAGAGCGCATGACGCGTCCTCTGCGCGACTTCATGAGACGGATAACGTCACTGGCGTCATCCTTATAAGGCAAACTGTGAGCACACCGCAGGAATGTAAACAAGTCGCTATTATACATATTATATGCGTAAATGAGAGGAATGTAATCATCACTATTCATCTTCCTTGGGCTATGCTCTCTGGGGATACTGTACTTGTAGTTTTGGACAGTGTATGTACTAAATGATTACTTCAAGGGAATAGACTGTGGCTGGTTCCCACTAGGTGCCTGTATGTGACCACCTCATATTTTGTGTGGTGGTATATACAGTTGTCTGCAGATAGTATGATGGTTCAACCTGCAGGGCATTACAAGTACATGATTATTATCGAAGATGTACATTATAAAACTTTCATTTGGTTTATATTATGTATCTGCTTTCCTCAGCTGCCACAGCGATGGTTCCCTATGCATGTGTAAGTGACATCATTAGCGCATATGCACTTGGCTATTTAGAGATGCACACAGGTTCACACAGCCATATCAAAACAAAACATAGCAAAAGTGCATGTGAATGCACACAAACAATAGTAAAACCATCACACAGTGAATTATGAAAAAGGCTACACATGACATGGATCATAAATAGACACAAAATGTAGTATATATGGGGACACAATCACACCAGAGATCATGTTTCTTCTGTCTGTTCTTCCTTTCCAGTGCTCCTCTTCCCTTGTGTATTCTTCCTGGAATCCATGTGTACCCAAATCTCCATACTGTACCATGCTACCTTGGTACTGATGTAGAAGTTTGGCGTCTTTTTCCCAGTCTTCTTCTCTATACTAGGTTTGCATGAGTTAGCCTGTTCTTCAGGTTGAGACACTTTCCATTGAGTTGTGTTGCTTTGTATGTGTGATTCGGCCCCAACCAGCTGAGCTGTCTCGGTAGATCAGTATGTTGCGGGTTCAAGTCCCGCCTGAGGCAGTTTTTTTCTTTGAAAGTAACTGCCTTAGGTGAGTTACACACTGTTCCCCTCCATCCCTCTCCTCAGCTACTACCACAATCACAGCTACTAACATATATACATTGCTCCCCTTCCACCCACCCACCCCAAGCACCAATTCCTTCCCTCTCTCATTCCCTTCTCAGCTGTATCCACCACCATCTTACACAACCCTGTACAATGCTCACCCCATCCCCCTTCAGCAGCCATACTGTTATATGCTCCACCCTCGCCCCCATAAAAGGGGCTGATAATCACTTACATGAAAATTTTCTTCAAGTGTACCACTATACCACTCCGCTGCCACCTCCACATACTCGTGCATGGCTGTCAAGTCCTTATGTGTATACACACAGGTTTGAGAACTTGGAATGTTGGGTAATACCAATTATCCCCACAAGCCAAGTGTTCAAACTCACACACTATACAACAGCCAAGGCCTAACAACTACTATACATACAGTCTCTAGATCTAGGGCTTAGACAATGTACATGTAACAGCCTCCAGGCTTAGACGTAATAAGCCAAACATATGCACAATGTTTTACATGAAAATAAGGCAAATGGCGGACAGCTGTTTTCAGGCTGATTGGCCTTCATCAGCTGTTTCGGGCTGATTGGCCCTCGTCAGCGCCGTGTATGCCTCTAGTTGTACTGTAAAGTATGCACAAATACATCAAAATCTTCCTGAAAGTTACAAGCACATACAAGAATTCTTTGCAATATCCTGCCGAGTCACATCCTAAAATCACAGAGGCATCTGGATTACTTACATGAGTTAGGTATGTCGCAGACTCATACACACACGCACACGCACACACACTCTCTCTCTCTCTGGTGCACACTTTCAGTGCTTTCACAATTAGGCCTTATGGCCTTCCAAAAATTCCTACATCTCGGGTTATACATGTTGTTATTGTTGCATGAGAGGGTTTAAAAATTGAAAACAGGCCTCACGGCCTTCCAAAAATTTGAGCTCAAAAGCCAGCTCCTTACCCCTATTCCGCCAATACTCTATAGGAGGGGAACCTACATTTATATGGGAATACTACACTTCATGGCTGCACTCCAATTTACTTCTACATGATATTTTATTTGTGACTGGCACTGTACATACCCCTTCTAATTTTGCACCTGTGCCAACAATGTGTAGCATTTAACTAGTTACAAGCAGCCTCCAAAAGAAGGCTTCCAAAAATTAGGCCAATCTCAGACCATTCTTGAGAGCGAAACATTAGCTACAGGCCTATATGTACATGTACTTATACCTACCCCTGCTGAGTGTGGTTGTGGTATTACTATAATGATATTCAAATGTGGATTGGGCTGAGTGTGCATATTACTAAGCCACTACCATGGAGTAACACTCTCAGCTAGATGCACATGGGTAATAATGAGGAAATGGTGTTCAACTACACGGAAGTGCTAATATATTGTAGCTTTACTTGTCGAAGAGGGGTCCTACAAAGATTCCATTGGTGAAAGGCACTGCACACGGGAATAAGAAGCCTTTTGATACAAAATCAAGGTAAATACTTCTACCAATTCTGTACTAGGCTATTTGAAGAAGGACAAAGATGTCATAACTCCACTTAGAGCTCATTCACTGTCTATAGTTAGATTACGAAATCTTGTAGTAACTCGTACTAAGTGCCATGTACAAGTGATGTAGGTTGATATCTGTTTATCATACATATCTTACAAGTACCGCTTCCTAAGCGGGTTAGCTATATACATTTTAGAGGCATGGCCAATAAGCCACGTGCATCATCTGTCATGTCTTCACAGAACATTTCGTGTGCAGAACATTTCGTGTGCATGCAGGTATCATACGCAGTAGTTTCACCAAAGGGTTTGGATTTTAGTTCATTCATTTGACCTTTGAACAATAAGGAATTATTTGCAACATATGGCATTCACACACACACACAGCAATGCCCGTAGAAGTAGTGTACATACATGTACATGCAGTATACATTTGTGTACATGTATACGTACATGTATAGAGTGGCCTTGCTGTTATGATCCGTTGAGGTTAAGTCCTGACGATCTTCATGTATGTTCTGCTGTGGCTCGACGGTAAAGTCGGTGGCCGGTGAAGCCAACAGTGTAGAACAGCTCCTGTACATCTAGCAAGCGTGGAAAGTCTGCTTGCTCTGATTGCTAGGGAAAGAGGGAGGGAGGGAGGGAGGGATCTGTGTCATTCTGTGAGTGTCACATGTAACAGCCTCCAGGCTTAAACATAAAAGCCAAAAATATGCACGAGATGTCATGTACATGAAAATAAGCAATTAGGCAAACGGCGGACAGCTGTTTTCAGGCTGATTGGCCATCATCAACTGTTTCGGGCTGGTTGGCCCTCATCAGCGCCGTGTATGCCATAAAGTGTGCACAAATAAATTAAAGTTACAAGCACATGGAGAGGCTAGAACCTCTCTCATCTAAACACCTACATGTAATTAAACGTGTTGATTTATGCTTACATTTTAATGGACTATGTACACTCCATTACACTGAATGTGAAAATTGACAATTATGCTGAATTTAATGCACAGCAAGGGTTACTGTACTTGGTTTGTGTGTCTGTCCATCTTATGACCTATTTCACGCACCTAATCTAACCACAATTACTTCTTATATTTAGTAGTGGTGGGCGATACGATACCGAGGTATCAATATTTCCGATTCTAGTGCTGGACTTGCTAGTATCGATAATTTGATACTGTTACAAACTGATACGATACTTGCTCATGTGCGTAGATATAGACACGTGATGGTTCTAACTATCTAAATTAGTGGTAGTACTAGGCACTCTCTCATAGTTATGAATAAGTGAAAGAGAAGCTTCGTTTCGACTGACTTCGATGATAGATACATCCAGTGTTATATCGATTCTGTATCGATATTTCCAATATTTGTAGTCAGCATACTTGGTATCGTATCGTTTCGTAATCCCTTTTATCGCCCACCACTAATATTTAGTTGTTAAAAGGGTAGCCTCCAAAACAAGGCTTCCAAAAATTAAAAGCATTGATCTGCTATCCTTCCGTAGGCTAGCTATACGCAAGTGTACTTTTATAGACATCTATGCAGTATGGAGTTGTGGTTTAGACAATGATATTCACACGTGTCATTAGGGCCTAATAGTGAGGACACTAATGCATATCATTGGCTAAACACGGAACCTACATGTATAAAAGTACACGACAGGCTGCACACTTACATGTATGCAGGGTCTCAAGAGATTTCTTACATGCTCAAACACAAAACAACAGCTAGCTAGAAAAGTCAGCATGCTCTCGCTAAGTATGAAATGAGAAGAAGGGTACACCAGACTGTCATAGCTTAGGACTGACATGCAGTTGTGTTACATGTGTAAAAGGAAAGAGTAGCACTGACATTTCCGCTCGCCCAAAAATTTACCTAGTATACACAGAACAGTCACAGTTTACAAGGGTGGGCACGAGGTGCATGCACAGCTGGATTGGATACATGAATATGATTAAATGTAATTATTGTACACCACAATTGTTAGGGTCCTGCCAGTCTACATATGGCCAGCCCTACTTCACCCTGAGACACCACCCTACCTCGGATTTAGTAAGGGTGAATTACTAGTCCTATTAGCCAGTTAACTGAACTGGATTTGCATGGGGGTTGGTGGCTCATCACCCCCCCCAATTTTTGAATAGCCTTAAGGCCTACAATTTAGAGATGGAAGTTGATGTATGGTAAACATGTGCACAAGTGACTGTGTCCCATGTGTTCAATACTACCTCTTTGGAACTGCCCCTTGTGGAGAAATACGCAACTTCTGTCGGCACATGCCACTAAAACCTCAGCAACTTCCGGGGCCCAGGTGAACACGAATAGACTTAGTGTATACAGAACAGTCACAGTTTACAAGGGTGGGTAGAAGGTGCATGCACAGCTGGATTTAAGGCCTGCATGTTTGTGGGTAGTGGTATGCGCAGGTAACTGGAGGGAAACCACGCAGCATTGCTGAACGCTATGGGAAGTGCGGTTTTTCGAGTACTGTAGGCTGGGTTAGGCCAAACACTACAGATAAGTGGCTAAAGGTGAGCCACGACGCTGGAAGCGTGTTGATCCATGATGTCATAGTTCACTTGTACCGTTTTGATTGCTACGCTACATCTCATTGTAAATGCGGGAACCCAGCTAGTATTACGGGAGCCTAGCTAGCATTACTAACCTGAGAATCCTGGGTAGCCCCTTCTTCTTGCTGCTTTTCACACCAGCAAACGCTTCGAGCACGTAAAAGCCTACGTGCGTAAACAGCGCATTTATGCGCACTACATTCCTCGTGGTCAATGGCATCTCCATACTTTCCTTATGGGACATACAGCTATCTTTGGAGTGGTAGAGATTCAGATTTAGTGAGACCTATCGGCAAAATGCGAGGAATCGAATGGTACTCTTTATTTTGAAATTGGGTGAAAAATAAGAGAGTTATTGCCAAAATTCGAGGGCTCAGGTGAAAATCTTTGGGCGTCAGTGCTTTCTGTACTTAGATGTCAATGGGCATATACTACTCATTTTCATTCCATGTACTCACCTTCATTTCTGGGTATGTGTTGGGGAAGTTCCTACTCATTACTTCTTTTTTGTTCTCCTGCACCACTGTGTGTTGCCAATAATCTGTAGTCCTCCAGGGACACCTGCACACAGATACATGTACATAAGCTTATATCGTGATATGCACTGTGTATTGAGATAATATTTGCTAATGCTACACAATATTACGGTATGGTGTGCATCCACCTGGCCAATATAATACACTCATCACCTACATTCCTACCCCACCCAGGTCTGCCTCACCAATTCACATCCCAAAATGGGTATCAACATGTATCTGACCTGTACACATGCACCTAGGGCCAAAGGTGCACACACACCTCCTAATGGATCTACTACTATCCACCTGTGTAAGAAGTCCTCCACACCTATTTCTGGAGGGCCACTCTCTATTGCATGTGGTGTAAGAGTTACAGTGTGTGTGTGTGTGTGCACATGCCACGCTCCACATACTTTCATTTTACAGGGTTTCAATGTCAACATCATAAATATAGGCATAACCTCAGCTGTCATAGCATGGTATTGCATGGCAGCCCAAAGCAGCCATTCAGACATTTCCAGTGCATTAGTTTTTAGGCCTCAAAGGCCTTCCAAAAATTTGAGTTTCAAGACCTTACCATAGCGTACCTCATCAGGGGAACCTGAATTTATATGGTACTACTACTCTTAAATGGTTGTGGTTGCATGCATATTATATTCATAGCACATTCATTAAGAGTGGTAATATGTCAGCCTTGTCCTACCCCTAATTAGGACACCTCACTAAATCAGGATGCCTCACTATTCAGGACATCTCACTAATCAGGACAGAGTCTTCTGTCCCAAGGGCATCTGGATTAGAGATGTCCCACTCTACAGGTGTTCCATTGCCATACCTCTCTTGCACCAGTTGCAGCAGGTGGTCCCACCTCCGAGAGGCGGTAGATGAGGGACTCCATAACCTCCTCGTGAGTCGTTAGCTCCTCCTGTATCTCCTGGGTGGAGAGGGAGAGAGAGAGTCAGATATGGTATCATTTGTATTGTGTGTATAATCAGTTTGCAGGAGTGGCCATGGAGATATTCCAATTTGTACAGGTTCTTTTAGTGTATGCATATTATGTGTGAGCCTGAGTGAGTTGTTGCTAGGAGTCGTTGCTCCACGCTCAGAGGTTCTTTTAGTGTATGCATATTATGTGTGGGCCTGAGTGTGTTGTTGCTAGGAGTCGTTGCTCCACGCTCAGAGGTTCTTTTAGTGTATGCATATTATGTGTGAGCCTGAGTGAGTTGTTGCTAGGAGTCGTATGTATTTGTTGTGGTACATGTACAGTACTATCCAATATCGTACCATAAACACAGTATAAAAGGTAAAAACGTTATTGGATAGTACATTGAAGGGTGGATGTCACAGTTTAAAGTGAATGTCACTGCACGTTTATTCTGCACAGGTTTGTCCACATACTAATAATCATATGCCCAAAACTACATAGTAATTACGTGCAGCACGTGTACCATTCCCTTTAAGCAACATTATGTATGAACCTGTGACATCCCTCCTTACGGTTGATTCACACTGCTTTAACAATGGAAAAGTTAGGCAAAACATGTACATGTATAGGTTTGTGGTGTGATCCTCTTAAGAGTGATGTCATGTCTTCGACCTCCACGTGGTGTCACTCGGGAGGAAGTTGCAAAGCACTTTGTGTGTGTGCTTGCATCTTTCTGCGAACAGAAGACATACAATGTACATGCTGATGAGGGCCAATCAGCCCGAAACAGCTGTCCGCCGTTTGCTTGGTTTGCTCTGCACAAACCTTTTTTCATGTGAACCTATGATATGTGATGCACAGGGAACCTTTACTATGGATTTCCCTCCCTCTCTCCCTTAATTCTTACCTCCCTCCCTCCTCCATGCCTATCCAGTGACAAAGAGAATTGACTGGGTCCGTGGCCAGTTCAGGTAGTAGTCTGCATCATCCAGATCTGATCGTGATTGATATCCATGCCAAAGGACATGGTACAGGAACTTGTGGACAAGGGTAAGAATCAAATAGATGTATATCAGCACCTTAATGACAGGCTTTGGTTCCATCTCCTGGATCAGGACACCTCACTAATCAGGACACTTTCTTAATTAGGACACCTCTCTAATCAGGACACTCCTCCCCCCTCTCTCCTTCCTCTCATACTTTATGTACACTCCTTATACATGTAGACTGGTCATCACTCCCCTGAACTCCCCTTCTACTGTACACTAGTGGGGGCATTTCATATAAACCTAGGGGGTGCCCCCAAGGGGCCTGCGGGGAACCAGAAAAGACGAGTTCAACAGAATTGAGTTAGAGGTATACATCATGTGATAGTCATGTGATGGTCATGTGATATTCATATGTCATGCTACACATGTATATATATGGACGCGTTGCTACGGTTGGTCTTGTAAGATATGTATGATAATCTACATCACTTGTATGATTTCTGATAATAATCTACATACAATTTAGTAACTCAAATCGAGTTACTACGAGATTTAGTAATCTAGCTATAGACAGTGACTGAGCTCTAATAGTTGTCAGATACTTACAGAATGCAATTATGCTCAAAATAGTGCAAGCAAGTTGTCAGATAGGGGACATAGGAGGATATCCCAGTGTGTGTGTACTCACTGGGAACATTCAGTGTCATTTGTGCTGAGTTGCTGCCACAGGAGTTGACAAGCATAAGTCCCCGTGTCATCATAGCACAGTCTGATTATGAAGAGAGGGAGGGGGAGGGGGAGAGATCCAGATCCAGAAGATCTGGCTGACGCAGACTACTACCCCACTCTCTTTGTCACTGGATAGGCCTGGAGGGAGGGAGGTAAGAATTAAGGGAGAGAGGGAGGGAAATCCATAGTAAAGGTTCCCTATACATCACATATCACGGTTTGTAGCTGATCTCCTTCGACTGTTGTATGATGTCCCTCACCTGTACTTGCAGCATCCACGGCTCAACAAGCAGGTTGGATTCCTCCCTGTTCTCTAGATAATGAAATGCAGACAGAGGCGATATGGGCAAGCAAAAGGCAGAGAGCGGACAGCTGTTTCGGGCTAGTTGGCCCTCATCAGCACCGTGTGTGCTTAGTTGCTCTGCGACGGCCTAGAGTTACATACTCTAAAGCCAACAGTAATGGGCAGGGCCGGGGTAATGAAACCACCCTGGCCCTGTGCAGAGCAAACAAAGCAAACGGCGGACAGCTGTTTCGGGCCGGTTGCCCCTCATCAGCATGTAGTACATTGTATGTCTTCTGTTCGCAGAAAGTTGCAAGCACACACAAAAAGTGCTTTGCAACTTCCTCCCGAGTGACACCACGTGGAGGTCGAAGACATATCGTCACTCTTAGGAGGATTCACACCACAAACCTATACATGTACATGTTTTGCCTAACTTTTCCATTGTTAAAGCAGTGTGAATCAACCGTAGGGAGGGATGTCACAGGTTCATACATAATGTTGCTTAAAGGGAATGGTACACGTGCTGCACGTAAGTTAACATGTAGTTTTATGATTATTAGTATGTGGACAAACCAGTGCAGAATAAACGTGCAGTGACATTCACTTTAAACTGTGACATCCACCCTTCAATGTACTATCCAATAACGTTTTTACCTTTTATACTGTGTTTATGGTACGATATTGGATAGTACTGTACATGTACCACAACAAATACATGGCATACACTCACTCAGGCTCACACATACACTAAAAGAACCTCTGAGCGTGGAGCAACGATGTTGGGGAAATGCTGAAGGAGTACCATCTGAGCAGCTGTGATTACCTTGTCTGTTAGCCACCCAGTAGGGGAGACAACAACTTTCTGGTCGTCGTGGGACAGAGTGTACAGTAGATTTTTTACCCACAGCCCACACCCCACATCCTCGTCCTCTGAAGAGGAAGGATTGTTGTGTATTCAGACTTCTCTGGCAAACTGCAGTTGCAGTGCTCAGTAACAGCCACATCGCATGCTAGACTGCGAAGTGAGATCCTTGGTGCCTGACGCCAACCGTGTAGTGGAATGAAGCGCATTTGCTGGGTGGTACAACCAATTCACTACCAGAAAAAGAATTGGTTAGGACACCCTTGGGGCAGTACAGTTGATAATGATTACCAAGATCCCTTACAATGTGGCAAGGAAGATGGCGCTCACCCAACAAGCCACTGTAGATGCACACATAGTCCCCGACCTTCATCTTCTCTACCTTTTTCTTCTTAGCAGGGAGTGCATTGCCCCTCTCCCTTGGGGCAGCTTCATCTCCAGGTGGCTCTAAACCACCATCTGGAACGGGGGAGGTCCCTACATCACCACCAAGGGGAGGAAAAAGAGTACGGCCAGGGTAACGATGCCGCGAGTTCATGGGGCAGTCCTTCTCGTGAGCAGTTGATACCAGGCCGTTTCTCCGACATGGGGCAGTCCTTCTTGTGAGCTCTACCTCGTACCCAGGCCCCTCCCAAAAGCAGGGAGAGGGCCTGGTACACACTGTTTGCGCATGCACGAAATATCCCCAAGTTTTTGATAACGGATATTTACCATAGATGAAGTACGTATACTATTCGTGTACGTTCGTTTCTTCTCGTTGATGGCGCTTTCTATGAGCGATTCTCAGTTTGCTACGGCTGTATCGTACACTGTTTCCAAGGTCGGAAAGACCGGAATTGTACTCAAAGTGGAGCAGCTTAGCACATATATGAAGGGAGAGATGTGTTTCTATGGCTCCCGACAGGTTTTGCCATGAAGTCCTTCCCTTTCTTTTCGATCGAAAGTTAGAGTCTGAGTGTAGCACTGTCATAGTAGTATCTCCCTTAGTGTCTCTGATGATAGACCAAGTCGCTGACCTTCAATCGTGCTAGTTACGTCCATTGATTGCTGGTATTCTTGCGTAGTATATTTTCCACATAATGTCTAGGTAAGTGCACGATGGTATTTTACGGAGAGAAACCGGAATAATTCGCGCATGCGCAAACAGTGTGTACCAGGCCCTATCCCCACTTTTGGGAGGGGCCTGGGTACGAGGCTAGTCCTCTACATGAATTACAGGAGGGCACCCCCAAGTGTGATTACACCTCCTTTCCTGCATTCCCAAGTTATCTGTTTAAATCAGGAAGTGTGTCCTCTATTACTGGAGGGCCAAATCCCGATATTATATTTGCATGTTAGTGTACAGGTAGAGTCTACTAGCTAGCTAATCCTAGCACCAGGTGCTACATGGGAGGTGTAGTTACATGTGTTCTTTATTTATCAATCAATCTACCCAGACAGTTTCCATAGGCATAAATAAACCATATGTGAGGTTGGATGCCAGGCCAGGAGTCAATGCCTAAGATGCCATATGAGAGACAGCGGCTGACAGTGGACAAACAGACGCTCCAGAGGTGAGATGTGACTTAACAGACACACACAGACAGACAGATAACACTCATTGCGCATGGCAAGCCAAGGGTTAATCAGTAAATAAACAAGGAATATTTTGTGTACATGTACAGTATGTACTGGTATTGGAGCCTCTCACTTTTCCATCACTGCCTTCAGTTGCTGCAGTTTGTGTACATACTTCCTCCTGCACACCATCTTGCTTCCCCAGCAGCTCACGTGTAATATCCACTTATTTGCTGTGGAATAGATTGCACTAGTTCACACACATGTACACGTAACAGCAACATACAGGCACAACTACATGACTAAAATGCCATACCCATTCCTCTCAGCTACTAGTGCTGGTTAAAAATGCTCCACCCACTCACCTAGCAGAGAGAGCGGGTGGGAGGGAGGGAGGTAGGGTGTGTCCCACAATCTGGAACCATAATGGGGCTCGAATCAGGACACTATGAGGGAGGGGAGGGAGGGAGAGAGAAGATGGGATGGGAGGGAGCTACATGTACATGGAGATGTATATACATGTACATGTATTAGATATGGAGGGAGGGATCGAGACACGCTTTTCTTTTGCATTAGTCCATCCCTAACTGTGATGGCATGTGAACTTACACGTATGTGCCAATTTCAGCCTTTGCTGACCTCGGCAGCACCTTGCAGGTATGCCCATGAATACATACATGTATGTAATGGAACAAGGGTGTCCTCTACATGAATTACAGGAGGCACCCCCAAGTGGAATTACACCTCCTTTCCTGCATTCCCAAGTTGCCTGTTTGAATCAGGAAGTGTGTCCTCTATTACTGGAGGGCCAAATCTCGATATTAGATTTGCATGTTAGTGTACACGTATAGTCTACTAGCTAGCTAATCCTAGCACCAGGTGCTACATGGGAGGTGTAGTTACATGTGTTCTTTATTTATCAATCAATCTACCCAGACAGTTTCCATAGGCATAAATAAACCATATGTGAGGTTGGATGCCAGGCCAGGAGTCAATGCCTAAGATGCCATATGAGAGACAGCGGCTGACAGTGGCAGCCCCTCTCCCACTGTTGAACACTGTTGAAAACGGGACGCGTCTTCCTTCAGCACTAGGGCACACTTTACAACGTTTCAAGATTCAAAAACACAGCACATCAAGCATATACATGTAGGTGCCGTACATGCAAATAAGGCAACAAGTGTAACACTATACCTTGCTACTCCACCTTACTACCCTAGGTATTGCAGCAGCCCAATATGTACACATATTATTGCGAGCGAAGCGAGCCATCTAGTCGTGTCAACGGGAGATTTTTGTATATATATATATATATATATGCTCATCCAACCTACATGTAAAATGAAAAATAAGTCCTAAGAAGGACTAGGGGTGAAGGGGCATTGCTTATGAGTCAGGAAAGCTTCTCCCAATGCATGGAGATGACGAGAAAGACTACAAGTCAGGAAGGCTCTTGCAGCCCCTCCACCCCAACCTATACTGTGTTCATTTCTCCATTTATAGTGTTGACTCAAACTGGTCTTACAGTTGTGGTTTTGCCAGGTATGCCTATGAATAATATTATAGGAAGGGTTCAGCACTGGCTGTCAGCTAATTCTAACTAGAGTCCTCTTGAAATTAAAATGGGTTAGGCTCTAATCATGGAACAGAAGAGATCATCTACAGGTAGATCAGAGCAAAGGTTTCAATGTTACAGCTACGCTGTAACAAAATGTATGTAACATTGTCTGTATTTAGTGTTTGGCTAGCAAGCTCATCACGCACAAGAGATGGAATTAAATTGCTACAAGAACTAAGCGTGATGATATGTCAATACAGGAATAACATTGCTCCATTTCCAATGTAAAAGTAGTGTACAGTTTCTCACATTGCTACAAAATGAGAGATGTACATGTACATGTAGCTGCACACGTAAAGGTCTCATGGAAAGCGTACAGCGTGTTGGACACTGTTGAAAACGGGACACATTTTCCTTCAGCACTAGGGCACACTTTACGTTTCAAGGTTCAAAAACACACAGTACATCAAGCAAATACATGTAGGTGCCGTACACACAAATAAGGCAACAGTTACACTACCCTACTACCCTAGGTATTGCACGACAATTGCAGCAGCCCAAAGCAGATCTTCAGAATAAGATACTAAGACAACAGCAGTTGGTCTAGCGAGGTTTTATCTTGTGTTCAAATATTTACAGATCAGAGGCCAATGGCACATTCCTACCCTACACAGCTCCCAATAGCCCATTCCTACCCTACACAGCTCCCAATAGCCCATTCCTACCCTACATAGCTCCCAATGGTCCATTTCCACCCTACACAGCTCCCAATGGCCCATTCCCACCCTACAAAGCTCCCAATGACCCATTCCTAACCTACACAGCTCCCAATGGCCCATTCCTACCCTCCACAGCTCCCAATGGTCCATTCCTACCCTACACAGCTCCCAATTGTCCATTCCTACCCTACACAGCTCCCAATGGCCCATTCCTACCCTACACAGCTCCCAATGGTCCATTCCTACCCCACAAACAGTCCACGGCAATCCTGGACATACCTCCCACACAGCTCCCAATGGCCCATTCCTACCCTCCACAGCTCCCAATGGTCCATTCCTTCCCTCCACAGCTCCCAATGGTCAATTCCTACCCTACACAGCTCCCAATGGCCCATTCCCACCCTACACAGCTCCCAATGGCCCATTCCTAACCTACACAGCTCCCAATGGCCCATTCCTACTCTACACAGCTCCCAATGGCCCATTCCTAACCTCCACAGCTCCCAATGGCCCATTCCCACCCTACACAGCTCCAAATGGTCCATTCCTACCCTACACAGTTCCCAATGGCCAATTCCCACCCTACACAGCTCCCAATGGCCCATTCCTACCCTACATAGCTCCCAATGGCCCATTCCTACCCTACACAGCTCCCAATGGCCCATTCCCACCCTACACAGCTCCCAATGGCCCATTCCTACCCTACACAGCTCCCAATGGCCAATTCCCACCCTACACAGCTCCCAATGACCCATTCCTAACCTACACAGCTCCCAATGGCCTATTCCTACCCTACACAGCTCCCAATGGCCCATTCCTACCCTACACAGCTCCCAATGGCCCATTCCTACTCTACACAGCTCCCAATGGCCCATTCCTACCCTACACAGCTCCCAATGGCCCATTCCCACCCTACACAGCTCCCAATTGTCCATTCCTACCCTACACAGCTCCCAATGGCCCATTCCTACCCTCCACAGCTCCCAATGGCCCATTCATACCCTCCACAGCTCCCAATGGCCCATTCCCACCCTACACAGCTCCCAATGGCCCATTCCCACCCTACACAGCTCCCAATGGTCCATTCCCACCCTACACAGCTCCCAATGGCCCATTCCTAACCTACACAGCTCCCAATGGCCCATTCCTACCCTACACAGCTCCCAATGGCCCATTCCCACCCTACACAGCTCCCAATGGCCCATTCCCACCCTACACAGCTCCCAATGGCCCATTCCTACCCTACACAGCTCCCAATGGCCCATTCCCACCCTACACAGCTCCCAATGGCCCATTCCTACCCTACAGCTCCCAATGGTCCATTCCTTCCCTCCACAGCTCCCAATGGCCCATTCCTACCCTCCACAGCTCCCAATAGCCCATTCCTACCCTCCACAGCTCCCAATGGTCCATTCCTACCCTACATAGCTCCCAATGGTCCATTCCCACCCTACACAGCTCCCAATGGCCCATTCCTACCCTACACAGCTCCCAATAGCCCATTCCTACTCTACACAGCTCCCAATGGCCCATTCCTACCCTACACAGCTCCCAATGGCCCATTCCCACCCTACACAGCTCCCAATGGCCCATTCCCACCCTACAAAGCTCCCAATGACCCATTCCTAACCTACACAGCTCCCAATGGGCCATTCCTACCCTACACAGCTCCCAATGGTCCATTCCTACCCTCCACAGCTCCCAATGGCCCATTCCTACCCTACACAGCTCCCAATGGTCCATTCCTTCCCTCCACAGCTCCCAATGGCCCATTCCTACCCTACACAGCTCCCAATGGTCTATTCCTGCCCTCCACAGCTCCCAATGGTCCATTCCTACCCTACACAGCTCCCAATTGTCCATTCCTACCCTACACAGCTCCCAATGGCCCATTCCTACCCTACACAGCTCCCAATGGTCCATTCCTACCCTACACAGCTCCCAATGGCCCATTCCTACCCTACACAGCTCCCAATGGTCCATTCCTACCCCACAGACAGTCCACGGCAATCCTGGACATACCTCCCACACAGCTCCCAATGGTCCATTCCTACCCTACACAGCTCCCAATGGCCCATTCCTACCCTACACAGCTCCCAATGGTCCATTCCCACCCTACACAGCTCCCAATGGCCCATTCGTACCCTCCACAGCTCCCAATGGCCCATTCCTACCCTCCACAGCTCCCAATGGCCCATTCCTACCCTACACGGCTCCCAATGGTCCATTCCTACCCTCCACAGCTCCCAATGGTCCATTCCCACCCTACACAGCTCCCAATGGCCCATTCCCACCCTACACAGCTCCCAATGGTCCATTTCTACCCCACACAGCTCCCAATGGCCCATTCCTAACCTCCACAGCTCCCAATGGCCCATTCCTACCCTCCACAGCTCCCAATGGCCCATTCCTACCCTCCACAGCTCCCAATGGTCCATTCCTACCCTACACAGCTCCCAATGGCCCATTCCTACCCTACACGGCTCCCAATGGTCCATTCCTACCCTCCACAGCTCCCAATGGTCCATTCCCACCCTACACAGCTCCCAATGGCCCATTCCCACCCTACACAGCTCCCAATTGTCCATTCCTACCCTACACAGTTCCCAATGGCCCATTCCTACCCTACACAGCTCCCAATGGTCAATTCCTACCCCACAGACAGTCCACGGCAATCCTTGACATACCTCCCACACAGCTCCCAATGGCCCATTCCCACCCTACACAGCTCCCAATGGTCCATTCCTACCCTACACAGCTCCCAATGGCCCATTCCTACTCTACACAGCTCCCAATGGTCCATTCCTACTCTACATACGTAGCTCCCAATGGTCCATTCCCACCCTACACAGCTCCCAATGGCCCATTCCTACCCTACACAGTTCCCAATGGCCCATTCCCACCCTATACAGCTCCCAATTGCCCATTCCCACCCTCCACAGCTCCCAATGGCCCATTCCCACCCTCCACAGCTCCCAATGGCCCATTCCCACCCTCCACAGCTCCCAATGGCCCATTCCTACCCTCCACAGCTCCCAATGGCCCATTCCTACCCTACACAGCTCCCAATGGCCCATTCCCACCCTACACAGCTCCCAATGGCCCATTCCCACCCTACACAGCTCCCAATGACCCATTCCTAACCTACACAGCTCCCAATGGCCCACAACTACCCTCCACAGCTCCCAATGGCCCATTCCTACCCTCCACAGTTCCCAATGGTACATTCCTACCCTCCACAGCTCCCAATGGTCCATTCCTACCCTCCACAGCTCCAATGGCCCATTCCTACCCTACACAGCTCCCAATGGTCTATTCCTACCCTCCACAGCTCCCAATGGCCCATTCCTACCCTCCACAGCTCCCAATGGCCCATTCCTACCCTCCACAGCTCCCAATGGCCCATTCCTACCTTACACAGCTCCCAATAGCCCATTCCTACCCTCCACAGCTCCCAATGGTCCATTCCTACCCTACACAGCTCCCAATGGCCCATTCCTACCCTACACAGCTCCCAATGGCCCATTCCCACCCTACACAGCTCCCAATGGCCCATTCCTACCCTACACAGCTCCCAATGGCCCATTCCCACCCTACAAAGCTCCCAATGACCCATTCCTAACCTACACAGCTCCCAATGGCCCATTCCTACCCTCCACAGCTCCCAATGGCCTATTCCTACCCTCCACAGCTCCCAATGGTCCATTCCTACCCTCCACAGCTCCCAATGGTCCATTCCTACCCTCCACAGCTCCCAATGGCCCATTCCTACCCTTCACAGCTCCCAATGGTCCATTCCTTCCCTCCACAGCTCCCAATGGCCCATTCCTACCCTCCACAGCTCCCAATGGCCCATTCCTACCCTCCACAGCTCCCAATGGCCCATTCCTACACTCCACAGCTCCCATTGGTCCATTCCTACCCTACACAGCTCCCAATGGCCCATTCCTACCCTACACGGCTCCCAATGGTCCATTCCTACCCTACACAACTCCCAATTGTCCATTCCTTCCCTCCACAGCTCCCAATGGCCCATTCCTACCCTCCACAGCTCCCAATGGCCCATTCCCACCCTACACAGCTCCAAATGGCCCATTCCTACCCTCCACAGCTCCCAATGGTCCATTCCTTCCCTCCACAGCTCCCAATGGCCCATTCCTACCCTCCACAGCTCCCAATAGCCCATTCCTACCCTCCACAGCTCCCAATGGCCCATTCCCACCCTCCACAGCTCCCAATGGCCCATTCCTACCCTCCACAGCTCCCAATGGTCAATTCCTGATCACGTGATCAGTCATTGGAGGGGATCACGTGATCAGTCATTGGAGGGGAAAGGCGCGAAACTGGCGCGAAATACAAAATTGTATAACTCTCCTGGCTGCAGAACTTGCAACTATAATTGCATCACGCTAATCAGCTGCCGTTAGGCAATCGATCTAGCCCCCCCCCCCCGTACAATGTAGATTTTCTGGGGGACATGTATGATGTGTGTAGAAGTTGCCATACGTTTTGAGGGACCTTGAGGAATCCATTTTCAGCACAAAAAAGCAATGGAAAAATGTGTTTGAAAATGGGTACATACATGTATATGCTTACTCGATTTTTTGGCACAGGATTATAATGTATATAGATGCTCACAAATTTCGAAAAGGACAAGCAGGACATTCAAGTAGTCCTCGTGTAGGTCACTAATTGATCACTATATGTACAAGTAAATAAAAATTTAGGAAATTTGAAGTGTAATATAGGAATTGCATAAAAATGAACAGAGACAAGATTGGGACACAGACATGCTATGTACATGTACATCAACATACCTTGTAGTACATTGATGTATATAGCATGTCTGTGTCCCAATCTTGTCTCTGTTCATTTTTATGCAATTCCTATATTACACTTCAAATTTCCTAAATTTTTTATTTACTTGTCTCTTGTCATTTTTTTTTACTATTGTAAGCAATAATTCTCCCTAGCATGTGCTCTCCATATCCATAAACATCTGACCAAGTATTGAGCTACTGTATAAATGCATGATTAGTACTGAGGGCGTGGTTTGGTTGCAAGCAGCAGCTGCGTACACTTTGGTCTATAAGCAAACCTGCTAGCAACGTACTATCAGTCACCAGCGCTTTGGCTTGGTGGTATATAGTATTGTGGTAGAATAGCGTGCCGTTTCTCCAGTAGACGGTATATAAGCATAGATACCATATGGTATCTATGATATAAGCTTACCGAGGTACATACGTAGAGGCAGAGCCAACACACTGTACGCGTGTGCAGTGTTCTGACGGTAAGAGTAGCACAAGAATCGTCAACATATCTCTATTTTGCTTATGTAGTACTAAGGGCTAGTTGCTATACAAATCGTCAACACGTTCTCTATCAGCCAGTTCACTCCGTGCCTAGTTGTTACGCGCTAGTTGCTAAGCTTTTGCGCATGCGCGGCTGGTGTAAATGACGTCATTAATGAGTCTTGTCTCATGACGTAATCGTTTTATTATATGACGCAAGCTAACTAAAACGTATGTACTATGCACGTACATTCAAAATGAATTACGTAATTGCTATATATTTGTACATGTATTGCATTGAGAGGAGTGTTAACATCATTATTACAAGAATCACAAGGGTTAATAATATATGCTTTTGTCATGTTGCTATTAGCGATGATATCTCTACACATGCTAACTTTCAGGTTGATGGTTGCCATGGTTGCTGAGTTTTGCTCATTAGTTATCCTCATTCATAATACATTGCTGGGAGAGATAACGATCAGTAGTACATGAACTACAGGGATTATACCTCTATTCCCCAGTACGTATTGATATATTTCCACATGCAAAGATTTGATTTTATGGTTATTGAGTTACGCTTCTTCAAGAAGAATAATAATAATAAGAAGAAGATGAAGAACATGGCAAAAATGTGAAAAGCACTTTTTGAGATATTACGCATATTTTACATCACAGATCAACCAATTTTTGTTTCATGGTTATTTTTCACACATTCTTAACCTTGATATCATTAAAAGTGAAATCAACTTCAAATTGAAAGTGAAAATGAACAAAATGCTAATATATGGTTTTCAATGGGGATAGACCATAGCAATCCCTATATACACAGTACTACCGTACTGTGTGATACATACTGCTACTCACTTGACCATTCAGGAAGATAGAGCTGGTTGAGAGAGAAGAGGCAGTTTCAGTTAATGGCTCAGGCCTTCACTGACCACTGATGTAACCTGTATGTGTAGTGTGTGTGTGTGTGTGTGTGTGTGTGTGTGTGTGTGTGTGTGTGTGTGTGTGATTAATGGAAGGTTAAATCTAGTCCACCCATTCTACTGATTGGAGGAGCCAGACATCGTGGGGTGTCCCTGTAATTATCTACATGGTGAGGTGTGCCCCCTCGCGCGGTCGAGGTGTTCACGTGACCCCGAGCTGTTCACGTGACCGGGCACACACCTCTGCAAGAGTCACACGACCCCGTGACAGGGAAGTGAGTCATGTGACCAGGGCATGGGCCTCCCTGTGACATCACGTGCTCGCACGTGGCCCTGCCGTCATGGACCCGTCTAGCTTTGTCGTAACCGACAAATATTTGAATTAATGAGACGCATGTGCGAGCAGTCAGTACCAGGCTCTCCCTCTCCCTCCTATCGAGAGCCTGGGTACGAGGCTAGGACACCCCCAGCATGTGTCTTTGGGGGAGGCGTGAGTGAGTCCTCTGGCGGCTACCTAGCCGCCACTCAGGCAAGCCTTATGTCTGGAAGTCAGATCATGCCTGATGGAGAACCCCAACAATTGTGGAGTTTGGTGGGGCTGGTGGGTGGAGTCGTAATTCCACTCCTGCATGTTTTGTCTGACACTCTGGTGTGACTATTCTGTGGCACGTGGCTTACAGTGCGCATGCGCATGGGCCTGAGACTTCTGTTGCATGGGCCTGAGACTTCTGTCGCGTGCATGTCTGGCTCCCGTCATTAACCACGTTTAACATTCTGTTAAACTACATGTACATAGAGAAAGACAACCCAGACAAAAATGCAAGCTTATGTAATAGCCTTGTCCCCAGGCTCTCCCTCCTCCGCAATATAATTTCATGTATGACCTTTGACCCGCCAAAAGAAAAACGGAGGGAGAGCCTGGTATATCTGGGCACGTGACTGACACTGAATGACGTCAAGGTAAACTTTGTTGTACGTTAGGTGGCGTTCAAGTTGTGGAGTCAGCGTACAAAGGCAGGTACATGTAAGCATGTGATACCACTCTACGATGCCGTACTACTTCAGACAGCCTGGGCATAACTCCGCAATACAGACTGTGTTGGTTTGAAGTTATGTCACAGCATTAAAGGGAACATCACTGCATATTCAATCTCGGGTGGGACTCAAACCCACCACCATCGCTTTCTAGGTGACGACGCTCTTACCAACTGAGCTACCGAGGCAGCTACACATACATGTATACATGTACATTCTGTACACAAACGTATAAATGTGCAAGGCTATGAAAACTAATCCCATGTACATTTACTGAACAAACATGTGCACATGTATATATACATGTATGTACAGTGTATATCCATCACCTCCTGCCTGTAGCACAGGGTTCTTCAGCAGTTGAGAAGCCTTTGGTCTCTTGCTGGCCTTCGCTCTGCTCGCATGTTCTTCAGAACATGCTTCTACGACTAGTCTCCTGTTCCTGAAATAAATTTGTAGCAAAAAGGGTGACTGAGGACTGGGTGAAATAGGAAGGAACACACTTTGTGACAGTGGGGTATTCTGAAATGGGTACTCGGGTAGGTACGGTAGGGTATGGTAGGGCTGCTCCTCAGACAGGTTTTACTAGTTGTCAGATACTTACAGAATGCAATTATGCTCAAAATAGTGCAAGCAAGTTGTCAGATAGGGGACATAGGAGGATATCCCAGTGTGTGTGTACTCACCGGGAACATTCAGTGTCATTTGTGCTGAGTTGCTGCCACAGGAGTTGACAAGCGTAAGTCCCCATGTCATCATAGTGCAGTCTGATTATGAAGAGAGGGAGGGGGAGGGGGAGAGATCCAGATCCAGAAGATCTGGCTGACGCAGACTACTACCCCACTCTCTTTGTCACTGGATAGGCCTGGAGGGAGGGAGGTAAGAATTAAGGGAGAGAGGGAGGGAAATCCATAGTAAAGGTTCCCTATACAGCTGTTTCGGGCTAGTTGGCCCTCATCAGCGCCGTGTATGCTTAGTTGCTCTGCGACGGCCTAGAGTTACATACTCTAAAGCCAACAGTAATGGGGTAATGAAACCACCCTGCCCCCTTCACATGGAAAAAATGTTTGTGCAGAGCAAACCAAACGCAAACGGCGGACAGCTGTTTCGGGCTGGTTGCCCCTCATCAGCATGTACGTACATTGTATGTCTTCTGTTCGCAGAAAGTTGCAAGCACACACAAAAAGTGCTTTGCAACTTCCTCCCGAGTGACACCACGTGGAGGTCGAAGACATGTCGTCACTCTTGAGAGGATTCACACCACAAACCTATACATGTACATGTTTTGCCTAACTTTTCCATTGTTAAAGCAGTGTGAATCAACCGTAAGGAGGGATGTCACAGGTTCATACATAATGTTGCTTAAAGGGAATGGTACACGTGCTGCACGTAAGTTAACATGTAGTTTTAGTATGTGGACAAACCTGTGCAGAATAAATGTGCAGTGACATTCACTTTAAACTGTGACATCCACCCTTCAATGTACTATCCAATAACGTTTTTACCTTTTATACTGTGTTTATGGTACGATATTGGATAGTACTGTACCTGTACCACAACAAATACATGGTATACACTCACTCAGGCTCACACAGAACCTCTGAGCGTGGAGCAACGACTCCTAGCAACAACTCACTCAGGCTCACACAAAATATGCATACACTAAAAGAACCTCTGAGCGTGGAGCAACGACTCCTAGCAACAACTCACTCAGGCTCACACATAATATGCATACACAAAAAGAACCTCTGAGCGTGGAGCAACGACTCCTAGCAACAACTCACTCAGGCTCACACATAATATGCATACACTAAAAGAACCTCTGAGCGTGGAGCAACGACTCCTAGCAACAACTCACTCAGGCTCACACATAATATGCATACACTAAAAGAACCTCTGAGCGTGGAGCAACGACTCCTAGCAACAACTCACTCAGGCTCACACAAAATATGCATACACTAAAAGAACCTCTGGGCGTGGAGCAACGACTCCTAGCAACAACTCACTCAGGCTCACACATAATATGCATACACCAAAAGAACCTCTGAGCGTGGAGCAACGACTCCTAGCAACAACTCACTCAGGCTCACACATAATATGCATACACTAAAAGAACCTCTGAGCGTGGAGCAACGACTCCTAGCAACAACTCACTCAGGCTCACACATAATATGCATACACTAAAAGAACCTCTGAGCGTGGAGCAACGACTCCTAGCAACAACTCACTCAGGCTCACACATAATATACATACACTAAAAGAACCTCTGAGCGTGAAGCAACGACTCCTAGCAACAACTCACTCAGGCTCACACAAAATATGCATACACTAAAAGAACCTCTGAGCGTGGAGCAACGACTCCTAGCAACAACTCACTCAGGCTCACACAAAAGATGCATACACTAAAAGAACCTCTGAGCGTGGAGCAACGACTCCTAGCAACAACTCACTCAGGCATGCATTACATGTACGTACACATGTACATGTACATAAACACACTGGTGTGTGTGGTGCAGACACACTAGACAGCTCACAAACACAAACACCTGATGTCAGCAGATTTCACACTGCGGCACCACTACAAACAGCCATAGAGGATAGCACCGCAGAAGCATATGCCTTTTACTTACATGCACGTGCCTATTAGCAAAATGCAGAGTGAAAGAAATAAGCAGAGCTAATTGGCACTTTCCAATGGTGCCAGCTTGGCTTTTACGCATCTTTTACGACCTCCCCAAACACCTCACTGGGAATGTCCATGCAGTGGCGGTGATACCAGACGTGGCACACATCACACTCGGCCATCTCGTCACCTTTCTCTTCTGGCATGCGACAAGAGCAGTGGAGCTCTAGGGTTCTGGGCTTTCTAGGGGCACTTTTTCGCTCACCCAGTACAGGAAAACGAGAAACGTGGCAATTTTCAAGGCAAGTAGTCAGGTGAAGCCTGATCCCACTGTGATCAAACCTTGCACTGCAGGGGTCGAAACCACTGCATAGGTCGAATGCATAGGCTATGGCCAGAACACCACAGTCCGAGCCGTTGGACTGCTTCTCGACATCCATCATCGTGATTTTTAGCTCGTTTGACTGACTGTGCATCATGCTTGCTATCAAGTGAATCAATTCTTTAGTCGGAGATTTATACAAGCTGTCGTACACGTAGACAGCCCCACTTTCACAACCAACCGTGGACACAACACACCAGTGGTTGTTTCCGACGTGTACAATCTGTACAAACTCCCCAGAGTGGACCTGAAATGCACACACCTTCTGCAGTACAGGAGGTTGCAGTCCTGCCATGTTGGGAAAGAACTGCAGCAAGAGCATTTGGGCTGCACAGATGATGTTGTCCGTGAGCCACCCTCTCTCAGACAAAATCACCCCCCGATCACGATGGCTCAGACTGTAGGCACCATTGTTCACCCACAAGTTTGGTGCCTCATTCTCCTCCTCTGATGCCGAAGAAATCACGATGCTACCAGAGCACAAGGGGATATCACAATTGCAGCATTCGAGCAGAGCTGGGTCGTCGGCAACACTTCTCAGTGAGACCTTTGGGGCCTGCCGCCAGTTCTCTAGCGAGATGGAAGAGCCACTGGCCAGTGGAGTCAGCTCAGTGGCACAAAACGAGGTGATCAGAACACCCTGTGAACAGTAAAGTTGATACCGACCACTGAACACCCCGACAATGCGACAGGGGAGATGAGAACTGCCCATATTTCTCCAGTGAATACAGACGTGATCCCCGACTTTCATCTCTGTCTTCTCCTTCTTTGAGGACGGAGGGAAGACACTGTCACCTGGGGAACATTCTACCTTCAGTGCACTGGGAGAGGCAAGTTGTCCTGCATTACTTGTGGCAGGAAACAGTGTGCGACCCGGTTGACGGTTCCTGTAGCTCAACGGGCAGCTTCTCCTGTGCCTCTTCCCCTCACTTCCACACGTACACACATCGGTCCCACTTTCCATTTCGGACGAGCTCTCACTACTGACCTCCCCGTCAGACTCGGTCCTACTACTAGAGATGGTCTCCTTTTCGGCACGTTTTTTGTTGAAAGGGCAATCTCTGTGGTTAGAGCGCTTGTGTGTGCTTGACCCACACGAGGCACACTCCCCCTTCCCTTGGGGTCTACCCTTCCTCCTCCCTTTATCCCGACTCACTTTTACGTCAATATCGCTATTTTCGCTATCGCAACCGTAGTCGTGGCCGTGTTTCTTTGACCACTTTTTACGTTCTTGGCCATCAATAACACGTTTCTTTTTCAATTCTATCCTCCTCTTTTTCTGAGGAGTTCCTTTAGCCCACTCTAATTTTCTCTTTCTACGCGCACTGTGCTTCTCCAGTGCCTCAACAATGCCGTGGAAAACAGGTAGCTTCATGCGTCGGTACAACTCTGGGATCCAGTGGTAGCTAGTACCACGCTTTGCATGCATGTACGACAAGTTGGCTTGAAGCAAGCCGAGATTGGTAGAGAGGTGATAGTGAAGCCTCTCCAAGGAGATGTCCTTGGACCGAAATCTAATCAATACATTGTGAGAGGCTTCGACTAAATTAGAGTGACCACGTTTGAGGACTGGGTGCACTAATCTGCTTGCCTGTGAAGCTCTCCCCATGCACTCAATCTCGTACAACAAAGCATGGAATTCACAATCCAACTTCAATCTAGTTTGGTACGGCTTTCCTTCACATTTTATCTCTTCAGTGGGACACTTATTGCATGTGCAAACCCAAAGTGGATGATAGTCGCACCTTCCTCCCTCCCACTCGTGCACATCACGTGCATGCTTTGGCAATGCTGTCAGCCGCCTTACAAACTCCTCCTGAGATTTCACTTCCATCAAAATGGACGTGAAATTAGTGTGGGCCTTTGAAATGAAAGCATCGGTCAGGCATCCACATGCAGCACTGTGATTGCCTGTACACTTACAACTAAGCTCACACAAAGCTGGAAAAGCCTTTCCGTACTTCTCAATCATCTTTTCAGATGCCCTTTTCTTTTTCTGGTGTGATTTTAACATTTTTTTGTGTGCACGTCCGGCATGTCCGCCGCAGATCATTATGTCGGCATCAGGGAAGACTTCTCTGACGGCATTGGCAGAAGAAGAGTCTGCGTCCTGCCAGTGTACAGCAATCTGCATTCCCTCATCTTTGGCCCTCTGAAATGTAATACTAGCGGCATACCCCTCGGAAGATTTCGACGTACCCTTGTACAACTCTTCTTCTATAACTTCATCTCTGCCCTTCTGACAGAGGTGGTGGTAGTAGAGGAGACCGCCATTCAGGTAGTTTCTTATCGTGAACGTGGCGTTTTTGCTATGCCAACCACGTGTTTGCCACGTACCATCGGCAACGGTTACCGCACGTTGCCACGACCCGAGTTCATCCTCCCTTTTATCTTTCATTTCCTGCTTAGCTGTCTCACAAATGTCGTCGAGCATTGCTTTTACTATCGGATACATGCTATAAATTGTATCCATAAAAGCAGGTGCACTTACAGCTTCAATACCAAGTGCATTCTTTAGCGTTTTGTAGTACACTGCATGAGTAATGCCGGCACAGATGAAACCGACTTGTATACAGGTACTTATTACATTCCTATTGTCATGGCTCACATGTGTTGTAAACACTGCACCTTTCAGTGAACATCCATCGCAACAACAACTAACACAAACGGCGCCACCCAACCCCTGACACTTCACATCAACGGGAACTACATTTCCCTTACATCCAGGAGTTGCACAGTGACGAATTTCATTTAAAAGCTTTAAAAATTTGCCCAAATCAGGTAAAGTCATAAAGCACAATCTATTAGGCAAGTCCACTGGACTCACCTTACCCAGTCTGGCACGATCGGGGGTGGGGACGTACACTGGATCGATGTCACTCTCACTTTCCCAATCGCAGCCAGACTCACTGCTACACTCACTACAATCTTCACCATCACTGATTAGAACTCTGGACTCTTCCGAGCCCTCCTCCTGGCACAAAGAGCCTGAATAAAAAAATGTCTCACTAATGAGTAACACACAAACACGTACACACGCAGATAAGGTCGTAAGAGCATAGGAAGATTGCTCTTTGAACTGTAACCCCCAATATCAATGAGGAATAGATACACTTACTGTACTTGCTATGTGTCAGCTCTAAATCACTACATCTTCTCAACCCTTCTCTGTGGCTGGATCAGTATCTTTACTATTCTCCGCACACCTCCATTTACAGAGAGGCGGGGTTGCAATGTAAACGTCATACATATATTCACATATTTGTCATAAAATGGGGTTAGCACTTTAGTGCTGAATCAGGCACCAATGCACACACACTACAATGTGACTATAACTATTCCTAGCCAGAATATAGTGTTATGTATGCAATGAGTGTGCTGTTGTGTTGCAATGCACGTGCAGGACTAGGGCCGACATAACCTTGTTCTCAGGCCAATTGAAAGCAGCGGAGAAACGGCCTGGCATCAACTGTTCGCGCATGCGCCAAATATCCCACGATTTGTGGGGTATCAGATATTTATGTGCACTTCTAGTATATATTTCTGCTATATTACTGTGCACTTATTGCTGTGTCAACAAGCTGCCGCACTATACCAGTTTTGTCATGGCTCAGAAAAGGACGCATCAGTCTACACCATGTACATGGCCGCCAGGATCACTGTGTCGTATGAGCTACCAGGTTTGGGCAAATCAGTAAAATACTTGTCATGATTGTACGCTCAGGCTACGAAACTGCTGTGTGTTCAAATTACAGCGTGCAGTTGAGTAATGTGTCCAAAGCACTGGGTTTAGACTGTCGTTGGTCGTAAAGTATACTGCAAAATATCAGTAAAATAAACGGAATTCTCGTGCATGTGCAAACAGTCGATACCAGGCTGTTTCTCTGAGGCTTGGAATTGGCCTGGGAACGAGGCTAGGGCTGACAGTGAGGATGCTCTTGTTGGAGCCACATTTACACTAGATGACGTGATGTATATACATGTACATGTACATGTATTAGATATGGAGGGATCGAGACACGCTTTTTTTCATTAATCCATCCCTAACTGCGATGGCATGTGAACCTACACGTATGTGCCAAGGTCAGCCTTTGCTGACCTTGGCAGCACCTTGGCTGCACCTTGCAGGTATGCCCATGAATGTGTATACATACATGTATGTAATGGAACAAGTGTGTCCTCTACTAGCCTCGTACCCAGGCCCCTCCCAAAAGCGGGGAGAGGGCCTGGTACACACTGTTTGCGCATGCACGAAATATCCCCAAGTTTTTGGGGATTCGTAAAATAACGGATATTTACCGTAGATGAAGTACGTATACTATTCGTGTACGTTCGTTTCTTCTCGTTGATGGCGCTTTCTATGAGCGATTCTCAGTTTGCTACGGCTGTATCGTACACTGTTTCCAAGGTCGGAAAGACCGGAATTGTACTCAAAGTGGAGCAGCTTAGCACATATACGAAGGGAGAGATGTGTTTCTATGGCTCCCGACAGGTTTTGCCATGAAGTCCTTCCCTTTCTTTTCGATCGAAAGTTAGAGTCTGAGTGTAGCACTGTCATAGTAGTATCTCCCTTAGTGTCTCTGATGATAGACCAAGTCGCTGATCTTCAATCGTGCTAGTTACATCCATTGATTGCTGGTATTCTTGCGTAGTATATTTTCCACGTAATGTCTAGGTAAGTGCACGATGGTATTTTACGGAGAGAAACCGGAATAATTCGCGCATGCGCAAACAGTGTGTACCAGGCCCTATCCCCACTTTTGGGAGGGGCCTGGGTACGAGGCTAGTCCTCTACATGAATTACAGGAGGCACCCCCAAGTGTGATTACACCTCCTTTCCTGCATTCCCAAGTTTCCTTTTTTGAATCAGGAAGTGTGTCCTCTATTATTGGAGGGCCAATCCCTATATTAGATTTGCATGTTAGTGTACATGTATATTCTACTAGCTAGCTAATCCTAGCACCAGGTGCTACATGTATATACATGGGAGGTGTAGTTACATGTGTTCTTTATTTATCAATCAATCTACCCAGACAGTTTCCATAGGCATAAATAAACCATATGTGAGGTTGGATGCCAGGCCAGGAGTCAATGCCTAAGATGCCATATGAGAGACAGCGGCTGACAGTGGTAGCCCCTCTCCCAAAACAGAAGGTGCCAACACTGGGTGGGTGCTATTGGTACAGGTGTATATTCCTTTCAATGTGTAAGATTACCGCAGCATCTGGGAAAATGTGCGTCACACCCACACACACACACACACACACACACACACACACACACACACACACACACACACACACACACACACACACACACACACACACACACACACACACACGCACCACACCCACACCCACCCACACACCCACACACACCCACACCCACACGCACACGCACCACACACACACACACACACACACACACACACACACACACACACACACACACACACACACACACACACACACACACACACACACACACACACACACACACACACACAGACGTGCACCACACACACACACACACGCACCACACACGCGCACCACACACACACACACACACACACACACACACACACACACACACACACACACACGTGCACCACACACACACACACACACGCACCACACACGCGCACCACACACGCGCACCACACACACACACACACACACACACACACACACACACACACACACGCACACACACACACACACACACACACACACACACACACACACACACACACACACACACACACACACACACACACACACACACCACACTAGCCTCACCCACAACACCTAGGAAGATGATGCTGAAGGTGTCTGTGTGGTGCTTCCAAGGTCGGCAAAGGCTGACATGAACATGTATATACTACGTAGGTAGTTCACATGCCATCCAGGTATGAAAAGGTACAAACACAAAAGAAAAGCGTGTCTCCCTCATACACACAACACGTGTACGTGTACAGTAAACATACATGTAGATGTAAAAGCACATCCTCAGAGAAGCGGAAGTGCACCAGAGGGGTGCCGCATATTTATCCCTTCACTCCCCACGGATACCTCCCCACACTGTTACAAGCTATACACTCACCAGAAGGTAGTAAGGAATCCATTTCTTGGTCTTTCAGCTCCTGAAAACAAACAGCAAACTGCCAAACGTTCGAGTGGACAATGCCGATTCGAAAATGCGGATCACGTGATCAGTCATTGGAGTGGGGAGGGGGCGGAGTTTGGGGCGGTACCGTCTGAAAACGTTCGAGTCGTTCAACCTTTGACCTTGCCAGATTTACTAAAAATACTGATCACGTGGACAATACGTGTCACGAAAATACTGATCACGTGATCATCCATTGGAGTCGTAGAGGCGGAGTTTGGGGCGGTGCCGTCTGAAACATTCGTGTCGTTCAACCTTTGACCTTACCAGATTTTTGCTAATGACACCCTACTGCGCATGCCCAAGCCAGAAATGGGGCGGTTCTAGCGGGAAAAACAAAAATCTCTTCTGTCGTAGAAGATCATTTTAGCGCAACAAAATCGGCATCACGCTACTGGCGCAACGGAATGTAGTACAATAAGCCGCTTGCGCTGTCATTCCGCGACATATCCGCCCACGCAATTTTTCCCAACCTTAAAAAATAGTATCGTGTCTTTAGTTACTCTCACTTACCCTAGATGTTCTTGCAAGAGCTGATCGTTTCCAGCAGTCCCTCAAGCAATCTCCAAGTGGAAGCAGCAGTAGTTCAAGTGGTACTCTGGGTATTTCTCGTGCTAAAAGAAAGGGTGTCGATGACGGTAATTCAGCATCAAGTGTCCTTTAAGTATGTAAACATGTGACTTTAATGCTAGATTACAGGTGCATACACTTCCGATTTTACCCGTGTTGGCTTGTTAGAGCTGATGCAGAGTTTTTGACAAGCTGGTCACTGTGTGTGTGTGTGTGTGTGTGTGTGTGTGTGTGTGTGTGTGTGTGTGTGTGTGTGTGTGTGTGTGTGTGTGTGTGTGTGTGTGTGCGCATAGGAACACTGGCTGGGTTTTCTCCAATGTTCCACATGTATGCATGTACATCCATGTACATCGCACTGTAGCCAAACAGGAATTTTCAGAAGTAAACCTACTCATATATAAGATTAGGACACTGAATGCCCAACCTTGAGAACTGGGAATGGCGGGTTAAAGATCTTTGATGGTACTAACTCTTGCCACACATCCAGTGCCCAAACTCTCACCAACAAACTAACACACCTGTGGGTCACTAACAGACCAATACACAGAGACACACATTCAACCCATCTCAGCAACAGCTCATTTAGGTGCAAACATACCGAGCGTGGAGAACTCCTAGCTACAACTCACTCAGGCTCACATGCAGAAATATGTAAGCAAACAAACAAACACACTAAACTTTTATGTCACGAGTGTCACAATCATTTACATTCAGCTACAAAATACACTCTATGCAACAGGCATACAAAGGCAACCGTGCATCCCTGCAAAGTTTGATGACATGATGCACTACTAGACTAAACATTAGGGTTTGTGTCTCCATTTTACCCACCACTCTCCCTTCTCATAATCCCTTACAGTTTAGTGCCCTAGCCCCAGAGGAGGCTGGAACTAATTAGCCTATGCCAATTGAGGTCACTAACTGACTTCTATCTAACATCTCTTATAGGACACACTTAGCTTTTATTCTTCATATGCAGCCACTGATATGTTTGTTTAGGTATCTGTCTTTTTCTGTTTCAATTAATTACACTCAAAAGCAGTGCCCATGTGTATAGAATGCAGTTACAGACCTGCACCAGTCCCTTTTGAGCGTATTTAGTTGAACTCTTATCTAACTTCTCTTACAGGCCAGCTTAGCTTTGATATGTTTGTTTAGTTAGTGACCTCAATTGGCAAGGATTATTAGTTCCAGCCACCTCTGCTGTAGCCCTAGTGTCTTCCTGTTAGTGTGTGTTTTAGATATTTTGTGGTATCTTTACGATCTTTGTGGTTACTTCTACAGCATTATTGTGACAGTCTAGTATATAGATGGCTTTTTACGCAGTATATCAGTATATGCGTGTGTGCACCATCTATGTACTAATGACACTTGTACTGTCTACACTCTGGTTGCAAAGATGCTGAAATATGCTATCCGACTACTTACCCAACACTCATTAGCCCCTTCATGTACTATGAACATTAATGCACAATTCCACCTCATCTCCCAGTCACACAAGGGGTGTGATTTGAAATGTATGTAGTAGTGCATGGTCGAATGCACCCCAATTAAGGCTATTTTGTTTGCTGTTAGCCAATTGGCCTATCTTTAGTCAGCCTGTTGCCCACTTTTGTTGGCACTCTATATTCAGGGCAGAAGCAATTTAAGTGTGCCTTCCAGACAAGTGGGTATAGTGACCAATTAAGATTTTACAGTTTGATTAGGCCCTTTAAACACTGCTCACTGTTCCTCTACCCACACTAGGGTGCATACACTGAATTACGTTCAGATTTTGCTCATGTTGCCTTGTCAGAGCTGATGTTCTAGAATGTGGTCACTGTGTGTGTGTGTGTGTTGGTTGTGGGGGAAGGAAGAGATAGATGAAAGAGGGGGGAGAAAGGAGCGAGTACAGGGGTGGGACGGCTTTTTGTCCACTTCACCTGGGTGGCAGCCAGGTGTCTGCATATGCTTGGCCTAGAGGTCCAACAACAGCCCCACACCCGCCTGACCCACATGTAAACCACAAGCAGAAGGAAGTTTTAAGTTATTTTTTGAGCCGGTCATCAGGGAAGTACACAGCTCCATCACTGTGTGGCCGGTCCCTTTAACCTTCCGACCTGCATATCTGCCTAATCATTACAAAAGCGCAATTTTCACCCAGTGTGCGAAGTGCTCGGTTTCGCATATCTGGTCACAAATGTTCACAATGGTAAAAAGGCCAAATGAGTGTTGAGTTAACCCACAGGTCTTTTTATCCTACCCAGACCCCACTCCATCTTTCCCAATGCAGACACACTCTGATTGGAATGTGATAACTGAACCAAAATTTAATATGTGAAACATGTACTCTATATTCATATTGCAAGTTATATTTTATACCAAAAACCAATGAGACGATACCCATCCCCTATATATCATAATGCATGCATAAAACATGTATACACTGTACAATAAGCTATATTGAGAGAGAGGAGGGGTGAAAGAGGGAGAAGTCCACACCGTTGTGACATGTGGTGCAAGACCTGGCCTATTGTGGAAAGTGCACACCTCTTTACTATAATAAACACAGAACTAGAGCATTGTCAGTATTGTACTTGAAAATATGAGGCATTTTGTGTGAGCTATCAAGCAGAAGCAACATATAGTCCAGCTAGGATCACATCCCTGTTAAGCAACAATATGTGTGTGCAAACAATTGAGAAATATCCACCCACAGCAGGGCCAGAGCAGCTCCACAAAGGGTGGTAGGGCAATTGCAGTGCGGGAAAAAGGATGCGCATGCGCGCGCACGTGTTTGCCACACCCTGTACCCAAAGGTCATTGCGCAGCCGCGGCATACGAAGTGAAATCCAACGACTTCGGACTAGGCTATACAGCGTACCAGTACATTGGCGGGCTTAATTTGTGTGACAGTGAACGTAGCTAGCCTATTTCACTATCTCGGAGAAAAATCATAGCATACGTCATTTCCTGTATGAACCACCAAAAAGTGGTAGGGCAAATGCCCTACCTGCCCCACCCTCTCCGCCAGCCCTGCACAGACATGTGTGGTGGCATGAATCTATAGCTGTATATGCTCTGATGAGTCCTCCCACTTATAGTGCACTTTCCACAATAGGCCAGGTCTTGCACCACATGTTACAACAGTGCATGTGGCTATGGACTTCTCCCTCTTTCACCCCTCCTCTCTCTCTCAATAGAGCTTATGGTACAGTGTATACATGTTTTATGCGTGCATTATGGTATATAGGGATGGGTATGTCTCATCGGTTTTTGGTATAAAATATAACTTCTAATATGAATATACAGTGGTCAAACATACATGTTACAACAGTGCATGTGGCTATGGACTTCTCCCTCTGTGGGTTAACTCAACACTCATTTGGCCTCTTATTACCATTGTGAACATTTATGCACAATTCCACCTCTCCCCCCATCACAATGGGTGTATTCAAAGCCCACCTACTCATACAAGGGCACAATAATTAAGATTAGAGTTGTTGGAGAAGCGTTTCTTTGCTTGATGGTAGGGATCAGTGATGAAGCCACCCGGAGAATATGTTCTGACACTAAGTGTACTTCCTCATCAATCTCTGCAGTGGAGTTGTATGTTCTCCCCAATAGGGGTCTAATGAAGTCACCTAAGGCTGCAGCATAGGTGTCAGTGGACTCGATCCTCACAGCTGTAGGCCAGTCCAGTCTTGTAGAGGGTGGAGCACGAACAGTAGGGACTGTTGGCAGGAGAAGGGTTATAGAGAGGGGTAGATAGTCGGAAGAGTTGAGAGGATGGAAGTCAAGGGTGGAGCATTTAGAAACGAGAGGTGCATGAAGTGCATCAACAATGATGTCATCGGTGATTGTTTTAGTGTTTCAACTGGAGTATGTATGGGCTGGGCCAAGTAGCAAGGGAGCTCAGTGAAGAAAAGAAGAGGCATTATTTGACTTCACCTGAGCCCTCGGATTTTGGCAATAACTCTCTCATTTTTCACCCAATTTCAAAATAAAATGTACTATTGGATTCCTCGCGTTTTGCTGCGTCTAGTGATAGGTCTGACTAAATCTGAATCCTTACCACTCCAAAGATAGCTGTATGTCCAATAAGGAAAGTATGGAGATACCATTGACCGCGAGGAGTGTGGTGCGCGTGACCTCAACCATACGCGCCGTTTACGCACGAAGGCTTCTTACGTGGTCAAAGTGTTTGCTGGTGTGAAAATCAGCAAGAAAGAGGGGCTACCCGAACAACACAAGGATTCTCAGGTTAGTAATGCTAGCTAGGCTCCCATATTTACAATGAGATGTAGAGTAGCAGTCAAAACGGTACAAGTGAACTATGACATCATGGATCAACGCACTTCCAGCGTCATGGATCACCTTTAGCCATTTATCCCTAGTCTTCGGCCTAACCAAGCCCTAAAGTACTCGAAAAACGCACTTCTCCGCGTTCAGCACTGCCGCATGGTTTCCCTCCAGTTGCCTGCGCATACCACTACCCGCACATATGTAGGAAGTTGTTAAAATGACGCGCAGTTGCGTAGCACGTAAACCTCAGCAACTTCCGGGGCTCAGGTGAATGCAAATAGACAATAGGTCCATGAGAAACTTCCCATGATGATTTGGGCTGTCTAGACCTCTTGGCCCTCCGTTCAGACCAACGTGAGCGTTGAAGTCACCAGCAATGATCACAGGGCCTTGGTTGTACTTGTTGACAAGGTCCTCAATTGTGTGAAGACAATGACAAAAATCATCAGTGGGGCAATCAGTTGCTGGGAGGTACACCCCGATGATCAGCATGGGTGCTAGTGAGGATTCAACAATAATAGCACAGACTCTATCTGAATCAACTCCAGATAAGGGGAGGCTTTAATATGTTTCTTCCAAATAATGCCCACTCCACCACACCCTCTGGAAAGATTGCAGTCAGGTGACAACCTCCTGTCAGCGACAACATGGGCACAGGTGTTCGGGTAGGCTTCACAGAGTTTTGATAACTTATTCGCTCAGAACAACAATGTTGTGAAAATCAGCCAAGAACTCCACATAAGGAAGGCCTCTGGCCAGCTATGGATAAGAGGGGGTGGTAGTGAGTTGGTTTGCATCAGCCATTTGAGTGCTTATGTGTCTATATGGTCGAGGTAACACCTCGCTTCCCATTTTTCATGAGCATTCTCGGGACATTCTTGTGATTCAAAGTCCGCTAAAGTCAGAACATCATGTGATGGGATGCAGGGCAGTGTTCCTCCTTGTTACCAGGATGTCGCTTCTGTGAGTGAGAGCTTTGGTTCGAGCTTCTTCAAACAGGCAGATTCTCAGTTCCTTCAACTTTTGTAGGGGTAGAGCAAGGAGATATCTGAGAGCCTCGTCCTTTGAGGCTTGATGATTTGGTAATGCGGGACAAATTCTCCATGGAAGTGACGAATGAGGAGACGAAGACGGCTCACAAAGAAAGCACTACGTTTGAAGAAACATGCTATGGGAGAGATAAGAACCAAAAAAAGCAAGTGCTAGTCCCAAACCACATACATGCCATCACTTTAGGGATAGTGCAGGAAATTTTGGATTATGTGAGATGAATTATCTCATTTCTGTGGAAATATGCAGGACAATCTTTCATTTTTCAGCAAATGTGCAGGAAAATTCTTAAGTGTGCCAATAAGGTTGTATAGTAGTGCAAGAAGATTTCCTACACATGCAAGCAATTTGTATGTCCCAGAGGAAGAGTGCAGGAACATTTCCTACATGTGACCATAAATTGTGTATGTCCAAAGAAATATTTCCTACATGTGTCCATAAGTTCAGTATGTCCAAAGTAACATTTCCTACATGTGCCCATAAATTTTGTATGTCCATAGTAAGAGTGCAGGAACATTTCCTACATGTGCCCATATGTACATGTTCAGTGCAGCAATATTTCCTAAATTAAATATGTATGTCCATAGTAAGATTGCATGAATATTAACATTGCCTATGCATGAAAATAAGGTGACCGCAGAGCATGTACGTAGTAATAAATTAGTATGTCAAGAGCAAGTATGCAGGAACATGTTTTAGAAAGATTAAATATACGAGAAAGGTTGCTGTGTGTAAGTTATCTGAAATAATTATGGTCACATAACTCAAAGTCTGTATGGTGGTGTCACATAACTCAAAAATCAGCTGATCCATATGTATGTAGCAGTATATATGTCAGTACTACCCTTGGTTGCGTGCCCTACTTCTTGTATTCATTGCAATACGACGAGAAGCCCCCAGCGTCTTAACTTGTTCTCTTCCGTACACCTCCTGTTCCTTGCCTTCAGTAATCTCACTTCCATTATTTCCCACATCACCTTTTTCCTCCGCCACTTCTTGATGTTCGACATTATTGGGCTCCTGAATACTTTTCTCAGTGTTTGAGATATTTTCCCAGAGTGGCAGAGATTTTCCCACCTCATCCCCCACCTCATTCTCCACACCACCACTGTCCCCCTCCATGGTTTGCTTTTCAAGGAAACTGAGCTCTTTAAGAAGATCCTCTGTGTTTTCAATAAGACCCTCATTTGCACCAACATCCGTAGATATTTCTCTAGCAGGACTTGTACTATGTTCATCTTCTGGTGCATCAGCACTTTGAAGAATTTTGATGACTGCTGCTGCACTGTTTGTATCCTTTTGGACACAGATACAATCCACATCTTTGTGCTGACACACTTGTGCCACTTGTCCTACATACACAGAATATTATTAGTATTAGTTATATCACCTCTAGGAGTGATGTTGCTGGTTTATACACACGACCCCCCCAGGGCGTGTAGCGCCGGAGGGGGAGTGTGTATAAACCAGCAACATCACTCCTAGAGGGAGTGTGTATAAACCACAACATCACGACTAAAGAGGTGATATAATTGATTTATGGCCAGGTTTACATAGCTGAACAATTGGTAATTACCAATCAGATATAATCACCCTGATATAGGCACTCTTGACACTAGATATAGTCACTCTTCACACCTTGTAGTGTTATGGCAGATTTATAGTGGCACTATAAACATAGCAACCACCTAGCAACGGGCTATAATTATATTTAACCACTTACATGACAACAAAGGTTTTCTCTAACCTGTACTGCTGAATACATCTGCTACAGAGCATTCATTGGCCTTGATAATGTAACTAATCCACCCACTAGCATGGTTGGACACCATCGTGTCTTCCTCTTCTGGGTGAGTTACTATGGTGTTAATGGAGTGGCCACTCCCACGGCACAATGGGTGGGTGTGGTGACCCCACCATGCCACTACCAGCTCACTAGATACTCCCAGTGACACATCACCTGTGTATTTTATGCAAGCATAGTAGTAATAGTCATGAGGTAAAAATCAAGCATACCAACCAATATATATACGTAGTCATGAGGTTAAATCAAGCATACCAAGCAAAGTATTTATACGTATTAACCCACTGTACCTTCAGCCCCCATTACTGTGCAGACAGATACTACTCGGGTGTTAGATGCACCATTTGAAGTGCACATGACCTCTAGATCACTGGTGGTGTGGACAGCACATATGTTGTATAGTACTAGCATCCATGGTTCCTTGATTGTTAGAGCCATGGCCTGGAGTGATTTATCAACTTCTTTAGTGTTGACCTGTAAATGTAACATGCAACTGTATACTTGTGATTGTACGGCACTGATGTGTTTCTTACTGTTTCCATGTCCATAATTACAATGTTTGTTGAGTCAAAACAAATCTGCATCAAAGAATCTTCATTAGCTACCACTACCCTGACTTTTCCCAATGTGGTAGACATGGGTGGTGGTTGTGACTCCAGATTTAGCCTTGCAGCATGTGCCTTCTCACAGAAGATCTATAGATGCATATAATCCTAAGTTTCAACATCATGTGTCCGCAAGCGGAGCAAGCCTACCAAGTCATTCTAACAGGCTGATTTACTATTCTATATAGTATTCAATATATCGACCAGTGAAGCAATAGTACCCTGAGTTTACCTTGAAGTTTGTAGTTAGAGGTTTGCCCTTTTTCAACTTGAACTTTTTCAGAGCTTGGGTAAACTCAGGCAGAGTCTCTGTTGCTTCTTCCCATGTCTCTAACTCAACACCCTTCAAGAAAGCTTCTTTGGTGCATTGGAAACTTTTTAGGTTTCGACTAGTCTCCTCAACTTCACCAAAAGTGAGTGAACCATCCAACAATCCATCCAACAGTCGTATTTTCTCATCATCCTATTACAGTGATGTATTATGTGAATGCAGTGCATTTTTGACAAGCAGAGCTAGCCCACTTGTCGGTACACACATAAAATTAGAAGTCAGTCACAATGGTATGGGTGTCAAAGTTGGATACATAGAAAATTGCCCGTTGGAATGACTAGGTGGGCTTGCTCTGCTTGCCAATGAATGTGCAGGAAAAGTTCTTACACTTCCCTTTGTTATAAATTCATTATATGGGCTGAAGTAACAGATGATGAAAACCGTCATTATAAAGGCCTTAAAAATACAAGGTGAATGCAGTGTAAAGTGGAGCGAGCCCACCTTGGTGACAATGGGCCAAATGTCAGTGCATGTAAAACATATAACATTACGGTATGAACAGTGCCATCACAAACATATAGAAAAATCGGCCAGTTGACACAACTAGGTGTGCTTGCTCCTCTTGCCGAATAAATATGTGTACATTAGAAGGTACACAAAGCATCAATTGTATATATGTATTTTTGTGTACCTTCAATCCCTGAAAAACCTTGAATTGGGGTAGTTTGGGGGCTAGTCTCCCTTCAATGGCCTTTTGCAGTGTTAACCCAACCATTTGGTGCACCTTTTGGCCCTTCAGTCGACCTTCTTCATACTGTGTAAATACCTCTTGCATTTTATGATACACAGGTGAAGACTGAAGTGCCATCTGAATACCCTGCTCAACAATGGCCTGACTCTAGAGTGATTAGAGAGTTAGCCACAACCCACCCTAAACACCTAGTTAGTTACACACACAGTTACCCACAACCCACCCACCAACCCTATTAGCAATTATGTTTGTACATAACTTACAATTTGTGAATTCACAATGAGGGTGAGGCATTCCTGCTTGTAATCCCTGTATGATTGGCTGTTGTAACGGGGAACTTCAATGTGTGCACTCTCATTGTCCACTATGCCATCACCAAAGCATGAGAACAACAGTCGCCTACAGCACGCAGCTACTTCAGGGAAACTGGTCACCCGTTGAATAGAATTACATTCATTGTGCTGCCTTGCTAGCAGCAGCAGAGCAGCTCTTGACAAGGCCTGCCCATACACCATGCACCTACGTGTGTGAATCATCCTCTTTCCCAATGTATTTACTTTCTTTATTGCAGTAAACCGCTGAATTCCACCAATAACCTGAGACATTAGACATTTCACAATCATGTACTTTTAAAGAAGGAAGTGTATGACCAATCACTTCACCTCCCTATGCATGTAGATTGTACTTAGTACCTGATAAGTGTAACTGTCCTTCTTCCGTTCCTGAAAATCAGTAGCATTGACAGATGCTACAACGAGAAGGGGGGCGGTTAAATCTTCATGGTCATCATCTTCTTTACTGAGCATGTCAGCAAGGTAATCAATGTACCACTCCTTGACCTCACGAACTTGATAATCAGGAGAAGGGCTTTGCAGTACAGAGATTGGCAATGTAAATATACCTGCATTAGAAAATTAGATTATGTTAGCTTCATGTTAAATTGTCCACATTTTTTACCAATGGTCTGCTGTGACATCTCAGCTTGAAGGATGTGAGTGAGGTCTAGATTTACTGTCTTCCTTTTCTTTGTTGGCCTTTGCTCTGCACTGGGTTCTTCTGAAATAAGAATTACATCAACAAATTGATATGTCACCACATATGGACCATTTACCTCGGGATCTCTTCTTTGCTCTTGAGGAGGTCGGTTCAACATTGTCGTAGGAGACACTTGTAGTGATGCATCCTGAGGTGGCATTTATGAGCTCTTCAATGAACCTTTTGGGGTCATTCACAAAGCCACCGAGATTACGCGAAAAACTATTCGCTTTGGCATCAAAGCAGTCCAACTTGCAGTTAAAGTAATATCTTTGACTGCCATCACTAGAAACCCCCTTCAGCTGTTGAAACAAGTATATATGTGAAGACATATTGTGTTTATCCATCCAACATCTTACAGTGACTGTCTTGTGTTCTTCGCTTAGAACACACGCCGACAGAACCCTTCCTGCTGCAGTTCCATCGGACAGTAACCTAAGGCGTATGCCGTTCTTCCACACCAGAACATCACGATCGGCGGGGTTGTACGTTAAAAACCATGGCTTGTTGGATGGGGTCTGTGCACGGTGGAATGCGGCGGATCCTGCAGATCCCACGGAGACGCTCTTACTCGTGCTCATCCTATACGCTAGACTAGACAGTCACCCGCAAAAAGCGCGCGTTAGATGCCATGCGCATGCGCAAAAGGTTTACGCATGCGCAACTTTTGAATTTTGATTGAAAAAGATGGACGACAAGTCATCCCGAAGTCTAGCTGTTTGTAGTACAGCTGCGGCAGAAACATCCATTAACGAATCACCAGCTGTTGTACTGTCAAGTTCTGCTTCCTTGGATTCCTGGCAGTCTTCTCTATCGAGTGCCGGTGGAGATGTAGGCCTATCAGATGTTGAAACTCCGACCTACAGTGGAATCGACGTTTCAGGGTGCAAAAAGAGAGCTCCGAAGAGATCAAGAGGTATGTCAACCTGTATGGAGTCAGGTTATGTTGACTTTTAACTAATATTGATAGTGAATTTTTTGGGCGCTCCAAGTTCGTAGATGTGTATTCACGTGACCAGCACGCGCACACTGTATGCTGTACTTCACTTGATCCACATAATTTCTTTATTTTGAAGGTATCCCCGAGTTTCCTGTGGAAACAGTGATAACTAAACACTGCTGCAGTCGTAAAATGCTTACATGTTTGAAGCGGTTGTCACAAGCAGACATTGAAAACACGCGATGGAAGTTCTACTCTTATGCATCAGAAACAGAACAGACACAGCACATTATTGACTATATGATGCAGCACAGCCGTGGAGATAAGAAAGTGACATACACCATAGCTGGGCAGGCAGTATGTGAGACTGCCTATAGACTGGCTTATGGCATCCGAAAAACCCGTTTTTTTTCCATGAAAGCAAAATTTAATGATGGCGTCGTCTTAGTGGAGCATGGGTTGTATAAGAAGAGCTGCTTTACAGATTCAACAATTAGGGCTGTTAGCTGGCTTCGTACGTTCATTGCCAAAGTTGGAGACCAGCTACCAACTAAAAATGAAGTTCATCTACCCTCTTGCCTGACAAAATCAGATGTCTATTCACTAGCTTGTGATGATTTGTCCCAGGGAGGACTTGAACCATGCAAGCTGTCAACATTCTATGAGATTTGGAGGTCTAACTTTACCAATGTGAAAATACCAAAGGTATATATGTACAAAAACTAGGGCCACTATAATTTTTTTCTTGACCCAGGCGTGGGGTGGACTGTAAAGTAGGTGTTTCAATCTAGATTTCACACCAGATTGCATCACCTGAAACATCATATATATGTCACTGGTTTACATTACACCCTCCCACTGGGCAATTATCCTTTGCAGGAGAGTAGGTTCTCCAAGTGTGATGTGTGTTCTGCTATAAAAGAGGGCAGAGAGAGAACTCTTAATCAAACTGTGAGAATGTGGCTTGGTGAAATTCTTGAAAAACACATAAAACTTGAGAAGTTCGTACATTCATATTGTATGTGTGCCTATGTTAATTTGTGTACATATAACCGGGATGAACGAGAGAAGTATGCCAAGCACAGGCAGAAATCTATCAAGAATCCTGGGAAGTACATGAGCTTAATCATAGATGGTATGGACCAGGCCAAAACAGACATCCCACACATAATCTCAAATCCTAAAGCAATGGCTGGATCTGTCACTTTGGAGACCCACATTACTGGAGTGCGGATCCATGGATGGGGGACCACTATGTTCATTGACTGTGGTGAATTTCACCATGACAGCAATTTAACCATAGAAATTTTGTTGCGGGTCTTTGACAAGTTCAAGGTATATACACAGTTCAAAATAAAGTGTGAAAGAACAGTTATACATTTGTATCTACAGGAGAAGTTGCCACCTGTTCTCTATGTCCAGATGGACAATACCTGCAGAGATAATAAGAATAAATTTGTTCTCACCTTTGTTGCTCTCCTTGTTGAAGCAGGAATTTTCAGGAAGGTTAGTGTGTAACTAGGAAACAAGGAAAAGGATCAACATGAAATATTATTACATCACCTATTCACTGCATGTGCAGGTAAAGATGGGATTTTTACCAGTTGGACACACACATGAGGACATTGACCAACTCTTTTCTTGTGTGTCACGGTACTTGCAGCGTCACTCTGTCCTAACTATTCCAGGTTATGATTACTATGGATACTCTATACTAACATGTGTACAATTTTCTTGATCTCTCAGATCTGACTGAAGCCATCCGACAATCTTTCTCACCTGAACCTGATGTTGTAGTCCTTGACTCCGTGGTTGATGCAAAAGAATGGATGGAAGAGGTAGTACCAGCACTACACGACCATCTGAAAGCACATCAGTTCAAATTTGAACGAAACAAAGTTGGAGAGTGCCGTATGTTTTACAAGGAGTGGAGTACAGACACGTTCTGGCTACCTGAAACTGGTCTGGCCCTATTACTATCCACTACAGGTATGCATACATGTGCTGTATCATGTCAAAATATGTTCTTAATATTCCTGATTCAGAAAATGTATTTCCTGAGAAAAACCCGAAGGTATTTGGTCCATCCTTTGATCAAGACGTCGTCAACAAGGTTGAAACCACTATAAAAAAGTTAGGTGCATACCTTGATAGAGCTGGGGCTGCATCATGGTGGCAAGTATGGTTAAGAACAGCGCAGAACAACATAGCTCCATCACAACCTAAGGAAATAGAAGGTGATACAGCTACAATACACATACATGTAACTAAGAATTAATATACATGGTATCTAACAGGAACATGGATTTTGAAGAATCTCAACATTGCTTTTCCAAAAGAAACCCTCTCCTCTCAACATGAAAGCCCCGTGCGATCCAAGGAGAGCGATGCATCTGGCTTACTTTTGGAGTCTCCTCACAAATCCTTTGTTGGAGAGAAGGAGTTTCCATGCAATATTCCAGGAGTTGGAGATGTGAGTACAGCATGGATTGGCCACCATGGAGTAAAAGAAATACAGAGCAAAATAAAAGAGAGCAAAACACAGAGTAAAGAGAGAGAGATGTCTATTCAATTGAGAGTTTTAGCGGAGGAGTGTTTAAAAGCCTTTGAAGTTTCAGGGCTAACTGGAAACAATCACCAGCAAGTGAAGAAGGCCATGGACTTATGCTCATCATATGCCCCAAGAGCTACAAAGAAGGCCACAAAGACATCCTCATCCATCGCATCCCTATGGAAACGGTCTGTTGAAACAGATATCTCTCTGAATGAAACACCACAGTCATTAGCTACTTCAATTCTTGGTGAAAGTCTTGTGGCTGCTGTAACAGAAGAGAACCGAACACCACCTGATGTAAGTCTGACAGTTATTATGTTTTCTGAACCCGTAAAATCTCTCTCTCTCTCTCTCTCTCTCTCTCTCTCTCTCTCTCTCTCTCTCTCTCTCTCCTCTCTCCCTCCTCTTTCTCTCTCTCTCTCCCTCCTCTTTCTCTCTTTCTCTCTCTCTCCCTCCATGTATATAGGCTTGAATATGCAAATACTGTATGCAATGTGTAGGAATAGTTCCTATGCCTTTATAGCTAGACACATTTTCTCTATATATAGGATCTCCAGCTCTGCATGGTGTATCAGAAAGTGTAGGAATACTTCCTACACTACTTAACACTAAAACTCGCTTACTTAGTGCAGGAATATATACTTCCTGCATATATTTCTTCATTTGTAGTCAAACAAAATCTGCATCAAAGTAACTAACTCTATCTTTTTATGTGATCTCTTTCTACATGCAATGTGTCATCTCCTTTTTTGTAGCATTCCTATGTGGGTCTTCTTTCTAGAGTATTCAATGTAGCTTTTTTTATATGGGGTCTCTTCCTACATTTAGAGTGTAGGAATGATTCTTACAGTGTATGTAGAAATGTGACATGTGCTTTTCTCTATGTTATCTTCTAATAAGCTTTTTAGAGCAGCTTCTCTGTATGTTACATTGCAGGAATATTTCTTACACTTACCTACACCAGCATGGTTATGCACAATGACATTGTATGCTACCTTTCTTCAGCTCTACATAGGAACATCTAGATCTACAGTCATCCAAAACAGAGATGTCATAAAGGAGTTGAAGAAGGGAATGCTGATTGCAGTTGTACATGACAACTTCCCACGTGTTGCACAAGTAGAAATAGTTCCAGTATGTTCCAAATTGCCAGTGACAGTGCAATGGCTTGAGCAGGAGCGGAACCCTCAGAAGCCCAGATGGCTACGATACTTCAGACAATCCAGAAAGAGACAACCTCTAGGGACGGTTCCATATAATGACATAGTGTTATATGACTTTGAACTGACAAATAAAGGAGCGCTGAAAAAGAAGTCCAGGGACTACCTTCAGAAATATATAAAAGATGTTTTATAATTACATTACAGCATCATGTTAGTATACATATGCATAATGCAGGAATATCTGAAAATTATTCTCATTTTTCCTGCACAATGCAGGAAATTTGGTCAGAACCACATATATTTCCTACAAAAACTTGAAAAAAAGAGTTCTTATCTCTCCCATAGCATGTTAAGACGGTACAGGCAGAGAATGAGAGGACAATCGAAGATAAGAGAGTGAGAGGTAGGCAAGTCTATAACGGTACAGAAGACATAGCCTAAAATAGAGAGCAGCACCAAGTATACGCTGCTATTTTTCAGTCATCCAGCTGTTCTACTGCCATTACGTGACCAGGGCATATGCGCGCAATAATTGCGCATGCCCGCGAATGTAGTTGGAGGTTTTGAGGATCTAGTCTATATTTACATAACCTCTCCTTCACACCCACCTGAAATATTTTGATGCTGTACTCTAGCATGTTTTGGCAGCCTGATATTACTGTCTGAATTGCTGTCTAGGATGACGACTTCTTTAAAATTTTCTGTTTAATCTTGTCTCTTCGGAGAAGCTAGTGCACAGTATGCTGAATTAGATCAGATGTGGATGTCATGGTACTGGTTGTATCATCTGTGACCATATCAGACATATCTGGGGGACTATCATATTAATTTGGAACATCTGGTTGAACACTAACACCATTGAGCACAGACTTGTAATGACATTAGTGTTGGCTTAATTGTACACATGTGACAGCACTTTTGGTAGGTCTTTGAGATGCCACACACGATTATTTATTGCAATGCACAAGAGGGAGATGACCAAATACTGTTACTGTCTTAAAGGAACACAGAGCGCACTGGATACTTTGGCTGGAGTGCAAATTTTGTTTCTAGTGCTGAAGCGCATACACCAGCTGGAATGCAGATTACTGAAGTCAAATATCTTCCGATTGCACTGACGGGAATGAGTATGGATGTAATATCTCGACTCTGGTTGATGCTTCGTGCTCGGTGGCCACACTCAGTATAGTGGAAATGAGTGCTCTACTCAAGAACAAAGGACTTCCTGTTACCGTAGCCGACACGGTTGAAGGTGAAGTAACAATCCCTGATGCATAGTGTGTGTGTGTACATGTAGCATAAGGGATTGTGCAACCTGCTGAAGTGCTCAGTTGTAACTATAACTGACTTAGCCCAGATACGACACAAACCAGTGACGGATAACATCAAAGAAACCGGAGTGGTCTACTATTGTCAAAATGTTAAGATGGCATATGTTATGCAGTTCACCCTGTTGCTTCCAGCTGCTTCTCATGCCTTCATCACTGCTTTTGTGTACATATCATATGTCTTGCATATACGTGTTTACCAAAAATTGGGAAATTTGAAGTGTAATATAGGAATTGCAAGATTGGGACACAGACATGCTATGTACATCAACATACCTTTTAGTACATTGATGTATATAGCATGTCTGTGTCCCAATCTTGTCTCTGTTCAGCAATTCCTATATTACACTTCAAATTTCCTAAATTTTTTATTTACTTGTCTATTGTAAGCAATAATTCTCCCTAGCATGTGCTCTCCATATCCATAAACATCTGACCAAGTATTGAGGTACTGTATAAATGCGTGATTAGTACTGAGGGCGTGGTTTGGTTGCAAGCAGCAGCTGCGTAGACTTTGCTCTATAGCTAGCGACGTACTATCAGTCACCAGCGCTTTGGGTATATAATATCACTGTAGAATAGCGCATATGGTATATATGATACAAGCTTACTGAGGTACATACGTAGAGGCACTGTACGCGCGTGTATTTTTCTGACGGTGAGAGTAGCACAAGAATCGTCAACACATCTCTGTTTTGCTTATGTAGTACTAAGTGCTAGTTGCTATGCAGTTCACTCCGTGCCTAGTTGTTACACGCTGGTTGCTAAGCATGCGTGGCTGGTGTAAATGACGTCATTAATGTGTCTTTTCTCATTACGTAATCGATTTATTGTATGACGCAAGCTAACTATATATGTAAAACATATGTACTATGCACGTACAATGTCATTTAAAATGAAATTACGTAATCGCTATATACATGTACATGTATTGCATTGTGAGGAGTGTTAACATCATTATTACAAGAATCACAAGGTTAATAACATATGCTATTGTCGTGTTGCTATTAGCGATGATATCTCTACACATGCTAACTTTCAGGTTGATGGTTACCATGGTTGCTGGGTTTTGCTCATTAGTTATCATAGTACCATAGCAATCCCTATATACACAGTACTACCGTACTGTGTGATATTACTGACCAGTGTCCCTCCTCCATGAGTGTGCATTGTAGAGCTGTAGAAAGAGTGACAGTTCGTGAGAATCAGATAAACCACATCCATGGTATAAATTTATCTGGGTTAAGAATGACATCATCTTATCATAGAGGCCAAGTAGTCAACAGGAATTTTCATTCATTAAAGCACCTATTTTTTTCCAACGTTCCATCATCAAAGACCCAGGTTGGCTCATTCTCAGATTCACCACACTTCACACGGATATCTTGAACCATTGAGTAGATATGCCAAAGAAGGGTTGATTTGCCACTTCCTGTTGGCATGGAAATTGCACTTCCAACTCACGCAAGTACCTGTTTTAGTATCTTTACATGTACACCCAGATGCCTGATTCTTTATAGAGCAAGGAAATATGCTTACCTCACTCAGGATACAGTGACCAGTTGATGTCCATTTTCTAACAGTTCTCCAGCCTATGCCATGTTTCCTTCATTTTGCTCCATGTCTCAGGACTTGTAGTGGCCATTCCTGTTGGCTCCTTTTTAAGCTTCCACTCTGTATCAAACTCTCGAAACTGCAAGTGTTTAGTAAGAGCACAAAATTGGGAGCAGCTGTTAATTTTGGTACTCCATCTTATTGAGAGATAGCATGTTACAATTTTTTTCCCACCAAGTGCATGATGTTGCAAGAAGCTAGTGAAATCACCAGTGATATATTAGTGCTAAAAAGACTCACTTTTGCAGCATTCACTCTTCACAGAGACACTCCAAAGTATCGGGAATTTTAGTAGTGTTTAATTCATCAGGAAGTGCTATTTCATCAAGTGATAAGGTGAAAGTTCTGTTAGAGAATGTGACAGCCACCTTAATACAACATGAAGGTTTTAATGGAAAGTCACTTGGTCTTCTATCAGCCAATAGTGAATGCAAGTTATGGTGGAGGAAACTTCTTCTCTTCTATGGGCAGACAGACCAATTTTTCCAGTTGTTTACACTAATGACTTCGGAACTGTAAATGGGACACACTTCCGTAAATACTATCGTCCACTCACGCAGCACTAACAAATGGCAATGTAAGCTGTATATGATGATGCGTATTCAAAGCTGCCGACTGTGTTCCAGACAAAGTTGCTGTACAAGTTGACAGCTGAGATGTTGTTGGGACATATCTCAGAGTGCTGATATCTACAACTACGTTCATGGGGAAAGCAGTTTGGGCATGCTATACTAGATGGCTGCAATCAGAGAAAGATGACATTCAGAGGTATGCTATATAACAGTAAAATCACACAAGGGTATGTTTGTTAATTTATTCCTGTAGTCTGGACCTACTAAGTGTAATATCCAACAATACTCAAGAGGCTACCATAGCACTACACAGCTGTGCCTAACCCCAAACTAGATATATAATCTTAGAAGAGAGCAACCAGCGTAGAGACAGGTACACAACACAGACTTAATAGACCTAGTTCAATTGATCAAGTACAGTAAGCATGCATGCGCACCTGCTCAGGATTCAGTCAGTTCCACTCCATGGCCAGGATGGCAGAGAGACAGTTGAGCAAGAGGACTCAACACCGCTTACACCAGAAAGTTGTTCAGCGCATGGCTCTAGAATCATACAAGAAGCCCCGTATGGAGCAGTTTTCTCAGCGGGTAGATCTAGAGCCGTCTCCTTGCACAACTACAAATATTCAGACTGTGGAAGATCCATCAGTCCAGCAAGATATTAACAGGGCAGAGCACCTCACTTCCACCCCTTCCTGTGGATACAGGGTATGATGAAGATTCGCAGATATCCCAAGATGACATGGAGCAGTTAAGCGAGGTGAAGTTGGTGGTGAAGACAGCGATGATGTGAAGAGCTTTGAAGAATGCCAGTGATGGTGGACTGAGTGATAGCCTGTGATATGAGTGGGGATAGCAGTGTGGGGGATAGCAGGGATGGGGAGTTAATGCAGCAGCCAGCTAAATGTAGCAGTAGCCTTGATGGTGTTGGGAACCCGTTGTATTGAGATTCATGCATCACTGACAACACTCTGTTTTTATCACTGGCACAGAGACATAATTATACTTAAGCCAGTCAAAAATGACATATTGAAGTTGTTCTCAATTTTATTACCATCACCTGCTGGAGTACCACCATTGGCCTATGTGTTCAAGAGCAATTTTGAAAAAGACACAGTTGTAAAGCAATTTCGTGGGTCCTGCATCAGGCTACTTGAACGTGCCACTTCATGCACGCAGCAAAGGTGTATCGAAGCCCAACTTCCTCGAGCAGTTTTTGTGCAAATCCCTCTGAGTATGCAACGGTTTGAAGGTATGTGTATGCATACTATGGCATGATGTTTGAATTGTACATAACAGAACACCTATGTGCATATTCGTGTGTATGGGTGTATTACATGATGTTGTGTGCTCATACTGATTTTTCTTCACTATATATGAATGAAGGGCTTACAACCCCTATAGGAGACGCATGCTTCTCAATTGTACTGTTCATGAACTTTAATCCTTCTTGGACATGTCCAGTGGTTTAACTCCTGACAAAGGTAGCAAAACATTGACTGAAGCCCAGGTGGTGATTAATATTGCTTTAGTCGCTCGTATAGAGGCTTTTGAGGCTGAGTGTCATAGTCTACATTCCAAAATCTCAATAACAAAACTATCTCACTTTAGGCTTGATTCTCTTGTCTTCTTTTACACAGGCTTCCAAACATATGATTTATTATTGACATTCTATGAGTTTCTTGGGCCCTCAGTAACCAAACTAACATACTGCGGAAGTAAAAAAGAGGAGAAAGATGAAACTTGCCCCCCTTGAATCAGCTTTTTTACGACATTAAGCTAAATCTTAGAGAAAAACACTTAGCCTACAGATTTGATCAGTGGTATAAAAATATTCTATTACATGGGTCTGCTTTTTGTACTCTTATCTTAATGAGGTTGAATGGATCCTGTGGTGGAACAAGTTAAGGGTACTATACCTTATGGATTTAACCCAACACCTACCGTAATGATAGATGCCAGTGAGGTGTTCGTTGAGACCCCAACCGATTTACAGTTACTGTTATCAATGTGGTCCAATTATGAACATTACAATACAATGAAATTCTTGGTAGGATGTACACCGAATGGTGCGGTCAGATTTGTGTCACAATTGTATGCAGGATCAATTTCAGATGTGCAATTGACATCTGTATCAGGACTACTTGAAAAGCTTAGAGGCAAGCCTCACATTTAGGTTATGGCTGACCTGAGGGTTCACAGTTAGAGAACAACTAAAGGCCATAGGAGTGGATTTGAATATAACACGGAAGGTAGAGGGAAGCTACATGTACCTGCTTGAAGGACGAAAGATTGCTTCCTTGCATATTTACAATGAAAGATTGGCAGATTAAAAAATTACAGCATTCTTATTAAGGACACACACTTTCTTATTAAGGGAACAACACTTATATATACATATATATATACTTCGCCTTAGCAAGTATTGCAAACCATATTGTTTGTGTATGTGCATGGCTGGTGAACTTTCAAACTTATTCTTATCCCCCCCAAATTTGTGGAGGAGGTTGATGATGTCGAACAATACTTCAATCCAGGTTTCGACTTTTGTAAAAGCCCTGATAATATGGTTTGTGTCACACTGTATTTAACTTGAATATGCTAAGTGTGCAAAAGATGCAGCTGTTTTCAGTGTTTATGCTGCCACAAGCTGGTGCAAAAAAAAAAGCATATACCTATCTTTATATTATGACTTTTGTGAGAGAGTAACTGTTTTCCAGCATCATCTATGTATCTAGCATTTTGTTATTTATCTTACTTAAGTGTTTAGTCAATTATATATGCGTAATTCAATACTGGACTGTTATTTCTAGTATGGCTATAGTTCACTCCAAATCGTATACTCATAATGACAATTTGACCTCTGTAAATAATTTTGTTCACACTAATAATCTTAAAAGGACAAATGATTATGGTTATTGCAACTTGCATTAACACTTTCAATGGTATTTTATATAGGCATTTCAACATATTATCTCCAAGCAAGTAACAGAATTTATTTGTTCAAATTAACCATTTTGTACAGCGTAAAAACAATACTATCACATTTTTCAGGCTATATTAACGACATAAATATGCTGTTGATTCTACATTTTTTCCTGTGATGTCAGTTTCAGTAAAATTAACCACAAAACAATTGTCAAATTTACCTATTGGTTTTTGCAGTGTGCAGTCTACTGCTATATGTGCTCTGTTTGCAGAAAGTTGCAAGCACACACAAAAAGTGCCTTGCAACTTTCTCTCGAGTGACACCACGTGGAGGTCAAAGACATGTCACTCTTAGGAAGATTCACACCACAAACCTATACATGTACATGTTTTGCCTAACTTGTTAAAGCAGTGTGAATCAACCGTAAGGAGGGATGTCACAGGTTCATACATAATGTTGGAATGGTACACATACTGCACGTAATTAACTGTAGTTTTGGACACCTGTGCAGAAAAATGTGCAGTGACATTCACTTTAAACTGTGACATCCACCCTTCAATGTACTATCCAATACCGTTTTATACTGTATGAGACTTTGTGTATGGTACGACATTGGATAGTACTGTACATGTACCACAACAAATACACGTATATGCTTACACTAAAAGAACCTGAGCGTGGAGCGACGACTCCTAGCTACAACTCACTCAGGCTCACACATAAACAATTCACTCAAGTCCGAACATACATGTACCTCAGTGTGGAGTGATCCCGTGGAAACAACTCACTCAGACACACACACACACCCAGCATGAGGCAACTCCATTAAGACTGTACAGTGATACTGGGCTGGGAGAGTAACTGCACACACCTCTTACACTCCCAGTGGACCTCTGAGTCCTCATCAAAGACCTCACTGGGAATGTCCATGCAGTGGCCGTGGTACCAGATGTGGCATGAGTCACACTCAACAAACTTTTCACCCTCTCCCTCTGGCATGTAACAGGAACAGTGGAGCTCCACTGTTCTCTGGACAGTCACTCGGTCACCCAGTATAGGGAAACGAGACACCTGGCAATTCTCAAGACATGTGGCTAGATGTTGTCTGATCTTACTGTGATCAAACCTAACACTGCAAGGGTCCATACACCTACATATGTCCAATGCATAGGCAATGGCCACAACCCCACAGTCAGAACGATTGGACTGTTTTTCAATGTCCATCATTACAATATGCAGGTCAGAGCTCGGGACATAGACCATGCTCGCTATATACTCAGTTTCTTTTGACAGTTTTTCGTACACCACTCTGACAACCAACTGTGCACACAACACACCTGTGGTTGTTTCTGACAAGGATAATCTGTACAAATTCCCCAGACCGAAAAGTAAACACCTGTGTGTGTGGGGGGGGGGGGGGGGGGCAGGCCCGCCATGTTTGGGGAACTGAAGCAAGATCATCAGCACAGATGATCTTGTCAGTAAGCCATCCTCTCTGAGACAAAACAATTTTCTGATCACAACAGTTCAGAGTGTAGGCACCATTACTTATCCACAGTTCTGGTGTCTCCTTTTCTTCCTCAGATGCCAAGATAGCACACTGCTCTCAGAGGTCTTAGGAACACTGCAATTACAGAGTCGTGTCATTTGTTGCACTACGGAGGGTAATTTTAGGAGCTTTTTGCCACTCACGAGGAATAAGCTCAGTACAGGAAAATAAGGTGTTGAAAATACCCTTGGCGCAGTACAGCTGATAGCGGCCAGCAAACTCCCCCACAATGCGACACAAGATGTGAAAACTGTGTATCCTTCTGATGTGAATACACACATAATCCCCAAAGTTCATCTCAGGCTTAATCCCCTGGACATTTTAATTTTCTGGTAGCAGCCTGTGCTTCAGGCTCATTAGGGGCAGCAAACAGAATACGGCCGGACATACGGTTCCTAGAGCTCAATAGACAGTCTCTCTTATGGGCCCTCCCTTCAGCTCCATATGTACATGTATTAATTACGGAGTTTGATGAGTCACTATCTGAGATATCTTCACCAGACTCTAATGAGTCCCTGTCTGACGTGGCTTCATCAGACTCAGAATGAGCTATCAGACCACTGTCCTTCTCTTTTCTCTGGTTCACCCCATCACTAGAGTCACACACCTTTTCTTCAACATTTCTACCAAAGTACGTATCATGGCCGTGTTTCTTTGACCACTTTCTGCACCCTTCCTTAACATGCTGCTTTTTCAGTTCTGTGTGTGTGTGTGTGTGTGTGTGTAGGCTAGTAGTAAATTCGAAATACCATCCCATTGGAGGCCTAATATAATGGCCTGCATCAATGCTGAGAGTGATGAGGAAAGACGCCGTTTTCTAACCAATGATGTAAAGAATGCTCTAGTGCGTGACTTAGTTACCACCATGTATGCATTTAACCCTGAACCCAAGTCGAAGTTCTGCAAGCAGGCAGTGGTAAAATATCGAGATGTTGGACCATCGGGACATGTAAGTGAAGCATAACCAAAGTTTGTTTTGTTGCACTATTTTGTGTGGATGAGGTTCAGGGAACAAGTCACTTAGTTTGTCGGGCAGATTCTGCAGGACAAGAAGATTCTGGGCCTGATTTAGTGATGTCCACTCATACATCCCTGTGACAGTAGTTCCATTCTCATTTTGCACCTGCATGCTCAGCTGCTGAGTTTGATCTAGCTGGTCTGCTAGATGTATAAGGTTACACAGCAGGACATCTGCCACTCGGAGCAGGAGGTGGAGTTCATCCAGAACATATTGGGATGGCTCTATCTCCAGGAGAGGGGGGTATTTGCTTCCTAGATGTTTGTTGGGCCTAGAGTGGGTGCAATTTGCATGGAGTGATGCCAGTGTGCGCGCCTTCCCTGCTGGAGGTGAAGTGGTGTATGTTTCTTCCGTCGCACTCATATCCCACCAGATACAGGCATAGTGGGAGTGGGCTTTGTTTAGGCCAGTCATGATTGCCATAAACTGCCAATTAATGTTAGAATATAAACAAGCTAGAGATTACATTATTCAAAACAAACCTTATAGTCCGAGCCAAACCCAATGTTGAGCCTGTACTCCCTGCCCTCCACATATACACAGGGGTCTGCAATTAGGTCCTGCAGTTCCTTCCACACAGGCGCAAAATATGCCTTCAGAAAATTGTATTCCTCTGGCCCCCTCACTGTGGTTGCCTAAAGGTGTGGATATGTATACATATACATGTATATAACTCGAACTGGGATTATACAATGTATATATGCCTCTACCTGCAGCATTCTCTGCAAGTCCAGGGAAAGAAAAGGTCAGGAAGACCATCATTGATGATGATGCAATGTTGGCACCATCACCAGAGAGCTTAACAGTGACATGTGTGGGCTATGGTTCTTCTATCTCTTCCCGCAATAAACAATGTGTATGTACAAGTACATAGATAAACATACTTGCATACTTACAAGACTGCTAAGCGTCTTGGTTATCATCTTCCTCACAGCCATATGCTTCCCCACATATGGTTCTGGAAGACTGAATATCTTAATATCACTGTTAAGTGATTGTCTGCACTCTTGTGGTGGACCCGTGGAATATCAGGGAATATCAGGGTAAACCTGTATTCGTATAAACATTTATTAAAATTATGTGCACTATTGCAGACCGTAAGAGTAAATACTTGAGCAAGCTCATGGTAGAATTCGTCCGACACAGCAAAGCGGTCCAGCAAGTACAATGTATGAGCTGTTGCAACTTCGGCTGAGGGTGACTGTGTGGAGGAAATTGGAGCTGGACTGTTAGTGATAGGGATGGTGACTATATCCCCATCACTAAATGTTGCTGTCAGTGTTGTTGGGACCAATCCATATGATGACATAGAAGGCTGTAATGTCCCAGATATGTATGTCTTTATCTGCGACACCTTTCGCCTCTTTTGTCTATCACTAACTTGCAAATGTACATGTGTAATGCACCATTATATACATGTAGCTACAGGTATGTGTATTATGTAATGTAGTAACCTCATGAAATGCCTTTCCTCTATTTTCTTGGACTTGTGAAGCTTCAGTTCCTGCTTCTCTCTCCCTTCCGCCTCCAGGAAGAATTGCAATGCCTCCTTCTCCAAGGCAGCCAGCTCAGTTGCCTCAGCTTGGGCCACCTAATATCACATGTATATAGTCATTTTTATACCACCATTTATTAGTCATACACCTTACCTCAGTTTGCTGTAGTTCATTCTGCACAGCACCAACATCGACTATATCATCAGGTTGCAGGACAATTCTTGTTTCACCGCCCTTAATCTTCTTCCTCTCTGCTCCCCCCTTGGCCTTACTGAACTTTCCACACAACTTTCCGACAGCCTTCCCAAGGGATCCTTGTAGGTGGTTGCTGTTCGTATTGAGTGAAACTACATTGCCACTGATGTGTTTGTTTACTCACACATTCCTCCCCTCTCTTTTAGCATTAATAAGAAGAAATTGATTAGAGATCTCCAGAGCCAATACTGCAGAAGCCGCAATTTGTGTATTGGCACAAGCCACATCCGCCACAGAAACAACTCTAACCGACGCTTCCTTGATTTGGCGAATGACCACTGTGATTAAAGAGTAATTTTCCCTCCACCCATTTCCGGTTAATACACTTACACGACCTAGATAATACATTCTGTTCATAAGCATCTTTCTAGCGTAAGAAACTGCTAGATGGGTTGGAGAGTTCTATGTGCTTAGTTAAGCCTATCTAAAAAACTGTCTAGTTCGCTCCTAGTCCCTTTACAAATGCATAAGATGTCATCTATGTAACGCTTTCAGACAAGAGGCAGGATTGGTTCCTGAGCAAGGAAGGCTCGTTCAAATCTGTCCATGAACAGATTAGCATATGAAGGAGCCGTCTTTGTCCCCATCGCCGTAACCTGGATTTGCTGGTAGATTTGGCCGTTGAAGCTGAAGATGTTGCACCTAAGGACTATATCAAAGAGTCGGTGTAATGCCTTCCTAGGGAAATGTGAGGCTTTAGCAGCTTCTATTGTCTCTAAGCATGCTTCCGTACCTTCGTCTTGTGGGATATTCGTGTAGAGGCTTGATACATCTATCATGACTAGAATCACGTTGCTCGGGATATGGGTGTTTTCTAATAGGGAGATAAGATGAGGGGAGTCCTTGATGTATGAGGGCATGGTGGGTACCAGTGGTTTAATTATGTGGTCAAGAAATGATGAGACGCGCTCAGTGTGTCCACTACAACCACTGACTATGGGCCTAATTCCATGTGGGGTCTTGTGAAGCTTCTTAAGAAAGTACATGCGTTGGGTTCTTACCTTTTCAGGGGGCTACATCTGTAAAGGGGTTACGAATGTTATGATTGTTGCATGCTATCATCCCCTGCATGCATGCTTCTTGTTTCTAACATTTTAGTGAAAATGTTTTTACACTTGTAACATATACACAGAACTAGCCACATGAAACCAGTGTGGCTCATTGCAGTTTGCTGTATAGTCATCAGTCTACACTAACACCAATAGGGCAGACTCTTCAATGTTATTGGCCTTAGTGTAGAGTGTTGCAAAAGTGCTGAAATTTGGAATGGTGACTATTCATGCAATGAGCAGCAGAGCCACACTGGTCCGTTCTATGCTACTCCTCAATTTAGTCATCCCTAAAGTGTGCTTGGTCTCTGAATATCCCAATGTCATTACGTAGTACATACATGTGGTTAATTGTCCGTGGTTGCTGTATCAGCATACTAGTATCATTATTGTCTCTGGGCTGTGCATGTGAATGAAGATATTTAGTGGATATACACTACGAGGGCAAACGCTACGAGTAGTTTATCCCTAAACCGCTGAGTGGGCATTGTGCATCCAGTTTGTACAGCAGACGCCATAGATATCAAGTGTCGCACGCAGAGTAATTCCCGGAAGACAATGCGCAGAGCAAAACAAGGAAATTTGCTGACTCTCCACTTGTGATGTATGAGCATACACCATGCGCAGTAGATCATACACCACACATGCTTTGTGCATTGTCTTCCGGGAATTACTCTGCATGCGGTATTTTTGATCTCTATGGCGTCTGTGGTACAAACACATTAGCCTTCTCCCTGTACACTCTCTCCCTCCCTTGATTAACAATTCGAGACAATTTTTCATTCCCGTAAGAATGTTTGCTCAACTTTAGTGGTGAATACACAGTGTGATATTTATATGCACACAGGCAAGACTTCATTATCACCAGGACTGGAGAGCTTGAGATTCCTTTTGTCCGGCTCAACCATACTGGGGATTATCTGTGCCATGTTACCCCACCCCCTTTCCCTGGGTGCAACATCTTGAGTTGAAATGCCTCCTTCTATGTCACCAATACGTCCAGTGTTGCTTTTGTAGCTGTAATGCACATGTATGTGTGTAATACATTTGTAAGTACTGTGTGCTGTGTGAGTCAACTGTGATGTATGTTTTATGTAGACACTGGGACTGCAGCTCCAGACAACCCAGCAGTGTTCCCCAGACAGGCCTATGTAGAAGGAATTGTAGGTGGTCAAGTAGAACTAGCAGTATATGCCTTGGCCATCATTGGAGAGCCACCTGCGGAAGACATCATATGGAAGGATCCCAATAACACCACCCTAAAAGAAGGTCAATCAGGAGTAAAGTTTCAGGATTCTAAAAGGAGACACTCAGTGATCTGACTACACCTCAATCTGGGGTCTACAGATGCATTTATCAACGAGGCACAAATAGAACTGAACGTCTTCGGTGAGTATACTTACAGAAATCATGAAACACAATTAATATTTGTGAACTTTGTCCCCATCAGCTCCATCAGAAATAATCTCCCCTCCATCTGATGTCAATACAGCTGGTACCTGTGAGGACGTTGATAGGAACATTAGTATGGTGTGTGTGGCAACAGGCTCTGCCCCTGTTACAGCTTCATGGGTTCCTTAAATGAGGCAGTGGAGGATGTAATTAAGGTGTGTGTGTGTGTGTGTGTGTGTGTGTGTGTTTGTGTGTGTGTGTGTGTGTGTGTGTGTGTACACCTTGATAGAGATATAAATGAGGAGAGTTCATTAATATGGCTACTTATAATACTAGAAGGATGTAGAGTGTTCGTGGGCAAATGCAACGTGATAACGAGCGGAAGAGGCAAGGCCAGCTACATTTGCATGTTGTGTGGGGATGTAAGTGCACTGACTGGTCGGTTGTTGACATATCAACACACATACATACAAACCAACAGAATTAGCATTGAGTTCACTAGTACGACTAGTACAGTTACTGGCAACAAATTGCCACCCGACCACAGGTCAGAAGGTTATAGGGACCAAAACCTGCAGCCACATGGATCTGGATACTACCCTGATGAGTGGCCCAGAAAATAACTTAAAACTGCACACACACACACACACACACACACACGCGCGCGCGCGCGCGCACGCGCACGCACGCACACACAGCCACAAAACGTACTATACTAAGTTAGTAGTTTCCAGTAGTCATACACATTTCAAATATTCATAGCAACACCTGGAATAACATAATTAAAAAATCACACATGCTCATAACATTTGAAGCCACGTGAAGCGTCAGCAAAGGTGCGCTACTACAGAGCCGTAGCCATGACATATGAACTGGTCCAGTTTGGTGTGCGCGTTTTGTGTGTGCAAGTGCCTGGGGGCACACCACCCAGGAAAAGCAGCGATCGAAAGGGGGCATGACCAGTCGTTAGTGCACATGCGTGCCGAGTGTTGTGGACCGGAAAGTGGTCCGGTTAAAACCGGACCAACCGGACCGGTGGCTACGGCCCTGTACTATATATATAGTACATACCACATCCATACTAGTTACTACCACAAAGACATAACAGTAACTAAACTATAATCTGGCTCCAGGACTCCAATACAGGTGGAGTGGCCTCACCCTGTCCTTAGTGAGGCGGAGCTTAAAGTGGCCGAAACATGCACCCCCATGCTTGAGGGGCAGGGGACTCCCCTGATGACCAATGGGAGCTGGATTATAAACACATTGCATGTAGTAGTGTATACATGAAATATCACAGAAAAGGGCACTATTGTCTAGTTGACTTCACCTGAGCCCTCGAATTTTGGCAATAACTTCCCTATTTTTCACCCAATTTCAAAATAAAGAGTACCATTGGTTTTCTAATGATAGGTCTCACTAAATCTGAATCTCTACCACTCCAAAGATAGCTGTATGTCCCATAAGGAGAGCATGGAGATGCCATTGACCGCGAGGAATGTATGCGTGCTATCTCAACCATATGCGCCGTTTACGTGCGAAGGCTTCTTACGTGCTCGAAGCGTTTGCTGGTGTGAAAATCAGAAAGAAGGGCTACCCGGACAACACAAGGATTCTCAGTTTAGTAATGCTAGTTAGGCTCCCATATTTACAATGAGATGTAGCATAGCAGTCAAAACGGTACAAGTGAACTATAACATCGTTCCCACTCTGTGCCAAGAAATTGAGTAAGCATACACGTGTACTGTTGTTTAGAGAATTTTAAACTAGAAAAGCTGTATTCGAGGGTGCAATACACATTATTATAGGCTTAATGGGAATAAGAATATTTTCTGGAATATTCGGGGAAGTTTTGAACTATGACGTAATTTGGAATACTGGTTAGTACCTGGTGCTTGGCAAGCAGAGCGCACAAGGGGAGATTTTTCTATGTACATGTACATGTATATACGTCGTGCCAGTATGCATGTGTCCCCACACAACGCGCAAACGTAGCCTGCCTTGCCCTCGATGGTTTTTGTTGAAGATCTAGAGTAATATTGAGAATTTTAAGTCCAATTTTGGGAATAATATGGAATAGAATAATTGGAGGAATAATGTGCTCAGGCCTATAGTGCAAGACGTCTGCTTGAAGATTATAGCATACCTGGCTGCCAACTGCAACATGCTAAATTCAACAACATGTTTAGCCAGCACTGTATACATAAATGAGGTGAGTTGGGTGGAGCATTTTTAGCCAGCGTTAGTCACTGAGGGGAGTGGGTAGAGCATGTGAGTGGAGGATTTTCAGCCAGCGTTAGTCACTAAGGGGAGTGGGTAGCCAGCATTAGTAGCTGATACAATGTAATTAGACATGGGGAGGGGAAGGTGTACATAAAAGACGTGATATTGTGGCCAGCTCTCTGCAGTGAGAGTGAATTCCACTGTGGAAGGATGAGGGAACAAGGCCTAAGTTGGGCCCACTCTCACCCTTCTGTGGTGTAGTCCACATCCCTGCAGACACAGGGTAGGTCCAAGGCTAGTATGGCAACATATTTTATGATCAGGTGTTGTCTGATAATCATATGCCCAAAACAGTTATTTAAGTGCAGCAATTACAGTTATTTAAGTGCAGCAAGCAACATGTACGAACCTGTGACATCCCTCCTTATGGTTGATTCACACTGCTGGAAAAGTTAGGCAAAACATGTATGTACATGTATAGGTTTGTGGTGTGAATCCTCTTAAGAGTGACGACATGTCTTCAACCTCCATGTGGTATTGATTCACACTGCTTTAACAATGGATAAGTTAGGCAAAACATGTACATGTACAGGTTTGTGGTATCCTCTTAAGAGTGACGACATGTCTTCAACCTCCACGTGGTGTCACTTGGGAGGAAGTTGCAAAGCACTTTTTGTTTGTACTTGCAACTTTCTGCGAACAGAAGACATACAATTGACATGCTGATGAGGGCCAACCAGCCCGAAACAGCTGTCTGCTGTTTGCTTGGTTTGCTCTGCATACACCTTTTTTTCTATGTGAAGCGCTGCAGTGTGTTTCATTACCCCGGCCCTGCCGGTTACTGTTGGCTTTGAATTAGGTGGTGGGGTTTTGCCTAGGTAGGCTTGTGTGGGTGGTGGATGAATATTATTCACTACTCAGGCCTGCCTAGAGTATGTAAAACTAGGCCGTCGCAGAGCAACTAAGCATACACGGCACTGATGAGGGCCAACTAGCCCGAAACAGCTGTCCGCTGTCCGCCGTTTGCTTGCCTGAAACTGTGATATATACTAATATCATATCACATGTGTCTGCATTTCATTTTCTAGAGAACAGGGATTTGACCTCAACATGACTGATGAGGAATCCCAACCTGCTTGTTGACACATATCGTGGGGTGACTTCCAAACAGTTACTTCAGCTGGCTCTGTCAGGTGCGATAACAAGGCTACTTACAAACATACATTCTAGATTTGTCATGTCTAGAACTTGAACAATTGAAGGTGCAAGACTGAGTGGAAAGCAATCCATTCCTCTCCTCTAGCTCATTCCAGATAAATTTGATGGTATGCATATGTGGCATTGAACTATGCATGTAATCAGAATGTAATGAAGGTACTGTTATATGACAACAAAGAATGCAGACACTTCTGTGAAAATATATCAGGATCGAAAATGTATAGGTATGCTGTACATTTAACCGTTTGATTGTCCTGCAATGTGCCGCTTTACATAACACTGATGCTTTGACCACCAACTTTGAAGAGTTATCCCACTTTTGTTCTGTTAATCACTTTCCAAGCAGGCTCAAGTTACAAATGGAGTGTAACCAGTTACAAAAGGAGTTACAAATGGAGTGTAACCAGTTACAAAAGGAGGGTAAGCAGGAGGAAGCTACCCCCCCCTCCCCCGAGAGAGAGAGAGAGAGAGAGAGAGAGAGAGAGAGAGAGTGAGAGAGAGTTAAACTCACACTTCTAGGCGGGAGTGTCCGACAGAGAGGGACTCACAAGGGGCGTTAAACCACAGCACACCTGGGAGCAAGTGAGAGAGAGAGAGCCCCCAGACTTCTTCAATCGAGAGAGAAGTCGCACGAAGACGCGTGGTCAGGGGCGTTAAACCGAATGTTTCGAAGGTGAGCATCAACGCCTAATTTAACGTATGCAGTTTTAAGGTTGCCAATAATTGCGTGGGCGGAGATGTTGCGGAATGACGGCGCAGGCGGCTTATTGTACTACATTCCATTGCGCCAGTAGCGTGATGCCGATTTTGTTGCGCTAAAATTATCTTCTACGACAGAACAGATTTTTGTTTTTGCCGCTAGAACTGCCCCATTTCTGGCTTGGGCATGCGCAGTAGGGTGTCATTAGCAAAAATCTGGTAAGGTCAAAGGTTCAACGACACGAATGTTTCAGATGGCACCGCCCCAAACTCCGCCCCTTCAACTCCAATGGATGATCACGTGATCAGTATTTTCGTACATATATTCGTATAACACGTATTGTCCACGTGATCAATATTTTTAGTAAATCTGGCAAGGTCAAAGGTTGAACGACTCGAACGTTTCAGATGGTACCGCCCCAAACTCCACCCCCTCCCTTCCAATGACTGATCACGTGATCCGCGATTTCGAATCCACGTGATTATTTCTTTTCGGGAGCTGAAAGAGTCTGAAATGGATTCCTTAGTACCTTCTGGTGAGTGTATAGCTTGTAACAGTGTGGGGAGGTATCCGTGGGGAGTGAAGGGATAAATATGCAGCACCCCTCTGGTGCACTTCCGCTTCTCTGATTTTACATCTACATGTATGTTTACTGTACATGTAAATGCGCTGATGATGCGTTTAGGTGTATGAGGGAGACACGCTTTTCTTTTGTGTTCGTACCTTTTCACACATGGATGGCATTTGAACCTACACACGTAGTATATATGTCAGCCTTTGCCGACCTTGGCAGCACCAGACACATTCAGCATCACCTTCCTGGGTGTTATGGGTGAGGCTAGCGTGTGTGTGCATGTGTAGTGTGTGTGTGAGGTAGCATTAGAGCCAGAGGAGGGGAGAGGGGGGGAACATTAGCCTACGGTACATGTTCATGTACTTTCTTTGATCCTTCCTTACATGATGCACGTCCTGCCTCCTCTTAGTTACCTTCGTTTTTTGTTGTAACAGGCTAGCTGACACATCAATACAGTAACCTTCGCTGAATGTGCATGTTCATTGCCGTGTGATACGTGTATATACATGTACATGTTTGTGTGTTATTCATTAGTGAGGCAGAGTATATTCGTTAGGGGGAGCATTAGAATGGAGGGAGAGAGAGGGAGCATTGGAGCAGAAGAATGGGGTTGGAGGGGAACATTAGCCCCATGTACATGTATATAAGTACAGCTAGCAACTTGACCCTCCCTTACCTTTGTTTCACTCAGTGATAATGTTTTTCACATTTGTTTATGTGGTAACCTCTGTTGTTTAGGTACATGTACAACAAAATATGCTTATATGTAAGAATAGTGAGCACAGGCAGACCAAGTTCTGTAACCCTCGCTGCGCATATGCACCAAGGGTTACAGTACTTGGTCTGTCAGTCTGTCTGTTTGTCTGTTACCATGATATGTGCCGCTGCGAGCAATACCTCAATATACATGTAAGGCAGTGAGCTTCTTTTCTCCTTTGTCATTTGCTACAAACCCTCCGTATACTCCCCGTAAAACGTAATTAGACTGCAGTTTCCTTAGCGTGTGTGCTTTCTCAAAGACACCACATGCGTGTTAAATACACAGATGCCGAGGGTTTAGATTGTATATATATGTGTATGTTTATACATGAATGTGTATGTTTGATTAGGTTCTGAATGTCCCAAAGATGCCTCAGAGGTGTCCGGAGAGGAATGTTCAGAAGGTGTAACTATGGAGTGTTGTAATAGACGACCGTCAGACGTACCGTTTTTTGGCAAGAGGATGGATTCCTCAAGGTTTTTTGGTGAGTGTTATAGTTGTATGTATCTACAGAGACACCGCACTAATTCTTGGCCCTGCTGTTGAGGCCGTTATGCGCGCTTGTGTAGGCTATTGCACACTGTGTTGTCCCACGTTTATAGCGCCGGATCACCTTATACCCCTTTGTTCCCCTTGTTGTTACATGTAGATAACCTGTTTCTTACCCCCCACATATACACATGTATATGTATGCTGTGGCCACAACGCGTCCATTACTATTTTACTGGACAGATTCTCTAAATGCTGGACACTAATCCTTCCTTCTCCCTATTTCCCTCTGTTTAGATATGTACTCTAAGTAATGCCCAACAATCTGTGGGGGGGGGGGAGTGGGTAGAGCATTTTTAGCCAGCATTAGTAGCCGAGGGGAGTGGGTAGAGCATTGTATTGACGTGAGTAGAGGGAGAGAGACTGGGAGGGAGCGTTAGAGTGGAGGTCCTCATTTCGTGGTGTCCTAATTACAGGGGTTCCAGCTGTCCTGTTTATTCAGATGTCCTTATTTCATTGTGTCCTGGTGAGAAGAGTTCCTGCTGTCCCATGTATTGTGGTGTCCTCATTTCATTGTGTCCCGATTAGAGGGGTTCTTGCTGTCCTGTTTATTGAGGTGTCCTCATTTTAGCATGTGGGAACATCGATCCATGCCCTGGAGAAGTGTTTGAGCCCGCACATCCTAGTCTCGTATCATCAACCAACAATGCACCAAAGCCTATAGACACTAGAGACTTGTCTTAGTCGTCCATTTCAGCACGTAGCCAAGCCATAGACTGATGCTCCCTCTCATCAGTCCGTTGCCACTTGTGGAACGTCTCCCTTGACAAATGCCTTTTCAACTGTTTTTTGATGCATCACACTATCCCACAGCTGACTTTATATATGCTTGCGAGCCCTCATATACATTATGCACTTCATGTGGACAATTATTGTATGCGCATGCACATTTTTGTCCGGCAGTAATGACCGATTGTGGGGTGAAATCAGCAGCCAGCCTAGCTATATTACAGATTTTGGTCGACGGCTGTTATTTGCATTCCTGAGATTAGAGGGGTTCCTGCTGTCCTGTTTATTGTGGTCAAACTGCTTACACAGAGTTCGTTAAAGGACTCAAGGGTCTATTACATCACGTTCAGGACAGGCAAGAATGGAAGGCAGTGGCGTAGACAGGGGGGGTGCTTTGGGTGCTCGAGCACCCCCTTTATGCCTGAGGCTATAGGCCTAGTCTACTGTACTGTACATCAAGTTTACATCTTACCTGAATATTCAGCGGACTCGGAGCACCCTGTTTATCAGATGTGTTTTTGGCGAGCGTGAGCGAGCTAACCCAGTGGTCCGAAAAGGCGTTTTTTCGTACCTCGTGCTAGTGCGCATTAGTCGATATTACGCGCTTCGCGCGATATAAGCATAATAGAAAGGGAGAGACAACGTCGTGCCCGTGAAACTGCTGCGAAGGGGCTCGTCTGAACGGCTAGTTGAAGTTTTACCTTTATCACGTAGCGTAGACAACTGTGCTCTTTGTTTCATAGTCGCGCGCGCACGAGCCACAGGAAGTTACATAATAAAGGGGTGTGGCTTTAGGCCGAAATTTTCGAAGCGCAAGCGCTCGGCACCCCCTTCCTCTAAATCCTGTCTACGCCACTGGAAGGGGGGAAAGTGTAAATTCCACCCACTGGGGGTTTGTTCTTGTGGCAAGTGCAAGGACCCAAATGACATAAAGTGTGACGGAAACCATACAGCACTAGAATAAAGCTCTCCTACCCCTTCCACTTGCTGGCTTATAAAATTGACTGTTATGTGAGAGCCCGTCAAGCTAAACAGCTAGTACACCCCATTCTGAAACGGGGTCACTCAAATTCGGGGTCACTCAAAATGAGGTATTGCTCGCAGCGGCACATATCATGGTAACAGACAAACAGACAGACTGACAGACCAAGTACTGTAACCCTTGGTGCATATGCGCAGCGAGGGTTACAGAACTTGGTCTGCCTGTGCTCACTATTCTTACATATAAGCATATTTTGTTGTACATGTACCTAAACAACAGAGGTTACCACATAAACAAATGTGAAAAACATTATCACTGAGTGAAACAAAGGTAAGGGAGGGTCAAGTTGCTAGCTGTACTTATATACATGTACATCGCTCCCTCTCTCTCCCTCCATTCTAATGCTCCCCCTAACGAATATACTCTGCCTCACTAATGAATAACACACAAACATGTACATGTATATACACGTATCACACGGCAATGAACATGCACATTCAGCGAGGGTTACTGTATTGATGTGTCAGCTAGCCTGTTACAACAAAAAACGAAGGTAACTAAGAGGAGGCAGGACGTGCATCATGTAAGGAAGGATCAAAGAAAGTACATGAACATGTACCGTAGGCTAATGTTCCCCCCCTCTCCCCTCCTCTGGCTCTAATGCTACCTCACACACACACTACACACGCACACACACGCTAGCCTCACCCATAACACCCAGGAAGGTGATGCTGAATGTGTCTGGTGCTGCCAAGGTCGGCAAAGGCTGACATATATACTACGTGTGTAGGTTCAAATGCCATCCATGTGTGAAAAGGTACGAACACAAAAGAAAAGCGTGTCTCCCTCATACACCTAAACGCATCATCAGCGCATTTACATGTACAGTAAACATACATGTAGATGTAAAATCAGAGAAGCGGAAGTGCACCAGAGGGGTGCCGCATATTTATCCCTTCACTCCCCACGGATACCTCCCCACACTGTTACAAGCTATACACTCACCAGAAGGTACTAAGGAATCCATTTCAGACTCTTTCAGCTCCCGAAAAGAAATAATCACGTGGATTCGAAATCGCGGATCACATGATCAGTCATTGGAAGGGAGGGGGCGGAGTTTGGGGCGGTACCGTCTGAAACGTTCGAGTCGTTCAACCTTTGACCTTGCCAGATTTACTAAAAATATTGATCACGTGGACAATACGTGTTGCGAAAATACTGATCACGTGATCATCCATTGGAGTTGAAGGGGCGGAGTTTGGGGCGGTGCCGTCTGAAACATTCCTGTCGTTCAAACTTTGACCTTACCAGATTTTTGCTAATGACACCCTACTGCGCATGCCCAAGCCAGAAATGGGGCAGTTCTAGCGGCAAAAACAAAAATCTGTTCTGTCGTAGATCATTTTAGCGCAACAAATCGGCATCACGCTACTGGCGCAACGGAATGTAGTACAATAAGCCGCCTGCGCCGTCATTCCGCAACATCTCCGCCCACGCAATTATTGGCAACCTTAATTTTATTGATGTTCACCTTTGGAACATTCGGTTTAACGCCCCTGCTACATATGGAACGCCAAACGGGACAAAAATCGCGCAGCCAGTGGCGCATTTTCATATTACATGTTGCGTTTTCTTTTTACGCGTTTTTACGCGTATAGTGCTCAAATGCGTGCTTGAAATTCGCGTGCAACGCGTTTTCTTCTTACACGTGGGACTACAATGCGTTTTCTTCTTATATTAGACTATATACAACGCGCTTTCTTCTTACATATTGGAGCTTACTGATTTGTCTTTTCGCGTGTAGTAGCTACCGTACACGCGTAAACGCGTGCATATCTAAAATCCATCCACACATGCATATAGAATCCATTGTAATTGACTTGTATGCATGCTAAAATCATTACTTCTCTCTTTCACAGGTGACAGGAGGTGGTTATAAAAACTCTAGCTATTATAATAGAAAAAAAAACTTCATGATGAAACCACAGTTTGCTAATGTGCTTGTGCATGTACAAATAGATGAGTAGCTATGTAGGACTCATCAGGGTCTCCGTTAAGTGGATGTATCTCTTGCTGTAATACATCATTAAGATGTGATGGTAAAGGATTCTCAACTCTTTGAATTGACACAGTATCAGCCTCATCTGCTGAGGAGACAGGGCCATTCCAGTCAATGCCATACCACAATAATTCTTCCTAAGAGAACATGAATGTAACAATTCAAAATATGTCTTTTACACATACACAAGAGATGGAGAGAGGGAGAGAGAGAGAGAGAGAGAGAGAGAGAGAGAGAGAGAGAGAGAGAGAGAGAGAGAGAGAGAGAGAGAGAGAGAGAGGAGAGATACTGGACTCATTGGTTCCAAAATGCCCTGAATAACACTTTCCTCAGCAGTTGCAGTAATCATTCCAGCCATCCACAGTTGCCGTGATGTTCTATTATTTTCACTGTGAAGTGGGTGGTGACTCCAGATATGACAAAAGTCTTGCAGGTGTTTGTTTATCACAGGGATGAAGATATAATGCAAGGCAAAAAGGTCACGGTTGTCATTTGGGTCCAGTAACCCTGCATCCTCCAAAGCATAAAACAAAGAAGCTACACAACCACAAAAAAAGATCACGCCATAGTCTCTCAATGAGTTGATTGTGTACACTTCTTCCTGTGATTACACTCCCCCTACCAGGACCCCTGTGCGGATGGTTTAGCATATACTGTGAAATTTCAATGTTCTCACCTCCTTTATCTGTTCGCACTCCGGATGGTAACCCATACCTCTCTACAGCTTTTAAAAATGCATTGAGCACCGTAGAAGACTGGTAGTTATCACAAGCTTGGAGGTACACGATTTTCCTGGAAAATCCATCTATACCGCCATGTATTATAATTTTCCATCAGATCAATTTATGATAGCCATCCACATGCCAAAGACTGTTTGGACCAGGCACCGAATATTCTCTACGATGAAGAGCTTGTCTGCGATGTAGAGACACACCTTGAGGGTCTACCCGCAATAGACTGTACCGAACTCTCTGTCTTGGAACACGCAATCCAAGTGAGCGGAGATGTCCTACAAGCATTCGCTGCCCATTGATGGGGTGGACTTGGACAAAGTTACCTACAATGCCATCCAAATCTGAATCACTCAGAACAGTGTGCAAAGCTTCAGCAAGACCAAATTCAGTCACTCTCCTGTGAATTGTTCTTACTGAGCAACCAAACAAAGCAGCTATATCACACAAAGTAAAGTGAGATTGCAAGAGGTGTAATAGCTGTTCTTCGGTAATACTCAGCTTTGGTCTTCCTCGGCCACGGGTTTGAGTTTCTCTTTGATATGACTCGAAAATGCTCTCTAGGCATACAACAAACTCATTCGTTTTCTCTAGAACCCCACTCACTGTCGCCAGTAGTGTGCCCGCTGAAAATTCAGTCCTTGTCAGAACCTCTGTCTAACAGGTAAGATACCAGGGCTTCAGCAGCCAGCAGCAATCCTTCCAAGGTTGATTCTTGAAACGGAGGCCGTATTTGCATCAGCAGATCTTCTAATATCGCCTTGCAGAGTTCGATATGGACAAGCACAGCCATACCAGCCCAAAGGATTAGGCGCCTCCCTGTGGATAAATTTATGCATGTGCATGCACAAGAAGGTGGTGCAACTTACAATAACGATCATCAGAGTAAAATTACAAGACCAAGAATCAAGACCATTAACTTTGATAAAGAAGCAGCTAATAAGTTTTGAATGACATCAGTCATAACTCATAACACATTTATACCTGCCCAAAACCAATAGCTCCAGTAAATGCAAAAACAAACTTGTACTTGAATGCCTCGTAATCATTGCTGTGTTTTGTAGGAATATAGAGCGTATTGGTACAGGTAGTGGAGCGGGGTAAGCCACTGGTCTCATCTTTAAATCTGATAGACAGTGGATTATCAAAACCCATTGGTGGAATAGCAGATGCACCTGTTGTGAAAACCAATACGTCAGCCAGAGATAGTGGTATGTCTTTCTGTTCTCCATCCTCCACAATAGTGACTTCCCCATCTGAATCACATTGGAAGAGAAATGTAGTGGATATTATGTGTACAGGAGTGTGGGAGATCACGCTTTAACTTACTTGCCATTTCAAAGAGCAATTCCATAAATAGCATCATAATAGCTTCTTCCACGTTCCTTGAATTAGACCCCTGTGGGCTAATACATAGGAACAAATAGATCCTGAATTGCTTCCACCGATAGTTCTTGAGGAGTGTAAACAAAAAGAGAACGCAAAACTGGATGTTCCAACATCAAGTCCAAAAAATTAATTGTGACAACCCTCTTCTTATCTCATCTTCTTATCTCATCTAGTTCGGTCTTGCAGCTGTATATTGTGTAGTGGAGGGTGATACCTGCAATTATAGTTGCTCTATTTGCAAGTGTAACTGTTGATGCAGGTTGTGACACTCCGCAATCAAATCGAAAGGAAAAGCTCTCACTGTTCAAGAGGTTTCTTAGGTCATCATCAGTTGAACAATGCTCCAACTGTATGAAAATGAAAGTACAACTTATCATGCATTTAATAACTTACAGGTAAAAAAATCAATCTTACTTCGGATATCTTCTCCTGCACACTTTGGTCAGGGATGTCACTGATGCATGGTGTGACACTACTTGCTCCATGAAACAAGTAGTCCACAACTGACTTAGCAAAAAATGTTGGAGCAGGGCCACCTTGAGTTAGGGAAAGAACAATTATCAGACCAATCAGGTAAAATTCTCCATTATGAACCGCAAGAGAGTTATGTTGAGGCACTTTACGTATTTGCAGGCCCAGTCAAAAGTTGTGACTGATTCATCATGGAAGCCAACACCAGACGAAGATACTCCCTACGTGGTCCGCCATCATCGACCGCTGCTTGAAACTTTAAAGACATTTCGTAGGATCAACACGCCGCAGTACTCTCATAGAATCATGCCAAATATGTGTCCGACGAACAGTGATGCGGCTGACTTCTCCCTGGTCTAGTACCATAGCAGACTTCATATAATTTTTCAAGATTTCACTAGTTTTCTCAGCTTCGCCCCTAAAAGGATCAAATAGCAACCACGTATACTTGGCACTACATACAGAGTTGTATGATTAAACTGGGAGAACAAAAACTGCCGAGTAAATTGCACATCACACTTACACACCATCAGTAGTCACTCTTGGGTTGTCCGCTACATAATCAATACTTTCAGCAATTGCAGCTTGCATATCAGGTTCCTCATCAGACTCTTTAACAATTGTAAGATAATTCCTACAGAAAGCACTTGGCAAGCCTCATCTAGACCCTTAACATTTACATGGATACTTTATCCTTAATCCTCACTCATATGAACGAAACGGTGTCTTCTCTACTGGCTGTTCCAAACAGCCCTAAAAGAGGCAGTGAATAATGATGAAGCTATTGGACTTCAAGACACGTTCCTTTGTGCTGTTTCCCTTTATTTATTTACACAAACATGACTTCTGGATGGTCTTCTGAAGTTAATACATGAAAGAAATTCTGATATACTAAACTTCCTTGGTGGGGAGAGTGGAGCCTTCTCCAACCGAGATTTCAGGACTACTTTCACTGGATGTACAATAATAGTTCATGTACATGAATAACTATACATACATAATCATAGCTAGGATGTGTACCTCTCAGAGGACACAGAAACATGATCTAAGGTTGTCTTTTCTCCTGTTTTCACATGAGTTGGCTTTTGTCTGATACATATAGACACAAAAACCATAAATCACTGATCCTTCACACATTAATATGCAGTAATAAAGTAAAGCTAGCTAGCTTGTGCTATAGTTGTGGTGTGCATTTACCTGATACCATACCTATTCACGTGCTCTCTCAACTGGGACAAAGCAACATCCTCCCCACAAGTGAGACATGTCTCGAAGAGCTACAAAACAGTACATGTGTTACAAAGGTCACATATTGATCGAGAATGTTACATGTAGCTAATATTTCTTAGGATTTGTAGTTCGGTACATAAAAACTTGTCAACGCACTGAATTAGAGGTTGGTTCTTGGATTGAGGACGTATCAAGGTCTTTCTGGTAAGGTCTCAGATACACCCTTGAACGCCCAACTCTTTCGTGAGTTGCTCGGGGAGACTGGAGTGCACTGGCAGCAATTGGCTCCAGAACACGACTATTTGGAATACAGCACATCATCTCATAACCACCTGCTTCAGTAAGCTTTGGAAAGGCTTCCAAAACTTGATCTCGATACTCCTCTGCAGAACAATCCATATCAGGAAATGTGATCTTCTTCTCACCGAGTCCTGCATCTAGGAGCACTTCACGCTCAAACCCTGTTGAAGGTTCTTTCATTCCATTGCGATCAGCAAGGTAAACAAATTGATGGGTCCACGTGGTGCGTGCTTTTGACCGCTTAATGACTGGAGTCCCACTAAATTTGGGGCTTTTTCCGGACTAAAAATCTTCTTATGCTCAGATTTGACATCTTGCTTGAAGCTTTTTAATGCTCTTAGAGCATTTGCCGCCTTCTTTTGTAAATTTAGCACATCTGTATGTACACAAAACGGCAGACGTACACGTACATATATAGCAATACACGCGGAACTAAACTATGAGGCAAGTCATTTCCATCAAAACAACGGCTCGCCTTCATCGTTGACTCTCCTTGATGGACCGGCCGATCAGATTCAAGGGAAGGATGTGAGTCATCCCACGCACGTTGGGCAGCCATAACTGAAAAACGACACGTGCCCGTACTAAGTGAACTTCGACCCTATTTCAGGAAAGACCTTTGACCTTGGCGAGCAATACTCGGATGTGTCATCAACACGCGTTGTCTAAACACGAGTTCAAAACGCGTGTTGTACAACGCAATAACGCGAATTTTAAACACGCGTTACGGTAGGGTGTCCAACATAAAAATAAACTTTCACTATTTGGTTCAAGCAATATATCCATGCACTATACTATGAACTTACGCAATTTACAGCTCGTATAATGCACAAATCGAGGTGCTGCAGCAGTCTAAACTTATCGCACTCACTGTTCTAATTATGCGAAAAGCGTACGTAAAATCTAATCAGTTTCTGAAAAGGGAAAAGGTCTCAAATAGTGCTAAGGGTGCTAAGCAAGGTAAGCAACCAGTTTGTTAGTTGCATGTAGCTAGAACTGCCTGATAGCTAAGGCCTCAATGTAGTTACTCTAAATAGTGCATACCTCTAGTCCGTTTAAAAAACTCTAGTGAGAGTGAATGGGATTCCTCATAGTTGTTTCTTAAAGGGGTAGAGGTGCCCTACCTACATACTAGCTTTGAACTGGTTTGGATTGATTTAACCATCTGGGAGAGTGCTGAAGACTTTAATTTTGGGTTTTTGCTCACTATTGCCTCAGAAGACATAGAAATATTAATTGGTACAATTTTGTATATGGTATTCTAATGAAATGACAGTTCTATTATGTGTTAATGTATTATTAACATGTCTTCTTTATTAAGAGTGCTGTAGAGTTGACTGGACATCACCCATGGAGTCTCAAGGTGAATAGCACTGTTATTTGTGGTAATCCTACACTCAACATTTATTTTGCAGACATTGAACCTACTTACGGTGAACTCATAGATTGGTTTCAACATGTTCAAGCTGAGCATTTTGAGATGAAACTGTTCTTTGTGCATTGTTTAATGACAAGTATCCACATATTAAAATCAGCCGTCCTCGTCGGTTTTTTGAAACCGTCCAGAGAATTACTTCAGCTGTACGACCGTCTGTACTTGGGAAAACTCCACTTTGTGGTTCTGCTCTTGAGTCTTATAGAAGGAGAATTTGGAGACCCCGCATCATTAGAAACCCACCAAAAGGTTTGCTAGTTCTCCACCATCTTTGTCAGTCATATGTACATGCAACTATCTATACATGTTTAAAACTTGATACTGAATTGTAAAATTTTTCTACAGATGAAGTGTCCTTTCCCCAGGAACTAGTCTCCCATGGACTATCTGAGGAGTTGCTGCACACCACTTTACATCAAGTGTGTAATGAAGACCCTCTTAACTGGCACTTAACATCTGTTCCTACTGTTGGTTTCTACCAAGCCCTACACTCTTTCTTAAAACGATCACCCCTCACAAGCAAACTAAGTAAGCATAAAATAGCTGAGTTTTACATGGCGATTGATCCTAAGCTAAAGGCTAAAAGTAGCCAACCTGATAATATTTATCGATTTATTGAGAATCTTTCAAAGATCCCCCCGGATGAGACACTATACTATGGAAGGCAAGAACGTGTAATCAAACAACTTCAAACTGATATTGATTGTTGTAATGAGGAGGTAAAGGACATGACTTCAGAGTGTATGGAAATGAGAGAGAAATTGCTAGAGTCTAAGCGCAGGCTCGAAACTACTGAAAAAAGTTTGCGAGATATCACTAATCAAAGAGATGCTGTGAAACGGAGTCGAGACTTCACTAAATCTAAGTTATTTAAGTCTGAGAGAAAATTGGAATTACTTCAAGAAGACTATACTCAAGTATTGATGGAAAATTTAGATTTAACTGACACTCCTCCTGAAAGTGAACTTGAATCACTTGCTTCTGTATGTTCTAAAGGAGGAAGAGTATATCCTCCAGCCATTAGAAAACTGTACTACTCATTACTGTCAAAGCAAATTCCTGCTTCTCAAGTTGCTGATATCATAAAAACCGTTTTAAAGACATTTAATCCATCTGAGGATGTTGAGAACCTGCCATTACCACAGATCTCATGTGCAGGCTACATGAGAAAGGAAGAATTGTTTACCGTGAGTAATGTACATAAGGCTACTGTTTTATGTGAGGCAGCTGAGAAATCTATGGGCTTTCATCTAAATACTGATGGTACTACAAAAAAAAACAAAAAAAGCTGGGAGGGGTGGTTATAAATGAGATGGTTGTATCAGTCAATGAGCTCAGTGATGGTACCGCATTAACAGCTATAAATGATATATCTAGGGAATTAGAGAAGCTTCGCACCACTGCCACATTATTGGGATTACCTAATGCTAATAGCATTAACTGGACTTTGTTGGTCACTTCCACCTCAGACTCAGCATCAACGCAAAAACGGTTTAACAAATTAATAGAACGTCGTGAGGCAGATGAAAAGAATTTCGGTACTGCTGATGTGACCACCGTCGAAGTAATCAAAAATTTCTGTTCCATGCACTTGGGTGTCAATTTGCGTAAGGCTTTTTTAACAGCTCTTGATAGTGAAGATGCGCAATGTAGGAAATATAACTGTGTTGACACTCGTACATGAGTTTTGCAAATTATTTGGGGCACATGGAATGCCAGAATATGCATGTGGTTCCCAATCATTTCCTGATTATCTCGAATCAATGTCACAGTCCACATGCAGTGACAGTGAGTATTTTGGAAGTTGTATGGAAGTTAGGCTTCATCGCCAAGTAGGGAGTCGATACTTCGTGTCTGCTTCTAATGCGTCAAAGATCATTTTTCTCAAAGATGCTGCAATCAAATTCCTCTCTTATACAGGCAAGAATGATGTTGGGAATAAACATGAAAAAGATGTATTTAGAAAGCTACATGACACACAGGAACTTGCAGCCCTACGAGCAGATGGCATAATGTACTATCATGTATACGCCGACCTTTTCATGTTGTCCAAGTCAAATGAATTGGACAAATCTGCACTTGACATGAATACCCATTACCTGGAACTGAAATTTTTTTTAGAGAAAGTAAAAGATGATATAGAAGTTGCTCTAGATAAAACTGGCCAAGTATTTGTATCAGAAAAGAGGCTGTATGGAAGTGACAAAAACTGTAATCATCGCCTCCATAAAAGCATGCGTACTGTCGTCGATGCTTTGTTTGATGTTCCAGAAAAAGAGAAATGCTTTCTCGGAACACTACTAAAATCAGGTGCTTCAAATATGGTGGAAAAGCTGACTTCGTATGGAGAGAATCAATTGCCTGGTGGCATATATTGGGAGCCACAAGAACCAGTCAAAGATGCTCTTTCCCAATTAAAGCCCAGCAATGATATCTGTGAATCAATCTTAGGATTAAATGATTATCTAATGACTGCTTTACCAAATTTAGACCAAGTTTCTCGGTCAACTTTGGTTCAAGTGAAGAACAAGACTCTAGACTACGCTGCCCCAGCAAAAACAGGATTCAATTGTGAACCTTGCTGTAAAGAGTAGGAAGGAAATCTCTGATGCTTGTAAGCAAGAAGCAAAAGAAAGAGCTTCAAGAAGGAAGCAGATTCTTGTGCAATCACACACCCGCAGAGAAGCATTGAAACAGAAGCAATTAGCAGAAAGAGAAGAGCTATATCAACATCATTTAATTGCCAGCTCAGAAGAGCTCCATGGAGCAATTGCTGAAATTGAAGCTACAAACAAAACTCAGAGTAAGAAACAGTCAGAAAAACTTCATCTCTTAAAAACACAGATAAACATCCGTAAGAAAATATTAAACCAGAATATACGTATACCATTTAGCCAGTCAAGGCGGCCAAGACCTCTGACTGTTATAGTTGAAGAGTTAGCAACTTTTATTACAGAGAATACACCTTGCACTGATATTCTACAAAACCCAGAATCTATTGTGGGCTCACGAGTGCGTCATCTGTTTGTTATTGATGGACAAACAAAGTGGTACAGTGGAACAGTCATCAGCTATTGTGCAAGCGAGAATACTCATGAGTTAGCTTACGATGGAGAAGAGGATCACTTTTTTTGATCTATCAATGACATACAACTAGAGGCTTAGCTAATGATTGAATGTACATGTCCTTTTTTAAATGAACACATTTTCACTTTATCACTTTTTTTGATCTATCAATGACATACAACTAGAGGCTTAGCTAATGATTGAATGTACATGTCCTTTTTTAAATGAACACATTTTCACTTTTTAATAATTCCACAACAAACATATCATTTTGAATTTACAGCTAAGATGAATTCCTGAACAGCATCTAGTTCATTGCCTGACAAGATTCTTTTAATTCAGCTTTAACTTTTTCAAATTCCTTGGTGAGTGTTTGAACTTGTAGTTGGCAGGCTTTTACTTCAGTTCTAACATCAGATAGTGTCACATCTATGGTGAAAATGAAGAGAACATATAAATCTTAAAACACATTAACAACTCAATAATCTAACATACCTTGTGATTCATGAGCTACATCAACACTTTTACATTGACATTTCAACTTCCTGAACAGAAGAATATCGTAATACCCCCACTGAAATAGTAACGGACACAGGTATTAAGCTGCCTAATTCTGTGCACTCTCCCAGATGGTTAAATCAATCCAAACTAGTTCAAAGCTAGTATGTAGGTAGGGCACCTCTATCCCTTTAAGAAACAACCATGAGGAATCCCATTCACTCTCACTAGAGTTTCAAACGGACTTAGAGGTATGCACTATTTAGAGTAACTACCTTGAGGCCTTAGTTGTCAGGCAGTTCTAGCTACATGCAACTAACAAACCCGTTGCTTACCTTGCTTAGCACTCTTAGCACTCACTATTGCGATTTTCCCTTCAAATTAGGTTCAAAAACTCAAAACTAGGCGATTAAGTTTTCGCATAATTAGAACAGTGAGTGCAATAAGTTTAGACTGCTGCAGCACCTCGATTTGTGCATTATACGAGCTATAAATTGGACTGCAAGCGTAAGTTCAATAATATAATGCATGGATATATTGCTTGAACCAAATAGTGAGAGTTTATTTTTATGTTGGACACCCTAGTTACGGTACTATACGCGAAGAGGCAAAACGCGTTATAGTATAACGCGTAAGATGAAAACGCAACACGTAATATGAAAACGCAATACGGAAGCTGAAGCGACATGCGCATTTTCCGTTTCCTGTTTTTCGTTTTATGTTTTCCAGTTGCACATGCACGCTTTTGTTCACGTTAACGCGTGAGCATTTTCATTTTTTGGAAACTGCAAATGCTCAGTTGCTAGACATGTTCAGTTTGCAAGAAAGGCGCAATGACTATATTGTTGCTTGTGCTCTGTCTGGTCTTACCACTAGAGAGACACAAGTCCTGTGAGTGGAACATAGTGAAATATTAAGGTAACTTATAAAGATAATAAGCATGCATATTACACATGGAAAATGCGCTGTAATGATGGTTGGCGTCTGTGTGGGGAACGGGCTCCGTAACTATTAAACGACGGACGCAAAGGCGGTGTCCGCCTAACCGTCACGTGGACTCCGAGTGTTTACGTTGTGGGACAACTTCAGCACGGAACTATAAAGCGGACGCCGTGAAATGGTCCGGTCTACTCATATTAGCGCCCGTCCTGGCATTGATTAAACGGAACGGCTCAGTCACATACCGTTAATAAATCCGTGTCGGGATAATATAATACGCCGTTCATGTAGCTAGCCATAAATAGTCAGAAGTTAAATAGTCATCACACACAATATATGGAAACACTGGGCAATAAAAAGGTAGAATGTACAATGCATAATCAGTTTGAGTCTCTTCTGTCTGTAAGAAGTTGAACAGCCCAGTTTGGTGCATTAACTGGTGGTTGTGAGGTAGAGGCAGTGGAAAGTACAGCAACGGCACTCGCTCCTTCCACTCATGTTACTGGCTCCGTCATACACTACACAACAATTTGATAAGCTCAAGTTCATGCAAAGCAGCACGTCCTTTAACACTGCAGTTATCATATCTGATGCCACTGTATTCACTACATGAAACTCCTCATGGAGTTCAAAATGCTGATCCCACCCACCTTAAGCACACAACAACTTGCTCTCTGTTTGACAAGTCTGTTACATTAAAGAGTATAATGGAGCACCACGAATTGAATCACATATCTCTCTGAGAATTCTGAGTGCCATCACCTGGAGCATTTCATATGGCTTGTGTACTTGTCACTCTTGGAAGCTAGATATCCCCAAATTTTACTATCGTCAATGCTGTGGAGATGTACCAACTGAATGAAGGTAATGCTCTGTTTATGGGCTATGCCTTGTCTGGAAAGGAATTGAAACAACTTCAACAGGTAATCTCTATTGGCTAGCCTTTCCCGGGCATGACTTTGTGATAACATCTCTCCTATATTTCCTGTTGTTGATGGTAGAGTAAACATGACCTCAACTGCTCTCATATGAGTTGCACTTTTCTGTGAGTATTGAATGCACCCTTCTCTCCTGTTGCGTCTTTCCAATTACAGTATCCACATGACACAAACACCAGATCACCTGTTCCCAAGCTCGAGATTTTCTTTGATTTGACTGCCCATGATACACGTATGACAAAATGCCATGTCCCTTGACAGGTCATAGTGTAGCCATTGCTACTTGCTGAACCACTGACTGAAATCAGTGGTTCACGGTGATACTTTTGCCATACTCACGCTTGGGAAACGAAATAGAGAGGTTGAGATGGTTGTCAACAATATCAGGTAGGTTGTCTTCCAGTTGCTCTCTACTCAAGGCTACAAGATTTGTCAAATTAGCCAGTATTGTACTGCACTACTCTACACACAGCTGTGCGTAGTGTGTGCATACGTACACATGCATTGCGTGCACGTGCTCGCAATTTACTGTAGTAGAGCCAAAAAAGTGGTCAGGCCATAGCCTGACCTGCTTGACCGGGTGCTCCAACCCTGCCGTTACTCTGGCCACAGATAAGCCAGACCTACAATATTTACGGACACCAATTATTCTCCATTCGTTAGAGGAGTGTTTGGTGCAATCAAATCGGAATTACAACAAGTTCTTTGGAGCATTTGAGAATTGAATTCTTCGCATGCTTTACGTGTTGGGAAAAGGCACAGTGGAGACTGTTTTGCAGCCAGTAGCTATTCAAATGTGTCTACAACTGGTGCCTTCATGACTCTCTCTTGTAACAACTGCAGAGTTTCATCAGTCGGGCAGCCACGGTGCACTTCATCCAGCATAGAGCTGAATGTCCGATCTTTCTTTTGGCGCTCATTGATAGTCAACTCGTCATAGAGCACCGCGTCTTGCCGGATGTTAACTGACATAATTCAACCCAATATCAGATTTCTTGGCGATTCTGTCAAACACCGGTGCTCCATTGACTGGTGGGAGCTGTAAAATGTCCTCCCACAAAGAGCATGTTGACACCGGTCACGTCCAAATATCTCCTCCAGGTGGTTAATTAAAATTGGACAGCATAGACACCTCGTCTATGATCAGGAGGCACAGATTGGACAGTGATCGATGCATTAATTTTATTGTATCTTTTCCCAATTTCCAGTAACCAGGATTGTATTGATTAAGCAAGACTTACCCGTTCCTCCTACTGCACTTACAAACATGTCGAGTAATTTTAACATGTATATAAGACATTTCTAAGTGGTATGGTAGAACTGGTGGGACTATCTTATGGAGTCCCATGTGTACCACGTGTGTCAGTCCTGTCCCACAGTTCCATGTAGGACAGGTGGGACTGTCCTGTGGAATCCCATGTGTACCACTGCAACTAGTATATCCTGTGTGTCCGTCCTGTCCTACTGTCCCATGTAGGACAGGTGGGACTGTCCTGTGGAATCCCATGTGTACTATTGCAACTAGTCTATCATGTGTGTCCATCCTGTCCTACAGTCCCATGTAGGACGGGTGGGACTGTCCTACAGAATCATACACTTAAAAACATGTATACATAAACATACATACATTGTATACTACTAAAACTTTGTGGTAAGCAAAAATGTATGTAAGTATTAGAGGACATGTGCTTGACACAGTTTCCTTTCTTGAGAAAGAATATGTAAGGCTGTATATTCACCTTGTGTGTCATTTTGCTGTAACAAGAGAAAACCTGCTCGCACACTTATAATATCACTTAATGCCAGAACCTGCCTACCATCACTTGGGAAACTTTCTCCTGGTGTCCTTACTGCATCCTAAGCTGTATTGTTTGCCTAAACAATATTTACTATTGGTCACCTTCCGGACTTCCTGGTTCCAATGTCGTAACTTATGCCTAAACCAGTGGTACGATATTAGGAGCCCTACTGTATGTACCCTTTATTTCTTTAGTATTGACTACTGATTACATACTGTAGGTCTCAATTGTGTCTGTACTAGTTGGTAGTATGAGGGCATCACTGTACATGTTTGTGCTAATCACTTTTATAGCTGCAAACCTTAATGACATTGATGACACACCAACTTAATCTATCTTCATTTGGCATAAATCCTCTTCAAAACCCTTAAAGTGTTTATAGATTCTGTAGTACCTTTCCTACACGGGACAGGACAGACACATGGGAGAGACTAGTTGCAGTGGTACACATGGGATACCACAGGACAGTTCCACCTGGACTGGAGGACAGGATGGACACATAGGATCGACTAGTTGCAGTGGTACACATGGGATTCCACAGGACAGTCCCACCTGTCCTACATGGGACTGTGGAACAGGACAGACACACGGGATAGTCTAGTTGCATGGAATTCCACAGGACAGCCCCACCTGTACGGACAGTGGTACACATGGGATTCCACTGGACAGTCCCACCTGTCCTACATGGGACTGTAAGACAGGATAGACAGTGGTACACATGGGATCCCACCGGACAGTCCCACCTGTCCTACATAGGACTGTGAGTCAGCATGGACAGTGGTACACATGAAACTCCACAGGACAGTCCCACGTCTTCCATGGGACAGTAGGACAGAGTGTATATGGAGTACTAGAGTGTTACATGTACATGTGAGAATCCATTACCATCTGTGTACTGTATAAAAAGATGGACTGTTCCATGGACACAATTGGATTGTACATAAGAGTCCTAGGGAGGACATTCCCATGTAGGAAAATGGATTTTGATGGCAAACTTGGACATGAGTGAAATTTCCCTGAAGCTACACCTTGCCCAGTTTATTGCTCTGGGCGTGGCACGTAGGTAATGATGTGGTGCATGAATCTCATTACTTCTGAAACCACTCAACCACTTGTGTTCTGGTGCACCTTACGTATATAAACCGGTGGCTAGACAAGCTGCCCGTATTCCCTGCTGATGAGAGCTAATGAGCTCGAAACAGCAGGTATCGCATATGTAGCTTGTCTGGCCCCACCAGATATGTTTTTTTCATGTACATGAGGACAGATGTGTGGCATTAAAAGGAGACGTGGTATTGTGATTCTTGTTTTAGGAGCCACAGGTTTTGTTTTTATCCCAGTTCCCCTTCTTTTCCTTTCACATGTAGATCTACATTCTATGTATTCAATGTGAGTAGTTCGTTAATGGTTTAATCTTCAATTAGTGTGTTGGACCAAACCCATAACCCAGCACAAATGAGAAAGGAACACACTATTCCTGACGAGATATTCGAAGCACTTATATTATCAAAGAGAGGAGTATAAGGTACGTGGGATAATGTCATTGGAAATATTTTTTCCCTACACTTTTCTAGTACAACACAAGCAATTCATGCTAAATCTGGTGATTTCATGCTGCGTAGAAGAGAAATGAATGCTGATGATATTTTGCCACCTGTAGCAGTGCATATCCCAACTGTATCATATAATATTATCTTTATTGATTGTGATATCACTAAAAAACTAACTAGTTTGGTGGATGAAATAGCGAGCCCTGCTAATCCACCAGGGAGATGTGAAGCTCTAAGGGCAGAAGTGAAATCTGAAATAGTATCATCAATGCACCGTTAGCATTAACTAATTGCTTGACGGATCAGCTTAAAAAATGTGGAAATTTTCAGGATTTCATTATTACTACGCAAAACTTTCAGCAAGTATGGACTCTCTTGCAAGGATGTGGCCATGGAGAATATGAAGAAGGTGACAGTGAGGAGTATTTGACATACACACTTGAGGGGGCAACTGCAGAGGTGAAATTGTCTTGGAGTTCCAACTACACCAGCTGAACAAGTCTCGTGAACACCCCTAAAATAGCTGAGCTCATTGCTGGCATGGAAAAGTTGGCCGGGGACCTGGTATTCTGTGCGATGACAGGTACACAAAGGAATCCAGTGTTGTTTACTGGCACAACAATATTTGGTGTACTAATGAACTATGGTAGCAAAAGGAGCATTCTAGTTAAACTGGACAACGATTTTGTCAAGAGATTTTCTTCTTTCTATGTTTCAACAGATGATGTAGATATTAACGACGCTTTGGACCATCTCCATTGTTATTTGAACAGAGATACAAATTAACTTTATTTTCAATGTAGGTGAGTGGCTACTATTTACAAGATTTTATCTCAACAGTAATTATTGGGATACACTAGTGCTACTTTTGTTAGCGAGATATACATGTAGCTAACTATTGCCTGAGGCTATTGCTATATTACAAGATTTACATGTTTTACAGAGGTTTTATCATTGATCGTTGATCATTGATCATTGGTGTATTACACTTTACCATCATACCAATTTCTTAGATGCCAAGTCAAAATCATGTATTTTTCTAGATGACCGGCGTCTAACTGATTTAGAGCACGCTAACTCCGTGACGATAATTTGAAGCCATGTACAATTATCCGCCATCACAGCAAAGCCAACCTGTCTACAAATGTTTGAACAGTAACTACATGCAAGTCTTATTGACCATGCCTCTGCCCTAAGGTACTCCGCCCCCGGGCTAGCTAAATTCGACATTTAGCAAGTATAGTACACTTAGACCTTCTCTTTTGCTGTTTTACTTTCCGTTTGTTATCTTAGTTGCATGCTGTCTAAGTCTTGGCTAATTGCTTAGAATTCATGAACCGTGGCTTCTACAGGAAATAGAAACCACGCACTTGACCAATCAGATTGCAGAATTTAAAAGAGCTAAGCTCTAAATTTAGTAGAGCTTCTGTTAGTAAGCTACAGTAATACCTGTCTGAGGCTATTTTTTACAAGATTTACATAGATTTATCACAATGTTGACCTTAAGCTTTACCATGACACCAATTTCCACATTTAGTGGAGCTTTTGCAGTAATGCTTGCCTGAAGCTATTTGTTGTTGTATTACAAGATTGTTGTTTTTTACAAATGGTATAATGTAGCTGGATGCTGTGTACACTGTCTGGCTGTGAGCACATAACACCTGCACATTGTTTGCAGAGCTATCCACATCCAGCCCCTGCCTACTTTACACACCCAGTAGTGTAAACCACAAGTGTTTTACTGATGTCTCCCTATATAAGATCTAGTCTAAGCTATTGGACAGTCAGTGCAGTCACTGGCTCATCAGTGCAGGTCACTGCCCAGTGCTAGTCACTGGGGTCATGGCCTAAAAAAAAACGTACCCGTGGCAAGTTCGGTTGTATATGGTAGGTAGGCATGCTCTCCGTAATTCAAAAGATCATCTGTATTTGCACATAATTTGCAATTATGGTAGGCGGAGCTAACTTCACTAATTTTGGAACAGCTAGCACTCCCAAGTAAAAAACCCTGTGGCAGGAAGGTAAGTAAATATGTTTTTCTCTTATTCAAATATTCTTGTGCACATAGGACGGATTTCAATATTCTTTGGACGACAGACAGACAGACAGACAAAACCAATTGCTTAACCCCGCTCTGCACATGCGCAGCCGCGGGGTAATTAGAAATCACATTAATGCCTGTACTTACCCACATATCATGTTTGTGAAAGCCTTGAAACCTCACTATACAATAACCTTTTGCAACTTCTCCCCAGTGTTTGCTAAGTCCCAAGACAGTGTTGAACATAGATTCACCTCTCCATCAGTGTTCATTATGTATAAAAGAGAGTAAAACATTTCAAATGTTAAAGATGAGTGCCAAAAAGTAGAGAAACAAGTGCAGTATACATGTATATGCAGCAAGACAGGGGATGAGGGCATGCAACAATAATAACATGTGTAACCCACAGTAAGAGATGTAGGGAGGGGTTATTATTGTTGCATGCCCTCATCTTGATATTCTTTTGTATATGCAGTCAACTGATACAATGTAAGTAGACATGGGGAGGGGACGGGTATATCAGAAGACCAGAATTGGTCTATTCTGCCATTGCAGTTTTATACCAATTCTGGTCTATTTCTTGCATTGCACTTGCATTACTTATAGGCTACTGAGATTAATACTTTTGGACCAGATATGGTCTATTTTACACCTGCATTACTTATAGGCTACTGAGATCAACAGTTTTGGACCAGATATGGTCTATTTTGCACTTGCATAACTTATAGGCTACTGAGATTAGCACTTTTGGACCAGATATGGTCTATTTTGCACTTGCATAACTTATAGGCTACTGAGATTAGTACTTTTGGACCAGATATGGTCTATTTTGCACTTGCATAACTTATAGGCTACTGAGATTAGCACTTTTGGACCAGATATGGTCTATTTTACACCTGCTTTTGCCAGATATGGTCTATTTTACACCTGTTTTTTACACCTGCATTACTTATAGTGATCACAGTTCAAAAATATTGAAAGATGCAGTTGAAAAATATTGAACAAAAAAAGATACATGCTTTTCTATCACAAAACTACAAGGAGCTAGAAGTCATACAAAGATGTGTTCCTATCCTGGCATCATTCATCACTAAATGTCCCAAAGAATTGCAAGGATAGCTTCCACAGGATGTGTCTAATGTGATCCTACACATCATAAATCGGGCACTTGAACCTTTTAACATCCCACTTCCTTCACCTGACTGCTATCCCTCACCTGCTCATGGCATATCAACTTTCAGTTTCTTCCCTCATCTTCCACAAAGGCATGGGCCAGGGCGGTATGAAGCTGATCAGCAAACACACACAACACACACCAGAGATGATGACTGCCGTAAGAAGAGCTATGGACATCCAACATTAACTCCTGGAATATTTACTGTGTACTGTGCACATGGCATATGCTGTGGCTTTGATATCCTGCGGAGTTGTGAATCTCCTCGCCACCCATTTGAAATCTTTACCACAAGATTTCAACAGCCTCCTAAAGCAATTGTCTATGACAATGCTTGTCACTTACATATATATTGCCTTAATAGGGAGCCTCAGCGTTTTCAAAACACGCTATTTCTTGTGGACCGTTTTCACTGGCGAGGTCATGTTGGATGTTCACAAGGATATTGCATGGATAATTACATCCACCTTCGCTCACTGAACTCCCAGGTGAATGAGCAAGCTAATTCTGGACTCCAGAGGATTAAAGGCCAGCTTGCATATATGTCCATTGATAATTTTATATTTCATTTGAGCTTGTTTCTCTCATTAAAGAATGCTGATGTCATCACTAAACTTGATATAAATAGATTGTGTGTGTAAATACTTTTATGTGTGCATTTACCCCTTATAATATCTCTGGTATGAAGTGAAATATAAAATGCGAATGCAAAATAGACCATATCTGGTCCAAAACTGTTGATCTCAGTAGCCTATAATTTAGCAAATGCAAAATGGACCATATCTGGTCCAAAAGTGCTAATCTCAGTAGCCTATAAGTAATGCAGGTGTAAAATAGACCATATCTGGTCCAAAACTGTTGATCTCAGTAGCCTATAAGTAATGCAGGTGTAAAATAGACCATATCTGGTCCAAAACTGTTGATCTCAGTAGCCTATAATTTAGCAAATGCAAAATGGACCATATCTGGTCCAAAAGTGCTAATCTCAGTAGCCTATAAGTAATGCAGGTGTAAAATAGACCATATCTGGTCCAAAACTGTTGATCTCAGTAGCCTATAAGTAATGCAGGTGTATAATAGACCATATCTGGTCCAAAACTGTTGATCTCAGTATCCTATAACTTAGCAAATGCAAAATGGACCATATCTGGTCCAAAAGTGTTGATCTCAGTAGCCTATAAGTATAACTAATGGCACAACCCTAATTCCATAATTAGTGCTATTTGGACCATAATTGGTAGAAAACTGCATTGGCAGAATAGACCACTTCTGGTTGTAAAACATACCTCGAGGGGAAGGTGTCCCAAAAATACATAAATGATGTGATATTGTGGCCAGCTCTCTGCAGTGGGAGTGAATTCCACTGTGGAAGGATGAGGGAACAAAGGCCTAAGTTGGGCCCACTCTCACCCTTCTGTGGTGTAGTCAACATCCCTGCAGACACTTCAGGTCAGGGTAGGTCCAAGGCTAGTCTGATAATTATATGCCCAAAAGTACAGTTATTTAAGTGCATTATGTGTACCATTCCCTTTAAGCAACATTGTGTATGAACCTGTGACATCACTCCTTACGGTTGATTCCCACTGCTTTAACAATGGAGAAGTTAGGCAAAACATGAACATGTATAGGTTTGTGGTGTGAATCCTCTCAAGAGTGACGACATGTCTTCGACCTCCACGTGGTGTCACTCGGGAGGAAGTTGCAAAGCACTTTTTGTGTGTGCTTGCAACTTTCTGCGAACAGAAGACATACAATGTACATGCTGATGAGGGCCAACCAGCCTGAAACAGCTATCCGCTGTTTGCTTGGTTTGCTCTGCACACACCTTTTTCCATGTGAAGTGCCGCAGTGGGCCAGGGTGGTTTCATTACCCTGCCCCTGCCCATTACTGTTGGCTTTGAATTAGGCAGTAGGGTTTTGCCTAGGTAGGCTTGTGTGGTTTGTGGTGGATGAAATCATTCTAAAACCATAACTACTCAGGCTTGGCTAGAGTACGTAAGTCTAGGCCGAGCAACTAAGCATACACGGCACTGATGAGGGCCAACTAGCCCGAAACAGCTGTCCGCTGTCCGCCGTTTGCTTGCCCATATCACCTCTGTCTGCATTTCATTTTCTAGAGAACAGGGATTTATTTGACCTCAACATGACTGATGAGGAATCCAACCTACTTTGACACATATCCTCTCCATGGTGGTGACCTCAGACAGTGACTTCAACTGGCTCTGTCAGGTGCAGTACTACTGGGAGAAGGAGGACTGTATTCCAGGATTATCAATGCAACTGTTGGCAAACTAGTATTACCTCGGGCATACTGGAAGGTTGGACTGATTTCACCACCACCCCTCTCCCTCTCTCTCCCTCTTCCCTACCTCCCCCCCCCCCTCTTTCCCTCTCCCTCTATCCTCCCCCCCCCCCCCTCCTTTATAGTTAGACGAGATCAGTTGATGAGTAATCGATATGATCTAGATCATCTACACACATACATATCTAGTATAGCATCAGGAGATGCCTATACACACTACAGACAGTAACTGTAAAAACTCATGATGTAAATAGTGATACATGTAGTGGAGACTTCGTGCACACACACAAGTCATGATGTAAATAGTGATATATGTACTGGAGACTTCGTGCACACACACAAGAAGAAGTTACTGATGATGTAATAGCCTCGTACCCAGGCATTCAGTGGGAGGGGAAAAAGGAACACCTGGTAACTACTGTTTGCGCATGCGTGTAATTAAGCGGTTATTACGCAAGACTACGGCAGTGACCAATAATGGGTTTGGTTTCGGTAGTGATGTAAACATATAACTAATTGATGGCTTGTACGGTGCCACTGATGGAGGGCGCTTCCAGTATTTGTGGCTTATTTCCAGATGTGGTAGCTGCTAACAGAGCGTAGCAGGCATCTGGCATCATTGGGCCTCAAGAATAACTATTGCTCTGCCTCCATGCTACTAGTAACTACAGTCTGTCCTACTAATGGCTTCTCAGCCTTCGAAGAGCTTATGAAATGACTTAGGAAGAGCTACGTTAACTGTGCTACCTGTAGGCTACTCACAGAATGGCTATTCCAAAAAAGGAAATTTACGTCATCATTACGCGGAGCTTTCCCAGAATTCTGGGAAATTACACGCATGCGCAAACAGTAGTTACCAGGCGTTCCTTTTTCCCCTCCCACCGAACGCCTGGGTACGAGGCTAATGATGTAAATAGTGATACATGTAGTGGAAAATTACTAGGGCTACAGATAAAATTTAAAAAGCAAAAATTTAAAAAGCAAATCCTCCACGATTAAACGTAATAACTTCTACAGTCATCTTTCCGCGCCCCTCTTGCCTGCCAAGCAATTTATATACAACACCCAGTCCTTGACGTTGAACCTCTAAGGACCACTCGGGGAGAGACCCTGCAGTAGGATTTCCTTGGGCAAACAAGTCCATGAGGACCTTCTTGGCTTTCTCATACTCGGACTGTAGGAGGTGTTGGAAGATAGAATTAGAGTAGGTGGTAATACCGGCATTCACATCGTGAACCACTCCATTTTCTGTGAGATGGAGCTGTGATAGACTCACTATCTTGCCAAAAATATAATTGGAGAGTGCTTCTACACTCGCCCCCGGCATCGCCCCTAAAGAGAAAAGGAATTTGAAGACTCAAATCAAAATGACGCATCACCTCACACAAATTAAACATCACTCGAGTGAACCACCACAGATTTCTTTATATACACAACCCTCTACCTTGTGGCACTGGTGCCCCTCGTAAAGCCAGGGCGGCATGTGTGTCGTCAGGAGAAAGAACAAACATTAGCCCTGGATCGCCTGTCTCATCTTCACACTGTAGGTGTAAAATCAAAGAAAGGGACCGGTAAATATACAACACAGTTAGTCCCCCTTTTGAGAGACCCCTCCCATCAGAGACCACCTCTAGTTATACACCAGAAGTACCATACACAGTCGTCACGCCAGTGTGCAAACTTCTGGAAATATATTTACCAATGACATAATCACTAAGTACACGTTTCCGGATTACATGGCTCTGTCGTTGGTTATGACTGACAGTCCATTATCAAACTAATGGAAGTTGGAAAGACTGAGCGTGCAATGGCCCTGATATTTGCCAATTTTATTAGTAACGGCAAATTAGAAGCATGTGCAAGAGTACGGACGCCATTTTAAACATTTAGAATCACGTAAAACATTTATGGTATGGACCATACATATATACGTACAGTACGCATCAAAAAACGTTTCCAAAATCGTTTCCGCTTTTCGACATCAGTAACTTAGCGTAGTGCAGTTGTGGGCGTCCCCGCATAGGATGAATAGCCTGAGAACGTGGCTAGTCCCTTCGCTATGGTTATTCTCTGCTCTTGGGTCTTGCAGTAGCTCACCACGCTGGCTTCGATGGAGATTGCCGAACAGAACGAAACGAAACAAAATGAAACCAAACGGAACATAATGAAACAACGTTGCGCAACATTGCTGTTCCATATCGTTCGCTCTTTAGTGGAATGGAACGGTATTGTATTGAACGATATTGGAAACGTTTTTTTGACACATACTGTATATCTATCAGGAAATGAATGTTATGTACGACTAGGTTTGCTTGCTCCCGCTCACCAATTATAGTTACTGTCATTGACTATTGTATCCCGTGTTGGTGTACCTTCTCTCTTGTCTCTTCTACAGGTGGCAGGTCACCTTTGTAGTCAAAGCAACTGCATAACAGTATATATGTAGGTCCCAATAAACAGGATCATGTCAGACATCCGACTCCTTCATGTACCAAGCGCGCAATGTCAAACAAATTACCTAGTTGTCACTTAGGTGGTAGTAGTTGCATTACAAACGGCTTGTCTGACCAGGGTCAGCCCCTTACAGGGGGATTCAAGCCCTAGTCTAGCCGTAGCCCCCTATGACCTGCCATCTTCCATTCAGACCTAGCCAACCCTTCCCTTATGGCTGAAGTCACACAAGTTGCCTAGCAGCCCTAGCCAACTGTAGCAGAGGCGCTGACATTTATTTCGTGCACGTATGCGACTCGTACAACTTCAGCTAGGTGAGGGGGCTCGTATGACTATAGCTAGGTGAGGTGACTTCACTTTGCGCGCTTGACACGAGGAGTCAGATAACTGACACAACGTACAATGTACATCACATCACTTCGGACCCCAGATGGATCAACAAAAGCTATGTGCAGGGCACACGACAACAATGGCTAGGCTAGGTTATGTTTCAGTTATCACTTCAAACATACCACTTACAGCTTACCAATTCCTGTTTGCCATCATTCGGCTCACAACGTCACAGTGGCAATCAACTGCAGAGAGAGAGAGAGAGAGAGAGTCCACAAGATGTACATGTATATACATATCAGGAAGAGACAGAGAGAGAGACACGATGGGATGGAGGGTAAAAGCTTACACAACACCTCAAAGGACACAGAAATCACACAAACAGTAAGCAGAATAATATTCACACTCCCCCTAAGTTAACCACCACCCAGTTGCAATACCTACAGCACTTCCTAGCAATCAATGCAAGGGTTGTAGGACACAACCACGAGCAGTGCTGAACGCTACGAGAAGTGCGTTTTTTCGAGTATTGTAGGCTTGGTTAGGCCAAAGACTAGGGATAAGTGGCTAAAGGTGAGCCATGACGCTAGAAACGCGTCGATCCACGATGTCATAGTTCACTTGTACCGTTTTTGATTGCTACGCTACATCTTATTGTAAATATGGGAGCCCTAGCAATCAACGCATGGGTTGTAGGACACACAAACAGTAAGCAGAACAATACTCACACTCCCAACTCCCCAACAACCACCCAGTTGCGATACCTACAGCACTTCCTAGCAATCAATGCAAGGGTTGTAGGACACAACCACGAGCAGTGCTGAACACTACGAGAAGTGCGTTTTTTTCGAGTATTGTAGGCTTGGTTAGGCCAAAGACTAGGGATAAGTGGCTAAAGGTGAGCCATGACGCTAGAAATGCGTTGATCCACGATGTCATAGTTCACTTGTACCGTTTTTGATTGCTACGCTACATCTTATTGTAAATATGGGAGCCCTAGCAATCAACGCATGGGTTGTAGGACACACAAACAGTAAGCAGAACAATACTCACACTCCCCAACTCCCCAACAACCACCCAGTTGCGATACCTACAGCACTTCCTAGCAATCAACGCATGGGTTGTAGGACACACAAACAGTAAGCAGAACAATACTCACACTCCCCAACTCCCCAACAACCACCCAGTTGCGGATAGCCACCTAGTTGCGTACCTACAGCACTTCCTAGCAATCAACGCATGGGTTGTAGGACACACAAACAGTAAGCAGAACAATACACTCCCCAACAACCACCCAGTTGCGGATAGCCACCTAGTTGCAATACCTACAGCACTTCCTAGCAATCAACGCATGGGTTGTAGGACACACAAACAGTAAGCAGAACAATACTCACACTCCCCAACAACCACCCAGTTGCGGATACCTACAGCACGCACTTCCTAGCAATCAACTTGCTCTCACTACACACAGATAAAGCTCCCCAACAATTAACACCACTTTGCCCCAGCACAGGATACAAGTAGCCACTACAGTTAGCACGTACTTTTTCACTTCTTTGCTTCTCTTCTCTCTCTTCTTTCTTCTACAGAGACTACTACTCGTCTGGCGCTTTACCTACGTCATGAATGGGAAGTAATACTGACATAATCAATTGTGCACACCTCCCACTGTAATTGTGTACATACAACCTTAATTGACCAAGAGAAACATTGCATCTTCATGCATCGGAGGCAGAGAACTTGGGGGGGCAGGGGGGGCTTGAGCCCCCCCACTTTTTGAACAGGGGGGCTAAAATTGGAGGGCGTCAGTGGGTCAAATACTATGTGATAGCTAATAGACAATGCAGGATGTATTCAGGACCGATGTTTAAGATAAACTACCTACTTTATGAACACGAGCCCCCCCAACTTTTGACATGCCGTCTCTGCCCCTGTGCATGTAACACTATTTCATATGGTGGGAGGGAATCCCTGCTCTAGAAGGGACACATGCAAGAATATACTATTGCACAACAAGCATTTTGTAAAAAAAAAAACACCAGTGAGTATTGTACATTACACTATGAGATCACACACTATGCTCATTTAAGTCTGCAGGTGTCTTGAAAGGACCTGTAGTGCATAGATACATGTATGTATGTGCCCTTTCACTTTGCAAGACATATTGTATGCCACTAACTGTGATACTGTATAACTGAGGGTATTCATGTTAAAAGGGAATAGGAAGCAGATAGAGAAAGGGTACCACTGTTGTACACTATAAGACTGGTGAGGCTGGTTGAATTTCCTCTCTGTCACAGCACAATCTCTAGTTAGGCATATATGTACATGTATATACATGTAGCTGCATCATAGACATTATGAAGTATAAAGGTGTAGGACACACACACTAGAGATGTGCAACATTATTCTTTTTTAAACCCTATTCCCACATTCTTTTCTTTATTTCCACATCAAATAAGGGTGGCAAAGGAGCAGTATGCAAGGGCTCTGCTATTCTAGATCTACATTGTGTTGTTGGTCCATAAGATGTACATGTGCTTGGTCATCACCTACAGCAATTAATGTAAGTGGCACATGGTTCTGCAGAGCTACATACATGTAGCTAGCCTTAAAAAAAGCACAGAAGCAAATTTGTAGAGCCAATCCCCAACCCTTGGGGCGTATATACTACTACATGTGGAAGTGTAGGGAGCACTTCAAAGGGCTTAATAAAACTGTAAAATCCAAATTGAGAACCCATATGGAGTAATGGATGCATTCTTGGGTCATATTGCAAAAGCCATCCTTAAGCTACTAGCTGTCCAACAATAAAACCCGTGGGAGTGAGTATAAAGTGAGTGAGGACTTAAGGACAGCTGTTTTGAGCTCATCAGCAGGGACAGACAAAGTCATCTCACTGAACTTGAAAGATCTTCCAGAACTGCACCCAACACCAGCAACACAACTACAGTCCTTGAGCCACCATCAACCGAAAAATCCAGGCTACATGCCATATGTAAAGGGCCTGCATGCATGGAGGGGATATAACAGTCTTGGGATCAAAACTGTTTTCAGATCAGACAGCAAACTCAGAAAACTGTTGACACAAGTCAAGGCTGCAACTGCATTGAACATGAATAGGTATACTTTTTAAGTTTCTCCATAAGATATCTTCAGTGTCTGGGGTACATGAGTTTACAAGACACACAAAACATATGCAGTTCTACGAAGCTGCAGTCAGTTGCATCCATTGGGCAGCCATACAAATGTACATCTGAGTGCTGCTAATGCTGAGCAGGGATAGGATCTTGGTCGTGGGGATACAGTGGAAAGGACAGAAGTGAGATGACAACACTGGTACCTGTAGATGCACAGTAGACTCAACAAAGGCCGAGAGAAAAACAGAACATACAAGATATAGTTATGTACATGTATATACATGTAAGTAGCATACACAGATGAGGTGAGGCTCATGCATGTGCAGATTAGAAATGGTATACTAGGGCACATTTATGTGCCTGTAAACAGGGGATGGAAATCCAAAAGTGCCTCACCTCTGACCTACTTTAGTGTAAACTGTATGCAAGGATGTGGACTACACCACAGAAAGGTGAGAATTGACTTCCCAAGACCTATTGTGGAGAGACTGGAGACACACACATACTTGTATACATACGTATATGTATGTAACCACACACATCAGAGTGGTGGCTAAAGGAGACACACATCTATATGTGCCTTACCCAATACATATTGTGGCACACATATATACATATGTAACCACACACATCTGACAAGGTAGACTAACACAACTCTTCCCACAGGAAGAATGTAAACATACATGCATAGGACAAGAGGTTGCAACATGTAGGTAACAACCAGAAGTGAATAAAGGAAGGACCACCAAAGTAAATAATCTGCAGATCTCAAGTGTATATGGATTCAAAGACAATACACTTGCAGTACCAGTGTACCTCCTTAACTCTGTAGTCCCACCACCATTCTGGGAGCACTGTGCATGACGAGAATCTGTTCACACACCACACACAATGTGCATAGTTCAACCCACAAGTATGAAGACAACTGCAGACAGTGCTCACTCGGTTGCATCCAACATATATAGCAACATCAGCTTTAGGATGCAACTGAGGCAGCACTGTTTCGGCCTTGTTGGGCCTCATCAGTGCAGTGTAGTCTCATTGGACCTACTTTCACTGACAAAATGCAATAGTGTTAGGGGCATAGAACACTAACAACTCATGTACATGACTCAACAGCATTCAGGAAGACAACAGTAGCATGAAAGAGGATCATCAAGCCATGTAATGTCCACTGATATAAACTGTGGGAGTGAGAGTATATATTCATCCCCCTATTTTCTTACACACACAGTATTCACAAATGAATTGTCTCCATTGAGGAAGGAAACAAACATCGTGTATGCCTTTATGGTGTGCATCAGGAAGGATTTTTGGGTGGAGGGGAGGAAGAAGCTTGTGGAGCACTGCCACAGCGACATGCATGAGTTAGGGAGTACTATACAAGAGTTTTCTGGGGGGGAACAGAGGCTGGGGATTCCAAGGCCACCCCCTCTGTATGAACCCTGTGCATTAAGTAGTCTCAACCATAAAATGTAGCTGCACAGACTGTTGCTAAGTGTGGGTAGAGGAAGGGAGAGGAGGGGCATAGAGTGAACAGTGAGTATATAGTGTTCAAATTAAGGGCCTAATAAAATTGGAATTGCTGGAAACTAAGCATTTTAGCTAAATCTATGAGAGTTGCACACACACGCACGCACGCACGCACACACACACACACACACACACACACACACACACACACACACACACACACACACACACACACACACACACACACACACACACACACACACACACGGGCCACTAACCAAGAAGCAATACTGCCATTGACCACCCATCCACCCACCCTCTATCTCTCTCTCTCTCTCCCTCTCTCCCTCTCTCCCTCCCTCCCTCCTACCCACCCACACATTCTAGAGCATCAGCTCTAACAAGGCACAAGGCAACATGAGCAAAATTGGCAAGTATGTACCCTAGTGTGCGTAGAGGAAAGGAGAGGAGGGGAATAGTGTAGTGTTCAAAGGGCCTAATCAAACTGTAAAACCGTAATTGGTCACTGTACTCGCTTATCTAGCAAGGCAAATAGAGTGTTCGGCAACAAAAGGCTTATTGTGGGCAACAGGCTGACTATAAGATAGGCAAATTGAGAAAGTAGCCTAACAGCAATAAAAATAGCCTTAATTGGGGTGCATTCCACTGTGCACTCATGTAACTACTACATATACATTTCAAATCACACCCCTTGTGTGACTGGGAGAAGGGGTGGAATTGTGCATAAATGTTCATAGTACATAAGAGGGGATAAATGAGTGTTGGGTAATTGGTCTGATAGCACATACAATGTATGAAGTAACCACAAATACCTTAATGACTCTTGGCTACTTACTCATACAGCATATTTCAGCAGTAAACCACACTGTTTCTAAGCGTCATTAGTACATAGATGGCCACCTAACACAGACTATGCACACACATTGAAGCCATCTATGTACTAATGACACTGTGTGGTTACAGGCTCCTGTATGCTCTACTTAGTACCACTCACATGCCCGTACCCAGGGGGGGTTCGGAGGGTTCGGACGAACCCCCCCCCACAACAGGTAAAGGTCCGCTTTTACATTCGCTCGTCATAGTATATCACAGTCGCACGCTCCATGGGATCCACGCATGACCACACCTTCTCTAATCGCGCAATTGTGTAAAACACGCGACCACGTGAACGTAGCATATGTATTATTATAAATCGTGCTTTATACATCTCATCAATGGCGTGTCTAGTCGGGTTTCCAGAAACTAGTCAGAATCGGGCTGGGGCTAGGGCTAGGGCTTCTAGCTAGGCGTCTCAAGCGTTCCTGAAACTCCCGTAGTAGATAAATCTATAGACTTTACTAACGGTTGCCTTCCTCGAGTCGCATCACTAGCACTACACGATCGATCACAAAACTAAGTGGGTGGAGCATACATGCAATGTGGATACGTGTATTAGCTATTATTATAGCAGATCTGACGGAGATGAGCCACGTCGTATGAAGTTATGTAACATTTTGGATTCATAATGCTTTTACAAGTCAGAATGTGTTGTATATTGTTCTGTGAATTTGCATAATATATTTTTTCCCGTATGCTGTTCATCATGCCTGAAAATGCACTAGAAGTGGTCTCAGAGCACCTAAAAATCAAAATTTTCCTGGGGGAGCATGCCCCCAGACCCCCCTACGTTTGCACATGCATATATAGCTAGCACATGCATAACTAGAAAATACTCAAAAATCTACTCAAAAATATCTCTAGAATCGCCCATGATTATTGTTCACGCACAGCTACTTTCACATGTACTGGTGCTAATGCTATAGGCATTCACTTAAAATCACCCGTAGGAGGCCATATTTTTGCAAAAAGAACCTCCCCATAAAAATCCTGGGAACGGCCCTGACTCAGGAAGACACTAGGGCATGTTTAGTCCAGTGTCACTGAAACTTGCAGGGATTGCACAGTTGCCTTGTGTATGCCTGTTGTAGAGTGCACACACACACACACACACACAAACACACACACACACACAAACACACACACACACTGACCAGTTCATCACTTTCTAGAGTAAACTCTGCATCAGCTCTAACAAGGCAACATGAGAAAAATGTGAAAGTAACCGTGTATGTATGTACCCTAGTGTGGGTAGAGGAAAACAAGAGGAGGGGCATAGAGTAGGGCCTAATCAAACTGTGAAATCAGAATTGACCACAACACTAAATAAGCATTAGCGGAAGTTAAAATTCTAGCTACCTTGCTTTGAGCATGTAAATAACAGCCACACAGAGCAACAAACAGACTGGGTATGCACATTGTGTTCATCATGTACATGTGGTGTAATGTCTGCACATAATGTACACATGTATATACGCATCTGACCTAATTAAGAATGAAGCTGGAATGATGGGATGACTCCATCTTGATCTGATTTAGTGAAGTTCCTGTTCCAGAGGGTTCACACTTAAATAATAGTGCAGACGAAGCCAAATAACAGAATATGGTGATCTATAAAATAGAAATAGTTTATGTGACAGCACCCATTATGTATGTAACGGCAGTTCAATTTCCGGTAATGTTCTACAGATGACAAGTGAGCACAAACTGTGCTAGTGAATTTATAGACCAATGTATGGAAATCTCACTAATTCACAAGTACTTATCGGTGTCCTGATTTCAGAAAAAAACATAAAAAGCTAGTCCAACTGTTACATCATAAACACATATGCACAACCAAAAGAGCAAGTAGTGGCTTTCCAATTCTGTAGAGTAAGAAGCAAACGTTCAGGCACTTGGTAGGGTCAAGTGTACATGTACATGTACAACTTGGAAGTATCATACACAAATGTACATACACTCCAACAGATGTAGGAATACCTATAAAAACTTGTACATGGAGTGGTGCATGTATATATGTGTATTCAATCATGGTAATCACATGCATTATAGCACAAAAGTTTTTATCCCCTGGTATACAGGCCATTTGTGTGTATAGGTGTGCAATAATAGCCTCGTTCCCAGGCTCTTCCTCCGCACATATAATTCTAGGTATGACCTTTGACCCGCCAGAAAGAAACGGAGGGGAAAGCCTGGTCCAAAACTTCACGTTAATGACGTCAAGAGTAGAGAGAAGGTAGAGAGAACTTAATTGCGCATAGGTTGGTCCTACCACAAAGCCATCAGCACCCACACGCTAAGCTTGACCATTTACAAAGTTGCTTCTCTGCACTCGCTTGGGTTCTCGATCTATGTAGATGGCCTCCGCGGTTGCCCTAAACCGCTGTCATGCTACTGCTATGCCTGTGTAAGCGTATATACACTGTTGCCCGTGTACGTGTATGCCCATATGTGTGTATTATATACGCTTCTGCTATTTTCAGGCTATACAGCGTGTGTGCTTACGGCCAATATAGAACCACATCACTTCTTGAGACATCAACTGGTCGTAGCTGGCAACACAGATATGGCCAGGACATCTCTTTTTACTCCGGTTCAACTGGGCCTAAACGCGTAGGCAGTATGCCGCTTGAGGTCGATTTCACCCATGTGTACTTAAGTTCTCTCTACCCTTGACGTCATTCACGTGACGTTTTGGACCAGGCTCTCCCTTCCTTTTCTGGCAGGTCAAAGGTCATACGTAGGGAGAGCCTGGGGACAAGGCTAGGTGTGCAAACTGTCCTTGAGGTGGTGGTGTTTTCAAGTATTTTGAATTGAGTATCTAACTGGAACTTTCCCCATCCACACATTAAAACCCACAATACAGCGTACCAATTTCAACACCTTTGCAACAGGAGCCTGTAAACCACACACTGTTTCTAAGTGTCATTAGTGCTGTCATGCGACCTAGAGCCAATCAAATTCTTCCATTTGGTCACATGACTGTCATTTTAAACAACTTAATGCACACTTTTCTGTGCATTAACTGGTTAATGCACACTTTTCATTTTGTGTCTACGGGCACTAGTACTTAGTACATAGATGGCTATCTAACACAGACTATGCACACACATTGAAGCCATCATGTACTAATACACTTAAACACCAGTGTGTGCTCAACAAGCTTCTGCTGCAAAGGTGTTGAAATATGCTGTAACTAGCCTTGGTTCCAGGCCTTCCCCGGAGCGTTTTATGTGAGCTAGAAAGGCCTGGGAACGAAACCCTGCATGTACACAATCCCAGCACTGGGAAGTGTTAATTGACCATTTTCCAGATTGCTAATCCAAAAGTAAAATCCTTTTTAGGGACCAAATGAGTTTGATAGTATGAATTTACACACAAATATCCTAATGATAACACAAAATACCTACAACACTCCAGCTATTAGTCAGACCACTCAGGAAGACACAAGTGAGGAGCTAGTTTTCAGTTAATGACTCTGAGCCATGTTTGAGGGGATAAAGAAGAGGGGAAGGAGGGAGAGTGGTGGGTAAAATGGAGACACAAACCCAATGTTTAGTCCATTGGTGTATCATGTCATCGGACCTTGCAGGGATTGCACACACGCACGCACACACACACACACACACACACACACACACACACACACACACACACACACACACACACACACACAACTGCAACTCGAAAGTACATTGCACTTTTCTTTGCAATAATAGGGCTGGTGTCATTAATTAGCCTGCTAATGGTCCTTAGAGTATTACTTATGAACTACAGTAGGCAGAGGCATGGCAGCAAACCTCGTGCGTTCTTTATGAAAGTTACACCTGCAGCTGCTATGTAGTGGTTCATGTAGCGACGCCCAAACAGATAGTAAGTGCTCACTGTACCTTTGCTTCTGTTCTGAAGACATAAAGAGCAAAGTAAGCCTCTATACAGCTGTTTTCTTCGTGAGAACATAGGTCCGTATTACAAACGGAATTCTGGTTTGTTAGGGCTATCCCTTCCTGAAAAGGGCAAAGTTCATAACCTATTTATCCACTGTCAGTAAAGTAATATTGACTAGAAAAGCAGCAGTTAGAAATACACGGTGTTCCTAGGAGGTAAGTGGAGAAAGCTGTAGTTCTACGCAATGCGGGTCAATCTGCTTACGTGATAATAACGCAATTGATGACTTTTGTCACTATCGGCCCCAAAGAGTTAATCACATGCAACAATAACAACATGTGTAACCCGCAATTGTTATGCATGCATAATTTCCACATGGTGTTTAAAATCATTTCCTGCATAGAGTGTCATAACCATGCACCACTCAGGTTATTACAATCTTGTTTATTTACTTTTTGGCACTACCATCCCTACATCCTTCAACATTTTAATCAATTATCATAAAGTTGCTGTTCTTTCAAGTACAAATACCCTAACGAGTGTGCTGCAGCTCGTGATGCAGCCACTTCTCTCTCAGAAACTTTGCCATAGCCTGGTTCAGCCATTCCCATTCCACGTTAACATGATGTTATGTAAGCATGAAACGTTATAATTGGCTCTTCTGTAATCTGATTGGATTGACCAGATTCTGGACATTCTGCACAAGTCGTTGATGCCAAGCAGACCAGACCCTCTCCTGCTTTATGAGAGGGTATGGCTATGCCAGACTACACCTGGTGCGTATTGAATGGCTACATGTGGATACATGTAGTGTGATGGCGTTACATGTATACATATGTACATGTAGTCATGCATACAGCATACATGTACATGAATATGAAAAATACCTAACATTCTAGCATTATGCCATTGAAAAATGTAAGGGTAAGCCTACAAGCATGTACATTTCATGGTGCAAAAAGACTGGCACTAAGCACTACACAACTTATATGCACACTAGAGGGGGTCTGCTGATCTTTTGTGCTCACCGGAGGGGGTCTGTTTGCTAACCCTACTACTTCAGGTGGGCTTTATTTGAACCATGTCCTCAAATCAGTACTTATGTGGGGTTCACGCAATGATCTTGGAGTCAGGAATGGGCAAGTTCAGGCAACTGCAGTCAAGGGGCCGTATCAGCTGTCACTGCCAAATGACTGAAACTGAAAACTACTGACAATCCAGGACATGAATAATCACCTAGTGCAGCAGAGGACTCTCCAACATTGGCAACATAAAAGTGGTTTTGGCGGAAGATGACAGTTACAGGCCGTGGTCCCAGCAGTGCTCAAGCCTCCAAACTTGTTGGGTTTCCGCCTACCTATATACAACCACATAGAGACAGTATTTCACATACGTCTCATAGGCTCCATTACCCTATGAAGACACCAGTAGGCCTCTTGTATTGCTTTCACCACCTGCTGCCGATCAGTCGTGTGAAACTCGTCCTGTTCTTGGATGAGGTCCCACAGCCGCTTGCTGCCGCTCGCTGCCGTATCCACTGTCTACGCATGCTCGAAAATTACCGTTTATTTTCCGTATAATACATCGTTTATTCCCATACAGAATAAACGGAGGAATGTAACGGTCATCGCAGTTAGAGTATACGGATCAAGCCACACAGCTGCGCATCAACGCAGCTAGGACCACTTGTGTCATATTTTGTTTGTCGGTGTGTAGTAGAAGCATAGATACTATACCTTACGGAAGGTATAGTATCTATGGTAGAAGGTCAGGGGAATTTTAGCCGAGGCTTATTGGATTGACTTGCACACTTGTATAAGACAGGTGCTAGCCATTGAGACCAGGCTAACAAACCTTAAAAGACAGGAGAGGGCGTTCTTGACAGCAAAAGAGAACTCACAGCCGACGCGGTCTTGGTACGTAACACGAATACAGTGGCAAGTATACGGATCAGATTACTGTACAATTTCACGGTAATATACAATGGATTACCCCAAATCTGGGTAATTTTCGAGAGAGAATACAGAGTCCATCAAATTTTTAGTGGCCGAGGAGAGTGGGTAGAGCATTGTTAACTAGCATTAGTAGCCAGGTGGAGTGGGTGTGGCCAGCATTAGTAGCTGAGGGGAGGGTAGCCAACTTATAGTACATACATGTAGCCAAGGGTTACAACAGCATTCAGTGAGGTGAATGGTGGAGGAGCAGCATTAGTCACTGAGGGAAGTGGGTAGATTTTCAGAAAGTGAGTGGATTTTTCAGGTGGCATTAGAAAGTATGTGGAGAATAGCCAAAAATATACTGGCCCTCCCATAGAGAAGGTTTGAGAAGCTCGCTGTACTACCTTAGCTTGTATTTCAGGTAGTGTTTAGTACCCTTTTAGGCAACTACATGTTTATGCTGTGCCGTCAAAAGAATAAAGATTGGAATAGTATGCCTGGTGGCTTTCACAGTAAACAAATGATGCCATAACTTTCAAATGAAGCATCTATTGTGAAATCCATTCTTATAATAATCTGTGCTGAAGCTGTTGGTACGTTACTTTCAATGTGTAAGATTACTGTGTCTGAGAAAATGCGAGTCAGACACACACATGCACACTGGGGGGTTAATGACTATAGAATATGTCAACATATATGTACATGTATATAGAAAAATGGGTCCTTAGCACACTAGCCTAATAGAACAAAGTAAGAAAGAAAAGACCCGCCAAGTTAATTCCTGACAAACACAAAAACACCAAACACATACATGTATGTAGTGAGTGGCACCAGGATGCCCAGCCTTGAGAACTGGGGCGGTGGGTTAAGGATCATGTACACATGTGGGGTAGGTTGGAAGCTGGTTGGAGATGGGTTGTTGGGTGGGGTAGGTTGGAAGCTGGGTAGGGACGGGTTGTTGGGTGGGGTAGGTTGGAAGCTGGGTAGGGACGGGTTGTTGGGTGGGGTAGGTTGGAAGTTGGTTGGAGATGGGTTGTTGGGTGGGGGTAGGTTGGAAGCTGGGTAGGGACGGGTTGTTGGGTGGGGTAGGTTGGGGATGGGTTGTTGGGTGGGGTTAGTTGGGAGCTGGGCGGGGATGGGGTGTTGGGCTGGAATTGATAGCATTGGGTAGGAGGGGGCTGTAGGAGGGTGAGAGGTGGCTATGGGAAGGTAGGTAGACAATTGTGGAGGTCATACCAATAACAGGGGTAGTGAGTATGTAAATTCCTTCTGCTATTCACTAATACAGTGCATTTATGTTCATCTAGCACCTTGATATATGCAAACACCTACATGTCTCACAATTGTTCTGGTATATTTCTATACCTTACCAAGTAAATAAGTAAGTTCCTGGCCTATTCCTTAGGATAGAAACTAACTACATATACATTGACAATAATGTTACATGTAGCTACCCCCTACATCTTAATACTATATTCCCCTCTACAGTGGGACCAGCTAAGAGGCCAGCTACAGGGGCCAGAAAAGCATCGTTGAAGACTCTGTTGTAGATCCAACACAGCTTCCTCGGGCCTATAAACCAGCAACATACCTCTTTAGGGGTGTAATAACTAATACATATAACATTACGGCATGTACATTGCCGGTCGGTTACATATAGAAAATCATCCGTTGAGTTCACTATATATATATATATTCACTAGGAGGGCTCGCTCCACTCTCCAATAATGCACTCAAGTTTGTGACTAAGTTAACCACAAAGTCTACCTGCAACTCGGTTCACTTGACAACCATCTTGCAAGGCACAGTACACATAGCCCTAACACAAACTTCTTCTCGTTGTACAAAAGCTTCTGCATGTATACCTTTTATGAGCAGGCAGCCCTACCCCTCATCTTTTACTTCCAACAAATATGTGTTACATGTGAAGATGCAAAGGTCAAGGATATATGTACAACCATTTCTAGGTGGTGTGCATTAGCCTCATAAAATGCCATGGCATGCTCCACACACACAGCCAAAATTGCAAATGACACCACCTACATATGTAAACTAAATCATGTGAACTGTGTCAGTTGGTTGCTTAGGCAAACATCAGGTGGACATCAGCTACATGAACTGCTTCTATTGACAGTACTGTATATTGAACCCCCCTCAACCATCGCCTAGCCATCATTTCTCCTCTCCCACCATGTGCCCAGCCACATGCATGCATCTGTCCAGCTACAGCCTTTTTTATTTACCCACTGTTCCCCTCCATCCCTTTCCTCAGCTACTACCACAATCACAGACACTAACATACATTGCTCCGCTTCCACCCACCCACTCCCAAGCACCAATTCCTTCCCTCTCTCATTCCCTTCTCAGCTGTATCCACCACCATATGAAATAGTCTCTAGGGTTTAGACAATGTACATGTAAGAGCCTCCAGGCTTGGACATAAAAAGCCAAACATATGCACAATGTTTTAAAGATGTTATGTACATGAAAATAAGGTGAGCAGAGCAAACAGCGGACAGCTGTTTTCAGGCTGATTGGCCTTCATCAACTGTTTCAGGCTGATTGGCCCTCGTCAGCGCCATGTATGTCTCGTAATGTAAAGTATGCACAAAAAAATGAAAATCTTCCTGAAAGTTTACAAGCACATACAAGAATTGTTTGCAATATCCTGCCGAGTCACATCCTAAAATCACAGGGGCATCTGGATTACTTACATGAGTTAGGTATGTAGGCACAGGTATGTGTATACCAGCATATAGGTAGTATACAAACTGTACAGAGCTTCAAGTATGTACAATATGTATCTGTAAGTGTGCAAAGAATGCGTATGTGTGCATATGTGAATATGCTTTTGGTCAAAACTAGGGTGAGAGTGAGCAACACATAATTTAAGCAACTACATGTACATGTATTTTCACAAAAAATGCCTCCTGTTTGAAGCTTTTAACAATGTTTGCAACTTCCTCCCAAGTGACACCACGAGGAGGTTGGAGGCACATTGTACATGTACAATGTAGGACAGTGTCACGTCATCTCAAGTGATGTACATGTACACTACCCTACAATGTTATCACTCATATATAGGTGGATTAATAATAAGGACAAGGACACCTTGAAACAAGGATACCTCAATAATAACGATAGGGACACCTTGAAACAAGGACACGTGGATAGGGACACCTTCAATCAAGGGTACCTCGAAAGCATTACTTATAAAGATTGGGTGCTCTTTCTGAAAGTTGTATTTCCTGATTTTGTAGTGAAAGGGACTGGGTGGAATTTTTGGGTCAGTGTTGGTCACTGGGCCCGGTGCTTGTCACTGGGCTGTATGGCTTAAAAAACACAGACTCACTGTAATCTAGTCTACAGTAAAACCTCAGAACAGAAGAAGAAGAATAGGCTGTCCTAGATAGTATCAATGTCTTGCTTTTTGTGGTAGGGTTTTTGGACAAAATCCATTTCTGCCCTAAGGATGCCCTATAGGCTGGGTACAATGTAAGTGTCCAATTGCAAAAGAAATATGATGATAAAAAATGTGCCAAAGGTGGGATTTGAACCCACTACCTCCTGCACTCAGCTGCAAGCGCTCTACCAACTGAGCTACTGAGGCACTGCAACCATTTTGAAGTATAATTCACTTAAATGCTAGTGGGGCCAGCTGCACATATGCACCCACACCCACACCCACACATATGCACAAGAATGACCTCAAACAAAATATGGAGCATTGAAATCCATAACCCTTGGCATTGACCCTACATCATACAGATTTTTTGGCGCATTGGACATGACCATGGGAACTAAATTGTGGTCATACTTGGAGGTTTCGAAATGCCTGATTTGATTTATGGAATCCACAAACTTCTCCAGTTGGGACAACCCATATGAAACTGCATCACTGTACCAAGTTTCATGTTTAGATGTGTTACCATTAGTGAGTTACACTTGTTAAAGCGGGAAGGAGAAGAAGATGAACAACTTTAACCTTTCTCATGCATCAAATTATACCATTTTATAATCACAGTTAGTTTCTGGGTATAACAGAAGTCCAGTAGGTAGCAAACTGAAAGTGAAAGTCCTTATATATGGGGATAGACCGTAGCAATCCCTATATACACAGTACTACAGTACTGTGTGATACACCAAAAGAACCTGATCGCCTACAACACCAGCTAACCCACATCCTCCATGCACTGGATTATGACGACTCTGTGGAGCTATGCCATGACCGATGTATGATGTTGATCCTCCGAAAATCTTCTTGATCGGAGGTCTCTCCTGATATAGGCCACACGGCTAGGGGCAGATGACCCTCCAGAACTAGAGGGGTGAGCCTGACCCACTGGAGCAACGACACCATGCATTTTGCATGCATGGCCATAGTTATTAGTACCTGAACCTGAGGTGTCCTTAGGCAGGCTTCAAGACCAGTACATGTGCCTGTATGTATGTGCATGTAGCACACTGACTAAAGGGTGTTACACCAGACGCCCAGCTTTGAAAACTGGGGATGGTGGGTATTCTCCTCATGAGCCCAGTGTTCAAACTCACACACTATACAGATATAAACAGCCAAGCCTTAACAACTATATACCCAAATATACATGTAGTATGAAACAGTCTCTAGGGTTTAGACAATGTACATGTAAGAGCCTCCAGGCTTGGACATAAAAAGCCAAACATATGCACAATGTTTTAAAGATGTCATGTACATGAAAATAAGGCGAGCAGAGCAAACGGCGGACAGCTGTTTTCGGCCTTCATCAGCTGTTTCGGGCTGATTGGCCCTCGTCAGCGCCATGTATGACTAGTAAAGAAAATGACACCACACATGATGCATCAGAACACATATCAGAACACGTATGAAATGCCCCCACTAGTGTACAATAGAAGGGATCAGTCAGGGGAGTCTACATGTATAAGGAGTGTACATATATAGGTAAAGAGTATGAGAGGAAGAAGGGGGGGGGGTGAGGGAGGATAGAGGGAGAGGGAAAGAGGGGGGAGGTAGGGAAGAGGGATCAAGGGGGGAGGGGGAGGGAGGAGAGAGGGAAAGGGAAAGAAAGGGGGGGAAGGAGAGAGAGAGAGAGGGGTGGTGGCGAGATCAGTCCAACCTTCCAGTATTGAGGGGTGGTGGCGAGATCAGTCCAACCTTCCAGTATTGAGGGGTGGTGGCGAGATCAGTCCAACCTTCCAGTATTCCCGAGGTGTGCCCCCTCGCGCGGTCGAGGTGTTCACGTGACCGGGCACACACCTCTGCAAGAGTCACATGACCCCGTGACAGGTAAGTGAGTCACGTGACCAGGGCATGGGCCTCCCTGTGACATCACGTGCTCACACGTGGCCCTGCTGTCATGGACCCGTCTAGCTTTGTCGGGACACCCCCAGCATGCGTCTTTGGGGGAGGCGTGAGTGAGTCCTCTGGCGGCTACCTAGCCGCCACTCAGGCAAGCCCCCCTTGGATGTCTCATGTCTGGAAGTCAGATCATGCCTGATGGAGAATCCCAACAATTGTGGAGTTTGGTGGGGCTGGTGGGTGGAGTCGTAATTCCACTCCTGCATGTTTTGTGTGACACTCTGGTGTGACTATTCTGCGGCACGTGGCTTACAGTGCGCATGCCAGTGCGCATGCCTGTGCGCATGCGCATGGGCCTGAGACTTCTGTCACGTGCATGTCTGGCTCCCGTCATTAACCACGTTTAATATTGTGTTAAACAACATAGAGAAAGACAACCCAGATAAAAATGCAAGCTTATGTAATAGCCTCGTCCCCAGACTCTCCCTCCTCCGCAATATAATTTCATGTATGACCTTTGACCCGCCAAAAGAAAAACGGAGGGAGAGCCTGGTATATCTGGGCACGTGACTGACACTGAATGACGTTAAGGTAAACATTGTTGTACGTTAGGTGGCGTTCGAGTTGTGGAGTCAGCATACAAAGGCAGGTACATGTAAGCATGTGATACCACTCTACGATGCCGTAATACTTCAGACAGCCTGGGCATAACTCAGTACAGACTGTTGGTTTGAAGTAATGTCACAGCATTAAAGGGAACATCACTGCATATTCAATCGGGTGGGACTCAAACCCACCACCATCGCTTTCTAGGTGACGACGCTCTTACCAACTGAGCTACTGAGGCAGCTACACATACATGTACATTCTGTACACAAACATATAAATCTGCAAGGCTATGAAAACTAATCCCATGTAAATTTACTGAACAAACATGTGCACATGTATATATATGTACAGTGTATATCTGCATTATTCATCACCTCCTGCCTGTAGCACAGGGTTCTTCAGCAGTTGAGAAGCCTTTGGTCTCTTGCTGGCCTTTGCTCTGCTCGCTGGTTCTTCAGAACATTGTTTATGTGCTTCTATCTGCTTCTATTTGAAACGACTAGTCTCCTGTTCCTGAAATAAATTTGTAGCAAAAAGGATGACTGAGGACTGGGTGAAATAGGAAGGAACACACTTTGTGACAGTGGGGTATTCTGAAATGGGTACTCGGGTAGGTATGGTAGGGTATGGTAGGGCTGCTCCTCAGACAGGTTTTACTAGTTGTCAGATAGGGGACATAGAAGGATATCCCAGTGTGTGTGTGTACTCACCGGGGAACATTCAGTGTCATTTGTGCTGAGTTGCTGCCACAGGAGTTGACAAGCGTAAGTCCCCATGTCATCATAGCACAGTTTGATCATGAAGAGAGGAAGGGGGAGGGGGAGAGGGGGAGGGGGAGAGAGGGAGGGGGAGTACGTGACAGTATTTTCAGGACAAACAGTTGCTCCAGAGGTGAGATGTGACTTAACAGACACACACAGACAGACAGATAACACTCATTGCGCATGGCAAGCCAAGGGTTAATCAGTAAATAAACAAGGAATATTTTATGTACATGTACAGTATGTACTGGTACTGGAGCCTCTCACTTTTCCATCACTGCCTTCAGTTGCTGCAGTTTGGGTACATACCTCCTCCTGCACACCATCTTGCTTCCCCAGCAGCTCACATGTAATATCCACTTATTTGCTGTGGAATATATTGCACTGGTTCACACACATGTACACGTAACAGCAACATACAGGCACAAGTACATGACTAAAATGCCATACCCATTCCTCTCAGCTACTAATGCTGGCTACCCACTCCCCTCAGGGACTAATGCTGGCTAAAAATGCTCCACCCGCTCACCTAGCAGAGAGAGCGGGTGGGAGGGAGGGAGGTAGGGTGTGTCCCATAATCTGGAACCATAATGGCCACGATACAGAACAGAACCTGTGGGCCTGCAGTGTGTAACTTAACACTCTTGGACCTTGAGATTGTTTGGCAGTTCAGAGCGTCAGGGTTCATTGGAGGGAGATAGTGGTCCCTTCAGAGACAAAAGGTACTGAGGTTAGCAATGACAACTCTAGTGCTAGTTGGCCCTCATCAGCGCCGTGTATCCTTAGTTGCGACGGCCTAAACTTACATACTCTAAAGCCAACAGTAATGGGCAGGGCTGGGGTAATGAAACCACCCTGGCCCTTTTACATGGAAAAAAATGCTTGTGCAGAGCAAATCAAGCAAACGGCGGACAGCTGTTTCGGGCTGGTTGAAATGTACGTACATTGTATGTCTTCTGTTCGCAGAAAATCGCAAGCACACACAAAAAGTGCTTTGCAACTTCCTCCCGAGTGACACCACGTGGAGGTCGAAGACATGTCATCACTCTTGAGAGGATTGACACCACAAACCTATACATGTACATGTTTTGCCTAACTTTTCCATTGTTAAAGCAGTGTGAATCAACCGTAAGGAGGGATGTTACAGGTTCATACATAATGTTGCTTAAAGGGAATGGTACACGTGCTGCACGTAAGTTAACATGTAGTTTTGGGCATATGACAAACCTGTGCAGAATAAACGTGCTGTGACATCCACCCTTCAATGTACTATCCAATAACGTTTTTACCTTTTATACTGTATGAGACTTTGTTTATGGTACGACATTGGATAGTACTGTACATGTACCACAACAAATACATGGCATACATGTATATAGCAACAACTCACTCAGGCTCACACATAATATGAATACACCAAAAGAACCTCTGAGCGTGGAGCAACGACTCCTAGCAACAACTCACTCAGGCTCGCACATAATATGCATACACCAAAAGAACCTCTGAGGATGGAGCAACGACTCCTAGCAACAACTCACTCAGGCTCACACATAATATGCATACACCAAAAGAACCTCTGAGTATGGAGCAACGACTCCTAGCAACAACTCACTCAGGCTCACACATAATATGCATACATTAAAAGAACCTCTGAGGATGGAGCAACGACTCCTAGCAACAACTCACTCAGTCTCACACATAATATGCATACACTAAAAGAACCTCTGAGCGTGGAGCAACGACTCCTAGCAACAACTCACTCAGGCTCACACATAATATGCATACATTAAAAGAACCTCTGAGCGTGGAGCAACGACTCATAGCAACAACTCACTCAGGCATGCATTACATGTACGTACACATGTACATGTACATAAACACACTGGTGTGTGTGGTGCAGACACACTAGACAGCTCACAAACACAAACGCCTGATGTCAGCAGATTTCACACCGTGGCACCACTACAAACAGCCATAGAGGATAGCACCGCAGAAGCATATGCCTTTTACTTACATGCACGTGCCTATTAGCAAAATGCAGAGTGAAAAAAAAGCAGAGCTAATTGGCACTTTCCAATGGTGCCAGCTTAGCTTTTACGCATCTTTTACACTCCCAGGTAACCTTGACCTCCCCAAACACCTCACTGGGAATGTCCATGCAGTGGCGGTGATACCAGACGTGGCACACATCACACTCGGCCATCTCGTCACCTTTCATGCGACAAGAGCAGTGGAGCTCTAGGGTTCTGGGCTTTCTAGGGGCACTCTTTCGCTCACCCAGTACAGGAAAAAGAGAAACGTGGCAATTTTCAAGGCAAGTAGTCAGGTGAAGCCTGATCCCACTGTGATCAAACCTTGCACTGCAGGGGTCGAAACCACTGCATAGGTCGAATGCATAGGCTATGGCCAAAACACCACAGTCCGAGCCGTTGAACTGCTTCTCGACATCCATCATCGTGATTTTTAGCTCGTTTGACTGACTGTGCATCATGCTTGCTATCAAGTGAATCAATTCTTTAGTCGGAGATTTATACAAGCTGTCGTACACGTAGACAGCCCCACTTTCACAACCAACCGTGGACACAACACACCACTGGTTGTTTCCGACGTGTACAATCTGTACAAACTCCCCGGAGTGGACCTGAAATGCACACACCTTCTACAGTACAGGAGGTTGCAGTCCTGCCATGTTGGGAAAGAACTGCAGCAAGAGCATTTGGGCTGCACAGATGATGTTGTCCGTGAGCCACCCTCTCTCAGACAAAATCACCCCCTGATCATGATGGCTCAGACTGTAGGCACCATTGTTCACCCACAAGTTTGGTGCCTCATTCTCCTCCTCTGATGCCGAAGAAATCACGATGCTGCCCGAGCACACGGGGATATCACAATTGCAGCATTCGAGCAGAGCTGGGTCGTCGGCAACACTTCTCAGTGAGACCTTTGGGGCTTGCCGCCAGTTCTCTAGCGAGATGGAAGAGCAACTGGCCAGTGGAGTCAGCTCAGTGGCACAAAACGAGGTGATCAGAACACCCTGTGAACAGTAAAGTTGATACCGACCACTGAACACCCCGACAATGTGACAGGGGAGATGAGAACTGCCCATATTTCTGCAGTGAATACAGACGTGATCCCCGCCTTTCATCTCTGTCTTCTCCTTCTTTGAGGACGGAGGGAAGACACTGTCACCTGGGGAACATTCTACCTCCAGTGCACTGGGAGAGGCAAGTTGTCCTGCATTACTTGTGGCAGGAAACAGTGTGCGACCCGGTCAACGGTTCCTGTAGCTCAATGGGCAGCTTCTCCTGTGCCTCTTCCCCTCACTTCCACACGTACACACATCAGTCCCACTTCCCATTTCAGACGAGCTCTCACTACTGACCTCCTCGTCAGACTCGGTGCTACTACTAGAGATGGTCTCCTTTTCGGCACGTTTTTTGTTGAAAGGGCAATCTCTGTGGTTAGAGTGCTTGTGTGTGCTTGACCCACACGAGGCACACCTCCCCTTCCCTTGGGGTCTACCCTTCCTCCTCCCTTTACCCCGTCTCACTTTTACTTACAAACTCCTCCTGAGATTTCACTTCCATCGAATGGACGTGAAATTAGTGTGGGCCTTTGAAATGAAAGCATCCGTCAGGCATCCACATGCAGCACTGTGATTGTCTGTATACTTACAACTAAGCTCACACAAAGCTGGAAAAGCCTTTCCGTACTTCTCAATCATCTTTTCAGATGCCCTTTTCTTTTTCTGGTGTGATTTTAACATTTTTTGGGGGGGAAGGCCGGCATGTCCACCGCAGATCATTATGTCGGCATCAGGGAAGACTTCTCTGACGGCATTGGCAGAAGAAGAGTCTGCGTCCTGTTAGTGTACAGCAATCTGCATTCCCTCATCTTTGGCCCTCTGAAATGTAATACTAGCGGCATACCCCTCGGAGGATTTCGACGTACCCTTGTACAACTCTTCTTCTATAACTTCATCTCTGCCCTTCTGACAGAGGTGGTTGTAGTAGAGGAGAGCGCCATTCAGATAATTTCTTATGGTGAACGTGGCATTTTTGCTATGCCAACCACGTGTTTGCCACGTACCATCGGCAACGGTTACCGCACGTTGCCACGACCCCAGTTCATCCTCCTTTTTATCTTTCATTTCCTGCTTAGCTGTCTCACAAATGTCGTTGAGCATTGCTTTTACCATTGGATACATGCTATAAATTGTATCCATAAAAGCAGGTGCACTTACAGCTTCAATACCAAGTGCATTCTTTAGCGTTTTGTAGTACACTGCATGAGTAATGCCGGCACAGATGAAACCGACTTGTATACAGGTACTTATTACATTCCTATTGTCATGGCTCACATGTGTTGTAAACACTGCACCTTTCAGTGAACATCCATCGCAACAACTAACAGAAATGGCGCCACCCAACCCCTGACACTTCACACCAACGGGAACTACATTTCCCTTATATCCAGGGGTTGCACAGTGACGAATTTCATTTAAAAGCTTTAAAAACTTGCCCAAATCAGGCAAAGTCATAAAGCACAATCTATTAGGCAAGTCCACTGGACTCACCTTACCCAGTCTGGGGGTGGGGACGTACACTGAATTGATGTCACTCTCACTTTCCCAATCGCAGCCAGACTCACTGCCACACTAACTACAATCTTCAGTAGCTCTACCGATTAGAACTCTGGACTCTTCCGAGCCCTCCTCCTGGCACAAAGAGCCTGAATAAAAAAATGTCTCACTAATGAGTAACACACAAACACGTACACACGCAGATAAGGTCGTAAGAGCATAGGAAGACTGCTCTTTGAACTGTAACCCCCAATATCAATGAGGAAGAGACACACAGCGAGGCTTACTGTACTTGCTATGTGTCAGCTCTAAATCACTACATCTTCTCAACCCTTCTCTGTGGCTGGATCAGTATCTTCACTATTCTCTGCACACTTCCATTTACAGAGAGGCGGGGTTACAATGTAAAGGTCATACATATGCACATATTGGTCCTAACATGGAGTTAGCACTTTAGTGCTGAATCAGGCACCAATGCACACACACACTACAATGTGACTATAACTATTCCCAGCCAGAATATAGTGTTATGTATGCAATGAGTGTGCTGTTGTGTTACAATGCATGTGCAGGACTAGGGCTGACATAGCCTTGTTCTCAGGACGATTGAAAGCCGCAGAGGAACGGCCTGGTATCAACTGTTCGTGCATGCGCCAAATATGAATTAACCATATGTGAGGTTGGATGCCAGGCCAGGAGTCAATGCCTAAGATGCCATATGAGAGACAGCGGCTGACAGTGGCAGCCCCTCTCCCAAAACAGAAGGTGCCAACACTGGATGGGTGTTATTGGTACTTGTGTATCTTCCTTTCAATGTGTAAGATTACCGCAGCATCTCAGAAAATGTGCGTCACACCCATAACACCTAGGAAGGTGTCTGTGTGGTGCTTCCAAGGTCGGCAAAGGCTGACATGAACATGTATATACATTTGTACTACGTGTAGGTTCACATGCCATCCATATGTGAAAAGGTACGAACACAAAAGAAAAGCGTGTCTCCCTCATATACCTAAATGCATCATCAGCGCGTTTACGTGTACAGTAAACATACATGTAGAAGATGTAAAAGCACATCCTCAGAGAAGCAGAAGTGCACCAGAGGGGTGCTGCATATTTATCCCTTCACTCCCCACGGATACCTCCCCACACTGTTACAAGCTATATACTCACCAGAAGGTAGTAAGGAATCCATTTCACTGTTTACACTTTTCTGTCAGCTCCCGAAAACAACGTGGACACAATGCCCGATTCGAAAATGCGGATCACGTGATCAGTCATTGGAGGGGGGGCGGAGTTTGCGGCGGTACCGTCTGAAACATTCGTGTCGTTCAACCTTTGACCTTACCAGATTTTTACTAATGACACCCTACTGCGCATGCCCAAGCCAGAAATGGGGCGGTTCTAGCGGGAAAACAAAAATCTGTTCTGTCGTAGAAGATCATTTTAGCCCAACAAAATTGGCATCACGCTACTGGCGCAACGGAATGTAGTACAATAAGCCGCCTGCGCCGTCATTCCGCGACATCGCCCACGCAATTATTGGCAACCTTAAAAGTACTTTGTGGAGTACTTTAGCGCGGTACTTTTGGAGTACTCTGGCGGTACTTCTGGAGTACTCTAGCGGTACTTTATGAGTATCTGAACGGTACGTGAAAGTATCGGAACGGTACTCGGAGGGTATCTGAACGGTACGTGAAAGGTACTTGGAGGGTATCTGAACGGTATGTGGAGAGTACATGAACGATACTGGAACAGTAATTCTTTACCGTACCTTTACCGTACTTTTGTTGAGGTTTTTTTGACGCATACTGTACATGTAAATTATACGTGAAAGTAGCATATGACTAATGTGTGTTTTGTATGTTGCATGTTCACTCCTCTCTCGTGTTTCGGTGCCACTGCAGAAAGCAGTCAGATTCCTGCATGCCTGTATGGCACAACCAGACATTACATTCTTTGCACCACCAGCAGCTGTAATTCCGCTTATTCTTTTTGGAGCAGAGAGTGCATCGCCCACGCTTACTTCGACTGTCACCCTCTATCTTGATGGGGAAATGACGAAGGGGAAGGGAATGGAGGTCAGAGCCACCTCTACCAGCTCTACGGCGACTGCAGTAGTCTCCAATTAGAGACTTAGGCAGAGCAACACAGAAGTCCTTCACATTTTTGAAGGTGGGTGATGGTGTGTACCGTGTGTGCAGAATGAAGGCATTTGTGATGGCAGAGTCAAGGAGGAAATAGAAAATGTACTTGTAGAATTTTCGACTCCTTGAACGGCAGTTGTAGTACCCTCTCAGCTGGTCACCACGGTCTACACCCCCCATGTAATTATTGTAGTCAATGAGAGCTTTTGGGCATGGTAGGGATATACGGTTCCCATCACGCTGACGTCTCAAGACATTACCAGTTTCATTTGGCTGGCTATTGGTGGACATCACTATGAATGTCCCTCCAGGCTGATGCTGTGACTGGTCCTTTCTGTAAAGTGAGGGACTCTCCCCTACGAGGTATATATATAAATGTGTATGTACAAATATATCTACTCTACAGGCACGTACATGTTACATGTAGCAACACACATGCATGATGCAAACAATTGGGGAAAGGTATGCATGAATATGCTGCATGTGGGCAAAACCTGAGGAGTATAGAACATATGTATCAATACCCAAATGTTTGCATCTGTGAGATATGCACATGTAGCAGTATGCATGTCTACCATATGTAGGTGTCTGTGGATACCTGTTAGGAAACTTCACATTCTTGAGAGCATCAGGAAATCCTTAGCGGTTGCTTCTAGCAGTACCGCACGCATAAATGTTGTCAAGGACCAGGTCATTCAGGAGGTCAAAACTGTTGAAAAAGTTGTCAAAGTATACATGAAAGTTTTTGCCCTTCAACTCCTGTGTGAGCGACTTGACAACTTGTGCACCCAATCCTTTTTGTACCGTGTCCCCTTGTTTCCCAGTATAAACTTCAAACCTCCAAAAATAGCCATTGTGACTGTCAGCCAGTACCCATACCCCCAGAGCACGACTGGACTAGCCCCAGCTGAACTGTTATTGGGGAGGAGACCACGTACACGCCTTGATCTCCTGAAACCTCACACGGCGGAGAGAGTGGAGAGCAAACAACAACTTCAGAAAGAACGACATGATGTACTTTGAAACTTTCATATTGGTGACTCTGTTCTATTGAGGAATTTTACAGGCTCAGGCTGGCTTCCAGGAAGAGTTGTAGGAACAACTGGTCCGGTATCATTTCATGTATTACTGGAAGATGGTAGAAGTAAGCGTTGCCATCAAGATCAGTTACGTCATAGAACTACTGATGATGGACCTCCAGAAATGTCGTCGATACCATTGACATTACCGACACCTACTGCAGAAACAGAAACAGTTGAGCCTGAGTCCTCTAATTCAGATATTCGAGCGCCAACTCTGTCTTCATTCGATTCGATCGATACATCCGTTCAGTCCGATTCGAATGTTCGTCGTTATCCACATCGACAACGGAAACCAAGAGAAAGGTTTGAACCTGGAATGAACTAGAACTGATATTCTGTATGAACTAGAACTGATATGGTGTATGCATGAATACTATTGTGTGTATGTACTGTACATGTACCTGTAGGTTAATAGTGTCATGCGTATACACATTAACACTCGTGTGTGATGTATATGTCACACTTATTCGTTCTTATTTTTCTTATTTCCATGCATAGTTGATTTCATTTTTTTTTCTGTTATAGTAGCATCCTCTTTAGGAAGGAGGAATGTCATATATATGCATCTGACTGGTCATTAAATACTGTTATGTCACTTTTACTACATGCATTTCCGTTTCCTGTTTCTAGTGTATTTAAGTAGCATACGTATTATTGTGTGTGTCTGATCAGCTGTTCTGTCCTGTAAGAGAATATTGCTACTGTTTTCGTATATACTGAACCCACGAGCCACGACACCCATTGAAAACCATATATAAGCATTTTGTTCATTTTCACTTTCAATTTGAAGTTGATTTCACTTTTAATGATATCAAGGTGAAGAATGTGTGAAAAATAACCAGGAAACAAAAATTGGTTGATCTGTGATGTAAAATATGTGTAATATCTCAAAAAGTGCTTTTCACATTTTTGCCATGTTCTTCATCTATTCTTCTTGAAGAAGCGTAACTCAATAACCATAAAATCAATGAAATTGAATCTTTGCATGTGGAAATGTATCAATACGTACTGGGGAATAGAGGTATAATTAGTTAACCCTTGTAGTTCATGTACTACTGATCGTTATCTCTCCCAGCAATGTATTATGAATGAGGATAACTAATGAGCAAAACTCAGCAACCATGGTAACCATCAACCTGAAAGTTAGCATGTGTAGAGATATCATCGCTAATAGCAACATGACAAAAGCATATGCTATTAACCCTTGTGATTCTTGTAATAATGATGTTAACACTCCTCACAATGCAATACATGTACATGTATATAGCGATTACGTAATTTCATTTCGAATGTAGGTACATAGTACATACGTTTTACGTATATAGCTAGCTTGCGTCATACAATAAAACGATTACGTAATGAGACAAGACTCAATAATGACGTCATTTACTCCAGCCGTGCATGCGCAAAAGCTTAGCAACTAGCGCGTAACAACTAGGCGCGGAGTGAACTGGCTGATAGAGAACGTGTTGACGATTTGTATAGCAACTAGCACTTAGTACTACATAAGCAAAACAGAGATGTGTTGACGATTCTTGTGCTACCCTCACTGTCAGAACACTGCACATGCGTACAGTGTGTTGGCTCTGCCTCTACGTATGTACCTCGGTAAGCTTATATCATAGTATCTATGCTTATATACCGTCTGCTGGAGAAACGGCATGCTATTCTACCACGATACTATATACCACCAAGCCAAAGCGCTGGTGGCTGATAGTACGTTGCTAGCAGGTTTGCTTATAGACCAAAGTGTGCGCAGCTGCTGGTTGCAACCAAACCACGCCCTCAGTACTAATCACGCATTTATACAGTAGCTCAATACTTGGTCAGATGTTTATGGATATGGAGAGCACATGCTAGGGAGAATTATTGCTTACAAGTAAATAAAAAATTTAGGAAATTTGAAGTGTAATATAGGAATTGCATAAAAATTAACAGAGACAAGATTGGGACACAGACATGCTATATACACCAATGTACTAAAAGGTATGTTGATGTACATAGCATGTCTGTATCCCAATCTTGTCTCTGTTAACTTTTATGCAATTCCTATATTACACTTCAAATTTCCTAAATTTTTTATTTACTTGTACTATATGGTATCTATGATATAAGCTTACCGAGGTACATACGTAGAGGCAGACCACTGTACGTGTGTGCAGTGTTCTGACTGTGAGAGTAGCACAAGAATCGTCAACACATCTCTGTTTTGCTTATGTAGTACTAAGTGCTAGTTGCTTTACAAATCGTCAACACGTTCTCTATCAGCCAGTTCACTCCGTGCCTAGTTGTTACGCGCTAGTTGCTAAGCTTTTGCGCATGCGCGGCTGGTGTAAATTACGTCATTAATGAGTCTTGTCTCATGACATAATCGTTTTCTTGTATGACGCAAGCTAACTATATACGTGTACTATGCACGTACATTCAAAATGAATTACGTAATCGCTATATATATGTACATGTATTGCATTGAGAGGAGTGTTAACATCATTATCACAAGAATCACAAGGGTTAATAAAATATGCTTTTGTCATGTTACTATTAGCGATGATATCTCTACACATGCTAACTTTCAGGTTGATAGTTACCATGGTTGCTGAGTTTTGATCATTAGTTATCCTCATTCATAATACATTGCTGGGAGAGATAACGATCAGTAGTACATGAACTACAAGGGTTAACATACCTCTATTCCCCAGTACGTATTGATACATTTTCACATGCAAAGATTCAATTTCATTGATTTTATGGTTATTGAGTTACGCTTCTTCAAGAAGAATAATCACACAGTACGGTAGTACTGTGTATATAGGGATTGCTATGGTCTATCCCCATTGAAAACCATATATAAGGATATTCTTAATTTTCACTTTCAATTTGAGGTTGATTTCACCTTTAATGATATCAAGGTAAAAAATGTGTGAAATATAACTAGTATGCAAAAATTGGATGTGTTGTGATGTAAAATGTGTGTAATAACTTAAAAAGTGCTTTTCACATTTTTGCCATGTTTTCCATCTTCTTCTTCTTATTATTATTCTTCTTGAAGAAGCGTAACTCAATAACCATAAAATCAATGAAATTGAATCTTTGCATGTGGAAATGTATCAATACGTACTGGGGAATAGAGGTATAATTTTTTCGTTAACCCTTGTAGTTCATGTACTACTGATCGTTATCTCTCCCAGCAATGTATTATGAATGAGGATAACTAATGAGCAAAACTCAGCAACCATGGTAACAATCAACCTGAAAGTTAGCATGTGTAGAGATATCATCGCTAATAGCAACATGAAAAAAGCATATGTTATTAACCCTTGTGATTCTTGTAATAATGATGTTAACACTCCTCTCAATGCAATACATGTACATATACTGTATATAGCGATTACGTAATTCATTTTGAATGTAGGTGCATAGTACATACTTACGTTTTACGTATATAGTTAGCTTGCGTCATACAATAAATCGATTACGTCATGAGACAAGACTCATTAATGACGTCATTTACACCAGCCGCGCATGCGCAAAAGCTTAGCAACTAGCGCGTAACAACTAGCACTTAGTACTACATAAGCAAAACAGAGATGTGTTGACGATTCTTGTGCTACTCTCACCGTCAGAACACTGCACACGCGTACAGTGTGTTGGCTCTGCCTCTACGTATGTACCTCGGTAAGCTTATATCATAGATACCGTATAGTGCCTATGCTTATACACCGTCTGCTGGAGAAACGGCACGCTATTCTACCACGATACTATATACCACCAAGCCAAAGCGCTGGTGACTGATAGTACGTTGCTAGCAGGTTTGCGTATGGTTCTGTAGTTACCAAAGTGTATGCAGCTGCTGCTTGCAACCAAACCACGCCCCTCAGTACTAATCACGCATTTATACAGTAGCTCAATACTTGCTCAGATGTTTATGGATATGGAGCAGTTCGACCCCACATAGTTGTTGAAGTGACGGTATTAACCCTCCACACACCCATACACCCCCAGTTCGACCCCACATAGTTGACGGTTGATACATATGTGATGTTGAAGTGACGGTATTAACCCTCCACACACCCACACACCTCCAGTTCGACCCCACATAGTTGACGGTTGATGCAGTTGTGATGTTGTAGTGACAGTATTAACCCTCTACACACCTATACACCCCAGTTCGACTCCACATAGTTGACGGTTGATGCAGTTGTGATGTTAAAGTGACGGTATTAACCCTCCACACACCCATACACCCCCAGTTCAACCCCACATAGTTGACGGTGTACGTGACGAGTAGGCTATAGGCCTTTCGGTTCCATCAGCCATCCTATGCGACAGCGCCCCCAAGCCGTAAGCTGAGGCATCACAAGCCAATGTGAGTTCGAGGGAAGAGTCAAAGTGAGTAAGACATTTCTTAGAGGTGAGCAGATCTTTAGAAGCAGCAAAGGCTTTAGCTTGAGCGGCACCCATGTCCAAACAACATCTTTCCTTAACAACTTGTACAAGGGGTGCAACAGTGTTGACAGGTTGGGGAGAAACTTACTATAGTAAGTAAGCATGCCAAGGTAAGATTTGAGTTGACAAACTGATTTGGGGATTGGAGCTTCCTTTATTGCCCGGACCCTTTCTGGGAGAGGGTGAAGACCATTGGCATCTATTCTGTGACCTAGGTATGTCACTGATGGCTTCATAAACTCACACTTAGACTTTTTCACCCGTAACCCAGCCCTGTCTAGACGGCTCAATACTTTCTCTAGGGCCATAAGATGTGCTTCCTTTGTCTGCCCAGTTATAAGGATATCGTCCAGGTATACTACTACCCCATCTATACCTTGGAGGATACTCTCAATAACGCGCTGAAAGATCCCCGGGGCCGATGAGATACCGAATGGTAATCTCGTGTACCTGAATAATCCCCGATGTGTATTTATCACCACATACTTCTTAGAGTCTTCCTCCAAAGGGAGTTGCTGGTAAGCCTGGCTCAAATCCAGCTTAGAAAAATGCTTTCCCTTACACAGCCTTGCAAACAAGTCCTCCACTTTGGGAATTGGGTACCTGTCCAACTTTGAAACGGGGTTCACGGTGACACTAAAGTCACCACAAATACGGACACAAATACGAATTCCTATCCTGCTTCAAAACAGCTACAATGGGAGCAGCCCATTCTGCATACTCAACTGATTCAATAGTACCCTCTTTCTGAAGGCGTTCCAACTCCTTTTCAACCTTGTCTCTTAATGCAAAGGGAACAGAACGTGCTGGGTTGAATTTAGGTGGTGTGGCAGGGTCAACATAGATTTTAGCCTTAAAGCCTTTCAGAGCTCCAAGGCCCTCCTGGAACACACCTGGGTACCTGGCCAAAACTGCAAGTAGTGAGGCATTGTGCACTTGATTTATCTGTCTCCAGTCTAATTGGATATGGGTCAGCCAATCTCTACCCAAAAGGGCAGGCCCAGAACCACCCACTACAACCAACGGTAATTCACACAATGGACCGTTGTAATCTACGTTTACACCGGTGCAACCCACCACTGGGATAGTCTCCTTGAGGTAGGTCTGAAGCCTCACAGATGAGGGTTGCAAACTCCTCCTGGGCCACAGAGTGTTGAAAGTTGACTCAGACATCAGAGAGATAGTGTCGACCTCCATATCCACTGGACAGTCATCCAACTTGACCTTGACCAAGATCGGTGGAGCATCAGATTTCCTAAGAGACTTGACCATCTGAAGAGTAAAGTCATCTGATTCTTCCTCTTCCTTCTCTTCCCCCTGCACCTGGGCTACTGACTTGGGTTTAGATTTAGTCTTGGATAGGGGTGGCTTGCTCTTAGACTTGCAAGCTCGCTGCATGTGGCCCCGCTTGCGACAGCGGTGACATACAATGTCCTTGTTCACCTTACATCTGGAGGAAGTGTGTCCTCTCAACCCACAGCGGTAACAGGTGAGGGAGGTCTGGGAGGACCCAGTTGGAGATGCACCTGAGGTGCTGGTTCTGTGAACCACTAGTGGGATTTGACGTCCAGAGGGAGCGCTCTCTGGTCTACTCCCAAGTTCCCGCATACTCTGTGCAGCAGTCTCTGCAGACAGCGCAATCTCCACGGCTCTCTCGTACGTAAGGTCGATCTGTGAGAGGAGAAGTTTCTGAATAGCTCCATCGTTCACACCACAGACCAATCGATCTCGAAGCATCTCGTTGAGTGTCACACCGAAATTGCAGTATTCCGACAGCGATCGTAGTTCCGCGACGTAATTAGCGATCGACTCTCCAGCTTTTCGCACACGAGAATGAAACTTGAAACATTCTACGATCTTGGAAGGGGTCGGTTTGAAATATTTCGACAAAGCTTCCACCAGCTCGGCGTACGACTTCTCCCCCGGCTTACTCGGAGAGACAATACTTTGCAGAATCTTGTAGGTCGCAGCGCCTACAACCGAAAGTAGAACAGCCCGTTTCTTGGCGGCGTCATCAATGCCGTTCGCTGCGAAAGAGTGCTCCAAGCGCTCGATGTATTGGAGCCAGTCATCCTTAGTTCCATCGAACTCGTCTACGCGACCGAGCGTACCGGTGGCAGCCATCCCGTCCTCGTCGCCAATATATGTCGTGGCTCGTGGGTTCAGTATATACGAAAACAGTAGCAATATTCTCTTACAGGACAGAACAGCTGATCAGACACACACAATAATATGTACGCTACTTAAATACACTAGAAACAGGAAACGGAAATGCATGTAGTAAAAGTGACATCACAGTATTTAATGACCAGTCAGATGCATATATATGACAATGGGGATAGACCATAGCAGTCCCTATATACACAGTACTACTGTACTGTGTGATATATGCTTATATGCCGTCTGCTGGAGAAACGGCAGGCTATTCTACCACGATACTATATACCACCAAGCCAAAGCGCTGGTTACTGATAGTACGTTGCTAGCAGGTTGCTTATAGACCAAAAAAGTGTACGCAGCTGCTGCTTGCAACCAAACCACGCCCTCAGTACTAATCACGCATTTATACAGTAGCTCAATACTTGGTCAGATGTTTATGGATATGGAGAGGACATGCTAGGGAGAATATTGCTTACAATAGTAAAAAAAATGACAAGAGACAAGTAAATAAAAAATTTAGGAAATTTGAAGTGGTATGTTGATGTACATAGCATGTCTGTGTCCCAATCTTGTCTCTGTTCATTTTTATGCAATTCCTACATTACACTTCAAATTTCCTAAATTTTTTATTTACGTGTAGTAAATAGGAGTCCGATATGCTAAGTAAGAGTCCCATAGACTAAGAGTCTGTAATAAGACTAGGTGCAGTCTCATATCCGATTGAGTGTTTGCGCATGTGCACAATCCACCAAGGAAGACTCAATCCTCTAACCTGTACTGAGATCTATGAAGCCTGCGTTGTTTCTGTTTGCTTATCACACAGTACGGTAGTACTGTGTATATAGGGATTGCTATGGTCTATCCCCATTGAAAACCATATACTTCATTTTCACTTTCAATTTGAGGTTGATTTCACTTTAAATGTGTGAAAAATAACCAGTATACAAAAATTGGATGTGTTGTGATGTAAAATGTTTAAAAAGTGCTTTTCACATTTTTGCCATGTTTTCCATCTTCTTCTTCTTCTTCTTGAAGAAGTGTAACTCAATAACCATAAAGTCAATGAAGTCGAATCTTTGCATGTGGAAATGTATCATTACGTACTGGGGAATAGAGGTATAGTTAACCCTTGTAGTTCATGTACTACTGATCGTTATCTCTCCCAGCAATGTATTATGAATGAGGAGCAAAACTCAGCCATGGTAACCATCAACCTGAAGGTCAGCATGTGTAGAGATACCATCGCTAATAGAAAGTATTTGTTGGTAACCCTTGTGATTCTTGTAATACTGATGTTGACACTCCTCTCAATGTAATACATGTACATGTCACACCGTAGTACTGTGTATATAGGCGCTATGGTCTATCCTCATATTATAAGGTTTTTCATCACTTTCACTTTCAGTTTGTTGCTTACTGGATTTCTGTTAACATAAATATAACTGGGATTTTAAAATGGTAGATAAAGGGGTTAAATTAACAAAAGTCTATTTTGTAAATTGTTCACCTTCCGACACTACTTCTTCCACTTGAAAAAGCGTAACTCACTAATGGTAACACATTTAAACATGAAATTTGGTACAGTGACCACTGTGGGTATAGTGCATCGTCATGTTAAAAACAATGTACTTGTAAAATAAACAAATATAGCCTCAGGCTATATACAATAGTGGAGGCCACACAATCCTATATCTGACTAATAAAAGCCCTGCTAAATGGGAAATTTTGTATGATAGTATAGTTTAATACTCCAATGATCAACGTTGTGATAAAATCTCTGTAAACAATGTAAATCTTGTAATAAAACAACAAATAGCCTCAGGCAAGCATTTCTGTATCTCACTAACAATAGCTCCCCTAAATGTGGAAATTGGTATGATGGAAAAGCTTGATACCTGAATGATCAACATTGTGATAAAATCTATGTAAACCATGTAAATCTTGTACAAAATCGCCTCAGGCAAGCGTTACTGTATCTCACTAACAAAAGCTCCACTAAATGTGGAAATTGGTGTGATGGTAAAGCTTAATACCCCAATGTAATAAAATCTATGTAAACCATGTAAATCTTGTACAAAATAGCCTCAGGCAAGCATTACTGTATCTCACTAACAAAAGCTCCACTAAATGTGGAAATTGGTGTGATGGTAAAGCTCAATACCTCAATGATCAACATTGTGATAAAATCTATGTAAACCATGTAAATTTTTAAAATAGCCTCAGGCAAGCCTTACTGTATCTCACTAATTCCACTATGTGGAAATTGGTGTGATGGTAAATCTTAATACCCCAATGAGATAAAATCTCTGTAAACCGTGTAAATCTTGTACAAAATAGCCTCAGGCAAGTATTACTGTATCTCACTAACAAAAGCTCTGCTATATATGGAAATTGGTGTGATGGTAAAGCTTAATACCCCAATGATAAATGTTGTGATAAGATCTATGTAAATCTTGTAATATAACAACAAATAGCCTCAGGCAAGCAATACTGTATCTCACTAACAAAAGCTCCACTAAATGTGGAAATTGGTATGCTGGTAAAGTGCAATGCACCAATAATCAACGTTATGATAAGATCTCTGTAAACAATGTAAGTCTTGTAATATCACAACAAATAGCCCCAGGCAAGCTTTAATCATATATCACTAACAAAAGCTTCACTAAATGTGAATATTTGTATGATGGTAAATCTAAGTACTGGCAGTTACATAGTACGTAACTCTTCATGCATATGCTATTATCTGTACTGCTAATTCAGTTTAACTGATGTACAATGCATTAGCTAATACGTTTGTAACGAAGTAAACTGCAAAATGTACCTAGGTCCAGAAAAAAGTTTTGGTCGGTATTGTCTTTGTATATTTGTATACCTTCGTTTTTTGCTTATCCCTAAACGGGCTATATATATTATTATTGCTTTTCAAGGCAATCTAATGGTCAGGAAGAACTATTTGTGTGTTCCATGCAATTCTGCTGTGAGAATTGGGTTGTAACAGAAGACATCATTAGAGAATTTTGGAAGGAGGATATAAAAGTTATCTAAATCTCACTCTACACTAGTTGCATGTGTTGCTCTGCAGTGGCTGTCTTTGAACGCCAGAATATTAATATTTGTATTCCTTACAAAAATGTGTTGTTAATGGAAGTGATGGTGTCAGTTCTGAAATGTTCAAAGCTATTGCTATGGTCAATGTGAATAAGATTATAAGGAATGCAGGTATCTTGAAGAATACTTTCACACCATAATTTTACATCAAATCTTTTGCTACAGGATACTAGTGAAGTTTGAGCTCAAGGAAGTAATATTCAAGAATGACTGGAATCAATTGCTGCAGAAAGCACATTCCCATTGTAGTACCATCATAATCGCTATAAACTGTAGTAGCAGTAGCAACAAGTTGGATGAAGATACAGGATGTGACATTGGAAGAATTCTATGCTAGCCTTTAGTTATTTATATGAGATCACTAGGCCTTTCATTGGTACTTGCCAATGCTTGAATGAACCAGACATATCCCATCTGATGGAAGCCCACAGAGACAAGTACATATCTGTGCATGAGGACCCAGAGGAGATATACAACCAGGCAACTGATTTATTTTTTATGTGGCATAAAAAGTGTTTACAGATGCATATTTTTGCATATAATAATAGTGCCATGCCTGTGTAGGTCTGTGCTATAATAATTTTGAACTTGAACAACTGAAGGCGCAAGACCAAGTGGAAAGCAATCCATTACTCCCCTCAAGCTCATTCTAGATAAAGTGGACGGTTTGGATATATGGCATTGAACTGTGCAATCTCTTGTGTTCAAAACGTAATGAAGGTACACACGACAACAGTGAATGCAGACACTATATCAGGAGCCAAAATATATATAAAAGTGTAAAAACATTTTCACTAAAATGTTGAAGGATGTAGGGATGGAAGTGCTAAAAAGTATAGAAACAAGGTCAAAGTTCAGCAAGCATGCAGACAAAGGCAGGGGATGATAGCAGGCAACATGCGTAACCCCATATAGCTATATAGCCATATAGGATATGGGGTTACTCATGTTATGATTGTTGCATGCTATCATCCCCTACCTTTGTCTGCATGCATGCTGAACTTTGACCTTCTTTCTATACTTTTTAGCACTTCCATCTCTACATCCTTCAACATTTTAGTGAAAATGTTTTGTTTTACTGGTTTTTACTGTGTGTAGCAACACGTAGAAACCTACTGGCTTTCGTGCAGAGTTCTACCTCCCTTGCATACCTATGAGGATAGCCAGCAAGACTCCTATATCCTGTCTTGTACGAATATTGCCTACTGAGTACAACAGTGGGTCCAGTTGCCTGCAACAGTTAGTCGTTCAAAGAAATGGACACAAAGGAGCGACGCTGGTAGCCAAACAGCTCAACAAACCACAACCCATGATAAAACTTCTAACTTCACGTCTTCGGCACGTGAGCAAACAAGAAAATGGCGTCTAAACTAACGCTTCTAAGCTTGCAAAACTGGAGTTTGACGGGCTTTGGGAGAAGGTATGAAGATTTTATGCATGAACGATCATGTACGCTCAAGTATAAATGATTTTCGTGAAAAAAAATAGAGCGATTACTAACCCCAGTTTCACGGTAGGCCGTTTGAACTGAAGAAGAAAGAAGAAGAAGAAGATAATGATGAACAATCGGCGTTTTTACAATTTTCCGAGAATCACCGTAGCTGTATATTTTACGGAGTTTGAGAGTATTATAGTGTATAGAAGCACTCGCAGAGCACGTTTGTCTGAAAAGGCCTATAACATCCGCGTTCAAGAGTTCTCAGGGGTGCTTCTACGTGTAACTTGGCTTTACATTACATCATTATGACATCATATACTTTAACATAGTAGTAGTAGTATATGATAATACTGGTAATGCAAGTAATAGTGATAATACAGGTAATAGTGGTAAATGGTAATGTAGGTAATAGGTAATAGTGGTAATGTAGGTAATTGTGGTAATGTAGGTAATAGTGGTAATGCAGGTAATAGTGGTAATTGTGGTAATGTAGGTAATAGTGGTAATACAGGTAGTAGTGGTAATGCAGGTAATAGTGGTTAATGCAGGTAATAGTGGTAATAAAATGGTAATGTAGGTAATAGTGGTAATGCAGGTAATAGTGGTAATGCAGGTAATAGTGGTAATGTAGGTAATAGTGGTAATGTAGGTAATAGTGGTAATAGTGGTAATGTAGGTAATAGTGGTAATAGTGGTAATGTAGGTAATAGCAGGTAATACATGTAGTGGTAATGTAGGTAATAGGTAATAGTGGTAATGCAGGTAATAGTGGTAATACAGGTAATAGTGGTAATGTAGGTATTAGTGGTAATACAGGTAATAGTGGTAATGTAGGTAACAGTGGTAATGCAGGTAATAGTAGTAATGCAGGTAATAGGTAATAGTGGTAATATAGGTAGGTAATGGTGGTAATGTAGGTAATAGTGGTAATGCAGGTAATAGTGGTAATGTAGGTAATAGTGGTAATGTAGGTAATAGTGGTAATACAGGTAATAGTGGTAATGTAGGTAATAGTGGTAATTCAGGTAAAAGTGGTAATGCAGGTAATAGTGGTAATGCAGGTAATAGTGGTAATGTAGGTAATAGTTGTAATACAGGTAATAATGGTAATTCAGGTAATAGTGATAATACAGGTAACAGTGGTATAATGTACAGGTAATAGTGTAGTCTATCGAGCTAGACCTGGCTCTCCTCCGCAAGCGCAGGTCTAGGTCGATAGACTACACTATTACTTGTATTACCTACATCATACCACTGTTACCTGTATAATGATGAGTAACAATACAGGTAATGCAGGTGGTAATATATGTAATAGTGGTAAGTATTGTAGTAGTGATAATGCAGGAATATTGGTAATGCTAGTAACTTGAAAAGAATTCCAGTTACATGCATATGGTTAACTTCGCTTTTGTCAATTCGAAACACAACAACTCTATTGCATGAACCTTGATCATACATACGTTTATGCTCAGTGTCTGGGGTGTTAGTTTACTGTTCATTAGACCTGGGTTTAACACCGGACAGAAGTTTGTCTTTCTCATTCCCTCTTGGCCTGTGTACGTTGACATCCAACTCAATACATCCTTACCAGGTCAACTAAGAATATTTAATAATCTACTAAAGGTCGTTGTCCGCAGGGATTTTCACAGTTCTTGTATTTACAATTCACCTTACAACCAGTGCCATTCTTTAAGCAGGCACGACAGACAGAGGTAGTATATACTTACGTCTTATTTCATGGCTTTATTGTATTTTCCACAAACACATGTAACAGATCAGCAGTATTTGCATTACCACTATTACCTGTATTAGCTACCACTATAACCTGCATTACCACTGTTACCTGAATTACCACTTATTACCTACTATTACCTGTAGTACCTCTGTTACCACTATGACCATGAACTATTAAGTGTATTACCTATATTACATGTATTACCACTATTACTTGAATTACCACAATTACCTATTAACTATTACCTGTATTACCACTATTACACTATTACCTGCATTACCACAATTACCTCTATTACCTGCATTACCACTATTACCTGTATTACCACTATTACCTACATTACCACTATTACCAACATTACCACTATTACCTGTATTACCACTATTACCTACATTACCACTATTACCTGTATTACCACTATTACCTACATTACCTGCATTACCACTATTAGCTACATTACCACTATTACCTACAGTACCACTATTACCTACATTACCACTAATACCTGTATTACCACTATTACCTACATTACCACTATTACCTGTATTACCACTATTACCTACATTACCACTATTACCTGCATGAGGGTTACAGCACCATGGGTTGCTCTCATTCTCCAGCAGTCACACGGTTATTCAGCTGAGGCCAAAGCCGAGCAGCTCAGGGAGAGAAGGAAAGCACCGCACTCTTTGCAGGCACCGACAGTCAGCAGCTGCTACAGAGCTTAAGAACCGTGATCAGCAGAGGGCAATGGAACTGGCCACTGAAAAAGGCTCATCAAGCTGGCTCTCAACACTGCCCATCGAAGAGCATGTGTTCACCCTCCACAAAGGGGCCTTCAGAGATGCATTATGCTTAAGATACGGATGGAAACCACAGCACCTGCCATCCCACTGTGTTTGTGGGAAGAGGTTCACTATTGAGCATGCCCTTAACTGCCCTAGAGGAGGATTTCCATCCATTCGCCACAATGAAGTCGGAGACATCACTGCCGATCTCCTGACCGAAGTATGCCATGGCATTGGAAGAGAGCCCCACCTACAGTCGGTGACAGGAGAACCACTAACTCATAGAACAGCTAACAGAGAACATGGGGCAAGACTGGATATTGTGGCAGAAAGCTTCTGGGGCAGGGATCGGCAATGCGCATTCTTTGATGTACGGGTGTTCAACCCCTTTGCGCAGAGCTACCAAACACCTCACTTGCTCAATGCTATCAATGAAATGAGATGGAGAAAAGAAGAGCTTATGATGACAGAGTAAGAGAAATTGAACACGGATCCTTCTCCCCACTGTTTTTTCAACAACAGGTGGAATGGGCACCACTGTAACTGTTGTATATAAAAGGATTGCCTCGCTGATCGCCAAGAAATACGAAACCCTATAGTAAGACCATTCACTGGATTAGATGTAACTGAGCTTCTCTCTCCTGAGATCCTCAATCATGCGCCTTCGTGGGTCCCGCTCTGCTCTACATCACCCTGCCAATACTCCTGACATGGATCTGGCTTGCTCAGAGGGCAGAGTGCCGGCACTCTAAGAGCAAAACTGTGCAAAACATGTCTTTTAACCCTTAACCTTCATTTTTTGTGCATTTTTTGGTGCTGTTTTTGTTTTGTATTGCATATAACGTTCTTGTCTAAAAAACTATTACCTGCATTACCACTATTACCTGAATTACCACTATTACCTACATTACCACTATACCTACATTACCACTAATACCTGTATTACCACTATTACCTGCATTACCACTATTACCTGTATTACCACAATTACCTATTACCTGTATTACCACTATTACCTGAATTACCACTATTACCTACATTACCAGTATTACCTACATTACCACTATTACCTACATTACTGTATTACCACTATTACCTGCATTACCACTATTACCTACATTATCACTATTACCTGTATTACCACTATCACACAGTACGGTAGTACTGTGTATATAGGGATTGCTATGGTCTATCCCCATTGAAAACCATATATAAGGATATTCTTCATTTTCACTTTCATTTTGAAGTTGATTCCACTTTTAATGGTATCAATGTGAAGAATGCGTGAAAAATAACCAGGAAACAAAAATTGGTTGGTCTGTGATGTAAGATATGCGTAATATCAAAAAAGTGCTTTTCACATTTTTGCCCATGTTCTTCATCTTATTCTTCTTCTTCTTCTTCTTCTTCTTCTTGAAGAAGCGTAACTCAATAACCATAAAGTCAATGAACTTGAATCTTTGCATGTGGAAATGTATCATTACGTACTGGGGAATAGAGGTATAATTCTTTCGTTAACCCTTGTAGTTCATGTACTACTGATCGTTATCTCTCCCAGCAATGTATTATGAATGAGGATAACTACTGAGCAAAACTCAGCAACCATGGTAACCATCAACCTGAAAGTCAGCATGTGTAGAGATACCATCGCTAATAGCAACATAACAAAAGTATTTGTTGTTAACCCTTGTGATTCTTGTAATACTGATGTTGACACTCCTCTCAATGTAATACATGTACATGTCACACAGTAGTACTGTGTATATAGGGATTGCTATGGTCTATCCATATATAAGGTTTTTCATCACTTTCACTTTCAGTTTGCTGCTTACTGGATTTCTGATGAAATAAATATGTAGAAACTAACTGTGATTATAAAATGGTAGATAAAGGGGTTAAATTAACAAGAGTCTATTTTGTAAATTGTTCACTTTCTGACACTACTTCTTCCACTTGAAAAAGCGTAACTCACTAATGGTAACACATTTAAACATGAAATTTGGTACAGTGATATAGTTCCACTGTGGGTATAGTGCATCGTCATGTTAAAAACAATGTACTTCTTGTAAAATAAACAAAAATAGCCTTAGGCTATGTATAATAGTGGAGGCCACACAATCCTATATCTGACTAATAAAAGCCCTGCTAAATGTGAAATTTTGTATGATAGTATAGTTTAATACCTCAATGATCAACGTTGTGATAAAATTCTGTAAACAATGTAAATCTTGTAATATAACAACAAATAGCCTCAGGCAAGCATTTCTGTATCTCACTAACAATAGCTCCACTAAATGTGGAAATTGGTTTGATGATAAAGCTTAATACCTCAATGATCAACATTGTGATAAAATCTATGTACCATGTAAATCTTGTACAAAATAGCCTCAGGCAAGCATTACTGTATCTCACGAGCAAAAGCTCCTCTAAATGTGGAAATTGGTGTGATGGTAAAGCTTAATACCTCAATGATCAACATTGTGATAAAATCTATGTAAACCATGTAAATCTTGTACAAAATAGCCTCAGGCAAGCATTACTGTATCTCACTAACAAAAGCTCCAATAAATGTGGAAATTGGTGTGATGGTAAAGCTTAATACCCCAATGTGATAAAATCTATGTAAACCATGTAAATCTTGTACAAAATAGCCTCAGGCAAGCATAACTGTATCTCACTAACAAAAGCTCCACTAAATGTGGAAATTGGTGTGATGGTAAAGCTTAATATCCCAATGATCAACATTGTGATAAAATCTATGTAAACCATGTAAATCTTGTACAAAATAGCCTCAGGCAAGCATTACTATATCTCACTAACAAAAGCTCTGCTATATATGGAAATTGGTGTGATGGTAAAGCTTAATACCCCAATGATCAATGTTGTGATAAGATCTATGTAAACAATGTTGTAATATCACAACAAATAGCCTCAGGCAAGCATTACCATATCTCACTAACAAAAGCTTCACTAAATGTGAATATTTGTATGATGGTAAACCTAAGTACTGGCAATTAAATAGTACTGGCAGTTACACAGAGCCTATAACTCTTCATGCACACACTATTATCTGTACTGCTAATTCAGTTTAACTGATGTACAATGCATTAGCTAATATGTTTGTAACCAAGTTAACTGCAAAATAGCGAATTGTATGTACCTAGGTACAGAAAAAAATGACAGGAGACAAGTAAATAAAAAATTTAGGAAATTTGAAAGGAAATATAGGGATTGCATAAAAAAGAAAGGAGACAAGATTGGGACACAAACATGTTATGATATATCGACGTACCCATATTGTTACGTTGATATAACATAACATGTCTGTGTCCCAATCTTGTCTCCTTTCTTTTTTATGCAATCCCTATATTTCCTTTCAAATTTCCTAAATTTTTTATTTACTTGTTACCTACATTACCACTATTACCTGCATTACCACTATTACCTGTATTACCACTATTACCTACATTATCACTAATACCTGTATTACCACTATTACCTGCATTACCACTATTACCTAAGCATTACCAGTATTATCATATACTACTACTACTATGTTAAAGCATATGATGTCATAATGATGTAATGTAAAGCCAAGTTACACGTAGAAGCACCCGTTCTCAGCCATTACTTTTGTATGGGGCTAATGGGCGTGTCTGCGCCATCCCTACATATAGAGTCTACTGACTCTATGATACGTACACAGTACATTTAACTTTCCTGCAGTGTCGCCTTACATTGCACTTTAACCATCTTTTAAGTTATCCCTTAAATCATGTTCTGTTAAGTTGCCAAAGGTGACCATGATGCAAAACTTTATGAACTTCCTATCACCTATCATTACCACTCAACCATTCTCATTCTCCTAGACCCCAACATGGAAAGTAACCCGACAAACACCACAAATCCTAAAACAGCTACACTTCCTGCCAGTCTCACAGACCCAAGAATGGTCACATGTTGAAGGGCATCAGCGTGCATGGCCTGAGACTGCTGGAGGGCTACAGACCCAAGAAAGGCCATATATTGAAGGGCTACAAACCACACAGCCTCAGATTGGAAAAAAAAGAGACGAAGCAGACACTGAAAACGCAATTGCAGACATACCTGAAGAGAAATAATGTTATTTTATCACCTTGCGAGATTGTAAGATGTTGTAATAACAAGTTACTCATGCCTAATTGCACACCAAAATCTGCAAGTCTGTGTGGGGTCTGCTCAGACCTTCACTTCATTGCGGTGATGTGAGGCTACACAACCACAGCATGCAGATAAAATCAACAGTGTGTGTAGTTGCACTGCATGCATATTCAGGACATACTGAAACAAGGACACCTTAGTAAACAGGACACACAGGGGACAAGAGCTTCTGGAGACATCATTCATACAGGGCCTCCGGAAGAGGTTGACACATGGGACACTCCTCTTGAGTTCTACCCATTATAGTGTATGTACTATAGAGGATATAGGTTCACATAAGTTCACATATATGCTAATGGAGTTCTGCTGCAGGCCAGTCAGTTGTAGCCAATGGCCAACCACATGTCCAAACCACTCCGGTAGGGGGTCGTACATACCTGAGCTGAGTCAGATTTTCGTGATTGGGGGAGAAATGGGTGCGTGGCCAGGTCAGGGGAATAGTGGAGAGATGAGGAGAGACCTAGCTCCAATGCGGGTAGAGTACACTTCGTCAAGGACTGTGTTTGAACACAGTGATTGACTCTCTGTCACTCTAAATGTGATTGAGGCAAAGGTGAAGAGAGGGATTGAGAGAGTGCTTCATTTAAGCTCCCGACGATGTTCTGTATACTAGTATGTGTACCTGTACATACCCATATAATTTTCTAAATCTCTCATAATGCCACAAATGTCATATAACTGTCATGCTGGGAGGAGGGAAGGAGGTATGAGGGGTAGAGGAATGAGAGGTAGAGGAATGAGAGAGGAATGCCTACTCCTCTTGAGTTCTACCCATTATAGTGTATGTACTATAGAGGATATAGGTTCACATAAGTTCACATATATGCTAATGGAGTTCTGCTGCAGGCCAGTCAGTTGTAGCCAATGGCCAACCACATGTCCAAGCCACACCGGTAGGGGTCGTACATACCTGAGCTGAGTCAGATTTTCGGAGAAATGGGTGTGTGGCCAGGTCAAGGGAATAGTGAAGAGATGAGGAGAGACCTAGCTCTAATGCGGGTAGAGTACACTTCGTCAAGGACTGTGTTTGAACACAGTGATTGAGTCTCTGCCACTCTAAATGTGATTGAGGCAAAGGTGAAGAGAGGGATTGAGAGAGTGCTTCATTTAAGCTCCCGACTTTTTGATGTTCTGTATACTAGTATGTGTACCTGTACATACCCACATCATTTTCTAAATCTCTCATAATGCCACAAATGTCATATAACTGTCGTGCTTGGAGGAGGGAAGGAGGGCGGGAGAGAGGTATGAGGGGTAGACGAATGAGAGAGGAATGCCTACTGTTTTACTTCCTCAGTGTTTCTATCAGCCAGACGGACCAGAGGGTGAGTTGCTACTAAGGTGCAAATGTTCAATGACAATGCACGTAAGAGAAAGAGATCAGATACATAATGTGCCACTGATAGGTCGTTTAGAAGATGATGGTCTATCTAGGCTCCGGGTGTATTTTATGTACTTTGCCTGTATACAAGTCATAGTAGGTAACTTATATAGCTAGCTATGTGTTTAAGGCTAATGAACATGACTGTCTGGGATGGTATTTATGTCACACACATAACCTTGGAAGAAGACTGTGGGAATATAAGATTCACAGTTGACATCACACATTGATAACGTGGGAATATCAGCTGCAAAAATAACGGTTTACATCACACACAATAACTGTGGGATAGAAGACTGTGGGAAGATTCATGGAAATACATGTGCATAGCAGACTAGCTATGAAAGAAGTAGGAAGAACAAGAAAGGCAACCCAGACAATCAAGACATATAACACCCAGACCAGACAAACAGGACATACAGGACATAGATTTCACCAACCATACAAAAATGCACAGTTTACATCACACATTGATAACAGTGGGAATATAAGCTGCAAAAAACTGTGAGAACCATCACATAGAAACCACCATGCATGAGAATATCAGCTGAAAATCCATCAATCCCCCCATGAATGACAAGTTGCCATCGAATCATCTTATGGTTGCCATCAACATGCCATAGATGGTTTGGTCCAGGAACTGAGTATGAACGTCTGAATATTGCTGGATGCTGAGAATTATGGGAACCTGCGATTCGATGGATACATTCTCGAACTCGCCTTCGCTGAACACTGAGACCAGTAGAGTGTAAATGTCCCCTGAGCATCACTTCTCCACAATTGGAAATTGTTGCATGTATTCCCTCACAATACCTTCTAGCTCAGCATCTGTCAAGGTGGGATGTTCCATTCTCTAGCTCTTCTTTTCAGGGTTTTTGATGAAATCCCCAGAATTGCAGTAATCTCCTCCCATGAAAAATGAAGAACTCCAGCTGCTCTTGATCAACAATAATCTTAGGCCTGCCTTTAATAGTAGACGTAGCTTGACGTAGATTGTTTCTTGAACCTGCTTATTATAGAACTTAGCTGAGATCAGCAAAACAATCCCTCAGCTGTAATTGGATGTTTAGGTTTCCGAAATGCTAGATTAATGCAATCACTGTGTCTTTTGCAAAAGTAGGTACGATCTAACCTGCACAAACACAGGCAGGCTATGTGGACCGTGACAATTGAGAGTGCAGGGTTTCCTCCAAGTATACGGCTGGGCTATAGCAAGCTATGGTTTTGCTGGAATCAGAGTATACGGTGGCTCTGACAGACATTCGCGTTTTTCTTGCTGTTCCCCTTGCCAAAATGGAACATTTCAGAGAACTCTTGGAGGAGAACAGCTTCCGCCTCTCTGATCGTCGACTCATACTGCGTCGCCAGCGTTGCGCATGCCTATTTGCGGCGTGTGCAGGGACCGGGGTGGCTATTTAAGCTGATGCACATTGCATTTTCGCATGGAAATAGTACACAGGGCGCCGTTGGTTCGCATTCGCAGAAAAGGTACACAGCGCCAACCATGTTTAAGGGTAAACGTCCCCGCAGGGGTGAACCTCAGTCTAAACCAACCACGTACACGCGAGATATCCTCTGTTTGCCAATGGATTATGAGGGTCGGAATGGAACTGTTGCAATCCCTCGCAGTCTTCACCGTAGTAGATTGGCTAATCAAGAGACTGGACTATTAGGTAAATTCCAGTTTAATTTGGATTGGTCACCAGAGAGGATGCAAAGAGAAATATCGTCTTTATTTTCAAAACCGTTTGGGCTAACTGAGGAGGATTTGGCTGCAGGAAAGACATTTAAGTTTGATTACCTCCAGCGAACTGGAGCAGGGTCCTGAACGCCTTGTGTACCGTCCGTCACACAATCTTTCCAGTGGAATGGTGGACAGGTAGCAACACTTGCAAAGAGTGGGGGGGCGATTTATGTTCTTGCCCGAGAGGAGATTCCAGTGGTGAGTATATACTTTCATGGCATAAATGCCTACCCCAACATTGTTCAAAGATATTTTTTGGCAGTCAGATCAAGCATGTAGACCAATATTTTCTACATGGAGTGAATATTTGTCCTATCCACCTTAAAAATATCCTAACCATTTTCTTTCAGGAATATGTGACTTAGCATCAAACCTAATGATAGAAAGAGCTAGGGCTATGGCTCGCATTGCCATACATAACCTCAGCCTTTGATATCAAGATCAGACATAGTTGTTATCCCTATTGCCACATAGTTACAGGACATGGATGATGAGGAGTCAACGCCTTAGATGAGCCTCAGACAGAGTCTCCACCATTGAGCCCCTTTCCTGCTGTTCATCCGACAGAAAATAAGTGCGTTGTTTATTGCTCTATATACAAAATAATTCCTATCTAACTAGTGTTCTACAATGATCTGTTTATACCACAATGTTTTAGAGCTAACATTGCTCCACCAGTCCATGATGTGGTTGTAATTGAAGAGGAGATCAATACAGCCATGTCTGGATCTGAACCATTGTTACACCAGCCTTCTACCTCTGAATCCCAACCATCATCATCCGTATTATCGTCGCAACAGATTGTACCATCTGGTGCCCCTGAATCTCAGGGAGGTGATGCATTTAATTATTCTGAGGCAGTGAGTGAGACCAGTGAGGAGCTATGTTCTTTAGAAAAGCTTATTGCAGTTTTTAAAGGCCATTTCCAGATTCTGCAGATATATCGCGCAACTGGTGACAATTTTGAAGCCAACATGGACTGCATGTTAGCAGGCCCAACCCTTCCCGGCAACATCACTGTTTTGCAGAAAAGGTTTGAACGTCAGTCACCTGTAAAAGTTAAAGTTGATGTGGACGATGTGTGGCAGGATATGATCGTCAATTACAAGTCACCAGCTTTAGATTTAAAGAAACCTATACAAGCGCGTGTAAAAAAAACAGCCTGCAATAGATACTGGCGGTGTTCGACGTCAGGTGTATGACGTTTTTAATGATTTTGTGAGCAATACGCACATTAAGCTCTTTGATGGCCCATCCAATTCTTGTCGCCCTTTATGTACAGCTGAACCACGATCGTGTGGCCTCTTCAAAGTTTTAGGGTCAATGGTTATAGTATTGCTCAAGATGGGATTGGATTTCCCTACCTGTCACCAACCTGTTACTGGTACATGGTAGGTGGTGAAGAAAAGGCAATGGAGTATGTTTCCCTCAATGATGTCGGTGCAGATGTTGCAACAGTTGTCTCAGGTACGTAGCTGGCTAGGACTTTAAGTGTATGATGTCCTTGTTGGCACCTAAGGTCATGATTAAAAAGTAATGTACACTGTGATTTAGTGTGGTTATGACCAAAGCTATGCATTGGTCAACATAAGCAATACTGCATATAGGAATTTAGCTAGTCATAACCAGTTCTGGCCATAATTATGTATGTGTAGAAAGAGTAATCTGTTGTGATCTTCCATGTACACATTCTAGATTAGAGATATGCAATTCCGATGATGAGCTTATGAACAACGAAAATATTATGGATATATTACAAAGATATGGAATTACAGCAAGGTTGAAAGTAAGGCCATTTTTTTGTACACTTTGCCAATCAACATTGTGTCTATATATTATATGTCTATCATTGATATATGTAGGGGTATACTTCAGGCCTTCTCTTATTTTCCTGTAGGTCAATACAAAAGAAATGATAGCACAGCAAGTGCTTACACATGAAGCTATCTACTAAATTGCTTGACCAGTTCTGTGAGCAAGGATGGCCATATGCGGCCCTCTGCGCAATATTTGCGGCCCCCTCCGCTATTATAATAGTTGATCGCGCGGGGAGCACGTGACCACGTGGGGGTCTAGGGGACCGAGATGAGACTAGGAGAACGGACCGCGCACGCTTCCATCCGCGCATGCCCAGAATCTCTATTTAGAGCGCATGCTGTGTGACGTCTGGCGGATCCCCCCTCTACGCCATGGAGCGCTATTTCTCGTGCAGCTCGGCTTCAAGCAGCGAAGAGCTATGAACTCCTACGTCCAATAGTTCGCTATTTTCAGTTCTGGGCAAAAGACCCGTAGCAGATGCTGCTAGTACACAAGAAGAGCCAGAACATTCGGGATCAAGCCGCGGGAAGAAACGGAAAGCAGGCGACTGTAGGCGCCTATGGCATCCTGAGTGGGAGGTAAACTTTCTCGTAGTGTACGACACGAAGAATGATTCCTGCACATGTCTAAAGTGTAACAAGAAGATCGAAACGGTGAAAAAATACACGCTTCAGAGACATTGTGAAACTGTTCATCCAGATACTAAAGAGTGGAGTTTGGCTAAGCGAAAGTTGTTTGTGGAGCATGCAAAACACAAACTAAAGCTAATGCAGCAGTCTTTGGTTCAATCTAGTTCCAAGCAAATTGCCTCTGATAGCAACCTATAAACTAGCCTTCACTCTCGCCAAGCAACAGAAGCCACTGAGCTCAGGAGAATCACTTGTTGAGTGGGCTGCTTCGAGTGACCTGAATCAAAACTCTTCAGGTCTATGCCTAAAAGTCGGCAAACATTAACTCGTCGTGTCAGTGAAATTGGTAATTTCATTCAGACAGAGGTTTATAAAGGTGTTAGAGAGTCTCCGTGCTGGGGGATTCAAATCGACGAATCGACTGACAAAGCTGATCATGCACAAATGATAGTGTATGCATTTCAACTAAATACCTTACCATACTGCGTGTTGAAGGGAACCCCAATGCTGAAAACTTGTTTAAGACATTGAACGAGTTTGTGCAAACAGAGAACCTGCCAAAACAGAAACTGGTGAGCTTTTCTAGTGATGGAGCCTCTGTTATGCGGTCTGAGGGGAGAGGTGTGTTGGGTCATCTTAGGAGGAGCTATAATAGTCACATTTTTACACAACATTGCATTGTACACAGACAGGTTTTGGCAGCAAAAGATGGACTTGATAAACTTCCAAATAAGGTTCATAAAACAGTCGATGACATTATGAGGTATTTCAAAAATAGTCATGTTCGCAAAGCGAAACTGAAGGAACTAATCGATATGAGCGAAGAGGAACATGAATATCAGCAGCTTGTTCAGTATCACAGAGTTAGGTGGTTGTCCCTGAACGAATGTGTTCAACGATTTGCAGATCTTCTCCCGGAGATAGTCCAATATTTTGAGCATGAATCACAAAACACTGCTATTCGACCTAGTGAGCGTGCTAAGCTGCAGGAGTTCCATGATGAACTTGTTGACCCTATGTTTCAGCTCTATCTGTATTTTTTACAAGGGCGCCTTCCTTTGCTAGCAAGTATCAACACACAGTTACAAAAAAGGAACCAAGACCTATTCACTGTGTACCAGAAAGTGTCAAGTTTCAAAAAGCATTCCTTGAGCCTGTTTTACATGATGTGTCAATAGGTATGCAAGAAGAGAACATTAGAGGAGATATCGATGAGAGATTATCAGTGCAGTCAGTTTCAGGTTTTTAAAGAGCAGACTATATCAAATGGATTACTAGTTCCAAGTCAGTTGCACTGTGTGATGAGAAATGTGTTTTTATTTACAACTGCTATTGCACATTCTCTTGAAGGAACAGAACACAGAACTTCACCCTGAGGATAAAGTGATACTGAGCTACTTACAGACATTTATTAAGACATGTGACCAGAGAGGTTAGTACTTTGTCTGAGTAAAAGGCATTCAAATATGGTGTACTTACTTGGGACTGCTTTCTTTCTGAAGATATCAATGGTTAATCACATGCATTAATCTTTTCTCAGAACTGAGAGCTTTTCTTATTCATGTGACTGGGAAAGTCATGATTGCAAAGAAGTCTATTCAGGTTTTATTTATGGATGATTCACAGGCCATCACTGCTCACACTTGTTCTGGACTGTTGGTATTTCCCCACCATGAATTTAGAGGTTATGAAGACTTTTCAGTTGCTCTGAAGGCAGTTCTATCCACTAATTCTTTAATATTGTATAAGCAGTTTACATTGATATGGTTGAAACATTGTGTCATTATGAACTCTAATAACAAGTGAAATGCATATGTGAAAACTGTCTGGGCCCAATATTTGTAAGAGCCGGGGTTATATAACATGAGATTAATACAACATGCTTCTGCTGACAATGTGTTCGTAACAAGAGTTCACATATTCAGGTGATATATGTATTAGAGTGGTACTGTGAGGTACTGGGGACCCAAGGGCTGTAGGCAGGAGGACCTACCCACAAAATCAATTACCGAGGCCGCACATTTTGTATACACATACACAAGTATATCCTTTAGCTAATCGTCTCAAGAAGCATACAACATAATTATTTCAAAAAGTAGTACTATCAAATCACACCATCACAGAGATAGCAAGGTGTGTACGGTGCTTATGCACTAGCTCGGGGTGGTTCAAGCACACACATCGAACATAATCGAACCTACACGAACCACACCAGCACAGAGATAGCAAGGTGTGAAATGTTGGTGGTATAGTAGACTCTTCATGGTCCATACCTCCTTGTTGCGACACCGGCATGAGGTCCAGCCGACCGTTAACATGTATGTACTAGTTCGGGGTGGATCAAGCACATCGAACCTACCCGAACCACAACCACACCATCACAGGTGTGTAAGGTGCTATTTCGGGGTGGTTAAAGCACATCAAACCTCATCGAACCTATATGAACCACACCAGCACAGAGATAGCAAGGTGTATAGGGTGCTTATGCACTAGTTCGGGGTGGTTCATGCACATCTAACCTCCACGAACCACACCATAACAGAGATAGCAAGTTGTGTAAGGTGCTTATGCAATATGGTGTTTTTCGTGTAGGTTCGATGAGGTTTGATGTGCTTAAACTACCCCGAACTAGTAGGGATAATGGGTATTATGCACTAGTTTGGGGTAGTTCAAGCGCATCGACCCTCATCGAACCTACACGAACCACACCATCAGGTGTGTAAGGTGCTTATGCACTAGTTCATGTGGTTCAAGTACTCATCGAACCTACACTAGCAAGGTGTGTACGGTGCTTATGCACTAGTTCGAGTGAGTTGGTCTCTGAAGAAGAGGTTCGGTGTGCTTGAACGACCCCAAACTAATGCATAAGCACCCTGTACACTTCTGTACTTTGTAGTTAGATATACATGTAGTTCGGCACTGTCAAACCCAAACTATCAGGTAATTTGCAATCTGCTGTACATGGTACAAACATCCCAGTCCTTGTCTTTAGTCTATAAGGTGCTTATGTACACTGTTACAGGGGTAACGAAGTGCAGGGTGCTTATGCATTAGTTCGGGGTGGTTCAAGCACACCGAACACTCAAACCACATCATTGCATAGATAGCAAGATGTGGAGAGGTCTTTCACATGAGTTCGGGATGGTTGAACCGTACCGAACTATCTCTAACTACTCAAACCACATCATTGCATAAATAGCAAAATGTGGACATTAACAAGAGTTCTGAGTGGTTTGACAGTGCCGAACTATCTCTAACTACACTGTTACAGGAGTGACGAAGTGTACAGGGTGCTTATGCGTTAGTTCAGGGTGGTTCAACGAACCTCATTGAACTTACACAGTATGAAGTTAATTGCAGGTGAGTAGGGTGCTTATGCACTAGTTCAGGGTGGATCAAGCACATCGAACCTCATCGAACCTACACGAACCACACCATCACAGATGTGTAAGGTGCTTATGCACTATTTCGGGGTGGTTAAAGCACATCGAACCTATACGAACCACACCAGCACAGAGATAGCAAGGTGAAGGTGTGGTTCATGTAGGTTCGATAAGGTTCAATGTACTTGAACCACTCCGAACTAGTGCATAAGAAGCACTTTACACACCTAAAGCCACACCATCACAGGTGTGCAAGGTGCTTATTCACTAGTTCGGGGTGGTTCAAGATTAACCATCACAGAGATAGAAAGGTGTGTAGGGTGCTTGTGCACTAGTTCAGGGTTGTTTAAGCACATCGAACCTACACGAACCACACCAGCACAGAGATAGCAAGGTGTAATAAGTACCCTGCAGACTTTGCTATCTGTGATGGTGTGGTTCGTGTAGGTTCAATAAGGTTAACTCTTACCTGCAACTGGTTACACTCCTGTAACAGGTTAGCTCCCTACATGTATGTGTCTGATTACTATGCCTATTCTTCGCTTCATGCACAACAGTTGAAACTTTGAAAGGCATGTACATTATTTCATGAGTGAAATGTATTATTGTCGAAATTGATGGGTTGTCCATACCAAAGATTTTCAACTTCTTTTTGTCCTGACCGTGTCTCACGACTTGAAAGGACATCTTGTGATTGGTGTCAAAATCAGTCCAAAGAGGATTTATGAGCACGAAGATAAGTGGTGTGTCTTCAGCAACTATATCAGAATTTAGTCCAATTATGGACTTAAGTATTTTCTCACGTTGATTTTAGCCTGAACAGTAGCCTGCACTGCTAAAATAGCTTCAATGGGTGAATGTAATTTCACCTTAGTTTTGACAATGAAGTCTATAGCCTTATAGCCGATACGTGTTCTCCAGACGGTATCATTACTTGGTGGTGGTAGGATTAGATCCTCTAGTCGTACCTTGTAATGGCTTCAACATTGTGACAATCTTGTCATTGGTTAATTGTTTGACTTCCAAGGTCAATTGATAGTCATTTAGGGAGATCAGGGATTGTAGTCGGGCCTCAAAAAAATTCCCTATTATGCTGTTTGCATCAGTCTTCACTGGATTCATGTTTGAGAACAATGTTTTTATCTGTGATGAAAGGAAATCATCCTGAATGGTTGGAAAATAAGGAATGGGAATGCCATTGTCTATTCTCAGCAGATGTGATTTGCACATCACTGTTTGTTGAGCGTCCTTATCTGACACGCCTATGCTGATGATGGGTACCTTTAAGCTGGCTGCCATGAGCACATTGATCTCGTGCTCCCAATTCACTTGGTCGTGATAAGTGGCCATGTACCCTGAGACAGTCGGCTTCTTGCACACTTTGGATTGCGTTTCTGTAATCATTCTTGCCACACAACGACAGCAGCATTGGGATGCCATTGCAGCATTTCAGTAAATCCTCCACATTAGTGGTGATGCCCATTGACTGAAGAAATTTCTTAGCTGTTTCATTGTCAAACGTTTGAAATGTGAGTTGCTCACTTCTAAGAAGTAATTCAATCAAAGTAGTTACCTCCCTTGCTGCCAGAATAGTGAATACACGAACCGGAGGACAGAGCTATCACCAATTTGCAGTTATGTGTACCAATTATTTTAACAAGTGTTTGGATTATATTCTTTTCTCATCCCTGACAGATGGTGAACCATATGCCTATCACCTCGATTGTCGGTGATATAAGACAATATATTTTCTTTGATAGTAGGTAGATCATCAAAAGGTAGAAGTACGGTTAAAACGTTTTGCTGCTGCAGTTGTTTTTATAGCCAATAAAGGGAAGTGGTTTTTCCTAGCCCTGGTGGGCTCGCTAGAAAAGTACATGAACATGATCTACCTTTCACTTTGTCCATTGCCCACTTGTATAGCTAGCTTTACCATTGCAGGGGTTACCATAATGGTGGACTGATAAACATCCGGCATGAATACACTTGGTAGCAGAGCTTTGAAAGTATCTTTTACAATGTCATCTTCGTCGCATAAACTTCCCATGTTCATGGGTAGGACTGCAAGTGAAAACATATAGCATTGAATAGTCTTATGTACATTGTGCTGGTAAATGTTATCCGTGTCATCGATTAAACACAGTTGTTTGGGGTCAGGGTGACTGACAGGCATAACAAAAAATGTACAGTCTGCGCAGAGAAGATTTTGCAAGGTGTGTACGGTGCTTATGCACTAGTTCGGGGTGGTTCAAGCACATCGAACCTAAACCTCTACACGAATCACACCATCACAGAGATAGCAAGGTGTGTACGGTGCTTATGCACTAGTTCAGGGTGGTCCACATTTTGCTATTTTGATGTGGAGACCCTGTAGTTGGATCTGTCATTATTTGTGTGTGCCTAAGTGAAGTAATGGATGACACTAAAATACCATTGGGTGCAGTGCATTCTTGGGGGGTGGAGGACAACAGTGAGAGGAGTTTGACGAGTCAAACATGACTTGAGGGGTTGGGCAGATAGTTGGGGGGCGGGGGACCACAGTGAGAGGAGTTTGACGAGTCAAACACAAGTTGAGGGGTTGGGCAGATAGTTGGGGGGTGGGGGACCACAGTCAACGGGTTGGGCAGATTGTTGGGGGGTGGGGGACCACAGTTAGAGGAGTTTGACGAGTCAAACACGAGTGTTTGACAGGTCAACATGATAGATGTTGAATGAGAGGAGTTTGACGAGACAAACACAAGACAAACACAAACACAAATACAGCAGACATACATCACGAAAAGAACAGAAAAGGTGACAAAACCCACAAAGGTGCATAGTGGTGAGAAACAACAGAACAAAAAACACAAAGGTGCATAGTGGTGAGGAAAAAAAAGGTCACAGCCAAGGGTTGTTTTGCAACATATCACTGGTGGTTTTATAGGTACAGAATGACAAATAGTGCACTTGAATGTGCTAGGGGAACAGCACTATTCTCGTTTGAAGTCATCATATCACTTAAAGTCTATTTGAACTCTCGGATTTTGGCAATAACTTCATTATTTTTCACAAATAAAGAGTACCATTGGATTCCTCACGTTTTGCCGCATCTAATGACTAAATCTGAATCTCTACAACTCCAAAGATAGCTGTATGTCCCATAAGGAAAGTATGGAGATGCCATTGACCGCAAGGAATGTAGTGCGCATGACCTCAACCAAATGCGCCGCTGACGCGCGAAGGCTTCTTACGTGCTCGAAGCGTTTGCTAGTGTGAAAAGCAGCAAGAAAAAGGGGCTACACAGGATTCTCAGGTTAGTAATGCTAGCTAGGCTCCCATGATACTAGCTGGGTGCCCATATTTTCAATGAGATGTAGCATCACAGTCAAAACGGTACAACTGAAATGACATCATGGATCAACGCACTTCCTGCATCATGGCTCACCTTTAGCCACTTATACCCAGTCTTCGGAACCAAGCCTACAGTAGTCGAAAAAACACACTTCTCGTAGCGCTCAGCACTTTCCCTCCAGTTACCTGTGCATACCACTACCTGCAAACATGCAGGAAGTTGTCAAAATGACGCACGCCTGCGTAACATGTAAAACCGCAGCAACTTCCGGGGCCCAGGTGAACGCGAATAGACTTTAGTGTCGATTTGGTCAACCCCTTCAAGTTGAGAAGAGCTCATCATTGAAACACCCTGATGATGTGAAGAAAGATATGTATGGACGTTGGGACTACAGCGGCTCACATCCTGAAGTCTTTCGCTGCTCCTTCGACCAGTTTGATGATGTATTATTCCTTATATGTGGTTATACCTTGTGTGTGATAGGTACTATGATTTCACTTTAAAAATATTATCTTCCCGTTATAGATCATAATAATCAGCGACATCAGTACTGCCTCGCTGTTTACTCTTCCTAAACGGTTTATCCCTGAGGTTATGCCACACGGGTATAGCAAGTCGGACTGCAAGCCTTTCTACCCAACACTTCCAAGTACCATGGAACAAAAGAAAGTGGAATGTTCCAAGGGGTCTGGACCAAAGAAGGTGGTCTCTGATGTATCGACTCGTCTGGGTGGTGTTCTGGCAGCTTCTGATTCCTGTGAGATACCTCGAAATGAGCAACAAGTACCAAGATCATGTTACGACCCCAGTGATGAGCTAGCAATTGTGATGCACAGGGCACTTATGGAGAACAAGTCTGAACAGTTCATTCGGGATGTGAAGTGTTTGCGTGAACTAGTTGCCACTGAAAGACAGCTGAATGATTTAGTTCGCTTCTGTACTGTTCCTGGGAACTTCAGCATTCTAACTATCAACCTTACCTTTTGTCTTGGGGACTTTGATGTAACCTTGATAACTTATCGCCATCAAATGCTAACATCTAAGCAAGGAAATCAGCATCCAGCAATCATTGGGCCAGTAATGATCCACTACAAGAAGACCTTCTCTACCTACCTGTTTTCTTCATCCCTGCATGGTCTTCGCAGAGGACTGGATAGTGTCAAGTGTTTTGGTACAGATGGGGAACAACCCTTAGTGGGTGCCTTCCAACATGAACTTCCAAATAGTACCCACCTCACTTGCAGCATACATGTGGGGAGAAACACAAAGGCTAAGCCACAAGAGCTAAGGATTGCCAATCATCTCAAGAATATCATTCTCAGTGATTTTTTGGCAAGAGGGAGGGTTCTCACTACACCGAAGGACTGGTTGAAAGTACAAGTAATGGCATGTACGACACCACCATCTTTGACACCCTAGTTGAGAACTGGAAGAAGCTTGACGTCTCGACTTCTTCACTGGAAAGGTTTGTTCAATGGTTCACAACCTACAAGTCTCCTGTTCTCAAGAGCAGCATGCTGAAACCTGTGCGCCGAAGATGTGGATTAGGGTCACCTCCTGTTGCATTCACAACAAATGCCAGTGAGAGTGTGAACACCATGTTGAAGAAGAAAGTGGACTATAAGCGCAATGAACTTCCTCATTTTGTAGACCACGTCAAGGCACTGATCGATGAGCAAGAGCATGAAATTCAGAAGGCAATAGTAAATCGAGGCAAATATGCACTTCAGTCAGAGTACAAGAAATTCAAGAAGTCCGAAGATGAGTGGTTTCTGAAGATGAACAAAACTGATCGAGTTCATCATCTCCAACGGTTTGCATCTTGCAAGCTAACCAGTGTACATGTGCTATGTGGTGAACAGAAGGAAGAGTGCCCCTCAATGTCGATTGACTTTCAAGGAGATGATATGGAGTCCAATCAGAACCTTGAAAGTCATTCTAGCCCCATGTCTCCACAGAGGTCTGTGTCCAATGATATCCCTGGTACCTCCTATGCGAGCAGTTTTTCTCATGAAGATCCTCCATCAACCAAATGTTTGAGGCATCAACTGTTTGTCGACAGTCCTGCTAGTCCAATGTTTCAAATTACTAAGGCTCCTGGTTCGGACAAAACTCACTTAGTTATCAGCTCCCTTGTTCACCTTCCGACACTCAAGCGTAACTCACTAATGGTAACACATTTAAACATGAAATTTGGTACAGTGATATAGTTCCACTGTGGGTATAGTGTATTATCATGTTAAAAGGGGGCGTGGTCGGTGTTGCGCGAATTCGCACGAAAAGGCGCTAGATCGATTGCCCAACAGCCGCTGATTAGCGTGATGCAATTACAGTTGCAAGATCTGCAGCCGGGAAAGTTATACAATTTTGTATTTCGCGCCAGTTACGCCTATTTTCCAGGCTGCGCATGTGTAGTAAGGACATTTGGGGTTAAAGGTCATAGAAACAAAAAGGGCAAAAGGTTATACGTTACGCATAGACTCGCGTGTACACTTCGCATTTATGCTATTATAGCAGGGGTTCCCCTGGTTACGATGCATTCACATGACGCATTCAGTCATCACGTGAAAATTTGAATTTACACATTTGGTGATTCAGCGAGTTACAAAGCGAGTTACTGTTGTAAGAAAAAGAATGGACAGACCAAAGAAGCAGGTGAGCTATCATTTAATACCTTCTTTTGTTGCGCATACTGCTGGGCTGTGCCGTACATGTATTGCCTGTCATAGGGAGTGCACGGATGTCCGGGAACCCACTACCTACCTCCTTCACTCAGCTGCATGCGCTCTACTAACTGAGCTACTGAGGCACTACTACACTGTTAGAAAAAGGGTGCTAGATAGCACCTTTTTGGGTGCTTATATGCATGCTCCAGATTAACACCCTTAGGGTGCTACATCAAGGGTGCATTAGGGCACTCAGAGTGCTCATTGGCACCTTAAGGGTGCACAGAGAGCAGCCCCATAAGTGCATGGGTCTGCAGTGCATGCACTGGATATTAAGCATAGGTAATGGTTGGTATTCTTGATGACAACACTCAGTATATATCCATGTCAATACAAAGTAACGAAAACTGAAAAATTAGTATACAAGGAATGTTGCACAATAAAACATTGAGATAGGGCTGGCATATAGCTATAGTGAATAGATGATGGCAAGTGTAGTTCAATGAAGCTATACATCTTCTACATAATCCTTCATTTTGTCCAACCATGACAGAAGCTTGGTGAGACTAATGGGAACTGCCTGTTTATCGTTGATGCACAGAAGAAAATGTTGCACAAAAAGTAGCACAGGATATACTGCCTTGGGATATGCCATGTTGAATGTAAAGTAGGTAGCAATCAACCCTACAAATACAGATGATGCCTCCACTTCATCTAGTATACAGCGTTCAGCAATCAGAAAAAAATGAAGGGAGGTCCCTCCTAATGCCAAACCCAAATATGGGTGATTCTCAGGGAGTGCCATGGCTGCTTCATCTAGATTTTGATCCGTCTGGATGTGTGTGTAGTGTGAGTGTGTGTGTGTGTGTGTGTGTGTGTGTGTGTGTGTGTGTGTGTGTGTGTGTGTGTGTGTGTTAAGGGTTCATGGATGAAGGCATTCATTTTGCCTATGCTCTTGAAATGATATACATGTACATGCATCTACAAAACTTACAGAGAATCGATGAACAACACTCTGTTTACTCCTTGGTACCAGCAAAGCAGCAACAATCTCTATAAGATGTACCATTTCCAGCAGCAATTTGTAGCCTGCAGGTACAAATCATCACATAAATCGCATGGTGTGTCCCACACTTTGAACAGATTGATGCCTAAGTACCAATGTAAGTATACACACTATCAAACATACATATGGAATATATATCGTCATCAACTGCCTGCAGTTCAGTGGTGTGCATTGCACACAGTCCCTTAATCTTTGGGTTCTTCCTGAGCAAGTGCAAAAACTTTAGGCTTGAAGTTGCTCAACCTTTCTTCTGTGTGACTCCAGTCACTAATTTCACAGATCATCCGAAGTTCACGCTCTAACTGTATTTAGTGCGTGCGTGTGTGGGGGGGTGGGGTGGGGGGGGGGGGGTGATTACAAGTGTCACAGAGTATAATTGTACAGTCTATACCGGGTTCTATACATTCGAATGCAGTTGATCATGCACATACACCTAACTACACATACACACTTACATAGCGAATCTTCTTCAAAGGAGGAAATCTTTCGAAGATCTCAACTAAACTGGGAGACTCAGAGAGAATCCATTGTCTGCGACCTGTATGTGTTAATATTTTCAATACACACAACTACCGCACACTGTACATGAACTATGAATTTGCAGGCAAATATCAAGCCACAAAAGAAAACAAGAATAGTCTACATACCTTGGTATGTGAATAGCCTTTTTATTTGGCTTCTCTTTTTCATGCTCTTTTCTGAGAAGTGCATGGTTTTACTCATAATCTTCTTGGTTTCTTTCTTCGGTGGCAATTAATCCCGCTCTGTCTAGTCTAGTATCTCTTTTCTTAGGGGACACTCTCCTGAGCAATTAGTTCTGTTTCACTATTCCATAAGAACCACAGAGATGTAGGATTGTGTCTTAATACTGTTACACTTTCTCCTCAGTATTTGGTGTGTCAGCATTTACCTCTTTAACTGCTCGAAACACATTGAGAACTTCCTCTTTGGATGGATCAATTCCCAACTTCCAGCATATGATATCCCTCTTCTTCTGTTTTCTAACAGCTCTTCAACACTTATTGTGTTTTTTTTAATACTCAGATGACAATGAAACAATACCACGATTACATCTCAATTGATCTAACAGTGGAAGGATAGGCCTTTGATGTTCCACTTTTCCGCTGTCGTCGTGTGGTAGTGGAAGATGCACCAATACTTTCAGGCACAACGGGTACTGTTTCATTTACAGGCACAGGTCCATCATTAACAACCTATATAAAAGAAAAGATACATGTAATATTCCTACTCGTCTTACTTTGCTTTTTTTTTGCTCCTTCCTTGATGAACTGCAGTCTGCTTATGTTTAGAAGGCATCACTGTATTGGGAAAAAAATTCATATAAAATGAATGCATAAGTACAGAGCTAATGCAACACATGCATAGGGCCTCCTGCAAAAGTCGTGCAAAGGAATTTCTTCACTTCTGCACAGGTGGTGCCTCTAAACTTAAGTAGTGTGCCTATAAACTAAGACATAGGAGCTACACGTAAGGGACTTTGGAACTCCTGTGCAAGCCTCGTGCAATCGAAACATAATATAGGAGTGGCTTGAGACATCAACAGGGATCACGGGAGTCCTGTGCAAGCCTGGTGCAAGGAGGTTCGTTACTCCCGTGCAGGAGGCTGGGCAGGTATCTATTTATAGTATAGGAGCTCTTGTAAAAACACCCACAGGGATCTCGGGACTCCTGTGCAAGGAGATTCATCACTCTAAGTCACCACTCTAAGTCATGTATACAAAAGGAGCAACTGGAGACACATCTCAGGACTCCTGTGCAAGCTTCGTGCAAAGCAAGTTTGTCACTCCTGCACAGGAGACAGGGCATACCTGTAATATGTAACATAGGAGTGGCTGAAGACAGATTTGGACACTCCTGTGCAAGCCTCATGCAATGGAGGTTCGTCACTCCTGCGCAGGAGACAGGGCATGCCTTTATTATGCATAAAGTAGGAGCAGCTGGAAACACATCCACAGATCTGGAAACACCTGTGCAAAGGAGGTTTGTCACTCTTGTGCAGGAGACCGAATATGCCAGTACTTATCACACAGTACAGTAGTACTGTGTATACAGGGATTGCTATGGTCTATCCCCATTGAAAACCATATATAAGGTTTTTCATCACTTTCACTTTCAGTTTGCTACCTACTGGACTTCTGTTAACATGAATACGTAACTATACCTAAAAACTAACTCTGATTAAAATGGCATAATTCACTGCACGGGAAAGGTGTTAAATATTAAAGGTCCCTTACACCAATTGTTCATCTTCTCCTTCTTCTTCTTCCGTTTCAACAGGTGTACCTCACTAACTATAGCACTTGTAAACACGAAACTTTGCACCGTTATGTAGTTCCACTGTGGGTAGTGCATCGTCATGCTAAAACTTTTGTAAACAATGTAGTTCTTGTAAAATAAACAAAAATAGCCCCAGGCCATGTATTATAATGGGAGCAACACAATCCTATATCTGAATAATGAAAGCTCCACTAAATTTTGTATGACAGTAAAGGTCAATACACCAATGGTCAACGTTGTGATAAAATCTCTGTACACAATGTAAATCCTGTAATATAACAACAAGGCAAGCATTTCTGTATCTCACTAATAAAAGTTCTGCTAAATGTCAAAATTGGTATGATGGTAAAGTGTAATATGCCAATGATCATAAAATCTCTGTAAAAATGTAAATCTTGTAATACAACAACAAATAGCCTCAGGCAAGCATTACTTTATTTCACTAACAAAAAAGCTCCAGTAAATGTATGATAGTAAAGCTTAATACCCCAAAGATTAACATTGTGTGAAATCCCTGTAAATCTTGTAAAATAACCTCAGGCAATAGTTACATATATCTCGCTAACAAAAGTAGCACTAAATGTGGAAATTGGTGTGGTGTTAAAGCTTAATATCCCAACATTAATGTTAAGATCTTGTAAATAGTAGCCCCAGGCACTACTTTGCTATATTTCATTAACAAAAGCTCCACTAAAAGTAAAATTTGGTAAAATTGATGTTGCGATAAAAATATTAGATAGCCTCAGGCTCTACAAGCTCTATGAGCTAATGTTTGATACTGAAAAATAGCAAAATGCATGTGTACCTAGGTCCAGAAAAAAATGATGGGAGACAAGTAAATAGGAAATTAGAAAGGAAATATAGGGATTGCTATGAAGGGAGAACAGTGTCATAATCCAAATCTACTTTTTTTTTGATAAGCCGATGGCTATTTTGGAATAGCTACTAAGTCACTATTTCGTATTGTCAATACTTTTATGTCGCTATTTTCTGTTGTGCCGTTATTGTCGTGCTTTTTATCAAAATTAGCCTCGCCGTCGGCCTGGGTTCGAGGCTATAGTTGCTGTGTCAGCAAAATTGATTACGTGCCTATTTGCGCAAACCCCACCTCCCATAACAATGACCTGTTTCACGTGACCGTGTCCGACCCCTGGATGGAGTCTTTCCGTTTCGGCCAGAGTATTCGAGCTCTTTTAAGCGATTTATGGACGATAGAAGACGAAGAAATTACTCTTGCCTGTGCTGATGGTTACTTATGGAGGCTTGAAGTGTTTCTCAGGGAGCTTCTTGCCATGGAATCATTAGGGGCACTGGAGCGACACTGCAGTTCTGGGTCATCAGTTTTGAGGTGTATTTCTGAAGGACACAGACGAATGTTAGCCGTTGTTGATGACTTGCAGTGTCGTTTTGACCCTTCTGACGAACATTCAGAGAGGACTCCAGTAATTCCATCATTATCTGGAGGAGTGGGAAGACCTCAATTCGATATTCCTCAAAGTCAATTGGAATTTTTGCTACAAGTAGGCTTCTCAGTTCCCCGAATAAGTTGTCTTCTTGGAGTTTCTGTGAGTACAGTGCGCCGTCGCATGACATTGTATGGGCTCAGTGTGCAAAGCTTGTACACTCCCTTGAATAATGAGCAACTAGATGCTATTGTTTCTGAGTTACAAGGTCAGTTTCCAACTGCTGGTAACAGGCAGATGTGTGGTCTTCTAAGGGCAAGAGGTATCCGCATCCAATTTCATCGAATTAGAGAGGCCCAACGCCGTGTAGACCCAGAGGGCAGCTTTATGCGTCGACTACATTCATTGTACCGCCGCAGGTACTCAGTGGCCGGTCCCCAGCATCTATGGCACATGATGGAAACCATAAGTTGATTAGGTGGGGATTAACCCACAGTGTACCTAATTGCTCATTTTTGTGTACATACATTGCACAATGCTTGTACTATGTAAAGCCGTGTTCAGTACACACCCAGCCTACATTATCTCTGAGATTCAGGACATGACTTTACTTATATATATAAGTGTGTACTTTTGGGGGGTTGTATCTTTTGCACAGATGGAGACTAGTAGTACATGGAGGGGTGGATGGCTACAGCCGTATGATTGTTTACCTCAAATGTGCAAATAACAACTGTGCCGCAACCGTGTTAGAGGTATTTCAAGCTGCAACACAAGAGTTTGGAATACCTAGCCGAGTTAGGGCTGACAGAGGTGGTGAAAATACAGCAGTCGCTGAATTTATGGTTCATCATAGAGGAAGTGGACGGGGCAGTTTCATCAGTGGCCGTAGTGTTCATAACCAAAGAATCGAGAGATTGTGGAGGGATGTCTTCGGTGGATGCACTATTCTATTTTATAGTCTTTTTTTACACATGGAAGAAGAAGGGTTACTCGATCCATCCAATGAACTCCACCTGTTTTGTCTTCAATATGTGTTCATACCTCGCATCAACGAGAGCCTGTCTGAGTTTTGCCGAGCATGGAATTCACATCCTTTGTCTACTGAGAGTAACCATACACCTATTCAGCTATGGCTTGCTGGTTGTCACCCACAGGAAGATGAGGTATACGTAAATATATATAATGGACCTTCTCATTGTTTTGCCTGGTAATAGTACACACTGTTTCCATTGTATATAGGTGGAGTTTACATCTAATCAATATGGAGTGGACTGGGATGGTCCTCTGGTCAGTGATGACGACAATGCTGTTGTTGTACCAACAACAAATTCGCCACTCTCTGAGTACGACATGGAACAACTTGCTTCAACAATCAACCCACTAGCCTTTAGTGATGAACTAGGAATAGATTTGTATATTCAAACTGTTCGTTTTGTTTCTTCAAGAATTTTCTTTTAATGATAAATGAGTCAGGTAGCTCATTGACAGGGATATTATATATACATGAAATATATACTGATGAGAAAAGGCATGATCATGCATGTATGATCAAATCCGGTAGTTCATGATCATTGACAGGGATATATACATATATATGCATGAAATACTGATGACAAACATTCATGCATGACCAAATCCTTTACTGGATACTAATGACTCAATCATTACTTTACTGAAAGTTAGCTGGAGTTATATAATGATATGGATGAAATAAAAATACTGATAGAAAATTGCTTATGCATAGCCAAATCCTTCACTGGACACTAAGGACTCAATCATCATTTCCTTAAACCTGTTATACTCATTAAAAAAGTTAATAGGCAACCTAAGTATGAGATCACATGTTGAAGCAGTAGCTAGAACGCCATGGGGTAAGAAGTGAAGTTCAGGCTGTTTTGGAAAACCAAGTGGGGGTTCTTGGTCTGTCCCGGTGAAGAATATGAGCATTTGTTCTACAGTCACTTTGCTCCCAGTAAGAGTTTGCACCTCACCATCTAAAATCAAATTCATTCCATCACCACACTGTAACACCCACTTTATGCATGGAATACCTTCACACTGCTCCAGGAAATCCAAGAGGAACATGTAGGTTGCTTCCTCTTTTGTCCTCTCATTAGGTGATGTATCACGGGGTGAGAGTTTTGGTATCAAAAGTCTCTTCATGTAGCCTTGAACATAAAACATTTTTGATCACAATGGTGCGAACTTTGTGTATGGTAATGGTTACCTTTCTTTAGTGGACCAATTTCAGGAACAAACAGTGGTTTCATAAGGTCAGGGTACTTCTTCACCATTGATGTAACTCCTAGGACATCTAAACCATCAAAAAATTGATCTGTCTCAGCCTTCACCTGAAAAAATGGTCTGACTGAGATACATCTACATACATGCTAACTTCCTTACTCTTGTTATCAGGTAATAATCCTTCAAAGTGCTAACAACTGCTTCTCTATCTTGGATGGATAGTGATGTAACAGGAATGCAGAATCCTGTTTCTAGAAGTATACCCAGCATATCCTCATCAGAAAAAACTGCCTTTAATTCTTCATCATTAGAAGCCTGCATGACCTACACAAGCAGATAGGGTATCCAATATCAGAGCATTAGTACACACTACATAGGGATGGTGCAAGTAGTGATACATGCACAAACAAGATATTATATGCTGGGGTTCAAAGGTCACCATGTAACTATTGCATGCATGAAGAGTGGAGCCTGGGGACGAGGCTATACATGCACCTCCTTCATTCAGAGAAATGAAAAATGATTACCTTTTCCACAAGAAAGCATACGCCTGCATCAGGTATGTCAGGTGTAGCCACGTCAACATTAAGGTAACTACCTGTTACCATATAGTGATACACAGCTGGATGGAAGACAGGCAAACCATTCCCTCCTTGGGTAATTGACATTCCAATTAAAACACCCACACTCATGAACTCAGATCTCTAAGAAGAAATTAATATTCATCCCAAATTCAATATTATCTATATGTATGCATCACCTGCAGTGCTGGAACATTCTTGTCAAAGAAACAGCCATTTTCACCAACCCTGCAGTATTTCTTCTTAATGCCGATAGCTAGCAGCCTCCAGAACTCTCATGAGGGACCACCTGTGTCCACTGCAGACTCACCCACAAAGCATACCTTAAAAATGAAATGGGAAGTAAAGCCCAAAATAGGCTCTATATATAAATATGTACCTTCATCAACCGTTTGGGGTTGAAGTAGGTCTTCTTTACTGCTCACAGAGAATCTTCAACAACCATACCATATCGAATGTCAATCTCATTACGAATAGTATCCATCCATTCTGACGTAGTTGTAGGAATGCTTAGTCCAATTGTGTTCTGAATTAACTTTATGCAGTCTGCCAAACTCTCTGGTTTCCTATGGCAAATGTCCAGAATTTATAACACAGTAGCACAAACCACATGAAACAAACCTTTCATCTGCTTTTGATTCCTCAATCACTTTGGCTATTAACTGGTCCTCTAACAGTATCAGTTCTGGTGAGTCATCCTGCTGTGAAATGCACATAAAGGTAATGGCTACAGCATTATTCAGTAAAACGGCCATAATCTGTATTGAAAATTCTTCCTCCTATTTACCTCCTTAGACCCTGGTGGTGTAAATGGAGAGTATGGGGGGGCTTGTGGTGACAAAATCTCAACATCACTTTCCTAAGTGCACGAAACATTCACAACTATTGTGTCGTATTGTGTGTAAACCCCAACCTCATTAGGTGGTGATGCTGGAGGTGGTTGGAAGTCGTGAACGTCATTGTTGTCTTCCTCAACAGTGCTTCTCTTTCTAACATCACAGTTTGGTAGATCATCACTTCCACTATTTGCTTCCGTCTCAACAGTAGAGGGATTAACTGTACCTGTACATGCAAAGATTAACATCATGCAGCTTTATTAAATAATTGCACCACATTATACCTTCCCGTTTACAATATTGCAAGTGTACTCTCATGCGCTGTATAGGAACTTCTTCACCACACATCATGCACGACACTCCAGGAGCAGAGCCCTATATTCACAAGCCCTTTGAAGCACACATTTCTGAATGTTGTTGCACTCACCACATCACTCTCGGTGCCTACTTCCTCTAGTGAGAGATCTTTTTGGATTGGACGCACATAAACCTTAGCCTGGCCTACTACACTTTTGACATATGACGTTGTGTAACCACCAGATGGAGGAGGAATAATCTGAAGCTCATGGGAGCTGCCAACTGCACGAAGCAGCTTGTAGCCTCCACCATCATGAAGCTTTGGAAATTTTTCTACAAGTTGCTCATGGAATTCCCATGCGTCACCATTCTCAAATAGTGACAACCGAGCCCCACCCAAACCAGCTCTAATCAGTTCAGCTTTGTGTAAAGGGTCAGGGGTACGTTTCTGGTCAATATGTGCCAAACGTGAACTCTTTCTCCCACATTGCTACTTTTTTCTTCTTTGACCTACTACGGTAACTACCTTCATTATATCTTTTCAATGACAACCCACGAGAACTAAAAGGGCGGTAAGGATAGGAGATAGACGTAGGGCGACTGCACTCTGTTTCCCTCTGGAGCCGTGCGTTACTGAGTTGGTTGGGCACCGCGGGTAGGCTCCTAGATGCAAAGAATTGGTTGGGCGCTCGGCTAGACGTCGTGAGTAGACTCGACCCTCCAGATCCCGCTCCAGATCCATGAGCGCGCTGGTTGCATGAGGCTGTCTCGGTTGAACTTGCTGCGTCGAGATGTCTAACCGCCTCACTAAGTAGGCTTCTGGTTGCCGAAAGGTTGCTACGAAGCTCTCTCATGCGGGAAGACCGAGGGGAAGACCGAGGGGAAGACATCTCCAACACTGCCCCAACACTGCCACGTGGCCGAGCAAGCGCATGCGCTTAAGTTACGGGCTTCAGGTATCGGACATTCGCCTAACATTGCAGGCAATTTGTAGGTATTACGGCCAAATCGTATTAATAACGGCCAAAAAGTAGCTATTCCCTCCAAAAAGTATAGTAGAGACTTTGTAGGTATTATGGCCAAAAAGTAAGCTTAGCGTATAATTATTAAAGCGGCCAAAAAGTAGCCCAGTAAAGTAGTCATTCCCTCCAAAAAGTTTAAAATAGCGGCCAAAAAGTAGCGACTAACACTAAAAGTAGCGCCAAAAAAGTTTAAATAGCAGCCAAAAAGTAGATTTGGATTATGACACTGTTCTCCCTTCATAGATTGCATATGAGATTTTGATGCACAAATGCAGCACACGTATGCAGTCATCACAACACACTTACGGGGTCACAATATCTGGGAGACGAGAAAAAGGAATGGAGACAAGATTGGGACACAGACATGTTATGATATATCGACGTACCCATAATGTTACGTTGATATTTCATAACATGTCTGTGTCCCAATCTTGTCTCCATTCCTTTTTATGCAATCCCTATATTTCCTTTCTAATTTCCTAAATTTTTTATTACCTTGTAAAATAGGAGCGGCTGGAGACACATCCACAGGGACCTCGACGCTCCTGTGCAAGACTTGTGCAAAGTAAGTTCGTCACTCCTGCGCAGTAGATTGGGCATGCCTATACTTTAATTAATAGTATAATATAGGAATGGCTGGAGATACATATACAGGGATCTCCACACTCCTGTGCAAGCCTCATGCAGTGGAGGTTCGTCCTCCTGCGCAGTAGACAGGGCATGTCTGTATTTAAGTAAAGTATAATGTAGGAGCAGCTGGAGACACATCCACAGGGATCTTGAGACACCTGTGCAAGCCTCATTCAAAGGAGGTTTCCACTCCTGTGCAGGAGACCGGGCATCCTGTATTTTAATATGTAACAGGAGCAGCTGAAGACACAACAACAGGGATCTCGACATTCCTGTGCAAGTATCATGCAATAGATATTAGTCACTCCTGCGCAGGAGACAGGGCATGCTTTTACTATAGTAATGCATAGAATAGGAGCAGCCGGATACACATCCACAAGGATCTTGAGACACCTGTGCAAGCCTCGAAGGTTTGTCACTCCTGCGCAGGAGATCAGACATGCCTGTATTTTAACTTATAAGCAGGAGCAGCTGGGGACACATCCACAAGACACCTGCGCAAGCCTCGTACACAGGATGTCTGTCACTCTTGTGCAGGAGACCAGACATGCCTGTATTTAAATAACTTATTAAATAGGAGTGGGCGGAGACATCCACAGGGATTTTGAGGCTCCTGTGCACGCCTCGTAAGACTGGGCATGCCTGTATTTTAGAAGTATAATGTAGGAGCGGCTGGAGACACATCCTCAGGGATCTCCACACTCCTGTGCAAGCCTTGTGCAATGGAGGTTCATCCTTCAGCACAGGAGGCAGGGCATGCCTGTATTTAATGTAGGAGCCAGGATCTGAGACCACAGTGGCAGATGTCCCGTACTTACTTTAATACTACCCACACAATCATAGGGGTACCATTAAAACAACAGGTTAACAAATAGTGGGGAACAAGTTACACGTACAACTCACGGCCTCTACTGTGTGCACATTGACCCACATTTATTGTTTACCTTCTTGAAGCTATCCTTGATCCAGAAGATGGAGACAAGAGAAACCCACAGTCGACCTGATCAGCTATCCAAGGCGGTCTGACCCAATGGAGGGACAGCGACCACACGATCAGTTATGAGGCTTCTAGATCTACGCATGTGTCAACCTATTCTACACCAGGTGTGGGTGAGAGGTCAAAGGTCGAACGGTTAATTAATTTGGTTTTAGGTTACAAAACGGAGATTTTGTTTCTACTTTGACCCACCGTAAAAAAAAATATCACACAGTACGGTATATAGGAATTGCTATGGTCTATCCCCACTGAAAACCATATAATTATAAGGTTTTTCATCACTTTCACTTTCAGCTTGCTACCTACTGGACAGAAAATGATAGGGGTTAAATCAACAAAAGTGTATTTTGTAAATTCTCCATCTTCCGCTTTTCTTCCACTTCATATCAGATCTAAACATGAAACTTGGTACAGTTCCACTGGGGGTAGTGCATCGTCATGTAAAAAATATGTACCTCTTGTAAAATAAACTAAAATAGCCACAGGCCATGTATTATTAATACACGATCCTACAAGTAAATAAAAAATTTAGGAAATTTGAAAGGAAATATAGGGATTGCATAAAAAGGAACGGAGACAAGATTGGGACACAGACATGTTATGATATATCAACGTAACATTATGGGTACGTCGATATATCATAACATGTCTGTGTCCCAATCTTGTCTACGTTCCTTTTTATGCAATCCCTACATTTCCTTTCAAATTTCCTAAATTTTTTATTTACTTGTCTCCCATCATTTTTTGGACCTAGGTACATGCATTTTGCTATTTTTGTAGTTTACTTAGCAAACGTATTAGCTAATAGAGCTTGTAGCCTGAGGCATTTTTATTGCAACATCAGTTGTTTGCGTATTATATTGTACCAAATTTTACTTTTAGTGGAGCTTTTGTTAATGATATATTGCAAAGTAGTGCCCGGGGCTACTACTTACAAGATTACAAGATTTATCTCAATATTAATTATTGGGATATTAAGCTTTAACACCACACAAATTTCCACATTTTGTGCTACTTTTTTAGCAAGATATAGCTAACTATTGCCTGAGGCTATTTTTAAGATTTACATTGTTTACATAGATTTTATCACAACATTGATCATTGGGGTATTAAGCCTTACCATCACACCAATATTCACAGAGCTTCTGTTAGTAAGATACAGTAATGCTAGCCTGAGGCTATGTTTAACAAGATTTACATGGTTTACAGAGATTTTATCACAATGTTGATCATTGGGGTATTAAGCTTTACCATCACACCGATTTTCATATTTAGTAGAGCTTCTGATACAGTAATGCTAGCCTGACGCTATTTTGTACAAGATTTACATGGTTTACAGAGAGTTTATCACACTGTTGATCTTTGGGGTATTAAGCTTTACCATCACACCAATTTTCACATTTAAGGGAGCTATTGTTAGTGAGATACAGAAATGCTTGCCTGAGGCTATTTGTTGTTGTATTACAAGATTTAAATTGTTTACAGAGATCTTATCACAATGTTGATCATTGGGGTATTACACTTTATCATCACACCAATTTCCACAATTTGTGAAGCTTTTGTTAGTGAGATATGGTAATGCTAGCCTTAGGCTATTTTGTACAAGATTTACATGGTTTACAGTGATTATATCACAACGTTGATCTTTGGGGTATTAAGCTCTACCATTACACCAATTTCCACATTTACTGGAGCTTTTGTTAGTGAGATACAGTAATGCTTGCCTGAGGCTATTTGTTGTTGTATTACAATATTTACATTGTTTACATAGATCTTATCACAACGTTGATCATTGGTGTATTACACTTTACCATCATATCAATTTCCACATTTATTGGAGCTTTTGTTAGTGAGATACAGTAATCCTTGCCTGAGGCTATTTGTTGTTATATTACAAGATTTACATTGTTTACAGGGATCTTATCACAATGTTGATCATTGTGGTATTAAACTATACTATCATACAAAATTTCACATTTAGCAGAACATGATGTAGGGAGGGGTTACGCATGTTGTTATTTTTGCATGCAATTATCCCTTGTCTGCATACGTGCATGAATTGTAATTCATCTTGTGGTAGTGTGAACTCTGAACTCCAAACTATGTTACTTTGTTAGTCTGTCATTGTTGTGCATGCATAATTTCCACACGGTTTTTAATCATTTCCCCACATACATAAGTTGTATATATGGTCACATCACAATCAGTTGTTCACTGTGCACCACTCAGGTCATTACAATCTTGTTTCTTTAATTTTTGGCACTACCATCCCTACATCCTTCAGCATTTTAATGAAGTGTTTTTTTTACACTTGTTTCACTCATTTTTGTTGGGTATATACCCAGCAGTGTCCACGTCAAATTGTACTTCTTCGTGGATTGCTTTACCATCCTTACTTACTTATTTTACATTCTACTTGTTACTGCAACAAGAATATTTTGAAGTCATACTCAGAGAATTGAGAACAAGATACAACATACTGCTATTGATTGTGAGGAAATATTATTGTATATGAGAAAATATTGGTAGTAGGACTTGATAAAGGAAGTGTGGAAAGTATGAAGGCCATAATATAATAAAGATCCGAGATAAAATCCATAAATGAAACAAAACACATTCTGGAAGTGTTTTTGAGGGTTTCAGTTGGTTATATAGCAGAAGGAGATCTGTATGGCAGAGTGAGGAATATTAGAGGAAGGTGCACACAAACAGAAGTACTGTATATACATACATACATGCCCATAAGTGACTCAGCACTGCTTACATATAACTAGACGAATGCATTTTGGGTGAACCCACTTAGCCATAACTTGAATATTGTGTGCACGTGCATGACAATGATATTTGGTATTTGGTGATAATGCAGAAATGTCTCCAGTGCTACAACTAGGTGTACCTGCTCCATTCACCCTATGACTCTATTATCTCACCTGATATGTTGTCAGATTTATGACTCAGACTACTGAGTGCAGGTAAGAAAAAGGCAAAATGCGTGGCTTCGTTTGATAGAATGCAAGATCTGGGAAGGTAGAAGATGAAGGAAGTTTAGGGGACAGAAGGGAAGAAGATCAGCACATTTTGTAATGGGAGAGTTGTCACAGCTACACACAGTCTTATTGACTTAGTGCACAAGCTACACCACAACTATTTCATTAAGTACAATCTAACAACACTTGTATTGCAGCCGGATGTACCATGTAGAGGGTGGCTAGGCGTGATTGTTTTTTGACATTGTAGTACAAAGTGATGTGCACTCTTGTTAACTGCATGATATGAGTATGCAGTCTGTCAGTGAGTGACTCATCCAACCCCAAGTGTGCAACAGTGACATGTCTCTAGCTGCACTATTCAGGGGCATGCTATAGCTACTTCACATCTGCACATCCTGTATCTGTGCTTTGCTCATAGGTTGAGTTTACATCATTGCTCAGCAAGACATCCACCTTGTCAACATAGTGGTAGTTGCCAGAACACACTGCGTACATCACGCAGGGACTGCAGGGACTACAGGAAATACTCGGTTGACTTTGGCAACCACCACTACTAATTGGAAGAAGCTGCCTTTAAGACCCTCAGAGGAAAATTCATTACTTTTAAATTACAATAGTGGAACACTATCACATTGTCTAAGGCGTGCCTGTCCTCTTGTATTGGCTTATCAAAGGCTGCCTTCTAGGTCAGAATGGCATCAACAGTAACGGGTTCACACTGACTAGAGCACTCCCATTCTTTCTCTGTACATGTGCACATGCAACATTTGTCATCAGTGTGGGAGTTCTTCAGCTACAACGCACCGGTCATCATTAATAGGTATGGAAATGTCTCTATTTACGTGCTGGCAAGCCACAAATGGCTCTGAGGCCATAGTGCGACACTCTTGACCAAAGTCCTACCTTTGAGTTCTGTGGATATTAATGCTCTTGAGCAAAAATCCAGCAGGCTCTTTATGGACTTACACAGCTTTGTTTAGCAGTCTCCTAGCTGTTACCTACACATGGTCCTCCCCAACACCCTGGGCATTTGTTTGGCTACCTTCGTGAAAAGGACTAGTAGCTACATTGCCGATGTATATTACCTGACAGTTATTGCAATTGTGAATCGGAGCAGTAGCGAAGGGCCTTCAGGACACACAAACTGACGGGACTCTGTATTTATGAGAAAAGACAAAAGTGGATACCAAACTACAGTAAAACTGACGTACCTGAGAGTGATTGTACTGCCAGGGTGAAATAGTCTGACGAATGAAAAAGCGCAGCAAATTTGAGCGCAGCCAAGTGTCAAAATGACGATGAACAGCAAGAAGACGAACAGCGCGGTAAAAAGCAGCACATAGACAAGCAGCCCGCTTTATGTGTGTAACCTATGCACGTGAATACTATGTTGACGCAGGCGCAATCGTCGATTCTGTTGGCATGAGTGATCAAATATGAGGAAATGGCGTCCGCCTGTACGGCAGTGCTCATAAATCCTTGTTGTTCTCATGCGAGAGGGATCCTATGACGATTCTGTTGGCCTAGGATCCTGCACCGGAGAGAAAGGAATCGTTTTATGCTAAAATAAAGGTGAGTGTGTTTGTCAATTTTGAGGTAGACCGTTTGAAGATGATTAAAAATATTTCAAGAACGGAGGTGTGGCAGTTTCCGTATGTCATTGTATAAGCGTATTTTACATACTTTGAGGGTCTTATATGATAGAGAAACATTCATAGAGCCTTGTTATATGTCTGAAAAGGCTTATAGCTGTAGCGTTCAGGAGCTATGAGCCGTTTCATCTGGTAAATGGGCGTGTCCGTGTCGGTGCCATCCAGTCTACCGACTTTCTGATATACATGTACATGTATATAGTGCACATAGGTTGAGATGCTTTCTATGCAGGATTCGGCCCAGCCAGCTGATCTGCTTCGGTACCTTAGTTGGTAAGAGCATCGCCTGGAAAGCTGATGGTTGTGGCCACCTCAGGCAGCCAATTTTATGACTGCTTTGGTTGTGTTGCTTTGCCTTGCCTTTCTCAGCATCTCTTGGAGTGATTGTTCATCTGTGTGTGTGTGTGTGTGTGTGCGTGTGTGTGTGTGTGTGTGTGTGTGTGTGTGTGTGTGTGTGTGTGTGTGTGTGTGTGTGTGTGTGTGTGTGTGTGCAACACGCTACAACTAAGAATTACCATGATATCCTATTTTGACGACTTGAGGTTCATGTGATGCTACCTTGAATACAAGTCAATGTAGGTAGCAAGCTGCTTGCTCCTGAGTTTCTGCCTTTGCCTCTTCCATATTCTCTTCTTACACTAAATGATTCAATAGCATATGGCACATACACACATATGTACGATATTGTTACACCGAGGGTTGTGCTTCTCTTTATGTTTTGACACCATTTGTACTTGTACAAGTACATACACTAAGTTTGAGTTGGCCTGATCTTCAGGCTGAAATGTTTGGCCTTTTGTTGTACTACTTTGTATGTGTGATTCGGCCCAGCCAGCTGAGCTGTCTCGGTAGCCTTGTACCCAGGCTCTTTCTGAGGGGACGGAAAAGAGCCTGGTACATGCATGCAATCGTCACAGAATTCCAGGGCGATACAATACTGCTAGAATACATCCATATCACACAGTACGGTAGTACTGTGTATATAGGGATTGCTATGGTCTATCCCCATTGAAAACCATATATAAGCATTTTGTTCATTTTCACTTTCAATTTCAAGTTGATTTCACTTTTAATGATATCAAAGTTAAGAATGTCTGAAAAATAACCAGTATACCAAAATTGGTTGATCTGTGATGTAAGATATGCGTAATATCTCAAAAAGTGCTTTCCACATTTTTGCCATGTTTTCCATCTTCTTCTTCTTCTTCTTGAAGAAGCATAACTCAATAACCATAAAATTAATGAAATTGAATCTTTGAATGTGGAAATGTATCAATACGTACTGGGGAATAGAGGTATAATATTTTTGTTAACCCCTGTAGTTCATGTACTACTGATCGTTATCTCTCTCTGCAATGTATTATGAATGAGGATAACTAATTAGCAAAACTCAGCAACCATGGTAACCATCAACCTGAAAGTTAGCATGTGTAGAGATATCATCACTAATAGCAACATAACAAAAGCATATGTTGTTAACCCTTGTAATTCTTGAAATAATGATGTTAACACTCCTCTCAATACAATACATGTACATATATATATAGCGATGACGTAATTCATTTTGAATGTACGTGCATAGTACATACGTTTTACGTATATAGTTAGCTTGCGTCATACAAGAAAACGATTACGTCATGAGACAAGACTCATTAATGACGTCATTTACACCAGCCGCGCATGCGCAAAAGCTTAGCAAAAGCTTAGCAACTAGCGCGTAACAACTAGGCACGGAGTGAACTGGCTGATAGAGAATGTGTTGACGATTTGTATAGCAACTAGCACTTAAGTACTACATAAGCAAAACAGAGATGTGTTGACGATTCTTGTGCTACTCTCACCGTCAGAACACTGCACACGCGTACAGTGTGTTGGCTCTGCCTCTACGTATGTACCTCGGTAAGCTTATACCGTAGATACAATATAGTATCTATGCTTATATACCGTCTGCTGGAGAAACGGCACGCTATTCTACCACGATACTATATACCACCAAGCCAAAGCGCTGGTGACTGATAGTACGTTGCTAGCAGGTTTGCTTATAGACCAAAGTGTACGCAGCTGCTGCTTGCACGCAAACCACGCCCCTCAGTACTAATCACACATTTTAATACAGTAGCTCAACACTTGGTCAGATGTTTATGGATATGGAGAGCACATGCTAGAGAGAATTATTGCTTACAATAGTAAAAAAAATGACAAGAGACAAGTAAATAAAAAATTTAGGAAATTTGAAGTGTAATATAGGGATTGTATAAAAATGAACAGAGACAAGATTGGGACACAGACATGCTATATACATCAATGTACTACAAGGTATGTTGATGTACATAGCATGTCTGTGTCCCAATCTTGTCTCTGTTCATTTTTATGCAATTCCTATATTACACTTCAAATTTCCTAAATTTTTTATTTACTTGTATTAATGACAGCACGTTAAAGCAGTAAGAACATAGTGGAATGGGACGGCATTTAATCGTTCAGGTTTGACAAGGGGCACAGTAGAGACAACAGCCTTGTCATCGGATCAGTGCTCGTTTCTGTTATACTTGATCTGGTCCATACTTTGTGAGATAAGGTCTGTAAAGACTTCAGTATCATAGAGTCGCTAGACTCTATATGTAGGGATAGCGCCGACACGCCCTTTAGCCTTAACAAAAGTAACGGCTCAGAACTCCCAAATGCGGATATTTTAAGCCTTTTCAGACAAACTACATGCTCTGAGTGTGCTTCTATACACTATAATACTCTAAAAATACTTAAAATATACAGCTGCAGTGATTCTCCGAGAATTATAAAATCGCTGATTGTTCATCATCTTTTTCTTTGTAATTCAGTTCAAACGTGAAACTGGGGTTAGGAATCGCTCTAATTCTTTCACAAAAATCATTTATACTGGAGCGTACATGATCCTTGATGCACAAAATCTTCATACCTTCTCCCAAAGCCGTCAAACTGCAGGTCTGCAACCTTAGAAGTGTTAGTTTTAGACGACGTGCCGAACACATGAAGTTAGTTTTGTGCACTAATGATGCAGACTTTAAATGTTCATCGAGCTGCTGCTGTTTCGAGCACTGTTGGCTACGTTGCTCGGTTTTTTTGAACGACTAACTGTTGCAGGCAACTGGACCCGCTGTTGTACTCAGTAGGCAATATTCATACGAGACAGGATGTAGGAGTCACTGACAATTGCTAGATATCCTGCTTATAGGTATGCAAGGGAGGTAGAACTCTACACGAAAGTCGGCAGGTTTATATGTCTTGCTACACACAGTAAAAAAAAAGTGAAACAAGTGTAAAAACATTTACACTAAAATGTTGAAGGATTTAGGGATTGAAGTGCCAAAAAGTGCAGAAACAAGGTCAAAGTGCAGCATGCATGCAGACAAAGGCAGGGGATGATAGCATGCAACAATCGTAACATGGGTAACCCCATATCCCTACATCTGTAACTACTAAAAGGGGTTATGCATGTTATGATTGTTGCATGCTATCATCCCCTGCCTTTGTCTGCATGCATGCTGCACTTTGACCTTGTTTCTATATTTTTTGGACAAAATTCTTCAACATTTTAGTGTAAATGTTTTTACACTTGTGTATTTAGGAAGCAGGGTGCAACTCGAAGTTTATCACTACTGATGATGATTTTTAGTTTGTAACAGCCATCTGTTTCTGTAGTTCTGAGGCACTAGTAGCTGGTAGATGGTAAGATGCTATCAACAAGTCGAGTAGAATTGTTGATGACGTAATCACCGATGCACGCTACTTTCCTCTACGTCATCTACGATACACCCCACCCAACCTCGTGCTAAGTATCTTAATTAAGCGTATACACATACAGTGAATACTAGGCTCTCTCCCCAGAAAGAGCTGGCTACTGTCTCGGTAGCTCAGTTGATAGAGAATCTTCCTAGTACGCATAATGTCATGGGTTCAAGTCCCATCTGAGGCAGCTCATTAACCCTTGGCACGCATGCGCAGCGAAGGTTACAGTAGTTGTCTGTGTGTGTGTGTTTCTGTCTGTCTGTATGTTAAGTCACATCTCATCTCTGGAGGGTCTGTTTGTCCTGAAAATACTGTCACATATTCATCAGGCAACTGAGGTCCAAATTTGTGAGGTTTTCTCTGAAACCACTCTATTGCAGAGATCCAGCAATGTTCTGTTGAAAGCCATATGTGCATGCACACAATACATGTAAATGTACTGCTCCATATGTGTCAGTATATTTCTTATTTTGTAAGCCATTTTGGCTCATGGTTTTATTTTCTGATGGGACTACTTTTGAAGCTTGTGTGAAGCCATTGAGGCCTCCATGTGTTTATGTGTTGTATGTGTTTGTGGTTAGTCTTTAGTCTACACCTTTTTCTTTGTAGTGCACTATGGACATGATTGTTCATGTATGTATATACATGTACATGCCTACGTACATGTATATATATGCTTGTTTGATCTCTGTGCAACATTCACTAGTGAGGGAGGTTGGGAGGAGTTCCAAGTCCACGTTAGGTGAGTTTAAAGGTAATTTTGTAGATGTGTGGGCCAAATAAAGTTCCCACTACGCCGCCGCAGTATGGTCATATGTTGTCGACTGTAGAGTGACAGACAGTAGAATAATTTACTACGTTATGCTACGATATGGTACGGTACCGTACTGTTGCAAAGTCCACATACGTAAGTATGGATCCGTAGCCAGAATAGCTCAGTAAAATGCAGAGACAGTTGTGTAAGCTGACCTGTACTATAGTAGCCAGTGTGCCTGTTTTAAGTATTTCGCTAAGGTCACAAATAGCTTTGGCGCGTGGAGGCAAGTGACCCAGTGTACGCGTTCAGTAAGCTTACTGCCGGTAGACCTGGAAGTCATGGAAAGTTGACCACCGCTACTAATGGGGGCCTGTTGATGGAAGGAAAGTAAGCTTACATATGTACATGTAGAGTTGATGCTCACTGGGATCCAGCCTGAGCTCCTCCCCCAGAATTAGGTCAGGAAGTTGTATTTATCCCTCACATACATATGTGTATATGGAATACTATTTGTTTCAAAATTGAACAGCAATTTCTGGGCAATACATCTGGGAGATAAATTTCTGGGAGATAAACTGAACAATTCTGGGCAGGGTTAGGGCCATGATCAGGTCCCAAGATGGGAGGAAAAATGGTCTTTTTAGGACATATTTAGCAATATTGGGACGTTTTCTGTTCACTCTGGGACAATTCGGAAGAAATCGGGACATTTTAGGGCTCAACAGGACAATTTTTGAGCTAGTGAGGGAGGTTGGGAGGAGTTCCAAGTCCACGTTAGGTGAGTTTAAAGGTAATTTTGTAGATGTGTGGGCCAAATAAAGTTCCCACTACGCCGCCGCAGTATGGTCATATGTTGTCGACTGTAGACAGACAGTAGAATAATTTACTACGTTATGCTACGATATGGTACGGTACCGTACTGTTGCAAAGTCCACATACGTAAGTATGGATCCGTAGCCAGAATAGCTCAGTAAAATGCAGAGACAGTTGTGTAAGCTGACCTGTACTATAGTAGCCAGTGTGCCTGTTTTAAGTATTTCGCTAAGGTATAAAGATTCTGGAGATAAATTAGGTAGAAATGGGACAATTAATATGTTGGGACACCACCCTGTAGGTCAAGAAGTCTGTCAATGGGTAAGGACGTTGGGGTAAAGAAAATGGGACGGTTATATAGTGTATTGGGACGTTATATACCCCCCCCCCCCCGGTCAACAACCCTGTCAATGGTCATCATGAACAGTAAAAATTAGGTGCTAGGATAGCTAATGAAATCAATGGAGTTTATACCGTTGTTCATGAGAGCGTCTTAACATTGGCAACAGTAGTGTAGGAAGATGAGCAGTGTACTAATGTCTGTGCGCAAAATGCACACACACCTAGGCCATGGCCCCAGGTGTTCTTCTGGTAGTGAAAACTAATATTATACCTTATACTGGGATTATATAGTTGCCAGCTTACACTAATAATATGCTGCTTATACCTGGGGAATAAAGGAAGGTATACCATTCTTATATTACCTTATCTATATCATCATTGTATTAGTGTTTTTTTTATCATCCTGCATCACAAAAAAAAATCCCTGTGCATACCAAGCACAAAAAGGTACAAATATAGCACTGTCATCAGGTCAACAGTCCTTATTCATCTTCCTGGGAGCAAACACTGCGAGAAAACATCCAACAAAGTGACTAAATAGTTGCACACTCCAGTACTTCATCTCATTTTCCTTGGATCTTAGCTCTAAAACTTGTACTATAAACATAAAAAAAACAAAGGTATTTCTGTATGTCTTGCATCCATCTACAGAATGCATTAGATATCAAAAATATGTCTATATACCTCTAACAGCCATAGCACTGTATTTAGATAACCATTGAGTTATGTGAACTGAGAGAGAGAGGGGCAATATCCAAGCGATGCTTGGGCTAGGGCTAGGGCTAGAGCTAGGGCTAGGGCCATTTGCCCTCTCAGTACTTTTATTGGTCCTTTTTTTGTACTCTTGAACTTCCTAGAGTCCTCTAAACGTCCCCAAACCCTACGTCCTCGTCCTCCCTATCCACAGAAGAAGATGCAGTGTTTGGCATGGCCTCTGGCATGATACGTCCTCCAAAATTGTATCTGAGTCCTCTAATATTTTCTTTGTACACCAAGATTGCTGATTGTCGTCCTCCATCCTCTAGGCTACATTCCACCACCATCTGTTTGATGTTTCCAGCATTCTTCTTTCTCCAATATCCTCTGTGTTAAAATGAGTACTACAAGGGAGGCAATTTAAACAATTGTGTTGACTAACAATCACATGTATATTTTCAGGATCAGGAAGGTGATATTTCCACTCTTTCAGGTGAGTTGTGCTGTTGCGTTGTCTCTCTCAGTATCTTTCGGATGATTGTTGGTAGGGGGTTGTCTATGTTACTGGGGTGGGTTCCTTTCTTCCTTTTTTAATTCGCTATCTGCTAGTGTGCTACACACATGTATTTGCATTTCCTTACACAGATATTGTGCCCATACTAGTAAAGACAAGCTCGTATTCCACACATACCTGTAGAGAAGCAGTCTCTCTAAACTTCTAATGCCACAGTGCTAACTGCGTCATGCCGGTGACTACAGTGACAGTAGAGTAGTGACAATGGGGTTACCGGCAATGGTGACTACTATGACAGTAGTGACAGCGGTGACTACAGTGACAATTGTGACTACAGTGACAGTAGTGACTAGTGTGACAGTAGTGATAGCGGTGACTACAGTGACAGTAGTGACAATTGTGACTACAGTGACAGTAGTGACTAGTGTGACAGTAGTGACAGCGGTGACTACGGTGACAGTAGTGACAATTGTGACTACACTGTATGCAACACCAAGTCACTACCAGAATCTCTGTTGGCATCAGTTGCTCCATGACATCCAATCTTTTTGTGAGTATGAGGGACAGAGAATTAGTGATAGACAGGGATGAGTGGATGCGAGCTGACTGTATACGAGGGAATTCTGGATGTAGAGCAACTCTGGTGGCTAAGGTGGAATGAAAGTTTGATAGCCTTAGAAGTCTCTTACCACTCTTTCCCTGGAAGGCTTCCAGCCGGTTCAGATTTGAGTCTGTCAAAATCCAATTCTCACAACCATATAATAGGACAGGAATGTGTCGTAGATAGAGGAAGGCTCCCAACGCACCATATGCGAAGAAAGCCCTTCTGGATTTCTTCATGGCTTCATCAAGAGCTTTTGTGGTTGAGAGGTCCCATGAACCTAGGCACTTGGTCACCCAGAGTGTACACAGTCTCAAAGAAACAGTTTTACTAGTAGACAATCAAAACTCTGCACTTAGACAGATTCAGCAGTAATGCATTCTCTGTGGTACAGGTTTGTACCAATTGGATTTGTTACCTTAGCAAAGGCAACCTGCTGGTTATGGTGTCAATATCATCAGCATGAGCAAATGCTCCAGCATAGGTACCAGAGATAGACGGACTCCGGTGACTGCACTTGAGTTCCCTGAGAAGTGGATCCATGACCAGTAGAAAAAGAATGGGTGACCTCGGAGAATGCCACGCTATAGAGGGATCTCAGATGATAAATGGCCATTAACTCTCACTCAGCACTTAGGATGCTTGTACTAGTCCTTCATCAACCTCCAGGTTTTACCAGCTTCATACAGACGTCAAAGTAGTATAGGGTACTGCACAGAGTCAAAGGCCTTTTGAAGGTCGTAGAAACACCATCAGAGCACATCTAAGACCATGTCCTCATTTCCTCTAGAGCCAGAAACAAGCCCATCAACTAGCTCCTTCACTTCCTGCATGTATGACTGATGAATGGTCTTTACTTGATGTACTTGTAGTGGCGGGTTCACTGCGCTCAACAGCCAACATATACTTTTCAGTTACAAATACAAGTTCAATACACCAAATACAGCTCTACATTTATATAATCAGCAACACAGAATGTTCTAGAATCAGATATAGACATAAAGATGGGAACATGGTAACAAGAGGTGACATACATAAACAGTTTGTGAGAATTGGGAGACTTATCAGTATACAGGCATGTGATACAAAAACAAGTCTGTGAGAACCAAGAAAGAGAACAGGTCATTACATAAATACATACACAAATATTACATAAACCAATATTACATGACTCCCCCTTAAGCTCTTGTGTCCACACAAGATTTCTGGACCACTAATGTCCAATATAGACTCCGTAACGGTCCGGTTGTTGTCGATTACGAATCGGCCGAGAATGAGATAAAGAATCAGCTGGTGGTGTATCAGAGGAAATGGGAGATGGGAGTTCAGAACTATCAGGATCAGAGGACGTGAAGCCACCTGGAGGCGAGGATGTACTCATAAGAGCATCCCTGTAGCTCCTTGGACGTGCTGGGTGATCACTGGTATGTGGCTGGTCAGGTAGAGTTGCCTCCTGAGTTTGAGGCTTAGCATTGGTCACTCTGATATGGCTTGGTTCACCATAACAAGGCTTCAGTCTATTACGATGGACAATAAGACAGGCTGTTCCACCAATCAACTGTATTTTATAGTTCACTGGACTGGTCCTATCCAAAACTGTGTAAGGGCCTCGCCAAAGTGAAGACAATTTCTTTGTCTTCCCTGGTTTTACTGCAGGTACATAGAGCCAAACTCGGTCTCCAACCTTAAAATCAACTCCATGGCACCTCTTATCATAGGCTTTTTTCTGCCGTGCATTGGCATCAGACAACCTTTTATTTGCAATGCTAAAGGATTCTTTAAGTTTGCCATGCAGGTCTTGAACAAAATCTGGATACTCTGGGAGTTCATCCTGGTCAAACCGACCCAACATCAAATCTACAGGCAGGTTAGGGGTACGCCCAAATACCAAGTGAAAGGGGGTGAACCCTGTTGTATCATGTATTGATGTACGATAGGCAAAAAGTACCTTTTGGAGGCAGGTGTCCCAGTTCTTCTGGTTTTCATTTACAACTTTTGCTAACATGGACTCCAGTGTTTTATTAAATCTTTCCACCTGTCCATTGCCTTGTGGATGATAGGCAGAGGTACGAGTCCACTCCACTCCCAGAAGTTTACAAATGGTTTTAATTAACTCGCTGCAGAGGTTAGCTCCTTGGTCGCTGTGGAGATACGCTGGTACACCATATCTGGAAATAATCTCGTCAACTAATACTTTCGCCAGAGTGGCAGAGGTTGTGTCACGAAGAGGGAATGCTTCTACCCATTTAGTGAATAGATCTGTAACCACCAGGATATATTTATGTCCTTGGTTAGTTGCTGGAAGTGGGCCCATGATGTCCCATGATAACTTTTCAAATGGTTGAGTCGCCTTGATTGTTCCCATGGGAGCTTGTGGCTGTGGATTAGGTGGGTTACGTCTCTGACATTGTTTGCACTCTTGGACATGCAATTCAGTATCACCCTCATAGCCTGGCCAATAAAAACGTTCTTTTAACTTTCCCAGTGTTTTCTTCAAACCCAAATGCCCTGAGCAATCATGAAGTTGTTGCAACACTTTCCCTCTAAGTTTACTTGGTACAACAATCTGTGTGTGATGTGTGACACCATTTTGAATGAACTTACGACAAAGGATACCATCAACAATGAAACATTTTCGAAGTCCTGGTTGAATATTTCGGGGAATATTTCCATTCATTAGTCTATCCAATAACGGCTTCAAATCTTTATCTTCATGTTGTGCTGAACGAATATCTTCATGGCTGATAAATATTGGCTGCAATATGGCCACTGCAATGTCACTTCCTGAGTCACCACTACTGGCTCCACCATTCCTGTCACCTCCACATTCCTCACCACCATCATCACCATCATCACCATCACCTCCCACACCATCTCCCGCCTCATCACTTGCACTCCTCACTGGTGTCCTAGACAGTGCATCTGCATCACCATGCACCCGTCCTGGTTTGTATTTAATCTCAAAGTCAAATTGTTGGAGAAAGAGCATCCATCTGCCAATGCGCCCACTAACATCTTTCAATCCTTTCAGTGCAGTAAGCGGGTTGTGGTCAGTGAACAGTGTAAAATGGGATCCATACAAGTATGGATAGAACTCTTTTACTGCTGCCACCACGGCTAGCGCTTCTCTCTCAATTGTGGAATAGTTCCTTTCAGGTTTAGTCAGTTGACGGCTCCAATAAGCAATTACATGCTCCTGACCATTCTTGGATTGACACAGTACTCCCCCCAATGCAGTAGCGGAGGCATCAGTATGGAGGATGAATTCATCTGAGAAATCAGGATAAGCCAAAATGGGTGGAGTAGTCAGTCGGTATTTGAGTTCATCAAATGCATTTTGGCAGTTGGGTGTCCATACATAGCCTTTGGAAGTTTTTCTGGTCAGCTGGTGCAGGGGTTCAGCAATTTTGGAGTAGCCTTCGACAAACCGGCGATAGTAGTTTGTCAGACCCAAGAATTGCCGGAGTTCACGAACGTTCATTGGAACAGGGTAAGAGGAAACAGCTTCCGTCTTCGAAGGATTGGGCTTAATACCATCAGCTGTTACAATGTGACCCAGGTACTGTACCTCATTCCTGGCAAAGTATCACTTCTCTGGCTTGAGCTTCAGACCAGCCTTGTTGAGGCATTGGAACACTGCTTCTAATCTGTGAAGGTGTTCTGTGAAGTATTTGCCAAAAACAATAATGTCATCCAAATATATGAGGCACTCACTTGGTGTTAGTCCAGCCAATACACACTGCATTAGCCTCTGAAAAGTTGCTGGAGCATTCGTCAACCCAAAAGGCATGACATTGAACTCAAAGTGTCCACTAGGAATTGAAAATGCTGTCTTCTCTTTAGCTTCCTCATCGAGTTCCACTTGCCAATACCCAGAGGCCAGGTCTAATGTCGTGAAAAACTTCGAGCCTGCGAGTGAGTCCAATGTAGCATCAATTCTTGGAACACCCCCGTCAAAGTTCGGGCAACTAGGATATTCTTCGGAACTCCCGTACGTGTAGCGGTTAGAGGTTCTACAATCCCTGCTTGCGTGTAAGCTGCGTCCAAATGAGCAATGATAAGCATCACAGAACGCCCCTGCACCTCGAGAGTCTCAGGTAATGACACCATCATCTCATCCGGAGTTTGTGCTTTCACATTAGATATCCTGTTCGGCGACGTAGAGATTGGTACAACTAGACGAGGTTGGTGGCCTAGTGCCAGTGTCCCTGCCCTGCAGTCGATAACTGCTCCATGCTTTACTAAAAAGTCAGCTCCCAAAATGCATTCCACAGAAAGTCGTTCAACAACTATGAATTCCTGGTCTGCGTTAAACTGTCCAAGTGACACAGGCACCACAACTCTTCCAATTACGTCTAGGGGAAGACCGTCAGCCGCCACTGTATTTTGTTCTCCAGTAACTGGAACAATGTCTTTGCGCCAGCAATCGGCCAGCATATCACAGCGAACCACCGATACGGCGGCACCGGAATCAAGTAAAAATCTCATGGTTGTTTGACCCATGTTTCCTCCCACACGGAGTACACTGTTTACATGGGCATGGTTCTGTTGTGGAGATTGGCGGTTTAAGATCGTCCTGGCCAGCTGCCCGCCATTCGAGCTGGCCCCGAGAAGTTTAACGCTGGGCAGTTGCGTTGAATGTGTCCGTTTTCGCCACAGAAGTAACACGTTACTGTGCGCCGGCGTACTCTTCGGCTGTTGTTTCGGAGGCGCACTTCGCTGTGGCTCGATTCGCCGCTTGATGAGCTGTTTCTGGATCCGCTAGTTCGAGCCTTGAGGGCGGTCTCCAAAGCCTCTATCATCTCATCAAATGAGTTCTGTAACGCATCAAGTTGATGCTTTGGTTCCGAAGTCTCTTTTTCAGGTGCGGCGCATGGCTGGTGTAGCGCGTGGACGGCCGGTTGGAGTACGTTACTCGTATCAAAGTTCAAAGCGTATTCGACGGCGGTCGCACCATCTATAGCCTCCGAGAGCTCTTTAGGCGTACCACGCAACAATAGTTGCTGGCTAACTGCGGGGCGTAGGCCCGTCATGAATCGCTGAAGGAGCACACTGGATGTCACGACTTTGGAAGGGTAGGCCTCCTTAAACAACTTCTTCAACGCTATTGCGAAATCTTCGGCCCTCTCATTGGGCTGTTGGTCTCGGGACACAAATGCCTTCGCGGCCGCTAGGGGATCGTCTGCTCGACCCACTGCCTTCTCAAGTGCGGTCTTCAGTTTTGCGAGGTCGCCTTTTGTTTCCTCGTCGAAGTCCACGAAGCGATCGAGTAATTTTCCACGTAGTAGAGTCGGTAACACAGTTAGCTGCTTTGCTGCATCCCATTCCTTCGCTTTAGCAACTAGTTCAAAACGAGTCCAACCTCGTTTGAAGTCGTCGGTAGTCAACTCTGGCAAAGGTATATCTAGTGGTTGAGCCATATCCCACTCCTGACACCAATGTAGTGGCGGGTTCACTGCGCTCAACAGCCAACATATACTTTTCAGTTACAAATACAAGTTCAATACACCAAATACAGCTCTACATTTATATAACCAGCAACACAGAATGTTCTAGAATCAGATATAGACATAAAGATGGGAACATGGTAACAAGAGGTGACATACATAAACAGTTTGTGAGAATTGGGAGACTTATCAGTATACAGGCATGTGATACAAAAACAAGTCTGTGAGAACCAAGAAAGAGAACAGGTCATTACATAAATACATACACAAATATTACATAAACCAATATTACATACTGATGCTCCTAAAATGCTTTTCCCAGATAGATAGAATGGCATCTGAGTCAGATGTCACTAGCCCATCCACCATTAATGTCATCCCCCGATGGGTTGCTTTGAGGGTCCACAGACTTTCTAAACTCAGCACGTGTTCCGGTTTTCTTCTCATAGAGGGGATCGGAAGCGCCGATCACTTATCCCAGGCAGCTTTCTTGCATGCAGCAAGGTGTGATCCTTGTACCACTTTCTCTTTCCACTTGGGGTTTTGCATACAGGGAGTACACTCTGTGCTGCAATATACAGTTGTTGGGACACAACTACGATCTCAAGATTAAGCTGCTCAGAGCTGTTGTAGAATTTCCCAAGGAGTGGAGAGACAACAGAAGACACCAACGCTTGGTAAGCACCTAAACACCCATTTTTCCTAGTCTCTCCCAGTTGATCTTAGGGTCCATCGACGATAATACCAGAATAATTTCCTGCGGTGGTGAATGTATGTGACCTCTACAGTTCCAAGTAGTGTCTGTCCTCCTGTTTGCTCATGCGCAAAGTCACGTGAGAATAATTGGCGAGCGGGACATTCAAACTGTCTACCACAGATTGCAAAACGCGATCACTCGTAGGATTCTTTTAAGAGCGAGAAATCACAATTGGAGCGGTGTATAATTTTACGTACAGGAGATTAGAGAAGATTGCGCTATCATACGGTAAACGTCGCATGGACTGGCTTACATGCATGTACAGGCTATCAAAAGTTCAGTGCCTAGTATCCACGTGTTATAAGGGCAGTGCATGGTATCTATACGGCGTTAAGCTCAGTATATCCACGGGTCTACGGTTAACAACTGCATCAGGTAAGCTCCTAGGTATGAAATACGGCTAGCCCCATAGCCCCGGGCTACTGGTGGTTATAGCCCGGATCATAAGATGCACCAGCCCTTGATTCTGACTCTTTCTATCTCTCCATAGTGCCGTCAGGAGTGGCGTGCGTGTAACGTTCCAGCTCATTAGGAGCCGCATCAGGTACTTGAGCTATAGGCCTAGCGCTAGTAATTTATCATTGCGCTACAGGGCTAGCATGTTTTAGCGAGGGAGAGGGGCTAGGCCTGATCAAGCTCTCGATTAGGGCAAAATGTCAACTGTTTCGATCTCTCCATTAGGACTCTCAGGAGTGCAAGGCTGTATACTTAGACTTGCTATATATACAAGCTACATCAGAGGTACGTAGGTTGGGGCTATTGCCCTAGTAATGTTTGGGGCGAGGTTTATGAATTGGGCTGTATTTGTGTGTCACTCCATTAAAGGTTTGGTATGTCTTGCGATCAGCTGTCACAACAGAATGCTCGTGAGAAACTTGTGGATCAAGATGGTTGGAAACATTTTAAGGCTTGTTGATATTTTGCACTCATGCTGTTAGATTGATTTTATGCAGATTTCTTTTATGAAAGTGAAGTGATGAAGACGGTGAACCTATGGTGATTAGTTTGGACAGTGATGCCATTCACATTATTTATCAAGGCAACATTTGAGAGTTTTGAGCAGCTGCGAGGATGAAAAGGGTAAGTCACTTCTGAAACTCCATTTTCATTGTGTTTCTCTCTCCACCCACATAATTTGCAGACCTGGCACACCATGAGACGGCATGCAGTGAGAAGGGAAAGCCAACTCCAACTTTTGCCGAAGGTTTGTGTTGAAGCTCTCTCTAATGTGATGCAAACCTCTCAACTTCCATTTCAGTGCCTCAAATCAACCTCACGAAAACGTAAGAAAGAATTTGGCGGTACATATCTTCTCTGTACTTATTGTCCTGTTGTTGTCCCATTCAGTCCATCAACTGTCACAAGTACAGGCACTAAAGAGGTGAAACAGACACATGTTGCAGAGCCAAAGCCAGGTTTTTCTGCAGCTTAGGGCTGTAGCTTTAAATTTGAGAAACTGATTTACATGCCTAGGTGTATTGGGTCAACAGCAAGCTACTGCACCTACATCCAAACAAGGTATCACAGTATAGTTTAGGGCTAGTGGCTAGTGCATGACTGTGTAATTTCTCTCTCCCAATAGACTTGCCTGTGAAGGAGACAAAAGTCCCTGTTGATGACACACATAAGGCTGAGACATACACTGGAGACACAAGCCGAGGTTTTTGCCACTCAGAGCTAAATGCTAGGGGGCTTGGGGCCAGGGCATGACTCTCTCCCAATGCACTTACGAAAAGCCCAATGTCTCTAAAGATAAGACACACACCATGCCTAAAGATGAATCCAACACTGGACACCCAATCCTAGGCTCTGCTGCCAATCACAGCTAAGGGCTAGGATGCTAGTGCTGAAGTTAAACAAAACTAAAGAACGGCAGGTAGCTGGTTCTTTTATCTTCCTAGATGATGATGTGAGGGAGGGAGTGCTGGATGTGGCTGTGGTGTACTCCTTTGCTACCTTGGCTGCCGTGGGTGCGTCCATCTCGTGGACCTTCTGAAGGTGCTTTGCACAGGTCCTGAGGTACAGTCTATCACAGGACACCAGAAATAATTGCGCTTTGAACGGAGATGGACCAGCCCAGTCTTCATCTTTGTCTCCTGGATTTCATCTTTCATGCACAGATTCTTCTCTGTCCCCACTCCCACATCTTCCACCCCAGTATTGCTCTCCACTTCACCCTGTCCTCTACTAGTCATGACTCTCATAGTTGACTCCTCCCCTGCAATTCTTCCATTACTCTTGTTTAACTCTTTCTTCTTCATCCACTTCTCTGATCTCACCCCATAGTCATACGTCAGTTCATCCCCATTTGCAATATCCCTGACAGCCAGCATCCCAACCCTCCACTTTCCCCGTAAGTAGAGAGGCCTCCCAGGTTTGAGGTTGAAGTGTGTGGGTGCATGATTGATCTGCCAAGCGCCTGGTAGCATCGAAACATAGTCGTGCACCAAACTCCGGCACAGAGTAGGCTGTGCGGAGAACATAAGCTACCCTCGCCATTTCTGTCATACTCCTCAGCCAATCGAGTTTCCTCTTCAGAACCCACAGCGTAAACCCTGTGTGGGTTTGTATTCGCAAACATACTGGCCCTTCAAAATTGCCTGCCTGCTCCTCTCCCCTTGAGTGGACCCAGATTCACAGCCTCCAGCAGTGGTGGCTGGATGTGGCCAAGGAGGCCTTGAGTGAGAACTTCCTTCTCTGTAAGGATCCTACAAAGGCTTAGTGTGAAAGATCACATATATGAAACCATAAAACACACTCACGCCTTTCTTTTTGGGCGCACTCCTATATCATCACTGGAAGTCTCTTCTCCTATAGTAGTGGGTAGAGTGTACATGTACCAGCAAAGGTCGACTCTAATGATTTACCAGGTAGGTGGAACGGCTACCCCGTGCATGCTCTCCGTAATTTTAAAGACCATCCGTGCATTCCATCCGTATTTGTGAAATTACGGTAGGCAGGGCAAACATCGCTAATTTTTGGAACGGCTAGCACTCCCGAGAAAGAGCCATGTGGACGAAACCGGTGCCTAGGAAGGTAAGTAAATACGTTTTTCTCTTACTCCAATGTTCTTTAAAGCTGTATACTGTGCGCAGAGGACGGATTTCAATATTTTTTTGACGACAGAAAGACAGAGAGACAGACAGACAGACAGAACCGATTGCTTAACCCCGCTCTGCGCAGCCGCGGGGTAACAACTGTAGACCAGGTTTGAGTCAACACAATAAAAGAAGAAATAAACACTTACCTTGTCCTGGGCGGTCCTTCATAAAGTTTATATATTCTTCCTTCTCTGCTATAGGCACTGTCTGGGCCCCTCCACCCCTCACCCTTTTTTTGGAGGTGTTTGCTACATCTGCTATTATGAAATAAAAGTGGAGGAGTAAGGGTTCCCGTATATACATGTCGTCCTCATTAATTAGAGGGGTTCCGTTTGCCTGCATGGTTGCTATGTTCTTTACATACGTGTACATATACATATTTTGTACCATTTATAAAGGCACTGTACAAACCACATTGAATGATTAAAAAACATAACAACAAAAGATGTGGTCTGAATGCTGTCCTACATGACTTTGATGCTATAAGCAGTGTTGGATCTACAACAGAGTCTTCAACGATGCTTATTTGGCCTCTGTAGCTGGCCTCTTAGCTGGGAGGGGAATATAGTATTAAGATGTAGGGAAGGTACCATGCCAAGAACAGGGGTGTATTCAGGGAAGGCATGCAGGGATGATAGCATGCAACACAGTTGTAGAAACAAGAAATAAGCTTGGTACTGATTCATTTGCTGCCTTTATTGATTTCCGAAAAGCCTATGACTCCATTCAGCACATTCTTGTATGGAAAAAACTTCAAATATATAGTGTCCCAGGTGAGTTGTTGAAATTGCTGCAGTGTATGTACAGTGAAGTTACCAGTTCTATTAGAATTAATGAATATCATACAAGGCCTTTCACTATAACTCGTGGGCTACGTCAGGGTTGTGTTCTCTCACCAACATTATTTAATTTCTTTATCAATTACCTACCAGACAAGTTTTTGGAGATTTGTTATTGAGTAATCTGCTGTATGCAGATGATCTAGTTCTGTTAGCAGAGAATGCAGAAGACCTTCAGGAGTTATTAAGGTCATTTCAAGAATGGTGTCAGATATGGGATGTAACTGTTAATCCTACCAAATCAGCAATTATTCACTTTAGGCCTAAATCACATTGTAAATCAACACAAGTGTTTTCTTTAAGTGGTGAAATTTTACCAGTTGTGAGTGAGTATAAATACTACTTGATGAATTTCTTACTTTTCTTCCAGTAGCATCAAATCCAATAGATCTGGCTACAAAAGCCTTCTGGTCCCTTCAAAGTGCAATTACAGACTTACCTGGAGATGTGTTTAAAAAGCTGTTTGACTCACTGGTAGCACCAGTTTTGGATTATGGGGCTCTTTTCTGGTCTCACCATATTTCAGGTACCTTATTAGAAAGAGTTCAAAAAAAAGCATACAGATGTTTCCTAGGCACACCCTCTGGCTGCAGCAGCTGGTGATGTGCTGGATGCCAACAGCATGTAGGCATCGTATACTATTTTGGATTACAATAATGAAAAAGGAGGAAACCAGAATGAGTAGAAAAGTGTTTCTGATTGCAAAAGAATATGCTGAAGTGAAAAGAATTAAGAACTGGGCCCAACAGGTGAAATCAATTCTTGCCAGTTGCAATCTATGTGTTGGTGGGATAAGAATGCTTCTACCGATCTTACCATCCCAGAGTGTAAAGAAGTGTTGTCTAGTATATTTTATAGAATGGAGAAAGTAAAATGGGAAAAAGAAGTGTTGAGTAAGGCGAAGTTGCAAACATACCATTTCTTTAAAAGAGAGTTTATAACTGAGCAGTACACAAATACTGTGCTTTGTAGAGCTCACAGATCTTTGTTAGCAAACTAAGGGGTGGCTCAGCTCCTTTAGAGATTGAGAGAGGAAGATACATTGGTATAGCAGCTGACCAAAGGGTATGCAAACTATGCAGTGGTGGAGTGGAAGATGAGATTCATTTTTCAGTAAAATGTATTGCTTTGGATAGGGAACGTCTCAGTCTCTTCAGTCATATGAGAAGACTTTGCCCAACTTTCAATGAAAGGGATGATCAAAAGAAATACTTTACTTTCTGTTTGATATATTATTGTCTGTCTTGTTGTCTAGCTAGTATATAGCAACGGTAGTAAGTCACTGGTGTTGGCTTGTGTATTGTACACTTGTTGCTATAGATATATCACACAGTACAGGGATTGCTATGGTCTATCCCCATTGAAAACCATATATATGGTTTTTCATCACTTTCACTTTCAGTTTGGTACCTACTGGACTTTTGTTAACATGAATGTGTAACTATACCCAGAAACTAACTGTGATTATAAAATGGTATAATTTGATGCACGAGAAAGGTGTTAAATTAACAAAAGTCTATTTTGTAAATTCTTCATCTTCTTCCGCTTGAACAAGCGTAACTCACTAACGGTAACACATCTAAGCATGAAACTTGGTACAGTGATGTAGTTCCACTGTGGGTAGTGCATCGTCATGTTAAAAATTTTGTAAACAATGTACTTCTTGTAAAATAAACAAAAATAGCCTCAGGCCATGTATTATTAATGGAGGCCACACAATCCTATATCTAACTAATGAAAGGTCTGCTAAATGTGAAATTTTGTATGATAGTATAGTTTAATACCTAAATGATCAAGGTTGTGATAAGGTCTATGTAAACAATGTAAATCTTGTAATATAACAACAAATAGCCTCAGGCGAGGATTACTGTATTTCACTAACAAAAGCTCCATTGAATGTGGAAATTGGTATGATGGTAAAGTGTAATACATCAATGATCAATGTTGTGATAAGATCTCTGTAAACAATGTAAATCTTGTAATACATCAACAAATAGCCTCAGGCAAGCATTACTGTATCTCACTAACAAAAGCTCTACTAAATGTGGAAATTGGTATGATGGTAAAGCTTAATACCCCAAAGATCAACATTGTGATAAAATCTCTGTAAACCATGTAAATCATGTAAAAAATAGCCTCAGGCAAGTATTACCGTGTCTTACTAACAAAAGCTCTACTAAATGTGGAAATTGGTGTGATGGTAAAGTGTAATACCCCAATGATCAACATTGTGATAAAATCTCTGTAAACAATGTAAATCTTGTAATATAACAACAAATAGCCTCAGACAAGTATTACCGTATCTTACTAACAGAAGCTCTACTAAATTTGGAAATTGGTGTTGAAGAACAAACACAACATGCACTTGACAAAGAGCCTACTCAATCATAAATTAATACTCAGGATAGTGAGCTATGCCAATTCTATTATGCATGTTATGTTGTAGCAGTGTGCTCAAGCCATAATTATTTGTTAGAGTCCTTTTACACAGATAGTATGTAGTGCTACCACATGGTGAGCCAATTGCGATTGGATCTGAATTGTCTTCTTCAATTGCCAGTATTGATGAATAGCCAGAGAAACCAGAGTCAATAAACAAACTTTGTAAGTCTAATTAGTATTTTTAGGTAGCATGGCATGATTTTGTACACTTCAGATTTGATGATGTATTCAGCCACTAAATTGAAAATGGCAACTAATAGTTTTTCCTCATTGGAAAAGGCGGATTTGGAGTAGTTTATTCAGCTGAACTGCGTTGCTCCAGTGTTAGCTCCAGTGTTGCAGTTAAAATTCTTAACTCATGAAAGACGGCAGTCACATACGCTGTGACAAATAACGCGGGTTCATGCGGACGGCTGTCACATATGCTGTGACAAATAACGCGGGTTCATGCAGACGGCTGTCACGCACGCTGTGACATGCAAAGAAACTAGCACTTACCTTTGTTGAGTTCATCACCCTAGCAGGAGGTACAATGTCCACTTCGTCAACGCTCATAAATACTAAGGGGAAACTCCCTGCGTTACCGCAAGCGCGTCTGAGCAGGCATTTTTGCGGCTGCAAATTACAAGCCAGCCACGTGTCATTATACACAAACACAAACGAGAGAATAGATGCAGAGGAAGTAATAGACAATTGGTCAGACATTGAGAGTGATATTAGTGAAGAGATTAGCAGTAGTGACTGTAGCAGCAGCAGCAGTGACGAAAGAGACAGTGCAGAGGATGCCTGGAAAGCATTACCAGAAACTAATGGACACGCGTAATTACATCCCTTGTAGATCTGTTGCAATTGCACGGGGACCTGAATGTACACGGCTGGATAGGGACCTGAAATATATGAACAAGTTACAGAGATTCTAGGGGGAGAACGGAACTTCCGACCATCCAGATATATTCTTCAACTACTACTTACCCTATCTGTGGAAAAAATCAACTCATCACAGCCACATTCGACAGGCGAAACTGACACTAGTCCAAAGCCTTCATTCTCCATTACGCCAATACATTTGATTCCAAAAAATCGAAAGTTCCGTTTTGTATAAATAATTTTTTTAGACAGTTTTGAGTATTTTGAGTTTCCGACCATCTAAAATGGTTGTAAGAACATGAAATTTTTGTGATCTCTAATAAATACTTCATCAGCTAGTACAGGGTTTAGGCGAAATGACGTCAAAAAGCACACAAATCTTAAAATTTCTACAGTCACTAGCCGGCACACGTAGACTACGTGTACTAATGTAGTTATATAGCTTTACCTGGCCAACAGTAGTCAGTTTTATAGCTTGATTGTCACTATATGTAGCCAGCTTCATAGCTTGTTTGCCACTGTAGCGAAAAGCCATGCTTCACGATGCCGGCGTGTAGTCTTCGAGCTCAGTGTCTTCGAATTCAAAGCCGTACATACCTAGCTTACAGCCGTGTGCTACTACCACGCTAGCACTTCTTTCTAATCCATCTAGCAGTTTCTTAACACTAGAAAGATGCTTACAAATGGAATGTACTATGTAGGTCATGCGGGTGCATTAATTGGAAATGGGTGGCGGGAAAATTACTCTTTAATCACAGCGGTCATTTCCCAAATGGTGGTTACAGTTGTTTCTGTGGCGGATGTGGCTTGTGCCAATACGCAGACTGCGGCTTCTGCGGTATTGGCTCTGGAGATTGGTAATGAATTCCTTATTAATACTAAAAGAGAGGGGAGCAATGTGGTTGAGGAAACAAACAAACATATCAGTGGCAATGTAATTTCACTGAATATGAACAGCAACCACCTGCAAGGATCCCTTGAGAAGGCTGCAGGAAAGTTGTGCGCCAAGTTTAGTAAGGCCAAGGGGGGAGCAGAGAGGAAGAAGATTAAGGGCAGTAAAACAAGAATTGTCCTGCAATCCGATGATGTAGTTGATGTTGGTGCTGTGCAGGATGAACTACAACAAACTGAAGTAAGGTGTACAAATAATAAATGGTGGTATAAGAATGACTATGTACATGTGATATTAGGTGGCCCTAGCTGAGGCAACTGAGCTAGCTGCCTTGGAGAAGGAGGCAATGCAATTTTTCCTGGAGGAGGAACAGAGAGAGAAGGAGGAACTTAAGCAAGCATTGAAGGTCCAAGAGAACAGAGGAAAGGCATTTCATGAGGTTACTATATTACATATATATGTACCTGTACCTACACGTATATAACAATGTATTGTATATTACATGAATTTCGACACTTTCTACTACAATTTTGCAGGTTAGTGATAGACAAAAGAGGCGAAAGGTGTCACAGATAAAGACGTACATATCTGGGACATTAGAGCCTTCTATGTCATCATATGGATTGGTCCCAACAACACTGACATGCAACATCTAGTGATGGAGATATAGTCACCATCCCTATCACTGACAGTCCAGCTCCGAGTTCCTCCACACAGTCACACTCAGCTGAAGTTGCAACAGCTCGTACATTGTACTTGCTAGACCGGTTTGCTGTGTCGGACGAATTTTACCATGAGCTTGCTCAAGTATTTACTCACAGTCTGCAATATTGCACATAATTATAATAAATATTTGTATGGATACAGAAATTCCACGGGTCCACCACATCAAAGAGTTCAGACAACTACTGAACAGTGATATTGAAGTATTCAGTCTTCCAGAACCATATGTGGGGAAGTATATGGCTGTGAGGAAGACAATAACCAAGACACTTAGCAGTCTTGTAAGTATACGCTAGACAAGCTGTGCGTATTCCCTGCTGGCTCAAAACAGCGCTGTCCAGGGATCGCTTATAAGCTTGTCTGGCCCCACCAGTTGTTTTTTTCATGTATGTTACTTGTACATTTACATTGTTTATAGCTGGAAGAGATAGACGAACCACGGCCCACACAAATCACAGTGAAGCTGTCTGGTGACGGCGCCAACATTGCCGCATCCTCAACAATGGTCTTCTTGACCTTCTCATTCCCTGGACTTGCTGACAATGTCCTATCTGCTGCAGGTAGAGACATATAATCCCAGTTCGAGTTACATGTATACATGTACATATCCACACTTTTAGGGAACCACACATTTGCCTCAGTGAGGGGGCCAGAGGAGCACGACTTTCTGAAGGCATGTTTTGCGCCTGTGTGGAAGGAACTGCAGGACCTCATTGTGGACCCCTGTGTATATGTAGAGGGCAGGAAGTACAACCTCAACATTGTGTTTGGCTCTGACTATAAGGTTTGCTTTTATTACTGTAATCTCAAGCTTGTTTATATTCCAACAACATTAATTGGCAGTTCATGGCAATCATGACTGGCCTGAACAAAGCCAATTACCACTATGCCTGTATCTGGTGTACAGTTCATAAAGATAACAGGTAAATGCCATGTAAACATGATACATGTTTGTGTATATGAATGCTTTCTATCTTCACAGGTGGGATATGAGAGTGAGTGAAGGAACGTACACCACTCCACCTCCAACAGGGAAGGCACGCACTCTGGCATCACTCCATGCAAACTGCACCCACTCCAGACCCAACAAACATCTTGGAAGCAAATACCCCCTCTCCTGGAGATAGAGCCATCCCAATATGTCCTTGATGAGCTCCACCTCCTGCTCCGAGTGGCAGATGTCTTGCTGCGTAACTTGATACATCTAGCAGACCAGCTAGATCAAACTCAGCAGCTGAGAGGAGGCAGGAGTGGGATCCACATCCCAACACTGGAGTCCATGGTGAAGTCCTGTGGTGTGCCATTTCACATATCCAAAGTAAGTAACCAACATATATGTAATATCACACAAATGTATTAATGAGACATAACATACATGCATGCAGGTGCAAAATGAGAATGGAACAATTGTGACAGGGATGTATGAGTGGACATCACTGAATCGAGCCCAGAATCTTCTTGTCCTGCAGAACCTTCCTGACAAACTGAGTGACTTGTACCGCAGGCTTCCCAGATTGGTGCTCTGTGGAAGGTACAAAGACCAAGTGCTTTACACATGATGACAACACTACATGTATGTGTATATGTACATAATGTAGGACTTTCTGGTGCTCTATGGCCTCGTCTGTTCCACTTCACCTTCTGCAGATGACATTCACACAAAGGTACTGAATAAACAGTACATGTACATGTAAGTGCATTGGTATGCCTTGTATATTATACATAAAACCTGAACCTGACTGACCCCCCTTTTCACATGCATGCACATATATGTACATGGGTCTGTTACTATGAATGTATCCCATGTTAGTTGTATATGCATTTCTCATTGTTCATTGTACATGGATGCTTACATTTGTAGGGGAAGCAGTGGGTGAAGAATTTTGTGACTCTGGGGAATGATGGACGACTGGAGGGATTTCAGAAGAAGTTCGTGACACCATACATGCACTGCATGGTGTACCACATCCCCCAACAGATTTGTCAGCATGGCAATCTTTTGCAGTTTTCTGGCCAAGGTACGTACAGTCACCATAGTATGGAAGCCACACCTTTGGAATTCAATCAGTATATGCATTACATGCTCTCCCACCCACTTTACATGTTTGGTATGCTGCTGCTTGTACATTACTTGATTTTGTACACCCTATCCTAGAGAAATAGCTAACTGTACTTTAAATAGTCTACTTACCTCAACCTCAGGTGTAGAAAAGAACGACGACAATTCAAAGCACAACTTCTACTCCAGCAACCGTCACGACCCCTGTGGTGAAGTTTTGCGAACAGAGAAGAGGCTGGAACACTTGCACAGATCCTGCAGGAGGGAAAAGAGGCCATACCACAAACATGATGAGCAGTATTGGAGTGGTGGTATTTCTGTGCAGAGAGCAGCCAAGAGGCCCAGAAGATGCTAGTCCCCTTTTTCTTTTTTTTTTTTAACCGGCTTTTTTCAAAGCCACCAATCTACAAGGGATAAACCTCCTGTGCATATGCATACCAGACAGCTACAATAAGTAGGGACACAACAACATAGTACAATAACCACCTTACCTAACGTTTACCTTGCGCTGCGTGGTATATACATCTAGCACGCATGCTTCACTGTCCTTTAATTAGAATTTCAACCGTATTTTCATGGCATGTGGCAGAGACATGCGAAGACCAAGAAGACCGAGGTGACTTGCATATTATGTTGATATATTATATATATATTATATGATACTGATGTAAGTATACTGTTCGCCTGTGTACATGTATATACAAGAGAGAAAATCAACAATGCTGCTTGGCTACCCATGCTATGCACACTTCATCAAAATATTTTTTCTTGGGATGAACTGCGGTACTCTCTCCGTGAGTAGCATACACAGTCGGTGACCACTTCACTCTACTCAACAAGCGCATAGGGAAGTCTATTTTGCAGCCATCTCCGAGTCTGTCGTGCACTCTGTACCAGTCGGTCGGAAAGTACGTTGTGTTGAAGTCCTCAAGTACGTAAAGACGTCCTATACCATGTGGATACTCACTACCCTTATCTTTAAAGAGAAACCTAAAAACGTCAGAGCGAAAGTTGACTTTAAGCCTGCATTCTTTGTTTACCCCCATCTTCAAAACTTCTATTGATTGCATTGCAGAAAGCACTTGTACTATCTAGTATATCACGAATTGAGGGTTTGGGATCAGCAAAATACCTGCATTGGGAAATTTCATTCATGTATGAATTTGTACACGTACGTATCAACTCACTCTAGCGCTGGGGGAGTGATTGACTTTGCGTCCACCCACGTAGCCTCCTCCTTCCGGTAACCCGCCCACAGCACCAGGTACTCGACCCCACCCTGTAATTAGAGCTGGTCTAATTTATATGTTAGAGTTCTAGGAGAGCTTCGGCAAACCTTTGCACGTCGAGACTCTACAAGGCGTTCGACCTCATACACGTCCGGATCATCTAGGTCTTGGGCGGACAAAGAAGAGATGGTGGGCTTCGCGTGAACATCAAGGTTGACATCCGCTGTGCTACAGTTATGAAGCGCACGGTAGAACCCAGAAGGATACGGGAGAGCTCGAGTGAAATAGGCCATTTCTTAGCAAGAAAGTATCAAAACGATGCGTATCCAAGGATACTCAGGCTTACACGCAAAAGAACAAGCTAAATTACAAGCATAACAAGCTCGTTTACAAGATGATACAATAAAACAAATCATTTACAAACTTTTTACAAAAGTAACAGGATGACCGCTAAGTGCGGCATATTTCTGGTATTGAGATTGCAGGTAAGCAGAATAAAATTGAGCATGTAAAGAAGGGAAATACCTTGCAGAGAAAGCTAATAAATATATCCTTAGCTACCACCCTTGATCTGTAAATATACAAACACTTGCACATTACAGCTACCCCTGGCCTGAACATCCCATTGTCTCACAGTGCAACTCCACTGCAGTACCTGGAGCTCTTTATGACATTGTCAGTGTGGCGGCATATAATGGACACCACGAATCTCTATGCCAGATCCCGTCTTGGTAGCATGCCACCTACACGTCGATCCTTGTTTAGTAGATGGCGCGACATCACTCTACCAGAAATAAAAGCATTCATTGGCATAATTATCAACATGGGAATGGTCCAACTAACAGACATCAAAGACTATTGGTCAACATACCTCACACTGAACCTTCCGTTTTTCAGAACCGTCTTTCCTCATGATCGTTTCCTGGGTATATACTGGATGCTGCATGTGGGAGAAATACCTAGCACTACAAAATGTAGTAAGATCCAGCCTTTTCTAGACTCACTTCTCCCACTATTCCGTTCTTATGTCACACCATCTCGTGAACTTTCCCTTGACAAATCCATGATTGCATTTCGTGGACGTGTTGGATTTCGTCAATACATACAGGGAAAGCCACAACCCTGGGGAATAAAGGCGTATGTGTTATCTGAGAGTAGGACAGGATACATGTATAACCTAGTTATATACTACGGTAAGGAGACACTACTAACCATCATTCCTGGAAAGGACCATACCACCAACATTATAATGACACTGATGGAGCCACTAGCAAACATGGGATATGATTTGTATACAGATCGGTTTTATACCAGTCCTGAAGTGGCCACTGAACTGCTACAAATCAGTACTTCCATCACTGGAACAGTACAGACCAACAGGCGCAACATGCCTGCAGCTGTAGTTGGGGCAAAGCAGAAGAGAGGAGATGTTGCTACATACCACAAGGGCCCTCTCGTAGTGATCCAGTGGACAGATAAGAGGACCCTCACCACTCTCTCCACCAAACACACAAATAAGATGCTTGCAGTTCCTTCAAGGTACATGTATGTAAACAATGAGACTAAACAAGTAAAATGGGGAGTTAGGGGAGAGAAGCGTGGGGTTAGTTCAGTTTGTATCCATGCCCATTCTCCACACATGACTACCTATAATTTTACATAAGTTGTGGTTACAATTTGAAGGTTGTGTCATTGTTTGTCTTGTAGAGAAATGTGTCCAAGCAATGTTCTCATATCAATTCACAGAATTCCAGGATCCCGGCAAAAATGAAGCCAGAGGCAGTACATGAGTACAATAAATTCATGTTAGGAGTTGATCACCTCGACCAACGGATGTCCTATTACCAGTACACTCACAGAACAATCCGTTGGTGGCGAAGTGTTTTTCTGGATGATAGAGACCTAGTAATCAAGAAAGCCGATAAAGGAAGTTGCATCGTAGTTCAAGACCGATCCACCTACATATCAAAAGGCAGCTCGCACCTAGCAGACGCTTCAACATACAAGCCTTTAGACTCCGACCCCACAGCCTCCATAGCCAAGAACATAGGAGAATTAGTTAACAGTATGAAAGAATTAGGCTACCTTGACACATACACACATGCCTACATGCTTCCCCCTGAAAAGGTAAGAACCCAATGCATGTACCCAATGAACCCAATGCATTCTTAAGAAGCTTCACAAGACCCCACATGGAATTAGGCCCATAGTCAGTGGTTGTAGTGGACCCACCGAGCGCGTCTCATCATTTCTTGACCACATAATCAAACCATTGGTACCCACCATGCCCTCATACATCAAGGACTCCCCTCATCTTATCTCCCTATTAGAAAACACCCATATCCTTAGCAACGCGATTCTAGTTACGATAGATGTATCACGCCTTTACACGAATATCCCACAAGACGAGAGTACGAATGCCTGCTTAGATGCAATAGAAGCTACTGAAGCCTCACATATCCCTAGGAATGCCTTACGCCAACTCTTTGATATAGTCCTTAGGTGCAACGTCTTCAGCTTCAACGGCCAGATCTACCAGCAGATCCAGGGTACGGCGATGGGGACAAAGATGGCTCCTTCATATGCCAATCTGTTCATGGACAGATTTGAACGAGCCTTCCTTGCTCAGGAACCTATCCTGCCTCTTGTCTGGAAGCGTTACATAGATGACATCTTATGCATCTGGACGGGGACTAGGAGCGAACTAGACGGTTTTCTAGATAGGTTTAACAAAGCACATAGAACTCTAAGATTCACGTGGAGCATTAGTAATGAGCGCATCGAATTTCTAGACTTAAACATTTTTAAGGGAGGGAAGTTCAACACAACAAACCACCTAGATATAAGCACACACTTCAAAACCACCAACACATTTCAATACCTGCACTTTTCCTCTTCCCACCCCAGGAGTATCTTCAAAGGACTCGTGAAAGGAGGTTCTTACGTTCCAATACTAATGCACACACTTACTACAATACAATAAGTACATTCAGAAAGCATTTACTTCATAGAAACTACCCCCGATGCTTTGTTGACAGCATCCTTAGGAACATCACATACGACTTAAGAGCTTCATACATTCCCAACCTCAACCCTAGCCGTAGCCCTACCCCTACCCCTAACCCTGCCTCAAACATACCTAGACTTATCACTACCTACTCACCTTACTATACATCATTGTCACGCCTGATAAACAAATACTGGTCCCCCATACACAATGATCCAACTCTCTCCACTTTATTTCCTACCCCGCCCCAGCTCTGTTTCCGGAGGAACCCAACCATTGCAGACTCCTTGGTGAAAGCAGCACTTCCAGGAGCTCCACGTCCCCCAACAGGTCAGGTACCCCCCATACCCATACCCAGGCTAGACTCACGCATGGTGCGATGTGCCGATAAGCGTCGCAAAGTGTGCCCCAATGCTGAAGGAAGACGTATCCTATTTTCAGCGGTGTCCAAAACACCATACACTTTCCATGAAACTTTCACATGTGCAGATACCTCTCTCATTTACTGCATTGTCTGCAGCAAATGTGAGAAACTGTACATAGGCTTAACTTCCAACAGCCTTAGGGTGCGCTTTCACATGCATCGGCATGCTTCCGAAACAAAGTGGCGGGTCCCCCTATACCGCCACTTTGCTAGGAAATTGCATGACTTCCTAAGAGACCATAGGATCGTTCCACTAGAGCACTGTGAGCCAGATGCTCTACCGGAGCGAGAAGCACTCTACAATACACTACTACCACATGGCCTTAACTCTGCCTATGGAAAACCTTTCTACCCCTATGACCACCCCCCCTTTCTCCCAGTCTCTCCCCTACAGATACCTGCTGTGCAGATTCACCCCTCACCCCCACAGACACTGACTCTACATCATAATAATGTGTATTTCACCCCCTGCCCTCTCTCCACAGCGTCACTGCACACTGCGCATGGCATAGCCCTAGACGTTGCCTAGGTGAAGTAGGAGTGGAATGCTCCCGCTCTACCCTGACAATCGAGCCTTTGTCCACACACCGCCTATCCCATATAGAGCACTCGCACGCACAACACATTTTGTCCTGCGAGGCTTAACCTATTAGTATATAAACACTAGTTTTTGTATCACCAGTCATTCCCCCGAAGAAGGTCACCGATCACCGAAAGTACTAGGGAAGTATTATTCTGGTGTTTTTGTGCATGACTACCTCCGAGCCTCTACCTCAGAGACCCACGCGCAAGTCTCGGAGACTGTGAGGACAGGAGCCGCAGCAGGCCACTCCGGAGAAAGTGGTCGGGAGCGTCGCCACGCCCCCCTTCGGGGGCTCTCCCCTTGTGGGGACCACACCCCTGCACTCAACACAGATGCACGCAGAAAGCTCACTCACAAAGAGTTCCGGCGAGAGTTAGTGGAAGTACTTTGCCAGCCACTTCGTGATATGTCCACTCACAGACAACCTGCTTGTCATGACCACACTCTAGAGCGTCTCTGAGGCCATCATTTTTCAGAGAATGGCTCCACACGTCGTGACTGTAGAGTGTGCAGTACTCGAGGACCCGGAGGCACACGCCATCTCGCCACAACATACTGCAGCACCTGTTCTGACCATCCTCATCTTTGCATTGGGCAGTGTTTCCGTGATTACCACACAAGGGTGAACCTGTAGAGATAAATCAGTGTAACAACTAATATACATACACACATAGAAGCAGTTAGTACCTTCTAAATGCACTCTATACGGTAACAAGATACAATTGACTTACAGTAAACATGGTTATGTACCTACCAACGTTATAAATGGAGACAAAAAATGCACACAAGTATCCACTTTCATCAGCTAATTTATGGTAGATGTATCCGTGCAGTTACCTTTTCTGGAGTCTAAGGACTGTCATTTATTGTCGGGTAGCTGAAAAAAAAGCACTCACAGCCTCGAGTTCAGCCCATGCGTTCCGGTTGTATCATCCACACACGGTCTATGCTTTCTGCGTGCATCTGTGTGTTGAGTGTAGATGATGTAGGAGTTGACAATGCTACCTCAGTTCGAGTGAGGTTGGTCTTCTCCCTACTTAGACTCTTTTTTCTCTCTTTGTTCTTTGTGTATTTTTGATGTTTGCAATATGTTTTAGTGTGTGTATGCTGCCTGTACTGCCTGTCTAATATTTTCTCCCTCTGCTTATTGGTATTCTAAATAGTGTCGTCCGCAAGCAATTATTGTGTTACGTTTACGTGCGCGCATTGCGCAATTTCACTGCCATCCCTGAAGGTATAAGAAGGTGTATTGGTCATAGTATATTATACCACCTCTCACTAATAACAAACGCATTATGTGACATTTTAGAACGTTATATCACAAGAACATGTATCATTTATACAGGAAATGGAGTATTTAGTCCCGTGAGTATGATAGCTTGTGTTTGGACTGGCTTTGAACGAATTATAGGATAGGATGTATATAGATTTTGGTGTACATATATTTCCACTGCAGGTATCATCACAAGCATGTAATACAGATACTAGGAGTTTGTGATAACAAACATAATGTAATGGAAAAGATTGGGAATGGGTCTTATTTACATAAGGTATGTTAATATCAGTTGTCATTATGCTACTAATAATCACCATGTAAGAAGGATATACAATCAATTGGTTCAAGATTGAGAATTCTTTTTGAAGCAGCACAGGGTATTGCTTTTCATGGACCAGATGCTAAGCCAGTTCTTCATCTAGATATCAAGAGGTTGTGCATAACACTTATTACATGAAGTCTTCCACATTGACAGTTCCAACATTTTATTGGATAGTAACATGCAGGCCAAAATTAGTAATTTTGGTTTAGCTAAAGAGCTACCCACACTTCCTGTTGGCCATAGCTATGCCAGAGTAGATCTGTCGGGGGTTCACATGGTTACATGGCCGATGTGTATTACGATGGACAATTGAGCACAAAGTTAGATGTATATGGTTTTGGCGTGGTAAGTTAAATATGTATTAGTATTATATATGTTTAAATGTAGGTGTTATTGGAGACATACACAGGAAAGCAGGTTTATAATCCTACAGCAGAGTGCAAGCAACTTGTATGCAATACAAAGATAGTTGTTTTCATATTCTCATCATGATACTTATATTAAATAGGCCGTTGCTATTAGAGATTCCCTTTACGACCTAAACAGCTTCATTGGATTTCATGATCCTGAGATTACATCAGTGGCTGTCCCAGATTTTGAAGTTCAGCAACTGGCAAAGAGTACTCTTTCAGCTAGATATACTCAGATCAACTGGAAAAAGTATATATATACTACTAGAAAATATTGTGAACATAATATATATGTTTAGTCCCTATACAGGTGAAATCATTTTTGGAAACGAAATATAACTGAAAAGTATGGTGACTGTGCATCCTCTTACTGCTGCTACAAGTTTATCTATGTTGCTATATGTATATCTTCAGAGTTGCAAACTTGGAATATATAAATGTTATGACAGGATCCACACATAAAATGGATTCAGCATGAAATTAAGTGGCAGTAAATAGCTGAAGCATTATCAAGACCAATATTAGGCTTCCTAATGCCAAATTTTTAACATCTCTGCATCAAATGTCTCTTTAAAATCCACTGTGTAGAAGGGAGGAGGTTTACATGCATACAGTAGCTTTGCAGTCAGGCAAATATCTCCATCAACATCACTGCACAAATAATTCTTACAGGAATTGAGAACAACATACATGGTTATAATGCTATAGGCTTGGACTCATCAGTTTGTATAAGAAAACCTCATGCCCATGATTTCTGGAAGTGCATGCAGATCATTGGGAACACCAGGAAGACATCTTGAACCACGTGTCTTCCTGATGTAGTGATTGTTCCACTGATGAGAATAGTCTTGCAGCTCTTGTTGAATGAGATCAAAGTAGCAATATGCAAGACATTGCCCAATGATATGAGAGGTGCTGTAGTTGGGGACAAACATTAACTAACTTGTGAAATCGGTTGGTCGGGTTAAAATTGCCACTTGCAAGTAGCAACTGTAATGGTAAAGATAAGCTTCTATGACATGAAATGAGCAAGAACAAGTAAAGATACCTCAAAGTGCTCCATTCAGAATATAATTTCGGATTTCTTTAGCATCAACCAAAACCCTTCAATGCGCTATGGGCAAACCAAAATTTACATGTTGATGGTTACCAATAATGGTATTGCAACCTCACTGTGTTAGTAGTGGATTTCCCATATCTATATGACTTCATTCCACTGAATGAATCTGTGAGGTCTATTCGTAGTGCTATTTGTGTTGCTGCAAGAAAACAATTTTCAGTTCCATAGTCAGATTGCACATCGCAAGGACAGCCTTCAGAAAAACATAGAACGATGTTTTGTTCTAAAGTGTGCATAAATGATTAAAACCTTGTAATTCAGCTACAGCATTCAGAAAATAATCAGCAACCACACGTGGATTATGGTTTGTTGAAGCAATTTCTAGCCACAAGAGTTTTCAGGAATATCTGCAAAATTAATACAGATAATTATTAGGACCTTGGGAAATACTGAAATACTTACCCATCAATGCAACCATGTATGGAAAGGCCATACAAGCGTAGCTTGTCATGACCATCAATATGCCACACCTCATTAGGACCCTAATTGTACATGGAAAACGTGTGTACAGCACACCAGTCAAGAAGAAATAGCAGAACCACCACACACCCAGTATCCAAACTCACATATACCAGCCCAAGGTTTAGAAAATATACTCAAGTCAATACAATACACATAACTGTCTCTTGGCTTAGAAAAATACATACATGTACAGCCCCTAGGCTTAAACAGAACATGATACACACAACCTTAGATGATATAGGGTAACTGCACATACCCTACAGCAGTATGTTCTCCTTTTCAGTCTTCTACACTTATGCTGCTTTGCTCCATCTGGGTCAAGTTGTGATGCTAATTGCATCACAGTGTCCCTATTTTTGCCAAAAAGTAAATGCTATAGTGACAGAACAAAATTTCTAACCTTTATACATGCAATCCATACATTTTGTACAAATTACTCCATATAGCTCTATAACCAAATAATCCATGGCTAACTGTGAGTTCCATCTGGAGCAAAATTTCTTTCACTATAATGATTGTACCTGCACACACTGCTTTATAACTGCGATTGGATCCCACTTCATTCTTGGACCACGGCGAATAAGACCAAGAAAGCGCAACCACCTCTTCAACCAAATTGTGCTAACATATAAAAAGCAACACATTCATAAGGGTAAGGATCAAGTATCAGCTGATATTGACTATCTGACTTGGATTCCATGCTTACATCTTAAGTAGGAAAGAATTATCAAATATGGCTGTTTTTGGTTAAAATACAAATCTAATAATAACGGTTATTAGTAAAAACCAGCTCACCATTAATTTTGGACTGAGAAACATCCATCACACCTATAGGAATAATGTTATAGTTGGACTGGCTAAACTGTAAGACAAAACAGATGCAAAGGGACGTGGCGCCTATTCTGAAGCTGTGGCCATTGTAGTCCTTGTGATTCAGACCAACTTGCTGTAAGGCCTCTTGGACCTTGGCTACCAGCACTACACGTGTGAGCGGGGAGCTAGACTGCAACAAGAAGGGGGTGATGCCAAGGTAGTCTACCAGCTGAACAGCACAGCAAGGCAAGACCTAGCTTGGTGGAACACATTCTTGGACCATTGGAACCTAGTCGCACCGTGAGAGAGCCTGTGATAGCCAGTCTTAGCATGCCTGGGTATTTGCTTGACCTAGGATGAGAAAGTCATCCAGGTAGTGCAGGGCTTGCTGGATGCCATTGTGATGTAAGACCCACATTAAGCCACCTGCTAGTGCGCTGAACAGTTTTGGGACTGAGTGAAGGCCAAAGGGGAGCGCTCTGTCAATGAGTACATTCTCATTCCAACTGACTGCCAGCTTGGGCTGATCGAGTGGGTACACTGGGACTGCCCGATAGGCCTCCTGGAGGTCAAACTTGGCCAGGAGGCAGCCTTGACCCACGTGTTTGATCATGTGGGCTGCATCATCAATTGGGGTGTATGCAATAGTTAATGGCATCATTGGCCCTTATCCCCAGTGGAGCCATAGGGTTGACAATCAGTCTGCACTTGTTGGGGCAATATCACGCCAACTGGGCTGAGTTGCAGGCCCAGGGGGGCCACGGCTGCCATGTGGTCAGGCTCCCGGTCAAGATAAGCTTGTACAACAGTTGGGTGCTGGAGAGCTGACCGGAGATTGGGTGCCCCAGGGGTGCACTGAAAGTCTGGCGGGATTCCAATGCGGAAGCCAAATTGGATCAGTCGGAGTAGGAAGGCTACAAGTGCTTTGTCTGGATAGGGGGCCAGCAGCTCCCTCCAAGCATCCAGCTTCAGGCCTGGAGTACTGAGGGGACCAGCTGGGTCAAAGGCCCCGCCCTTCTTTCCAGGGCTAGCAGGTCTGCTGTGTAGAGGGAGCGCCCCCGTGCAAGTTGAAGAGAAGCAATACATGGGGATCTGTAATGGAGCATTTATTAGGCTAATTGAGTGCCCTTATATGTACAAGTATTTAGGAAATTTGAAGTCTAATATAGGGATTGCATAAAAATGAACAGAGACCAGATTGGCTCACAGACATGCTATGTACATCAATGTTACTTGTCTCTTGTTATTTGTAAGCAATACTTCTCACTAGCACATGCCCACCATATCCATAAAACATCTGGCCCTTTATTGCTATAGGCCCTAATAATCACACTCTGAGATGTATGATTAGTAGGGTGTGGTTTGGTTACTAATGAGGAAAGCTACAAGCAGCTGCGTACACGAACTATGCTAGTAACGTATTATCGGCTGAGCAAACCTGCTACCAATGTACTATTGACTGAGCAAACATGCTAGGCTTGGTAGCGTGCCGCTACTCCAGCAGACAGTACATACGTAGAGTAGTGCCTGGCAGAGAGCAACACACTGTACGCATATGCAGTATTCTGACAGTGGAAGTAGCACAAGAATCGTCCAACACACCTGTCATTTGTTATGTAGTACTAAGTGCTAGTTGCTAAACGAATCGTTGACACACTTTTCTATTATCAGCCAGTTCACTGCACCTAGTTGCTACGCACTTGTTGCTAAGCATTTGCACATGCGCGGCATATGTAATGACGTCATTAAGGAGTCTTGTGTCATTACGCAATCATTTTATTGTATGACGCATGCTAACTATATACGTACAATGTATGTACTATGCGCGTGCACGTACATTCAAAATGAAATTACGTGATCGCTATGTACATGTACATGTATTGTATTGAGAGGAGTGTTAACATCAGTATTACAAGAATAGCAAGGGTTAATAACATATGCTTTTGTTATGTTGCCATTAGCGATGATATCTCTGCACATGCTGACTTTCTGGTTGATGGTTACCATGGTTGCTGAGTTTTGCTCATTAGTTATCCTAATACATTGCTGGGAGAGGTAACGATCATTAGTGCATGAACTACAAATATTATACCTCTATTCCCTATCCTGTAATGATACATTTCCACATGCAAAGATGCAAGATCATTGGTTATTGAGGTACGCTTCTTCAAAAGAAGAAGATGAAGAATATGGCAAAAATGTAGAAAGCACTTTTTGCATATCTTACCTCACAGATCAACCAATTATTGTATACTGGTTATTTTTCACACATTCTTAACTTTGATATCATTAAAAGTGAGATCAACTTCAAATTGAAAGTGAAAATGAACAAAATCGTTATATATCGTTTTCAATGGGGATAGAGCAATCCCTATATACACAGTACTACCATACTGTGTGATATGAGTGCAGGATTGATATCAATATGGGTAACTTTCTAATGCAACTATGAGTTTCTCTGATATATGAGGAGGCAGTGTTAATGAGGGAATTGTGGGATGCCCCTACGGGCCTTCCTTAGCACCTGCAGGGGTCTGGCTCTGGGGACGGAGTTGGCGGTACCTGAGTCAGGTGGGGTTTGGGAGCAGTTGGGAGTCACGTGCTGGCCTCTACATGTGGCACAAATGTGCTGGAAGTTGCAGGCTCCTGAGAAAGCGCATTTTCCACGGTTCCATGACAGGCAGGTGGTGTTGGGACAGGCAGATGCGCTTGAAGGTAGTGTTGGGAAGTACCCTGGCTGGTAGGTAGCATTTTGTGTGAGACGGGCCACTCCTGCCCATGTCCCGGGCCTCAGCTAAGGCGGCTAGTGCCTTTTTTGTTGGTGGTGTAACTTTGCACAGGGCACAATCCTCAGTACTGTGATCTACCTTGCTACAGATAGCACATGGGGTGATTGGCGTGTCAGCCTGGGATGGAATGTAAGCGATGTGGAGGGAGGGGTCCAGATGATCCCACCTTGCATCAAGCCCTGGCCTGTTTCGGCCAAACACCTGGTCGTATATGAGCCATCCTGTTCTGCCAAACTTCTGGGCTTCGCAGACCACGAGGCACATGTAGGCCAGCATATCTCTGACCCTCCCTGGGTGGGCCACTGCCACGATTGCAATGTAGGTAGCGAAGGCAGTGACCCATGTAGCGAGTGTCCCCACTTCTCTAGCCTTGGGTGCACTTGTGGGGTTCCTGTGTGAGGGGAGTGCCTGAAGGTGCTCAGCCAGAACAGTATTTTTGGGGATCAGGTCCCTCATCTCCCACCAGCCAGAAGCCAGCAGCGGTCGTGGCTGGTAGGAGAGGGATGCTTGCAATGGAGAGAGCGATGGTACCGAAGGCTGGGGAGTGTGTGCCTCGGTAGGAAAAGCATACCAGTGTCAAGGAGGATGGGAAGGAGGGTATGGCCCCTCTAGAGGCGCAGGCTGGTTGCAGTTAGGAAGCCAGGGGATGCGAGGGGCGCACGCTTGACACCCGCAGCGAGCCGTACTCGAAGTCGCGTGTACTGTACGGCTTGCGGGTGTCCATAGGGCGTTGAGGCAAGAGTCGTGGGAGGCAGCGCGAAAGTGGCCCCGCTTGCGGTGACTGTGCCAGCTGTGAGCATCTGCACAGGTTTTGGTGTGCCTCCCCTTTGGGGTTTACTATGCCCAGGAAGCCAAGGTTGAACTTACCGCTCACGTTCGCTGAGGAAGAGGTGGGGGCCTCTGCATTGTGAAGGGCGGCGGCCAGTTCCTGCCAGATGATCTCTCTCAATGAAAGATATTCCGGGGCCGTCCTTCCAGTGTCGAGGCCGGGGTATCAGAAGTTGGATGGTCGCTGCCAGATGCCATCTCTCACCTTGGACTCGCACAGAGGCCGACAGAGAACGGAGATGAGAGAATGAGCAAAACCTGCTGCCTGGCTAACTGGATAAAGTTCTCAGCCATGTGACTAGTAGGCTGCGCATGCGTAGCCCGCGAGGTGCGCCTGGACAGCCCCCCTAGTCTAAGTGTTCGGATCAAGTTTTCTCTGTCTCCATTGCTCACACTTCTGATTGACTGCATAGTTCACGAAGAGAATCAGTTATGCTTTATAGCAAAATGGATAGAAAAAAGATTTTGACCTCCTTTTAACCTCCTTCATAAGACGTACACCACATGGTTGTCTGAATACCTCACATAGATGTTTGAACAACACTTTGAAGATCTCATGAAACTTACTTTATGAATGCAATTTTCAACAGAATAAACCTCACATTTGATGCAACATGGATATTTTCTGCACATTGACACTCCAGTAGGAAGATAAAACACAACATCATCAAGATTTGGCAATCCAACAGCTTTATTTCCTAGAAGGAACACCATTCGCAGAATAGATAATAGAGCAGAAATCGCATTGTCTGACAGCGCGAATCGATGCTGCCATGTCAGTATGAAGGCAGCAATAGTATGGCATATTCTAAAGCACTGTTAGTCACAGGTGGTGAAGATGTAACCTCAATGTATTCAAGGTCATTCTCCGTCTCCCATAATTCTGCATTTCCACTGACTACAGCTTGACATTTCTGAAGAGAACTAGAGTATTCGAAGAATACGTACCCCGCGGTGAGTTCGGTTGCTCAGAGAGGGACTTCTATCTGCACAAATAAACTACCACGTTATACTGACCGTATAAGGCTACCCCGTGCATGCTCTCCGTAATTTTAAAGACCATCCATGCATTCAATCCGTATTTGCACATAATTTGCAATTACGGTAGGCGGGGTGAACTTCGCTAATTTTTGGAACGGCTAGCACTCCCAAGAAAGAGCCATGTGAACGAAACCCGCGCCCAGGAAAGGGAAGTACGTACCTTCTCTTATTCCAATGTTCTTTAACCCTTTATACCCGGATCCCAATTATTGCGCGTTGTACGTAATACGGTAACGCCCACGCATTGCCGCGTGACACCGCTCAATTTAGTACGTGCTCTATCTTCTCCCCCTCTGCTCTGCATCCTTATTCATCCGCTGCGTGTGTAGCTGTTTTACAGCAAGAATATACGTAACGGAGTCTCTGAGAAGCTATTTACGGGACACAGCGGAATTATGGACTACCACAGTTCGTTGGGGAGCGCTTATCAGCGCCTTCTTGGCCTCCTGGTGAGTTGATACATAGAAGTCATTTTTATGCATAATACAAACGCATAATACATGTATATATATATGAATACACGGGGGAAATGATAAGATGTGTTAGAGTGGGTGTAGAGGTTGTAATAGTACAGATATCAGGTAGGTTTGCCATCAGCTTTGATGCTGGAGAAATAGATGTAGATGAATTAGAAGGCAAAAATGAAAGAGAGATACTTACGTTGTAGTGGGAAGTTTAGCTGTGACTTGGTATGCTGAGAGCTCAGGTTGAGAGGCGTGTGATGAGTCAAACAAGGGATGAGCACATGTGATGAGTGGAGGTAACAGTGTGTGATTGAGAGGAGTTTGACGAACTAAACACAAGGGAGAGGCATGGGCACATTGCTTGGAGTGGTGGCCATAGTGAATGTTTGATTGAGAGTAAAGGTAGATGCAAACTTCACCCGTGCAAATCACAAACGACATGGTACTGTAGGACATGCGACAAGCACTTCTGCCACACGGGGGATCACACCAGAGGTGCTTTGCATGGATAGTGGGGTGTGTTGACTACAAGGTGATGGTGTATGACTGTTTTAGATATGGTGTGACGTTTGCGACTGTTATAATTACCAATAAGTTCGTTAGCTAATTGTAATCTTTATGACAAATAACCGGAAATAGGGAGATTACATGGGGAATAATGGCTAAGAACATACGAATTGAAAACACAAACTTCGAACAAAAACCAAAATATATACTTGTACGATTTACATGATTTTACATGTACGTGGTAATACTTTCTATACTGGTCCCCTCTATCTACCCCTCCCATGTACTTACTGTAGTCTACAATGGATATGGGACAGTTTACATGCATTACAGTACCATCTATGCGTTTCCTAGGGATGGATTTTGTGTGACCAGGATTGTGGCCTGATGACATGAAGGTCACCGGTCGAGTGTCCTGCCACACACAGACGCCGACGTTCCCATCCTGCCTCGTCATCACATCACCTCTCTGGGCTAGCCCACGCTTCGACACTTCCTTGAGATCAGGAGGGAAGTCGCACCTGTTGGATTTCAATGTGCCGGTACAATAAATATTTTCTAAGAATAAAGAACGATACAAAGACACAGATGAAAAGAACCTGTCCATAAATATGTGATACGACTTCCCCACCAGATCCCGAGTGAGCCGAGTGACTACCGAGCCGCCCAGTCCTACTTCAGTTCTGTCACCCTTGCGACCCGTGTAGCACTCGAACTCACACACATACCCATTGTGGCTGTCTGCACGCACCCAGATCTTAAAACCACGCTTCACCGGCTTCATCGGGAGGTACTGCTTCATAGATGACCTTCCTTTGAAGGCCACCATTGCTTCATCAATAGCCTGCTCCCGATGAGGCCGGTAATTTGATTTGCAGGCAGCCACAACGGCCGATATTACTGGCTGGACCTTCCAAAGTCTGTCATGGGTACGTGTAGGATCTGATGAAGAAGAAGATGACGCGCCTGCAGATGATGATGACGTGCCTATCGTGGATGATGGTGAGGGTGAATTTGGAGTGAAGTGGAGGAACCTCCATATGGCCATAAAGCGATCTCTGGTGATCCGCTCTGCGATGGGTAGATAGTGAAAGGCCGGGTTGGTGTTCCAGTAGAGATGTAACTGCGGCAAACGATTGATACCCATCAACAGAGCGAACCCCAGGAATGCCCAAATATCATCAGCCGTCACATCCGTCCACTTCGTGTTAGCCTCACCCCCCAACACCTGATGTGCATACCTACCAGAGCAGAAGTGAAAAACAGGCGGAACATCCCCACCACTGTGTATGGAATTATTGTGGCAGGTTCTACTGGCTGAACAAACTCATTGACACTCACGTCTGCCAATTCCTCACTCCAGTCATTCCCGCTGTAGGGGAGCAGGTATATATTAGTATATACAGTTATGTACTGTGAGTAAATGTGTTTACCCTGCACTTCCACTTCCAGTACTCTGGTGTATGCTGCTCCCTCTCCCTCTTCCCCTTCTACTCCCCCTCCCTCTTCCCCTGCACCTCCCTCTTCCCCTTCCTCTCCGTCTTCCCCTACTCCTGTCTCTCCCCTGATTAGGTGACGGTGATGGGGTCGGTGACGGGGTCGGAGTAGAAGTAGAAGTAGGAGTTGGAGAGTCACTGCCAGCATTATTAGCTAATCATCCTGTGAATATACATGTTGTATGCATGCACATACCTTGATGATTCTGACTCAGCCACTTGTGGAGTTGTGTCCTGCTCTAAACGAGTCAGGAAGTCTGGTGAAAGTTCACCTTCACACACATTTGCACTATTTGGGATATTATCACTGGTATTGTTTACACACAATTGCAATATTAGCACTTACACCTCATCTCCGCTGGCCAAGTCCAGTTCCAGCTCATCGTCGCTTTCCTGCAGCATTGGTTCCTCCATCTCCAGAATCTCTAGTACTTCTCTGCGGCTGTAGCACTCGTACACACTTCCAGGTATGGTGGAGGTGGAGTTTGTGGTCGCCATGCTATGCCAATTTCAGGAAGTAAACGAACCCGCTGATTTGAAATTCACGCAGCTGTTCGAACTTACTTCACAGTGTAGGAGCGGTGAATCGTGGACGGTCTAGTGGATTAGACGTGGCAGCAGAGATGAAAGGCACCTAGGCAGCTGTCGCGTTCGCACTCAATTGCGTTTTTAACCGTGATTTGTCAGTTGTTAGCCATGACGAACTACGTAGTCTGGGCTTCATGTGAGCAGTGCTAGTTATTTTATCCTTCTGTAGTTGAATTATATATTTAGATCATGAATACGTATTTCTATATGCGTGTAATAAGCTTTTCAAAATGTATCCAAATGGCACGCTTATCGTATCTTTACGGAGAAATGCCTTTTGGCACTATCAGGTATAAAGGATTAAAGCCGTATACTGTGCGCAGAGGATGGATTTCAATAGTTTTTTGACGACTGACTGACAGACAGAGAGACAGAACCGATTGCTTAACCCCGCTCTGCGCATGCGCAGCCACGGGGTAACAAAATCTGCCAAGAGATATCAGGAAAGTATGTGTCTGCTATCTTCGATATGACCACTTGCCTTGGGGAAGCTTTGGCTGTACTGCTACGCTTTATGGATGATGACTTCTCCTTGCAGCAACGTCTGGTGATAGTACAGATGTTATTGAAGTCCCTGACAGGAGAGGAGATAGAGAACTTCTCACTGTGCTTTCAGTTACATACAGTGTCCACCCATCTAACCTCCTAGCAGCTATGAGAGACAGGGCATCAACAAACAATGTAGCCATGCAAACTTTGACCGTCATCTACCCAAATGTGGTAGACATTGTATTGTTTCGCATACAATACATCATGTCGGCAGCAAGTCCAACATGTCTGTCTTATCAGAGTTCACCTCCTCATGGATCTCCTTATTTTCCCATAGTCCTAAATCAAGATTGTGATGGAAGTGTCGAACAGGGAAGAACATGAAGAGCTATTCAAGCACTCGGTGGTGGACCAAATGGGAGGTAATGTAAGCAAATCATGCTCTTCTTTGGTGATATTATGCCGTTTTTGACTGAAAATGAGGATGTTTGTGCAGCTCTTCGGCTGAAACTGCTTGACTTGTTGAGTAACCCACAGAGAAGTGCCTGTCTTTGGATTGAGCTTGCAGCTACAATAGACTGGGGTGAGCCTTTTGTCAAGGCATGCTACTATCTGGAAGGAGATGGCCCTTTAGCAGTGGATTGCTATGAACAGGATTCAGACTGGATTGCATACAGAGTACATCCCCAATGTCAGGGCCATTGCGCAGTTGTCTGGAAAACCCCCCAGTGATCAATCCCATGAAGCGTTGGTGACATATGCATGAGCCTGTGTTCAACCAGGATTGGAGTACTTTCACGGCAATTGGCTACAAGTTTGAAGGGATCACTGGATGTATTCAAAGGTTGTCGCTTGTTCTTGCCCCAGAAAGTTCACATCATGCAACTTACTGCTTCCACAGTCAATCAAGATCTCCAGAAGATACTGTTTTTGAATACTTCACAAGAGCTGAATGACCTGAAGGCAGAACTACCAACATACCTCGCAAGGGGCTTGATACTGATGAAAACTTTGATGTGTTGCAGTGGTAGAAGCAGAATTCATCTCACTTTCCTAAATGGTCTGCTGCGCCTAAGAGAATCTTTCTAATACAACCATCTTCCGCAGCATCGGATAGAGGTTTTCTCATTGTTGAAGAACTCATTTGGTGACCAGCAAGATAATGCTCTGCAGGACTATGTTGAAGCCTCACTTATGTTTCAGTATAACAGTAGATAGTCCATTATAGTTACATGCATGTTTGTGGTGTTAAGTCAGCACTTTCATTGAAATTTTGAGAATAATTGTGAGATTGAGATGGAGAATATTAGGCACAGTTTTTGAGAAGTGTGGAATAGAAAATTAGGCAGGAATGTGAGCATAATAGCCTCATGCCTAGTATGGAGCATGCCATGGCATATTAAGACAGATTCCACTACAATTGTGTACATACAACCTTGACCAAGAGAAACATTGCATCTTGATGCAAGTAACACTATTTCAGATGGTGGGAGGGAATCTGGAATCCCTGCTCCACATCAAGAATATACTTTTGCACAACAAGCATTTTGCCATTAGAAAGACGTGACCCCCCCCCCCGGTGAGTATTGTACATTACACTATGAGATCACACATTATGCTCATTTAAGTCAGCAGGTGTCTTAAAAGGGCATGTAATGCATAGATCCATGTATGTATGTGCATACGTGCAATGTTCCCTTTCACTTTGCAAGACCCAGTGGCGTGGACAAGGGGGGGTGCTTTGGGCGCTCAAGTACCCCCTTTGTGCCTGAGGCTATAGGCCTAGTCTACTGTACTGTACATCAAGTTTACATCTTACCTGAAGATTCAGCGGACTCAGGGCACCCCTGTTTATCTCTGGATTCCGATGTATCTACTATTATTGCTGAGCGGGAGCAAGTCAACCAAATGGTCTTAAAAGGCGTTTTTTCCCGTACGTTGAAGTGCGCATGCATCCATAGTACGCACTTCGTGATATAATGTTTAATTGTGATACAGCGGTTTTCATAGATCTTCCCATCTTAAATGTGTGAAGCGACATACGCATGTGCGCAATCCCTTCGAAGATTTGAATTCTGCACATCCCTACTTCGAAAGATCAAAGCTCATCCATATGTCAGTTTACGCATGAGACTGCAAGATCTGTGAAAACCTCTGTACGTCGTTGAATAACAGAGAGAACGTCGTGCTTGTGAAACAGCTGAACAGCTGCGCATGCATCCATAGTACGCACTTCGTGATATAATGTTTAATTGTGATACAGCGGTTTTCATAGATCTTCCCATCTTAAATGTGTGAAGCGACATACACATGTGCGCAATCCCTTCGAAGATTTGAATTCTGCACATCCCTACTTCGAAAGATCAAAGCTAATCCATATGTCAGTTTACGCATGAGACTGCAAGATCTGTGAAAACCTCTGTACATCGTTGAATAACAGAGAGAACGTCGTGCCTGTGAAACAGCTGAACAGCTAGTTGAAGTTTTACCTTTATCACATAGTATGTACCGTAGGCGACTGTGCCATAGTCATGTGTGGGCGCAAGCCACAGGAAGTTACATAATAAAGGGATGTGGCTTTAGGAAAATTTTGAAGTGCTAGCGCTCGGTACCTCCTTCCTCTAAATCCTGTCTATGCCACTGAGACCTATTGTGACAATGGCAGGGAGTACATGTACTCTGGTAAACCAGAACAAGTGATACTGTATAACTGAGAGTAAAACGGAGTAGGAAGCAGATAGAGAAGCATACCACTGTTGTACACTACAAGACTAGTGAGGTTGGTTGAATTTCCTCTCTGTCACAGCACAATCTCCAATGAGGCACATATATGTATACACATGTAGCTGCATCATAAGTATGAAGGTGTAGGGCACACACACACACACACACACACACACACACATTCTTGAGCATCAGTTCTAGCAAAACAACATGGGCAAAATGTGAAGTATGCACCCTAGTAGAGGGTAGAGGAAAGGGAGGGGCATAGAGTAGTGCCTAATCAAACTGTAAAATCGTAATTGGTCACTATACTCACTTTTCTAGCGAGTGTTTGGTAACAAAAGTTGGCAACAGGCTGACTATAAGGATAGGCAAATTGAAAAAGGTGCCTAACATTACACAAAATAGCCTTAATTGGGGTGCCATGCACTCATGTAACTACAACATTAATTCACATACATTTCAAATCACACCTCTTGTGTGGGGTGGAATTGTGCATAAATGTTCATAGCATGAAATTGTTGAGTAATTGGTCTGATAGCACATAAAAAGTATACAAATAGCTTAATGATCTAAGACACTATGTATACTTACTCATACAGCACCTTTGCAACAGGAGCCTGTAAACCACACACTGTTTAAGTGTCATTAGTACATAGATGGCTATCTAACACAGACTATGCGCACACATTGAAGCCATCTATGTACCAATGACACTTAGAAACTGTGTGTGGTTTACAGGCTCCTGCTAAAATATGCTGTACGGCTCAGGAAGACACTAGGACTAGGGCAGTAAGGGCACTAAGAGGAGCGAGAGTGGTGGAGACACAAACCCTAATGTTTAGTCCAGTGTAATTGAACCTTGCAGGGATTGCAGAGTTGCCTTGTATATGGTTGTTGATAGTGCACACGCGCACGCACGCACGCACACACACACACGCACACACACACACACACACACACACACACACACACACACACACACACACACACACACACACACACACACACACACAGTGACCAGTTCATAGTAAACTCTGCATCAGGTCTAACAAGGCAACATGGGCAAAGTAATTCAGTGTATGCACCCCTAGTGTGGGTAGAGGAAGGGAACCAGAGGCATAGAGTAGTGTTCGAAGGGCCTAATCAAAGTGTAAAATCAGAATTGACCACAACACTAAACTAAGCATTAGCGAAAGTTAAAATTCTAGCTACCTTGCTTTGAGCATGCCACACAGAGCAACAAACCGACAGAGTATGCACACTGTGTTTATCATATTGTCTGTACATGATGTACACATGTATATATGCATCTGACCTATACTAATTAGGGTTGTGTAGAATGAAGACTCCACCTGGATCTGATTTAGTGAAGTGTCCTGTTCCAGAGGGTTCACAGTGCAGACGAAAGAGAATATGGAGATCTATTGAAAAATAGAAATAGTGAGAGCACCCATTATGTATGTAACGGCAGTTCAAAGTAATGCTCTAGGGATGAGAAGTGAGCACAAACTGTGCTAGTGAATGTATAGACCAATGTATGGAAATCTCATTAATTTACAAGTACTTATTGGTTAGAAAAAAAATAAGCTAGTCCAACTGGTACATCATTAACACATTAAGTAGTGAGAAACACCATCAAACGTGCAGAACTTGGTAGGGTCAAGTGTTTTTTCCTCTGGATGTTTGTGTAATCATGTTTCCATGTTTAGGCTAATTAACTAACTTTTCCTGTATATACTTTCCATCTCTTGGTGGCTTAGTTGCCCTGGTGGACTGATTGAGGCTGAGTTAGAGTATAGCATGCTTTGCATGCGGTATATATGCCTAATTATAGCCTGTTGCTAGGTGGTTGCTAAGATTATTGTAGTGGAATAAATCAACTACAGTCCTCCAGGAAGTGTGAGGGTGCAATATCTAGTGTGAAGGTGACAATATCTGGTGTAATGGTGACAATATCTAGTGTGAAGGTGTCAATATCTGGTGTGAAGGTGTCAATATCTAATGTAGGCCCAGTAATATTCACTGAGCCATGATGTCATACTCAATGTGTTCGATGAAAACGGAAGTTACAGATTGACGTGGAGCATGCAAAGTTTGCGCAGTTTTATTCAGCTGGCTTGATTTTCGAGTTTGAGTGATGGCTAGTACGAGCACTCCTAAGCATATGCAGAGCATTGAAAGCGGTCAGAGAGAGCCAGCACTTTTTAATACGCATACGCTTCCTACTAGCTCTTTACCGCCGGTGCTGCTCACAGCTAGGGATAGTTTGAGCCTTTACAAGGTGTTCCACAATTCACAGGTACAACTTGAGGGGAGCGGGAGCCTTAGCAGCTGCTTGACGGTTTCCAAAACTATGGGGACTAACACGGCCCTTCGTCCACCTCGTCGCTAAAAGCTGACTCGGTCCACGACTCCATTCCTATAATCTTCCGCTTCTCTAGTACACATACGCTTAGCTAGCCGCTGTTCAAACTGGGCAAGCGTATGCAAACCATGCCATATATGGCATCATGACGTCAAGAACCACCTAGCAACCGGCTATAAATGAATTATAGCATCCCTGGCCGGGATGTTGTGGTTTATAAGATTTACATTGTTTACATACATTGGGGTATCATCAGAGCTTTTGTTAGTGAGATACAGTAATGCGGGCCTGAGGCTATTTTGTACAACACCTGCAGGCAATATTAATGTTGTATGTTGGCTGGTCTGGTGATGTGTGAACTTGTAGTGTTGTTTACAATACTAGTAACCATAGTACATGTATGTAGCTTAAATGTCATGTAAGCTAATCTTACTGGCATTTTCACAGATTAGTGGCTCTATGGTGAGTTGTGTACATATCTCTATTTTTTCTATTTTTGTATTTACCCTATTTTTCCAAGTCTTGGGACTGTTACATACAATGTAGATTTTTATGAATATTTTTCTACCCAGACTGCTTTGTGTCATATTTGTCCAATTGGGGGGTGCTAGGATGTGTGAGGAGAGTTGGCTAGCCCTTAATTGATTTTTGGCCTGTATTTACTTTATATTTGTGTGAATTGGTTTGTCCGTATGGTTGGTGAAATCTATGTCCTGTATGTCCGGTTTGACTGGTCTGGGTGTTAATATGTCTTGTGTGTCTGGGTTGCCTTTCTTTTCTTCCTACTTCTTTCGTAGCTATTGACTTCACCTGAGCCCTCAAATTTTGGCAATAACTCCCTTATTTTTCACTTCTCATGTCTTATGATAGGTCTCACTAAATCTGAATCTTTACCACTCCAAAGATAGCTGTATGTCCCATATGGAGATGCCATAGACCGCGAGGAATGTATGCGCGTGATCTCAACCATACGCGCCGTTTACACACAAAGGCTTCTTACGTGCTCGAAGCGTTTGCCGGTGTGAAAATCGGCTACCCAGATGACACAAGGATTTTCAGGTTAGTAAGTGCTAGCTAGGCTCCCATATTTACAATGAGATGTAGCATAGCAGTCAAAACGGTAAAAGTGAACTATAACATCATGGATCAACGCGCTTCAAGCGTCATGGCTCACCTTTAGCCACTTATCCCTAGTCTTCGGCCTAACTAAGCCTAACAGTACTCGAAAAAACACACTTCTCGTACCGTTGAGCACTGCTGTGCGGTTTCCCTCCAGTTACCTGCGCATACCATTACCCCCCCCCCCTGCAAACATGCAGGAAGTTGTCAAAATGACGCGCGGTTGCGTAGCACGTAACACCTCAACAACTTCCGGGGCTCAGGTGAACGTAAATAGACAATAGTGTGCTATGCACATGTATTTCCGTGGTTTATAGAGATTTTATCACAATGTTGATTTAAGCTTTCATATCAGACTAATTTCCACATTTAGTGGAGCTTTTGTTAGTGAGATACAGCAATGCTTGCCCAGAGGCGAAGGAAGATTACCACGTCAGGGGGGGCACGCAACCAAACTGTTTGACCTTTGAACTTAGTGCGCAGGAGCAAATTGCCATTTTAGGGTAATGCAAGCTAAAACGCATTTCAGTAGGGAGCGACACGGAGGAATGCACATATTTGTCGATGCATGGACAGCATTATATTAGATCCCCGTTTACTTCTGACATGTAAAGTGAGCTGTTCTCTCAGATATGATTAAAAGTATATATATTTACCAAGACTGAAGGGGGAGGCACAATATAATAGGATGATTTCAAGGGGGGGCACGTGCCCCTGGTGCCCCCCCTGTTTCTGCCGCCTATGTTGCCTGAGGCTATTTTGTACAAGATTTACATGGTTTACAGAGATCATTGGGGTATTAAGCTTTACCATTGCACCAATTTCCACATTATTTTAGTGGAGCTTTTGTTAGTGAGATACAATAATACTTGCTTTTGTACAAGATTTACATGGTTAACAGAGATTTTATCACAATATTGATCATTGGGGTATTAAGCTTTACCAACACACCGATTTCCACATGTAGGGTAGCTATTGTTAGTGGGATACAGAAACGCTTGTATCCCACTATTTGTTGTTTTATTCATTGTTTACAGAGATTTTATCACAACGTTGATCATTGGTGTATTAAACCATACTATCATACAAAATTTCACATTTAGCAGGGCTTTCATTAGATATAGGATTGTGTGGCCCCCATTATTACAAGTAAATGAAAAATTTAGGAAATTTTAAAGGAAATATAGGCATTGCATAAAAAGGAACGGAGACAAGATTGGGACACACACGTTATGATATATCAACGTAACATTATGGGTACGTCGATATATCATAACATGTGTGTGTCCCAATCTTGTCTCCGTTCCTTTTTATGCAATGCCTATATTTCCTTTAAAATTTCCTAAATTTTTTATTTACTTGTCTCCCGCCTTTTTTTTCTGGAACTAGGTACATGCGTTTTGCTACTTTGCGGTAGCAAACGTATTAGCTAATAGAGCTTGTAGCCTGAAGCTATCTAACACTTTTATTGCAACATCAATTGTTTGTGTACTATATTGTACCAATTTTACTTTTTGTGGAGCTTTTGTTAATGAAATATACCAAAGTAGTGCCTGGGGCTACTATTTACAAGATTACAAGATTTTATCTCAACAGGATACACCAATTTCCACATTTAGTACTACTTTTGTTAGTGAGATATAGCTAACTATTGCCTGAGGCTATTTTGTTGTTATATTACAAGATTTACATTGTTTACAGAGATTTTGTCACAACATTGATCATTGGGGTAATAAGCTTTACAATCACACCAATTTTCAAATTTAGTTGAGCTTCTGTTAGTAAGATACAGTAATGCTAGCCTGAGGCTATTTTGTACAAGATTTACATTGTTTACTGAGATTTTATCACAATGTTGATCATTGGGGTATTAATCTCTACCATCACACCAATTTCCACATTTAGTGAAGCTTTTGTTAGTGAGATACAGTAATGCTTGCCTGAGGCTATTTGTTGTTGTATTACAAGATTTACATTGTTTACAGAGATCTTATCACAACGTTGATCATTAGTGTATTACACTTTACCATCATACCAATTTCCACATTTAGTGGAGCTTTTGTTAGTGAGATACCGTAATCCTTGCCTGAGGCTATTTGTTGTTATATTACAAGATTTACATTGTTTACAGAGATTTTATCACAACGTTGATCATTGGGGTATTGAACTATACTATCATAAAAAATTTCATATTTAGCACACCTTTCATTAGTCAGATATAGGACTGTGTGGCCTCCATTAATAATACATGGCCTGAGGTTTATTTTACAAGAAGTACATTGTTTACAAAATTTTTAAAATGACGATGCACTACCCCCAGTGGAACTGCATAACTGTACCAAGTTTCATGTTTAGATGTGTTACCGTTATTGAGTTACGCTTCTTCAAGCGGAAGAAGAAGATGGAGAATTTACAAAATGGACTTTTGTTAATTTAACACCTTTATCATGCATCAAATTTATACCATTTTATAATCATAGTTAGTTTCTGGGTATAGTTACACATTCATGTTAACAGAAGTCCAGTAGGTAGCAAACTGAAAGTGAAAGTGATGAAAAACCTTATATATCGTTTTCAATGGGAATAGACCATAGCAATCCCTATATACACAGTACTACCGTACTGTGTGATACATGGTCTGAGGCTATTTTTGTTTATTTTACAAGAAGTACATTGTTTAAAACATGACGATGCACTATACCCACAGTGGAACTACATAAGAGGAGGTTGGACACGGCCACGCGATTACATAATAATCACATGACTTAGGAATGCACTTAATCTCTGTACCGCCGCAGTGTAGTGGTCGCTAGTGGACGCTTTATCATGACTGAACAGGGGATTGAAGTCATCAGTGTCTCAGTGCCATTTAAGTACACTGTACCCAGGTTTAGCTGTTTCCTTCATGATCCAACAGATCACTTTTAACACCAAGCTGAACAGTCCATACACATGATGGTTTTATACACGATGATAGCAGTCTGGCTCTCCATGACTATCAAGCAGTTTTAGATGTGTTTGAGAGTTGCTTTCATGAGGTATAAATCAGTCAGGATTTCATGTTCCATTGAACACAGTAAGCTTACAGGTCTTGTGTTTCGTTTCATTGTAGGTGGATGAATTTTGCAGATCTGCTCCAGCACATCACCTGAGAAATCCCAATAATGGAGTTTATTTGGTGTGGAAATGGAACTGGTCAAACTTCCTTTACTCTCTGCCATCGTCCTGCATTTCTGTCCAAGCACATTCTGGATGTGATGTACGCAGCACAGAATCAGATGAATGGGACTCCGAATTGGATGTCCATGATACTGTTGGTTTTAAAGTCATAGGAGTGACTCGGGATGACGAATACCAACAGGCATTGGAAAAGGCAAATGAATTGATCCATGCAAAGAATGATGTGAAAGTAGCAAACCTGATAACCCAGTTAATGCAAAGGCAGTATCATTTATGTATTTAATCGATGGGAAATGGCAAAGAGGCATTGGATGATGTTCATGTGGCCCTATCCTGTAATGCAATAAAAGATGTTAAGTTTGCATGGGTGAAATTTAGGATTGACTTCCACCGAACTGGACCTGCTTTCTATCCAGCTGTTGACATTACTCGGAGTACACATGACAAAATGAGGAAAATGGAAGGTATGACTACTCCCAAACAACCAGAATCAAACAAAGGCGGCCAGAGTAACCTGTCTGAAACTTTAAAATTGACAAAGAGAAGCTGCTTCAAGAGTCACAACTCTCGTCTACAGATAAAGAAGTTAATTAGTCAAAATTGACAAGAGAATATGGGTTAAATTCTCCTAGTTCTGGGCAGATTGTAAAAGGGTTTTTGAAGGAAAACAACATTCTAGCACCATCTATTAATCAGAGACCTTCAAGGGTAAAACGCAGATGCATGAAGAAACTAGGTAGTCAACATCTTTCTTTTCCAATGTATCCACCAGTGAAACATGAAAAACAAAAGCTCTTAGAGCGAATCGAAAAAGGAATGATAGCTATTGGAAATGAAGTAGTTCCTTCGTCCTACCAAAACTATAAGGTAGACTTAGAGTCTCACAGAATCAAGGAAAATACAGTACACATTAGTGCACGGAAAGTACCACTAACTCAGATCAGAAAAAAGCTGCTTGAGAAGCATGAAAAACTTGGGGATTGTGCGTGACTTCAGTGATGAATACTTCGACAGTCTATCTTCAGAGGACATAGCAAACCTTGAACAAAAGCTAGGAATGTCACATTTAACAGGTGACAAGATAAAGCAGCTAAAGCAACAGTCCCAGACAAGATACCTGAAATTATGGCATGATCACTCATCCATCTCAGGACATGGATACCTACTGGTTCTAGTCTCAGTCATTTATGACCCAGCATTTGTTTATACAACAGAGGAAATGAAGGCCATTAAAGGAGTAGATATCATTCCAACTTATTGTGTTCTGCAGCACAAGATCACATGCCTGCTCCTTTTTATCGTTGGCAATTTCATTTCTTACTTCTTTCTGTATTTGTTTTCCTCTTCTTTTACTGTAGGTTTAAAGATTAATTTTGACCTAGGTGTTTCCGTTAATACTTCCTGGCCTGATCGGTTGAAGACCTGCTGAGAAATGTTATTTAGCTCTCTCAAAACTTTCCTGCCCAAGGCTACTGGAGTAGAAAGGTCTTCCTTTGAAAGTTGTATACCAGTAGAGACTGTGCAGGGTATAGCAACCCTCTTTTTTGCCATGTTTAGCAGGTTTGGGGAAAGCATTGGTAAGTTCAAAATATTTGTCTTGGCATTCCTTGCAGTTAGAAAGTGTATGTTTTTCTTTCTCTTCTTGCGAGTGTTTTCCATGCCTCAATGTTGAAGGTAAGCAAATACTCTTCTCGCTTCTTTTGAGGGCACCATTTATCGTTTAGAGATGGTTGTAAAACACTTTGATGCAACATTGTACCTCACTTGCATACTGGGTTCATTGGCAAAATGGGTGTTGTACTTTTGCAGAATCTGAGGGAGAGCTCCTCTTGGCAAAAAATGATTCTTAGTTAAGTGAGAACTTACAAAGTGACGTACTCCACACCGGTCAAAATTGCAGTTAACTGACTCACTCATTGCATGTACCTTGATAAAGAAGGCAATTATGAATTCAACTTGTATCTAACCTCTCCCCCCCTCTCTCTGCCTCTCTCTCCCTCCCTCCCTCTCCCTCCCCCCTCTCTCCCTCGATCCCTCTCTCCCTCTAGATGGAACCTTAGCCTCTATCTCCAGCCATATGAATCTGCCTGGAAAAACGGTCCCTACAGGTAAAGGAATACAGTAGGCTGCTAAAACTTCGCTTATCGCTACCCAATCTAAGAACCAAAGGTAAACTTGCCGGTGTAGCTTCACAACCTCGTGATTGGTCCCAATTTTCCAGGCAGAATACATCCAGACTTCGTCATGTACGTTGTCAGTGTCGTCTTCGAACGCTCTCGTAGCCGCATTTGTCGTCCAAGTTGAGCCATCCTTATACCTACTGCCGCACGAACGGCTTATGAATATTAATTTTATTTGGACCAATGAAATCTCAGGGCAGGTACACTCCCACGAAATCTAAACGTAAGCTCATACAAGTTCAGCCACGTTACAGAAAGCGTTATTTACTGACAAGCCGTCATTGTAAGGTACATAACTTAATACATGTACAATGCATGAGTGTTCCATGTAGAGACAAAGCTTAATTATTGAATCCATTCACAGTTCTCTCTTGCAAGCTGTAAATTGTAAATGAGTATAGTCAAGGATGTGGCTGAATCTATTAATACCTGTTGTGCCAGTATTTACGGATGATTTCGTTGCCGCATGAAACGAAGTAGTGCTTTCTGAAGGTGTTGACTTTAACGGTGGTGTTTACATGTTATCAATCGTTTCCATGACAAAAAAATTGAATTATAGATTGTACCTGTGCTAGTAATTATTATACAAGGCGTAAGTTCATCCTGTACTGAGCAAACGGCGCTCAAAAACGACTAATTTCAGTCCATTATCAAAATTGATTTTACGTGGTTCCGGCTTAACCGCCCTGAGAAGGGAGACAGAACGCTGATAAAGGAGGGTGGGTATGTAGAAATTAAGGAATGACCCTAGACTGTGTCTAGATTCAGGCAAATGATGGTGTACTGAATACACAGGTGAGCAGATTAGGGTAGTTGTGACAGTGAATTGTGAGCTGTGCAAAGATGATGAAATATCAAAACCACATGCTTAGTGATGCACTATACAACATAATAATTATATAAGGTATACATGGTATTGCATGTCCACAACAAAACATGTACATAGTAGTCACAAACTCAGACAGTGAGTGGGAACAATGTTTGGAAGGGTACTGATGGTAAAAACAGTTGGCAGTCATCTCACAAACTGTATATAGCAAGTTCCAACATGTGTGCAACTGGCTTCAATGTACTGAGTGCCCACATATAGTACATATTAGTATATTGTGTAAACACAAGTATTAGTGCTGGAATAGATGATTCTTTGGGTCCGGTCTATGCATGAGACTACATGTGCATATGACTGGCTTAGTGTAGCACCAAATAGTAATACTGTGTCAATTGTGACCTGTTAGTGCATGCATGTAACTTCAGACAACTTATCTCAGCAATTCCTGATGTAGTTTCTGGTCTATATTTACCCACATGGACTTATTAGATGATCCATCTAGACACATGACCCTCCAAAGGACCTCTAGAAGCACACTGAGATATTTAATCTCTACTGTGTGAAGACCTATTCAGATACAAATGTAGCTGCCTGCCCAAAGAGTACTGGTAATTACACAACTACCCACCACAAATATGAGACTGAATCTTCTATAGACTATATAACAGATATGAGTAACTTTCACATCAAAAGGATAGGTTGGTCAATACAAATACTACAGATGTGCAGGAACACATGGGTGTGAGCAATGCATGGACCCCCACCCCCACACCCACACCCATATACCTACACACACAAGTAGTTGAGGTGTTGTTAGTTCAGCTGATGTGTGATTTTTAGCAAGTGGATATGTCACACCGTCGATGGTCCCCCCGGAACATCTACGGCAGCCGTGATTGTTCCCCCCCTGCCATGCATGGTCCCCTCACCTGAAACACTACATGTGGTTTCGTCAAGCACATATACTTCATTCTCTGACGGGATATTGTCTCCCAGCAGTTTTTCAGTCTGTTTTCTACAGCAGGCCATATAAACTTACATGCCCAATTGTGTATAGGCCAACTGTGCTTGCTCCCTGTGCACATTGTGCGCTACAGTAGTGATACACGCACCACGCATTGAGGCTTAGGGGATATATTAGCGACATTACAGGTAAGTTCGAATATCAGCTACACTAGATAGTATATAGGAGTCAGTGCAGCAGTAGATCTATAACTTGTTTGAGACTCACTGATACTGGCGCAACTAAGCAGTGGCGGATTTAGGGGGGGGGGGGGGCAGTGGGGTCCGTGGACCCCCCTCCCCTTCTCACCCAGCCCACGCATACACGCCTGACTAAACTTATGCAGCAAAACCTCCCTGGCATATAAAAGTACACTGTAAAAAATTAAGTGTGCTCAGCACACCTTATGTGGTGTGCTAGCAATGACACCACATGTGGTGTGCCAGGCACACCATGGCATTGAAGTGCGTCCTACACACAATAACACCTGTGTGCTATACACATTATAAGGTGTGGTAAGGCTGCAGCAATAGGAATTTTTTCAACATACAAGAATGAACCAAATGAAGTCTTGCACATACATGCTCTAAACTAGTAACAAGACGCCTGTGGGTGCACTCAATCCTGCTCTAAACTAGCAACAAGATGCTGAACTGCGGGCGTAACATTGTCTGATGCGAAGCCAAGGGTGTACACTTCCATAAACATATAAAAATTAGAGCACCCACTGGGATAATGTATATCAAAAACAAAAAAAAGCTGACATGAGTACAATTGGAATGTCTTCAACATCAATTTCCATGACGACTTGCTTGTCCACAACCAGAAAGGCCTAGCTGGCTTCCTCGCAGCTCCCTACTATTAGGGCATAGGGAGCCACATTGCAGTTAGCAGCAGCAATATCTGTCACATTAGTACAGCCCTGAATGAATGTTAAGGCAGGCTGATATCCAAAGCTGAGATTTTGGGCAAGCCAAATTGGTGATAATCTGCTCTCTCAATCTCAAATACAGAGCAAGTGGACAGAGCACTATACAGTGAACTCTCCGAATAACACACACATTGCAGCAAGACCTACTATCCTTTATTGGGGGATTATTGTTGTAACATTAAATATGAGGAAACACTGGAATGAATAAGTCATTCAGTAGTTCATTCATTCAAGTAGATCCACTCTTTAGTGGACAGAAAAGCCATATAGAGGAATGTCAGCGGAGCATGTCAGGATTCTATTTAATGCCCTAATGTGCACAATCAGATGGTGGCGACAGTTGTTGAGTGTGCATGGTTAGGGCTAGCTAGACCCATGCAGGCTGTCTGCTATTCATGTTAATTGTTCTACAGAGCTGGGTCAGTCAGTGCAGTTCTCCCTGTCTGTTATCCAGAAATAAGAGATGTCCGCTATTCAGGTGTTTTTATATACCTATAGTGAATTTTGCAGGGACATGAAGGCTCGCCCATTATTTGGTAGAAGTTTGCTATTCCGAGTGTCCATTAACACAGAGTTCACTGTATGTATGTATTGACAATACAGCACCAATTGAGCTCTCATAATTGCCAGCAATATACAATTACATCACATATTGTGGCAAATATGTGATATAATGACCCCATTGTCCTTTCAGTTTGCCACAAGGCCCTTAGTTACAACAACAGGGAATTCACCAGGTAGGTTCCAGGACTACCCCTAAGGATATTCCAATGTGGGATGGTGCAACACAGTAAGGTAGAATTACCTTTTTGAAATACAAATTATTTTCTGGGTTTGGCTTCCAACGGTCATCACATGGTCTGTGGAGATCTGTATTTCCCCATGCACATTCTGCTTGTTGTGTTATTGCATGTACCTGATCAGGCTCTTGCAGTAGAGGAAAATGATTAAAGAGAATAGGCAGATCATATGATTTTTCTATAATTTTAGCACGTCGAAAAGCAAATGATCTAGACATGAGATCATTTATTAGAGCATTATTCCGATTGCTTTTCTTAAATTCCATTTGTAGTGCTTTGGTATGTCGCTCAAAGCTGACAGAGTCTTCTCCTGGTGGAGGAATTGGGTCTGTCACCTTATTGGTCATACCTGGTCTTCTTCCAATTCTTTCCTTTTGTCCACTGGATGATGGAGCTCGTGGTTTTCGTGGCCTACGGAACTCTGAAGCGATTAACAAGACTCCGCATCAGTGCATCCTAGATAGAAAATATCAGTGGCACATAGACGGTGGTAGTACAGTGATGGCATAAATGTACATGCACATGTATGTATATGTATACCACACCCACATCTCGTGATTGTATTTCCACCCTCCTCTGTACACAATGCTACCAATGACATACATGTATACACATACAGAACAGATACACATATTAAACACATGTACGAACGTACAATACTCCCAATCTAAGGCTTACACTATCACACCTACACCATTCACATGTGTACACATACATATACATGTACTGTACATGCACTTACATAGGTTTTTTTTTGTCTGAGGTTTTAAGGAAGGGGTACTTGTCCAAGACAGTTTTTGCAACACATAGGTAATCATCACATGTAGGATATCTTTTGAATCGCAACATTGATGAAGCAATTTCAGATACAAAACTCTGTTTATCTTTGATGGACATCTTTTTCATATTAAGTGCACACTGTATGTCATGTGGATAGTGTTTTGGGAGTGGGAAGGGGTCGGGCAGAGGAATAGAATCATCTTCATTCTTGACAATTTTTGGTCGTTTAACAGAAGGTTCTGTTGTTGAGGAAGATGACCCTGAACTCTTATTCAATGAGCCGTCAGTTGAAACTACACTCTCTTCTTCATTGACAAATAACTGAGATTTCGATCTTGGCTTCGATATTACAAATGACATATCATCACTGTCATCAGATGGTGGAAACTCAGTGGATTCATTGTCGAGGGAAGGGATACTTGAATCTTCAAGAATGACTGTAGAAGCAGAAGTGGGACGACGGGAGGGAGTTGCATTAGCCTCAGAGGAGCTGCTTCTCTATAAACAGACAATGCAGAAAATACGTTCATGTGTAAGTGCAAAAAAATGTAAATGCTCACAAACTAAAAGTTAGTTACTCAAACACTTACAGGAAAAACTGCACTCTGAGGGGGGTCACTAAAGTAGGGGTCACAACAGCAAGCAACTTGTCCTTGTGGTTCGGCGTACTCCCTGGCTCCAGGTCGATGTACTCATCCCACTCAGGGTCAAACCGCTGAAAGGTCACGTTAATATTCACGTTGGACTCGAAAGAAAATTCCCTCATGAATTCCTTGGTGATGAACTCCATATCCGTCAACTTAGTATTGACATCAAATTTCAACACTTTCTTCCTATCTGCGTAGAACGGACTTGGCCTCCATAAGCTTGCAGACACTGACTACGAACGCACAACTCGGCAATGAAACTTCTAGAAGCCGCCACATGTACAATCACGTGATTTAACTCCGTATACTTTAGCTCGTAATGTATGGGATACCACGCGTATTCGGTTAAGTATCGGATTACTGCGTAGGTTACAATGGTGTTGCATTGCCCACTATGTAGGTCTTTTGCTGCTACTACCTACAAAGGAGTTTTGCACCATCTGGGAACTGTTCATGCTCATGAAGCTAGATTTCATGTTCAGTGTGATTTTCTAGGCTGTCCACGAACATACACTATCACTCCTACAAAACACATCTTTACAGAAAACATCATGAGTTTTTACTTGGCCATACTCCACCAAATACTGAATCTGATGATTCTATTATTGAAGTTGACACTGGGGCAGACAATTCAGGAGATAGTTGTTCTGTTCAACAGGTGACTTTACCTGCAATCAGCCGTACTAATGTGAGTAAGAGGGAAGCAGCATTGTTCACTCTTAAAGCAAAGCATGTCCACAAAATATCCCAAATGTCTCTGGATGGAGTGTTATGTGATTTTACTACCACGTTGGAGTTAACTGTGCGTCATCTTGAGGGTGAAGTAACGGCAATCTTAGGAACCAATAGCACAGACTGTCAAACAATGCAACAAGTTCGTACTCTTTTCAATTCTGCAATCGTAAAGGACCCGTTCTCTGGTTTGACAACTCAGTATTTTCAGAAAGCTTTTTACAAAGATGAATTTCATCTTGTGGTGAGTGATGACATACATGTTTTTATGTGAATCCACACATATATACACATGTGTTTATTTCTCATGCATTGCAGGAGCCTATCGAGAGAAAACTTGGTCACAGAATGGTAACTACCACAAAAAAATATGCGTCCATACTTCAAAACTGTGTGGGATCATGTATATGATATTCTGCTACTATCATCCCTTCAACAACTTCTTTCGGATAAGTTTGTCTTGCAGGAGGTAACATGTACATGTACATGTATACAACATATACATTATATGTACGCATAATATTTTGATATGTATGTGATCATTTAGGTGCTCCGTGGGCATCAAAAGGAGGATAACCTGCTTTCTGACTACTGTGATGGCTCCATTTATAAATCTCACCCTCTGTTCTCTACATCTGGCTCGATATCCCTTGAGATCTTGGCATATTATGATGATGCTGAGGTTTGTAATCCCCTAGGGTCGCGGGCAAAGAAGCACAAACTTGGTAAGGATATGCATGTACATGTGCATATTCATTTATGTGTATATAACAACCTGACATTTAATGATCGTGTAGTCATTAGCTTCCACTACTTGATTCTGTTTTTCAGCACTGTTTTACTACATGCTCGGTAATATATCTACTAAGTACCGCTCAACTCATCCGTGCATCGAGTTATTGGCTGTTGTAAAATCAAGTGTTCTCCAACACTATGGAGCTGATAAGATACTTGAACCATTTATGGATGACATCAAATCATTAGAACAAATACTGTATTTACATGTACATGTACATGATGTATACTTAATGTAGAAGTATGGGCATACTTCGATTGTCAATTAGTTGGTACGTTTTGTGTGGGAATCATGATAATGGAGTAACACTTAATCTTTGTGGGCAAGAGTACACAGTCCGAGGCACATTAACTATGGTTGCTGGTGATAACCTAGCCAGTCATTACTTGGGAGGCTATAAGTTTCTTTCCAGTGCTCTTCATAAGTGCAGATATTGTATGGCTGTGGCAGACGACATGAGTAGAGAGGTACAAATATAGCGCTGCTCTAATTAGTTATGAATACACTTACATTGTTATTTTGTGCATATCCAGTTTGTGTCCGAGGCTTTCCAACCAAGAACCCAGGAAACACATGAAAGTCACTGTGCATCTTTAGGTGGACCACTTCATAACCACTTTTCCACGACCTATGGGCTTAGTTGAGATGCTATTTTGAATACATCACGCTACTTTCATGTGACCGAAGGACTAGTGCCAGATGCAATGCATGATGTTCTTGAGGGATGCTTACCTTATGAAGTGAAGGAATTTCTAAAGTATATTATTCGTACTAAAGTTATTTCGTACAGTGAATTGGATAACACCATTCCGTCTTTTCCATACATGGGTCTTGATAAGAAGAACAAGCCATGGCCAGTATCGTTCACCACTCTAAGATCAGAAGATCATCATCTCAACAAACAGGTCAGTCAATCATAATAGTTTATAGAGTCTAAAGTAAGTGATCAATGCATGTACATTTTTCAGCAACACAGATGTGGTGTCTTGGAAGGTTGCTACCACTAATAATTGGAGAGAAAATTGAGAAAGACGATGGTCACTGGCTCAATTTCCTCAGATTTTTGATGATTATGGATTATGTTTTTGCCCCTATTCTCTCACCTGACTGTATTGACCACCTTAAAGTCCTAATCAAGGAACATCACCAAACATGGAAAGAGCTCTATCCTACATTAAATATAACCCCTACTGCACTACCTGATTCACTACCCAGAATGCATAGAGAGGTGTGTATAAGTCTGTCATGCATAGGCAAATATTTCATGCACCTTTATGTGCATTTGATTAGATTTGGGCCACCTGTGAGATTCTGGTGTATGCGGTTTGAGGGCAAACATAGTTATTTTAAAGATTTAGCACATCGTATATTGCAAAAACCATGGCTGAAAGGCACCAAGAATTACTAAGCTACTACCTCAACACTGAAAATGATGTTAGCCCTTTTATGAAAAACACAATGGTTGGAGCAGGTAAACATGCAGATGCATACACATGCACGTTAGTAGTAACATGTGTGTGTGTGAATTCTCCAATTATATACATGTAGCTATTCATCAGAACATGTCATTCTCCACAGCCTCCACTAAAGTCCTGTCTTCTGTACCCTATAAAGATGCTTTTATGACTGTGTTTACAAGCTGTGATGATGATACTTTGATTGATAACACGGTATCATATCAGAGAGTCGGTAGACTCTCTATGTAGTGATGGCGCCGACAGGACACGCCCATTTTCCAAAATAGAATGCCTCAGAACTCCCAAACGCGGCAGTTAGAAACCCTTTTAGACATATACACGTACTCTACGAGTGATTCTGTACCCGCTAAGACCCTCAAAGCACGTAAAATACACAGCTACGATGACTTACGGAATTGGCCACACACCCCTTTTTGGATTTTTTGTGTTCATCATCATCATCTTCTTCTTCTTCAGTTAAACTGGCCTACCGCAAAAGTGGCACAAGTACTCTCCTTGGTTTTTGCATGAAACGACTCCTTTCATTTTCGTGTGTGATCCTAGGCCAGCAGAATCGTCGTAGGATCCCTCTCGCACGAGAATGACAAGGATTTACGAGCACTTCCATATAGTCGGACGCCATTTCCTCGTTGATTGCATATTTGTGATGTGATCACTCATGCGCTATTATACGATCGCGCCTGCGTCAACATAATATGCGCAGCCCTCACGTGCATAGATTAGAAAGCGGGCTGCTAGTCTACTTGCTGCTTTTCGCCGCACTGCTTTTGTTTTGTCGTTCATCTACTTGCTGTTCATCGTCATTTTGACACTTCTCTGCGCTCAAGTTTGCTGTGCTTTTTCATTCGTCCAACTATTTCACCCCGGCGGTACCATCACTCTCAGGTACGTCAGTTTTACTGTAGTTTGGTATCCACTTTTATCTTTTCTCATAAATACAGAGTCCCGCCTGTTTGTGTGTCCTGAAGGCCCTTCGCTACTGCTCCGATTCACAATCGCAATCACTTTCAGGTACATCAGTCGTATTAAATATTACATTGGCCACTGATGTTTTCACTGCAACTAATGTCCGTTTTACGAAGGTGGGCTCATCCCAGTTCATGATATTCTGCTCCGTTTCACTACAATCATTTTCAGATATATAAGTGTATTTATATACAGTCTGGACATTCACTGCAACTTATATAGCAGTCTGTGTGGTCTGAAGACGCTCTGCTGCTGCTGATCGAATCCCTGGATAGAGTTAAGAGCTAAGTTCGTTGTTTGTGTTTGCTTTGGTAATGCCTTCTTCGCAACAAAAAGGCTTACCATAAAAAATAACGTAGAGTGATGCTGACAAGCCAAACAAATGCCCAGGGTTTTGGGGAGGACCATGTCTAGATAAGGTAGGAGACTACTAAACAAAGCTGTGCAAGTCCATAAAGAGCCTGTTAGTTTTTTGCTCAAGAGCATTAGTAAGATCCACAGAACTCAGAGGTAGGACTTTGGTGAAGGGTGTCACACTATGGCCTCAGAGCCATTTTTCCGATGACTCAGCTTACCAGCATGTAAAGAGAGATATTTCCATACCTATTAAATGAGGATGACCAGTGTGTTGTAGCTGAAGAACTCCCACACTGATGACAAATGTTGCATGTGCACATGTACAGAGAAAGAAATGGGAGTGCTGAATACGTAGTCAGTGTGAACCCGTTACTGACACAGAGATTGATGCCATCTGACCTTCTGGCCTTTGATAAGCCAATACAAGAAGTCAGGCATGCCTTAGACAAATGTGATAGTGTCCCACTATTGTGAAGTAATTGAATTTTCCTCTGTGGCTGCCCATTGGCTTGTTCCAATGTATAGTGGTGGTTGTCTAAGTCAACTCAGAGTATTTCCCTGTAGTTCCTGCGTGAGGTATACAGAGTATTCAGGAAACTACCAGAAAGTAAACTCAAGCTATGAACAAAGCACAGATATAGAATATGCAGATGTGAAGTAGCCATAGCATGTCCCCTGGATAGTGCAGCTAGAGATCTGTCATTGTTGCACACTTCGGGTTCGATGAATCACTCACTGACAGACTGCATACTCAGTATCATGCAGTTAACAACAGTGCACATCACTTTGCACTACAATGTGTAGGTGGCCACTTAGCTATATATCACATCCACTAAGGGGTGCAGCTGCAGGTCAAAAAAAAATCATCCTCTACATGATATATCTGGCTGCAATACAAGTGTTGTTGGATTGTACTTAATGAAATAGTTGTGGTATGTTTGCACTAAGCCAATAAGACTGTGCACTAAGCCAATAAGACTGTGTGTAGCTGTGCATTACAAAATGTGTATTCTTGCTGATCCTTTTCCCTTTAGACTTCCTTCATCCTCTACCTTCCCAGATCTTGCATTCTACCAAACAAAGCCACGCATTTTACCCTTTTCTTACCTGCACTCAGTAGTCGGAGCCATTAATCTGACAACATATCAGGTGAGTTAATAGAGTCATAGGAGGGTGGAGCAGGTACACCTAGTTGTACCACTAGATACATTTCTGTATGATACAGCATTGTCACCAAATACTGAATATCGTCGTCATGCACGTGCACACAATATTAAGCTTATGGGTAAGTGGGTTCACTCTGCTCAGGCCCGTAGCAAGCAAATTATGAGTGGTGAGGTCTAAAAACTACGGAGAACCCCCTTAGCGCCAAAAGATCGTTTTGATTGGTGAGGTACATCCAAGGAAAGAACTAGCCATGTCAAAGATTGCTGCAGTGCATGCTTCCATGTATAGTGCCAGCGCAGTTGCGCAACTCAATTGCTCAGTACCTCATGCGCATGCACGCTGGATCGTGTAGAACTGGTGCGGCTGAAACCGCACTGGCCGCAGTGCCTGCTACGGCCCTGCTGCTCACCCACAATGCTGCAAGCATTCATCTAGTTATATGTAAGCAGTGCTGAGTCACTTATGGGTGTATATACAGTACCTCTGTTTGTGTGCACCTTCCTCTAATATTCCCCACTCTGCCATACAGATCTCTCTCTGTCTGAATCCATTTCCAGTATATAACCAACTGAAACCCTTAACAGCACTTCCAGAACATGTTCTGTTCCTGGGGTTTTCCTGAGTTTTCCCTTTTTATCTCCGTTTTTCCCCTGGGGGTTCCAGTGGCACCTCCCAAAATCTTGTCACTATATGTAAGAACTACATGCATTGTTACTCATGAAAATGACATGTATTTCCAGCTGTCATCTCATCAATAATTCCTCCATGTTGTGTCCTCATTTCCTATTAATGCCTTACCTAATCTGACCATGTTGTATTTTTGTGATGATGATCCATCATTGTACATCTTTATTATATTATGGCCTTTGTACTTTCCACACTTCCTTTGTCAAGTCCTACTACTGATTACATCTATTCCCAGCAATATGTTCTCACGAACAATAATATTCACTCACAATCAATAGCAGTAATGTTATATCTTGTTCTCAGTTCTCTGAGTATAACTTCAATAACAATATTCTTGTTGCAACATTATAGTAACAAGTAGAATGCAAAATAAGTAAGTAGAGATGATAAAGCAATCCACAAGGAAGCAGAATTCGAAGTGGACACTGCTAGGTATGTATTATACCCAAGAAAAACTAGTGAAACAAGTGTAAAAAACATTTCATTTAAATGTTGAAGGATGTAGGGATGGTAGTGCCAAAAATTAAAGAAACAAGATTGTAATGACCCGACTAGTGCATAGTGAACAACTGATTATGATGTGACCCCCATACACAACATGTATGCAGGGAAATGATTAAAAACCATAATTATGCATTTGGAAATTATGCATTCACAACGACAGACTAACAACGTAACGTATAGTTTGGAGTTTAGAGTTCACGCACTACCACAAAGATGGATTACAATTCATGCATGTATGCAGACAAGGGATACATTGCATGCAACAATAACAACATGCGTAACCCCTCCCTACATTTTATTTCATGGGGTTACGCATGTTGGTATTGTTGCATGCAATGTATCCCTTGTCTGCATACATGCATGAATTGTAATCCATCGTTGTGGTAGTGCATGAACTCTAAACTCCAAACTATACGTTCCGTTGTTAGTCTGTCGTTGTGCATGCATAATTTCCAAATGCATAATTATGGATTTTAATCATTTCCCTGCATACGTGTTGTGTATGGGGGTCACATCATAATCAGTTGTTCACTATGCACTACTCGGGTCATTACAATCTTGTTTCTTTAATTTTTGGCACTACCATCCCTACATCCTTCAACATTTAAATGAAATGTTTTTTACACTTTTCATTATAATTATATTCATAGCTCATAGCTGCATACTTCTTTTTTGTTCATAGTGTCTCATGGATTGCAATTGGTGGGATCAAATACGCTAAGGGGGATGTTGTAGTACTTGAAAATAGCTTATTACCACTTTTTGGCAGTATCACACAGTACTGTAGTACTGTGTATATAGGGATTGCTATGGTCTATCCCCATTGAAAACGGTTTTTCATCACTTTCACTTTCAGTTTGCTACCTACTGGACTTCTGTTAACATGAATGTGTAACTATACCCAGAAGCTAAGTGTGATTATAAAATGGTATAATTTGATCGATGATAAAGTGGTTAAATTAACAAAAGTCTATTTTGTGAATTCTTCATCATCTTCTTCTTCCGCTTTAACAGGCGTAACTCACTAACGATAACACATCTAAACATGAAACTTGGTACAGTGATGTAGTTCCACTGTGGGTAGTGCATCGTCATGTTAAAAAAGTTTGTAAACAATGTACTTCTTGTAAAATAAACAAAAATAGCCTCAGGCCATGTATTACTAATGGGGGCCACACAATCCTATATCTGCCTAACGAAAGGTCTGCTAAATGTGAAATTTTGTATGATAGTATAGTTTAATACCCCAATGATCAACGTTGTGATAAGATCTCTGTAAACAATGTAAATCGTGTAATATAACAACAAATAGCCTCAGGCAAGGATTACTGTATCTCACTAACAAAAGCTCCACTAAATGTGGAAATTGGTATGATGGTAAAGTATAATACACCAATGATCAACGTTGTGATAAAATCTCTGTAAACAATGTAGATCTTGTAATATAACAACAAATAGCCTCAGGCAAGCATTACTGTATCTCACTAACAAAAGCTCCAGTAAATGTGGAAATTGGTATGATGGTAACGCTTAATACCCCAAAGATCAACATTATGATAAAATCTCTGTAAACCATGTAAATCTTGTAATAAATAGCCTGAGGCAACTATTATCGTATCTTACTAACAGAAGCTCAGCTAAATAGGAAAATCGTTATGATGGTAAAGCTTAATACCCCAAAGATCAACATTATGATAAAATCTCTGTAAACCATGTAAATCTTGTAATAAATAGCCTGAGGCAACTATTACCGTATCTTACTAACAGAAGCTCTGCTAAATAGGAAAATCGTTATGATGGTAAAGCTTAATACCTCAAAGATCAACATTGTGATAAAATCTCTGTAAACCATGTAAATCTTGTAATAAATAGCCTGAGGCAAGTGTTACCGTATCTTAATAACAGAAGCTCTGCTAAACATGGAAATTGGTGTGATGGTAAAGTGTAATATACCAATGATCAATGTTGTGATAAAATCTATGTAAACAAATGTTAATCTTGTACAACATAGCCTTAGGCAATCACTGCATATTTTACTAACCAAAGATCTAATGAATGTGCAGATTGGTATGATGTAATACACCAATGGTCAACGTTGTGATAATATCTCTGTTGTAAACTTTGTACAAAATAGCCTAGGCAAGCTACCGTATCCCAGGTGGTGCGCATGCGCAGTACAAGCAATACCGTGCACGCGCGTAATTAATTACGTACCGCGGAGCGCGCGTGCGAGAAAGGCGGATGCAGCTGTACCACCGCCTTTGGTATGTTACCGTTTGTGAATTCACACTACTAGCTGGTCTGCTACTGTTCTCTAAGGAAAAGTTGTTGCAGATCTGCTTTGAAGTTATCCTGTGTGAGATCCCCGATTCAGTTTTACTATTCCTGTGCACTGTTCAAGTGAGGACCGGGACTCTGTATCGGAGTGTGATTGCTAAGGTCTGTTACTAAGTAATTCATTGTGCTCAAGTATCAGGCTAGCTATTTTCATAGCTGTTAAGGCAATTACAATCCACTAAGCTGTTTTGGGGGGTTGTATAATTAAGAAATGGTCCGCAAAAGGAAGGAATACTTTAAGAAGTATTATGCTGAGAATAGGGCCAAAGCCTTGGAAAACCAAAAGAAAATAGATAAAGAAAATGCTGAGAAAAGGAAAGCATATGAAAAGGAGAGGTATCAATTGACCTCACGTGAAAAGAAGCATGCTGCAAGAGTTGCACATGCACTGCATTCTTCCCCCAAAAAGTTGGCAGAAAGAGTGCGGTATGAATCAAATCCTGCAGTAAAGAAATTGGCAGAAAAATTGCAGTATACATCAAATCCTGCACTAAAGAAAATGAGAGAAAAAGTGCGGTATAGATCAAATCCTGCATTAAAGAAGTTGTCAGAAAGAGTGCGGTATAGATCAAATCCCGCATTAAAGAAGTTGTCAGAAAGAGTGCGGTATAGATCAAATCCCGCATTAAAGAAGTTGTCAGAAAGAGTGCGGTATAGATCAAATCCCGCATTAAAGAAGTTGTCAGAAAGAGTGCGGTATACTGCTCATCCTGTAGTGAAAAGAGCATCGGATAGAATTCATTATGCCTTAAACAAGCAGGTCCGAAAAGCTGCAATGAAGAAAAGGTATCGCAAGTGTCAATCTCTTGTTCTTTATAAGAGAAAGTGTGCCTACTATACATCTGTTCTGCATAGAAGGGCAGCTAGAGCATTGAATCGTGCTTTGAATTGCATTAGATACAATGCTGTACAAAAGCTTCAGTGTAAGAGTGACAAACGGGTGCCTTCTCGAAAACAATATGCCCTAAAAGAGCCAAAGCTTGACACAAAACAGATGTATGTCAAGTTTATTAAACAGAAAATTGCTCAAAAACCCTCACTAAGGTGTAAACTCCTGAATGCCTTTAAAAGTGCTCGTAAGCCTCTTGCTGAAAAAAATAAAGACTAGCAAGCTTACCTACGCTGTGTCAAGTATAGCCTCACGCAAGCAGAGTGCGGGTGAATTATTAGGCTGCATAAGAGCAGTAAAGTCACTAAAGATATCGGACGATGATTTTGGTGAATCTCGCCATACTGTATCCTCTGAACCCTTCTTCTATGATCAGAGTTATTGCACTGTCAAACACACCTCTCCCATTGTTGTTGACAACTTCGGTAGATGTGTGATTGCAGAGGAAGAAGGGGAACGAGATGTAAAAACAAGCAGGCCTAAAAGATGGAAATGCACTTCTGAGTGTAAACTTCCTACCTCTATGGAAGTGAAGTGTATTAAATCTTTAAAAGATCTGTTTGAGAAGCCTGTGCGAAAGCTGAGGGAGGCCTTAAATGGAATCGACAACTGTAGTGAGCATGGGCACTACACGTGCCCACTTGTAGCATGGTAAATGCTGAATGTGACAGTAGCCTCAGAATTCTAAGAGCAGCAGCTACGCATTTCCCCCTATTGCGTAGGTTTGTAGTTTTGCTGTATGAGGCCTATTAGACTACATCGCCAGCTAGACAGAATTGATAAAGGATTATGTGCAGGAGATTTCAGCTGTCTAGTACAACTGTGTGGCCTGTCAGACTACAAGGTGCTGTTCAAAGCTTGTTCAGTTGATGAAGCTTGTAGTAATGCCATAGGTCTGGAGGACGATGACACTAGTCAGCCCATTAGGCTACAGGAGCCTAAGCTTCCAGATCTAGAATCCGATCTGCATGTAGAACATGCTGAGCTAATTGAAGCTATTGAAAAAGACTTTGCTGATGATGCAGAGTTTCCCTGTTGCAGCTGTAAAAGGCTGTTTCAACGCAAAAAGGTCACAGAATTTAAATTTTCCGATTCCAAGTTTCGTTCAAATGTCTGGAAAAGCCTTAAATGCTACATATTGCAGGTTAATCCTAGTACCGGTGGACAGACACACTATGTGTGTCAGTTTTGCCGGCCAAAGTTAAATGGCAACACAATGCCCAATCAGTGCATCCTCAAACTGAGCCTGTCCCCAAACAACTAAAAGAATTAGATCCACTTAGTAAACAAATTATACAGAGGGGAAAAGCCTTTCAAGCCATTATCAGGTTAGGCACATATTTAGGAAAGGTGCCTTCCTACAATTCTCTGAAGGCATGTAAGGGAACAATGTTCTTCTTACCTCTGCCTCTAGACAAAACGCTGGGAACCATTGAGGATGTAGAAAACAATACCACTGTAGGGCTCCCTGACCCAGAGCTCTACATTTTAATCAGTGGTAAGCCGTCGAAAAATAAGGTTCTGTGGCAGAGCCTTGTGAATGTAGATCAAGTAAAAGCTGCAGTTCAGAAGCTAAGGTCCATCAATTGACAGCAGTATCGATGATGCTTCTCAACGTATTGTCGAATGTGTCAGCAACACTAGCAGTAAAATGCTTGTAAAAGCCAGTGCAGAGGATGTAAGTTCCTTTCAGGCCTACACAATAAGGCGATTGGACCAGAAGCATTCAAACCTTACAGACACAGAGCATTACAAGCTTATGAATGTAAATGAAGAGGCATTAAGTAACAAGTTAAAGCACTTGGATGTGCTGTGTTTTCCCACATTGTTTCCCACTGGAAAGTTTGGGGAGTCACATGCGCGTTCCATTCCAATCTCAGCGAGTGAGTATGGCAAATCGCGCCTATTAAACAGAGACTCGCGTTTTCGTAAAGAATCCCAGTATGTCTTTTTTCTGCTGTGGCAAAAGGAGATGCGTGAACTGGCAGCCTGTGTGTACAACCTCATGAAGGGTACACGGCAGCATGCACTGCCAGTGGGTGAATTTATGGACAGATTGTCTGCCTCTGATGAGGATGTAGAAGCCAATCTGTCCACTGTGTTTACGAATATGAGGGGCTCTAAGCAATATTGGTATTTGCGCAGAAGCGAAGTTAACTGCATGGTGCAGGAACACGGCCCTCCAAGTATCTTTATCACTCTCAGCTGTGCAGAGTATGAGAGTGTTGAGATAGGTAGTTATTTGAGAAAGGTCAATGATGTTCCGGACAGTTTTCCAATTGGAAAACTGTGCACAGAAGATCCAATATCTGTGTCGAGGAAATTCTCGCAGAAATTCAATGACTTTTTCCAAAAAGTTATCGTGAAAGGTAAGGTATTGGGACCTGTAGCTCACTTCTACAAGAAAGAGTATCAGGCCCGTGGAGCACCTCACTATCACATCATGCTCTGGATAGAGGATGCTCCAATAGCCAGTAGAGAAGAACAAGAAGTTTTGCGGTGGATTCAGAACAGAATCACGTGCCGCATTCCAGAAGAAGATAGCAATCCCGAACTACATCAGCTGGTGACCAAATACCAGAGTCACAGGTGTAGTGGGTGCCAGCGAAGGAAGAGGGTGAAGAGCACTTACATAACCTACTGTAGGTTTGGCTTCCCACGTCAAACGTGTGAAAGTGCCACACTGAAATCCACAGAAGAATGCCTTAAGAGTTCACAGAGGCAGATGTACAGACTGCCTAGGTTACCTGAAGAGATCAGGATCAATAATTACAACCCTCTCCTGCTGATGCTGTGGAAGGCTAACATGGACATACAGTATATTGGTGAATCCTCCTTAGCCATTGCTCAGTACGTAACTGGATACGTGATCAAGGCAGAAAAGAGCAATATGCAAGACGTTTGGCAGGAAGTCTCCTCTCACCAGTCTCTCTACAGCAAGCTGTGGTCATTTGGTGTGAAGAGCTTACGATCTAGAGAGTGTGGTTTGTACGAAGCCAGTGATCTCCTTTTGGGGGATCAACTGTGTGGAAAATCACAGACCATCCAATGGGTTGATGTATGCCAGCCTCACAACAGGAAACGTAGGCTGAAGGATCACTCAAAACTCCAAGAAGTCAGAGAGCAGGATCCAAACTCGACTAATATATTCGAGCCCAATCTCGTCGACACGTTCTATCCTGAACGGCCAGACGAGATGGAAGATGTGTGTCTCTATGACTTTGTGGCCAACTACGCAAAGTCTGGAGTAGACAAAAACGGTCGAAGGCAATACCGTAAACTCAAAAATTGTGTTCTCCCCAATCATAAAGTGTTCAACCCCAGTAGGGAGAATGAGAGGGAGAACTACTACTATTCTCTCTTGCTGCTCTTTGTCCCTTTTCGTAATGAAGGTGAGCTGATCGAGAAGGGTTAGAGTGCGGAAGATGCTTTCAATCGGCACATGAAACAAAACAGTGCTCTGAACACACATTCTGAGAAGCTTCAGAGAATGCTGAAGGCAAAAGAAAATGTAGAAAAAGTGAACGAGGCCAGACAAGCTGCAGAGGAGAATGTACCAATGTCTGAGCCAATGGAAGAGGATGAGGGTCCTCAGGTTGCTGGAGAGGCTACATCTGCCATGCATGATGTAGCCAACCTCCAGGACAATGAAGATGGTGGTCCTAGCTTGGAGGAATCGGTGTCGTCACTGAATGCCGATCAGGCTAGGATCTTTGAACGTATTAAAGAGCATTTTGATCATCAAGTGCAGCATGAGAAAAAAATGTGCAAATGTAGTGACTTAAAACCACTCAACATGTTTGTAAGTGGTGTGGGAGGAACGGGTAAGTCTTTCATAATCAAGACAATCCGTGCCCTCGTGTCTAAAGTATGGCACGATCAAAGTGACTCCCTCCTATGTGCTGTTACAGCACCAACGGGACTTGCAGCATTCAATGTGGGTGGAGTCACCATTCATCGACTGCTGCAGCTCCCCATTGAACATGAGGGTAGGACAGCTGGTTACTGGAAATTGGGAAAAGATACAATAAAAGTGATGCGTCGATCACTATCCAATCTGCGCCTCCTGATCATAGACGAGGTGTCTATGCTGTCCAACCTTAACCTTGCATACGTTCATCTCTGCCTGGAGGAGATATTTGGACGTGACCAGTGGTTTGGTGGTGTCAACATGCCCTTTGTGGGGGACATTTTACAGCTCCCACCAGTCAATGGAGCACCAGTGTTTGACAGAATCACCTTCCTCAAATCTGTAGCTCTGAAATTAGGTTGCATGACGTCAGTTAATATCTGGCAAGACAGTGCTCTATGACGAGTTGACAATCAAGAAGAATGCCTTAAGAGTTCACAGAGGCAGATGTACAGACTGCCTAGGTTACCTGAAGAGATCAGGATCAATAATTACAACCCTCTCCTGCTGATGCTGTGGAAGGCTAACATGGACATACAGTATATTGGTGAATCCTCCTTAGCCATTGCTCAGTACGTAACTGGATACGTGATCAAGGCAGAAAAGAGCAATATGCAAGACGTTTGGCAGGAAGTCTCCTCTCACCAGTCTCTCTACAGCAAGCTGTGGTCATTTGGTGTGAAGAGCTTACGATCTAGAGAGTGTGGTTTGTACGAAGCCAGTGATCTCCTTTTGGGGGATCAACTGTGTGGAATGTAGTGACTTAAAACCACTCAACATGTTTGTAAGTGGTGTGGGAGGAACGGGTAAGTCTTTCATAATCAAGACAATCCGTGCCCTCGTGTCTAAAGTATGGCACGATCAAAGTGACTCCCTCCTATGTGCTGTTACAGCACCAACGGGACTTGCAGCATTCAATGTGGGTGGAGTCACCATTCATCGACTGCTGCAGCTCCCCATTGAACATGAGGGTAGGACAGCTGGTTACTGGAAATTGGGAAAAGATACAATAAAAGTGATGCGTCGATCACTATCCAATCTGCGCCTCCTGATCATAGACGAGGTGTCTATGCTGTCCAACCTTAACCTTGCATACGTTCATCTCTGCCTGGAGGAGATATTTGGACGTGACCAGTGGTTTGGTGGTGTCAACATGCCCTTTGTGGGGGACATTTTACAGCTCCCACCAGTCAATGGAGCACCAGTGTTTGACAGAATCACCTTCCTCAAATCTGTAGCTCTGAAATTAGGTTGCATGACGTCAGTTAATATCTGGCAAGACAGTGCTCTATGACGAGTTGACAATCAAGAAGAATGCCTTAAGAGTTCACAGAGGCAGATGTACAGACTGCCTAGGTTACCTGAAGAGATCAGGATCAATAATTACAACCCTCTCCTGCTGATGCTGTGGAAGGCTAACATGGACATACAGTATATTGGTGAATCCTCCTTAGCCATTCAATGGGTTGATGTATGCCAGCCTCACAACAGGAAACGTAGGCTGAAGGATCACTCAAAACTCCAAGAAGTCAGAGAGCAGGATCCAAACTCGACTAATATATTCGAGCCCAATCTCGTCGACACGTTCTATCCTGAACGGCCAGACGAGATGGAAGATGTGTGTCTCTATGACTTTGTGGCCAACTACGCAAAGTCTGGAGTAGACAAAAACGGTCGAAGGCAATACCGTAAACTCAAAAATTGTGTTCTCCCCAATCATAAAGTGTTCAACCCCAGTAGGGAGAATGAGAGGGAGAACTACTACTATTCTCTCTTGCTGCTCTTTGTCCCTTTTCGTAATGAAGGTGAGCTGATCGAGAAGGGTTAGAGTGCGGAAGATGCTTTCAATCGGCACATGAAACAAAACAGTGCTCTGAACACACATTCTGAGAAGCTTCAGAGAATGCTGAAGGCAAAAGAAAATGTAGAAAAAGTGAACGAGGCCAGACAAGCTGCAGAGGAGAATGTACCAATGTCTGAGCCAATGGAAGAGGATGAGGGTCCTCAGGTTGCTGGAGAGGCTACATCTGCCATGCATGATGTAGCCAACCTCCAGGACAATGAAGATGGTGGTCCTAGCTTGGAGGAATCGGTGTCGTCACTGAATGCCGATCAGGCTAGGATCTTTGAACGTATTAAAGAGCATTTTGATCATCAAGTGCAGCATGAGAAAAAAATGTGCAAATGTAGTGACTTAAAACCACTCAACATGTTTGTAAGTGGTGTGGGAGGAACGGGTAAGTCTTTCATAATCAAGACAATCCGTGCCCTCGTGTCTAAAGTATGGCACGATCAAAGTGACTCCCTCCTATGTGCTGTTACAGCACCAACGGGACTTGCAGCATTCAATGTGGGTGGAGTCACCATTCATCGACTGCTGCAGCTCCCCATTGAACATGAGGGTAGGACAGCTGGTTACTGGAAATTGGGAAAAGATACAATAAAAGTGATGCGTCGATCACTATCCAATCTGCGCCTCCTGATCATAGACGAGGTGTCTATGCTGTCCAACCTTAACCTTGCATACGTTCATCTCTGCCTGGAGGAGATATTTGGACGTGACCAGTGGTTTGGTGGTGTCAACATGCCCTTTGTGGGGGACATTTTACAGCTCCCACCAGTCAATGGAGCACCAGTGTTTGACAGAATCACCTTCCTCAAATCTGTAGCTCTGAAATTAGGTTGCATGACGTCAGTTAATATCTGGCAAGACAGTGCTCTATGACGAGTTGACAATCAATGAGCGCCAAAAGAAAGATCGGGCATTCAGCTCTATGCTGGATGAAGTGCGCCGTGGCTGCCCAACTAATGAAACTCTCCAGTTGTTGCAAGAGAGAGTCATGAAGGCACCAGTTGTAGACACATTTGAACAGCTACTGGCTGCAAAACAGTCTCCACTGAGCCTTTTCCCAACACGTAAAGCATGCCAAGAATTCAATTCTCAAATGCTCCAAAATCCCGGATGCTGAGATTAAACAGATTCCTTGTGTTGACGAAGTCGATGAAACTGCTAGTGGCACGTTTAAGTGGAACAAAAAGGCTACACAAGAAATGAACCATTTGAACAGTGATTGTAATCTGACGGCAGGTCTAGAAGCTGTTCTAGAGATTGCAGTAGGAGCACGTGTGATGCTTCGTCGCAATATTGACACCAGCCAGGGGCTGGTGAATGGAGCTGTGGGTACTGTCATTTCTATTAAGGCCCACCGCATTGAAGTACAGTTTGACAATGTGCCACAGCCATATCAGGTTGAAAAGGTCAAGAGTAAATTTGTCATTCTAAAAAATGTGTACGTTTTTCGGAAAAAGTTTCCACTGATTTTGGCATTTGCTGTCACTATACACAAGTGTCAGGGTCTATCACTGGACTGTGCCATGATGAAGTTGTCCAGTGAGGTGTTTAGTCCGGGAATGGCATACGTTGCATTGTCACGTGTAAAAGAAATGAAAAACCTTCACTTGATTGCATTTGATGCAAAGTCAGTGATGGTGAGTAGCAAGTGTTTGCAGGAAATAAACCGTTTGAGGCAGACATATCGCCCAGATCTGCCCCTGTACACTGTGCCATCTATTCAAAGTTCAGTGAAGAAAAATACGCGAGCAAAACTAACTGCTGCTTTACTGTCAGATCCTCCACCTCCCAAGCAAAATGATGCAGTCTCTGCTGGGAAGAGGAAGAAGGCAGACAAAAGTCAAGACTTGCCACCTTCCAAGAAGAAACGGGCACAGTGTCAGCAGTGTCCAGTGGGAAGAAGAGAAAGGCAATAGTAACAAAAGATGATGGGAACTTGCCCACTGTAAAGAAAAGGCGCCCACGTCGTCGTCGTGCTGACACACGACCTCCTGTTCAGAGCTGGTACAGGTACAATCCAGTGTCAGTAGACTGGCAACTGTGGGCAAGTCAGCAGCTGGAGTTACATGTATGTACATGTATGTGATAACAGGACCACTCCAGGTGGTCCAGATGTTAGACTCAATCACCCAGCTTCAATGCGTAGAGTAAGTGGGGATGGTAACTGTTTGTTCCGTGCCCTGTGTTACATCATAACAGGGTCAGATGGCCAACACCTACTATTACGAAGACGCATAATAGAACATATGCGGTCCAACGAGCTATGTATGAGACTCCTAGCTAACCACATTGAACATGAGTTTGTAACAATAGATGAATACATTGAAGGTAGTAGGATGGACCGTGACGGTTCATGGGGAACTACAGCTGAGGTGATAACATTAGCACACATGTTGGGAGTCAATATTGTATCATATAACTCTGATCAGTTGCAGTACCAAGTGTATAGCCCAGGAATCATTGATTTTGATGCCTATGAGGAAGATAACTCCCGGCCCAGCATGTATATTATGTTTGTTAATGGAAATCACTTTAATGTGATGATGTCACAGGAGTGAATAGTTCCAATTGATAACTATGTTATTGTTATCTGCATTCAGCCTATCACTTATACTCCCCAGGAGTAATAGTCTATGGCCTACCATGTATGTTAATGGTAATCGCTGTAATGCGATCCTTTCCCAGGAATAAGTTGATATATCCAGTCACTTGCAAAGCTTAGCTAAAGCTGGGTACCAATGAGAGATGTGACTGCAGTGCCTAAAACTGTGCACCAGTTTTATAGAGATGTGACGACAGAGTTGACTTGAGGTGTATCATAGGGGCTAAAGCTGAAAAAAGAGAGCTTAAGATGCTCTTGAAATAAAGTAGCAAATGCCCGATCCCTCCAAAAATCTCTCTGTGTCACATCTTACAATAACAACCTCACTTAGACTCTGACTATCAAAGGTAAGATCTCATTTAGTACACGTAGTTTCTTGAAGTTTCATTTGTTCAACCATTACAGATGAGGATGGCACTAATTCCCAAGTTCATATGGCAGCCGGCCACAAGCAAACAGAGCTCTGACAGTATCAACAAAAGGTGACAAGTAAATACATGTATATGGATATGAAAACATGTATGTTACATGTATTGCTGCAGATACTGCTCTAAATGTGAGCACTTTCCAGTCGACTATACATGCATCTTCCATGTCGTTGTGGATAGAGACTGCATCGTGAATTGCATATACATAGTATGAAGTAGCTGATGTGGATTTGTTTCACTATACAAGTAGGTTGGAATGCACATGTATACAGGTTGGAATGTGCATTAAATACGTACATGTAGGCTGAAATATGTACATGTAGGTCTAACGTGTGTCACTCCTCTTTCAGAAATTTCTACAAAATATACATGTAATCTTCTTATAAGGCAGGCTGCCATAATTTCGGTCCAAGAGCAAAAGCAAGAATTTCTTTGCAGTATTCAGACAGTTCACTGGCACTGTTTGCTACATCATATCACCTCTCCCATACGTAACTGGCATTTTTGACTGGTAAAGACTTGACATTCTTCTACACAGTGTGAGATATTTGCAACATTATCCTTCTCAGACTTTGGATATTTGATATTGACTCATTATCATTATAGTCGTAATCTGGAATTAGGTCAGCCTGATGTAATTCCAATTTGATTGCACTAAACACTCCTCTAACGAATGGAGAACAATTGGTGTCTGTAAATATTGTAGGTCGATCTTTTAGGCAAGACCTTTATCTGTGGCCAGAGTAATGGGCCATTCTTGCTTATTATCACTTTATTTTGTATTTACACTCCTTGGTTGTTAAATACATGTAGCTGCTGCATATGTTCTTTTGTATATTCATCTGAGAGCAGACACTGATGTAATTATGCCTCACTTCCTCTTCAGAACGCAAAAACAAACTGTCTAAAGCATTGACTAGTAATATACATGTAATTCGTGGTTATTATTCAACACTCCAACTTCAAATATAGCAGGCTGTACCAGAATTACCAGAAAACTGTGCCAGTAATCAATATACCAAGCTTGGTTTGCTCTTGGAACTCTTCTTGGGTTACAATGTGCCGTATCTCTTATATCAACCAATTTAGACAGCAGGGCTCTAAACAGTTATGCAACAACACTATCCTTCTCAGGTCATGTTGGATGTCATTTTATATTACTAGCTTGTATATGTATTATTGTATGTTGTATTTTACATTGCTTTGCTTGTATATGCATTATTGTGTTGTATTTTACATTGCTTTATTTCATGTATATTTGTGCCTTTGATGCATTTTGTTTGTTTCTCTTTTGTATTTACTTGATTCCTGGTCTCCTTTTTTAAAATAGCTCATGTACATGTATGATTTTTGTATTGAATTCTTGGAGGTGCTTGGAGTATCTTCAACACTTGAAGACTTCAAATGGGTGTTCGGGATTTAATATCGTCAAAGTACAATTTTTTGTTCCAGATTTAATATTGTCCACAATTGATGACGACTTCAATGGTGTGTGGGGGTGTTTATGCTGATTACTTCGGAGAGATCATATTGGGTGTGTGGGGGTCAAAATCGACGACGTCAGAATTGACAACTTGTGGTGATGGGTGTTTTATATTGCTAAGACTTACTGATTTCTGGGCTGTTACTACTCACTTCTTTTGCTGTAAGTTTGCCATTTTGACATGTTTTTCCTTCACGTTCATGTTCATGTGAATGTCATGTACATGCATGTACATGTATGTTTGACAAGTGTGTGTATACCTGTATCCACACGTGTTAGGGGGTTCATCATTACTTGATGACTTCAATTCGTGGTGGTTTAATTGGGGGGTTGATATACAACTGGTGGTGTTTGGAGACTTGATGGGTGTGTATATTGCTGGGAGACTTGACTGATTCCTGAGCTGTTACTATACTCACATCATGTACTTCTTTTGCTGTAAGTTTTACCATTATAACATTATACTTACATTATGTGTACATGTTCATGTATATTTGATGTTTAGTATTGTCCACATTTGATGACAAAGTCAACATTACGTGTTCATGTTCATGTAGGTTTTGACAGTTTGACGTTTAGTATTGTCCACATTTGACGACAAATTCAATGGGGTGTTTGGAGGTTAGCATCGTCCACTCTTCATTACTTCATTTTCTGTGGGGAGATTGTCCAACTTCAATTGGGTATGTGGGGGTTAGTATCATTATTCACAAAGGAAACCTTCACAACAGTATTCATATTGCTGGGACTTGACTGACTCCTGGGCTGTTACTACTCACATCACGTACTTCTTTTGGTGTAAGTTTGCCATTTTGACATATTCTTCACATTCATGTCCATGCATGTGAATGTCATGTACATGCATGTACGTTTGACAGTATACATAAGTGTGTATACCTGTATCCACATGTGTTAGGGGGTTCATCATTACTTGATAACTTCAATTTGTGGTTTAATTGGGGGGTTGATATACAACTGGTGGTGTTTGGGGACTTGATGGGTGTGTATATTGCTGGGAGACTTGACTGATTCCTGAGCTGTTAATATACTCACATCATGTACTTCTTTTGCTGTAAGTTTTACCATTATAACATGTACTTACATTATGTGTACATGTTCATGTATATTTGATGTTTAGTATTGTCCACATTTGATGACAAAGTCAATGGGGTGTTTGGAGGGTTAGCACCGTCCACTCTTCATTTCTGTGGGGAGACTGTCCAACTTCAATTGGGTGTGTGGGGGGTTAGTAGCTATCATCATTCACAATGGAGAACTTCACAACGGTGTTCATATGGCTGCGACTTGACTGACTCCTGGGCAGTTACTACTCACATCACATACTTCTTCTGCTGTAAGTTTGCCATTTTGTCCTTTATGGTCCTGTACATGCATGTACGTTTGACAGTATACATGTAAGTGTGTGTATACCTGTTATGCACAAGCTAGAGAACGGACGAGGAGACCACAGCCAGCGCACACAATAACACTCTAGACTGTACGTAGAACTCTCTGATAACAGTGCACACACATATATATACACAACAGACAGGATATGACATATGCAACTAAATGACGCAATACCGCATGACATACGTACAATGACAAACTGGTTCTGAGATATCACAATTCCTCCCTCTTAAGACTGAAATCACATAAACCTCTCGGGAGGTCGGCTGTTCCGTGCAGAGCGACGTAGTGGAGGAGACGGATCGACAGGAGTGGTCAATGGACTGTCTACTGGCACAACTGGTGGCTCGTCACATTGCGGTGGAGGTGGACCAGGTTGCGGGTCATCTGTCAGTAAGCTCGGGGTAGGAATAAGGGGTTCCACTCGTTTCTCTGGCTCTTGACTGGGTACACGTCCCCGAATGTGATCGATGTGGCGATCCACTTTCCGATTATCTTGAAGCTCCACCTGGAACCTGTCTGAGCCCCGAGCCTGAACAATCACCCCAGGTAGCCATGTCGAACCAGCTGGCAAGTCCCGAACCCATACAGGCTGCCCCACTCTGACATCACGTCTACAGCAATGACGGTCATGGCTATTCTTCTGCTTAGCCTGTCGACCATGGACTCGCTCTGCGATGTTGGGATGGAAGAGATCCAGTCGTGACCGAGGTCTACGACCTAAGAGTAACTCTGCTGGAGGAACACCGGTAGTCGAGTGTGGTGTGATGCGATATCTGAAGAGGAAACGACAAAGTTGTGTCTCCAAACTTATCCCACCCGGATCCTTCCTCAGTGCACTTTTGAGAGTCTGTACCGCCCTCTCCGCTAACCCGTTCGAAGCCGGGTGATATGGCGCACTGGTCACATGTCGTATGCCATTCCTTCGGACAAACGATTCGAACTCTTCGCTGGTGAACGTGGTGGCGTTATCGGAAACGAGTACTTCTGGGAGGCCGTGAGTAGCAAAAACAGTTTGTAACTTTTCAATTGTGGCACTGGATGTAGCTGAGCTGACCACGCAGGCTTCTATCCACTTAGAGTGAGAGTCCACTATAACGAGCACCATTTTCCCCTTAATTGGTCCTGCATAGTCGATATGCAATCTCACCCACGGACGTTCTGGCCACTCCCACGGATGCATGGGCGCCTTCGACGGCAATCGTTGGTGCTCCTGGCACTGTGTGCATGATCTGACTGCCATCTCCAGCTGTTTATCTATCCCTGGCCACCATACATAGCCTCTCGCTAGCCGTTTGATCCGTGTCACTCCCGGGTGTTGTTCGTGAAGAATCGAGATGATCCCCTCCCTTCCTTTCGCTGGTATTACGACCCTGCTGCCCCAGAGAACACACCCATCCTCCACACTCAACTCCGCCGCTCGTGACTGGTATGGCTGCAACTCAGGATCATTAGATGTGACCCAGCCACCTAGAACATTGCGACGAACACGAGACAACACAGGATCTGTATCAGTCCACTGACGTATTTGTGCTGCTCTGATGGGTGCACCCTCTAGTGTACGGAACAGCAGGAGAACATCTCCTGGGATGGGGATTTCAGAAATGTGGTTTATGAGGGGTAGGCGACTGAGGCCGTCTGCATTGTTGTGCTCCGCTCCAGGTTTGTACCGAATCTCGTATCGATACGCGCTAAGCATCAGTGCCCATCGCTGGATACGTGCTGAAGCCATTGGTGGAATACCTTTGGTTTCCCCGAGGAGGTACTGGAGTGGTTTGTGGTCTGTTAGTATTGTGAACGGACGGCCATAGAGGTATTGATGAAAGTGTTTGACACCGAAAATAATGCTGAGTGCCTCCTTATCCAACTGAGCGTATTTCTTTTCAGCAGCCGTTAGCGTTCTTGATGCGTAGGCAACAGGGCGTTCGGTGTTGTCCTCGACTCGATGTGAAAGTACTGCCCCCACCCCGTAAGGGGAGGCATCGCAAGACAATATCAACGGTCTTGTGGACTCGTAATGAGTCAGTAGGGGAGCTGTCGATAGAAGCTCCTTGGCCTTCTTAAAAGCCTGTTCTTGAGGAGACCTCCAACTCCATGTCTTGGACGTATGGAGCAAATCGTAGAGGGGGCGCAGGAGGGTGGCGAGATTCGGAAGAAACTTCCCGTAGTAGTTGATCATTCCCAGGAATGACCGAAGCTGAGATATGTCTGTCGGTGGCGGTGCTTCCAGAACCGCTCTAACTTTCTCTGGGATAGGGTGGATCCCCTCAGCCGAGATGCTATGTCCTAAGTACTCCACCTTGGGGATCATAAATGAGCACTTCTCTCTCTTCAATCGGATTCCAGCAGCCTCCAAACGGTCAAGAACAGCAGCAAGGTTCTGGAGGTAGGCAGACTCGGATTCGCCGGTCACGAGGATGTCGTCCAGATAAATGCACACGTGTGGCAGGTCCCCTAGCAGTGACTCCATAGTTCTTTGAAATATTGCCGGTGCAGCGGACACCCCAAAAGGCAGGCGGGTATACTGGAAGAGGCCCTTATGCGTGTTTATTGTCGTATAGGGTCGAGAGTCAGCATCGAGGGGTAACTGTTGGTAGGCCTGTGCTAGGTCGAGCTTGGTAAATGTTTTACCATTTGATAACGATGCGAACATGTCTTGTACTAACGGCAGCGGATATGTGTCCACCAGGGCGGCCTGGTTTACTGTCAGCTTGTAATCACCGCATACTCTTATACTCCCGTCTCTTTTTACCACGGGTACAATGGGCGCTGCCCACTCAGAAAACCTCACAGGTTCGAGGGTGCCTTCCGAAACAAGTCTCTGCAGTGCTTGGTCCACCCTTGATCTCAGAGCGTATGGAATAGACCGGGCACGGTGAAACCGTGGTTGGGCATCAGGACTGATGTATAGTTTGGCGGTGACACCCTTAATCGTGCCGAGTTCATCTTTGAAGAGTTCGGAATGCCGGGCGAGTAGGCGATCGAGCGAATCGGATGCGTCGCGGAGACTTCGAACCTCCCTCCAATCCAACCTCAACCTACCCAACCAATCCCTACCCAACAAACTCGGACCACCACCACCAACCACCACCAGCCCCAAGCCCTCCAACACCTGCCCTCCATACCTTACCTCCACCTCCGCCCTCCCCAGTACCTCCAGCTCCTCTCCACTGTATGTTCTGAGACGTACTGTTGTGCTCTGCAGGGGGGGAGAGAGTCCCTCAGGCCACAAGCTAGAGTAGGTGGCCTGGCTTATCAGTGTCAGAGCAGAGCCAGTATCAATTTCCATCTGTAATTTCGCATTGTTCACTGCCACTGTAGTGAGGTAGGGCGCAACCTTCTTATCTGTTCCCACCGCAAAAACATTATAATCCACAGGAATTGGCTCTGGGAGGTCGGGCTGCGGCGTAGGAGGCGGATCTGCGGCCACCGCACCCGAGGTCGACGGCTTCGTTCCGTTGTCGTCCAACTTATGTGTATTACGGGGTTGCCAGTTCTTCGACGTCTTGGTCGCAGGCGAACGCGCCTTCAACTCACGAAGGCGGCTTTGACAGGCTCGTTGGATGTGGCCTCTCTTCGAACAAAAGTTGCATACAAAATCTTTAAATCGGCACGACTTCGGTGAGTGATTCCCTCCACAGCGGTAGCACTTGGACTGGTCCTTAGTTGACGGATCGGATTCACGTGGCGTGGTGTAGTGAACGGGTGTCGGCGTAGCACTCAGTAGCTGCGAGTTCCGGGCGGCAGATTCGTGTAGCACGGCCAGCTCGTAGGCCTTGTCATAGGTCAGGTTGGCTACGGCTAGTAGCGTGCGTTGCAGCGCGTCGTCCCTCACGCCGCAAACCAGTCGATCCCGTATCAGCTCCTTAGCAGAGTCTCCATAGTCGCACAACGATGCTAGGTCACGCAGACGAGTGACGAACTGTATTATCGATTCTCCTTCCTGACGACAACTAGTGTTGAATTTAAAACGACTCATGATGACCGACGGCTTCGGGGTGTAGTGATCCTGCGCTAGTTTGACTAGGTCGGAGAACGACTTCGAGCTCAGTTCGGCAGGTGCCACTAGAGTTTTCAGGAGTTTGTAGGTCGATGTCCCACACGCACTCAGAAGTAGCGCTCGTTTCTTTGCAGCGTCTTCAATCCCGTTCGCTTCGAGGTAGTACGCGAGCTGCTCGGCGAATACGTCCCACTCTGACGCGTTGCCGCTAAATTGAGGGAGATGACCATGAGTATTAGACATTGCGAGGTAGATCCCGTCCTCGTCGCCAAATTGTTATGCACAAGCTAGAGAACGGACGAGGAGACCACAGCCAGCGCACACAATAACACTCTAGACTGTACGTAGAACTCTCTGATAACAGTGCACACACATATATATACACAACAGACAGGATATGACATATGCAACTAAATGACGCAATACCGCATGACATACGTACAATGACAAACTGGTTCTGAGATATCACAATACCTGTATCCACATGTGTTAGGGGTTCATCATTACTTGATAACTTCATTTCATGGTTTAATTGGGGGGTTTATATACAACTGGTGGTGTTTGGAGACTTGATGGGTGTTTATAATGTTGGGAGACTTGACTGATTCCTGAGCTGTTACTTTATCACATCATGTACTTCTTTTGCTGTAAGTTTACCATTTTTACATGTGCTTACATTACGTGTTCATGTTCATGTAGGTTTTGACAGTTTGACGTTTAGTATTGTCCACATTTGACGACAAATTCAATGGGGTGTTTGGAGGATAGCATCGTCCACTCTTCATTACTTCAATTTCTGTGGGGAGATTGTCCAACTTCAATTGGGTATGTAGGGGGTTAGTATCATTATTCACAAAGGAAAACTTCACAACAGTGTTCATATTGCTGGGACTTGACTGACTCCTGGGCTGTTACTACTCATATCACGTACTTCTTTTGGTGTAAGTTTGCCATTTTGACATATTCTTCACATTCATGTCCATGCATGTGAATGTCATGTACATGCATGTATGTTTGACAGTATACATAAGTGTGTGTATACCTGTATCCACATGTGTTAGGGGGTTCATCATTACTTGATGACTTCAATTCAGTTTGGGGGCTTGATATGCTGAGACCTGACTGATTTTGGAGCTGTTACTACGTAGCCACATCTGTATTTCTATTGCTGTAAGTTTGCAATGCAACATGCACTTATACATGTACATGTTTATGTTCACTAATGTTTGCTAGGTGTAGGTGTAGTTGTACACCTGTATCCACATATGTGGACTTCAATTCAGTGTTTGAAGGGTTGATATACAACTGGTGGATTTGATATTGCTGAGACTTGACTGATGGAGCTGTTACTACTCACATCTATTGATGTGTAGATCATTTGCTGTAAGTTTCATTTATTTACATTTTCATGTACATTTGCGATATGCATATCCACTCTCTGTCATAACAGAATGCACTACCGTATGTTGTGTTACATGGATGATGTACGACCAGACACCAACCAATCTTCCAATTGTGACTAGCATCCAACGTAGTTTATTCATCCTTGCACTCTCACTCCTTATAGACTCAAGATGCTCTTAGAACATACATGTACAATGTACATGCTGTCATTGAGTTTTTCACCTGTAGTCAGTGAAATGCTGGTTCCTGTTCCTTTGATTTATTTTTATAATCTTCTACTGTATGCTGGCAGTGTTTATTTCTAATATTCAGACCAGACCACGTGAACACAAATACGTAGGACTAGAGCCGTTGACGCTTGATTATGGTTAGCGCATCAAATATGCGATCAGTGTTGCATCAGCATTTTGGTTGCGTCATCTGACATACCATACCAGAGTGAAAGACGTGCTAGCTATATAGGCATAGGCCTAGCTACCAAACAAGCCAGGTGTGGTGCGAAAGGAATCGAGTAACCTTAGATTGTAGAGTTTGATCTAACGTTGTCAGCGAAGTACATAGCTCGTTTAGAATGGTCAAAGACAAACTGTGTATTATAAACCTCCTGTAACTGTGTGACTGTGAATCATCGTACCCAGGATCAGAACCAGATTGTAGAGATCAGAGACAGCAAAACTGGGAATGGATGTTCTCGGAAGGTACACGAGTCAGGTGGTTATCGTACGTGTGTGCACATGCAGAATGCATGCACACGCATGACCTGTGAGCCATCAAGACACGCCGTACATGTTATTGCAGTCTCTGTCATGAACATGAATGACAAATAGCATTACATTTTCTACACATCTCCATGTGCCCATGCATGACCTGTGAGCCCTAACGACGCGCCTTGCATGTAAGAGAAGATTCGTGAATCACAAGATAATGTAATGCATTCCAGCTGCATGCAGTTGCATACTTGTAAACAATTTGTACAATTTGTTGTTTACCCGTGAACATGCGCACCACAGCATCTATATTTATTGCTTGATATGATTATTTCTCATGGCCTACTTACTACTTCTTTCACAGACACATTGCATAACTGAAGGATGAGGTGTGGATTAGAGTTGTCTCACATTCCGTCACACCCTAATGGATGCAGGAGGAGGAGATGTTTGTAGGAGGAGGGTTTGCTGGTGCAAGAGGTGTAGGGGGGTCCGTAGAAGACTCTAGCTGGCTGATAAGCTGGGTGCCTGTACTTCTGCACACAATTAGCATGTGCGCATTCCTATTCTACAAGAGGTGTGTGTGTGTGTGTGTGTGTGTGTGTGTGTGTGTGTGTGTGTGTGTGTGTGTGTGTGTGTGTGTGTGTGTGTGTGTGTGTGTGTCTACATGTGTTACCACCATTCACGAATGCATGGTAGTGTATGTATGATGACCTTCATCCACTGTCTGGGTTCTACAAGTGTTCCATGTAAATTGTATGTGTGTGTGTGTGTGTGTGTGTGTGTGTCTGTGTGTGTGTGTCTGTGTGTCTGTGTGTGTGTGTGCATGCGCGCATGTGTGAAGTTTTCATCCAAATCCAATACAGATGCACTCATTTGTGGAGTATGGTGTAGCAAGTAAACAAGCAAGACATGCATTGTTGACGTACTTCTTTTGCTGTAAGTTTTCCATTATAACATGTACTTATATTATACGTACATGTTCATATTTGACAATTTAATGTTTAGTATTATCCACATTTGACAACAAAGTCAATGGGGCGTTTGGAGGGTTAGCATAGTCCACTCTTCATTACTTCAATTTCTGTGGGGAGATTGTCCAACTTCAATTGGGTGTGTGGGGGGTTAGTAGCTATCATTCACAATGGAGAACTTCATAATGGTGTTTATATTGCTGGGACTTGACTGATTCCTGGGTTGTTACTATACTCACATCACGTACTTGTTTTGCTATAAGTTTCCATTTTAACCTGTTCTTCCTTCACGTTCATGTCCAGGCATGTAAATGTCATGTACATGCATGTATGTTTGACAGTATACATAAGTGTGTGTATACCTGTATCCACATGTGTTAGGGGGTTCATATTATTACTTGATGACTTCAATCCGTGGTTTGGATGGTTGATATACAACTGGTGGTGTTTATGGGCTTGATATTGCTGAGACTTGACTGAAGGAGCTGTTACTACTCACATCTGTTGATGTGTACATGCTGTAAGTTTGCCATACAAAGTGTGTGTGTGTGTGTGTGTGTGCGTGCGTGCGTGCGTGCGTGTGTGTGCATAGTAATTTTCCATATGGATTATATATAACAAGAAATTGGACTTACTCTTCTTGGCATGACATATGCTTATTGTCTTTTATCCAGATGCATACATTTGTGGAGTGTGGTGTATATAGCACTGACAATAATCAAGCAAGACATGCAGTGACCTTTTCTGAGCCTTTACTTTATTAAACTTTTGTTGCATTGAACAATATCGATGTTGCGCTTGCGATCATGGCAAGAATTTCACATGGAAATAAGTCGAATATATATATATTATATACACAGTGTCATACATGTACAAGTCAGTGTTTATAAAAAGATCTTTAAATTTTTCGAATACACCGTTATACGGCCGCCGCGCCGACGTCTGTTTCTGTTTCTGTTTCTCCTGGGATTCTGCACAAGAAAACAGAGCAAATATGGTAAGACCGTAAGATCTAATACATCAGTCAAAATTACTGGGTTTTCTTCGCTGCCTTGGCCGACTTCTGAAGTGCCTTGGTGATTTCGACGGCCTCCGTGGCCAGCTCCGCGGCCACGTTCTCGCCATCACCCTCGCCACCCACCGCCGCCGTCTTGTGCTGCAAGCCAGTAAAATATGCAGTTAAAGGAAGAGTTGCGGAGTGCAAATCTGTGCTAACTTTGTTGGCTTGCTGGAGGGTTTGCTGATGCAGGGTTTACAGGTGCTGGGTTTACTGGTGGAGGAGGCCCAGGGTTGGCAGGTGCTTGGTTTACTGGTGGAGGAGGCCCAGGGTTGGCAGGTACTTGGTTTACCGGTGGAGGAGGCCCAGGGTTGGCAGGTGCTTGGTTTACTGGTGGAGGAGGCCCAACAGGTGCTTGGTTTACTGGTGGAGGAGGCCCAACAGGTGCTTGGTTTACTGGTGAAGGAGGAGGCCCAGAGTTGGCAGATGCTGGGTTTACTGGTGGAGGAGGGTTTTGAGGTGCTGACTCCAGCTGGCAGGTGAGCTGGGGAGAAGGTGAGTCTTCCCCCAGCTCCATAAGTGTTGTGTTCGACTCTGTGAAATCTAGAAATTGAAAAAATATTTGCCATTAGGTTTAAATAAGGAAAGAGAAATATTATACCGCTTTCATCTCCTTCTTGTGCCATAGTCTCTTCAGCCAAGTGCAGAAAACTGCTTGCGTATTCCTTTTTATACCTTACTCTGCGCAGTTGTGCGCATGCCTGCGGCAAAAATTGTCACGTGCGCATTCCTGACTCTATGCTGTATAGACGCTTCTCAACTGATAATAATTATGGGTGAAATCCGGACAGTGTTTGAGAATTCAAGATAAGACCCCCGACCCCCTTCACTGCAAGATAGTTTGCCTAATTCAATGTTCCAAGTTTGTGGAGGCACTCGAGATCATCGAGTCATCCCACAGTTATCGACTAGACAGAGCCCTGCGAGGAGAGCCGAAACCCTCGAGTGCACATTGCCAGAGCTCTACAGATTCCAGGAGAACATGGCCAAAGTCCGTTCGGTGCTAGCATCATGCATTACCCTCCCCGTCATCTTATCCTGGTACTCGCCCTAACAGCACTGTTATACTTGGAGCACCCGCGCAGCAATCAAAATCTCAATTTGTATTGGGCACATACAACACAAACTGTCCACGTCCAGTCACTCCTACTATCCACAATGTAGAGTACAAACTCCATCACGATAAGCCACAAGAAGTCGCCAATGTCTGCTCATGTCACTCCTGGGTGTATGTGCCTGTTAGGAATTGCACAAGAAAAGTGCGCAAATAATAAGGGTAATATCTAATACATCAGTCAAACATCACCAGAGTCTGTTTGGCTGCCTTGTGCCAAATTCTAATGGCCTCCCCTCCGAAGTGCCGCAGTAACAACCTCATTAGCTACTACTTCAGCTACATGTAGAATATGAAAGCATTACAGAGAGTGCGAAACTGTGCTACCATTGTTGGCTTGCAGGAGCAGATGCAGAGGGGTTTACAGTGGAGGACAGTTTGGAGGGTTTACAATTGCAGACTCCAGCTGGAGGGTGAGCTGGGGAGAAGGTGAATCCTCCCCCATCTCCATTAGTGTCGTATTTGACTCCATGTATTCTAGAAATTGTAGAAAATATTTACAATTGAAGGGCTGAGAACCAGAGTGGCCTAACCCACCTAACTCTAATTTAACGTTTTTTGCTCAAATGGGGTTACTTACAGTTAGGTATATTGATAACAATAGCCAAAATTATTTCCTGCTTAAACCTATTAACACCATACCGATGTTAAGTATACCCGCAAATTCTATTGCAAAAATCTTGAGCGCCATAGTGGCCTAATCCACACGCTGACCAATCAGGTGCCACCATTTCGATGATGTCATACGCAGTCCATGTGCGCGATGTCGATGACAGCAGAAGCAGTGGCTGAAGCCTTGGCAGGTAGTGACGAACGATCCAGTGAAGAGGATGGATTGGACAGCGAGCAGGAGGAGCCAGCTACAGATAGCGAACAGGATGAGCCAGCAACAGACGACGACCAGGATGAACCAGCTATGGATAACGAAGCCGGTGAGCCTAAGGAAATGATTGAATCAGGCGATGAGCCATAGGCCTATCCCAGCCCTATTCTTAGCCCTAGCTGTAGCCTTAGCCCTTCCGTATCTGAGTCACATCTCTGTGTATTATTGGTATAGGTGTGAATGTTATAACACGCATTCTTTGAGGTGCTGTCTTCATAATATTATGTGACCCAGGAAGTGAGCCTAGAGAAGGAGAGGATGAGCCTAGAGAAGAGAATGATGGAGAAGAACTAAGTGAAGATGACTCTGAAGAAGAAGTATCACATGAAGAAGCATCCAGTGATGACAGCTTCAACGAAGAGTTGCCAAAGACAAGAACAACTCGAAAGAGGATAGAAAGCCTCAAGCATGGAAGAAAAACAAACGAAAGCGACGCCGAAACTTGGGGAAAAAGTACATGTCGACAGCAAAGAAAACAGTGAGCACTAATAAAGACAAAAAGTAATAATTACATGTAACTTAGGCTTGTTAAACATTTTAGCATATATTATTAAAATACACTTACCTTCTTTCAATACACTTACCTTCTTTCAGGTTCCACCAAAGCGTCCAACTAGGACAACATGTGGTTGTACTCGCCAGTGTTTCACCCATATACCTGCAGATCGAAGAAAGATTCTCTTTGATGGATTCTGGCAGAGTGGCAACTTTGATGTTCAAAATACCTATTTGTGTGGGTGCATTAAAGTAACACGCATTAAAAAGAGGTACACTAGCAGGAAAGAGGAGTCTCGTAGGAACTATTCACGAACGTATTATGTACAAAATGGTGAGGAGTCATTGCAAGTATGCAAGACAGCCTTCCGTTCCATTTTTGCTGTGTCAGATGGACGGATCAACAGAGCACTTAAGGCTCAAGCTGGTGCTGGTGGTTCTCCCCACATAGACCAGAGAGGTCGCCACGAACCTGGAAATAAAACTCCAGCTGATCAAGGGCAGAAAGTTAAGCAGCATATTGAAAGCTTCCCCAAATATCGGAGTCACTATTCTAGACAGGATAACCCTAATCGTAGCTATCTATCGCCAATGCTAAGTTTAGCAAAAATGTATCAACTTTACAAAGTGAAATGCTCCGAAGAGAACCAGCACAGAGTCAGCGAATGGATATACCGAAAGATCTTTAATACTAAATACAACCTCTCCTTTGGAAGGTAACTTCTGCCACTCTTATGCACACACACACACACACACACACACACACTGTATTTTCAACCACATGTTGATCACAGTATGTAGATGTGACCCATTCTTTCTTCACACATCTAGACCCAAGAGTGATACATGCAAGATTTGCGATAATCTCAATGTACGCATTTCGTCAGAAGATGATGAATCAGCAAAACAACTCCGCCTTGAGCTTCAGTTACACCATTGTAAGGCGGAGAGAGCCTATCAACAGTTGAAGGAGGATTCGGCTCTCAGTAAATCGTCATCAACTGTGGATACCATAACTTTTGATCTACAACAGTCGCTGCCCACCCCCAAACTCTCAACAAATGTTGTCTTTTACAAAAGACAACTCTGGACGTACAACTTTGGCATTCATGATTGCGCTAACAACAAAGGCTATATGTTTATGTGGCCGGAATCTGTTGCATCACGAGGATCACGTGAGATAGGCTCGTCTATACTACAGTACCTAAAGCTGAGAGCATCTAATTCCACTCATCTGATCGTTTTCAGTGATGCGTGCGGAGAACAAAACCGCAATATAAACATAGCCTGCCTCTGGATGTACATTGTTTCCAGCAGTGATTTCTCCTACTCGGTTGTTGACCACAAATACATGATCTCAGGTCACTCTTACCTACCCAACGATAGGGACTTCGGCTCTATTGAGAAGGCTAATCGCCATACTCAGCACGTTTTTGTCCCAGAAGACTGGTGTAAACTTGTTGAGACAGCCAGGGGTAAAAATCCATTTCAAGTTGTACGGATGGTAAGGGAAGATTTTGTTTCACTGGAGGATCTCAGATCTGAGATTGTGTATCGTAAGGTGAACACCAACAAACAGAAGGTTGAATGGCTAAACATTCGCTGGCTACAGATCAGAAAGGCAAACCCATATGAAATCAGGTATAGATACAGCCACAACTCCCTGGAGGCCTGGAAAATTCTTAACGTTCAGAGAAAAAGAGTGGGTAGACCTTCTGACCCTGGAAGAGTGTCACTGAAACCACTGTATGACAATCCCCGCCCCATTCAACCCAAAAAGCTCCAAGATCTACAGGAGTTAATGGATTTTATTCCTCCTGTTCATCATGCTTTCTACAATGAACTTGAATCATCAGCTGATGTCGTCAGTGGAAGTGAGACTGATGGTTCTGAGGAAGACTAAACATTCCCGAACATAGCTTCTTTTGCTGTATGAAACCACCCTTTAATGTACACTAAATGAACTTGAAAGGTATCAGAAGACTTTGTATATGTGTATATATGTCCCACAAAGAGTTTTACAACTGCAAATTATACCTGGAATTTAATATAAGCAATTAACTTTAAACCGTCAAAATCACATTTGTAGCTGGTGAGGGTTAGGCCACTCTGGTTCTCAGCCCTTCAATTAGAGGTTCATTTTCTTCTCCTCCTAATAATCAGCCAAATGCAGAAAACTGCTTGTGCATGTCTTTTATACCTATTGTGCATGTTGTCTGTGCCTCTCAACACAAAATTGGCAAAATCTTGATAGTTAGACCCCACGACCCCTATCTCATCACATGCATTTAAATCTAAATTCTTAAGCATCATAACCTGCACTTCCCTTTTCCCCTATCAATACATGAAATACTTTACTCCACCTTCATCTCCCTCACCTCTTTGACTCACTTATGTTAATGGTCCTGCATGTTAGTTTGAAAATATCATTTATGACAAATGGCTATTGAATACAATAGTAAAAAAATGTCAGGAGACAAGTAAATAAAAAATTTAGGAAATTTGAAATGTATGATATAGGGATTGCATAAAAAGAAATGGAGACAAGATTTGGACACAGACTATGTGTGATGATATGCCAGCATGTCATACTGGGATTCTTAATGTGAAGGGGTGGTGTCTCATAAGTATCTGTACATAAGTTTAGCCATGTGTAGCAATTTCTTATGTAATATCCATGCAGGAGTCGAAAGCCATCCAGTTACATGGCCCAGACTGGCATGTATGGGCACTTATATGCCCATACATGCCAGTCTGGTCTACATACCTAACTATAATGTAAGGATTAGTAGTAACACATGTAATTAATTACCTAAAGTTGATGTCCCCAGACCCCGCCCACCATGAAGCACTGTTTACTTAGCAGGAATAAAATAGTTCGAGTTGTTGTAGTGGGTTACATGGCCTTTATGTGTTGGGCTCACTTGAATCCCACGAAGTGCCCTGTGGTGGGAGGGGTCTAATCATGTGACAGAACTTGGAAAACAACAGAACACAACAGGTCACATTATAGAGTGTAGTGTAAACTTCATAGGCCTATTTCCATCTGTATGGGTGCTCGAGGCTAGTAATGTGGCTGGATATATACACTGTCCGAGCATACGACCTCACTACCCAATCAAATATACATGTAGATATTTTACATACATATGCAAATCTTACAGTGGAATGATGTGGTCACCTTTCACTTCATTGGCCGGCTACATAAAACTACACGTGCGTCATCGTCTTTCACAGTACCAACCGAGACAGATTGGGCATGCGCGCCAAGATGTACAGGTGTATGCAGGGTGTGGTTCCTAGTGAGTGAGTTTAAGTTTCGGAGCAGTTAGAACACTAAATTGCATTCCTTCAAGTGCTAATGTCACTTTCTTTTTAATATGTACCTAGCTAATAGTAAGTAGTTATTGCTGCACAGAACTTTTATGAGGGAGAAATCTTTCTGGTCTTGGTTTTGAAGTCAGTATTGCAAAAGCCAAGCAAATTGTCAACAATTTGTCAGGAATGGACAATCCTGAAGTCTTGTTTCAATACTGCATAGTAGGTGCAATGAAGCTCTTATTTGTAACAAATTTAGTGTCTCAGTGGAAAATAACCTGAACAGTTAGAGGGATGTGGAGGTAAATGTCAATGTTTCCAGAATCAAACTATATAGCAACTTTTCCAGAACTACCAGACCCTAAATGTGTATTGTAAAGGATGTGTTGCAGGTAGTGGCCTACAAAGAATCGATGTGTATGGGATTGCTACTACAAAATTAATGTGTTAGCATAATCCGTTACAGTGAATAATTTGGGTGAATAATTTTCCTGCATAGCTAGCTTGGATGCATGCTTACATGTGCTTTAACCCTCCTTTGTATGCACAGCTGAGGTTAACTATACGTAAGCTTAGTGTTGTGTGTGGTCGTGATAGTACCGTATGGTGTGTTATCAGTGTAAAGCTGGGGCCATTTTGCCGTGTAATTTCAAGTCGTTGATAATTTGGCTTCGAGGTGGGTAACTAAATGTGGTCGTTAATTTTTTGAAGTCAGTAGATAATTTTATGGAGTTTTATGAGGTCGCTAAATAATTGGGCGAGCAGAGGGTGCCAGGTGAACGCGAAAGGACTTTAGTACACTCACAGTATCCTAAACACCATATTTGTGTTACCTTCGATACTAGGACATCTTACTAGTTAGGACACTTACGGTGTCCTTACGAGCCACATAGTGGTGGGGGACATCCGGAGTGCCCCCGCGCAACGCACAAGCGTAGGTGACCTTGACTGATCACGGGCACAAGATTCCGCCCTCAGATACCAAACCTTCCCAAGCCCTTGCTGTGCATGCGCACCGAGATTCCTCCAGAGAATTAAGTGTATGTGCTTGACGAAGCAGCACTGAGTATTGTACATCTCCTATTTCAATGCTTATTAAGCTCCTGAATGGTGATATTGCAATGATGGTTGGGCAGCCTACCTATGCACTACAGTTAGTAGTATGTGCATGCTGTATGGCAGAGTTGGTATTGTACTTGTATGCAACTTTTGTTGGTGACTAATGCTCTTAAATGCTGCTTGTGCAGCCTTTCTTACTTTCTCAATGGAATGAAATAGCCTTCTTCCCAGGCCACCACTGTTGGTGCATGTGCACTACTTCTCGTAAAAATAATCCGTTCCTAACAAATATACAGAATAAGTATTCAAAGTAGTATATGAGGTCCACTGAATACTGGCAAATTCGAAGCACAGTACAGCTTCACTCTCTCATAACTAAAGGTAGGAGGTAGAGCCGAGTAGAACCTATGTGTGCTACTACTGTAGAAACTAGTCTGGAAAGCAAGTTGCTGTAGCTTCCCCCCTTGATGAGCTATAGCCTAGCAATTACAAATGGCAATAGCACATATTGACCAGTATTGGCTGACCTAGACTATGTATTAATTGCTCAATTCACACACTGTACAAGCATTAGTTAAAAGCCTTATAGTGGATGTTAAATGCTTCCTAAAGTACAGCACCTTTAGAGCCATATGTACGTATGATGTATGCTTTTCAAGTGGGGTTCTAAACAAAACATCAATATCATATATACACGTGCACATGCACTTATATCATTAAGTTCCTTTATTTGGTATTTATAAGATGCACTTTAGCACTTTCATTGGGGATAGTTGTTAATGGGAGACCTGCATTCACTGCAGTACAGTACAAACTGAGAAATAACAATCATGCATATTACTAGATGATAGGCAAAGTAGCTATGGTGAATATTCACTAGTACAAAAGCAAAATTTAGGGGTACATGTGGCAATGACACTCCCCAGGGGAAAAACCTGAGATAAAAAACCCATGCCATGAGGCCCTAGGAAAAACCCAAACAAAACATTTTTGGGAACAGTTAGTAGTAGCTTGTCCTTTCATTGGGATAGCTATCCAATAGAAGGCCACCTGTATGGGTAAACAGAGGAAACAAAGGACTGACTATGTATACATGTAAGGACGGTTTACACACACATTTTTATGAATCACAAATACTTGTACAAATTAACCTCAATGTCAGATGTGGGATTCGGAGTATGAAAGTGATAGTCATATTCATATAATCTAGGTAGAGGATGAAGGGATTCTAGGGAGGGGAAAAGAAAAGTAGGGTCAAAGTGAAAGCAGCTTATACTTTGATTTGTCAGGAATCACAAGAGAAGTAGTAAGGTGTCAGTTGCAATGAGTACTTAATACACAAGACTAGACTTAGTATAGATTTACTGGGTATGTCTTATAATGTACACTCCAATAGGTCTCTGCTCATTAAGGCCGAATTCAATTCATTACATGATATTCTGCATCTACTTCACTAAGTACTACACTCTGCAGTCTAACCAATACCAGAAATGGCCGGACATTACAGGCTTACAAGCGACATAGATTTAATAAGACTGGATGACTGATAATCCAGTATGTACATCAATGGACAACCTTCCCTTTTCTGCAGGTTTGCAAGGAGCTGACGAACCGTCCCCACCACTAAAGACCACCTTTGGAGAGTCTGTTTTGAAGCCGGCTGAAGTTCAGAAAGATTCCGTTTACGTACGCTAGGACATTTGCAGATTGCCTATTACAGCCTATTCATCCGTATACATTGTTTATTTGCAACGTCATATACCAGAACGCCTTGTCACTTTTTTATGTTCTGCACGTCTATAAATAGTGAGGTTCACATGCGAAATTTGGCTATTTCGCATGTGAACCTAAACGCATATATGTGACTGGAGCCCCACCGTTGCGAATTTCACGTTGAACTGCTACATTGCAGTCACATAGCAAGCACAGCAGCTAGTTAGTAGTAAGTAAAAGTTCTGTGATGTGCCATGTTAATTTGTTGTGCATATTTATGATCTCACATGCACACAAAATCACTCATACTATAGATGAAGAAGATGAAGTTCCTGTTCAAATGGATTTCTAGCCTCCTAGCTAACCTAAAATTCTCTCTAATATTATATTACTACTATAAGGTAACATACCGCAAGCGCGGTCAGTGCAGGCAAGTGTCTGGAGGCACTGCAGTACGTGAGGGTCGCTGAAGTACAAGTAGAGCCCCTCCTTTCCTCGCGTTGGCGTCTACCACACTCCTGCGCATTGCGCTTGCGGTGCCAATTGGGCACGCTATAAGGCTGGGTGAGCTGGTGGTGGTTGTTGTGAGCTGGTGGTGGTGAAAGTCGTGGTGAAATGGCGACCTTACACTTACCTCTACCTCGCCGTCCCACCTGATCATCTCCCCATCTGTAAGTCTTGCCCCCTGCCAGTGCTATGGACACACCCATGGAGACTGTCAATGTCCAGGCCTCACGGCTCACTGACCTCCGCTCACAAGACCTAGAACCTGTCATATCTTTTCATTGTGTAGGATATTAATTGGGGGTTGATATACAACTGGTGGTGTTTGGGGACTTGATGGGTGTTCATATTGCTGGGAGACTTGACAGATTCCCGAGCTGTTACTATATTCACATCATGTCCTTTTGCTGTAAGTTTGCCATTATAACATGTCCTTACCTTAGGTGTTCATGTTCATGTATGTTTTGACAGTTTGACGTTCAGTATTGTCCACATTTGACAACAAATTCAAGGGGGTAGCATCGTCCATATCTGTGGGGAGATTGTCCAATATCAATTGGGTGTGTGGGGGGTTAGTAGCTATCATCATACACAATGGACAACTTCACAACGGTGTTCATATTGCTGGGACACTTGACTGACTCCTGGGCTGTTGCTACTCACATCATGTACTTCTTTTGCTGTAAGTTTGCCATTTTGTCCTTTACAGTCATCTCCATGTGAATGTCATGTACATTCATGTATGTTTGACAGTATACGTAAGTGTGTGTATACCTGTGTCCTCATGTGTTAGGGGGTTCATCATTACTTGGTGACTTCAATTCGTGGTTTAATTGGGGGGTTTATATACAACTGGTGGTGTTTGGGGACTTCATGGGTGTTCATATTGCTGGGATACTTGACTGATTCCTGGGCTGTTACTATACTGACATCATGTACTTCTTTTGCTGTAAGTTTTAGCATAATAACATGTACCTACATTACGTGTGCATGTTCATGTATATTTGATGATTAGTATTGTCCACATTTGATGACAAAGTCAATGGGGTGTTTGGAGGGTTAGCATTGTCCACTCTTCAATTTCTGTGGGGAGATCGTCCAACTTCAATTGGGTGTGTGTGGGGTTAGTAGCTATCATCATTCAAAATGGACAACCTCACAATGTTCATATTGGTGGGAGACTTGACTGACTCCTGGGCTGTTGCTACTCACATCACGTACTTCTTTTGCTGTAAGTTTGCCATGCATTTTGTCCTTTATGGTCATGTCCATGTGAATGTAATGTACATGCATGTATGTTTGACAGTATATGTAAGTGTGTGTATATCTGTATCCACATGTGTTAGGGGGTTCATCATTACTTGGTGACTTCAATTCAGTTTGGGGGTTGATATGCTGATACTTTTGAGCTGTTACTACGCAGCAACAGCTGTATTCCTATTGCTGTAAGTTGGCAATGCAACATCCACTTATACATGTACATGTTCATGTTCACTAATGTTTGCTAGGTGTAGGTGTACACCTGTAACCACATATGTGGACTTCAATTCAGTGTTTGGAGGTTGATATACAACTGGTGGACTTGATATTGCTGAGACTTGACTGATGGATCTGTTGCTACTCGCATCTATTGATGTGTACATCATTTGCTGTAAGTTTCACTTACTTACATTTTCATGTACATTTGTGATATGCATTCCCACTCTCTGTCATAACAGAATGCACTACCGTATGTTGTGTTACATGGTTGATGTACGACCAGACACCAACCTATCTTCCATATGTGATTAGCATCCAACATAGTTTAGTTATTCATCTTTGCACTCTCACTCCTTATAGACTCCAGATGCTCTTAGAACATACATGTACAATGTATATGCTGTCATTAAATGCTGCCAAATGCTGGTTGCTGGTTCCTGTTCCTTTGATTTATTTCCTACTGTATGCTGGCAGTCTTTATTTCCATTGATTATTAAAATTCAGACCAGGTCACGTGAACACAAATGCATAGAGGTGTTGACGCCTCAGATTATGGTTAGCTTAGCCAGAGCATACATCATGCGATCAGTGCTGCATCAGCATTTTGGTTGCGTGATCTGACGTACCATACCGGAGTGAAAGAGCATAGGCCTAGCTGCCAAACAAGCTAGGCCTAGGTGTGGTGCGAAAGGAACCGAGTAACCTTAGATTACCTTGAAAGAAGGACACCTCAACAATAAGGATAGGGACACCTTGAAAGGAGAAAGAATGGGACTTCAATAATAAGGATAGTGACCTATATATACATATATATATATATATATAAAGTCTATTTGACTTCACCTGGACCCTCGAATTTTGGCAATAACTTCATTATTTTTCACCCAATTTCAAAATAATGAGTACCATTGGATTCCTCCCGTTTTGCCGCGTCTAGTGATAGGTCTAACTCTCTACCACTCCATAGATAGCTGTATGTCCCTTAAGGAAAGTATGGAGATGCCATTGACCGCGAGGAATGTAGTGCATGTGATCTCAACCAAACGCGTCATTTACGCGCGAAGGCTTCTTACGTGCTCGAAGCGTTTGCTAGTGTGAAAAGCAGCAAGAAAAAGGGGCTACCCGGGATTCTCAGGTTAGTAATGCTAGCTCAGGTTAGTAACGCTAGCTAGGCTCCCATGATACTAGCTGGGTGCCCATATTTTCAATGAGATGAAGCGTAGCAGTCAAAACGGTACAACTGAACTATGACATCATGGATCAACGTGCTTCCTGCATCATGGCTCACCTTTAGCCACTTATCCCTAGTCTTCGGCCTAACCAAGCCTACAGTACTCGAAAAAACGCACTTCTTGTAGCGTTCAGCACTGCTGCATTGTTTCCCTCCAGTTACCTGTGCATACCATTACCCGCAAACATGCAGGAAGTTGTCAAAATGACGCGCGCCTGTGCAACTTCCGGGGCCCAGGTGAACGCGAATAGACTTTAGTTTATGTTTGTGACAGACACTGACATACCGTAATGTTATACGTGCATCTAATTTTGTGTGCGCACTCACCCGCTTGCCAACAATGCGTAGTATTATATTCTTGTGCTCTAGTCACCGTTTAGTGGTAGAGTAGACGACTAATGGATGATCTGATTGGTACCATGTCTGTAAGTTCACTTGACAGTCTAGCAGTCAGGTCGCCAACGGAACCGGAAGTACATCATGCGCGTACAATTTTATTTGCAGTGGAATTTCAATCTGAGATCGCTTGTAGTAACGCTTATCTTGCTAATTATATATTCAGACTAACTTTTCTGAGGATGTGTAGCTAGTTACGCTAAACTTTCTACAGGCAGAGAAAAGGTAACTACTCTACTTGACTCATGAGAAATTATACAGGCTAACTCTGTACCTGAGTGGCTCAAGCGGTGCCAATGAACATCGCCTTTTTTTTAGGTAGCGCAATAGAACTCGTCCGAAAATTTTTGGCAAGCCGCTACAGTTCTGAAATTTCGACTATATTTAGGATACTACTAAATACCAAAAAATGAGTTTGTTCCAGCATGCCGTTCCGAAGATATAGGACGTCAAAAAACATAGTTGTTTTTGCAAACACGTGTGCGGTGACCTCGGTTTTGACAGTGAGCTAGAAGGTATGTAAGCAATAGAAATGCATTATAATAAAGCCATAGCTCTATAAAATGTACATTTTAGAAATTGAGTCATGTCCACACAGAGAAGTAGAAGGCAGCTAGCATTCTCTGGGGCTTCTTCATCAGATGTCTGTGCTGTGTGTCTTGGTCAACACAGCCGCACCAGCTTACCCAAGTACTGGAAGGATCAGCACGCACGGGACTTCATTTTGTCAATGGATTTGTCAACTGATTCTCCGGTATGTCGATCTTGTAGAGATGATGTAGCACGAGTGTTAGCCAATCCAGCATACACACCTAGGTGGGAGAGAAGGGGAGGTGAGAGCATGAAGAGTAACTGTTGCATCCATAACTGTAACCAACTTTGTTTTTCACAAACCACCATGGGCACTATTGATGAACTCCAAGGTATACAGGAATTGGTGTTTAATGACCCTGTTCCAATTCCTACACCACTTTGCAAGAGCCACTACCATCTAGTGTATGACACATTGCAATCCCGACGTAAACACTGTAGAACTTGTAGCAGACGGTTACGATTGGGAAATGATAGGCCCTGTCTACAACCACATATCATTCAGGCACATCTATCTCAGCACACTGATTTTGATGGAGATATACTCAGCAGTGATCGTGTATGTATCACATGCTACAAGTCACACATGGTGCTACTAATGCAAAATAAGCCTATTAGCCTAGATGACGACCTAAAACTACTGGTTGACAGCATCAGCCAGCAACCCAGTGGTACGGATCACGACATAATTTGTGCTGCGACTAACAGAATGCTCATTACTGTTGGAAAAATGCTCATAGAAAACAGAGCAGCATTACTAGCAAGCATTCATTTTGATTTTACACAACATGCCAAAGACCTGTTTACAGCAAAAGGCATTGAAGAACCTCCAGAACTAAAAGTTACTTCCAGGTTAATTCTAGGTGAAATAACAGCAACCTTTCAGCATCATGTTGCCTATGCTTGTAAGGTTCAAAAGTATGGTATTCTGGTATATAGACCAACTTCTGACCTAGTTGCTCTTCTTTGTGAGACTAAGTGGAAACTGAAACAAGTGAACGCAAATGTGAAACCAGTCATGAGTGAGGTTCTTGATACAGATGCATGCAAACACAACAGCACAGACCTGAAGGACACATGTACAATTGGGCACTTTAACAAACTTATCCATGATCAGATTGACTTATATTTAGGGCCATGTGATAAAGCTTCCATGGATTATGATGACCTAAACTTGGACAAGCAAATTAAAAAAATAAATCCACAACTATGGAATGCAATATGTTGTATCACACGGTCCAAATCTGAAATTCGTGGGACTTCCAAAGTAAGTGATCCCCATTCGTCAGTCTATCATGTGAAAAAAATCAGGCGTTTTTTCCTACTCTGTTCAATGCTATTTGCTACAGATGATAGGTGTTCAATGCCAATGCATACCCTAATGACAGATGTAGTAGAGAGTCAAGGAGGTTCATCCGTGCTAGTTAAAGTATTGAATCGTCTTGGTGTGTGCTCAAGTGCAGACACACTGGCCTGCTTTATACAACACAAAAGAAGCACATCCGACCAGCATCAGTTCAAGCACATTTCGAAGGATGCCTTTACAGTTGTTTCAGCTGACAATCTGGATTTCATGCATAGTTTTGCACGGGTGTTCTGCAGTAATCAAAAGAGCAGTTGGCATGGCACTACTGTACAAGTCACACAGCCGTTGCCATCACATTCCCTGCCTGAAAGACCAACAACACAATTGCAGGTACCATGCTCAGACACACATGTCTCCCTCACAGGCACCTCTCATGGTGGTCACGGAGACACACATGTCTCCCTCACAGACACCCCTCATGGTGGTCACAGAGACACACGTCTCCCTCACAGACACCTGTCATGGTGGTCACAGAGACACACATGTCTCCCTCACAGGCACCTCTCATGGTGATCACGGAGACACACATGTCTCCCTCACAGACACCCCTCATGGTGGTCACAGAGACCCACATGTCTCCCTCACAGACACCTCTCATGGTGGTCACAGAGACACACATGTCTCCCTCACAGACGCCCCTCATGGTGGTCACAGAGACACACATGTCTCCCTCACAGACACCCCTCATGGTGGTCACGGAGACACACATGTCTCCCTCACAGACACCTCTCATGGTGGTCACGGAGACACACATGTCTCCCTCATAGGCACCTACCATGGTGCTCACAGAGACACACATGTCTCCCTCACAGACACCTCTCATGGTGGTCATAGGGACACACATGTCTCCCTCACAGACACCCCTCATGGTGATCACAGAGACACACATGTCTCCCTCACAGACACCTCTCATGGTGGTCACAGAGACACACATGTCTCCCTCACAGACACCCCTCATGGTGGTCACGGAGACACACGTGTCTCCCTCACAGACACCTCTCATGGTGGTCACGGAGACACACATGTCTCCCTCATAGGCACCTGTCATGGTGCTCACAGAGACACACATGTCTCCATCACAGACACCTCTTATGGTGGTCACAGAGACACACATGTCTCCCTCACAGACACCCCTCATGGTGATCACAGAGACACACATGTCTCCCTCACAGACACCTCTCATGGTGGTCACGGAGACACACATGTCTCCCTCATAGGCACCTATCATGGTGCTCACAGAGACACACATGTCTCCCTCACAGACACCTCTCATGGTGGTCACAGAGACACACGTGTCTCCCTCACAGGCACCTCTCATGGTGGTCACGGAGACACACATGTCTCCCTCACAGGCACCTCTCATGGTGGTCACGGAGACACACATGTCTCCCTCACAGGCACCTCTCATGGTGGTCACGGAGACACACATGTCTCCCTCACAGACACCTCTCATGATGGTCACAGAGAACAAGGTTCACCTTAGATCTCATTCACCGATGCCTTTCATTTAATGGATGTCAGCAACTGTAGTCAGGTATCACGTAAGAGAATAGAAAGGTCTTCCCCAATTCCATCACCTTTGAAACTGACAAGATCACCACATTCCAAAATTTCTAGGCGTCAACGTACTGGCACAGAAGGTAGGGGGCCACAACAAAAACCACATGTTTTAGAGCTTTCCCGCCATCCTAAGCACGAATCTAACTTTATCAGATTTTCATTGTAATGACACAGAAAAGCAATGTAAAATGGATTTACAGATTGAAATGAATGTTTTTGTGATTCATAGGGTGGCTCTTTATAATAGCAGTTTCAAATATACCTTTCTTAATCTGCAAGATTATTATTCCATTACAAGGCCTACCCACACAGAAGTATCCAATGTTATGTACTTGGAAGTCATTGATGCAGTTGCTGACTGTAAAGACACCATGATGGTACTTCTACATAGCTTGAGAAGTAGATTCATAGAAGAAAAGGACATGAGATGGTTAGTTCTGGAAGGAGATGCTAAACTCTATGAGATCCTGAAGAGCCTGAGTTTTGAATATGGTGAAGAACTGAATTGGCTAATTCCTTACCCAGGTGACTTTCACATGCTGATGAATTACCAGAAAGCTCTCATGAAGCCTTATTACGATGCAGGCTTAAAGGCACTAGCACAAGCTGCGGGGTACCCTTTACCAGCTATCCAAAGCTGCAGCCAATTCAAGAGGACTCATCAATTTCTACTAGAAGCATGGGAGGCTATTTACCGACTCATGATACTAAAGTTTCAAGAGGCAAATTCCATTTCCAAGAGTTTACTAAGTGACATCACAAAAGAAGTACTATCTATGGCCACAGACAATTTTCCATCAACCTTTGCAAAAAGAGAATATCATTTGAGAATTTCTTCGAAAACTTTCGGGTTTTTATCCAGAAGATGGCCCGTACTGATGATACTTGGCGCTTCTGGGTGCAATTTGTGTTTGAAGATGCTATGGCCTACATATCTCTCTTCCTGGCTATTCGCAGTGGAGACTGCGATTTACGAGTAGCGAGTATAAAGTCAATGGCTGCATTATTTACAGCATTTGATCACACAACTTACCAAAATGTCATCTCTCAGCACCTGGAAGACATTGCCAAGATGCCTGCACCAATCATCGCCATGTTTAGACAAGGTGCATTTGTGGTAAGTATCACTGGTAGGCCATGGAACTCAGTAGCTATAGATGAAAGCCACGAGATGCTCATAAATAAAGATTGCAAAACGTCAATTATTCATCCCTTACCAGACTACATCAATAGAATAGCACAGCATATACCATACCGATCAAAAGCTATTAAAAACCTTCAAAACCAACTGTTTCCAACACAAGTACAACAAAAAAATAAAATAGCAACCCCATATACTACAAACACAAATGATATGAAGTGTGAACAAAATATATGTGCCCAAGTTAGCTTACTACATGAGGTAGGTATGTTATCCCTAGTAACAGAAAAAAATAGAGGATTGAAAAACTACTTCACAGGAAAAGAGGCCAATCATGCACAGCAAAGTGATCTACTGAATTTCCGATTCCTTGGACAGCAAGAATTTCTACAAAGAATATCATCAATGATATTGAAAACCCCTAGTGTACGTGCACCTAACAGAAGACGCAGACTCCAGACCTTCAGCGAAAAGAAGGTAACAAAATCAAGGCTTACACAACTAGAAAAAGATAAGAAATTATATATTAACAGCTATGAAAAAGAAATTGCAGTTTTCTAAACGAACAGGAACATCTATAGAAAAGCCGGGGGAACAGCTCATAGAGCTGCCTTTAGCATTTTGTGATAGTACTGGGAACCCTATAAAAGGTCAGAAAAGTTACACTACACCTTTCTTAGAATGCAGATACAAGGAAACAACTCCATCTGTCTTCCTCACTAGCTTACCATGGAGGCCTGAGTGCTGTGTGCTAGAGGGCATGTTTCTAATTAATACTACTCCACTTGGTAGCCACAAAGTGATGTCTGATTATGCAAATTTTTTATTCACAAGATTCATCATAACTCAATTCAAGAGGGGTTGCTGTGAAGTACATGTTATATTTGACAACCCTGGAAGACTTCAATGTACTCCCAAATATTTTGAGCACAAACGACGTGACAAATCAGCTACAGTACAGATAGACCACTGTTGTGACACTATTATCAGCACTAGTAAAATTCCGAAGAAGTGGAGAGAAAATCTTCTCCACTGCCGTAACTGCAAGCAAAGTCTTGTAAAGTATTTAAGCCACTACTTTATGCATTGTATGGGCAAAAAATTGCAACACAACCAAACATTGTATTTGGCAGGAGGATTTGAAGATACAATTCAAGACATGCTGGTATGCATGTAACAGCAACAAACCTCAGCCAAACCCGAGGTACTCAAGTAATGCAGAGGAAGCTGACACCCGCATATGGCTGCATGTAAGGCAAACAGAATGCACACAAATACTTGTGTTGTCGCCTGACACGGATGTATACCACATTGGACTACCATTATATACACATACATGTAATAAGGAAGTAGTAGTACAAGTCAGCTCAATAAATTCAAAGGAGGTAAAATTCATCCATCTTTCTGCACTTAACGCGGCACTAGCCAATGATCCTGATTTGGCTGGATTGGAACCCAGAGATTTGCCACATATATTACAAACCCTTTTTGTATGTACAGGCTGTGACTACTTATCATTTTTCAGTGGAATAGGAAAGGCCACATTTCTACGATATTTTTTTCAATATGCCCCATTCATATCAGGAAAAAATGCTAATGGATCTCTGAGAAATATTCACTTCCAGGGCTATTTAGCATTCTTACGGCTTGTTGGAACTGTATACTACAAGAAACATGCATCTGGATTTGATATACCATCACCAGCTAGTCACTTTCTACAATTTGCTAATGCCACTGATCCATCAGAGCACCACAAACAATGGATCAACAATGTACGGCAAAATATTGCTGACAGAAGTACATTTGATAGTGACATGATACCATCAACAGAAGCACTTCACTTCCACTGGATGAGAGCATGCTGGATTTTGATTACTATCGTCCAAGCCTCGTTTCTGTAGCTTGTTCTGAAGTGGAGCTGTACTGAAAAATGCAACGATGGTCAACGCGAGACAGTCCTAAGGGGGTGTGCAAACCATGTCCGAACAGCAGTTTCCAACGAATGCACGCCATGATAGGTATGTACCATGTAGAACAATAATAGGTCTAACTTTTACAAGAAGAAACATTTTGTTCTCTCATACACTGTTCATGATATGATGTTTATAAAATCTGTATGTTGCTCCGTTAGGATTTCATTGTATTATTTGGTATTTAGCTAAACATAGGTATACATACACCAGAACTATTATTATGTATCACAGCAACCCTTGAAAAACAGTCACTGTCTCTGTGGAAGCTAGCTTCACAGTCTCTGAACACTTCAAGCATGGTGGCAAATTAACATCTTATTTGAGCTCACTCTCTGGTTCACAGTCACTATATCCTTCACCTTCTCTGTCAGTATGTATGTCTCTTTCATTGATTATCAGGTCAGCTTCTAACCCCCACCACATTTGCAAATCAGTAATTTACCTTCTCTCATGTATGCACAGCGGGATGTCTGGAAGCTACTCTTGCCCCCATAACCTCTCCTGATGAGAGCAACCACTCTCTGGCATGAATACATGCCTGATATGGTTTTCCAAGATGAATACTGCAGATCACCTCTCTCCCATTCTGTGCACTGTATCAGCAACGACCGTAATACTTTTTTTTTGTATTATACCTGTTGTTGTTGGTTCACATGACTCATGATTTATATTATACTTTTCAAGACATACTGAACTTACAATACATCACTGTCAAATACACGAACTAAGGTACTTGGGTAGTCTAGATAAGTGTCAGGTATTGAATAAACTACAATTATATACACACGACGTTTCGACTTATTCAGTCTTCAACAGGTGTAAAACTGGTGATACAATCACTCAACAAAAATGTGGAGATAGGGTAACGAGAAAGCCTAGATGGAATGTAATTGGATGTAATACAATAGAAAGAGGTAAATAAGTATTCAATACCTGACACTTATCTAGACTACCCAAGTACCTTAGTTCATCTATTTATCAGTTAGTCTAGAATAGTGGGCTAGTTGTTGTAGTCTGTCTCTATATTACTCGAACTCTGTCAAATACACATTGCACTTGTTTAACTGTATGATCAGCGAGTATAAAAGGCATGCAAAAAACGTCACATAATACACGAACTAAATGGTAGAACAGTTCGAAACTCTACACATGAAAAGAACTAAGTGTTTACTAAGTATATCCCGCTTAAAATATTGTTTGGTTATTGGAAACTGCTGTTCGGACGGCACAAACATGGTACGTCTTTACGTCCTGCGAAGCAGTAGTTGTGTTCATGCATCCCTGGTGGATCCTTCATACGGTTAATTGCAGGTTATGTGGTATTACTCTGCTCCTCATACGCCAAGCTAGACGATGACATGCTCTAAAGAAGTCTAGCATTAGTACTTTTCAACTTACAAACACACAAAAACATCACTCGAAACGAGTGAAATCCGGAAGTTGTATACGTTACGGAATAGTACATCCGGTTCAATAATTAAAATTTGTCAACTCATGCTAGACTGTTGAGCTTAATTACACTAAGTGTTGAATATTGATTTGTTTTATGGGCACACCTGTTATCAGGCACTGTGTGGTGGATGTATGCCTAGGTGGAACTTTCCCTGCGTGGTCCAATGACATCATGCACCAATGGACTAAACATTGGGTTTGTGTCTCCATTTTACCCACCACTCTCCCTCCTTCCCCTCTTTTCTCTCCTCACTTACACATACAGGTTATTGCTCAAATGTTGCTCAGAGTCATTAACTGAAAACTACCTCCTGGCTTGTGTCTTCCTGAGTGGTCTCACTAATAACTGGAATGTTTTAGGTATTTTGTGGTATTTTTGGTACTACATACTAGCAAAACTCTCTTAAACACTTTCACAAGGCATGGATTATTTACTGAGAGATTTTACGTTTTGATTAGGTCCTTTAAATCTGGAAAATGGTCAATTGACACTTCCCACTGGTGTGTGTGGGATAGTGTACATGATGGGTTTCCTTTAGTGCGCCTTTGTAGCTAGTGTAATTATTGTGGGTGTGTGGATGAGGAAGTTCCAGAAAATACTTAAACACCACCACCTCAAGACAGTTTGCACACCTATGCACACAAAGGGCCTGTATACCAGAGGATAAAGCTTTTTGTGCTATAATGCATGTGATTATCATGATTGAATAATGTTATATGCACATACATGCACCACTCCGTAGATTTTACGTTTTGATTAGGTCCTTTAAATCTGGAAAATGGTCAATTGACACTTCCCACTGGTGTGTGTGGGATAGTGTACATGATGGGTTTCCTTTAGTGCGCCTTTGTAGCTAGTGTAATTATTGTGGGTGTGTGGATGAGGAAGTTCCAGAAAATACTTAAACACCACCACCTCAAGACAGTTTGCACACCTATGCACACAAAGGGCCTGTATACCAGAGGATAAAGCTTTTTGTGCTATAATGCATGTGATTATCATGATTGAATAATGTTATATGCACATACATGCACCACTCCGTAGCTCAAAGATGGAAACACAATTACACCAACATCAATGCCATGTCATTATTAAAAATCCTGAGGATCCAGCTGGGATTCAAATTCCGGACCTTCTGATTATTAGTCAGACACTCTTAACCACTGAGCCACTAGATCTCTTGTGGCAGAGGAGTGTAGCATATGGATGTTAATATCCTAAGGATTGAGTTCACACCCTGACAATGACTTGGCTCCATAAGCAAGTATAAGTTATAGCACCTCCGGGAGGGATGTTGCTGGTTTATAAGCATGATACCCGAGGGCGCGTAGCGCCCGAGGGGGAGTGTATATATATATACATAACAACAAATAGCCTCAGGCAAGCTTTACTGTATCTCACTAACAAAAGCTCCACTAAATGTGGAAATGGGTGTAGTAATAAAGCACGCCAACGATCAACATTATGATAAAGTCTCTGAAAACCATGTAAAATAATGGGGGCCACACAATCCTATATCTAACTAATGAAAGCCCTGCTAAATGTGAAATTTTGTATGATAATACAGTTTAATACCTCAATGATCAATGTTTTGATAAAATCTCTGTAAAAATGTAAATCTTGTCAAATAGCCTCAGGCAAGGATTATTGTATCTCACTAACAAAAGCTCCACTAAATGAAATTGGTATGCTGGTAAAGTGTAATGCACCAATGATCAATGTTGTGATAAGATCTATGTAAACAATGTAATACATTGTATAACAATAAATAGCCTCAGGCAAGTGTCTCACTAACAAAAGCTGAGGCTAGTGTCTCACTAACAAAAGCTTAACTAAATGTGAAGATGGTAAACATAAGTACATAGAGCCTATAACTCTTCATGCACACGCTATTATCTGTACTGCTAATTCAGTTTTACTAATGTACAATGCATTAGCTAATACGTTTGTAACCAAGTAAACTGCCAAATAGCGAAATGTATGTACCTACTTCCAGAAAAAAAAGGAAGGAGAGAAGTAAATAAAAAAAATTCTGAAAGGGATTACATAAAAAGGAAGACGAGATTGGGACACAGACATGTTATGATATATCGACGTACCATTGATATAACGTAAGATGAAGTGTTTGGTCTACAGTCCCACAATAGTATAACACAGGCCAAACTCAATTAGTGTTTGTGCAAACATACATGTGTTCTGTGTTCTGTGTGTGTGTATGTGTGTGTGTGTGTGTGTGTGTGTGTGTGTGTGTGTGTGTGTGTGTGTGTGTGTGTGTTATTAGTATGTTCTCTGTTATTGGGTAAGCGAAACCTAGTCATCTGAATGGGTAAGATTTCTATATATATTACCTAGCCATATTGCCATATAAATTATTGGGCAATATTGTGAGTTATTGCGGTCGTGTGGCAGTACTCTTTTTTTTTTTTGGGAACCAGAATATCCACACGCACACATATACTCTTCATAATTATGTATACAGAAGTGTAAGTACAAGAACATGTAGTGCAAGTTGTCAACAGGTGAGGAAATACGGGGCTCACATGCCACTAGGAGCCGTCTGACTGTACTAATACATGTCGTAGGAACTAACTATAAATATACCGTTGAGCTCACACGAAGATGTCATGACGCATTCACACCATTGATACAGTGTCTGCTGCACATAATTTTACGTTGACCTTTGAACCGCCACGCAGACGTCACCCACAAACGCTGCTAAGTAGTGAGTTATACACAGTGTACAGACCACTCGGGATGGCAGAGCTAGTGGGGAAGATGCACATTACTTCACCAACTAGAGTATTCGAAGAATACGTGAGTTCGGTCATTGTAAGGATATGCACATGTGAATAAGGTGAAGGGCTATCCAGGCATGCTCTCGTAATTTAATCTTACATTGTGCAAGATATAATCTTGCAAGTACTTGCATCATCTTGCATCCACCTGCAAGTTAGTTTTGCTTGGGAAAGACCAATACAGTCAGTAGCACATTTGGATAAACATACCTGGTTCTCCATACAACATTGCCATTTGCTTGGCCTATACAAATGGAAACAGTTACAGCAAAGGAAAGAGCATATTCACACCCTTCTGCAATAATCTTACAGCTAAGAGTTGCCCTCAATGCGAGCAACATCATGGGGTCAAAGTCATATTAATACATGTCTTGTGGTCTTAACTAACCATTCCATAGTCAAGATGCAAGCATATCCAATATGAAGTATATTGCAGCCTCTGTAACCAAAACATCCAAAACATAACCAAAGAGCTACATATCAGGAAAAAAAGATTAAAACACGTACTGTAGAACTGCTTCTTGCCTTACATTCATTCCCCGATCACAATACCTTTCTACAAGCCAGTAGCGAAAAGTGTTGAGCTGCTCCTTTGAGAGTACACCCCCTAGTACATATCTCCACTTCAATCCGGCTACTCTAGCACAACAAAAGTACCCCATAAAATGTCATTCAGTGGACAGAAAGCCATGGCAAGCCTGACCTCTTTCTTTGATACCACTATTATATATATCATGTCTCTTTGAATATATCTACATGAATGCATGTATGGTACATCATGAAGACTCACTCAAGGATTCCAGATCTATTGGCTTACCTTTCCTCTTTGACTGGTCAAGATTCAATGAAGTCTTTCGGAATGGCTTGGAGACTACAAGTACAACCAAGTCACCACATCCCGTGGTCGTGGCATTTTAGTATGCTTCATGTTACCTCTTTTGATAGTTGGTGAAGTTCTTGCTGAACCTGGTTCGCGTTTCTCAGGATAATTAAGGACTGGGACCTATCGTTCCACCCACGCATTAGCGTAATGTGGTTTGCAGTGAAATTCCAACGTTAGTTGCCATGGTAGTCATGTGACAAAGGTGCGCGCGCTCAGTCATTCCACTCGCACACTCGCACGTTCTAAGCAGAACCCAAGAAACTGGCGCTGGCTGGTGTTCGAAGACAAAAGTCTACTGTCTCCGTTCTTCTAGGTAAGCCTTTTAATTCCTACTACAACAGTTTAGTGGCTGTTCATGTATAAATGATGTAGGCTATGTGTATAGCTAGTCAGTGTACTAAAATAAGGGTTTGATATCCCTACTCTTAGAGCCTTTCAGCGTGGTGTTTGTATGGAGATACGCCAAAACTAATAGTGTAAACGTTATACATGTATGTACGCAATGTAGACTGTATATGTACATGTGTATAGCCTGTGCACTACCCTCATTCAGTGTGCATGTACATGTAGCTTACCTGAGGTGTAAAAATTATAGGAAACGAGGTTTGCTTTGTGTACAGTACATATAGCCCTATAGCTATATCATATGCAGTGTAGATCTATTTATACATGTGCATACATGTACGTGATTATGTTTAAATATGGATACGGTGGAGGCTATAATATTGTACATAGCTGTCTGGAATAAGAGTATTCAGCTTAGATATCGAACATCTTCCAAATACTTAACACCTTCTTCATTAACTGTAACTTCTTGTACAGTTCTTGGTATTCCGTATTAGATTCAGCCTGCAGTCCTTCTGCCATGTACTGCTTTTCCAATGTTTTAAGCTTATCCTTTGTTGCATATTTGATTGATAATATGTGACTTTGAAGTTTCACAAGTAGTGTTTCATATTCATTCTTTTCTGTAGTTGTTGGCTTTGTTTTATTTTGTTGTTGTAGATTCTTGAACTTTATTCGTAGGGTATCAAATCTAAGCAGGTCTTCACTGTGTCCAATAATTTTATAGAAAAGCTTTGAAGCTTTGGTCTGTAGCCCAGCATCAGTAGTTGATGTGCATGTACTTTCTAAACTGTCAATACTGCACTCAATGCTTAATACCTCTTGCTGTTTTGCTTTACCCTCCATAGTAGCACCACTAGTCGTTTTCTCAAACAGAGTTATGGGCATAAGTATGTTGTTGTGTGTTGGTGTACTATTAATCTGTTGGATTGGGTCTTGGTTTGGCTGCTGGATAGAACTGGTAGAAGGCTGATGGAGTGACTGGTGAGGGGAAGCACATACATGTAGCTCGATGGGTGGTGTATAGTCAGCCTGATGCTGGGATAGAGGAGCAAGTTCATGTAGCTCATTGGGGTGGAAATGGTTACTCTGATACTGAGAAGGAGCACATACATATAGTTCAGTGGGAGGGATAGAACTGGTCTGAAAATTGTGGAGGGTAGCATCAGAAGAGGAAGGACGAGTTTGAAGGGCATTATTGGATGTTGTAAGCCCTTCATTACTGAATGGAGTTGGTAGTGATAAGCTTGAGGTAGAATACTGATATTGTCCATCTGTATTGTACACACGGACTCTAGGGGATGGAATTTTTATTTTTTCTTGAAAATGATGTCCCAATCTTGGGACATCTGGTGGTACACATCAGGCAGTGTAGTGCTTCGGAAGTGGTCAAGGTGTGGACCAGTGGGATGGAGTCAAGATCATCTGCTCCATCATTAAATTGAAAACCATCATCTTTTCTTCTGCCACCATACTCCCTCTCCATGCTTCATGTGCCATAAGGTATTATTGTTTCTGTAATGTAATTATTGTTTGAGTATTTCCGGTTGTATGCATATATATATATATGTGTGTGTGTGTATGCGTGCATGAGAGAGATTGTTGTGCTGTTCTGTGAACCTTGCTCGTGCCTACTCGTACATGGTGGCAGCGGTGTGATGGCTGCAAATGTTGCTCCCAACCCCCCTGGGAAGTTTGACTTCAAAAGTCCCGACGCATGGCCTAAATGGAAGCGCTGTTTTCAGCAGTACATCGCAGCCACTGGGCTGGACAAGAAGAGGACGCCCGGAAAATTAGTACGCTGCTCTACTGCCTAGGGGAAGAAAGTGATGACGTGCTTACCTCCACGAACATATCCGAAGAAGATCGGAAAAAGTACAACGAAATTCGACTCGTTCTTTAACGTCAGGAGGAACGTTATATATGAACGTGCCTGCTTTAATCGCAGAGACCAACTCGAAGGAGAAAGCACAGAACAGTACATAATGTGTCTATACAGCCTGGTCGAGACGTGTGAATACGGAGAATTTAAAGAAGAGATGTTACGGGACAGGCTTGTCGTAGGCATAAGAGATGCGGCGATGTCACAAAAGCTCCAGATGGATGCTGAACTTACCCTAGGGAAGGCGAAAAAAGCCATTCACCAGAAAGAGGCCGTGTATGAATAGCAGCGAGAACTGCAGGGAGACGTCAAGACTAAAGAACCCATAGTAGTTGACGAGATTAGACATACCACACGTAGGAGTCGAAAACCGAAGGGCGGACCTAGCTACATGCCACCACCTAAGAAAGGTGGAGCCAGTTTACACAGTAACAACCGACCTTGCATGCGGTGTGGGAAAGCTAGACACCCTACGCCTGATAGATGCCCTGCAAGGAGTGTCACCTGTCACAAATGTAACAGAAAAGGACACTACGCATCCCAATGCCTCTCAAAGACAGTGGCAGTAGCAACACGAGAGGTGGAAGTAGATACAGAGGAAGAGGTCTTCATGGGTACAGTGACTTCCAACAAAGAGACTGCCTGGTCAATCAATATCCAACTCGAAGGGAAAGAGATCTCATTCAAAATGGACACAGGAGCTGAGGTCACCGTGATTTCCAATGAAGTGTACCACACCTTGGAGACAAGAGAGTTAGAGAAGCCCTCCAAAGTCCTATATGGACCAGCCCGTCAACCTCTCGATGTGCTGGGACAATTCTCAGGCGAATTGATGTATGGAGAACGCTCTCATACGGAGAACATTTTCGTAGTTAAGACCTTCACAACAACCTGCTTGGACTAACAGCTATTTCAGCCCTCCATCTCATACAGAGAGTCGACACAGCACACCTAGAACCTGCCAATATCATAGAGCGATTCCCGAGGGTCTTCACAGGACTCGGAACCCTCGGAGGAGACTACACCATTAGATTGAAGGAGGATGCACACCCGTTTTCTCTGTATACACCACGGAGAATACCCTTCTCTCGACGCAGTCAGGTACAGGACGAACTTAACAGGATGGAATTCATGGGTGTGATTTCGAAGGTACAAGACCCCACCCCCTGGTGTGCTGGTGTGGTGGTGGTGATGAAGAAGTCAGGAGCAGTGAGAATTTGCGTCGATTTGAAACCACTTAATGAAAGCGTGTTACGAGAATTGCACCCAATCCCTCGAGTGGATGAAGCATTAGCCCAACTCGCTGGAGCTACTGTGTTCACCAAACTTGACGCAAACAGCGGGTTCTGGCAAATCCCACTGTCGCCGGAATCTCGCCCACTTACAACTTTCATCACGCCATTCGGGAGGTATCACTTCAACAAACTGCCCTTTGGCATCTCCAGTGCCCCGGAGCATTTTCAGAGAAGGATGAACTCCATCCTAGAGGGCCTGGAAGGAGTTATTTGCCTAATCGACGACGTTCTGGTTGTTGGCAAAGATGTGACTGAACATGATACTAGACTGATGCGAGTTTTGGAGAGATAGACTGTTGGAGTTACACTCAACCGAGGAAAGTGTTTCTTTAGACAATCGTCAGTGAAATTCCTGGGTCATCTAGACGGGGTCCGAGCTGATCCGGAGAAGACCAGTGCTGTCAGTGATATGGAGACACCACAATCCGTATCAGATCTGAGGAGGTTCCTGGGAATGGTCAACCAGCTTGGGAAGTTTTCCCCACGAATCTCAGAGTTAACCCAACCATTACGAGAACTTCTGCATGGCTATGGGGACCGGAACAAGAACAATCGTTCTGTCGGATCAAGGAGGAACTGTCACAGCCTACAGTCCTAGCATTGTACGATCCTCAGGCCAAGCTCAAAATATCAGCCGATGCCTCTTCTTTTGCATTAGGAGCAGTGCTCTGTCAGCAAGACGGAGATAAGTGGAGACCTGTGGCCTATGCATCTAGATCCATGTCTGAAACGGAGAGGAGGTATGCCCAGATCGAAAAAGAGGCGTTAGCCGTGACTTGGGCCTGTGGGGAGTTCACTGATTACATCCTGGGACGGAAATTTCTAATCGAATCCGATCATAAACCACTCATACCACTTCTGAACACTAAGCAACTGGACAATATGCCTCCGCGTATTTTGAGATTTCGATTACACCTAGCAAGATACGACTACATCGTACAACACGTTCCAGGAAAGAACCTCTACACGGCAGATACTTTGTCTCGAGCGCCAGTGTCTGGAAATGACGACAGCTCACTCCAAGAGGAAGTAGAAGCATACGTGGATAGCAATGTACAGTACTCTCTTCCAATTACAGAAGGACGTCTGAACTCATATAGACGTGCTCAGGAACAAGATCCAGTGTGCCAACAGGTTACTGAATATTGTAAAAGCGGATGGCCAAGAAAAGGACTAGTGACACCGGAGATGGCACCCTATTGGAAAGTTCGAGCTTCGTTAACCGTGTGTAACCAGTTGTTGATGTATGATCACCGAATAGTTGTTCCCAAATCCCTACAGGAGGAGACAAAGCAGAAGATTCACGCAGGTCATCAAGAGATTGAAAAATGTAGAGCAAGAGTCACTTCATCTGTCTGGTGGCCAGGTGTGAGCCAGCCGATTGCACAGACTGTACAGCAGTGTAGTGAGTGTGCTAAGAATTCTACCCCTCACAAGGAACCATTGATGACTTCACAATTGCCGGAGTACCCGTGGCAGACAGCAGGGACTGATTTATTTGAGATTGATAGAACTCATTATCTACTCATTGTCGATTAATTTTCGAGATACCCTGAAGTGATACAGTTGACTAGTACGACGTCGGCTGCAGTGATCAGAACACTTAAGTCAGTGTTTTCTCGGCATGGAATCCCCGAAACTGTTCGTAGTGACAACGGGCCGCAGTACTCCTCTAAAGAATTTGCCCAGTTTGCGAGCTCATATGAATTCAACCACATAACCAGTAGTCCAAGATTTCCCCAGAGCAACGGCCAAGCCGAGCGCATGGTACAGACTGTGAAAAGATTGCTGAAGAGGGCAGGAGATCCCTATCTGGCTTTGTTGGTGTGATCTCAGTCCAGCACAGCTAAGCATGGGGAGGAGGATCCGAACACCTATCCCGCAGACTAATAAACTACTGGTGCCAGAGTGGACTTACCTGAGAACGTTTAGAGAGAAAGAGAAACTCTTCAAGCAATCTCAGAAAAGGTATTTTGATAGACGACACTGTGTTCGAGAACTAACACCCATTCCAGACGACACTGAAGTTTGGGTAACTTCTGAAGAGCGTCAGAGACTCCAAGATCATATGTGGTCAGTACCCCTTCAGGACTGTTACATCGAAACAGGAGTCATTTAAATGTAGTCCCAGAACCTCAACATGAGGAAACTCATATGATATCATCCCCCAAGGTGATCATGACAAGGTCAAGAACAGGAACTGAAATAAGAGCGCCAGAGAGACTGGCTTGTAGGGGAGATGTGCCATAATGTATTATTGTTTCTGTAATGTAATTATTGTTTGAGTATTTCCGGTTGTATGCATATATATATATATGTGTATGCGTGCATGAGAGAGATTAATGTGCTGTTCTGTGAACCTTGCTCGCGCCTACTCGTACACTTCAGATTGCTGCTGATTTGCATCAGGTGTGCCTGCCAGCTAAATGTGTTAGTAATAAATGTCCCTCTGTATTTTCCAGTCTTTGGTGCTGCATCAGAAACCATGCTGTCTTGTTTATGGATAGACTTGGCAGTCACTAACCTTTTGCCGTGCTTGCATGCAAATTTGTATTGTGGGTAATACATTTTCAGGTTTGCGACTGGTTGCTTTAGACCTATGTGTTTTGCCTGCTAAACAGGCTCTCTGCATTCATTGATCTAAGGCACACCTGCTGATAGATGGGTGGTGAATGTGCTACTAGGTCATGTAAGTAGATCCCAAACAAATGGTTTCGGGTCTGGTGCGTAGGCTTTGATAAGAAATGGCAGCAAAGGTTGTGATGGTACCAAGTGACATTGTACAACTGCAAAATAGTTTTAGGTGTTCGTTTGTGGACAAAAGAATAGAGCAGCTCAAAAACCCTCACAATAGTGTTTAGGAGCTCCAGGAGCAGAATGTGAACACTGTGATGTTGCAGTTTTATCAGTAGTTTGATAGCTGCAACTCTCAAGAAAGCACCAGATACCTTCTGCTTTGACAGAGTGGTGTCTAGTAGTTGTTGGCATTCTAAACTCAGTGATGGTTCTAACAGACTGGGGATTTCTGGCAAGAGATTATAAAGGTGACCTTTGAGGTCATGAAGTGGCTTGCAGTCAAGAACCTCATATTTGTGAAGGTTGAGGCTAGAGAGAGATTGTGATGGACACAGTGTAAGGAGGGTTGGTACCCTTTGAACACCCTGAAGGATATCAGTGAGACTAGATATCATTTGAGGTTTAAGAATACCTTGTGTCTGGACCCCTCTTATTTGCAGCTCCTTTCTTAGGTCAGCAACCTTCAGGTTGTCTAAAGGCTTTAGGCACCCAGGTTTGTTTCCAAATGTGCCTGCGAGAGCTAATGTTTGGATGTCACTAAGTGATCTCCAACTGTTATTCAGAGCATGTGCAAGGTCCATCATCATTGTATCTTTGCAACCACACCCCCCACACTTGTATATTCCACCAATTTGTGTACCTCTCTCAAATTATTGGGCAGGTTTATCCCCACAAAAGAAGCGTAAGCAATCATTGACCTCAATGCCATTACTGGCTTTCACTGGGAGGGAGAGCTCCTGAAGGCATTCAAGGCGGTCACCAACTAAAGCTAACTGATCAGCTGGGGAAGAACTGCTAGGTGCTATCATGTATATCATTGGTTCTTCTACTAGTGATTGAATGTTTGCTCTACTCTGTCTCGTTTCTCTTTCCACCCACTCGTGTAGAACACGGCTGGATCATATATAATCCATACAGCAAATAATATGTAACCAGTTTGTAGGATTGTGGAGTGGACGTGCCACATAGCCAGTGTACGATTGCGCTGGAGTTTTGACAGAGCATCTTGCAAGTGTGCTAGTGAAGCATCAGATGTTAGCCTACAGTGGATTTTTACCATGAAAGAATTATCTTCCCTAGACATACCTTTAATTTGGTCATCAGTGAACAAACGCATGTAATTCTCTTGTTTGTTCAGTAACTCTACTCGTAATTCTTTCAGAGGTAGTTTTCTCCCACATATTTGACCATCTTTAAACTCCACATTTCCGTCAATAGATTTTGTGAAGTGGAAGGGTGCACATGGTTCACCTATGTTTAACTCACCCGTCAATATTAGCTGCTGTTTTTGCTCCCTAATGTTGCTTACTGTAGGCAAACAGGGCATTGAAATCTATCATTGCCCCACCGACATCCCATGTCATATTATCCTCCTTTGGCCAATGTGATTTCCTACGCTTAGGAGTTGTAGGCTGCTCATATGATAGAGATAATCTTTTACGGCCGTAACTAGCCAAGATTCGGCTTCTGCAAGGACAGACAATGTGGCATTTTAAGAGAAGTGTTCATTGATTTCACTAACAGGTTTTCGCTTCTGTTCTCGTTCTTCATTTTTCTTTTCCATTTTACCCTTTTTCTGTACAAATTTGCATTCTGGTACAACCTTTGGAATGGCTTCCGTAAATGTGTGTGAAAATCGATTTTTCCATGTGTGTCTGCTAGTACATTTCTAGCTAATTCTCTTTCTGATGAAAAAGCAGGGAGACTCACAATTTTATGATGCTCATTCACTGGTTTCTCAGGAAACGCAGCTTGAAGGGTGGGATAGGCATTGTAGCATGCTGTGCAAAATAGCCCATAGTGTGGGTTACCTTAGTAAGTTCTGGCAAGTCCTTCCATCTAGCCATTAAAAACATATCTAAATACTCAACCGGCTTTGATGAAGGATGCCATTTCTTTGAAAAGCATGCATTAATTCTCTCACAATACCTGTCAAATGGTGCTGGGAGGTGTAGCTCTGGATTTGGGGATGTAAACAAGTCATCTTTCAGCTTAAAGGTTGGCAAGTCAAAGAGTTTCCTGAATTGTTGTGCTGTCAATGCTACTGCCAACCTGTATCATTTGTACACACAGTATCGTACAAGAGTATATGTAGTTACATAAAAGCTAATAACCCCTAACATTCCTCTCCCTCTTTCTTAGGAACATACTTACATTCTGAAGTTCAGTTGATGTCCTCACAAGACTGCTGATATTCTGATGGTCTGAGCTGCTGGAATAGAACTGTATTATTTACTAAGATTCTGTGTTTTTATTTAGCATCTTACTTGGAGGTTATTTTCTCTGCTATTCTATATTCTCTGAGCCAATCTGCCAGCTGTACTTCATATATTCCCGCGTATAATATGCGCCGTACTGTGCACAGTACAAAGCACAAATTGCACGCGAGTGATATGTGGGCGGAGACTATTGGGTCATACGATATTCTAGCAATGGCCAGTGGAGTCTCTACTGTCGCCAGGCAGATTACTTGCCGGTCTCACACGGCGAAGTTTCATAGTGTTGTAAGTAGCAATGTAACCTCTAATCATCCTATCAATTTGTGGAATTGATCTTCGACTGCAGTAAAGAGCTATGATCGATATTCACCTGGAGCAAGGAGCGGTTTTATAGTTTTTCACGACTTTCTCTTTATTCAGTATACAGAGCGTTTCCACAAATTGATAGGATATAGATCCCGTTGCTAGCTTCTTATGGTACCCCATATGATGACTAAAAGTAGCATCTTCAAATCTGTTTAAGCCCATGAAGGTTATGCGCCCTAAAGTCGATATCCCATAAAGAAGGTAATGGGCGTGGCTTATATTTACCACGCCCCTTTGTGGTTGAATAGGGCTTTATTACAGTCTTTATTCCAACTTAATGGACTACTTCATCACTGAGATATTGTATAAAAAAATTCATCAAATTTTAGTTAGTCCCCAGTCCTTAATACACCTGAGTTTGCAAGGTTCACATAACCAACAGACCTTTGAACCTGTGCCAACGCATGCACATGCGTGTCTATCACATGCGCTCGGCTCTACAAAGCGAAGCTGAAAACTAGAAACTGGAAGCTGGAAACTGAAAACTCTAAACTAGAAGCTGGAAGGTGAAACTCGAAACTGGAAACTAGAAGCTGGAAACAGGTTGAAAACTGGAAGCACTTTAGTGTGAAACAGAAAACTGGATCAGCCTCTGGCGACCGGAAACTACAAACTGCACTACTATGCCATGGTAACCACTATACTGGGGACATACTTGGGATATCCCAAGTATCCCGGGATACTAAGTATTCAGAGATCTGAGGTACCACTATACTGGGGACGTGCTTGGGATGTCCCAGGATACTAAGTATTCAGGGATCTGAGGTACCACTATACTGGGGATGTACTTGGGATGTCATAAGTATCCCAGGATACTATGTATTCAGGAATCTGAGGTACCACTATACTGGGGACGTACTTGGGGTGTCCTTAGTATCCTGGGATACTAAGTATTCAAGGATCTGAGGTACCACTATACTGGGGACGTACTTGGGATGTCCGAAGTATCCCGGGATAATAAGTATTCAGGGATCTGAGGTACCACTATACTGGGGACATATTTGGGATGTCCTTAGTAACCCTAAGTATTCAGAGATCTGAACGGCCTGTTAACAGCCGTATAATAGCTCGAAGGGAGAGAACCCTGTAGAAGCTTGCGGGACGTCACAATATGCAAATAGAAGGTAGGGTATCAGGTGTTCCCAGTCCTTCCCTTCTTTATTTGCGGTCTTCTGTAGCATGGCCGTTCCCAGGGGGGGTTCGGAGGGTTCGGACAAACCCCCCCGCAACAGGAGAAGGTCCGCTTTTACACTCGCCAGTCGTAGTAGCCGTATGCACACACTGTGGGATCCACGCATGACCACACTTCACGCAATTGCTCAATTTGCAATTAATTGCAAAACGTGCGTCATACGTCTCAAAACTAGAGTATTCGAAGAAAACGTACCACGCGGCGAGTTCGGTCGTATATAGCAGTAATTTCCATGTATTCCATCCGTAATTTGCAATTATGGTAGGTGGAGCGAACTTTGCGAACGGCTAGAAGAGCCATGTGGACAAAAGCGGCGCCCAGGAGGAAGTAAATACTTATTGCAATGTTATTTAAAGCCTTATACTGTGCACAGAGTACTGATTTCAATATTTTTTGACGACTGACAGACAGAACCGATTCCTTAACCCCGCTTTGCGCATGCGCAGCCGCGGGGTAATGATTATTGTTCTACTATCATACATGTACAGTAGAGCTGGGGCTAACTAATGCTCACTTAAAATCACCCATAGGAGTCCATATTTTTGCAAAAAACTCATAAAAATCCTGGGAACGGCCTTGCGTAGCATTGCTTTGAGAGTGTGGTATGTTCACTGTGGTAGCGCCTCTTGTTGGCTCACTTCTGACGCCGTGCTTTTCCTTTCCCTGGGCTTGGAAAAAGTGAAACTAAAGGGGTAGGGATCTGCATCCCCACCCCCACTAGCTATTTTTGGGACAACCTGTGTGACGTGGGCTCCTGTGGCTCCCTGTCGTGCTGACACTTGTGGGCTCACTTCTGAGTTCTCTATCAGCCAGTTCACTATCATTATTACAAGAATCACAAGGGTTAATAACATATGCTTTTGTCATGTTGCTATTAGCGATGATATCTCTACACATTCTAACTTTGATGGTTACCATGGTTGCTGAGTTTTGCTCATTAGTTATCCTCATTCATAATACATTGCTGGGAAAGATAACGATCAGTAGTACATGAACAACAAGGGTTAACAAAATTATACCTCTATTCCCCAGTACGTTTTGATATATTTCCACATGCAAAGATTCAATTTCATTGATTTTATGGTTATGCTTCTTCAACAAGATGACGAACATGGCAAAAAATGTGAAAAGCACTTTTTGAGATATTATGCTTACATCACAGATCAATCATTTTTTGTTTCATGGTTATTTTTCACATATTCTTTACTTTGGTATCATTAAAAGTGAAATCAACTTCAAATTGAAAATTAACAAATGCTTATATATGGTTTTCAATGGGGATAGACCATAGCAATCCCTATATACACAAGTAAATAAAAAATTTAGGAAATTTGAAAGGAAATATAGGGATTGCATAAAAAGGAAAGGAGACAAGATTGGGACACAGACATGTTATGATATATCAACGTAACATTATGGGTACGTCGATATATCATAACATGTCTGTGTCCCAATCTTATCTCCTTTCCTTTTTATGCAATCCCTATATTTCCTTTCAAATTTCCTAAATTTTTGTATTTACTTGTCTCCTGTCATCTTTTTTTCTGGACCTAGGTCACATTTCACTATTTTGCAGTTTACTTGGTTACAAACGTATCAGGTAATGCATTGTACATCAGTTAAACTGAATTAGGAGTACAGATAATAGTGTGTGCATGAAGAGTTATAGGCTCTGTGTAACTGCCAGTACTTAGGTTTACCATCATACAAATATTCACATTTAATGAAGCATTTGTTAGTAAGATACGGTAACGCTTGCCTGAGGCTATTTGTTGTTATAGCCCGTTGCTAGGTGGTTGCTAAGATTATTGTAGTGGAATAAATCAACTACAGCTCTCCAGGAAGTGTGAGGGTGCAATATCTAGTGTGAAGGTGACAATATCTGGTGTGAAGGTGACAATATCTAGTGTGAAGGTGTCAATATCTGGTGTGAAGGTGTCAATATCTGGTGTGAAGGTGTCAATATCTAATGTAGGCCCAGTAATATTCACTGAGCCATGATGTCATACTCAATGTGTTTGATGAAAACGGAAGTTTCAGATTGACGTGGAGCATACAAAGTTTGCGCAGTTTTATTCAGCTGGCTTGATTTTCGAGTTTGAGTGATGGCTAGTAGGAGCACTCCTAAGCGTATGCAGAGCATTGAAAGCGGTCCAGCACTTTTAATACGCATACGCTTCCTACTAGCTCTTTACCGCCGGTGCTGCTCACAGCTAGGGATAGTTTGAGCCTTTACAAGGTGTTCCACAATTCACAGGTGCAACTTGAGGGGAGCGGGAGCCTTAGCAGCTGCTTGATGGTTTCCAAAACTATACACGGCCCTTCGTCCACCTCGTCGCTAAAAGCTGACTCGGTGCACGACTCCATTCCTATAATCTTCCGCTTCTCTAGTACATATACGCTTAGCTAGCCGCCGTTCAAACTGAGCAAGCTTACGCAAACCATGCCATATATGGCATCATGACGTCAAGAACCACCTAGCAACCGGCTATAAATGAATTATAGCACCCCTGGTCGGGATGTTGCGGTTTATAAGCACGATACCCGAGGGCGCGTAGCAGCAACATCCCTCCCAGAGGTGCTATAACTTATACTTATATTACAAGACTTACATTGTTTACATAGATCTTATCATAACGTTGATCATTGGTGCATTACACTTCACCAGCATACCAATTTCCACATTTAGTGGAGCTTTTGTTAGTGAGATAGGGTATTGCCTGCCTGAGGCTATTTGTTGTTATATTCCAAGATTTACATTGTTTACATCACAACATTGATCATTGGGGTATTAAGCTTTACCATCACAACAATTTCCATATATAGCAGAGCTTTTGTTTGTGAGATACATTAATGCTTGCCTGAGGCTATTTTGTACAAGATTTACATTGTTTACTCACAACATTGATCATTGGGGTATTAAGCTTTACCATCACAACAATTTCCATATATAACAGAGCTTTTGTTAGTGAGATACAGTAATGCTTGCCTGAGGCTATTTTGTACAAGATTTACATGGTTTTCAGAAATTTTATCACAATGTTGATCTTTGGGGTATTAAGCTTTACCATCACACCAATTTCCACATTTAGTGTAGCTTTTGTTAGTGAGATACAGTAATGCTTGCCTGAGGCTATTTAGTACAAGATTTACATGGTTTACATAGATTTTATCACAATGTTGATCATTCAGGTATTAAGCTTTTCAATTTCAACATTTAGGGGAGCTATTGTTAGTGAGATACAGAAATACTTGCCTGAGGCTATTTGTTGTTTTATTACAAGATTTACATTGTTTACAGAGATTTTATCACAATGTTGATCATTGATGTATTAAACTATACTATAATACAAAATTTCACATTTAGCAGGGCTTTTATTAGTCAGATATAGGGTTGTGTGGTCTCCACTGTTTATTTTACAAGAAGTACATTGATTTTAACATGATGATGCACTATACCAAATTTCATGTTTAAATGTGTTACCATTATTGAGTTACGCTTTTTCAAGTGGAAGAAGTAGTGTCGGAAGGTGAACAATTTACAAAAGAGACTTTTGTTAATTTAACCCCTTTATCTACCATTTTATAATCACAGTTAGTTTCTACATGTTTATGTTAACAGAAATCCAGTAAGCAGCAACTGAAAGTGAGTGATGAAAAACTTTATATATGGTTTTAATGAGGATAGACTATAGCAATCCCTATTACTACTGTGTGACATGTACATGTATTGCATTGAGAGGAGTGTAAACACCAGTATTACAAGAATCACAAGGGTTAACAACAAATACTTTTGTTACGTTGCTATTAGCAACGGTATCTATACACATGCTGACTTTCAGGTTGATGGTTACCATGGTTGCTGAGTTTTGCTCATTAGTTTTCCTCATTCATAATACATTGCTGGGAGAGATAACGATCAGTAGTACATGAACTACAAGGGTTAACGATAAAATTATACCTCTATTCCCCAGTACAGTACGTATTGATACATTTTAACATGCAAAGATTCAATTTTATTGATTTTATGGTTATTGAGTTATGCTTCTTCAAGAAGAGTAATAATAATAATAACAAGAAAATAAACAAATTAGAAAATTTGAAAGGCATTATAGGGATTGCATAAAAAGGAAAGGAAACAAGATTGGGACACAGACATGTTATGATATATCAACGTAACATTATGGGTATGTCGATATATCATAACATGTCTGTGTCCCAATCTTGTCTCCTTTCCTTTTTATGCAATCCCTATATTTCCTTTCAAATTTTCTGAATTTTTATTTACTTGTCTCCTGTCATTTTTTTCTGGACCTAGGTATATACATTTCACTTTACTTTGTTACAAACAAATTAGTTAATGCATTGTACATCAGTTAATTAAACTGAATTAGCAGTACACTTTACCAGCATACCAATTTAGTGGAGCTTTTGTTAGTGAGATATGGTAATGCTTGCCTGAGGCTATTTGTTGTGATATTACAAGATTTACATGGTTTACATAGATCTTATCACAATATTGATCATTGGGGTATTAAGCTTTACCATCACACCAATTTCCATTTATAGCAGAGCTTTTGTTAGTGAGATACAGTAATGCTTGCCTGAGGCTATTTTGTACAAGATTTACATGGTTTACATAGATTTTATCACAATGTTGATCATTGAGGTACGATTTCCACATTTAGTGGAGCTATTGTTAGTTAATGCTTGCCTGAGGCTATTTTGTACAAGAATTACATGGTTTACAATAATTGAGGTATTAAGCTTTACCATCACGCTAATTTCCACATTTAGTGGAGCTTTTGTTAGTGAGATACAGTAATGCTTGCCTGAGGGTATTTTTACATTGTTTACATAGATTTTATCAAAATTTTGATATTCAGGTATTAAGCTTTTCCATCATACCAATTTCCACATTTAGGGGAGCTATTGTTAGTGAGATACAGAAATGCTTGCTTGAGGCTATTTGTTGTTTTATTACAAGATTTACATTGTTTACAGAGATTTTATCACAATGTTGATCATTGATGTATTAAACTATACTATTTCACATTTAGCAGGGCTTTTATTAGTCAGATAGGGGCCTCCACTATTATACATGGCCTGAGGCTATTTTTGTTTATTTTAACATGACGATGCAACTATACCCACAGTGGAACTATATCACTGTACCAAATTTCATGTTTAATGTGTTACCATTAGTGAAGTAAATAGGGGAAGCTAACAACAACAGGCCTGCAGTTAGACAGCTGGAAAAAAGCAAGACTTGCTAGTAGTAGTTAGCTAGCTGTCTATTTGATAGTCTGATAGTCATGAAGAAAAACTTTAATAACACACAACGTTTCGACTTTACAGTCTTTCTCAAGTGTGATCATACACAAGGAAAGTGGTGACAGATGGTTGCTGATGGAATGCAGTACTTAAGAGACTGTGGAAACAATGAGTCAGAACAAAGGGCAAGAGAGGGTCTAATAGAGAGTACAAAAGGTTGAACCAAAGATAAGAAGGAGGATATAAAAAATATAACAAGAAGAAGTAAGAGGAAATTAGCAAAATTAATACAAAGGAAACAAGGAACGCAATATAAACACTAAAGAACAGAAAGAGATATAAAGGGGGGAAAAACATGTGAAAGGATGAGGTAGATAAAACCTTGGTAGGAAGATTAGGAAAACTCTGTCATGGTTCAGGTTAGGGAACACTCAGTTATGGCTCCAGGTTAAGTCCTGCTGGGTGAAGTGTGTTCAGTTCTTTTATCCAAAAACTCTCCCGATATTTTCTCAATAAATCGTCTTTGTTTCTCATCTCCTCAAGAACCAGGATTTTGAGGTTTTTTAGTGAGTGCCCTGTGCCAGAGAAATGAGCTCCAACTGGTTTTTCTCTTTTTTTTGTGTTGAATGTCGTGACGGTGGCCATTTAGGCGGATATGAAGAGGATTCTTGGTCTCACCAACGTATTGTTTGTTGCATAAATTACATTCAATCAAGTAGATAACATGCTCCGTTTTGCAAGTCGCTGTTGCCCGGACTCTAAAAGACTGTCCTGTGGAGGTGCTCCGTATTGAGGTGCCTTTTTTAACATGTTGACAGGTTAGACATCTGGAACTTCCACATGCAGTGGTCCCTTGGGCTGGTGATAATTGTGTTGGTTTCAGTTTTGCATGTACTAGAAAGTCACGTAGGTTCTTTGGGCGTTTGAAAGCTACAACTGGCTGTTCAGGAATGGCTTTCTTCAAGTGTGATGATGCATGTAGCACAGGTAGGAAGTTCTTTGTTATCATCTGAAGGTTTGGTAGATTCGGATGGAAAGTAGTGATTAAGGGGACTTGAATTGTTCTATCCTTCTTTGTGCGTGGCAGAAGCAGGTCTTCCCTGCTGACCTGACGGGCACGGTTTATATTGCCTTGCTAAGAAGGATCTTTTGTAACCCCTCTGTACAAGGTATTGTTTGAGTTGATTTGTATGTTTGGTGAAACTGTTCTCTGTTGAGCAGATGCGACGGATTCTCAGGGCTTGACTGAAGGGTATTGACGACTTGCAGTGGTGTGGATGGCAGCTGTTTGCTGCTAGGTACTGGTGTGTGTCAGTGGGTTTGGTGTAGAGGTCCACTGAAAGTGATCCATCCTGTAGGAGGACAAGTGTGTCCAGGAATGGGATGGAATTGGATGACCACTGAGCAGTGAACTTGATTGATGGGTGCCATGAGTTGAGGTCTTTTATAAATTGTTTGAGGCTTTCTTCTCCATGTTGCCAGATCACAAAGATATCATCAATGTAGCGCCACCAAACATACGGCTTCAAGGTGGTTCCTGTAGATAGAAAAGACTCTTCCAGCTTAGCCATGAAAAGATTTGCATATGAAGGAGCCATACGAGTGCCCATGGCAGTTCCGTTGATCTGAAGATAGTGTTTTTCTCCAAAGACGAAATTATTCTTTGTTAAGATACATGATATTAGTGTTATTATGTCATGTGTGGGTGGTGCCTGCACAGTTCTCAAAAGTAGTGCCGACTGACATGCAAGGATTCCATCATCATGGGGAATATTTGTGTAGAGTGAAGATACATCCAAAGTAACTAAGAGGGAAACTGCTGGGAGTGAAGTAATTTTGTTCAGTTTCTGGAGAAAATGTGTTGCGTCCTTTAGAAAAGATGGGATTTGTTCTACCAAGGGACGAAGGTGGTAGTCCACAAAATGAGAGATTTTCTCTGTTGGAGTCCCATTCGATGCCACAATTGGTCTACCTGGGCGTAAGAGCTGCTGGGCAAAGGTTGGTCTACCTGGGAGTAAGAGAAGAGAAGTATGGATGACCAGTTTCTTATGAAGTTTGTATAGTTCCTTGTAACAGGCTTCTTGCATGGTGGAGACAACTATATATCACAGGTAGTGTTGGTTCCCTGGCCGGCAGAGATCAAAGCTCCCAATAAACTATAGCTAAGTAAATAGGGGAAGCTAACAACAACAGGCCTGCAGTTAGACAGCTGGAAAAAAGCAAGACTTGCTAGTAGTAGTTAGCTAGCTGTCTATTTGATAGTCTGATAGTCATGAAGAAAAACTTTAATAACACACAACGTTTCGACTTTACAGTCTTTCTCAAGTGTGATCATACACAAGGAAAGTGGTTCCATCAAAGCAACCAGTCTCTTAAGTACTGCATTCCATCAGCAACCATCTGTCACCACTGAGTGAATGGAGCAGTATTCTAAACCGCACTAGCAATCAGCTACTCCAACTTTTGAAAAAGCACCACCGTGACATGGTTGTATCAATCATGCACTCAATCAACTCTGAAAAAAACCTCTGTTGCCGCAGTGACTATGATGAAAACAATAGCACCATAACAAGCTTAGTGACCTCTTTGGAACAGACACTTAGTTCACGTAAAGAGAGGAAGCTCTCTGCACTGACCCCTACCAGTCCTTACAAACGAAGAAGAAAGAGAAGCAAAAGATCGCGTGGAAAACAAAATCTGCCCTCCTCAATAACCCCTGACACTGTGATAAACCTGTCTAATGTACCACTCTCAGAGGACGAAAAGAGTCTCCTCAACAAGGGTCTGAACTTCTGCCCAACACCTCCAAGAGTGAGTACTTTTCAGCTAGAATTTGATCTGGCGATGTTCTACAGACGTCTCCGACTCCGTGAATATTTCCATAATGGAAACCAACCACAGGATACTCACACTGGGGAAGTCTGTCGACATCCTTTTCGTATAACCAATAAATCTTGGACACCAGCCAAGAACAGACAACATGCTTTAGAAGCTTATATCGAAGCAGTAGATGAACAAGCCAAGGTTTCCAACACCCGGGATCGTGACAACCTGTCACAGTCTGAAAGAAGGGCCCTACACTCCCTTCGTCAAAGAATATCAAATTGTGAGATCGTCATAAAGCCAGCAGATAAGGGTTCAGCCACAGTGATTCTGAGTTTTCAGGACTATGTGAAGGAAGCGGAACATCAACTTAACAACACTCAATACTACCAGTTGCTTCCTAAAGACCCTTCACCACGACATAAAAAAAAGAGATAAACAAGATTTTACTTGATATGAAGAACAGAAACTCTATCGATGAACAAACATGGAAATACCTCATTTGTACAGACATAGAACCAGCACGGTTCTACCTGTTGCCAAAAATACACAAACCGGGTTGCCCAGGTAGACCAATTGTGGCATCGAATGGGACTCCAACAGAGAAAATCTCTCATTTTGTGGACTACCACCTTCGTCCCTTGGTAGAACAAATCCCATCTTTTCTAAAGGACGCAACACATTTTCTCCAGAAACTGAACAAAATTACTTCACTCCCAGCAGTTTCCCTCTTAGTTACTTTGGATGTATCTTCACTCTACACAAATATTCCCCATGATGATGGAATCCTTGCATGTCAGTCGGCACTACTTTTGAGAACTGTGCAGGCACCACCCACACATGACATAATAACACTAATATCATGTATCTTAACAAAGAATAATTTCGTCTTTGGAGAAAAACACTATCTTCAGATCAACGGAACTGCCATGGGCACTCGTATGGCTCCTTCATATGCAAATCTTTTCATGGCTAAGCTGGAAGAGTCTTTTCTATCTACAGGAACCACCTTGAAGCCGTATGTTTGGTGGCGCTACATTGATGATATCTTTGTGATCTGGCAACATGGAGAAGAAAGCCTCAAACAATTTATAAAAGACCTCAACTCATGGCACCCATCAATCAAGTTCACTGCTCAGTGGTCATCCAATTCCATCCCATTCCTGGACACACTTGTCCTCCTACAGGATGGATCACTTTCAGTGGACCTCTACACCAAACCCACTGACACACACCAGTACCTAGCAGCAAACAGCTGCCATCCACACCACTGCAAGTCGTCAATACCCTTCAGTCAAGCCCTGAGAATCCGTCGCATCTGCTCAACAGAGAACAGTTTCACCAAACATACAAATCAACTCAAACAATACCTTGTACAGAGGGGTTACAAAAGATCCTTCTTAGCAAGGCAATATAAACCGTGCCCGTCAGGTCAGCAGGGAAGACCTGCTTCTGCCACGCACAAAGAAGGATAGAACAATTCAAGTCCCCTTAATCACTACTTTCCATCCGAATCTACCAAACCTTCAGATGATAACAAAGAACTTCCTACCTGTGCTACATGCATCATCACACTTGAAGAAAGCCATTCCTGAACAGCCAGTTGTAGCTTTCAAACGCCCAAAGAACCTACGTGACTTTCTAGTACATGCAAAACTGAAACCAACACAATTATCACCAGCCCAAGGGACCACTGCATGTGGAAGTTCCAGATGTCTAACCTGTCAACATGTTTAAAAAGGCACCTCAATACGGAGCACCTCCACAGGACAGTCTTTTAGAGTCCGGGCAACAGCGACTTGCAAAACGGAGCATGTTATCTACTTGATTGAATGTAATTTATGCAACAAACAATACGTTGGTGAGACCAAGAATCCTCTTCATATCCGCCTAAATGGCCACCGTCACGACATTCAACACAAAAAAAAGAGAAAAACCAGTTGGAGCTCATTTCTCTGGCACAGGGCACTCACTAAAAAACCTCAAAATCCTGGTTCTTGAGGAGATGAGAAACAAAGACGATTTATTGAGAAAATATCGGGAGAGTTTTTGGATAAAAGAACTGAACACACTTCACCCAGCAGGACTTAACCTGGAGCCATAACTGAGTGTTCCCTAACCTGAACCATGACAGAGTTTTCCTAATCTTCCTACCAAGGTTTTATCTACCTCATCCTTTCACATGTTTTTCCCCCCTTTATATCTCTTTCTGTTCTTTAGTGTTTATATTGCGTTCCTTGTTTCCTTTGTATTAATTTTGCTAATTTCCTCTTACTTCTTCTTGTTATATTTTTTATATCCTCCTTCTTATCTTTGGTTCAACCTTTTGTACTCTCTATTAGACCCTCTCTTGCCCTTTGTTCTGACTCATTGTTTCCACAGTCTCTTAAGTACTGCATTCCATCAGCAACCATCTGTCACCACTTTCCTTGTGTATGATCACACTTGAGAAAGACTGTAAAGTCGAAACGTTGTGTGTTATTAAAGTTTTTCTTCATGACTATCAGACTATCAAATAGACAGCTAGCTAACTACTACTAGCAAGTCTTACCATTAGTGAGTTACGCTTTTTCAAGTGGAAGAAGTAGTGTGGGAAGGTGAACAATTTACAAAAGAGACTTTTTGTTAATTTAACCCCTTATCTACCATTTTATAATCACAGTTAGTTTTATGTTAACAGAAATCCAGTAAGCAGCAAACTGAAAGTGAAAGTGATGAAAACACCTTATATATGGTTTTAATGAGGATAGACCATAGCAATCCCTATATACACAGTACTACTGTGTGACATGTACATGTATTACATTGAGAGGAGTGTCAACATCAGTATTACAAGAATCACAAGGGTTAACAACAAATACTTTTGTTATGTTGCTGGTATCTCTACACATGCTGACTTTCAGGTTGATGGTTACCATGGTTGCTGAGTTTTGCTCATTAGTTATCCTCATTCATAATATATTGCTGGGAGAGATAACGATCAGTAGTACATGAACTACAAGGGTTAACGAAAAAATTATACCTCTATTCCCCAGTACGTATTGATACATTTTCACATGCAAAGATTCAATTTCATTGATTTTATGGTTATTGAGTACACTTCAAGAAGAAGAGTAATATAGGAATTGCATAAAAATGAACAGATACAAGATTGGGACACAGACTAGCCTCGTACCCAGGCGTTCGGGGAGGGGAAAAGGAATGCCTGGTAACTACTGTTTGCCCATGTGTGTAATTAAGCGCTGATTATTACGCAATGTTACCGTAGTGACGACATTAAGGGGTTGGGTTTTCAATAGTGACGTAGGCATATATAAGGGCGCGCATGCACTGCCGATATGATGGCGAAGGGTTCTAGAGTATGTCGCTTATGCAGAGATGTAGTAACTGCAAGTATCAAGGATCACTGCTCTCCTCTGTGTCCCCATTGCTACTGACGACGGTCTTTCGTGTTAAATGTGTCACTGGAAAAGGCAATTTCTGACTTGGAAGATTTCAAGAAATTAGTTAGTTCTTCCAGATCACCTTTGGAGGTCAGAGCACCACTGAAGAAGTAAGCTTACGAGTAATGAGTTTGGTGTGTCGCCAGACATTGCAAGAGAGCAGCCACGCTCAAAATTGCCAAGAAAGAAGTTAAATTTTCAAAGTAAGACAATTTCTATACACAATATTAGTAATTTTGAGGGTTCTTTGTAGGTCCACCAAGAGTATCCTCCGATGATAGCCAGCATGTCCTGATAGCTGCTTCACCTGTCGCTCCTGGTTCCATAAACACTGAAGGTTAGACCTCATTAATCCATGAAATGCAATAATAATTACTTTTAACGTTGCACGCAGTAACTGTTCATAGAGAGAACAAACAATCCCCAAGAAAGATTGTAATGGTAACATTTAGTCCATAGTGTATGTTCACTTGAATGATTGTAGTACTATGTAAATGTGCAGATCACAGTATCAACACCCAGTCAAGCAGCACCGTTCACCAAGACAGTAGGAGAAATTGAAGGAAGGCTGGTTCGAGCATTACTTGGTGGTCATCCACCATCTATTACCAAAACAATTATGGCAATGGACAAATCTTGAGTGTAATGCCTTGTGTAAGAAGCCAACCACCACTCCCACTAATTTCAGGATACCTGTAGCTCAGATAGTCAACTTTAAATGGCTAGAATTAGTCGTCAAAGAATTGGAGGCCAGAGCTCCACTGTTCAGAATCTTGTCCACCATTGCAGAACGCAATGACCACAGGAATAACAGAAAGGTTGGGGTTTCTCATCATCCTGGGATTCGTACTGCAGCTGCAATCATTTAGGAACCGAGAGATGGTTGGAGTGCAGTCAATCCTTTCTCTTCTAATGTACTCATGTCACTGTGAGAAACAGGTAAAATATGTATATGCATTATATATATGTATATATTAGATTGGATACACTTGAGTATTAAATACTTACCTATATTCTCACAATGTAGGTATACAACCGACTCAATCACGTGAATGTGTGCATCAGCTACCAGGCAACTCTTCGCCTGATGGATGAGGGTAGTTGCATGCACACTATACCCCTTCAAGAGTGGATTGAAGATGGAGAGGTATTTAAGTTCTGGGGAGACAATGTGGACAAAAAGCAAAATGTTCGTGATTTAAGATCAGACCATCAAGGAGAGATGATACACATGTTTAGCCTACTTGTGGGTCTAAGTCGCACACCAGCTCCACACTTACCTCACACTGGTTATGTGTCCAAGGTGTCAGAAGTGCCTTCAGAGCTATTCCTCCCTACTTATGAAGATGTAAGTAAGGTAAAATCCAACCTCGTCATTCTTGTCAGTGGCGTTCTAACCCAATATATATCTGGATTAATCCCCTGGAGGAAGGCTATACCAAACCATATCTTGCATATGTATTCAAAAGAAATGTCAAAGAAGTCAGAGGTAGTTGTACTAGATGTTTTAATGAAAAATGAAACCAAACAGCGACATGATTGACATAATGAGTGCATTGCATGAATACCTCGGTCGTGCTTATAACCAGGACAGGAGAACACTAAGTGGAGGTGATCAAGTAACATGTGAACGTCAAGTTGGGTCACAGAGGCATATGATGTGTGGAAACACACGCAGAGAACGTCTTGAGGTTCTGGAGCCAGTGGCTGAAGACTGGCACTGCTTAGTATGCCTCCTTGGAGTGAGTTGTTCATCATGATGATGTGTATCATGAATACCATGCGTGGAAAAGTACACGTAGTTATATATACCTATTTTTTTTGGTTACAGGTGATATGGAAGAATCTATACCGCAAGTCTTCACGTGATCACGGGACACTTATGTTCTTCAGAAATCGCCTCAACTGTGTAGCAGTCTCCAATGATCCCAAAAAAAGAGGTTGATGCCACCCTCGACTTCTTGTACACTGTCATAAAGGGTCACTGGCTGGTGTGTGCATGTGAGATCCTTGGTATCTCTGCTCCTATTGTACTTCCCGAAGGTTTACTGAAAGCAGACCAGAAAGAACAGCAACTAAATGTTGAGAGATTAGCACGAAAAGTGGTTGACAAACTCACCTTGATAGATTCTGCTTTCCTTGTTCCTGGTGAGATGTCTGACTCTGATGACACATGTTACAACTATGCTCGTGTTCTGTGTCACTATGGTGGATTGGTGATGGAATTCTGAGATGCTTGGGCTGAGGGTGATGGAGAGAGAGTGATCCGATGTTGGCATCTGCTCCTGCCCCACTTCCAAGCTACAGGTCGCAGGAAATACTGTCTAGAAGCATTCAGAATACAGTTACAGGTAAATGCTTCCCTTTCTCCAAATCTTGCCCACCAGGTTATGTGGCATAGATTTGTCAATACAAAGGGAAAAAACATACCGTGTGATTTATACAATGAGCACGTGAACCGATTGATCTAACACATTATCCAGATCATGGGTTCAAATCTAACAGAGGCTTCACTTCAGAGAGCAGCCCGGAGTGTATCCACCCTACATGCCATCTGTCAGACATTCGATGTAGAATCTGGTGTCCCATATGGTACTCATGCACACTCAACAAGATCAGATACTCAGGATGTTGCAAAAGTCGTAGGTGTGGTAATACAGAGTAAACTTCTCACTCCTACTGTTGGAAGGAGACATAGTGCATTTTCTAAACTTCATCTCGATCCATTACACAAGTGGGGTATACAAAAGGCTAAAAGCTGGATAGAAAGAAGAAAGCAAGAACATTTAAAGTACAGGGGAGACTCTTGTGATAACAAGTGATTCGGATGCATCAGATTAACATTGAGATCTCCCCCCCCCCCACACCCACCCATCCACACACACACACACACAAACACAATCACATAATGTTCATAATATAAAATCACCTAATGTTCTTTGCACAAATGTCACAACATTTGTTAGGATCTTCACCTGGCTTGGTACATGACAGGTCAAAGTAGTTAAGAAGGCACTTCCGCCTACATTCAGCTAAATTCTCCAAGAAGCTCCTAACGTCATTGACTTCCTGCTCATGTATTGTAAGTGGTTCTTTAGTGAAGGGGCAATCAGACCATTTCCAAAATACAATTGATTGAGCCCTACACCCACTTCGTCCTCCACGTCCACTTTCTTGGAAATAATCTAGACTACCAGGAGCACCATAATGAATTACTGTGTTTACATCCTGAAGATTAATCCCCATGCCAAGAGCTGTTGTAGCCTAAACAACCCTGACTACACCACAAGGATCACACAAACTCTTTACTTATTGTGTTGTGGAGTGTTGGAATGAAACATGCCGAATAACCTGTTATCACTAACTTGATCTGCACCAGGTGGGTAGTAAGATGCTGATCCCAAATTGTAGTGGAAATGACCAAACAAATTAGCGCACATATTTAATGATTGACAGTACACGATCACCCGAGGAGTGTGAATCAAGTTTTCATGTAAAGAAACCAAGAGATCATGGGAGTCAGTGTCAAAATCAGTACGCAGTTTAGCTTCATAAAAGATATTTGGTCTATCAGGTGACACACTGATATTAACACAACCCTGCATCTCAAGACTTTCAATAATTTCTCTGCGAACATTTCTGGTAGCAGTTGCTGTACATGCCATACATGGAATACCAGGAGGTAACAGTGAACTATCTCAGCAAGATGACCCTATGAGGGTCGAAAGTCTTTACTCCTGAAGAACAAATATGTACAACTTCTTTCCCAATAGGAACTACAAAGGGATGGTAAATGTTATTAGAATTTTTACACAAGAATTCATGGAGAGCTAAGAGATCGAGACACATGCATCACAGAGTTTTGAGACAGAGATTAGTTTCTAGTATATGATTCCCCTTTTTGTTCACGTATTAATCTCTGTAACTTACCACTTAGAAATGCATTGAGCTTCATCCACAACAATAGCCACAATTATTTCAGATACCTTGGGATTCTCAACAGCATTCCTCCCCTTAGACCGGACAAGAGATTCCGGTGTACCGAACAAGAGACTGTCACTACACAGACTACTCTCTGTCCCAAGGACGTCCCTAGAAATGCCACTACCACTTCAGCTAATGATACTAGACTTTACGCCATTGCTTCTCAGACTCTGGACTTGGTCAAACATCAGAGCAATCAGAGGGGTTATTACTAGCACTGCACTACTCTTCTGAGTCTCAGCTAGACCATTCTTATGATCCATGACGAAAGGGAAGGCTTGCTCTTTCCGTAGCCAGTTGGCAGCCACACAAAAACATTGTTCCCTTCATAAATTGCCTTAATAGATGAGCACTGCTCCTCCTTCAGGGAAATCTGTGGTTTTCCTAGCTTTCCAAGGGCATATGAAACTGCTTGGGAGAAGCTACGATCAACAGTACTAGATGCAGTACAACTAGCTATCTTCGTGGAACGACAATGCCAAAAAAGGAATGTATACGTCACATCACACAGAAGATTACAAGAGTGTCCAATTTTCCCAGAATTACACGCATGTGCAAACAGTAGTTACCAGGCGTTCCTTTTCCCCTCCCACCGAACGCCTGGGTACGAGGCTAGACACAGACATGCTATGTACATCAACATACCTTTTAGTACATTGATGTATATAGCATGTCTGTGTCCCAATCTTGTCTCTGTTCATTTTTATGCAATTCCTATATTACACTTCAAATTTTCTAAATATTTCATTTACTTGTCTCTTGTTTTTTTTTACTATTGTAAGCAATAATTCTCCCTAGCATGTGCTCTCCGTATCCATAAACATCTAGCCAAGTATTGAGCTACACTATAAATGTGTGATTAGTACAGAGGGCATGGTTTGGTTGCAAGCAGCAGCTGCGTACACTTCGGTAACTACAGAACTATAAGCAAACCTGCTAGCCACGTACTATCGGTCACCAGCGCTTTGGCTTGGTGGTATATAGTATCGTGGTAGAATAGCATGCCGTTTCTCCACCGGACGGTATATAAGCTTACCGCGGTAGATACGTAGAGGCAGAGTCAACACACTGTATGCGTGTGCACTGTTCTGACGGTGAGAGTGTCACAAGAATCGTCAACTCATCTCTGTTTTGCTTATGTAGTACTAAGTGCTAGTTGCTATAGTGCAAATCGTCAACACGTTCTCTATCAGCCAATTCACTCCGCGCCTAGTTAGTTGCTAAGCTTTTGCACATGCGCAGCAAGTGTAAATGAGGTCATTAATGAGTCTTTTCTCATTACGTAATTGTTTTATTGTATGACGCAAGCTAACTATGTACGTGTACTATGCACGTACATTCTACGTAATGGGCAAAAATATGAAATGCACTTTTGTGATACTTACATCACAGATCAACCAATTTTTGTTTCCTGGTTATTTTTCACGCATTCTTCACCTTGATACCATTAAAAGTGGAATCAACTTCAAATTGAAAGTGAAAATGAAGAATATCCTTATATATGTTTTTCAATGGGGATAGACCATAGCAATCCCTATATACACAGTACTACCGTACTGTGTGATGATAGTAAGATGAAGAACATGGTCAAAAATGTGAAATGCACTTTGGTGATATTACGCATATCTTACATCACAGATCAACCAATTTTTGTTTCATGGTTATTTTTCACGCATTCTTCACATTGATATCATTAAAAGTGAAATCAACTTCAAATTGTAAGTGAAAATGAAGAATATCCTTATATATGGTTTTCAATGGGGATAGACCATAGCTATATACACAGTACTACCGAACTGTGTGATTCAGGGATCTGAGGTACCACTATACTGGGGATGTACTTGGGATGTCCCAAGTATCCCAGGATACTATCACACAGTACGGTAGTACTGTGTATATAGGGATTGCTATGGTCTATCCCCATTGAAAACCATATATAAGGATATTCTTCATTTTCACTTTCAATTTGAAGTTGATTCCACTTTTAATGGTATCAAGGTGAAGAATGTGTGAATGAAACAAAAATTGGTTGATCTGTGATGTAAGATATGCGTAATATCACAAAAGTGCATTTCACATTTTTGCCCATGTTCTTCATCTTCTTATTATTATTATTCTTCTTGAAGAAGCGTAACTCAATAACCATAAAATCAATGAAATTGAATCTTTGCATGTGAAAATATATCAATACGTACTGGGGAATAGAGGTATAATTTTGTTAACCGTTGTAGTTCATGTACTACTGATCGTTATCTCTCCCAGCAATGTATTATGAATGAGGATAACTAATGAGCAAAACTCTACGTATGTACCTCGGTAAGCTTATATCATAGATACCATATAGTTATATATAGGACACAGACATGCTATATACATCAATGTACTACAAGGTATGTTGATGTACATAGCATGTCTATGTCCCAATCTTGTCTCTGTTCATTTTTATGCAATTCCTATATTACACTTCAAATTTCCTAAATTTTTTATTTACTTGTATACACAGTACTACCGTACTGTGTGATTATTATTCTTCTTGAAGAAGCGTAACTCAATAACCATAAAATCAATGAAATTGAATCTTTGCATGTGAAAATGTAGCAATACGTACTGGGGAATAGAGGTATAATTTTTTTGTTAACCCTTGTAGTTCATGTACTACTGATCGTTATCTCTCCCAGCAATGTATTATGAATGAGGATAACTAATGAGCAAAACTCAGCAACCATGGTAACTATCAATCTGAAAGTTAGCATGTGTAGAGATATCATCGCTAATAGCAACATGACAAAAGCATATTTTATTAACCCTTGTGATTCTTGTAATAATGATGTGAACACTCCTCTCAATGCAATACATGTACATATATATATAGCGATTATGTAATTCATTTTGAATGTACATGCATAGTACACGAATATAGTTAGCTTGCGTCATACAAGAAAACGATACGTCATGAGACAAGACTCATTAATGACGTCATTTACACCAGCCGCGCATGCGCAAAAGCTTAGCAACTAGCGCGTAACAACTAGGCACGAGTGAACTGGCTGATAGAGAACGTGTTGACGATTTGTAAAGCAACTAGCACTTAGTACTACATAAGCAAAACAGAGATGTGTTGACGATTCTTGTGCTACTCTCACTGTCAGAACACTGCACATGCGTACAGTGCTCTGCCTCTACGTATATACCTCGGTAAGCTTATATCATAGATACCATATAGTATATATGCTTATATGCCGTCTGCTGGAGAAACGGCACGCTATTCTACCACGATACTATATACCACCAAGCCAAAGCGCTGGTGACTGATAGTACGTTGCTAGCAGGTTTGCTTATAGACCAAAGTGTACGCAGCTGCTGCTTGCAACCAAACCACGCCCTCAGTACTAATCACGTATTTATACAGTACTTGGTCAGATGTTTATGGATATGGAGAGGACATGCTAGGGAGAATTATTGCTTACAATAGTAAAAAAATGACAAGAGACAAGTAAATAAAAAATTAGAAAATTTGAAGTGTAATATAGGAATTGCATAAAAATGAACAGACAATACATTGATGTATATAGCATGTCTGTGTCCCAATCTTGTCTGTTCATTTTTATGCAATTCCTATATTACACTTCAAATTTCCAAAATTTTTTATTTACTTGTGTATTCAGGAATCTGAGGTACCACTATACTGGGGGACGTACTTGGGGTGTCCTTAGTATCCCGGGATACTAAGTATTCAAGGATCTGAGGTACCACTATACTGGGGACGTACTTGGGATGTCCGAAGTATCCCGGGATAAGAAGTATTCAGGGATCTGAGGTACCACTATACTGGGGACATATTTGGGATGTCCTTAGTAACTTTAAGTATTCAGAGATCTGAGGTACCACTATATTGGGGACATACTTGGGATGTCCTAAGTATTCAGAGATCTGAGGTACCACTATATTGGGGATGTACTTGTTGAACTCCTGAGTATCCTCATACTATTATAGTAGGACATACTGAGGATCATGTAGGGCGTCCGCAATAAATAATAGCACGAGTGCGTTAATGTTGATACAAGTAAATAACAAATTTAGGAAATTTGGAAGGAAATATAGGGATTGCATAAAAAGGAAAGGAGACAAGATTAGGACACAGACATGTTATGATATATCAACGTAACATTATGGGTGCATCGATATATCATAACATGTCTCTGTCACAATCTTGTCTCTGTTCCTTTTTATGCAATCCCTATATTTCCTTCCAAATTTCCTAAATTTTTTATTTACTTGTCTCCCATCATTTTTTTCCTGGACCTTGGTACATGCAGTTTGCTATTTTTGTAGCTTGCTTGGTAGCTAACATATTAGCCAATAGAGCTTGTAGCCTGAGGCTATCCAACATTTTTATTGCAACATCAATTTTTGTGTACCAAATTTTACTTTTAGTGGAGCTTTTGTTAATGATATATTGCAAAGTAGTGCCTGGGGCTACTATTTACAAGATTACAAGATTTTATCTCAATATTGATCATTGGAGTATTAAGCTTTACCATCACACCAATTTTCACATTTAGTAGAGCTTCTGTTAGTGAGATACAGTAATGCTAGCCTGAGGCTATGTTTTACAAGATTTACATGGTTTACAGAGATTTTATCACAATGTTGATCTTTGGGGTATTAAGCTTTACCATCACACCAATTTTCACATTCTTTTGTTAGTAAGATATGGTAATGCTAGCCTGAGGCTATTTTGTACAAGATTTACATGGTTTACAGAGATTTTATCACAATGTTGATCTTTGGTCTTTACCATTACACCAATTTTCATATTTAAGGGAGCTATTGTTAGTGAGATACAGAAATGCTTGCCTGAGGCTATTTGTTGTTGTATTACAATATTTACATTGTTTACAGAGATCTTATCACAACGTTGATCATTGGTGTGTTACACTTTATCATCACACCAATTTCCACATTTTGTGAAGGTTTTGTTAGTGAGATATGGTAATGCTAGCCTGAGGCTATTTTTACATGGTTTACAGAGGTTTTATCACAACGTTGATCTTTGGGGTATTAAGCTCTACCATCACACCAATTTCCACATTTACTGGAGCTTTTGTTAGTGAGATACAGTAATGCTTGCCTGAGGCTATTTGTTGTTATATTACAAGATTTACATTGTTTACAGAGATTTTATCACAACGTTGATCATTGGGGTACATTCGTCAGATATAGGACTGTGTGACCTCCATTAATAATACATGGCCTGAGGCTTATTTTACAAGTACATTTTTTACAAAATTTTTAACATGATGATGCACTACCCCCAGTGGAACTACATCACTTTACCAAGTTTCATGTTTAGATGTGTTACAGTTAGTGAGTTACCCTTCTTCAAGCGGAACATGAAGAATTTACAAATTAGACTTTTGTTAATTTAACATGCATTAAATTATACCATTAATTTTTATAATCACAGTTAGTTTCTGGGTATAGTTACACATTCATGTTAACAGAAGTCCAGTAGGTAGCAAACTGGAAGTGAAAGTGATGAAAACCTTATATATGGTTTTCAATGGGAATAGACCATAGCAATCCCTATATACACAGTACTACCGTACTGTGTGATATACGGTATACGTGTTTGGGACTCCTTAGGACAACTTAGGAAAGGTTGTGGCAGTAATGGACATCCCTTGAAGAATTGATCCCCTACGTAATATAACCCGACCACAAGCAATAGACGAAATGTAGGTGGTGAAAGTTGTACACAACAAAGTACAAATTCTTCAGAAGACCAATGGATTGTTATTTTTTTGTGTTGTTACCGGGGTACCCTTTGCATGTAGAGCATGCGTTTGTTAGCCACGCTGTGTGTCTCGACCTACAGCTGGTATTTACCACTGAATAGCTTGTCTTGAAGAGTAAACTATACTAAGTGATGATATAACAATTATATTGCTTCAGAGAGACCCCAAGCACTCCCAAGAGGTGTGAAGTGGAGAGACCTCCGAAAGTTAGGGTAAGTGCAGCTTGATTTCTTTTGTACAAGTATGAAGAGAACAGTATTCGTAGTCGACTAGGAATACTGTTCTCTTAATACTTGTTAGATTATGCTAGCATAATGGTGTCATTTTCCGTATTTTAATGAGCATAAGTAAATAAAAAATTTAGGAAATTTGAAAGGAAATATAGGGACTGCATAAAAAGGAAAAGAAGACAAGATTGGGACACAGACATGTTGTGATATATCAATGTAACGTTATGGGTATGTTGATATATCATAACATGTCTGTGTCCCAATCTTGTCTCCTTTTTATGCAATCCCTCTTTACTTGTCTCCCGTCTTTTTTCTTCTGTAACTAGGTACATGCGTTTTGCTATTTTGCAGTTTACTTGGTAGCCTGAGGCTATCTAATATCTTTATTGCAACATCACTTCATGGAGCTTTTGTTAGCAAAGTAGTGCATGCAGAGCTACCAAGTCTAACGCTTCTGCACGTAACCTCACGCTCACACGCTTAAAGAGGCAATTCTCACACCTTACCTCAGGGCTGTCTGCTTTTAGACTAAAATGCATGTGTCTGTGCGCGCGCGTCTTCATAACACCGACTGAACGCGTCCTTGTTTTGCAAGTGTGGGCGTGGATCACGTAATTGAATGCGTTCTTTTTTCGCGTGTCGGCGTGGTCAGTGAAAAACGAGCATGTTGAGCAATATAAGTTACATTGCGAATGTCTAATTAGTCATGCATGTAATATACATGGATGTGAGTCTTAGTCTCACTCCTGGACGTTTCCCCCCCTTGGCAGCTATGTGCATGAGGCTACTATTTACAATATTACAACAGTAATTATTGGCATACACTAATTTTCATATTTAGTGCTACTTTTGTTAGCGAGATATAGCATATTACAAGATTTATATTGTTTACAGAGATTTTATCACAACATTGATCATTGGGGTATTAAGCTTTACCATTCACACCAATTTTCACATTTAGTAGAGTATCTGTTAGTAAGATATGGTAATACTAGCCTGAGGCTATTTTTACAAGATTTACAAAAGATTTAATCACAATGTTGATCTTTGGGGTATTAAGCTTTACCATCCTGCCAATTTCTACATTTACTGGAGCTTTTGTTAGTGAGATACAGTGTTGCTTGTCTGAGGCTATTTGTTGTTGTATTACGATTGTTTGCGGAGATCTTATCACAATGTTGATCATTGGTGTATTACACTTTATCATTATACCAATTTTCACATTTAGTGGAGCTTTTGTTAGTGAGATACTTCCCTGAAGCTATTTGTATTACAAGATTTACATCACAACAATGATCATTGGTGTGTTGCACTTTACCATCATACCAATTTCCACATTTAGTAGAGCTTCTGTCAGGAAGATACTATTTTTTACAAGATTTACATGGTTTACAGAGATTTTATCACAATGTTGATCTTTGGGTATTAAGCTTTACCATCACACCAATTTTGACATTTAGTGGAGCTTTTGTTAGTGAGATATAGTAATGCCTGCCTAAGGCTACTTTTTACAAGATTTACATGGTTTACAGAGATTTTATCACCGTGTTGATCTTTGGGGTATTAAACTTTACCATTTGTTGTTGTATTACAAGATTTACAGAGATTTTATCACAACATTGATCATTGGTGTATTGCACTTTACCATCACACCAATTTCCACATTTAGTAGAGTAAGACACGGTAATACAAGCCTGAGGCTATTTTTTACCGAGATTTTATCACAATGTTGATCTTGGGGGTATTAAGCTTTACCATCACACCAATTTCGACATTTAGTGGAGCTTATGCCTGCCTGAGGCTATTTGTTGTATTACATTGTTTACAGCGATCTTATCACACAGTATGGTAGTACTGTGTATATAGGGATTGCTATGGTCTATCCCCATTGAAAACCATATAAAGGTTTTTCACAGCGGGTCTTGATGGCTCACAGGTCATGCTTGTCCATGCATTCTGCATGTGCACACACGTACGATAACCACCTGACTCATGTACCTTCCAAGAAGATCCATTCCCAGTTTCGCTGTCTCTGATCTACAATCTGGTTCTGATCCTGGGTACGATTCACAGTCACACAGTGACGGGAGATTTATAATACACAGTTTGTCTTTGGCCATCTTGAGCATTCAAAACGAGCTATGTACTTTGCTGACAATGTTAGATCAAACTCTACAATGTAAGGTTACTCGATTCCTTTCGCACCACACCTAGGCCTAGCTTGTTTGGCAGCTAGGCCTATGCTCTTTCACTCTGGTATGGCACGTCAGATGACGCAACCAAAATGCTGATGCAGCACTGATTGCATGATGAATGCTCTAGCTACCAATCTGAGGACTACGCATTTGTGTTCACGTGACCTGGTCTGAATATTAATAAATCAACACTGCCAGCATACAGTAGAAGATTATAAAAATAAATCAAAGGAACAGGAACCAGCAACCACCATTTGACTGCAGGTAATGACAGCATATACATTGTACATGTATGTTTTAGAGTCTATAAGGAGTGAGAGTGCAAGGATGAATAACTAAACTACGTTGATGCTAGTCACAATTGGAAGATTGGTTGGTGTCTGGTTGTACATCAATTATGTAACACAACATAGAGTAGTGCATTCTGTTATGCATATCACAAATGTACATGAACATGTAAATAAATTAAAAATTCAAAGTGCCTAAAAGAATTTCCGTGAAAAGGATTCGGGAAAAGGACAGATTATTCATGGTATGACGGCAGAAACTGGGTAGCAAGAACATTGCAGCAGCATTTAAATTCGCTAGAATTAATGAAGAAAGCTTCATCTCCTACTGAGAGACAAGCACTTACACGAAGAATGGGTGTTTCATGGTCTGTACTCTGTCGTTTACCATACTTTGATATTGTAAAGTGCCATCTCATAGACCCAATGCACAATCTTTATCTTGGTACTACAAAGCACATTGTGAAGATATGGAAAGCCAGTTTGCTACCTACTGGACTTCTGTTAACATGAATGTGTAACTATACCCAGAAGCAACTGTTAAATGCGTGTGATGAGATAGGGGTCCTGGGGTCTAACTATCAAGATTTTGCCAATTTTGTGTTGAGAGGCACAGACAACATGCAGAATAGGTATAAAAAGACATGCATAAGCAGTTTTCTGCACTTGGCTGATTATTAGTAGGAGAAGAAAATGGTAAATATTAACCTCTAATTGTAAATATTTTTTTTAGAATACACTGAGGCAAATACAACACTAATGGAGATGGGGGAGGATTCACCTCCTCCCCAGCTCACCCTCCAGCTGGAGTCTGCAATTGTAAACCCAGTAATTTTGACTGATGTATTAGATCATACGGTCTTACCATATTTGCTCTGTTTTCTTGTGCAGAATCCCAGGAGAAACAGGAACAGACGTCGGTGCGGCGACCGTATAACGGTGTACTCGAAGAACTTAAAGATCTTCTTATGTATGAACACTTGTACATGTATGACACTATGTATATAATAGATATATATTCGACTTATTTCCATGTGAAATTCTTGCCATGATCGCAAGCGCAACATCGATATTGTTCAATGCAACAAAAGTTTAATACAGTAAAGGCTCAGAAAAGGTCACTGCATGTCTTGCTTTATTATTGTCAGTGCTATATAAACCACACTCCACAAATATATGCATCTGGATAAAAGACAATAAGCATATGTCATGCCAAGAAGAGTAAGTCCAATTTCTTGTTATATATAATCCATGTCGAAAATCACTATGCGTGCCCACACACACACACTTTGTATGGCAAACTTACAGCATGTACACATCAACAGATGTGAGTAGTAACAGCTCCATCAGTCAAGTCTCAGCAATATCAAGCCCATAAACACCACCAGTTGTATATCAATCATCCAAACCATGGATTGAAGTCATCAAGTAATGATATGAACCCCCTAACATGTGGATACAGGTATACACACACTTACATATAGTGTCAAACATACATGCACGTACATAACATTTACACGCCTGGACATGAATGTGAAGGAAGAACAGGTCAAAATGGCAAACTTATAGCAAAAGAAGTAGTATAGAAACAACCCAGGAATCAGTCAAGTCCCAGCAATATAAACACATTATGAAGTTTTCCATTGTGAATGATAGCTACTAACCCCCACACAGCCAATTGAAGTTGGACAATCTCCTCACAGAAATTGAAGTAATGAAGAGTGGACTATGCTAACCCCATTGAATTTTTCATCAAATGTACTAAACATTAAATTGTCAAATATACATGAACATGTACGTGTAATGTAAGTACATGTTATAATGGTAAACTTACAGCAAAAGAAGTATGTCAACAATGCATGTCTTGCTTGTTTATTTGCTGCACCATACTCCACAAATGAGTGCATCTGTATTGGATTTGGATGAAGACTTCAATAAGCACACACATGCGCACACGCACACACACACACTCACACACGTGCGCCACACATGCAATTTACATGGAACACTTGTAGAACCCAGACAGTGGATTAAGGTCATCATACATACACTACCATGCATTCTTGAATGGTGGTAACACATGTAGACACACACACACACACACACACACACACACACACACACACACACACACACACACACACACCTCTTGTAGAATAGGAATGCGTACATGCTAATTGTGCGCAGAAGTACAGGCACCCAGCTTATCTGCCAGCTAGAGTCTTCTACGGACCCCCCTTCACCTCTTGCACCAGCAAACCCTCCTCCTACAAACATCTCCTCCTGCACCCATTAGGGTGTGACGGAATGTGAGATCATCCTTCAGCTATGCAATGTGTCTGTGAAAGAAGTAGTAAGTAGGCCATGAGAAATAATCATATCAAGCAATAAACATAGATGCTGTGGTGCGCACATTTACGTGTACACAACCAATTGTAACAAATTGTTTACAAGTACGCAACTGCATGCAGCTGGAATGCATTACATTATCTTGTGATTCACGAATCTTCTCTTACATGCAAGGCACGTCGTAAGGGCTCACAGGTCATGCATGGGCACATGCAGATTTGTAGAAAATGTAATGCTATTTGTCATTCATATGCATGACATAGACTGCAATAACATGCAAGGATTAATAAAACAAGAGCTTTTGAATGTAGTTCAAACTAAAATTGACGAGGTTAATGTTAATGTATGGTGTGGGGCATATACTATACAAGGTTGGCTCAAACTTTGCTGGGTTAACAGCCAATCAATGGATGAATTGGACAAACCTATATACATGCTCTCAGTGATATTCTGCCACCTCGAGGCCTTCAGTGTTGGTCTCTCTTTGTGAAAGCATCAGTGTTTCTGAGGGAGTACACAATTTCACTTGCTGATCTCAATGAGGCAGATGAAAAACGTCTAGAATTTTGTAAGTTGTTTGAAGTATCCTATGGGAAGGAAAACTGCACCCCAAACATGCATTTGCATGCACATATTAAGAACTGTATTTTAGACTTTGGACCAATTGCCGCTTTCTGGGCTTTTAATGGAATCTTAGAATCCTTTTCCAAAAACTGGGTGAAGCCTGAAGAGCAGATAACAATAAATTTTCTTGGTCTTCAGGAGCTTATGCCAATGCAAGGTTTTCCGATTTGGCTTCCTTATGCATTCAAGATGAATCTAGTGGATCAATGCAGTACACTACAAACAATCCCTTCTCTCTGTGTGCTTACAAGAAAAATGAAAAATGCTTCTCATCAAATAAATAGTGTTTAGATCTCATGAAGTATTTGTGTGACAGTGATGTGAATTTAAAAGATATGTACAGTATTTTGTACCCAAATCATACAATCACACATGTTCCTCAAAAGCATTTTGTGTTTAGTAACCTTAGAGTGCTTGGTGAACATTTCTTATCAATTAATTCACAAAGATCACCAGCTATAATGGCCTGCTGGGGTTGTCCACCTCCAAATTCGCCTACTGGTATTCGTTTTCTCAAGATTGGTATAGTAGAGTACTTTATTATACATACAGCAGTTTTTCCAAACTCCACTGAAAAAACACCTCTGCCAAAGTTAAATGGTTCCAGGAGCATATTCGACCATTTCATTCTCATCAATCACTTCGTTTAGTTTGTACTCCTTTTGAACCTGAAAACAAACATTCATTTATTCCTGTAAGTCGTTTTCTTTGTCGGTGTGCTATTACTCCCAAACTTTCACTTACCTTTGATTATGGTGTTGATAATGCTATTGTTGTATGCCCTTACTTCATTGCCCATGCAAATCTATCTTATTAAGAATTGTCACATAGCCATGCAGCACAACAGTTCAAAGTTAAACATTGTAGCTAGTGGTGCTATAGCTGATATATACCTGGTCGAGATGGCACTCATTACGACAGCTTGCTAGATACATGTATAACACCAGCTGTCAGGATGACATAAATGATTTATACAGTGATTCTCATTCGATTCTCACTGCTCGGACTCTCTTATAGTATACCTGCCAAGCACAAGTTTGTAAACCAAGAATATACTGACAGTGAAAAAAGTGGTGTATATATAGGAGTGAATGTGTTTATGAAATTTTCAGTCCTAGTCCACTAGCTATAGCTTAGGATGACTCTATCTGAGCGAAGTATTAAATAGACTGCTCTTTTAATTATAAATCCAGCTCTACTTTTTTCTGTGAAAATTTTATCTCTCCAGAATGTTTGTACACTAATTACTTTACATTTAACCTCCAAAATAACATCTTCCATCTCTGACTTCTGGTTTTCAAGTTTTCTTTAAAATAATTTTCAGATTCATTCTTCTTTGCTAAAAGAACTTCATATGGTTTACATTTCTCTTGTAACTGTTTCACTTGAGAAATCATGTTTTCTTCTCCAGCAGTGTCATGATCACTGGGAGAAGGTGGTGAGAATTCTGATGATAAATCTGATGGAGTAGGTGGAGGAGACCCAGGACTTCTGAAGTAGTCATCATCTGTATCTAGGGCATCAGACCACACCGTCACAGTGTCTGAAGAAAGAAGTGGAGCCTCTGTTATGGGTTGATGTTTATTTCTTCTTCTTTTGTCTTTTCCTTTGTCTTCTCTTAGAGGCCAGTGTCCTAGTCTTACCGGTCTGGGCGTGATCGAGGTCATCAGGTCACGCGGGTTTGGCGGAATACTTCTATATAGAGCACGCTGTACGGTTTATGGTGCCCCGTGGTCATGTCATGGACATGGAGCAGTCACAGATAAGTGTACATTAATGTCTGAAGGTGTGGGCCTATACATTTACGCCTACAATTATTTTGGCCTTGACTAGTTGACGTTGACTTGTCCATATACCTGTATCAGACGTATGACACTGATCTACCGTGGCAGCCTTTAGTTCAGCTGGCCGACTTTGACAGAAGAGACTGTGTGTTTGTTTTTCAGTGTCCTAGTGTATTACTGTTTCAGTGTTTATTTTTCAGTCTCCTAGTGTATTACAATGCTATACGGAGTTGTATTCACTTGTAATACCTAGCATAAGTATTACTAGTGGAAAACAGATGTGTATATTCAGTAATACTGCATTGTATAACTCACAGTGCAAATATCCTAGACTTTGCTGAATTGGTATGCTCAGGTTCTTCGATCCTAACTAAGACTGCAGCAGATGTAGCATTAAGCTCGAGGTAAAGCTGAAGGAGCTGTTGGACAGTAAACATTGACCAGAATATCCTATGAACTTCAGGAATGCCACTATGTAAAGGATACAATCCTGCCAATGGCTTTACCAGGAATTCATGCCTTGCTATGGTCTTCAGCAGTCGCCTAGGATTTTGTGGTGTAGTGACTCACAGCATCCAAAACCACTAAGTATGTCAATTAGAGTTCTGTGAAAGCTGAGTTAGTTTCCGCAAAGGCCTTCGTAGTAACTGACAATCTATGAATGATTCCATAACGACCTGACCATGTAGGACCAAGCACTGTGAGGCACAGAGCAGGAAAGGCGAGACGTATCGGTAAATACCCACATGAAAGAAACCCATGGGATAGGATCGTCCCCAGCATAACCATATCTTGCATGTCGACCCCAGGATGAGATGCAGGAAGCAATATGTCACCACCATCGATTTCTTTGGGATATGCACACTCCCAGAACACCGAAAATATATCCCTGCTCATTCCCCCTGTATCTACTGCCTTTTCCACTTTGTAACGAACAGGAAATGGAAACTCCTTTAGTATTTGCTCCAGTTTGCCAGAGTATAAAGTCGTTACATACAATCTCGGTTGATAGTGTGGGGTAATCCTTGGTGAGTATCGATGACATCAATCATATAATTTTGATGTCTTGCTTCAACTATAAATAGTCCCTGTAATATGGAAAATAATACAAAACTTCAACCTTGAGCAACAATGCTGCCTTTGCTCTGGTCCATCATATATATACATACGGATATACATATATATACATCAGGTGGTGCAGAACCAATGTCCTATGAAAGAACACAAGATAGAGAACACATAATACTACAGTATTATTCTGCACCTTTCCAGATGAGAGCAAGTCCACACCATCATCACTCTTCACTGGGGGCGGTTCACCCACATCACCAATATTCACATCACAGGGCACTCGAGCACAGGGGCGTAATGTGTAAATGAAGAAGGGTCCAGAAATGGGTCCAAACCCAAATGCAAGTTAATACAATGCCTGTGTGGATGCCTAGTACATTAAAGATGTGCAAGAGTGAAAGGAACTGCAAATAGGAAGCATGGGTAAGACATAAAAACAGCCAGATGCTCAATGGAATGATTATTAGCCTTAGTGTGTTGCAAATCTGCTGTGGCAAGCTAGCCCTAGCCGTCTGTATAGATGTGTATCTCCTTTCTCATGTGTGTGGTTACATACATATGTATACATGTGTGTGTCTCCACAATAGGTCTTGGGAAGTCAATTCACACCCTTCTGCGGTGTAGTCCACATCCCTGCATACAGAGATGAGGCACTCTTTGGATTTCCATCCCCTGTTGACAGGTTCATAAAAGTTTATATTTGTGCCCTAGTATACCATTTCTATTCTGCACATGCATGAGCCCCACCTCATCTATATATACATGTTTATATCTTATATATATGTTCTGTCTTTCTCTCCTTCCAGGAGGCAGCTGTATGTCATGGTCACTTGGGCTTTGTTGAGTATACTGTGCATCTAGAGGTACCAGTGTTGTTACCTCCTCATCTCACTTCTATTCTTTAACTGCCTCTTTTTCCACTGTAATCCCACGACCAAGATTCTATCCCTGCTCACCATTAGCAGCACTCAGATGTACTTGTAAACTCACCCCACACATTGATGCACACCGAATATATCTTAGGGAGAAACTTGAAAAGTATACCTATTTATGTTCAATGCAGTTGCAGAGTTTAGGGCTATAGTTAAGTGGTTGTAGGACTGTAATAACTTGTTCTAGCCCTCCCTTAACTACTTATCAGATTCCAACCTCATTCCACAATAATTACCAGTGGAAAATGAAATGGGAGATTATTATAATAGTCACTTTGCAAAGTTCATTCCACCCACCATGGCTAGCCTCTGATGAGGAGTTACCGGTCAATTCCTAACGGGGTTCTGACTGACACATGAATTGGGTGGTCTGCAGTGTGAAGTTGCCAGTACCACTGCAGTCATAAGAGGGAATGAGGGGACAGACTTTTGTCTGGTGATTGTGGCTCAGTGTCTGGTGTGCTGGTCACTACACCTGGGTTCGACTCCAGACGGAAGTTTGTCTTTTTCGTTCCCTCTTGATCGCCTTGGCCTGTGTAAAATAGTATGATATGATGAGAGTATAACGATGAGAATACATAGCAGTACTCAAACATATAGCATAGGCGGCGGAAGCGGGGGGGCTTTGGGGCTGAAGCCCCCCCAAAATTTAGGCTCACGGGCTAGCGCTAGTTCACGAATGCCACGTTGCTGCTAGATTGAACTTGAACTTTGAACCTTTGTGTGTGCTACTTTGTTGCTGACGTCCTTCTACTGAAAATGCAGACGACCATGTTTGATTTTGGTGCTAAGAGAGCTAGACAAACAAGTAGTAGTGCAGGAAGTAGTTTGGATTGTGAGTCCAGTGACGTTCAAGACACTGACTCTGAAACTCCAGTCACGTGCCTTGGGGAGTGTTGCAAACCTGGACGAATCGATCCGAACCAACCCAGAAGCCGAGATATTCTTGATACGACGACGAAGATCATTAACACCCAAAAGAGGTCAGTGAGCGCTGCGTGGTTTGATCGCTATACCTGGCTGACCCTCTGCGAGACCCGAAATGTTTTGTTCTGCCACTACTGTGTTGAAGCTCACCGTCAGCGTCTTATAATGTTCTCCACGAAAGGAGATGATGCATTTGTCAGAAATGGGTTTTCTCGATGGAAAAATGCCCTCGAGCGGTTTGCAAAGCATGAAGCGTCCAGCACACATAAGGAAGCTGTGATGAAGCTCCACAATTTAGCCAGTGTGAATATTGGTGCCATTTTGGATGCCAGGAGAAAGGAGCAGCAGCTTCAACGGCAGCAAATGCTACAAAAGCATCTCTCTTCTGTACGTTACCTTGCACGACAAGGGTTAGCATTTCGTGGTCATGAAGAAAGTGAAGGAAACATGCTGCAGTTGCTGCAGATGTGGTCTGCACATGATAGTGACATCAAGGAGTGGCTGAGAGATGGTAAGTACCTCTCTCATGATATTGTAAATGAGCAAATTAAACTAATGAGTGACCATGTGCTTCGTGAAATCTTGTCTGAAATCAAAGGCAGCATGTTTTTTGCTATTCAAGCTGATGAAGCAACAGATGTAGCCTGCAATGAGCAGTTGTGTGTTTCAATCCGGTGGGTCAACAAAGAGTATGAGATATTTGAGGAGCCTATTGGCCTTGTCCAACTGACAAAGACTGATTCAGTTACCATTTTTAAGGCCTTGAAAGATGTTCTTTTACGCTGTATATTGCCAATTAGTATGTGCAGGGGACAAGCGTATGACGGTGCAGCAAATATGTCCGGCCATCTACGTGGAGTAGCTGCTCGCTTTAAAGAAGAGGAGCCTGCAGCTCTCCATGTACACTGCTTAGCACATAGTCTGAACCTCTGCCTTCAAGATGCATCTCGATCATGCAGCTCTGTTCGTGATAGCTTACAGCTTGTTATGGAAATCATTAAACTCATCAAGTTTTCTCCAAAGCGCTCTACACTCTTCAGTACTATAAAATCACAGCTTTCCCCTGAAACGCAAAATCTCAAGCCCCTCTGTCCAACAAGGTGGACTGTCCGTACTGTTGCCATCAGTGCTATCCTTGATAACTATGAACCATTGCTTTCAACCTTAGACGAAGTTCATTCAAGCGGTCGTGATGAGTATGCAATGAAAGCAGGAGGGTTTGTGAGGCAACTCTACCTTTTTAGCACATTTTTTGGACTTAAATTATGTATGTTGATTTTTTCACCAACAGAGCAGCTCTCTCGCACTCTTCAATCTAAAGACACTACTGTTCAAGAAGCCAAAGCAGCAGCACTTACCACAGAGAAGTTCTTGCGAAGGCAACGAACAGACAGTGCCTTTGAAAAGTTTTACAGTGTAGTTATTTCTGCTTCACAGAATCTCACTGATGAGCCTATACTTCCAAGGCCTCATAAGCTTCCTCGTCGAATTGATGATGGTGCACCTTCACACCAGCCATCTACACCAAAAGAGATGTATCGACAGAAATACTTTGAAGCTTTGGATATTGTGTGTGAGGAGATCAAAAGGAGGTTTGACCAAAAGGACTTGAAAGTTGTAGTGGACATTGAACAGTTTCTCCTTGACTCTGCCAATGGCATTACTACAGCTATTCCGGAATCTATTACAACTATGTATAAAGGTGATATAGACCAAGAGCGTCTCTCTGTCCATGTTCAAATGCTACCTGATGTTGTCAAACAATACATTGATCCTTATGGTGTGCCCATCAAAAGAGTCACCTCTATACGCTCATTGTGTAATGTCTTGAATGCTTCAGGTATCAAACAGCTTCTCTCGCAAGTCCACATTTTACTTCAAATTTTCTTAACTATTCCTATTACTACGGCTACGTCAGAAAGGACATTCTCTGCCCTTCGAAGACTCAAAACTTACCTGCGAACGACAATGGCTCAGGATCGCTTGAATCATTTGTTACTTTTGTACTGTCACAAGGCCCGCACTGATGCTATAGACTTATCCAAGATTGCCTCAGCCTTTGTGTCTGTGAATGACAGACGCCGTCATTACTTTGGTTCTTTGTAAATTTTTACTTTCATGTTCATTGATTTTTATGTTTGTTACATGTTCTCATATATACAACTGTTGCAGTTGCACGAAGTATATAGGATGCACTAAATTGCAGAACCTCGGGGCCACACGTACTATTAGGGCATAATGCGCATGCGCGCTTTCCACAGGAAAATGGCCTTCAGAGGAGGGAGTGCTGGATCTCTGCAACGGAGCGGTTTCAGAGAAACCTCCACATATTGTATGACTCCCGTTGCCCGCTGAGTATGTGACAGGACGAACAGATGCTCCAGAGGTGAGATGTGACCAGACACACAATTACTGTTACCCTCCTGCGCATGCGCGCCGACGGTTAATAATATATAGTCCCCCCAAAGTCCCCCCGCTTCCGCCGCCTATGTATAGTAATGTGTCTAGGTAATCATTGAATAAAGACGTTCTATATACATATTTCCTTTCTTCTGCAGGTGACGTACACCAACTGCTACATACGTGTGTATGAACACATTCTGAGGGATGAGTTCCCCACAAATTTAACAAGTGGCATCAGCAGTTCCACATTGTAAACATCGCTATATCTGAGATACAGTCCTCTTGTTCATCTATAACCACCCCATGAAACTGTAGGTGAAAAAAAATTTTCACTAAATTTTGAAAAACCACATCTGGTGAGGCCAGACAAGTTAAGCGATCCCTGTACAATAACCTCTCCTATATGTCCAGCACTGGCACAGAGTGTCCTAGGGTGTCCCAGGATATCCTCTGGCCCCTATCCGACAACTACTTAGCCCTGTCTTAGGAGCAGCCACCCCTCCCATCAAAAGGAGTTGGAGCTGAATGTATAGTGAAGCTCCACCCCCTTTTGATGAGGAGGAGGCTGGGGTCACGATGTAGACTACGTGGAAGATGGGATCTCCTCGGACATCCTAGGACAGTCCATGGCAGTACTGGACATACCTGGAGGTGTACAATGCATGAGGTGTGCTCACACACTATGTTAAGTGACACATGCAGCTGCTATGCAACTGTTGTGCCCGGAAGAGCTCACTGTATTTTTGGCTCCATTATGGAGATACTAAAAGCAATGTAAAAATGAGTACAACACTCCTTTGGAACCTTTCTTTCTTCAAGTGAAGCTCTGTATTACAAACATAAACCCGGTATCATTTCCAAAAAGGGCAGAGTAGTTATTCTTTTATGAAATAACTACAGTGCATTTTGGCAAGTGGAGTGAGCCTGACATTTGGTCAATTGAAAAAATGTCAGGGTGCAGTAAAGTAAACTTAGAACCCACATGTAACATTAAGTTATGTCTGTCATTGATATGAAGGAAAAATCACCCCATTGTCATGACTAGGTACATATAGGCTTACTCAGCTAGCTACACTGTAATGTTATCACGCGTCCCCTTTTGAGGACTGCATATTATGCCTCTCGTTGTATTACCGCCATCCACAAAATTGGACAGCATGGCCAGCAGCAGTTGTCCCTCTCCCAGTTTGTTGGAAGTAATGGCTTCACGAGATTTTCCCTATAATAAGTAATGAAAGGTGCTAAGTACAAACTCTCAGTCCAGTGAATGTACAGTATAAGCCCGATACTTGTCCCATCCCCCCACCACCCCAAGTATTGTAACCCTCAAGGGTTTACTTATTTCTCCAACAAGAAAAGAGAACTGAAAGATGAAGATATGGCAATGTCAGGAACTCCCTAGATAAGCAATATAAGATACAAGAGAAGATATGGCGATGTGAGGAACTCCCTAGATAAGCAATATAAGATACAAGTACAACACTGCAGCACTTTCTTTTGTAAGAGGTAAGATTACATATTGAGGCTACTGACATAGTATTCTATAGCTGTAGTATTTTTGATAGAACCAACATTCCAGGACTCTCATGAGTTCTTTCATCAGGGCAACTGAACTAGACAACTGAAGTAAGTGCAGAAGCCTTGCCGCATGTACAAACGGAGATGGTGTGCATGCCTCACGTACTCTCATGCGCATAATACACTACACTTCTATAGCTTTGACCGGAGCAGTACGCGTAGTGAAAGACTTTGAGTCAGTCACCACTCAGTCCCCGCATTTGGAAGAGGTATGTAGATGATACTTTTGCTGTCGTCTGTTCTAGGTATCTTCCACGTTTTCTTCAACATCTCAACTTCATCAGACCTGGGATTATTCAATTTACTCATGAAACAGAACAGAGTGCCTTACTACCTTTTCTGGATGTATTAGTCACAAGAGGAGAGAATGGCAATCTTACTACCAACATATTCTGCAAAGCAACACACACTAACCAACTACTGAACTTTAACAGTCACCATCTCATCTCAGCCAAGAGATCAGTTATTTCTACTCTTAACACACACTGACCAACTACTGAACTGAACTCACACTGACCAAGTACTTAACTCCCTAGATAAGCAATATAGGATACAAGTATAACACTGCTATAGCTTTGACCGGAGCAGTACGCGTGGTGAAAGAATTTGAGGAGGAAGCCCTACAGTCACCACTCAGTCCCCGCATTTGGAAGAGGTATGTAGATGATACTTTGCTGCCGTCTGTTCTAGGTATCTTCCATGTTTTCTTCAACATCTCAACCTCATCACACCTGAATTTACTCATGACACAGAACAGATTGCCCCACTACCTTTTCTGGATGTATTAGTCACAAGAGAGAATGGCAATCTTACTACCAACATATTCTGCAAAGCAACACACACTGACCAACTACTGAACTTTAACAGTCACCATCTCATCTCAGCCAAGAGATCAGTTATTTCTACTTTTAAGCCAACTATACCTTCCACTCCCAACAATAAGAAACAATATCTGGAACGTCGGTTCTATCAAAGTTTTGATAAGAGGTAACATATCCAATTGCGCATGCAGGATTCAGAAAGGTTTTTCCAGACCTGGCTGCCGCAGGGGGTATAATGGCCACGTGAGCGGCCTAAAATAGGGGGGGGGGGGGCATGCTCCCCCATATGCTCCGAGGTGGGTTCTGGGGCGTTCTTCTGCAAAATACATGCTCATTCAAAAAGCAAAAACATCTCAGAGGTTGATATAGTCTAACACAAAACCGCACTGCATGGAACAAAACTATACAAGGAAGCTTGGGTTGTGCACCTGGCGCTAAGATGCTCGCGATATAAAATTGGCTAGAGTAGTTCGCTCCAATGAGTAAGTAGATCTGCATGGATAACTGATATCTATTTATTCTGTACGCCAAAAGGGGGGCTTCCGTCCATGGAACCCATGGAACCATGGCTAAATGCGCCACTGATATCTGACACTAAGGTCTAAGGACTTAGGTTAATACTAAATATATCATCAGAAGTATTACTTCTCACCTCCAAAGACTAAGTGATTAGCAGTTGAACACATTCTGTGAGAAAATTGTGCTGCGACAGATAAACCCAAACCAAGTACTATAACTCTCATTGCCCATGTGTGCCAAGTGTTAATTTAAATGCATGCCCTTTTGGACATATAATCTGCTTGCACAAGTGTTTATATGCTGCAGACTTCTTCGAACTCTTCTAATTCAGATAAACAGCTCAATATCTACACAAGGATTGACCTTCATTTTTGCAGTTTCTCTTTTCCATGCTAAGAGGCATAATTGCAAACAAAATGAGCTCACATGTGGTCCATGTCATGTATTCTATCTGCACAAATCTCTCCCTGTCTTACAGCACCTGCCCTGAGGCTATATAAATCAACACAAGTCACCTTTTCTACTGACATGCCGGGTGTAGGCATGTACGTATATACGTACTCCAGAGATGGAATATTGTGTGGGAATTTACAATGGTGAAGTTAAAAATGATCACATCGCGGAGTATCCCCATTGTCAATAGCAATCATTATGTAAGTTGAGAGGAACTTAACTCATGCCCTTACAGAAGAAGAGGAAAACCCACACACACGCACACAGGTTAATGAGATTCGGCAAGGTCTCTGTCCACTGTACTGCCATGCATATACCTTCCTTTTGTCTCCCACCATTATTGATGGGAATATTGTACTAATTTCTTCCACTGTACTTCCACCGTATTCACTGAATGTTCCTTTCGTTTTTTGCGCATATAATAGTTACATCTAGAGAGAGAAGAGGGTAGCTTCTGCATGTAATCGGTAGGCACGGTATTGGCATGACATCATTCAATATAAGCGCTCCTTGCCCTACGCGTAGTCCTAACCCCAGCCCTAGCCCTAGCCCTAGGCCCTACCTAGAGAATTCGCAATAGCCGCTAATCCATCCATCCGGGCCCCTAGAAAGCGATCCATCCAGGTGTGCACTTGTATTTCGGAATGGCGTAATCCCAATCCCTGGTTATATGAAGAAAGAACCGAGAAGAGAGAGAGGGAGGAGAGAGTCTTTTTGAAAACCTCAGTATATATATATGGACAATCTTCGTAACAACACACAAGCACTTTTTTTCAGTAAAAATACACAAAATGCTATAAAAAAAAATCAAGCGGGGTAAACTAAAAACAGGATAGTCCTCTTCAGCAGATTGTGTTGCATCCAGTAGGATGATAACCAGGCAGTGTAACCAGGGTCATAGTCAGGTACAAGGCAACAGTGTTCAGTTCCCGAGCTAGTGCATAAGCATCCTGTACACCTCATTGCCCCTGTAACGATGTAGTTAGAGAATGTTCAGTACAGTCAAACCACTCTAAACTCATGTGAAAGGTCTACCTTGCTATCTCCCTAGATGATATGGTTTGAGAAGGTTCAATAAGGTTCGATGTGCTTTAACCACCCCGTAATGGGGCATGAGCACCCTGTACACCTTGTTTAATCTTGTGTCACATGAATTCAGAGTGGACGCAGCAAACCTCCTTGAACCTTCTTGAATCGCATGATTTCAGAGATAGCCAGGTGTATAGAGCACCCTGCCCCAGCACACGATACAAGTAGTCACTATAGTTAGCACGTACTTTTTCACTTCGTTCCTTGTCTTACTCCCCGGAAGACAAGGAATTAAGTACCCCTCCCAGTCAGTCAGTCAGTGTAGCTTGTCAGTGCGGGGAGTACGAAGTACCACTCCCAGTCAGTCAGTCAGTCAGTCACTCCCCGCACTGACAAGCCACACTGACTGACTGACTGACTGGGAGGGGTACTTCTTTGGAAGGGACTATTCCATGTACCTCTCAGATAAGACCTTGAACAAGAGTGTAGCAGCTACTCAAAAGTTCTGCCCAAAATGTCACAAACGTTTTCTTAGGCTGGACACACATTTGAGGAGTGCAAGTTGCAAAGACCTTGTCACAGTGCCTTTACCATCTGTAATTCTTAATCTACAAAGCAGCACAGCTGCTTTAGACTCAGTGGCCATCTCAAATCAGCACCAACACAATGAAGTAGTCTATCCAGACTAGCCACACATCAAGCTCTCATCGACAAAGGGAGAGTGGGAGAATGAAAACTCCTACTTCTGTCAAGTAGTAGTGCCTCGTGTACTTAGTGAGAGTTCTCCAGATCCTAAGAATACTAAGCTTTCTGATGGAATCCAAAATTTCTTTGCCAGTACGTATCCCTTAAACCAAACATTGAACCTCAATACTCCGAAAAAGAGGCTACTAAGTTCTTCATCGACACATACCAATCTGAGCCCAAGACTTTTACTTGACGCCATCTCCCCCAATCCCTACTCTGTTGAGGAAATCGTAGCAGCTGTGAGGAAATCCAAAGTCAAGTCTGCTCCCTGTCCTCTAGGTGATGTTCCGTATATTGTATTGAAGAAATGCCCTGTTCTAGTGACAGCCCTTCATGATCACATGCTGGAAAAACAGCATCAGTGAAGCTGGTAGGAAACATACAGCTAGACAAGACCCAACCTTGCCAACCAATTTTCGTCCCATAGCACTAACATCATGTGCGGGAAAAGTGTTTACAACTATTCTTCGAAACAGATGGTTGTCATTTATGTTGACTAACAGCTACCTGGACAGATCAGTCCAGAAGGCATTCATGCCTAAACTCCTGGCTGTATAAAACACCTCAAGTTAGGAACAATCCTCAAAGATGCTAAACAGAAGTACAAAGGACACGTATGGTAGTGTTCACCATTCTCTGATCTCATTTGCTCTTCAGCACTACCATGCTCCACCCCAGTTTTTGTGTCTCCTTAGCTCGTTTTACTCCAACCTTTCAGCAAAGATTAACTCATCTCAGTGGTCCACACCACCTATCCCATTGAAAGTGGGACCCACTACACCCTTGTAGACACCATCAAAACCAGAATGGACCTGGGATATTGTTTCACCAATCAACTTTCAATAAACCTGCTCCAGTATGCAGATGACATATGTCTTGTTGCAACTCACCATCGTCATGCCAGCAGTTACTCCATCTTCTTGAGAGGTGGCTCTGCTGGTCTGGTATGAGGGCCAAGTTACAGATGCGCCATAGTCTTGCACTTAAGGCGTCCGTCAGCAAGCTAGTGGACCCTCACCTGCTTATTGATGGTCAAAGAATACCCATTGCCTCAGAACCTGTTAAATTTAACCGGATCTCACACAGCATCACCAAATTCAAAGAAAGTATTGGCAGGTTCTACGTGTAATGTGTAAGCGTGTTTTTAACGTATTTCGCATGGCGTAATGCAATATAAGCGCCTATAAGCCCTAGCCGCTAGCCCTAGCCCTAGCCCCACCTAGAGAAGTCACACGACCCACTGACCATCCATCTGGGCCCCTAGCAAGCCATCCGTCTGGGCTCCGCGCTTATACTGTGTGATGATGTAATGCCAATCCAAGTTACATGTAGAAGGACCCAAAGTATTTCATTACGAGTCTAGAGGAGTGTGTCCACATTTCCAAAGCTGAAAAAAAACATCCAGCTAGGGAGGAGCACTACCCAGCTCGTAACCAGACTGAGTCATCCTCATGGATGGGGGCCTCACCAAGTCTTCCGGACCAAAGGCCATGAGGCAACCAGTCACATACTAGGAGATGGACAGATTTAATAAGAGATCTAGCTAGAAGCCCTACCAGCATGCAGACGATCTGGCAGTCCACACTCCGTAACTACCAGAAATGGCATCACAGCAGCAGAGCTTTTTGAACAGGGTCCCGTACTTACGACCATTCCCAATCTCACGAAGTAGGTGATCGTTTTCGGGGTCCCACGCTCCCAGCGAGCCCACAATAAAACCATTGCAACACACCTGGAACCCTTTCCCTTCAAACTGTTCCTTAATAGCTGCATACTTCTCCCGCTTCCGTCCCCTCAGTAATATTCTCTGGACGGTCACATGGACAAGTCACGTCGATCGGAGAGGCCTTCATTTGCTCCTCATGGAGGATCACAACATCCGGCCTCAGCAGCCCTGTCTGGTCGAGGAACTTGGTTCCCAAGCTATCAGGAATAGCACCCACCAGACGTTCCATGACCCTGTCGTGGCGAGCTTTAATGGCTGGTATGTTGGCTTTGCAAACATTGAGACAGTGCTCCTGTTTTTCAATGTTGCTCGTGCAGCCCTTGCACCGAGTGTGTGCCACCGAACCTCCATATTTCCTGCAATGAGCAGCCACCGGCAAAATGTCGAGCCGAGCCCTAATGGCCCACTGGTACTCCCTGTACCTCAAGTAACGGCAATCTCCTAGCCAGGAGTTAGATGCAGACGCCTGACTGACAGATTGGGCGAACCTCCCTGTTCAGCCGGACTCGCCCACTTGCTGAGCCAAGTCTTGCCTCTCTCGGTGTGCAACTCCCACAGGAGAACCCTACGGAAGCCACCAGAAAGTACGCGATCTCCGATAGAGTTGCCAGTTGGCGTCGGATCGTCACTATGGAGACAAACTCCGGTTTTCCCAGCAAAGGCCCTAAGCCTACTCCAAATGGAGCTGACATCCCCATGGCGGCTCTCACTTGCACTGTTCAACTGACCTGCCAAAAACCGCCACTAATCTTCATGCCATTCTTTCCCACCAAACCTCTTACGGATGGTGCACTTGCGAGTGTTGTGCCCCCCCCCCCCCCCCGAACCAGAGGATCCGGAGAAGTGAGCATCTTGACTGCATGGGTAATCATCATGTTTCCAATGAAATCGACGATACTACGCAGGCCAAGCCCTCTCTAGGCAATGGGGACGTAGAAGATGGCGTCAAACGTTCGCCCTGGCAAACCCAGTGAGTTTGACCGTCTTCCTGACAAACGTATCCAAATTCTTACCCCATTTCTTATACGCTAAGGTAGACCGAAGCACATAATCCAGTTTGGGAACAATAAACTCTTTGAATGCCTCCAGCTTCATCCAGTGTGCCTGGACAGACTTGAAGAGCTTTTCCGTGTTCACCCTGAATTCCTCCGCGAGTTTATACAAACAAGCCTCCGGATTTGGACCGAGCAAGACACCCAGATGCTTGCCCCCAAACCAGAGGATCCGGAGAAGTGAGCATCTTGACTGCGTGAGTAATCATCATGTTTCCAATCTCATCGACGATACTACGCAGGCCAAGCCCTCCCTGGGCAATGGGGACGTAGAAGATGGCGTCACACATTCACCCTGGCAAACCAAGTGAGTTTGACCGTATTCCTGACAAATGTATCCAAATTCTTACCACATTTCTTATATGCTAAGGTAGATCGAAGCACATAATCCAGTTTGGGAACAACAAACTCTTTGAATGCCTCCAGCTTCATCCAGTCTGCCTGCGCAGACTTGAAGAGCTTTTCCGTGTTCACCCTGAATTCATCCGCGAGTTTATCCCGACAAGCCTCCAGATTTGGACCAAGCAAGACGCCCAGATGCTTATAGTCGCATCCCATCCCATTGCTGGGATTACCTCACCCCCCAGTTTAAAGGAGGTTGGTAGGACCACCCGTTTACCACTCTGATAGGTTGTGGATAGTGACGTGCACTTTGCCACATTGTATCAGAACTTGGCCCAGCTGGAAAATTCTTCCAACCTGACCAACATCGTAGCGATGTCCTCCTCCAAAGAGGCGGCAAAGGCGAGAACGTCAGCATACGTCAGGGCCTTGACCTTGAGTTCCTCCGACAAGGAGTATCCTCGTGAGGAGGATACTTGAATTCCACAAAGGAGTCCCTCGACGACGAAGTTGAACAGCAGAGGGCTGAGAGGACAGCCTTGCTTGACTCCCCAATCCTGAGGTATCTTGCCCGTCAGACCACCAGCAGTCTGAACTTGGAACGAAGATCCCCATCAAGATGGACACTACCTCATGAGGCACACCAATGCTCCGTAAGGAGAACCACAATAGTTTGTGCGGAACAGAACCAAAGCGTTACTTAGGTTGAACCACACGAGGTGGAGCAGACACTTAGATTTACTTCCAAGATTTGTCTCACTCAAACATCCAACACTTCAAAACAAACTTGTGAGATCACAACTAAAATTAACTGACTCTCAAATAATAGATGTAACTCTAGCTCTGGAGTGGTCTATTCCATTGTCTATTGGTTGGATTTTGAGATCACTTAGTTTAAGCTGAAGTGTTTAGGTTTACAGATGACCTGTGTTGGTTTACTCTTCTTCTTAGTTGAGCACTAGTACATCCTACATATTGCTTATGACATTCAACACACGTAATCAAGATTATTTGATTGACAAGTAAAGGACTGGCTGATTTGGTAGATGGTGTTAAGGCGGTAGTTCGCTTTAAAGGTGGGCGAAGTGGTGAGATGTCTTGCATGTGATACATCTAGGGTTGGTACAGCTTTTTATCGTAGGTTTCTGGGGATGCTTCAAGTGTGGTAGAGATACTTCTGTTAATTTTTGTACTGTACCCTCGAAGACCTACTAAAAAAAGAAAAGTTCTGGATATGTACACTGCGTACTATGGCTCCTTTTGGGCTTAATAGCACATACTTTCCTGTGAAAAAGAATACAAAGAGTTATATTAACAGCAAAACCAGTAAAACAGTTCAAGGGGAGCGGGGCTGGCCCACAGTGGTGGGGGGAGCCCTGCTCCCCTCACCACTGTGGGTCTCTTTCTCTCGTGTGTGTGTAAAACTCTCATTGTATATCTATGTACATAATACAACAACAATGAGGTGTGAGATGACTTGTAGGTGACGGCCTAGTCATGTGACAACCATGACGCGCTAAAACACCTACACTCACATGACATACAAACATACATACACATGAAATGGTTTATACATGATGACATTACATATAATTATTTAAGAGTAAACTATTGTTGGATTCGAATGTTTCTGGAACACCAGATCCTGAACGATTCCAATAGTGTTGTCCGTATAACAGAGGAGCAGAGCGTCTCGATGGCAGAACGAGGGCAGTCGATGGCTGATGAAAGTGGCTCCAGATCCGAAGGAGACAACATTCCCCGCGAGCCAACTTCCACTGTCAGAAGCTTCGATCTGTAGCCAGCTGCCCTTCCAGCTTCCAGTAGGTCTTGATACTTGCTTCTCTTCCGCTCCCGAGCCTCCGACATACATGTCTCATAACTGATAGTCAGTTCGAAGATGTACAGCTCCCTCTGTTGGTCGCTCCACCACACTATGTCTGGCCTCAGATTAGTGGGTGTGATGTGATGAGGGAAACTGTACACTGTCGTTGTCAGATCACAGGTGATGGTGAAGTGGGTTGGTAGAAGTGGTTGTATGCAACCTCTGAAGACCTCAAGTACTTTGTCATGCCTCTCACTGTATCTCCGTAAGTCCATAGCCACCTTGCAGTTATTGAGGACATGAGGCAGAGTCTGTCGGTGTTCCTTGCAGAGGTTGCAAACATCTGAAGACTTCTTCCCCCAGGTGTGAAGATTCGCATTGGTCGGTAGAGTGTTCAGGGTGGCGTTCAGGGCGAATTTGAGTGGTTCTGGTGGTAGTCCCTGAACTGCCTTCACCCACGAAGCAGGAGAGGACTCGTCCCACAGCCTGACCATCTCCCCCTGTTGAGGTAGTCGGCACAGGTCATGGTGTCTCTTGTCCACCTCCTCCTCTGCCAGGACACTCTTGACTGCTCTGGTGATAGCCCTCCGACTCTGGGAGGGAACAACAGGCAACAACTCCTGTACAAACCTTCCAGGATGGAACTTGCTCCTCTTGCTCCTCTTCTCCTCCTCCAGATGGAGCTCCGCAACTCTCCTCACTCCTGCATCCCTCGATGTCATCAGTTGCACCATCCGAGTGGACTGTGCCTTCCTATAGAGAGATACAAGAGAGGGGAGAGCCAGACCACCACTCCTTGTTGGCAGGAAGAGGATTGAGGTGTTGGATGATCTTGTCAGTCCTGTCCACTTCTTCAGGTAGCGTGTCGCTAGAGGCTCTAGTTCTCTCTCCACCCAGGAGAGAGGAAGAACCTCCACCGTCAGAGGCCACGTCAGTCGTGGACAGACACCAGATTTGAAGAGGAGAAGTTTCTGCTGGCGAGTGAGAGGAGTTGTATCAATAGTGTTCAACATTCGAGTCAAGTCATTCTTGATGGAGGATCGAGCCACCTTGTTGTTCCTGGAAACACGCACAGGCATTCCCAGGAACTTGAAGGTGTCGTCCTCCACAGCAGGGATAGTCTGGTTGCCAATAGATAGACCTGGAGCGATCTTCTTCCCTGTGGATGCCTGGATGACCAGTGAACGGCACTTCGGGACCTTGGCCTTCATCAGAGCCCACTCCAGCCATCGTTGAACCATGTTCAGGAGATGTTGACAGCCAGCTGGAGTGTTACTGATCACACAGGCATCATCAGCATACAGTAGGTGGTTGATGGAGATGGAGGATGAGGGAAGAGTATACCCCAGGTCATCTCTGGAGCAGAGAGTGTCGGATAGGGTGTTCATCACAGTCAGGAAGATAACAACACTGAGTGGATCACCCTGGTAGACTCCCACATTGAGTGGGACTGGATCCGTACACCACTTGACCGAAGATATTGTTGCTGACAGACCTGTATACCAGGACTGCAGTAAACGGCGAAACTCTGGAGGAGCGTGATAGTGTGCAAGGGAGAACTGGATGAGAGAATGGTGCACACTACCATAGGCGTTGCCAATGTCCAGCCAGGCTACAGCAAGAGATCTCTTCTTCTGTTTAGCCGACTGGATGATGGAAGATAGTTTTGCCTGGTGCTCAGTTACTCCAGGGACAGTTGGTAGAAAGGCTTTCTGTATGTCCGGATTGAGATACTTGTTGGCCCGCATGTGACCCAACCATCTATCCTTTAGGATCCCCGAGAAGAGTTTGCTGATGGTTGGAGTCAGAGCTATTGGCCGGAAGTTAGCTGGAGATGTTGAGTCCTGCTCCGCTGCATCCTTAGGGATTAGCTTCACAGCAGCTGACTTCCAGGCCTGCGGGACAACACTCTCCATGACGACTCTGTTGAATAGGTCCAGTAGTGCTGGTTGTAGGGAAGGACATTTCTTGAAGATACTATAGGAGATCTGATCCAGCGGTGACGGGGCTGATGACAAGCGAGACCTCTTGATGGCTCTTGAGAGTTCCTCTTCTGTGATAGGAGTCATCTCCATTGATTTCCCTGCCTCAGGTGGTGGTGGAGAAGGCATCCAGGATGGACACTCAAACTCATGAGGACCTGACTCATACACTTTTGTGAAAAAGGTATGCGCAGTGTCAGCAGAGAAACCCGGAGAGATTTGTGATGTAGTTGAGTTATCCAGAAGATCCTTTGCATATCTCCAGAAATGCTTCCTACAATCCTCCCGAGCTGATGATGCTTCCTTGTCTTGAAGCCTACGTGTTGACTTGCGTTTCAGACGACTGTGATCCCGAAGTAGTGAGAGGAACTTGCCAGAGAGCGCCAGGATCTCCGAATCACTCCTGCCTAGTCTCTTCGCTTCTCTCAGGGCTCGACAGGCTTCATTCTTGAGAAGAGTTGCCTTCTTCAAGGCCCTGTCATGCTGTCTCACACTGGTCCTGGAGTGATTCTTTGACTGGCGGCCTGGCCTGACTCCAAAACGGGAGTTGATGATGTTGTAGATTCCTTCGCAGAGAGCTGTGTTCTTCTCCTCCACTGAGATGGCTTGTTGAACAGATGGGACAATGGAGGAGAGAAGGACATCTACCTCCTCCCACTCTTCGGGCGTCGTAGGTAGTCGTAGAGGTTGTTTGCGTTGATGGACAGTGAACGCTGTTGGTGGTGTAGCATCAGCTGACTGTAAACGGCGCGCGGAATTCAAATTTCCGGGTAGCGTCTCGGTGGAATTCAAATTAGACGCTACCGTAAAAGAAGGAAACGAACGGGGGGGCGGGGTTGGTTGACGACGGGCACCGCCCTGCTGGCGCTGGACGACTTCGCGGCAAGTAGCGCTGACTCGTAGGTGCGTATCGAGACGCTTGAACCTCCGGCCGCATCTTTCACACTTGCTTCGAGACGATGACATAGTAGAACATGCAAATTTTGTGTTCGGGCCGACGGGTAGGGTTTGTAGAGACACGCAGTATACCAAACGACTCCTCGCAACGAACTGCGAACGATGGTGATGACGATAGGCGCAGTAACGGGGGTGCGAGGACGTGGTAGCGGTATACAGTCAGAGCTCTTTTTCCCGGTCTGCTCCGTACGCGCAATTCGCCTCTCTCCTCTCTCTCTCTCTCTCTCTCTCTCTCTCTCTCTCATATATATATTAGGAGTAGGACACTGAATGCCCAGCCTTGAGAACTGGGAATGGTGGGCTAAAGATCTTTGACGGTACGAACTCTCCTCAGACATCCAGTGGCCAATAACAACAGCCTCTATAGGCTTAGAAATATACATATAACAACAGCCTGTATAAGCTTAGAAAAATATACAGACCTAAACATGGATATGCAACAGCTTAGAAGAATAAGAAAAAAAAGTAACACATATACAAATGCACAAAATGTATGTAGCAGTAAACAAAGTCTTCAACCAGCACAAATGTGCTAGCAAGTGACCTGCCAGCATTGTACTCCTTTATCGGACCATGCAAGGGCTGTTCCCATAAGACTTTACACAGACACCTACTTATCACATACTTTCCACATACACATCCAACCACAGAGGCTAACATTTCTGCACAGGAAACCATCAATGGCCAGCAGGCAATAGGTTCTCTAACACTGTAATTATACTTATGCCTTACATCGTGCAAACTTAAATGCCCTAAAAGCCCTGCATACCAAAATCCTTGATGGATGAGCCTCTGTGTGAGCTTGTAGTGTCTCTCTTTAAACTATATAATTTAATCAGCATCTGTTACTGCGCATAATCTACCTTTTTTTCATTGTTAATTCCCCACACTTGTGTTAATCTAAACCAGCATATGGTGTATATATTTCCAAGCTAGGTAGATTATGCACAGTAACAGGAAGAACGGACGCTCCAGAGGTGAGATTTGACTTAACAGACAGACACACACACAGACGTAATCCTTGCTGCACATGCGTGCCGCAGGTTAATGAATATGAGAAGCCTGCAGAGCATTCTTTGCGTTTGGCTGTTTTGGTGCCTTTCAAGGTGATCTAAACCCTTTGGGTAATTCCAGGTGAAATATACCCAAAAAAATCCTCAGAATTCATTCAAACTTGGTGTATTGGACATCTCTATTTATCCGAAACTAATATTGCATGTCATGTGATTGAGTTGTGTAAGTATTGATAAGAAGTTGATCGGTGAGTCAGTAGGGCTGTTTGTAGAATGATCGCTAGATAGACAGATCCAGTCAGCATATCTTACATTGTCCTTCGAGTCGTGATTTATTACATCTTTGTTGAGTTTTGACTGGAAAAAACAGCGACCCACGGATCTCAAGAGGAGCAACCATGGCGTCCGAGGAGCAACGTGCCGAAGAAGCAGCCAGAAAGAAAAGAGTAAGAGCCGCTCATCACGGATCGGTGACACGACTGACTGCCCAACTCGAAAACGTCCTGGAGTCAGGCAACGCGCGCCAAATGAAGCAGCTGAGACAATCATTGACCGACAAGCTACAAGTCCTGTCAAAGTTAGACGACAAGCTCATCGAGCTAGTACGAGACGAACGGTTAGAGGAGGAGGTAGAGCAAGCGGATCTCATTAGGGAACGGACCACCCTCGCCCTGATCAGTTTAGAAGACGGTCTTGAATCTCTTCAGTCGCAGAATACCCTACGAAAGGCTGCTAGCCCCACTGGCTCATCAGAAGCAAGTGAAGAGGATCGACGGTCACCACGTGTCGTCACATTTGAAGATCACGGGCACACAAGCAGCGGACATGGTAGTGTGCCCCCCACTGATGTTATTGTACCAGCCACCACTGATGGTATTATACCTCCGACCGCTGTTCCCTCTCACTCAGAACCGCCTCCCCTGATCACAATCAGTGCATTTTCCACGACTGGAGGCATAGCCTCAACACCCCCACTTGTGCCACTTGACTCTGTGGGCACTCTGACAGACACACTACCTACCTCCCATGCACTGGCAATAACAACCATGCCAACACTGTCGACGAGTTTGACCTTCAGTGGAATGCCCCCGCTCACTTCGGTGTCATCAGGACCGCACATGCCAGTTTCTAGATTCCCGGAACAACTCAGTCGAACCCCCTGCCACTATCTCCCGTATCACACTTGGCCCTATCCGCCACCGGAGTTACGACTGAGGTCAAGCTTCCCAAGCTCTCAATCAAGAAGTTTAATGGGGACCTAACAAGGTGGGTCACATTTTGGGACTCCTTTAACTCCTCAATTCATACCAATCCGACGTTGTCAAGTATGGATAAATTCAACTACCTGTCCTCACTCCTGGAGTCTTCTGCCGCAGAAGCCATTGCTGGGCTGACCCTGACTGCAGCCAATTATGATGAAGGAATTGCAACTCTTAAACGATTCGGCAACCCTCAGTTCATCGTGAACAAGCACATGGAAGCATTGTTCATTCCTGCTGTATCATCGAATGATCGAATGATGTCAAGGGGCTCAGGAGGCAGTATGACTCAGTGGAGGCTCACATCAGAGGACTAAGAGCTCTCGGCATCTCTGTAGCTGCTTATGGAAGTATGTTGTCTTCAGTACTTGTCAACAAATTACCTCCCGGAATCAGATTGATTGTCAGTCGTGAGATTGCTGGAGATAGCTGGGATGTGGACAGGGTGATGAACATTGTCGAATGAGAAGTCGACGCTCGTGAACACGTCTCAATCCCGACATCATGTGCACCAACTACGAATGTCAAACCGCGAAGGCCAATCCCGACTGCAGCCACACTGTTAACCGGTGACTCTGGATTAACTGGAGATCCAGTTGTGTGTGTTTACTGTGGACAAGGTCACCCATCTAGCTCCTGCTCAACAATCATCGATATCGCCATTCAGAAGGAGATACTGCGAAAGGCTGGCAGGTGTTACACTTGTTTGAAGAGACATCACCTCAGCAAGAACTGCCGTTCAAGGCTCAGATGCGACAATTGTCGAGGAAGACACCACGTGACTATTTGTTCTCGCAACGTTGGTCAGAACACCAATCCCTCAATTCCCCGTCAGAATGCATCCAGCCGAGTTCCTTCTCAAGGATCTGAAGGCAGCACCCCGATGACAACCAATTCCTTCTATGCGAGTGCCGGAACTCCCATTCTGCTCCAGACAGCACAGCTGCAGTTGTTCAACCCACACTCTGTAAACGTCTGTACAGTGGCCAGAGCAATTCTGGATAGTGGCAGCCAACGGACATATATCACCCGTCATCTCCGAGAAGAGATGAATCTATCTACTATAAGGACCGAGCTGCTGCGAATCAAGACCTTTGGGAGAACAGAATGTGACGACACTTCCTGCGATGTTGTTCGGATGGGAATTGAGACCAAGAACAATGAGACTCTAGTGGTGACTGCATTGGTTGTGCCATTCATTTGCAATCCTCTAACTACACAACCAATAGATGCTTCAAGCGAGAACCACAGTCATCTTCTGGGTCTGGAATTGGCTGACACAGCTGATGCCTCAGATACGCTGGAGACCGATATGCTGATTGGATCCGATTGTTATTGGAGCTTAGTCACTGGAAGAATCATTAAGGGGGAGAATGGACCGACAGCCATTCACACAAAGGCCAGATGGGTGCTCTCAGGACCAGCTGATCAACCTGGAGTTACTCTAACTTTCACCACCACCCACACCCTCAACATTGAGACCCATTCCCCCCTAGAGGAAAACCTAGATGACCACCTGAAGTGGTTTGGGAACTCGAATCACTTGGAGTCACAGATGATGTGTCATCAGTTTACACCAGGTTTGTCCAACAAGTCAAGTATGATGGCCAGAGGTACGAAGTAAGTTTGCCATGGAAGGAACATCATCCAGCTCTCCCGGATCATTATGACCTCTGTCATACGCGACTCATCAACCTCCTCTGAAGACTAAAACAGTCTCCACAACTACTCAGTGATTACGACCAAGTGGGCAAGGGAATTGTTGAGATCGTCAACGAGCCATCCTCTTCAGTAACAAGTGGACGAGTGCACTATCTACCCCACCATGGAGTGATTCGTTAGGACAAGTCTACCTCTAAACTGTGAATAGTCTATGACGCCTCTGCAATATCTAGTAGACCATCCCTCAATAGTACACTGGACCAAAGTCCGGCCAGTCGATCTTCAACATACTTCTCCGATTCCGTGCCCAACACATAGCCCTCACAGGAGACATTGAGAAGGCATTTCTGATGGTGTCAGTGAAGAAAGAAGATCGTAACCCCAATGAAGAACCTCCGGAGATAACCACCCTGCAGTTCACACGAGTTACCTTTGGCGTGTCATCCAGTCTGTTCCTCCTCAACGCAACCATTACTCACCACATGGAGCAGTATCAACAGTCAGACCCACCCTTCGTTGATAAGTTTCTCTTATCGATCTACGTGGATGACCTAGTGTCTGGGTCAAGGGATATAGAGTCAACCTACGAGCTATACAAGAAGGCCAAACTACGACTTGCCACTGCTGGGTTCAAACTAAGAAAGTTTGCAACGAACTCTGAAGAGCTAAGTCAAAGGATCCAGGCTAACGAGTCGTTAGATGGTCAGACAGATGACGAGGCACCACACAATGAAGAAGATCAATCGTACGCCAAGAGCTCCTTGGGTGTCAAGACCGAGGATGAACCAGGAACCAACAAGGCACTCGGTGTGCAGCGGAGTGTCAATAGAGAGGAGTTGCAGTTCGACATTCAAGATGTCACCAGAGCTATGGAAGACTTGGAACCAACGAACAGAGATGTTGCCAGTGCTACAGCAAGGTTCTTTGACCCACTAGGAGTCATTTTACCAGTCACCATACTGTTCAAGATGTTCTGTCAGGAACTATGCAAGACGCGGATCAGCTGGGACGAGACTCTCACAGGAAGACTTTTGGAGAAATGGCAATATCTACTCTCAATGACGAAGGAGGCTCAGGTGGTAACTATCCCACGATGTCTGTATCGAGACATATCCATGCCTCTTGACTCGGCTCGACTGGTGTGATTCTGCGACGCATCCAGCAAGGCCTATGCTGCTGTGGTTTACGTGAGACTCGAAAGCAGAGAGAGTGTGGACATTAAGTTTGTTGCAGCCAAAACCCGAGTTGCACCAGCAGTTGGCAATGTGACCATTCCACGATTGGAGCTCTTGTCAGCTGTGTTACTTTCCAAGTTAATCACCAGCGTACACTCTGCACTGGAATATGAGCTACAACTGGACCATGCTGTGTGTTTCACTGACTCCAAGGTATCGTCGTATTGGATACAAGGAGCGGACCATGAATGGAAGCAATTTGTCGAGAACCGAGTTAACACAATCAGAAGGTTAGTACCTCTTCAACATTGGAGACACTGTCCAGGGAAGGAAAATCCTGCTGATATCCCTTCAAGAGGTGCAAGTACCGAGGTACTCAGTGAATCTTCGGTCTGGCTGCAAGGTCCTCACTGGCTGTGTTCCAGGGATTGTCTACTAGGCCCATCAAGTGATCTGACAGAGACTGAAGTCCCTGATGATTGTCGATCTGAGATGAGGTGACGGAACCTCACCCACTCACTTGTTACCATGGAGACCCACAACTTCAACCTGAGTCAGATTATCGTGCCTGAGCGGTACAGTTCACCTCACCGACTCTTCCGTGTCACGGCGTTCGTGTTGAAGTTTATATCCTGTCTCCGGGGGAGAATCAAACACATCGAAACCCCAGCACCAACATGCATATCACTCAGCAAGACCGACCTTGACAAGGCTAGACTCTATTGGATAAAGGACACCCAGCTCCATCTGCAAGATGACAAAAGGTTTCCTACCTGGAAGGCTCAACTTGGCCTTTTTATCGACAGAGATGGAGTGTGGAGGGAGAATGTCCAAGTCGTGTCTCTCTCTAGCCGAGCAGAATCCAATTTTATTGGATAAGAAACACTATCTCGCTACACTGATGGTGATGGATGCCCACAAGCACGTTCTCCACAATGGTGTCAAGGAGACACTTACCCAGCTTCGGTCTGTATACTGGTTGGTACGGGGGAGACAATTTGTCCGGAAGCTGATTCATACATGTGTTGTCTGCCGTAAGTTAGAGGGAAAACATTGTAGAGGGATCCCCTCTCCACCGTTACCGGAGTTTCATGTGGTGCAATCTCGGCCGTTTCAGACCACAGGTGTGGACTTTGCTGGACCCTTACATGTGAGGTCTTTAACCACGAAAGGAACCACCAAAGTATGGCTGTGCCTCTATATGTGTTGTGCTACAAGAGCAGTTCACCTGGATTTAGTGCCTGACATGACTGCCACCAGTTTCTTCAAACCTTTCACAGCTAGAAGAGGAGTGCCCTCCAGGATGATATCCGACAATGCAAAAACCTTTAAGTCGGCCGCCACCACTCTACACTCAATGTTAGCGAACCCTGAGGTGAAGAAGTATTTTTCCCAATTTCATATCGACTGGAAGTTCAACTTGGAGAAGGCGCCATGGTGGGGAGGGATATTTGAGCATGATTAAGTCGGCCAAGCGATGCCTGAGGAAGGCCATTGGAAAAAACTGTTTGACCTATGACGAGCTCCTAACTCTCATCACTGAAGTTGAAGCGTCGGCCAAGCGATGCCTGAGGAAGGCCATTGGAAAGAACTGTTTGACCTATGACGAGCTCCTAACTCTCATCACTGAAGTTGAAGCGTCGGCCAAGCGATGCCTGAGGAAGGCCATTGGAAAGAACTGTTTGACCTATGACGAGCTCCTAACTCTCATAACTGAAGTTGAAGCAGTTCTAAACTCGCGACCGCTCACCTATGTTTCCTCAGAGGACCCAGAGGAGCCACTTACCCCATCTCACCTATTGGTTGGGTATAGAATTTTGTCCTTACCTGACCCCTCAGCACCCAATGATGATGATTACTCCTCAGGAACTCTCACACGTAGAAATAGACACCTCCTCAGGACTCTTGAAGGATTTTGGAGGCGTTGGAAAAGAGAGTATCTGCTTGAGCTGAGGGAGTTCCATCGCGACCAAGAGAAGAGAGGGATTGTATATAGTCTCAAGAAGGGTGAAATCGTGACTGTGTACGATGAGGGACACCCCAGAGGGTTGTGGAGACTTGGGAAGATTGAAGATGTAATCCAGAGTACCGATGGAGGTGTTCGTGGGGTAATCGTTAAGTTCACCTCAAGGAAGGGACACGTGAAGTATCTTCGCAGACCAATCCAGCATATCTGCCCACTTGATATTTGCGACAACTCACCTACGACTGGGGTTGACAATGTACCCCCTACCGACAATGATAAACGAGAGCCAGATGTTGAAGAACATACACGACCTGATGAATCCCATACATGGCCTGTTTGTAGGGCAGCGGTGCAAGCTTGTGATGGGATCATTGGATGTCTGACTGAGGACTAATGTTGAACAGTTGCTGTTCAACAGGGGGAGTGTATTGGACATTTCTATTTATCCGAAACTAATATTGCATGTCATGTGATTGAGTTGTGTAAGTATTGATAAGAAGTTGATCGGTCAGTCAGTAGGGCTGTTTGTAGAATGATCGCTAGATAGACAGATCCAGTCAGGATATCTTACACTTGGTATATAAGTATTACACTAAGTGGTTGAACCACACAACATTTCACCGCTGGCAGTTGTATGGCTTTTTGGTTATGGTTAGTGTAAACTGGGATTTTTTCCAAGTTTTTGTCCTACCTACTGATACAAAGAGTGACATAACTTGTGAGTAGGTAGTAATAGCCTTCATGTATATTCAATCAGAGAGCCTAAAGTAAAGGACATAGGTCACCCATAATTAGATTAAGACGGATTTTTAATAGAAGGGATCTTTTGATTTCAAAATTATTTGTGTACATATACATTAGGTATTGATGTTGAAAGGCTATTAGTTGATTTTGGGATGGCCATGGGATTATGAGGTACGAAGCTAAACATGGGTCATAATCAATCTTACTAAACATTTGGCAATCAGCACACATATAGAAGTATTGGTTGAACAAAAAATCACTATATAGCCTTCTGAAACTTGTCAACAGTCCTTTTTTTTGTCTTCTGGGCTGGTCCTTCCAGTAATGGTATGGGCATCAACCTTGACCAGCAGTGAACTCAAAGGTAGTAATGGAGTATTGGATGCATTAGCGTGACCCTTACTTCAGCATTCTCATTGTCCACCTCTAAAACACGAGCTAGCCACCATTTTGCACTATGTACACATGTGACATACCCAGAGATATCATCTATTTCCAGGTCATCATCCACTTGAGTAACTCTGCTCTCTAAACTCCTCTGATTCTGGGTATCTTCTAGTTCTTAATGTGTTAGTAGATATAGGTATGAAGGAATGAAGTAAGCATGTCCCAGGAATAGTCTGTGACTTTTCAAACTGCTTTTCCAAGAATAATTCCTCAATGTCATACTCTGTAGTGGTGCAGTAGTTGAAAGTCATAGCTGGAATATTTTCAGAAGCCCACTTGTACAGCTGGAAAGGAGTCATAATCTGGTCATCAGTGGGTCGTTGTAAGCTTGCCCTTGCAGCGAGCCATTTTACCTTTCCACCTAGACCGTCGCAGGCACCCTTCCCATGTGATGTAGCTGAGAAATGCCACTGTGCAGGAATTCCAAAATCAATCTCATGATGACAAAGATTTATGAAGTTCTTGCTATTCTTGTATTGAGCAGCAGCCCCATCAGAAAAGTAAAACACTTACTTTGGAGAAAACATCAATGTTTCTCATAGATGGACAATTAGACGCTTCTGGTAAAGGTATACATACAGCCACTGTATCATGGATTAAACAATCTAAAATTACCACAAAGCTCAGATGGTGCTCTTCTCCTGATTCCTTGTAATATACAACAAAAGGGTGAATGGTCGCTTGGGCATTGTTCCTGTGAAACCCCTGAGCAGCGTCTTGAAGTACAAATGCGTAATTCTCAGAAAAATCTGCTGAAACGACTACCTCCCCAGGTTTCAAGGATGATTTGCACTCACTGAAGAACCTACTCTGCTGGGTAGCAATGAAAGAATGGGGACACAGCACTTCCAGTTTTTCACTAAACAGCTCAGTGAACTCATCAGCCGACATAGTGATTGTCTCTAGGGAAGATCGATCAACACTTGTCCACTGCTTGAACGTAATGTTCTCGATCATGTTGTGGTCAAATAATGTGATTAAATACTCCTTGATTTCTTCAACACCTCAACACCATGACAGCTATCACATTCTCCGAGATGGCATTGAGGCAAGGGAGGATTGCAGATTATTCTAGCCAGAAAGTGATGATGAATTCAGATGAAGAAAGCTCAGGTAGTTTTGCACCAAGGATCATCAGCTTAACATTTTGGTGTATGGTGCAAACACACACTGAATGAGTGCCACTTGCCCCTGCCAGTACACAGTAACGTGGTCGCAGCTCAGCAAACTTAGAAAAACCTATCTTCACTGATGGATGTTTGTCCTTAAAGTGCTGATAGAGCTCCTTTAGGTTGCATAAAACTAGTTGTTTCTGGATCTGCTTCCTTCCTCCAGCATCTTTTATTGACATAAAGTCCTTTTTTCCAGGCATTATCCTATCCTACTGGACTCATCACTTTCATAAAAGGCAACAACCAGGTCGGCAGTTTCTTGTGGGAGTGTGTGCCCAGGCTTTGGATCAGGTAGTGAAAGGATTCCTTTTCTTTTACAAGTGACTTCACTTTCCGACTGATATGATGAAATACACCACACTCCCTCTCAATCCTTGTTGTATTCCAGCTCTTGGGTAATACAGTTAGTATTTGAATTTTCATGCTGCTTTCCTTTGCTTCATGAAATATTTCTTTCAACTGTTCTAGCATTTCACTCTCATCAGTAGTTTTGACTGAATCAGTGTCTCCTATCATCACTTTTTTCACCATTTCCGTCACCTCGTCCAATTTTTTGTCAACGTACTTCTTGTTTCGTAGCTTCTTTCTTGTAACTGGTGTTTTCCCGACATCTACATACTGATTCATTTGCTTCAGAGACTTGGATGCTTCAAACTGAAGTTCTTCAGAGCATGGTGAGGATTGTCTTCCTGGACTACCAGACTGTGATGAACTTTCTGGTTCAGGTAAGACTGATGGTTGGGATTCCACCTCAGGCAAACAAGGTGGAGTTCTAGTGAGAGGTTTCCTACGAAATCGCAAATTCTTATACCCACTGATATGTTAGCAGCCTGCTCACACATCCATCTCGTCACTGGCCTCAGGTTCTTTCGCTTGGCGTTATGGTTGCTCTTATTGAATGGGTTGCAGCAGGTACTTCTCCACTGAGACTGGGCCATTACAGTTGTTTACATAGCTTGTATGTAGTATGATGTGTCCTGAATCACAGATGTAGGCTAAACTTGAACTACTAAGACTATAGAGTGTGACAGTAAATTATTCGTCAATCTGAGAAACTGAACCATCAAATAGCAAATGAGGCCATGAGAGGAAGAGTCAACAGGATGTGAGATCAGGTACACTAATTGTGTGATACAAGGGGTATCCCATGATATGGGTCTGATAAGAACTGTAACAGTACAAAGCTGAGGAAGGAAGGTTAGCCATTGTGGCATCACAATGGCTCAGCTTTGTACTGGCATAACAATGGCTAACCTTCCTTCCTCAGCTTTGTACTGTTACAGTACCCATATCATGTAATACACCTTGCATCACATAATTAGTGTACCTGCTGAGTTGTACTCATGATATCATGTATTATAGGTGTAAAGTCAATATATTAGCTCAGTCTCTATCTATGTACTAGAATATTGCTGATGCTATTTAAGTGGGCCTGATTTTCTTGTCGTGTTTGCTACAATCTTGAATTGGCAGGCGTCGTACCTCATAATCCCATGGCCGTCCCAAAACCAAACTAACAGCATTTCAACATTAATACCTAACCTATATGTACACAAAATAATTTTGAAATCAAAAGTTAAAAATCCGTCTTTTAATCTGGTGACCTATGACTTTTACTTAATTAAATTAGGCTCTCGGATATATCATATGAAAGCCTATCGAGTATATATCAAGGCTATGTAATTTTATTTCACCAACTCTATACATTCACAAGTTATGGCACTCTTTGTATCAATAGGTAGGACAAATAGTTGGAAAAAATCCCAGTTTACACTAACCATAACCAAAAAGCCTGCCAACGGTGAAATGTTATGTGGTTCAGTGTACTACTTATATACCATGTTTGAACGAATTGTGAGGGAGGTCGGGATTTTTTTTTGTATATTTGACCTGGAATTACCCCTTTATCATCAAGAGCTATAGTTGAGGCCTGTGTGATGCCTGTACTTCTTTACTGACTCCATTCTGAGTGAACTTGAGTCCTTTTAATGCGACAGCTCTGACTTCCAAGCTCTCAAAAGGTAAGGCTAGAAGCTAGGGGCTAGGGGGGCTAGGGCTGAGGCTAGGGGTTAGGATTAGATGCGTATTACTAAATGACTGTGGTAGCCCTCTGAACGTATAAGGTAAGGCTAGGGACTAGGGCTAAGGCTAGGGACTAGAGCTAAGGCTAGGGACTAGGGCTAAGGCTAGGGGCTAGAGCTAAGGCTAGCGACTAGGGCTAAGGCTAGTGGCTAGGGCTAAGACGCTTCGGAAGCTCTCCGAACATATCAGGTAAGGCCGGCTAGAAGCTAGGGCTAAGGCTAGGGGGTAGAGCTAAGGCTAGGGGCTAGGGCTAGCCTTAGCTCTACCCCCTAGCCTAGGAAGTCATTACGCTCTACCCCCTAGCTAGGAAGTCATTACGCATTGGGTCCGTACAGTACAGTTGATCCCACCAGGCAGGATCAACTGTATTTCACCACACAGGGTAGCACTACTTCAGTGGTTATAGGGGGGGACTAATTAACACTCACACCTGGTTATCTGTCATTTTGCAGTTACTGCTTCACAATAGCAAATGAGCAAGCAGCGGTGGGTACTTGGGGAGGGAGAGAAGCAGGAGGCGGCGGAGAGGTGACGAGTAGGCACAGGGGTGAGCAACGGTGAGGGAGGGAGAGGGCGCAGCAGGGGTGGTACTGTGGAGGAGCTGGCGGTGGAGAGGCAGTGGCACAGGGATGACAAGCAAGGATACGTGTACTTACAGCATGTGATATACATGTATATACTCGCAGGATCATTTCAGTAAGGTTTATCATGGTAACGACCAATCAGATGATAGCTGGACCGCATTGGATTTTTAAAGGGCACCACACGGCGCATGTGCTATGTGCTAAACCTCAGCGATGTGCATGCGCAAAACATAAACTCCTGTTTCTGGGTGAAATTAATATCAGTTAAAAGGAAAAAATAAAGCTAACCAATAAAAAGTAAGGGAAAGAAAACTAAAAATAAATAAGAAATGTCCAGACAACATGCACAAAAACAAGACAATACAACACAAACCAAAACAGCACAACATACGAAAAATGTCACTACGCAATACCGTCGAGAGATGAAAGGAGATGGTGCAACCGAAGGCAGGCATTGCCACGCCACAGGGCAATGGCAAGCCTGCCAAAGAGGTGTTTGGAGGTGGAGGGTTCAGGAGAGCCGGAACCATCAGCAATAGCACGGCCATGGTGGCAATGGAGACTGCATTTCTTGCCATAATGCCATCTGGGATGTTATTTTCTCTGCAGCTCATTCCCCTGGCATATTACCCAGCTCTTGGTCTCGTCCAGCAGATGTTCTCCTCCCTAACTGGAGCAGTGGCCACCCTGCTGCCTTGGATGTACACGTTATCAGCCCCTTCCAGCAGCAGACTATTGTGGAGGCTTCACCAGATCTCTCAACCCTCACGCATTTAACAATGATCTCAAGCTCTCAAGCTGACCTCTTTATTTCTCACGCATGTCTGTCGACATCCTAGGTGGCTATATGGCTAAGGCCTTACAGGGCTTTTAAGTAAGTGGGATTACGTGTATGGTGTGCCTAGGTCCTTCGTTGGCCAAAGGATTGTGACATGGCGCGCACGCTTGCAAAATATCGAAACCGTGTACGTGTAAATAGATATTCGGTACAATGACAGCACATTGTAACTGCATCTTTCATCAAGAAAACAAGCATGAAATCTGGTGTTACATGAGCTCACGCATTTGCATGCAAACTTGATACGGAGTCTCACTCTTTTTCAGATTTAAGGGTTGAGAGCTCTGCTTCACACACCCCTGGACATGCCCTACAAGTTTGTGCCGGTCGCAAGTTGACAGCCCACCTATCCATCTGCCGTTCTACAGGGACAGACTTCATCCCTCTCGTGGCTGAGACCCTGGGCGGCCTAGGAGAGGATACTGTTTGGACTGTTGCCACCACTAACAAAACAATATACACAGTATATACATGTGCGTACAACACACAACATACATATACATACACTGGAGCAGGACCAGCCTTGAAAACAGGTGGTGGGTTGAAGATCTTTTATGGCTAGCCAACTCTTCCCACACACCCAGTGCCATAAATACCGACATTAGCAGCCCAAGGGTTAGAAAAAATACTCAAGTTATATACATGTAACAGACTCTATAATGAACCGCCTCTTGGCTTAGAAAATTGCATATATACATGTACATCCTCTAGGCTTCATACAGTAAACAACTTACAGATAACCATCTCTTTGGTTTGAGCAATTAAACATGATCAGATAGTGGCTTTTGCCAAGTACAACTCAGGAAGCACAAACACTGTATTTTCCTACATGCGCAGGAAGGTTACTGTAGTCGGGTCTGTGTGTGTCATCTGTCTATGCATCTGTTAGGTCACATCTCACCTCTGGAGCATCTGTTCATCCTGAAAATGCTGTCACAGTAACGAAAGTCAAAAAATTTTAGAGTTTTCTCTGAACCGCTTTGGTCAAAAGTTATGACTTCATTTGCTTACCATGAAACCAACTGGGCCTTTTACAGTGATCCAGACGTTGTTCGTACAACGGCATAGGTTGATACATTTGTTCAAAAGCATAACTGGGTGCTAAACGCCACCCGAAATAGAGCTGATGTAGTGCAGTAAGCCTCTAGCTTTCCCTGTGGCTGGGTCAGTATATTTTTCCTATACTTTTTGTTGTAGAAGGGAGGATGTAAACGTAATATGTACGTGCATCATCTCCAATGCTCACCCACAAGTATGAAGACAAGTGCAGACAGTGCTCACTCTGTTGAATCCAACATACTGTTTCAAGAATAGCAACATTAGCTTTGGGATGCAACTGAGGCAACACTGTTTTGGCCTTGTTAGGCCTCGTCAGTGCAGTATAGTCTCATTAGACCCACTTTCACTGACAAAATGGAGTAGTTTTAGGGGGGCATGGCTTATCTCAAACACTAGCAACTCATGTACATGAGTAAACTCCTGATTGTATACTACAATACTCAACATCATTCAGGAAGGCAGAAGACAAAGGTCGTGGTATGAAAAGGGATCCTTTAGCCAAGTACTGTCCACCATATAAAGTGAGAGTATGTACAAGGGAGTAGGAAGAGTGGGTGCACTTGACAGCTGGCCCCATTGTATTGGACACCAATTATCTAGCTACTGTAGACACCAGGACAGTTACCAATACCACTCACTGTCAGTCTGCAGGCCAACATGTGCATCAACATAAGAGACTACTACATGTACATGTAGCAAACCCATGTGTGGGTCACTGGCGTAGGAACCGGGAGTGGATACCTACAGCACTTCCTAACAATCAACGCATGGGTTGTAGGACACACAAACAATGCTCACACTCTCACTACACATAGACAAAGCTCTCCTACTTTTCACTTCGTTCCTTTTCCGATCCTCTCTTCTACTCTTCTTTCTACTACTTATTCTCCGTGCTCACTGACGTGTCTGAAGCGGACTAGGGCTCTCTATATTGGCGCTTTACCTATGTCATGGGTCATGCCTGGGATACCCGTATAATGGTTCCAAAGGTGTAGTGGGGTATGTCAAGATGTGAGGTGAGACTAAGAGGGCTTGGCAAGAGCAAATACATTATAGCTGGTACTAGAAGCCAAGTATGATATGAGGTTCCATTCACTTGAGTGTCATGAGAGGTGGTAACAGGAGACACTGACTTTGGCGAGTTTGTGCACAGAGTAGATCAGGGGTTAGAGATTGTAGGGTGTGTCCAAGTAAGCCAATTTAGAGAGTGTCATACTGGACAGAGAAACCAGCAGATCCTAGTTCAATGAACGTTAGTTTTGATTGCTTCCTTGGTCTGGCATTAGTGATGCTGTGAGAAACTGAATTTGAATGTGATTGGTGTGAACAAATTCCTCTGTGTGACATCATCTTGGTGTGCACAAATTCCTGTGTGACATCATCTGGGAGCTCAAATTGAGCCTTTAAAAATCAAAATTTCTCCATAGCTGTAAAAACCTAGTAGGTACACACACCAAACTTGGTATCCTCGATTCATTCATTAATCTTTAACCCCCTAATTAGTTTGACCACACATTAATTAGCTGAAATGACAAATATGAACCGATTTATTACCTGCAGTTAGGTGGTGAACTTGCGCTCTAAAGTTAGAGGCACATTAAGCATGAGAATAAAGTAAGAGGCACATTAAGCATGAGAAATAGGGTAACAGGCAAATCATTCAGCTGGCTGACGGAGAAAGTCAATCGTGTCAGAACCAATGCTAGATGACTCCGCCGTTTTTCTCCGTGGGTATATCAGCTATATATTATTATGACAACTGTCTCAGGATGGTGAAACTGTTAAGGAGAGGGCGCAAGCTCGCCGCCTCAGCCTAAACTGCTAGTCCCACTACGTTCTCTACTGTGTTTGTCCTAGTTCCGCCTTAAATTGTCACGGAACCAAACCCGTAATCATGTAACCGTACAGTGATCTGATTGGTCAGATTGCCCAGTAAATTGAATTAATTCGCGCAAAATAACCACGCGTACAGCTGTATATACCCAGAGAACAGGCATCAGTTAGCCCATCTACCGTCTTCAGCAAGCTTTCCTTCTGCTCTTTTGATTGACAAAAGCCATCCTTTCATCTGCAAGCTCAATAGGTATGCTATTTACATTGTTATAAATGTGTAATATCCATAACACACACGACGTTATACACTCTAAAACAGTCAAGCATAAACATAAGCATCCACACACAAGTGTCCGGGAGGGGGGCATCAGTTTGTGGCTTTTGAGGAGCATGTAGATGTACACACATATATGTCATTGCAGTGGTACTCCATCAATCAATAAGACATCTGTAGGGAGGCAGCAAATTAACTTTCATGTTACCATGAATGTCTTCCCGAAGACTGATTGGAGATATACTGAATTGTGGATATGCTAGGGTAGCTATACGACCCTAACCAACAAGAGGGAAGGCCTTGACAAAAACAAACAAAGGAAGCAATTCCTAAAAATATTCAATAGCCCACCACAGTATATCAGTGATCTCTCTTACTTTGATGACACTGAGAACACACCTGACACAAAATTTGATCGCAGCTGCCAAAAAATAAAACAATTCAATATGAAATGGCATCCCACTGAGTCACGCAGAGAGTACTTAGAAACCTTTTCAGTAGAGTCCTGGAAATGTCTGTCACCACATGTTAGCCGTACACACACTCTGAGCAATTGCCAGGGATGCTTACTTGCTCATGCTGCTTTGCAGGCAAAGTTCCCAGAGTAAAAACAAAAGATTACAACAACACAGTTAGTACATGATGCTACCCATCAGTCACAAGGCTCTAATGCCGACAGAGCAAATATCGAATAAAAGAATTGCACAAGAGGTTACACGAAATGCATTGAGTACCATTAACCAAGCATCTATGCAGTGGTTCAACACTGCCCAGAGGAAAAGGTTGTACTGAAACCAACAGACACTGAAAGAAAGCAACTGCAACGTAAAATGATGCGAAAATGCACAAAACATCTAGAAAAACAAATTGGTAACAAAGATGCACTGAATGTCCTCTCAGAAAATCAGTCACTTAGCAGCTTAGCTACAAGCGTATGCGAATAAGCCAGTCATTTGAGTCTCCACTGGCAAAACGCCAACTGTATGCAAACAACCCACCAAAACAAAAGAAGCATTCACCCAAATTTAGCACAGTTACATGGGACAAAAATCAACTGCAAAATACTCTCACTAAATGGCCAATAGGTGAAACTATCGACTGGTCAAAAGTGGCACAGGAACATGGGATTTCGGCAAAAAATGGTGGGCAAATAGTTAAAGAATTTGCAAAAGAAAACGGCCTAGATACAACAAAATTAGACAACAGAAAGGGAGGATCACGAATGCGTGCAAAGAAGCTGAAAATGCCTGGGGGAGAAGTTTCAGCTCCATGTCACAAAACAGTAGAGGCAGTGAAAGAAGACTGGGTCAAAATGATAGAACTGGAGAGCTTACTCTTGGGGAGCCATGTACACCAAAGTAACCAGGTGTGCTGTTGTTAATGGGAAAATTAAAAAAATAGAGTATGAGGTTCATGGGTGAAAGGTTCCTCTCCTGGACATTCGAAAAAAACTGTTGCACAAGCATGAAATGTACATGAGATTGCACACAGACAGTGAAATCAATAGTATAGCTAGTGTTGAGATACTGTCAGTTCTAAACAGAGCCCAGGTCACATTTGATACTGATGCTGATGATGATCAATTGCGTGTGCTTCTAAAGAAACTTGAGAGAACACGTACACTAGGTATTTGGCATGATCACTCAACCTTACTCGGTGTAGGGTACGTGTTAATAACAGTGAAAATCATCTATGATACAGCAGTATTTAAAACTCAACACGAAATCGAGGATGAGGAAGAACACAGATGTGCAGAGTCATGTAGAGCACCCTGAGCTACATATGCTTGTTATATGCTCTTCTTCGGTAGAAGACCAGGCAGCTTTAATTGGAGATCGTAAGTCATGCATACAGGACCTTTCTATCCCACTTCATGACTCCAAGGGAACACCAATAGTAGATAAGCTAGTCTTTTTTTTTACGAAGATAAGGCAGCACAACAGGTGGAAAGAGGCACACAGCAAGGTGGAACATACAAATGTGGATCATGTGGATGTGAGGCTGATCTAGCGTACAGTCTACAGTGCAAGTGGCGCTCACTTGCTGACATACAAACAGTTGCACTGGATGGGAAATATGGCAAACAGGCAGGCATTGTGCGTCCATTTCAGTCACTGAATGCAAAGCAAATTCAAGAAGAGCTCAGATCAAGAAATATCTACCACATACACACAACAAAACGTGACCTGCAGAAAGAACTAGCTAGCTACTCTACTCAAGGGAGTGCAGCAGGTGCCTACTCTTTTGCTGGATAGACCAGATTTGCCACTAGCAGACATCAACCTTCAAAGGTACTGCATTCTGGATTGTGAGCCACTCCACGACATAAAGGGTCATCTCACAAACCTTTTCACTAAACTACCACACATTATTGGAGATGCACAGCTACGTTCTGAAACCATACAACTACTAGATATAGTTGTACCCAAAGAGAAGCCAAGTGGTGGCGATTATAGGCGGGTAGCAATTCGTTTATTAGCCCTAATTAAAGGCAGAACACATGAAGATATATGCTTGCTAATGAGCACCATAGTTGAAATCTCTGATATTCTCTATGCAAATGACAACAAACGAAACACAGTAACAATTTTGCGGCTAGGAAGACAAACAAATAGGCAGCCAGGGAATGTTCTTCCAAATGTATTGCTACGTCTGCAAGCCAGGCAACTACAAAATGAGATGTTTAAAGCCCAAAATCACCAATCTAACAAAATCAGCCAAGAGGCAAGAGCTGCTTACAAACCTTAAAACACAAAAATCACAGTGCATTACATTTCAGAAAGGCTTGATAGCTGGTAAGCACATCTAGAGGATTTGTCATGCTACCTTATTGAGGGAGAGGGAGCATAGTGGAAGTATACTGACCAAGGGCAAACATTTGAGTTTCTGGATGTTAACTTAGATGAACACCCTGCATATCCTAAACTGCAACACTACAGAACATCACAATTGGCAGAATTCAAAATGTATGAAATCCATTGATTTGATTGGTTGATGTGGTGAACAATATTTTACTTTGTTTCTTCAGTGAAGTAATAGTGTAATAGTGTTCACCTTCTTACTTTCTCCCGTTTAGGCATGTTTTCATGTGTGTTGAAGTTAAAATGTAATTATGTGTACAATCATGGAAGATATTGCATGTATATGATAAATCACTTGCTTTGTGATTAACATTAATAGTTATTGAGGAACATGAACTGAAGTAAAATGCTCCTGGTATTGTGTTTTGAATATTAGCCTGCATGTTGGTGGTGCTGGACATAGGTAGTTGGGTTTGCTGTACTTGTGATTCATAAGCAGTGGTGAAAGGTGGGACTATTTCTGTGCAACGTCGCTTTGAATTGAGAATGTCAGATACTGCTTCTCTCTGTGAGTCTGATGTTCTCTTGTAACTGCGTATTCCTTCCAGACTACGATGTCCTGTACTCTCCATGACTATAACTGCTCATCGATTCCGGACCTATACAGGCGAGTGGCTGCTGTAGCACGCAGGGAATGATTTGATTTGTAGCCAGTGATTCCAGCTTGTTTGCAAAGACGCGACAGTGTATTCCTCAGTGTGTGATGTCCAAGAGGTTTCTTTGAATACCAGCATGATGGAGTGGGATTCTTTTAAGGGTTGAAAATAGAATGCATCATATGGTCTTTTGTCTGGGAGCAGTTCTAGATATCTCTTGAAAAGTCTAACAAAGCAATGCCCTGGCTGCTCAGTATTAGCATGATGGAGAACTACCTTTGGCTTTACCTTCCTTCCCTTTATTCCACCAGGCCTGTTCTTTGAAATATCTTCAGTGTATTTTAAATATGCCTTTTCACCTGGTTTGTCAATTACCTCTGTCTGACATGAATGAGAGCGGAGCTGACAGTGTTTTGCTCCACTCCTTAATGCAAAGTTTGCAGAAGACCATTGTGTCTAATAAACTCTGTGGTGTACTATCAACCACCTTTCCACAACAGTTCCTCTTCATTCACTGAAAGAATCTCTGCTTGTTTGGTCTTGGAGCCAACACCTTTACTTTGCAGCCTTTTCATCTCAGAATCTAATGTTACCTTGAAATTAACAAAATCACTGTCTGCAAAAAGGTCAATAAATGGCTGTCCATTGGTCCTGAGGAATCTCATTATCCCACAGCAAATGTGGTGAAGGGAGTTAGGAGGAAATTCTCCTGTCGTCTTCCTGACTTCCACTATGAACCTGGTTAGCCAATGCTGGAGTTCAAAAGTTGTTAACTGAGTAAGTGATCCAATGCTTGCTTCTGTCGTTTGGTTTCTGTATTCTCTCCATTCTCCTCCCATACAGTCGTACTGCCAAGTAACAGAATACGGAGATTTATTGAAAAACGGAAAATAGATACGTGCAGAAATTCCACCACTTAATTAACGGCGGCTAGATTTCCGGTAAGTTTCTAGAGCTCCCCCCTGAGAAGTGAGCCGCTCCCAGCACAAACTGTGCTAGCGACAGTATAGAACTATGCATGGAGTCTACATATACTAAGAAGTAAGCGGAAGTGATGTCGCGTTTCGCTGGTAGAGCTCGTCAAGTCTTCTCGCAGCCTGTGTGAGGTAGGTGCGGTTAACCATAGAGCACTTTTTGTGCCCCACTCTGAGCGCCACGAAACCTATACCAGTCTGTAGCATAGGAATAGGGCTACAATATATGTAGTACTGCTCTGGGGTCCAGATCCGTACGCGGAGATATGCGCTTTGGTATGCGAACAATAATTTCATGATAAAACGCATACATGCACGTGTATTCTATATACATGAGCGGTATATACAACACACGACACTGCATAGACAATGCGTATACCCTCCAGTCTTGTAAACCATAGTCATGAGAGAAGAGACTAGGGTTATTCACATGACATAAAGGCTGGTACATAGGGAGTGGAGCTCAGAGGGCAGCTCACAGGTCATCCTCATCAATGTCGGCATCACTGAGAGAGGAGCCACCCTCTTCATCACTCACACACACTTCCCCATATTCCTTTCTCAGTGAGTCATCATGCAGCAGCTCCTCCTCTTCTGTCTGTACTAACTCATCTGAGCCTTGCTGCCGTGTACCTGTGACACGGGGAGCATTACTGCAATTCTCACATCTACAACCAGGACCACACTTGTTTTTGTTGCCTTTCTTGACACAACTGCATCATCGTGTACTACATGCATCATCGTGTATACACTTGGAACATGAGTACCTCAAAATAATAGGTCCAGTTGGCATCTCACAGCTTCGCCATTTTCTACTGACTAACAATCACACTCAAGTTTCCCAACTATGATTTTCCAACTGTACTGGGTGAGGTCTAACAATCTCGTGTGAGTACTGGCAGCCTGATTCCGCATACCCAGCATGTTCACTGCCAGTGGCGCCACAGGGCATCAAATGATGGGAGCAATTCATCTTCAAACTCAATCATACTCTACACACTCCCTCTGATCGCTTCAATGAATCTCTTGTGTTGTCATGCAGGGCTTACACCATCCTGTGAGAGTGACATGTACAGTGCATGAGGTGTATCTACAGCAGGTGCGTTTGGAAGTACACTGTGCCAATGAGTCTAACAAAAGAGAGGAATCCTTCATCCTGTCTAACATGACTGACTAGTGTTCCAGGTATATCCTGGGAACTTGTAATAAACCATGCATTCTGAAAGAAATACTTCATTATTGTAGCCTTTTCTAGTCCAACAAAAATAATCACATCCACTGGATAAGAACAATGTCTGTAGGACAAGAGGTCTGTTGCGTTCACGTCGTTGCTCCACGCTCAGAGGTTCTTTTAGTCTAAGCATACATGTATGCCATGTATTTGTTGTTGTACATGTACAGTACTATCCAATGTCGTACCATAAACAAAGTCTCATACAGTATAGAAGGTAAAAACGTTATTGGATAGTACATTGAAGGGTGGATGTCACAGTTTAAAGTGAATGTCACTGCACGTTTATTCTGCACAGGTTTGTCCACATACTAATATGCCCAAAACTACATGGTAATTACGTGCAGCACGTGTACCATTCCCTTTAAGCAACATTATGTATGAACCTGTGACATCCCTCCTTACGGTTGATTCACACTGCTTTAACAATGGAAAAGTTAGGCAAAACATGTACATGTATAGGTTTGTGATGTGAATCCTCCTAAGAGTGACGACATGTCTTCGACCTCCACGTGGTGTCACTCGGGAGGAAGTTGCAAAGCACTTTTTGTGTGTGCTTGCAACTTTCTGCGAACAGAACACATACAATGTACATGCTGATGAGGGCCAACCAGCCCGAAACAGCTGTCTGCCGTTTGCTTGGTTTGCTCTGCACAAACATTTTTTCCATGTGAAGGGGCCAGGGTGGTTTCATTACCCCGGCCCTGCCCATTATTGTTGGCTTTAGAGTATGTAACTCTCGGTCGTCGCAACTAAGCATACACGGCGCTGATGAGGGCCAACTAGCCCGAAACAGCTGTCCGCTGTCTGCCATTTGCTTGCCCATATCGCCTCTGTCTGCATTTCATTATCTAGATAACAGGACCTCAACATGACTGATGAGGAATCCAACCTGCTCGTTGAGCCGTGGATGCTGCAAGTACAGGTGAGGGACATCATACAACAGTCGAAGGAGGTCGGCTACAAACCGTGATATGTGATGTATAGGGAACCTTTACTATGGATTCCCTCCCTCTCTCCCTTAATTCTTACCTCCCTCCCTCCTCCAGGCCTATCCAGTGACAAAGAGAATTGACCAGTGGGGTAGTAGTCTGCGTCAGCCAGATCTTCTGGATTGAGGAAGCCCACGAGGCAATAGGAAATGGTCCTCAAGAGTACCACCAGAGGCTGCAGGACCCTTCTATCATACAGTAGTGGGGGCATTTTATCTAAACCTAGGGGCCGGGTGCCCACAAGGGGACCGTCACCAAGGCCCTGGCCACCCAGTGTGTGGTGTTCAACTGCTCCGATGGCCTGGACTACCTCACTGTGGCAAGTTCTTTATTAGCTAATCAGGGCTGCCAAGTGCTGGGGCATGGGCCTGCTTTGATGAGTTCAACAGAATTGAGTTAGAGGTATACATCACGTGATAGTCATGTGAGCATCATGTGATATTCATATGTCATGTATATGTTTTACGTGTTCTTGATGCATCATGTGATAGTCGTGTGACAGTCACCCTCCACTTGCCAGGTAACTGTCCATGATAGCCCAGCAGATCCTGTCCATTCAGAGAGTTGTCATTGCTCACCTCAGTACCTTTGTCTTCGAAGGAACCACTATCTCCCTCAAACCATCCTGCTATGTATGTATCACAATGAATCCTGGATATGCCGGACGCTCCGAACTGCCAGACAATCTCACACTGTGCATATGTTATGTTAACCTCTTTTGCACTGCAAGCTCACAGGTACTGTTCCGTATCGTGGCCATTATGGTTCCAGATTAGGGAACACAGACTCTCTCCCTCCCTCCCTCCCTCCCTCCCTCCCTCCCTCCCTCCCTCTCTCTCTCTCTGCTAGGTGAGTGTGTGGAGCATTTTTGGCCAGCATTAGTCACTGAGGGGAATGTGGGTAGCCAGCATTAGTAGGTGAGGGGAATGGGTATGGCATTTTGGTCATGTACATATGCCTGTATATGCATGCAGAAGACTCTCCGGCTACCAGCAAAGGTAACTCAACTCTTAGCCAATCTTCCATTCTTCTTCCTCTCTCCTCTTAACCCCCTCTCTTCCTACAGTAGTGGAGTGTCCGATATGTGGTCTCATGTTCCCTGAAAGACTCATCAATCGTCATTTGGACAATATATGTCTCAAGAGAGCTGAAACACAAACCGCTGACAACACTACCCAGTCAGCATTACATCACTTTGTTACTATAAATATATTTGGAATTACTATTTTTAATTACAGGCGTAGATATTCAAAAATTCCACGGATGGTCTACCAGATTATGAAGGACAGACAACTGAAAGCGAAACTAAAGGAGTTCCATCTCTCTACTAGTGGAGATAGACAAGTAAGAATATTCTTTGGTATATGGCACATTGCTGCTCTAATTCTTGGGACAGAAGAAAGTGTCCTGATTAGTGAGGTGTCCTAGTTGCTGGGGTGTCCTGATTAGTGAGGTGTCCTGATTGCTGGGGTGTCCTGATTAGTGGGGTGCCCTGATTAGTGAGGTGTCCTGATTGCTGGGGTGTCCTGATTAGTGGGGTGCCCTGATTCTTGGGGTGTCCTGATTAGTAGGGTGTCCTGATTGCTGGAGTGTCCTGATTAGTGGGATGTCCTGATTAGTGAGGTGTCCTGAAGCACCTCACTGATTGTGTGTTGCAAAGTACACAAATAATGCTTTTGAGTGATTAAAGCTCTACCGACAGTCGAGATGTTTCTCCTCAGACACTAATCTCACGACTTAAAGATTTCATCTTCAGATTCAACTCCAGTGTGACTCCTTGAACCCCAAATCCCGTAAGCACACACACACACACACACACACACACGCACACACGCACACACGCACACACACACACACACACACACACACACACACACACACACACACACACACACACACATCCACACACACACACACACACACACACACACACACACACACACACACACACACACACCTTGTGAAAAGTGTTCCTCATTCTCTCAGCTAAAGAAGTTGCTCTGGAGATAGAGAAAGAGGAGAGACAACGGCAGACCAGTAGACAGACAACCCACACTCCAGTAAGACATGTGATTCAGTCCCACCAACTGACAGCTGTATCAGTAGCTCAGTTGGTAGAGCACCCGTCTAAACCGTAGACTGAAATAAGCCTATATTTTGCACAAGGTCATGAAGAGAGATTCTACTGTTGAGGAGCTGGAGAGAGAGAAGAGGGAATATGGTGAGACAGCCATCACAGTTGATATACAGTGGAACCTCTCTTACCCTCAACAACAGCCATCTGCTATATAACAGGCAATAGCCCTCCACAGCTGCCAATGGTCCTGGTTTGGTTTGTTGGGGTCACGTTTCTGGGTTCCTTTCTACTGCTTCTTCGCTAGTGTGTTATACACATGTTTTTCAATTTACAGTATGTGGACTCTTTTCCTGCAGGCATTTGAGAGGGAGCAGCTGACGGCTGCCAAGGACCGCATGATCCGCATTACCAGTAGCCCCCCTCCTCCGGGACTGGAGGGGAAGGTCAACGAGATGGACTCCAGATGGCAACAGATTGTCTCCCTCACTGAGGAAAGGTCAGTTCAAAGTACATCGTTTGCTCCCTTTTCAATATATGCTCGTTGCTTGAAGCTAGCAACACTGCAGCATGCCTGACCTAGCCTCGATGGCTGATCTAGTCTTGGTTCCATACCTTCTCTACTAACATGGATTGCATGCGAAAATTGTTCAGGGGCAAGCGTATCATGAGTGGGGAAGGCCTGGGACTATGGACCCAATACAGCAATTAATACTTTTTGAGCTGGATTTCTCTGTATTAGACATGTTCTGGAAATGCACATACATATATACAGGCCGGTTTTAAATTTTGATGTTGTGCCTTTGACAGCCTTCCTCCCATGGAGATAGCCATATAGTGGAGCTGGAGGGAGGGAAGTCATTGCTGGCTAGTTTAAAAGATGAAGTTTCCAGCAGGAAAGATGCTGTTGAGAAATTGGAATTTGAAATTGAAACTAAGGTACTATGGGTAGACCTACTTAACATACGTACATGTGTACATGTCTATACGTGACTTTAATCATCCATGATATGCTTAGAAAGACAACGCAAGGCAACACAACACAATAGGACAAAGCAATGCAACACACCTCGCCCAAAGCAGGCATGTACCTTACTACCGTCTTCCCTCTACAGCCTGTTCAGAGCACAAATTGAATGAGGGAGGGCAGTTCCTGTTTATCAGGTTACCCTCATTTCAGAGTGTCCTGATTAGAGGGGTTCCTGCTGTCCTGTTTATGTTGGGACCTAAGGTGTACCTTAATTAGAGATGTCTCACTTCTGATGGTGTGAATTGCTAGTTGGTTGGTGTAAGAGCTGCAATGAATGAATAGCACTAAAGTGCAAACCCTCGGCGCTATTTGTTTCTTTGCAACATTATTTCAATGCATTGTTGCACTGAAGACACTTACACCACTGTGCATTTGTCTTCCTTTGTTTACATAATAAAGACAACTCACAGTGGATTGAAATTGAACATGCCGGTATGTGCATGCTCCAAACCCGAGTGTGCGCGCGCACCGCTAATTGATGGGTTGGGTCACAAACTGTCCTTCTGGTTTCTCTCGAATGCCGTAGTTTTAGTTAGAAGCGACACTGGATTCGCTGCTTTTCCATGGTGTGTAACTTCTGATGCCTCCACAGTGCCTGAATTGCGCTGGAAGTAGTCGAGGTAAGCCAGTGCACTTGGCCTTATTAACATATTGGCTTTTTCGCTTGTTTTCACGCCATAACTTTTCAACGCAGTAGTTTCAGGAAACACCCCATTTTACATTTAAAGCACTACTTGCACTGATGCTTTTAGTATCGCTCCTGTACCCCTTCGTTGTCTCTAGTGCGAGAATAGCGAGAGACAGACACACACACACACACACACACACACACACACACACACACACACAGACGGACAAACCAAGTACCGTAACCCTCGCTGCGCATGTGCACCGAGGGTTAATAAGTTAATAGTGCATATTCATAAGCAATATCCAAACATGCTTAGAACCACAACTGCTCCAGTAGTGAATAGGGATAAAAGCCAGCTCTTCACTCAGTATATGCTATATAATTGGGCGAGCGCAGTGAGCCCATACTAGTGAACTCAATGCCAAATCTGTTTGTATGTATGCATGTTCATATGTCATCAACCGACCGGTCAGTACGCATGCGTCCCACGCAACACGCAAACGTAGCTGGCCTTGCCTCTTTGGCTCATTATGCTTGCCCACAAATGCTTTGCATTCTCCTAGTGTATATATATATATATATATATATACATGCATGTATATATATGCTATGCATGTGTGTTGTGTAGCCCACAGCCATTCAGCAGTGGCTTAGCCACTCAGTGGTGCGCTTGGGCTGAATATTTAGTGGACAAAATAAGATGTTCACTATGTGTGTAGTGCTGGCATTTGGGTTTTGATATATATATACAGCGCCTATAATGTATCCCCCTCTCTCTCTCCCCCTCTCTCCCTCTCCCCGCTACCTGTGCCTACTGGGTAAACCCAGGGTGTTTTCTGCAAGGAGACAAGATAAAACACTCCCCAATTGATGACCTGATGGTGCAGGTACACATTGCATGTACATGTGTATTATACAAGCCATGTATTACAGTGAACCCACAGACTGGGGGGGTAGAGTCTATGGGCTATGGCAACACACTCACCCACCCCCCACCCCCACCCCCCACACATGGGGTGGGTGTTTTAGAATAGGGTACACTTAAGTGTTCTGAAAGAGGGATAGGGGGCATCATCCACCACTGGGTAAGTATACTTGCGATAGGGGTATGTGTTCTGAAATAGCTAGGGGGTATACATTCCCTTACTTGTGATAGGGGGTACATTCCCCTTAGGGGGTAAAATAGCACTTGTGATAGGGGGTATGTGGAGAGGTCCTTCCCTCCAGCTATATATATATAGCTCCTAGGATTAGGGAGTTACAGGTCAGTGTATTAGAAGCACTGGCAGTTCCAGTAGATTACTCTTGAATTGTGTGTACGACCTGTACATTCATACGGTATATATACACAGTACGGTAGTATGGTCTATCCCCATTTCCCTGTTCTCTTTCCAGACATCTGCTTGCTTTAGCTTGTTTATCTTTGTGTGTGTGAATACAGCTATAAACATGACTGTCTCTTGAGCTCAGTGTTTGTTTTTTTTTGCAACATCCACAGCACAAACACTACTATAAATACTGTAACCCTCCTGTGCATGTGTGCCAAGGGTTAATGATCATGTGGCTAACTCACCTCCTGCACACTGGCTTCATGTGGTTGTCTCATCCACATGCACCTGTGCATACTAGGCTAGCAATGTTATTGGCCTTAGTGTGGAGTGTTGCAAATCTGCTGTGTCATCAGTGTGGTGAGCTAGCCCTAGCCGTCTGTAATGAGCAGCAAAACTTCATCCCTGTTCTCTTTCCCAGACATCTGCTTGTTTATCGTTGTGTGTGTGGGTGATGGCCACACATTGAATGTGTGGAGGTTTTGAATTCTTCTCATGCAATTCTTCAAACTTCTCTGTGTGTTATTCAACTTCCCCCTTGTACTTATTCTTGTCCTGTGTGCCTTACAGGAACTACCTGTACCCCTGATCACTGCAATGGGTCAAGATACTATGATCTGGCAGCTGGAGGTCACCAGTGTATCTGCAACGAAGGATGGTGGGGAGTTGGATGCAACTATTCAAGGCAGAGTGATAGTCTCCCTCAAGATCGTTGCAGAGATCCCAACCTATGTAATAATCACGGGAGATGCATTTGGGATGAAAGTATATCAACTTACCATTCAGGCTGTGACTGTGATCCTGGTTGGGAATTATCCAATAATCGCAAGCATCCCAAGGGAAAAAAGTATTGCGTCGAGCATGAGGGCACCCAGAATTCATTCTGTTCAGAGCATGGTGTTTGTAACCACGTATTTGGAAATAATACAGAGACTGGAGAGTATGAGAGTATCGACTACTACTGTACATGTGATGGAAGTGAGTTATGATTTATCTTCTGAAATGTTAATTTCAGAATCATGTTCTCTCTCCTCACTCTCTGGCTGATCACTATGCCTAGAAAGACAACGCAAGGCAACACAACACAATAGGACAAAGCAACGCAACACACCTCGCCCAAAGCAGGCAGTATATACATGTACCTTATTACCTTCTTCCCCTCTACAGCCTGTTCAGAGCCTGGCTGATCACTATACTTGCCGAGTCAAGAAAGGGGGTAGTATTCCTGAAGTAAAGGATGGAGAGATGAGAGAGACAAGCTCCGAACTAGAGGAGGCCTCATTTGTACTACAGGCTGATGCCCTACAGGTTAGATGTGAAGTACACATGTACGTGTCTTTTGTACTTCAAGATGGCCTGAACCCCCTGTCCTCGAAGGCATACACTCATAAAGGCAATTCAAAAAAGGGTGACATCTATACACTTTGTAACGGTGGCCGGGGTAATCTGAATGGGTACTCTCTTGAAAGAGGGGAGATTCCTGCACAAATAGAATGAGGGAGGCCAATTCCTGTTTATCAGTCCTGATTAGAGGGGTTCCTGCTGTCCTGTTTATGTTGGCACCTAAGGTGTGCCTTAATACATACCACCCTCTATAATGAGGATCATCATTACTTAATGAGATGTGGCATATTGACATCACCACATCTACTGTGCGTGAACCAGTGCTTAGAAACTAGTGTTTATCAACTTTATACATGTAGACGTAGACAAACTAGCTGAGATGCATTTACAGTCAGTACTAGTTACATTGTAGGAATGATCCAGTAGTACAGAGGACCCAAGGGCAAAGGGATAAGGTCTATACATGTAGCCCACATAAGCGACCACACTATTTAGAGAGATGTACACAGGCTGGCTCAGTTGCCACAGTGGCACATAAGGCACATCTACGTGTACATCAGTACATCTAAAGCACTATAGTGTGCACTCACTGATTGCAAGGACGTTAGTGGCTTTGCTGTTCACTAGGAAGGCTAGCTATGCTCACCAATTAATGTGAACACAAATGAACATGTTGCCTAAGCCTAATCGCATGCAGCGCTGCATACAGTGGGGGGCAGACTGGGATTTCCCCCTTCAGCTTGAGTTCCCCCCAGAATTAGGTCAAAACATGCACTAATTAATGCCAACAAACCGTGAGTAAAACGTTCGTATAATACTACACACACACTCGTACGACCAGTCATATGTTTATAGACGTATTCTACATGTTTATAATTCCACCATTAGATCTCACATTTTACCAGCTTGTCAACATCAGGTGTGTAATATCTATGTTTATCGCATCAGAACCTAGGTATATGTCTTTGGTGTTTTTGTGTTTGTATATGCTTTCTTTTCTTTTCTTTCTTACTTTTTTCTAGTAGGCTAGTATGTTAAGCAATGTCTCTCCAAGGTGTCCTAATTAGTGCTTTCAGGTACATAAGCATCTTTAAGTAATGACATGGTCCCCAATACCTAGAATCACTCGCCAATCAATTTTTGGCCAGTGGAAATGTCAGTGCTACTCCTAATCATCTTTAGCAGACGTAGATGTTCATTTAGACATGTATTATGGGTTTCAACTAAAAGCATATTCACATATGCACACACACATTCTCTCTACACACTTATATATTGTACATACTTGTAGCACCGAAACTCTCTACAGTTTTTATACTACCTATATGATGGTATACATATACCTGTGCCTACATACCTATCTCACGTAAGTAATCCAGATGCCTCTGTGATTTTAGGATGTGACTCGGCAGGATATTGCAAACAATTCTTGTATGTGCTTGTGACTTTCAGGCAGATTTTCATTTTTTGTGCATACTTTTCATTACGAGGCATACATGGCGGTGATGAGGGCCAATCAGCCCGAAACAGCTGATGAAGGCCAATCAGCCTGAAAACAGCTGTCCGCCGTTTGCTCTGCTCACCTTATTTTCATGTACACGACATCTGTGTGCATATATTTGGCTTTTTATGTCTAAGCCTGGAAGCTGTTACATGTACATTGTCTAAACCCTAGAGACTGTTTACATACTGTATATATAAGCCTTGGCTTTTCATATCTGTTTAGTGTGTGAGTTTGAACACTGGGCTTGTGGGGAGAATACCCACCATCCCCAGTTCTCAAAGCTGGGCATCTGGTGTAACACTCTTTAGTTAGCGTGCTATGCACATGTACATGTACATGCATACAGGCACATGCATGTACTTTAGGTCTTGAAGCCTGCATAAGGACACCTCAGGTTCAGGTGCTGACTCCATACACACCTTGCATACAAAATGCATAGCATCCTTGCTCCATGATCAGGTAGTGCAGTAGGTAGTACTGTGTATATAGGGATTGCTATGGTCTATCCCCATACATGTACATTCTTTTAGTGTATGCATATTATGTGTGTGTGTACATACATACGTGATTGTTCAAGCGTGGCCCTATTGGGGTGTGGGGGAGGGGGTCGAGCAAATCCCCTTATTGTGTGTGTGTGTGTGTGTGTGCGTGTGTGTGCGTGTGTGTGCGTGTGCGTGTGTGTGCGTGTGTGTGCGTGCGCACAACTGCATGTCAGTCCTAAGCCTGTGTAGTCTGGTGTAGCCTTCTTCTCTTTGGAAGAAGTCCAGCATTTCATACCTAGCGTGAGCATGCTGACTTTTCTAGCTAGCTGTTGTTTTGTGTTTGAGCACACAAGCCATACTACATTAGCTTGTATTTTCAGGTAGTGTTTAGTACCCCTTTAGGCAACTACATGTTTATGCTGTGCCATCGAAAGAATAAAGGTTGGAATAGTAGGCCTGGTGGCTTTCACAGTAAACAAATGATGCCATAACTTTCAAATGAAGCGTTTATTGTGAAATCCATTCTTCTTATAATAATCTGTGCTGAAGCTGTTGGTACTTTACTTTCAATGTGTAAGATTACTGTGTCTGAGAAAATGTGAGTCAGACACACACATGCACACGCACATGCACGCTGGGGGGTTAATGACTATAGATTATGTCAACATTATATGTACATGTATATAGAAAAATGTGTGCTTAGCACACTAGCCTAATAGAAGAAAGTAAGAAAGAAAAGACCTGCCCAGCTACATTCCTGACGAACACAAAAACACCAAACACATATACATGTATGTAGTGAGGGGCACCAGGATGCCCAGCCTTGAGAACTGGGGCGGTGGGTTAAAGATCATGTACACATGTGTACAGATCTTCCATGTATAGCAATGTGCCAATGTGCTGTGTATGCATTGCAACCTGTTTTACATGTACATGTATGTAGTTTAATTGATGTGCAAGTGAGTTTGAGCACAGAGACAGACAGACAGACCCAACCACAGTAACCCTCGCTGTGCATGCATGCCAAGGGTTAAATATACCCTTCAGTGTCACTTGACAGAGAGTGCCACTGGTGAGCCCCTCATTAGCTGAATGTACCTATTGAGAGCATACTTTCGGTCTTATATTACATAATCCACATTTTTTGGATTGTATGATTAAAAAACAACTCAACCCTCTACATGTAAGAAAAAAGTCTCTAAAGTTTATTTCCCACCACTACCACCACCCTGAAAACCAAGAGTGTTTGTTAGTTGCTGCAGTGGTGGTGATGGTGGTAGTGGTGGTTGTAGGAGGAGAAGCAGGAGGAGGAGGAGCCTACATACATGGACATGCATCAAATAAAGATGACAACAGCATTAACAGACTGTACAAACTAACCTGTCTCTTTCTTCTCCAATAAGGACGGTAGCGTTTGTGGGGAGCTGGGTAGAGTGCAGTTGTGGGGAGCTGGTGTTGGGTAGGGTATGTGTAGGTTGAGAGCAGGGCAGGGACAGGGTACTGGGTGGGGTAGGTTGGGAGCTGGGGGAGGCTTGGGTATTGGGTGGGGTAGGTTGGGAGCTGGGTAGGGATGGGGTGTTGGGTGGGGTACCTTGGGAGCTGGGTAGGGATGGGTTGTTGGGTGGGGTAGGTTGGGTTGTTGGGTGGGGTAGGTTGGAAGCTGGGTAGGGATGGGTTGTTGGGTGGGGTAGGTTGGGAGCTGGTTGGGGATGGGTTGTTGGGTGGGGTAGGTTGGGAGCTGGGTGGGGATGGGTTGTTGGGTGGGGTAGGTTGGGAGCTGGGTGGGGATGGGTTGTTGGGTGGGGTAGGTTGGGAGCTGGTTGGGGATGAGCTGGGTAGGGATGGGTTGTTGGGTGGGGTAGGTTGGGAGCTGGTTGGGGATGGGTTGTTGGTTGGGAATTGCGTAGGAGGGGGCTGTAGGAGGGTGGGAGGCGGCTATGGGAAGGTAGGTAGACAATTGTGGAGGTCATGCCAATAACAGGGGTAGTGAGTACGTAAATTCCTTCTGCTATTCACTAATACAGTGCATTTATGTTCACCTAGCACCTTGATATCTTCAAATACCTACATGTCCCACAATTTTCTGGTATATTTCTATACCTTATCAATTAAATAAGTAAGTTCCTGGCCTATTTCTTGGGATAGAAACTAACTACATATACATTGACAATAATGTTACGTGTAGCTACACATTTGTGCCCCTACACTGATCGGTTGACACCTCATGTTACCTACACACACTATACTATGTATGCTATATACTATACATGTATACCTTTTTCCAAGGTGGTCATTCTTCTTCACGCACAGCTAAAGAAAAGGTGACACAAGGCCCAGTAAGTGATTTACACAAACACAGAGAACCTACAAAAACAAACCTCCTATAGCTCTGTGAGATCTTGAGTGAAATTATGACCTGTTCTGGTGCCTTTTATGCTGCTCCAAGGGCCTGATTAGTACCTTGTAACCACAAAGACCTGCCTGTTTAAACTGGCACTTCTTCATCCACATCCAGGTGTATGCCTGTGGCTTTGGTGTATACATGATCCATTCAGGAGGTTGGAAGGAGTTCCACACACTTTCTCCTCAAGGTATTATGTTTGTACATTCACTCTGTTAATTAAGACATGTACATACTTCCCCCTGTATTACACCAGCATTACGGTCTCCTGTCTCCGTACTAAGTTTGAACTCGCCTGTGTATTATACAAGTTGAAAGAGTTTGCCTTGCTTGTGCACTCGCTTGTTCTACCAACTGTGCAGCACAATGTACATATGTAATCTTCATGTACACATGCATGTGCAGGTGAACATGAATGGACATAAACATGAATGGACTTAGTTCTACCACCATTTAGTTTAGCTGCCCTTTGACCCCATATTGCCTCTAACTGCCAGATCCTTTTACATGTAGCTGTCCCCCCCTAAAAATGCCGTGGCCAAAAAGGCGTAGACGTGATGCCTTCATGTATTTGTGCATACTTTACATTGCAACTAGAGGAATGCACGGCGCTGATGAGGGCCAACCAGCCCGAAACAGCTGATGAAGGCCAATCAGCCTGAAAACAGCTGTCCGCCGTTTGCCTTATTTTCATGTAAAACATTGTGCATATATGTTAAATATTCTTTGTGACCTGGTAAAGATGTATTAAGTTTTGTTGTCAGTATACTCAGGCCCAGATGATCAAGAGGGAATGAGAAAGACAGACTTCCGTCCGGAGTCGAACCCAGGTCTAATGACCAGCAAACCAGCACACCAGACACTGAGCCACGATCACCAGACAAAAGTCCGTCCCCTCATTCCCTCTTATAGCTGCAGTGGTCATTGCCCAACTGGCAATCTCACACTGCAGACCACCCAAATCATGTGCCGTCAGAACCCCGTTAGGAATCGACCGGTAACACCTTCTCGTCAGAGTAGGAGCCATGGTGGGTGGATTTATCTCAGATGGTTGTTAAATATTCTTTGTGACCTGGTAAAGATGTATTAAGTTTTGTTGTCAGTATACTGACAACAAAACTTAATACATCTTTACCAGGTCACAAAGAATATTTAACAACCATCTGAGATAAATCCACCCACCATGGCTCCTACTCTGACGAGAAGGTGTTACCGGTCGATTCCTAACGGGGTTCTGACGGCACATGATTTGGGTGGTCTGCAGTGTGAGATTGCCAGTTGGGCAATGACCACTGCAGCTATAAGAGGGAATGAGGGGACGGACTTTTGTCTGGTGATCGTGGCTCAGTGTCTGGTGTGCTGGTTTGCTGGTCATTAGACCTGGGTTCGACTCCGGACGGAAGTCTGTCTTTCTCATTCCCTCTTGATCATCTGGGCCTGAGTATACTGACAACAAAACTTAATACATCTTTACCAGGTCACAAAGAATATTTAACAACCATCTGAGATAAATCCACCCACCATGGCTCCTACTCTGACGAGAAGGTGTTACCGGTCGATTCCTAACGGGGTTCTGACGGCACATGATTTGGGTGGTCTGCAGTGTGAGATTGCCAGTTGGGCAATGACCACTGCAGCTATAAGAGGGAATGAGGGGACGGACTTTTGTCTGGTGATCGTGGCTCAGTGTCTGGTGTGCTGGTTTGCTGGTCATTAGACCTGGGTTCGACTCCGGACGGAAGTCTGTCTTTCTCATTCCCTCTTGATCATCTGGGCCTGAGTATACTGACAACAAAACTTAATATTGTGCATATATGTTTGGCTTATTACGTCTAAGCCTGGAGGTTGTTACATGTACATTGTCTAAGCCCTAGATCTAGAGACGGTTACATACTGTATGTATAGTAGTTGTTAGGCCCTGGCTGTTGTATAGTGTGTGAGTTTGAACACTTGGCTTGTGGGGATAATTGGTATTACGCAACATTCCAAGTTCTCAAACCTGTGTGTATACACATAAGGACTTGACAGCCATGCATGAGTATGTGGAGGTGGCAGTGGAGTGGTATAGTGGTAGTGGTAGTACACTTGAAGAAAATTTTCATGTAAGTGATTATCAGCCCCTTTTATGGGGGTGAGGGTACGTTGAGCATGTAGCTGTACGGCTGCTGAAGGGGGATGGGGTGAGCATTGTACACGGTTGTGTAAGGTGGTGGTGGGTACAGCTGAGAAGGGAATGAGAGAGGGAAGGAATTGGTGCTTGGGGTGGAAGGGGAGCAATGTATATATGTTAGTAGCTGTGATTGTGGTAGTAGCTGAGGAGAGGGATGGAGGGGAACAGTGTGTAACTCACCCTAGGCAGTTACTTTCAAAGAAAAAAACTGCCTCAGGCGGGACTTGAACCCGCGACATACTAACCTACCGAGGCAGCTCCACTGGTTGGGGCTGAATCACACATACAAAGCAACACAACTCAATGCAAAGTGTCTCAACCTGAAGAACAGGTTAACTCATGCAAATCTAGTATAGAGAAGAAGACTGGGAAAAAGACGCCAAACTTCAGACTAAGTATACATGAAATAATCAAACCACGAAACTCACAAAGCAATACAATACAACACAATGCAAGTCACCTAAGGCAGTTATTTTCAAAGAAAAAAAATTCCTCAAGCAGGACTCCAACCAACTAGGTGAGCGATCTTCCTGTAATGGAAGGAGAGAGGGAGGGAGAAAGGGAGATAGAGAAGCAACAAGAGGAGACAAGAGAGCTAGCTATCTGCTGTGTGCGAGGTTCTCGTTCCATTCGTCGTAGGACTCTTACACATGGAAATGGCCTGGCACCAGTGGACTTTGTTTCTGCCGAGTCTCACTTGGACCTTTCATAGTTCAAGTTATTTGTATATATTGTCTAATAATTCATTTTTATTGGCCTATTTGTGCTTATGTGCATTGGGTGTGCATATTTATTACAGTGTACATGCATCTTTTCTGGTTGCACAAGTTTGGTAAGAGTGCAAGATACAGAGAGAGAAAAGTATACAAAAAGTAGGTGGGGCTCACTGAACTCGGATTTGCATGACAACTGGCCTGATCGATTGCACATCATCTGCCTAGATTTGAGACACAGTAATAATTGTGCATGTATATGTAAGACCAGCTGTCCAGGGATCTCGAGAATGTCCCATCAGTGTGATGGTCCAAGTCAGGGAATTCCCTGCTGATCAGAGCTAACAAGCTTGAAACAGCTGTCTAATTGTCTGTATATGACCTTAGACTAAACATTCAGAAAAATGCTCCAACCCCTATTATACCCCTGCATTTTAGGCAGTTATGGCATAGTGTATTAGAAGCGCTCTAGCTCTCTGTATTTACCAGTTTTCACTTAACTTGTTGGTTTAGAGAAATCTTTGACGTGTGCTTGAACTCGATTTCAAGAGTAGATCGTAGTAAAGCAAAACCAGGCAGTAAACATAACAGGTCAACGCCATGCAGTGCTTTCCACTATGCATATGGTGTGGTTAGTTGGTTGCTTATACATTCTGCTTCTCTTGACAGTACTGTACATTGAACATAGCTTATGCATTCTCTGACGATTCTTTGTGGAGGAGGGAATACATGGAGAATACACAAGTTAACAAAAATGCCAGCTTACATGGTATAGCACACTAGCAAAGAATTAATAGGAAGGAACCTTAGAAACATACCACCCTCTGAAATGAGGACACCTCTCTAATAGGGACACATCTTCAGGTCCTAACTGCATGTACATTCCAATTCCAATTCCATTCCATCTCCAAATACCAATGTGGACATTTTTTACACTTGTGTTGCATATGTAGTACATGTATGTGTTAGGCATGTCAGCGAGTACGGTTTGCATGCCCAGCCCTGATTTAGGAGACTACGCAGCAGTTGTTGACACATCGCATACGCATGCGCACAAGACACAGGACGTGTATATTTAGAGCAACATAATTCGCCAAGACCTACTGTTGCTGTTCGAGAAAACGTGCATGAACTATCGATCTTGACTTGCAATGCGATATTGACGGCACATTGGTGAAATGCTATAAAGGGTATATATGGGTCACATCATTAGCTTTAGGGAAACCTTTGCACTTTGAATTCTTCAGAGCTACCTCATGGAAAATGCAGAGCCTACATGGGAAATCTGACTGGGAGCTGCCAGTAAGTACATAACACCTACATAAACACTGTCAAGGTTTTCAAACTCAGTGGCGATTCTAGGGGGGTTTCTAAGGTTTCCAGAAACTAGTCAGAATTGGGCTGGGGCTAGGGCTAGGGCTTCTACCTAGGCGTCTCAAGCGTTCCCTAAACTCGCGTAGTAGATAAATCTATAGACTTGCACCTTCCTCGAGTCGTATCGATAGCATGCAAGACACTACACGATCAATCGCACAACTAAGTGGGCGGAGCATACATGAACGCGGACACGTATATTGGCTTTTTATACTGATGGAGATGAGCAAGTAGCTGTGTCGCTTTTCGATTGCGTAGACCCGGCTTACAGAATACCAGCACCAGTATGGATTCCTAATGCTTTTACAAGTCAGAATGTGTTGTATATTGTTCTGTGAATATGCATAATATAGTTTTTCCCATATGCTATTCATCATGCCTGAAAATGCACTAGAAGTGGTCTCAGAGCGTCTAAAAATCAAAATTTCCCTAGGAGAGCTAGCCCCCAGATCCCCATATGCATAGCACATGCATAACCAGAAACTACTCAAACATATCTCTAGAATCGCCCATGAAACTTGTATTCTTGTGTTAGGTACACATGCTAGATTGTGTTCTTTTTTGTGTAGCTTTCTCCCAGACTACATGTACATGACCCAAGTATCCTGATTCATGTACATTTGTCACAATGCCTTGCTTTTGTGTAGGTGCCTGTGTGTACTATATACATATGCATGCATGTGTGTGTATTATGGAGGGTACATGTATCCAAAGTTAGGGAGAGAAATTGAGAGAGAAAGAGGGGTTACAGTTTTGAGAAGGCTTTTGTCATGCAGCGTCACACAATGTATAGCCTCCCATGCATCAAAATGTGCCTGTCCCAGCACCATGGGCAAGCTCAGCCCACACAGCCTGCTAGCATTCTCACAGAAGTACTGTACACATACAACACATGCATAGTAGGACAGAGGATGCCCCAGCCTTGGGAACAGGGATGGATCTTTTGTGGCTGGCCAACTCTCCCCACATATCCAATGCCACAAACTCATACAGGAAAGTCTACCATTTGTATGTAGTTACTCTATGCAGCGTAACATACCTGGGGTGTGCTTGCAACTCTATGCTAGCACACCCTATATTATATATACCTTATATTTGCCTTGTGTTGTGTTGCCTTATATATTACCTTATATTTGCCTTGTGTTGTGTTGCCTTATATATTACCTTATATTTGCCTTGTGTTGTGCCTCTTTGTATGTGTGATTCGGCCCAGCCAGCTGAGCTGTCTCGGTAGCCGTGTACCCAAGCTTTTTCTGGGAGGGAGGGAAAATCGCCTAGTACACACTGTATGCGCATGCACACAATTGTCCTGGAATTCCAGGGCAATAGGATACTGCTAGAATAAGTCCGTATATAAATGATGTCTCGTAAAAGCAGTATAAATGTGGTGGAATGGGACTGCATCTAACTGTGGGTTTTGTTTGACAAGAAGCACGGTAGAGACAACAGCCTTGTCGTTGTAATTTCTCTTATGGTTGATCCTAATTATAGGGGTTCCTGCTGTCTTGTTTATTGAGGTGTCCTCATTTCGTGGTGTCCTGATTAGAGGGGTTCCTGCTGTCCTGTTTATTGAGGTGTCCTCATTTCGTGGTGTCCTGATTAGAGGGGTTCCTGCTGTCCTGTTTATTGAGGTGTCCTCATTTCGTGGTGTCCTGATTAGAGGGGTTCCTGCTGTCCTGTTTATTGAGGTGTCCTCATTTCGTGGTGTCCTGATTAGAGGGGTTCCTGCTGTCCTGTTTATTGAGGTGTCCTCATTTCGTGGTGTCCTGATTAGAGGGGTTCCTGCTGTCCTGTTTATTGAGGTGTCCTCATTTCGTGGTGTCCTGATTAGAGGGGTTCCTGCTGTCCTGTTTATTGAGGTGTCCTCATTTCATGGTGTCCTGGTTAGAGGGGTTCCTGCTGTCCTGTTTATTGAGGTGTCCTCATTTCGTGGTGTCCTGGTTAGAGGGGTTCCTGCTGTCCTGTTTGTTGAGGTGTCCTCATTTCGTGGTGTCCTGGTTAGAGGGGTTCCTGCTGTCCTGTTTGTTGAGGTGTCCTCATTTCGTGGTGTCCTGGTTAGAGGGGTTCCTGCTGTCCTGTTTGTTGAGGTGTCCTCATTTCGTGGTGTCCTGGTTAGAGGGGTTCCTGCTGTCCTGTTTGTTGAGGTGTCCTCATTTCGTGGTGTCCTGGTTAGAGGGGTTCCTGCTGTCCTGTTTATTGAGGTGTCCTCATTTCGTGGTGTCCTGGTTAGAGGGGTTCCTGCTGTCCTGTTTGTTGAGGTGTCCTCATTTCGTGGTGTCCTGGTTAGAGGGGTTCCTGCTGTCCTGTTTATTGAGGTGTCCTCATTTCGTGGTGTCCTGGTTAGAGGGGTTCCGGCTGTCCTGTTTGTTGAGGTGTCCTCATTTCGTGGTGTCCTGATTAGAGGGGTTCCTGCTGTCTTGTTTATTGAGGTGTCCTCATTTCATGGTGTCCTGGTTAGAGGGGTTCCTGCTGTCCTGTTTGTTGAGGTGTCCTCATTTCATGGTGTCCTGGTTAGAGGGGTTCCTGCTGTTTAATAATATTAAAGGGCATATCACAAATCTGCTTATAGCCAAGAAAGGAAAGAAAAGTCAATATCAGTTAACGTAATAACAAACACAATGAGTGTGAAGAAACTCCTAGCAACAGCTCGCCCAGGTGCACACATACTACAATGTGTGTAACTGTGTATAAACATGTACTACATACATGTACATGTGAGTGCTAGTAGCTTGTGTGTACAGTGTATACCACAACCACACTCATCAGGAGTATGTATAACACATGTACCCCTGTAGCTACTGCTCTGAAGTCGATTACATGATTTGATTCCTTTCTAATTTTTGGCAGCCTCCTTTTGGCGGCTGCCCTTAACAACTACATGTAAGTATAAAAGGACCCTAGTAATTGTGATTAGGTTTACATGTAAGTGTGTGCACTTTTCAATGACTCAGTTCATGCATCATGCACGCTGCTGAGGGTTTGATATACTCTCGTAGCCTTGAGATACATGTATATTCACATGGCACATATAGCCTATATTTGAAAGGAACTTGGAACAAAGAACATTAAATGTGGTGACAGCAATAATTTCCCAACAAAGGACACCACCTGAATAACGGACAGTATAGGCCTTGCACCGAAGTGTCGGAGAGTGCACTGTAGATACATGTACATGCTTTTAGACCTGAAGATATCCTCAGGTACATGTAGGTGCACACAAATGAACCCTAACCACGCCCAGGATTGCATACAGTGGGGGGTGCACTGTGATTTCCCCCCTTCAGCTTGAGTTCCCCCCAGAATTAGGTGTGGTAGCTTTTTGTACAAAATCCATTCCTGCCCTAATGATATCCTACAGGTGTAAGTGTCCAATTACAAAAGAAATGTAATGAGAGAAAATATGATTCGAACCCACACTCAGCTGCAGGTGCTCTACCAACTTTGCTACTGAGGCACTACTAAATGCTAGCACATATGCACCTACACACCTACACTCCCCCCCACACACACCTACACCCCCACACACACCTGCACCCCCCACACACCTACACCCCCCCACACACCTGCACCCCCCACACACCTACACCCACACACACACCTCTACCCCCCCCCCACACACACACACACCTACACCTCACACACCTCCCCACACACACACACACCCCTACACCCCCACACACGTGTAACTGTACATATACACTTTTCTATATACATGTACATACATGTACATATGTGCATATGCCATTAACCCTCAGCGTACATGTGAGAGATCTCTTAGCTCAAGCCTGTTTTGAATGGTTCCACTGTACCTACATGTATCCCTGTAGTGGTGTGTACATTAGAGAGGTGTAACAAATGTTGCAGTGAAACAATGTAGTAACCCTCCCACACACAAAATTGCAAAAGTGCATGGCTGGGTTGTGATCTCTAATTAATGCACACTGGGTGCAGATTGAATGGCTATCTCTCTCACGAATACACATGTAGTGTGATAGCATTACATGTATGTGACTCTCACTGTACATGTGCATGTGCATATAGTAATGATTAATTTACATGAACAATCACACGTATAGTATACGCCAATATAGGACTTACTGAATAGGGCTAACAACACACCACGTCAAGTACCACCACTGACAAGGAAAAACACATAAACACATAACATAACATATATATAATAGTGATAGGATATATAAAAATAGATTTTTTGATGCGATGTTTAGGCCATGTATGAAGTAGAAAAATAATAATAAAAAAATATATATATAGTTATCTCCTATAAAAAAAATAAGTATCTCTCATAGCACAGCACACACACACTAGCAACCACAGAATTTTACCAATCCATCCAATCAACATCAACAGGAGCAACAAAGATAGTAGAGGTAGGGTGCCCAGCCTTGAGAACTGGGACTGGTGGGTTTAAGATAACTTTTACAACCGGTCAACTCTACCCACGCACCCTTCCTCTAGCTAACATATCAAAACAATAGGAAACCACCAACATACACCAATAAAAACATACCCTAGTTAAGAAGAAAAGAGAAGAGAAGAGAAGCCAGCATTAGGCCTAGCCAGTGTTAGTAATTCAGAATTGAGAAATGGTGATAGACAGGAAGTAGGCCCTTTAATACACCGGTCATGTGTCTACCACAATGTTACATCTGTATGTAACATGTTTACGTAGGGCCATAACAGCAGATGCCGGTAAACATATGCCATCATGTATGTGGTTCTTGACACTGGTGCCGAATTTATTAAAGAGTGATGCATGCCTACGACTATAGTGTTTAAATCTATTACATAATCTTGTATACCAAAAGCCTTGTCTTATCAACCTAGATGTAATCATATAATGCCGTTTAATTAAATGCCAATAAAACATCAGAGTCAGCTATTGGGAACGTCAAAGCTCACATAAAATCTTTCCCATGCTACAAGTCCCACTATTCTAGAAAAGATAATCCAAACTGTCACTTCCTGTCTCCAGACCTCAGTATCCAAGTGATGTACCGTTTATACAAAGAAAAATGTGCCAATGACAGTACACGGGCTGTGTCAGAGTGGGTATACCGCCAAGTCTTTAATGGTTCGTTCGTTCAATCTCTCATTTGGAAAGTGAGTGAATGCACTAGAGTACATGTATGTACACACACACACACGCACACGCACACGCACACGCACACGCACACGCACACGCACACGCACACGCACACACACACACACACACACACACGCACACGCACACACACACACACGCTCACACACACACACATACACACACACACACACACACACACGCACACACACACGCACACACACACACACACACACACACGTTTACCTATTATCATCAAGTGACTTTTATTCTTAACTTCCACACATGCACACACACACAGTCCGAAATGTGACACATGCAAGGTCTGTGATGCTATGCGAGTAAAAATAGACGCCGAAACGGACGCATCTAAGAAAACCCAACTGAGCTTAGAATGGGATCTTCATAAAGTTAAAGCTAAAGCTGGTTACCACAACCTCAGCGTTGATACTGCACATTCTAAGTCACATTCAGACACAGAAATGTTGACGTTTGACCTTGAGAAGTCTCTGCCAACACCAGTGCTTAGTACTGGTGTAGTCTACTATAAACGTCAGTTATGGACGTACAATCAGGGCATTCATGACTGTTCAAACGGTCTAGCCTGTATGCATATGTGGCAAGAGGGGATCGCTTCAAGGGGATCGCATGAAGTTGGGTCATGTATACTTGCCCACCTCAAAGAGATGAACACAAGTGCCACTAAGCTCATTGTGTACAGTGACACTTGTGGTGGACAGAACCATAACATTTACCTCACTTGTATGTGGCTCCACATTGTGTCAAGTTCAGAGTACCCTTTTACAAGTGTTGACCACAAGTTTATGGTGTCTGGACACAGCTACCTTCCAAACGATCGGGATTTTGGGCACGTGGAACTAGCTCGCAAGAAAACAACTCACATCTTCATTCCTGAAGATTGGGAGAACCTCGTTAAAGAAGCTCGCTGTAAGAATGCATTCCATGTGAAAACAATGAAGCGAGAAGATTTTGTATCCTTCAAGCCACTGAAGAAAGCTGTAGTGAATCGTAAAGTTAACACTCAAGGTGCTAAGGTACAATGGCTCAAAATCCAATGGATTTCTGTGTCCAAAGATAATCCTCACCAATTCCAGTACAGATATTCTCACAACACATTAGAGGCATTCAAAACTGTTGACCTGAAGAGGAAGACAAAGGGACGCCCACCAGACCTTGGAAGAGTCACTTTGCCACCACTGTATACTGCATCCAGACCTATCAACAAGAAGAAGATAGATGATCTACTTGAACTGCTGCAATTTGTTCCTCCTGTTCACCATCCTATTTACCAAAGCCTAGTTAGCATAGGAGACTCTGATGAGTCTGACTCTGAGAGTGAGAGATCTGATCATGAATGATGTGGTATCATGCAGGGGCTTATCTGAGTTTGAACAAGTTTAACACTCACCCACACACATATTGTTACAATCATTTTGTGTCAAAATACATTTATAGGGTATCTAAATTGCATTTGCAACCTTGGTTAGGTTCATTTTGGTGTCTATATTTTATTGTGAGCAAATTACTTCAAACCGTTAAAACTCACTTCCCAAGTACTGTGGGTTAGACCACTCTGGCTCTCAGCCCTTCATATGTTTGTGACAGGCACTGTACATACCGTAATGTTATACGTGCTTCTAATTTTGCGTGCGCACTCACCCACTCACCAACAATGTATATATACTTGTGCTCTAGTCACTGTTTAGTGGTAGAGTGTCAACATTGGGTTTGTGTCACCATTTTACCCACCTTCCCCTCTTCTTAATCCCCTCACTTACACATACAGGTTAGTGCTCAAACATGGCTCAGATCAAGTCAGTAACTGAAAACTGGCTCCTCTCTTGTGTCTTCCTGAGTGGTCTGACTAATAGCTGGAGTGTTTTAGGTATTTTGTGGTATCATTGGGGTATTTGTGGTCACTTCATACTAGCAAAACTCTCTTAAACAGTTTCACAAGGCATGGATTACTTACTGAGAGATTTTACATTTTGATTAGGTCCTTTGAATCTGGAAAATGGTCAATTGACACTTCCCATGTGTAGATATAGTGTGTGGGATAGTGTACATGATGGGTTTCTTTTATCGTGGTTCCCAGGCCTTTCTAGCTAGTGTAATTGTGTGTGGATGGGGAATTTCCAGTTAAGATACGAACATACTTGAAAACACCACCACCTCAAGGACAGTTTGCACACCTATACACACAAAGGGCCTGTATACCAGAGGATAAAGCTTTTTGCATGTGATTATCAATGATTGAATACTGTTATGCACATACATGCACCACTCCATATAATCTATTTTAAGAGTGTATATAATATGTACATGTATATGTAAAGTTAGTTAATTACATGTAGTACGAACATGGAAACACAATTACACAAACATTAATGCCAAGTCATTATTAAAAATCCTCAGGATCCAGCTGGGATTCCAGCTGGGATTCAAACCCAGGACCTTCTGATTAGTCAGACACTCTTACCACTGAGCCACTGGATCTCTTGTGGCAGAGGAGTGTAGGATGGATGTTAATATCGAGTTCACACCCAGACAATGACTTGGCTCCTCAAGCAATTAGGCATATACCCATGCAAAGCATGCTATACTCTAACTCAGCCTCAATCAGGTCCACGAGGGCAACTAAGCCACCAAGAGATGGGAGTATATACATGAAAAGTTAGTTAATTAGTCTGAAGATGGAAACACAAGTACACAAACATCCAGAGGAACTTGACTATACCAAGTTCCTGCACGTTTGAAGGTGTTTCTTCTTACTCAAGTACTTGTAAATTAGTGAGATTTCCATATATTGGTCTATACATTCACTAGCACAGTTTGTGCTCACTTCTCATCTCTAAGAACATTACCGGAAATTGAACTGCCGTTACATACATAATGGGTGCTGTCACATAAACTATTTCTATTTTTCAATAGATCTCTGTATTCTGTTATTTGGCTGTACGACTACCTTTGTCTGCACTATTATTTAAGTGTGAACCCGCTGGAACAGGACACTTCACTAAATCAGATCAAGATGAAGTCATCCCTAGCATCATCCCAGCTTCATTCTACACAACCGTAATTAGGTCAGATGCATATATACACATGTGTGCATTATGTGCAGACATTACACCACATGTACATGATGAATACAATGTGCATACCCAGTCTGTTTGTTGCTCTGTGTGGCTGTTATTTACATGCTCAAAGCAAGGTAGCTAGAATTTTAACTTCTGCTAATGCTTAGTTCAGTGTTGTGGTCAATTCTGATTTTACAGTTTGATTAGGCCCTTTGAACACTACTCTATGCCCCTCCTCTACCCACACTAGGGTACATACATACACTGTTACTTTCAGATTTTGCCTTGTTAGAGATGATGCAGAGGAGAGAATGTGATGAACTGGTCACTGTGTGTGTGTGTGTGTGTGTGTGTGTGTGTGTGTGTGTGTGTGTGTGTGTGCGTGCAAGGTCCAATGACATAATAAACCGCTGGACTAGGGTTTACCCACCATTCTCCCTCCTTTAGTGCCCTTACTGCCCTAGCCCTAGTGGTATGAGTAAGTATACATATAGACAAGGGTGTTTTAGGTATTTTGTGGTATCATTAAGTATTTGTCGTTACTTCATATTTGTATGTGCTATCAGACCACTTACCCAACACTCATTTAGCCCCTCTAACAGTACTACATGCACAATTCCACCCCTTCTCCCAGTCACACAAGGGGTGTGATTTGAAATGTATGTGAATTAACGTAGTAGTTACATGAGTGCATAGTCGAATGCACCCCAATTAAGGCTATTTTGTTTGCTGTTAGGCTCTTTTCTCAATTTGCCTATTTTACAGTCAGCCTGTTGCCCACAATAAGCCTTTTGTTGCCAAACACTCTATATTCAGGGCATACGTAAAGTGTGCCTTGCCAGACAAGCCAGTATAGTGACCAATCAGGATTTTACAGTTTGATTAGGCCCTTTGAACACTACTCTATGCCCCTCCTCTACCCACACTAGGGTACATACATGTACATATACTGTTACTTTCAGATTTTGCTCATGTTGCCTTGTTAGAGATGATGTAGAGGGGAGAATGTGATGAACTAGTCACTGTGTGTGTGTGGGGTGTGTGTGTGTGTGTGTGTGGGGTGTGTGGGGGGGGGGGGGGGGGGGGGTGCAACTCTCATAGATTTAGCTTAAAATGCTTAGTTTCCAGCAATTCCAATTTTATTAGGCCCTTAATTTGAACACTATATACTCACTGTTCCACTCTATGCCCCTCCTCTCCCTTCCTCTACCCACACTTGCAGTGAAACAAAAGCATAAGGCTAGTAACCCTCACACAGCACACAGCACAGCAACGGTCTGTGCAGCTACATTTTATGGTTGAGACTACTTAATGCACAGGGTTCATACAGAGGGGGTGGCCCTGGAATCCACCCCCCTCCCCCCCCCCCCCCCCCAGAAAACTCTTGTATAGTACTCTCTAACTCATGCATGTCGCTGTGGCAGTGCTCCACAAGCTTCTTCCTCCCCTCCACCCAAAAATCCTTCCTGATGCACACCATAAAGGCATACATGATGTTTGTTTCCTTCCTCAATGTAGACAATTCATTTGTGAATACTGTGTGTAAGAAAATAGGGGGATCGATGAATATATACTCTCACTCCCACAGTTTATATCGGTGGACATTACATGGCTTGATGATCCTCTTTCATGCTACTGCTGTCTTCCTGAATGCTGTTGAGTCATGTACATGAGTTGCTAGTGTTCTATGCCCCCATCCTATGCCCCTAACACTATTGCATTTTGTCAGTGAAAGTGGGTCCAATGAGACTACGCTGCACTGATGAGGCCCAACAAGGCCGAAACAGTGTTACCTCAGTTGCATCCTAAAACTGATGTTGCTATATATACAATATGTTGGATGCATCAGAGTGAGCACTGTCTGCAGTTGTCTTCATACTTGTGGGTTGAACTATGCACATTGTGTGTGGTATGTGAACAGATTTCAGTGTTTCAGTGGTCATGCACAGTGCTCTCAGAATGGTGGTGGGACTAGGGAGCTGGACTATCTTCAGGAGGTACACTGGTACTGCAAGTGTATTGTCTTTGAATCCATATACACTTGAGATCTGCAGATTATTTACTTTGATGGTCCTTTATTCACTTCTGGTTGTGAACAATGATGGCATGCACAACTCCAATGCTTCCTGCTAATCAATCCTTATACCTACATGTTGCAACCTCTTGTCCCATGCATGTATGTGGGTGTTGTTTACATTCTCCCTGTGGGAAGAGTTGTGTTAGTCCTTAGATAACTTGCCCATTAGAATTCAATATTGACCTACTCCCATGGCCGGGGCCATTGCTGTCTATACTCTGTCAGATATGTGTGGTTACATACATGTGTGTGCCACAATAGGTATTGGGAAAGGCACATATAGATGTGTGTCTCCTTTAGCCACCACCACTCTGATGTGTGTGGTTACGTATACATGTATGTGTGTGTGTCTCCACAATAGGTCTTGGGAAGTCAATTTTCACCCTTCTGTGGTGTAGTCCACATCCCTGTATACAGTTTACACTAAAGTGAGTCAGAGGTGAGGCACTTTTTGGATTTCCATCCCCTGTTTACAGGTACATAAAAGCTTATTTTTGTGCCCTAGTTGGCGAGCGTAGCGAGCCCTCCTAGTCGTGTCAATGGCCGATTTTTCTATATATTTATATATTTATTTATATGTGACGGGCACTGCACACACCATAACGTTATACGTGCTTATAATTTTGCGTGCGCACTCTGCGCTCGCCAACAATGCGTAGCATTCAACTAGTATACAGTACGTTGCAGGTTGCTTGTCAGTGTATAAGAGAAGTAGGCATGAAGTAGACAGCCTCTCAAGTGGCATGTGGCCACCTATGTAAACTTATATAATGCACTCAGTTATAAGTTTGTGACTAAATTAATCACAGAGTCCGCCTACAACTGGAGTGCACTTGACAACCATCTTGCAAGGCACAGTACCATTTCTAATCTGCACATGCATGAGCCCCACCTATACATGTACATGTACATAACTATATCTTGTATGTTCTGTCTTTCTCTCCTTCCAGGAGGCAGCTGTATGTCATGGTCACTTGGCCTTTGTTGAGTCTACTGTGCATCTAGAGGTACCAGTGTTGTCATCTCACTTCTGTTCTCTTTTTCCACTGTATCCCCATGACCAAGATCCTATCCCTGCTCAGCATTAGCAGCACTCAGATGTGCATTTGTATGGCTGCCCAATGGATGCAACTGACTGCAGCTTCATAGAACTGCATATGTTCTGTGTGTCTTGTAAACTCATGTACCCCAGACATTGATATCTTATGGAGAAACTTAAAAAGTATACCTATTCATGTTCAATGCAGTTTACATATGGCATGTAAAGAAGCCTGGGTTTTTCCGTTGATGGTGGCTCAGGGACCGTAGTTGTGTTGCTGGTGTTGGGTGCAGTTCTGGAAGATATTTTCATGTTCAGTGAGATGACTTTGTCTGTCCCTGCCGATGAGAGCTAAAAAGCTCGAAACAGCTGTCCTTAGTCCTCACTCACTTTATACATGAATATTCTCTACAAATTTGCTTCTGTGCTTTTTTTAAGGCTAGCTACATGTAGCTCTGCAGAACCATGTGCCACTTACATGCTGCATATTAATTGCTGTAGGTGATGATGACCAAGATATGTATATACATGTACATCTTATGGACCAACAACACAATGTACATGTAGATCTAGAATAGCAGAGCCCTTGCATACTGCTGCTTTGCCACTCTTTTGATATGGTGTATCGTGTGTGTGTGTGTGTGTGTGGGGGGGGGGGGTCCTACACCTTTATACTTCATAATGTCTATGATGCAGCTACATGTATATACATGTACATACATGCCTCATTGGAGATTGTACTGTGACAGAGAGGAAATTCAACCAACCTCACCAGTCTTATAGTGTACAACAGTGGTACCCTTTCTCTATCTGCTTCCTACTCCCTTTTTACATGAATACCCACAGTTACACAGTATCACTTCCCACTGCAGTTAGTGGCATGTTCTGGTTTACCAGAGTGCATGTACTCCCTGCCAACCATTATTGTCACAATAGGTCTTGCAAAGTGAGAGGACACAATGCATGTACATTGTATGCACATTACATACATATCTATGCCCTTTCAAGACACCTGCAGACTTAGATGAGCATAGTGTGTGATCTCATAGTGTAATGTACAATGCTCACTGGCGTTTTTTTCAAATTGACAAAATGCTTGTTGTGCAAAAGTATATTCTTGCACGTGGAGCAGAGATTCCCTCCCACCATCTGAAATAGTGTTACATACATGAAGATGCAATGTTTCTCTTGGTCAAAGTTGTATGTACACAGGAGGTGTGCATCTGCCTCAAAAATGCTATGGCATGCTCAATACACGCTGTTGTACGTGACTGGGGAAGGTGCATGTCAGTTCCTCGTGTCAAATTGAAATGAATTATTATAATCATTATAGTCATCCCCACTCCATTGATCTCATCCCAGACCCCCATGCAGAAGTGTCTGGCGTCGTTTGTGCTGACTCAGATCACCATCTGCATTGAGAATCTAGGTGCATAAACTCGCCAAAGTCAGTATCTCCTGTTCCCACCTCGTGACACTCAAGTGAATGGAACCTAAACCACTACTCATTAACCCATTTCATACTTGTCTTCTAGTACCAGCTGTAATTTCTATTTATTTGCTCTTGCCAAGCCCTCTTCTGTTCAGTCAGCTGTAGCTTGAGATCTGAAGTTTTATTTCATATTGGACTCCTCACATGTAGTATGCACAATTGACATACTCCACTACACCACAAAACCACCAATATGTGGGTATTACTTCCCATTCATGACGTACATTTAGGTAAAGCGCCAATATAACTAGCGCGTCAGTGAGTGCGGAGAAGACAGGAAGAGAAGGAAGAAGAGCAGAAGAAAGAAGAGAGAAGAGAAGAGAAGAAGTGAAGTAGTACGTGCTAACTGTAGTGGCTACTTGTATCGTGTGCTGGGGCAAGGTGGTGTTAATTGTTGGGGAAGTGTAGTGAGTGCGAGTATCGTTTGTTTGTCCTACAACCCATGCGTTGATTGCTAGGAAGTGCTGTAGGTATCCGCAACTGGGTGGTTGTTGGGGAGTGTGAGTATTGTTCTGCTTACTGTTTGTGTGTCTTACAACCCATGCGTTGATTGCTAGGAAGTGCTGTAGGTATCCGCAACTGGGTGGTTGTTGGGGAGTGTGAGTATTGTTCTGCTTACTGTTTGGGTGTCTTACAACCCATGCGTTGATTGCTAGGAAGTGCTGTAGGTATCCACAACTGGGTGGTTGTTGGGGAGTGTGAGTATTGTTCTGCTTACTGTTTGTGCGTCTTACAACCCATGCGTTGATTGCTAGGAAGTGCTGTAGGTATCCACAACTGGGTGGTTGTTGGGTAGCCTCGTACCCAGGCTCTTATTGTGGGGCGAGGAGAAAGAGCCTGGTACACACTGGTTAAGCGCGCGCTCAATTTAAATGTTAATCTACGTAAAATATGCGGATGTGACGTTGGAAGAATTGTGGCCGGGCGCAATGACGTACGTGGGTCTTGTTTTCTACACGATGGCTGCTCGCTCCAACTCCCCTAGACCTCAGGCTACGAACTTGTCTATCGTAAGTGACAGAAGCGGCGAGACAACACCAACTTGGCCAAGTTTCGCGTCGAACACAAACGGAAGAACTTCATAGCAAACTGACTTTCCAAAGCTGGTTGGTAGCCATAAAAAAGCGTCCTTTCCCTCGTAAATATAGCCCATACATGCTTTCTGTTCAGATTTGAGGGTAGTAGACGGACATCCAACACACTATAGAGCACACGCGATCGACCCATGTCTTTCTTTAATAAAATGCAAATCTAGCACTTTATGATGTAATCGTGCGATGGAAATTACGATAGAATCCAAACGCCGTGGAATTCCATGGCGATTAGGCGCATGCGCACACAGTGTGTACCAGGCTCTTCCCCCCCTCCTCCCCGCAATAAGAGCCTGGGTACGAGGCTAGTTGTTGGGGAGTGTGAGTATTGTTCTGCTTACTGTTGGTGTGTCTTACAACCCATGCGTTGATTGCTAGGAAGTGCTGTAGGTATCCACAACTGGGTCGTTGTTGGGGAGTGTGAGTATTGTTCTGCTTACTGTTTGTGTGTCCTACAACTACAACCCATGCGTTGATTGCTAGGAAGTGCATGCTCTCTCTCTCTCTCTCTCCCTCCCTCCCTCCTCCTTCCCTCCCTTCCTCCCTCCTTCCCTCCCTCCCTCCCTTCCTCCCTCCTTCCCTCCCTCCCTCCCTTCCTCCCTCCTTCCCTCCATCCCTCCCCCCCCCCCCTCTCTCTCTCTCTCTCTCTGTTCTCAAACTAACCCATGATGGGCAGGAGGCCTGCCACCTGTGCCTACTGGGTTGACCACACCCAGGCGCACGAAGTGCAATGGTGGCCATGTACCTCTTAGGTGTTAACAATGATGTCATCATTGAACAGAGCGAGGCCAAATGCAGTTGTGATAAATCTCTCTCTCTCTCTCTCTCTCTCTCTCTCTCTCTCACACACACACAGTCCGAAAGAGTTGGCCAGTCACAGTCAGAGTCGGAGTTGGCCAGTCACATTCAGAGTCGGTCAGACACAGTCAGAGTAGAAAAGGTATGTTGGGGAGTTGGGGAGTGTGAGTATTATTCTGCTTACTGTTTGTGTGTCCTACAATCCACATGTTGATTTCTAGGTATACGTGCTGTAGGTATCCGCAACTGGGTGGTTGTTGGGGAGTGTGAGTATTGTTCTGCTTACTGTAGGTATCCATAACTGGGTGGTTGTTGGAGTTGGGAAGTGTGAGTATTGTTTTGATTACTGTTTGTGTGTCCTACAACCCATGCGTTAACTCTCTCTCTCTCTCTCTCTCTCTCTCTCTCTCTCTCTCTCTCTCTCTCTCTCTCTCTCTCTCTCTCTCTCTCTCTCCTCTCTCTCTCTCTCTCTCTCTCTCTCTCTCTCTCTCTCTCTCTCTCTCTCTCTCTCTCTCTCTCTCTCTCTCTCTCTCTCAGTCCGAAAGAGTTGGCCAGTCACAGTCAGAGTCGGTCAGACACAGTCAGAGTAGAAAAGGTATGTGTTGGAGTTGGGAAGTGTGAGTATTGTTTTGATTACTGTTTGTGTGTCCTACAACCCATGCGTTAATTCTCTCTCTCTCTCTCACTCTCTCTCACTCTCTCTTTCTCTCTCTCTCTCTCTAGTCGGTCAGACACAGTCAGAGTAGAAAAGGTATGTGTTGGAGATGGGAAGTGTGAGTATTGTTTTGATTACTGTTTGTGTGTCCTACAACCCATGCATTAACCCTTTATACCCGATAGCGATAGATCTCTCTCTCTCTCTCTCTCTCTCTCTCTCTCTCTCCGGAGAAAAACTCATTGTATGCATGTTACACATACAAAAGAATAGCCATTTGGGTAATGCAGACTAGTGTTCTCCTACATGTCAGACGATGACATGGCACACTGTTGGTACCTGCACATGGCGAGATTACATGTACCTTACTACTATATGTATGATATATGTGTACAATAAGTATCCAAATACCAACTAGGGCGATGGTTCAGTCCAGTTTCTCATTGTCCAAATCTTGTGTGAGCCCTTGATAGCTGCTTGGATGATGTCACCAAGGAATGTTGTCCACTGTTTCTGTGAGCATTCCAGTAGTTGCTGCTTTAGTGCGGTGAATGAGGGGAGGGACAGGAACCCGCGACTGCCTACCTCCAATGTCACTAGTTCTCCATCATAATTTGAGCTTGTTATCTGCTCCATGAGGTCTGCATATCGTAAGGTTTTCCTTGTGTGTGCTTCTTCGTAACCAGTTTCAAAACACACCGTGAGCTCTATTACCCAAACCTCATGTGCACTGTCACTCCACACTACTATGTCAGGCCTCTCGTCCGTTTGAGCTATGTGGGGTGGAAAGATATATGGCTGGTATTTTGGAAGGTCTGAGATGATCTTGAAACCTTCTGGCAGTGTGTTCCCAAAGAAGTTGGCTAGTACTTCAAGCACATTATCATGACGCTCTCTCTCTCTCTCTCTCTCTCTCTCTCTCTCTCTCTCTCTCTCTCTCTCTCTCTCTCTCCGAAAGACTTGGTCAGTCACAGTCAGAGTCGGTCAGAGTAGAAAAGGTATGTGTGCTGTAGGTATCCACAACTGGGTGGTGGTTGGGGAGTTGGGGAGTGTGAGTATTGTTCTGCTTACTGTTTGTGTGTCCTACAATCCACGCTGGTATGTGTGCTGTAGGTATCCACAACTGGGTGGTTGTTGGGGAGTGCGTTGATTGCTAGGAAGTGCTGTAGGTATTCACAACTGGGTCATTGTTGGGGAGTGTGAGTATTGTTCTGCTTACTGTTTGTGTGTCCTACAACTACAACCCATGCGTTGATGCTAGGAAGTGCGTGCTCTCTCTCTCTCTCTCCCTCCCTCCCTCCCTCCCTCCCTCCCTCTCCCTCCCTCCCTCCCTCCCTCCCCCCCCCTCTCTCTCTCTCTCGCACGAATTGCAATGGTGGCCATGTACCTCTTAGGTGTTAGCAATGATGTCATCATTGAACAGAGCAAGACCAAATGCAGTTGTGATAAATCTCTCTCTCTCTCTCTCTCTCTCTCTCTCTCTCTCTCTCTCTCTCTCTCTCTCTCTCTCTCTCAGTCCGAAAGAGTTGGCCAGTCACAGTCAGAGTCGGTCAGACACAGTCAGAGTAGAAAAGGTATGTGTTGGAGTTGGGAAGTGTGAGTATTGTTTTGATTACTGTTTGTGTGTCCTACAACCCATGCGTTAATTCTCTCTCTCTCTCTCACTCTCTCTCACTCTCTCTTTCTCTCTCTCTCTCTCTCTCTCTCTCTCTCTCTCTCTCTCTCTCAGTCCGAAAGAGATGGCCAGTCACAGTCAGAGTCGGTCAGACACAGTCAGAGTAGAAAAGGTATGTGTTGGAGATGGGAAGTGTGAGTATTGTTTTGATTACTGTTTGTGTGTCCTACAACCCATGCATTAACCCTTTATACCCGATAGCGCCGAAAAGCATTTTCCCGTCTCGACCTGATAAGCGTGTGTTTCGGCATTGTTTTATATTCACGACTGTCACAAAAGTGTTCTAGCTGTAGGCATATAAAGTACATAATGCAAAAGGGGAAAGTTGAAATAACCTACGTTGCTCATATGAAGCAGTAGTGATACTATCTATAACAACCAGCGAGGGTCAAAGTATACGGACCGTCACGGAATATAATGAACAAATGGCAGCTGGCTTTCGCGGAGCTTAACAGCTGGATAAGCGGCTGCATTCACTATTGTGCGTTTGCTTCGTTCAGAGCACTCACCTGTCTGACAGTCTCTCGTGTTGCTTGCCTTCAGTCTCTTCTACCCGAGGTATTCTACAGCCTAGTGTACTTCTCTCTGCTACACTAAATCTACTCCTCCCATTTCACCCATATCAGTTACAGTAAGTTTTACTAACGTTTGTATTCATGCATGTTACTCATATATATTTTCTACAGTGCCATTCAATTCTTCACTATTTTACCAGCGCTACCAAGCTGTCAACACTGAAGTGCATTGCTCATCTATCACTCTATTTTGAGCAGTCACATCACATTTATTTGCACAGACACAGTACTATATATGAAGTATAAATCATGTAAACTCACCTAGTAGGCGCGATGGTGCTGAACGTGACTACCCCATCCGCGGTAGATAGCCCCTTCCTGCATCTCCTTGCGTATCCTCGTGGTGCAGTAGCTATACACACAGTAGATGCGTACGGATACGAACCAACAGCCACAGAGCTCTTTCCACAACGGCCAGAGAGACGCACGCTCTAATCACGCAGTATCACGAGAGAAATGCGTGGGCGTTACCGGATTACGTAAATCGCGCAATAATTAGGACTCGGATATAAAGGGTTAATTGTTGTATCTGCAACCTGCAGAGCACTAACTATGTCCAATGTCTTCCCTCTGAAGATAGTCACTGATACACCGACATTTAAACAGAAGGTCTTTCAAGACAATTAGACAAAGTAAAAATTCGAACTTTAGCAACTGATATCTAAGTCCACCTGCTTCAGCACTAACTCGACCGTCACGAGCACTTACTCAAAGCCTTCAATTTCATCCAAGGCTTTGAGTATCGGTGAAAAATTCTTGGAAACAGCACGAACAGCATCACTTCTGCAGGCCCATCGTGTATCAGATAATTTCTTTACTGACATTATACGTAGGTTTAGAGTTAACTTCCTTTATCACAGACTCAAGCTTAGCATGTTGATGTGGACTGGCTTGAAGAAAGCTGTACAAATTCTGTAATATACCAAAAAAATTTTCTTGCATACTGGTTAGTAGAAGTAGCTTCAGCGACCACAAGATTGGTACAGTGGGCATAGCAATGAGTGTAAATTGCCCTTGGTTGAATAGATTTAACTTTAGCTTGCACACCAGCTATAGCGCCACGCATATTGCTTGCACCATCGTAACACTGACCAATTAGTTTTTCAGTTGTTAGTCCAACTTTTGAGAGACTAGTCAATAAAATTTGTACAAGGGATTCAGCATCAGTACTATCAGTATGCTCAACATTCACCAACCTTTCTTGAATGACATAGTCAGTGTCAACATACCGCAGCACAACAGACACCTGTTCCTTACGGCCAAAATCACTTGCCTCATCCATCATTACACAAAAGCTAGTAGCTGTATCCAATTAAGCTCTTCAATCAAATTTCGATACAAGGCAGCTATCAATTCATTTTGAATAATCATAGATGTATAAGTAGCATTTTTGGCTGCAGTTTGAAAATGATCTTTTAGTACAGGATCATACTGTGCCAAGAGATGCGTAATTTCAAGAAACAAACCTCTATTGTGAGAGTCACTGCCTTCACGATGTCCTCGTAAAGGATGACCCGTCCTAACCAGAAGCACTAAAACATCAATGATACGGTAAAGAATCTGCCGATTTTTTTCTTATTGTCTTTTAACCTTGGAAGAATTCACAGAAGCAACTTCATCTAACTGGAGGTTGATTGGAGTGATGGTTTTATAATCACTTAGACACAAAACCGCTTGCTTATGAACAGCACTTGCTTGATGTTTTGAAAGAACACTTCTGGCATCCTTCCATCGACTAGCTTGTGTCCCTGATGAGGAAAAGGCAGGATCTACTCGTCCAACCAGAAACTTTTGTGCAAATACACAACAAGCAAAACAATACATTTTGTCAACTTTTGGTGAATACTCCAACCAAACATGAAAATCATACCATTTTGAGCAAAACTCCTAGATTTTCTTCGATAAACAGTCACTTTATACTTCGATAACTTTGGTTGATATGGTCCTTGACCAATGCGAATATCTCTAGCATGAGAATCAACTGGTGGTAGTAATAGAGAAGGGTCCTGCTCTTCAGAATCTGAAATTTCATGTAGAGATGATGACCAACCACTTTTGCACACATCATGGAACTATGATTCACTAGCGTCACTGCTCCATGTACCACAGGACTGCAATTCCCTGGTAGATCGGCTACCGTCAAGTTCAGACTAAGGTTCATGCTCTGACTCACTTGATTCTGCAGTGGCATCGTGATCAGGTAGTCTTCTTGATACTGTAGAAAGGTCTTCTTGGGCTTGAGGAGCTTTGCAGAAGTAGTTTAGAAGGCTCATGGTGAGTCTAGTAGAGCGCCTCAATTAGAACTGCGTTGCACGCTGCAATCACGCGCGCGTCTCAATCCCGTGCGTGGGAGGGGCTTGGTAATACGACAGGGGGGCATACGCCCCCCTTGGCCCCCCCTTAGAATCGCCACTGTTTCCAGGTCTGTTACGAGGATTCTGTTGGAAAATTATCATGAACACACAAGTTAAAATTGAGGTGAGTATCTCTCTTATAGTTTGAAGTTTGACATCTTTGGTTGTTTTTGTACCTACAGTGTACATGTGTACCATACATACACGTACATGTGAGTAGCTTATATAGGCATTTGTTTCACTGTTTCTGTGTTTAGTTCTCACTCTACTCCCTACACTTGTGTGCGTGAGCCGTACATGTACATGTTGTAGGAATTCAGACGGGGATGCCCCACATTCCTGATGTACACCATTGAAGCTTGTACATACCACCCTCTGGAGTGTAACTATATATCGGACACGTCGTTTATATTGCATTGTTTTCCTCTTGTTGATTCTCTCCCTCCCTTTCTTACTCCTTCTGTTAGAGGGAGAATAGGGTTAACCAAGAATACATTTTACCACTTCGTCTTGCAAGATAGAGGTGAGTAGCTACACTGTACATGTATCCCAAATTATAACACGTGGCTACCACAGTTATATATATTTCATAGTAGGGTGTGTGTGTATTGTAATACCGTAGTAGCCAGTGCAGTATAATTGTTTGCTTTTAGACATGCATATGCATTGGGAGGTAAGAATGGAGGTGTACATGTATATTGTGAGTTTTTCGCCTAAGCTACCTGTTTGTGTGTACACAGCGGTGATGTTACGTTACACATGTACCTGTACTTGTAATTGTACAGATTGTGTAAGTATTGCCACTACTCCTCTCTATGCCTGTGTGTACAATGGCTATACATTTATCCGACACACATGTAATGAGTGAGACCTTGTTGTCTGCATGTCAAGTACATCTCTACTAATTTTACATGGCTCCTGTTCTAGGTTGTTGTAGTATTGGAGTCTTGGAGTTACATGTTCCATACTCTAGATGGTGTATACTGACCACAGATTACCCCAGATACTGACCACAGATTACCCCACTACTAAAACACAATACCACTGGAATGTACACCAGAAGTAATAATTACAGCTACATGTAAGCATGCTGTTATGTTTTAGATGCTCTAATACCAATCTAAAAGTTGAGGTGAGTATCTCCCTTATAGTTTGAAGTTTGTCATCTTTTGTTGTGTTTGTACCTACAGTGTACACATGTACATGTACCTAAGACCTTTGTTTCACTGTTCTGTTTTTAGTTCTCACTCTACTCCCCACACTTGTGTGCGTGAACGCTACATGTACTCTCCTAGTCACATGTGCACCTTCCAGTGGTACTCCATTATAGCCTGTACATACTACCCTCTGATACCTCTCTAATAGGGACACATCTGGTCCCAACTCCATTGAAACCTGTACATGCCACCCTCTGAATATTGACATTTCATGTTTGTCTTGTAGTGTGGGGCGTACATGTATATCAACACTAGTAGTCCTAAATTGAAGTGTTTGCATGCACAATGTAAATACATGTACTGTCTAGAGAGCTCATAGGAGTACCTACAGTGTACACATGTACATGTACCTAAGACCTTTGTTTCACTGTTCTGTTTTTGTTTCTGCTCTGTTTTTGTTTCACTGTTCTGTTTTTAGTTTAAATTGAAGTGTTTGCATGCACAATGTAAATACATGTACTGTCTAGAGAGCTCATAGGAGTACCTACAGTGTACACATGTACAGGTACCTAAGACCTTTGTTTCACTGTTCTGTTTTTAGTTCTCACTCTACTCCCTACACTTGTGTGCATGAACGCTACATGTACTCTCCTAGTCACATGTGCACCTTCCAGTGGTACTCCATTATAGCCTGTACAGACCACCCTCTGATACCTCTCTAATAGGGACATAGCTTACACATACCACTCTCTGAAATGAGGACACCTCTCTAATAGGGACACATCTGGTCCCAACTCCATTGAAACCTGTACATGCCACCCTCTGAATATTGACATTTCATGTTTGTCTCGTAGTGTGGGGCGTACATGTATATCAACACTAGTAGTCCTAAATTGAAGTGTTTGCATGCACAATGTAAATACATATACTGTCTAGAGAGCTCATAGGAGTACCCCCAGAAATCATTCAAGAAGACATTACTCCATGAAACATTGGGGCAGAGGTCCTGGCTTTATTATTGAAGGCAAACCCGCAGCTGAGCGTGTTGATATAAAGCAGGCCACCCAGCACTGCACATATTACAGCTACAATCACACCATGCTCTGTAGATGAATGCACACATGCACCTGGAGTATAAGCACATGTGTATGGATGCACATGCGCAGATGTTTTCTGGCGTCAGAGCTAGACATGTGCATTGAACTTATGACGAGTATTTGCACAGGATGACATCACTAAAAAGGTACAAAAACAAGACACAAACACACACAGGAGGAAAATTTGCATTGTACATGTAAATAAAACAACTTGTCACACGTGTACATAAACATTGTCAGTCATTGTGTAAGTTTGGAAAGACTACACACGAATTGTCTAGAAGTGAGAAAAAAATGGTCCTGATATCAGACTTGACTTGTGGTACACACGGTCATTGCTGGCTATTGCGACAATCTTTTTTCTTGTTCAGTTTCTTCTTATTCTTCAGCGCACTACTCAACTTCTCCTGCTCCTCCTTCTTCAGCTTCTCCTCTTCCTTTTCCTCCTTTTCTCTCTCCTCCTTTTCCATGCGTGCACGAATCTCCTCGTCTCTCTCCTCCCTGGTCCTAGCCATCACTATGAAATTCAATCGGACATACTGTACCCTGCTATCATCCCTCGGCTTGTCATATTCCTCGGCTTGTCATATTCCTCGGTGGGAGAAAAGTCTGCTGGTGGAGGAGAGTAACTGGAGTCCTGTCTGGGAGGTGGGGTCCTGTTAGGAGTACTGCCACCAGAGAATGTATTAAGAGCTTGGTCGTCGGAGTGATGTGGTTTTGGAGTGCTGGTTTTTGGAAGATATGTACTGTGCGGGTCCTCACTGATTAGCTGCCACGGTGGTGTGCCGACAAGAGGACGGGGGGGTGGGTTTGCAGGGTGTATGGGGGGCTAGGACCTGTGTATGGGAGGCGGGACTATGTTACAATTTATGCCCCACTACATCCAAAAGATCTAGATGTTCTATTTGTTATAAAGGCATGTCAACCCCTCTGTATGCATCTGCTCCCTGCCTCAAAGTAAAATACAGTACTCTTATAGCCATATTTTCGTATGTATAGCAATGGTCACGCCCATTTATTTCTACACTTTGCATTTTTGTAAATTAGGTCATGAGATGCGACTCTATTATATATGCCATATAAATACCGAGAATGACAGGCACCCATCAGTTGATGAACTGGGGAGTGAGAGAGGGAGAGAAAAGGAGGTGTATGGAGAGGAAGGGGGAGAGGGGGAGAGAAAGAAGAAGTGGGAGAGAGGGAGGGAAAGTCCTGTAGTTATACAGCAATATATTCCGGTGCACTAATGAACACCAGTCTCTTCCCTACATGAAAACCATGCTTTTTGTCTAGTCAGTGTGTGCAGTACATGTACTTACACTCCACACATAAATGTTCAAACTTACACGGACTTGGACACGTACTGGGACTTGGAGCAAATAATGATGTATGGACAGGTGTACATCTGCTATATAGCCTGTACTGGCTATATAGGCACTGATAATCCTCTTTCTTGAGGTTTATTAGAGCACAAGAACACTGCCTAGTACTCTAACTCTGTGGGTTGGGCACTAGGTGTTGATAAGTGAAAAGCAGATTGTTAAGTTTGGGGCCGCGAGGGTTCGACGTGACAATCTCTGACTACGGCTGATTGACTGACTAAAAATATACTTACAACTACATACATTTATAGTACGAATTAGGATGATTACATAACACTACATAACCTAACCAATCCGGAATGACATGCACAATATCAGCTAGCGATACATAACTAAAGGTAAGATTAACATACATTACATTCCTCCCCTCTAAGATGAAGGGTCCACAGTTGCATAGAGTCTATCAGGAGGTTTTCATACACGAGAAGGGTAGCGTGGTGCACTCGACACATTACTTGAATTCAAAAAACGATTAGTGTCCGAACCGTTCTGAATATTACGACTGTTACTCATATCATCAGAATGTGGCACATCAGCAGGTTGGGTTTCTTCAGAAGGTGGTGTTGCCAAAGTAGCATCTTGTGGTTGTGGAATTACATTACCACCTGAGGCAACTGGAAACTCTGGGTTAATATCTTCGTCTGAAGGTTGATCAGACCCACTCCTGAGATGATCTATGTGTCTGCGCCACATCTCACCATCACGTAGTCGAACCAAATATGACAAGGTCCAACACGATCACAAACCACGGCCGAGATCCATTTAGGACCATCGCGAAAGTTTCGTGCCCAGATAGTCTGTCCAATGTCAAATTCACGGGCTCTACTACTCCGATCGTGGTGATCTTTCTGTTGACTTTGCTGGTCTCTGACATGGGCTCCCACATTTGGAGATAACAAATGTAAACGTGTACGAAGTTCACGTCCAACAAAAAGTGAACATGGCGTCACCCCTGTCGTCGTATGCGGTGTGGTACGATACCGTAACAGGAATGATGACAACGATTTCTCCAAAGGTATTCCCTCCTGATTATTAGCTCTGAGAGTCTGTTTCATAGTCTGAACTAACCGTTCTGCAGCACCATTAGTGGCAGGATGATATGGTGAGGAACGAATGTGTCTTATTCCATTTGATGTCATAAACTGACGAAATTCCTCAGAAATGAACTGCGGTCCATTGTCCGATACCAGTTGGCGTGGAATTCCGTTATGTGCGAATATGTCACGCAGAACTTCAATGGTCTTGGATGTTGTCGTACTCGACATGGAAATGATCTCTGGCCACTTGGAATGTGAGTCTATGGCAACGAAGAACGTCTTTCCCAAAAACGGTCCCGCAAAATCCACATGCACACGCTCCCAGGGGGCTGTGGCCCATGCCCATGGGTGCAAAGGAGACTTGGCTGGGGCGTTTCTTGTTGCTTGACATGATGTGCAGGACTTCGTACACTCTTCAATGGCCTTATCAAGTCCTGGCCACCACACATGAGATCGAGCTAATGCCTTCATCCGAACAATGCCGGGGTGACCCTGGTGAAGTTCGTTCAGCACTCCTTCACGTAACTTCTTAGGAATGAGGACTCGACATCCCCACAAAATGCAATAACCCTCAACACTGAGGTCCTCCTTTCTTCGCCAAAAAGGAGTGAGTTCCTCTGGCACAGTCTCTGGCCAACCAATGCGCAGATGCCTAACGAGTTTACTGAGTACAGGGTCGGTTCGCATTGCGGAAGGCACAGCTTGTGCAGTTACCGGAAGACTTTCCAACTGCTTCAGATTGAACACAGTAGAGTCACATGGGTTTCCAATGGGAACAACATCCGAGAGTGGCAAACGAGACAGTCCGTCTGCATTACCATGACGATCCGTAGGTCGAAACTCAATATCATAACTATAAGCAGAGAGTGATAGTGCCCACCGCTGCATCCTAGCAGCCGCCAGTGGTGGAACACCATGTTTCGGACCTAATATGGAGAGAAGAGGCTTATGGTCAGTGATCATAATAAAGTGCCTACCATAGAGGTACTGGTGGAACTTCTTGATACCATAGATTAACGACAGTGCCTCCTTCTCGACTTGTGCATAGTTCTGCTCGCTCTTCGTCAATGTTCTCGATGCATATGCTATCGGCTGCTCTGATCCGTCCGAGTGTCGATGTGATATTACGGCTCCAATTCCGTACGCAGAGGCATCAGCAGCCATAACGATAGGGAGTGATGGGTCGTAATGTGCGAGAACAGGTGCCTTGATCAAACTCTGTTTGGCATTCTGGAAAGCACGTTCACAATCCTTGGTCCAATGCCAGGGTTGTCCATCCCGAAGAAGCTTGTGAAGAGGGTGGAGCTTTGACGAAAGGTTCGGTAGGAACTTCGCATAGCAATTCAACAGTCCCAAACAAGACCGAAGTTCCTGCACATTCTGTGGTGATGGTGCCTCCCTAATAGCTTTCACCTTCGTCTCTGATGTGTGTACCCCTTGGGCATCAATACGGTGTCCAAGATACTCGACTGAAGTCTGGAAGAAGTTACATTTGTCTTTCTTCAGGCGAATTCCATGCTCCTTAAGCCGACGGAAACCTCTTCCAAATTCTGCAAATGTTCTGCAAGTGAGCGGCCAGTGACGAGGATATCGTCCAAGTAACATATCACAAATGGAATCCCTTGGAGTACGGAATCCATGGCACGTTGAAAAACAGCCGGAGCAGATGCCACTCCAAAAGGTAACCTGCAGCACTCGTACAAACCTTGATGGGTATTGACCGTCACCAGCTTAGCAGATTCATCGTCCAACATCATTTGCTGGTACGCTGCAGTGAGGTCAAGCTTAGTGAACATCTGGCCTCCAGTCAGACAGGCCATTAGGTCAGATGGTTTAGGAAGGGGATATTGGTCAATCTGCAATGAGGGGTTAACTGTCACCTTATAATCCCCACAGATCCTGATAGAACCATCTCGCTTGGGTACGGGAACGATGGGCGCTGCCCATTCCGAGTGATCGACTTTTCTCAGTACTCCAAGCTCCTCCAAACGGTCTAACTCCTTGCCGACTTTCTCCTTTATAGCGAACGGCACCGAACGTGGTCGATGAAACTGAGGCTTAGCATCTGACATGAGGCTCAGGTGGGCCTTCATCTGTGACATTGTACCCAGTCCAGGCTGGAAAATCTGTGAATATTTGTTTAGGAGCTCTTCAAGGGCCTGCATACTCTCTTGACAGGAGACAGTTCTAATGCTTGGCCAATCCAACTGGATCTTACAAAGCCAGTCCCTTCCCACTAGTGCAGGGCCATTACCCTCCACAATGAACAATGTGTGTCTACCTTCGTACTCCTTGTACTTTACCTCTACTGACATTTGTCCCACAACAGTTATTGGGTCAGAGGTATAAGTACGCAACCGAATCTCAGGCTTGGCTAAGGCAGCAGTGGGAAAGAGGCACTTCTGAGTTTCTTGAGAAATTAGTGACACAGACGCACCTGTGTCAATCTGCATTGTAACTGGCTTCCCATTGATTTGTAGTGTGGCTTTGTAGGGGTTGGCTCTCTCTGCCCCTAATGTACTTATCTGATCCAGCACGTCAACTACTTCAGTGTCATTGTCTGGTAGTACGGCATCAACCCTTTTTGGAGACTTCTTAGCTCCTCCCTGCGGGTTTCTGTTTACACGGCCTCCACCAGGACCACGGCACACCTTCGCCAGGTGGCCTATCTTCCCACAATTATGGCACTGTGCATCTCGAAAATTGCATTCTTGGGGCCTGTGTCCACTCTTGCCACAGCGGTGACATGGCGATCTCCGTCCGCAATGTTCGTGCGACTTGCAATTGGTGCGAGTGCGTCCTCTCGGAAACTTGTGATCTGTAACCTTCCCAACGGTCAAAGTAGGCGTATGTCCCTTCAATAACTGTGCATTGCAGTGCGCAGGTTCTGGGCCTTCTCAAGGGCGCTAGCTAGGGTCAGTTCTTTCTCTGCGAGCAGCTGCTTCTGCATATTCTCACTGCGCAAACCACACACAAAGCAGTCTCGGAGTGTATCGTCTAGATGATCGCGAGGAAAGCTGCATCGGGCAGCAAGACGACGTAGTTCGGCGATGTACATGGCAATTGACTCTCCAGCGTGCTGGCTACGCTTATGAAACTTAAAACGTTCAATAATAATAGAGGGCTTCGGTTCGAAATGTTCTTGCAACCTCTCTATTATTTGGGCCAGCGTCTTTGTCATCGGGCTATCGGGTGCCAGTAGACTGCGCAGTAAGTCGTAGGTAGTGCCCCTAACGGCATTTAAGAATACCGGTACCTTCTTGTCTTCTGGGACATCGTTTGCCGCAAAGAAGATCTGTACTCTCTCCCAATAGGTAGAGAAGTTCTCGGAGTCCGGGCGAAATTCGTGTAGACTCCCCAGCGTACGCGTCGAAGACCGTACTACGGCAGCAGGAGCTCGACTGGCTTCTCCACCGTCACCAGTATCCATCCCGTCTCGTCGCCAGTGTTAAGTTTGGGGCCGCGAGGGTTCGACGTGACAATCTCTGACTACGGCTGATTGACTGACTAAAAATATACTTACAACTACATACATTTATAGTACGAATTAGGATGATTACATAACACTACATAACCTAACCAATCCGGAAATGACATGCACAATATCAGCTAGCGATACATAACTAAAGGTAAGATTAACATACATTACACAGATAGGCAGAGCCTGCTGATGGCAGTGGGTATGTGTGTTTGTCATAGTTTTATGTGTACAGGCTTAGAGAATGTGGCCAGCTGAAGAATCCTCCTATTTAGATGAAAGGCCTCCCATGGGGGGATTTACTGGTGGGTGTGGGTGTGGGTGTGAGTGTATATGTGGGTGTGGGTGTGAGTGGGTGGGTGTGTAGTATATGAGCATGTATTTAGAGTCACCTACAAAAATACATGTACCAATCTGTACACTGTCCGTCTATAGGTACTAGCCAGAGGAGGTACGACACTAAAGTCAATGACGTAATGAATCACACGAAAGAATGCAATTACCGATGCCTACTCACCCTTCTTACCAGTGTAGCACTCAAACTCACACACGTACCCATTGTGGCTGTCTGCATGTACCCAGATCTTAAAGCCACGTTTTACCGGCTTCTTCGGGAGGTACTGCTTCATACTGGATCTTCCTTTGAAGGCCACCATTGCCTCATCAATAGACTGCTCCCGATGAGGCCGGTAATTGGCACGGCAGGCAGCCACAACGGCCGATATTACTGGCCGGACCTTCCAAAGTCGGTCAATGGGACGTTGGGGATCTGATGGAGAGGATGACACGGAACATGACGCGACGCATGACGCGGCCGTTGCAGATGACGCGCTTGCTACTGGTGAAGGTGCATTCCTGGAGAAGTGAAGAAATCTCCATATGGCCAAAAAGCGATCCCGGGTAATTCGCTCTGCTATGGGTAAGTAATGATATACTGGATCTGTGCTCCAATATAGCCGTAGCTGTGGTAGCCGGTTGATTCCCATAAGCAGAGCAAATCCCAGGAAAGCCCAAAGATCCTCCTCTACCACATCCTCCCACTTGGCCCCTGCAGATTCTCCCAACACCTCCCTGGCATAGTGGTTGGTCTCGCCAACGATGGTGGCCATCAGGGTGGTGGTGAAGAAGAGCCGGAAAATCTCCAGGACAGAGGCAGAGAAGGGAACTGCTGGTCCGACCCTCTGAATAAATGGGGAGATATCAACATCCTCTAGGTCGGTACTCCAGTTGTATGTGGTCTCTCTGAAAGTAAAGTCGAGTAAGTGTCTTGATAACATTGTGTTACAATATACCACATGGAATATGCATATGTAATAATGATATCTCACTCAGTGCTGGCTCCCCTTCCTCTCCCTCTTCCTCCCCTGCTTCCTCTCCCCCTCCCCCTCCCCTTCCCCTTCCCCTCCCCCTTCCTCTTCTCCTCCTCGTAGGTGCAGGAGATGGCGGTACAGGAGGAACAGGATCAGCCTCATCTTCAGATTCACTGTGTAAAGGGTTCATTACATATCGTGTTTCGGTGTTAGGTATCCAGTTTCATTTTAAAAGTATACTCACCTTGAAGATGAAGCAAGCTCTTCACGCTCCAACAGAGTCAGGAAGTCCACCTCCTCATCACCATCTCCAGCTCTACACATGTTGTAGCAGTCATCTACTAATTTTACATGCAATAATTGTATTTACCTCAAAGTCAAGATCTAAATCCAAGTCATCATCACTTCCATCAAACATAGGCTCATTGATCTCCTCCAGCATCTCCAAAACATCCTCAGTATGGTATTTAGTACTTCCGGTAGCCATTGCAGCGGATATGATGGGTGCGGTCAATGAACGGAATGGGCGAGTCCTCGCGTGTGAACAGAGAGAAGTACACTAGGCTGTAGAATAGCTCGGGTAGAAGAGACTGAAGGCAAGCAACACGACAGACTGTCAGACAGGTGAGTGCTCTGAACGAAGCAAACGCACAATAGTGAATGCAGCCGCTTATCCAGCTGTTAAGCTCCGCGAAAGCCAGCTGCCATGTGTTCATTATATTCCGTGACGGTCCGTATACTTTGACCGTCGGCGGCATCGCTGGTTGTTATAGATAGTATCACTACTGCTTCATATGAGCAACGTAGGTTATGCATTATGTACTTTATATGCTTACAGCTAGACCACTTTTGTGACAGTCGTGAATATAAAACAATGCCGAAACGCACGCTTATCGGGTCGAGACGGGAAAATGCTTTTCGGCACTATCGGGTATAAAGGGTTAAACCACTAAAAGAAATGAGAAAGGAAACAGCCTTTAAAACATTTTATGATGAAGCTTCAAAAATGGCCACAGATATGGGTGTTGCAGTGTCTGAGCCACATCCAAGGAAGATTAGTCGTTGCTTGGATGACATTTGGCAAAATGAACATGTCGTAGTTACCAATGAAGAAAAGCTTCGTGTAGACTTTTTCTATGAAGTGTTAGATATTATGATTTCAGAATTTGAAAGAAGATTTAATCAAGAGTCAAGGCAGTATTTAACACTACTAGGAGACCTTCAAAAGCGGAAAATGCCAGATGATTCTATACTTTCTGATATTAATGCACATTTCTCGCTTGATCCTGTTGCCTTAAAGAATGAATGGGCATTGATGGTTAATGACAACGCAATTGATGCCACTAAGCCCTACAAAATTCTAAAGCAATTTGCTAAAAAGAACAGTTTGCTGAAAAGAACAGAACAAATGTTTACATTGAATTAACTTCACTTATGCTGGCACTAGCAGTACAATAGAATGTTGTGTGCCCAAAATGCTCTTCCTTGTACAATCCTGTTGATTGTATTACTATCTGCAGTGGTATAAGTGTGTCAAAAACTTGTACTTTTGTTGAATTTCCAAAGCATTCTCAAAAGCATCGCTCTTTTAATAATAAAGAAAAAAGTGTGGCTCGACATACAAACTTGTTCCAATAAAGACCTTCATGTATAACACCGCTGAAAAGCATATAACTTAGAAAAGGGGTGCTGCAACAGTGCAATGAATGGAAGAATCATGTTTGTAATCATGGTTCTCTCATTGATATAATGGATGGAAGAGTGTGGAAGGAATTTAAGTTTGTGAATAACTGACCGTTTTTTGATGCGCCAAATAATATTGGGCTTGCTTTAAATATTGATTGGTTTAATCCCTTTGAACATACATAGTACAGCATCGGAGCAATATATTTGACAATGCTGAACTTACCTAGAGAACAGCGGTATAAGATTGAAAACACCATTCTTGTTGGTCCTACTGAGCCAAAGAGAATTAGTCCATTCCTTGATCCCCTTATAGATGAACTCTTAAATCTTTGGGATGGTGTATCTATTGCTACTGGAGCACTCCGCTCTTTTACCTTACATGCTGCTCTTCTGTGTTTCATTTCAGATACAAGGAAAATATGTGGTTTCCCTGTGTTTAACACACACATCAATAGACGTGAGTAGCAACAGCTCCATCAGTCAAGTCTCAGCAATATCAAGTCCACCAGTTGTATATCAACCCTCTAAACACTGAATTGAAGTCCATATATGTGGAAACTGGTGTACACCTATACCTAGCAAACATTAGTGAACATGAACATGTACATGTATAAGTGCATGTTGGATTGCAAACTTACAGCAATAGTTATAGCCTGTTACTAGGTGGTTGCTAAGATTATTGTAGTGGAATAAATCAACTACAGCCCTCCAGGAAGTGTGAGGGTGACAATATCTAGACAATATCTGGTGTGAAGGTGTCAATATCTGGTGTGAAGGTGTCAATATCTAATGTAGGCCCAGTAATATTCACTGAGCCATGATGTCATACTCAATGTGTTCGATGAAAACGGAAGTTACAGATTGACGTGGAGCATGCAAAGTTTGCGCAGTTTTATTCAGCTGGCTTGATTTTCGAGTTTGAGTGATGGCTAGTAGGAGCACTCCTAAGTGTATGCAGAGCATTGAAAGCGATCAGAGAGAGCCAGCACTTTTTAATACGCATACGCTTCCTACTAGCTCTTTACCCCGGTGCTGCTCACAGCTTTGGGCTTACCCAGGGATAGTTTGAGCCTTTACAAGGCGTTCCACAATTCACAGGTACAACTTGAGGGGAGCGGGAGCCTTAGCAGGGAGCCTTAGCAGCTGCTTTGACGGTTTCCAAAACTATGGGGGGACTAACGTGGCCCTTCGTCCACCTCGTCGCTAAAAGCTGACTCGGTCCACGACTCCATTCCTATAATCTTCCGCTTCTCTAGAACACATACGCTTAGCTAGCTGCCGTTCAAACTGAGCAAGCTTACGCAAACCATGCCATATATGGCATCATGACGTCAAGAACCATCTAGCAACTGGCTATAAATGAATTATAGCACCCCTGGTCGGGATGTTGCGGTTTATAAGCATTCCCCCTCGGGCGCTACGCACCCTCGGGTATCGTGCCTATAAACCAGCAACCCAGAGGTGCTATAACTTATACAAATACAGGTGTGGCTACGTAGTAACAGCTCCAAAATCAGTCAGGCCTGAATTGATGTCACCAAGTATTGATGAATCCCCAACACATGTGAATACAGGTATACACACACTTGTGTATACTGTCAAACATACATGCATATACATGACATTCACACGGACATGAATGTGAAGGAAGAATATGTCAAAATGGCAAACTTACAGCAGAAGAAGTACACGTGAGTAGTATTAACTTCACAGCCAGTCAAGTCCCAGCAATATAAACACTGTTGTGAAATTCTCCATTGTGAATGATGATAGCTACTAACCCCCCCCCACACCCAATTGAAGTTAGATGATCTCCCCACAGAAATTGAAGTAATGACGAGTGGACGATGCTAACCCTCCAAACACCCCATTGACTTTGTCATCAAATGTGGACAATACCAAACATCAAATAGAAATAAGTGCATATAATTTGGGGTGGCCATTCCCCTTCGTCTTGGTGAACTATAAAATGATTACCAGTTTTGTTAATACAGAGCACTGTTCAATGTTAGTACTTCGGTGCTTGGGACTTCTGTTTACTCCACTAAAAACAAAGAAGCTTCAGGAGAACATTCCCTACATTCTCAAGATAATACCTGTAAGTTTAAATGTCACACCTTTACTACTTTGGTTTATGTGCATGAGTAAATTTCCTCATCAGAAACATTCACGTATTTTGCAGCGTGGGACACCACTTGCTGAAGCAACTGAAAAAAGATAATAACCAGACACATATTGTGATGTTTCGAGATGACGATGTCGATGAAGAGTCAATTCTCAACCAATATTTTGTTTCTGTCGAACAAGAGATTATGATGGAGACCTCTACTCTTATTTCTTCGATATTCTTTGCTATTGCTGCCCACTACATCTTTAATCTGACTTACCATTGAAAATCTGGATATGTGTGGGTATTCATCCAGGAGAAAGTTCTGGGACTTCTTCAGAGACTGGAACTAAGCGAAGTCCATCTGCTATGTCGCATTTTAGTGGCATTCAAAGACTGTTTGATTCTCTTGAGAAAACCAACACCCAAGAAGAGTAATGGTGAACACACTATTTGACAGCTAGAAGGGTTCATTGGGTTCTTACATAATTATGTGTTGGACAAATGTTTTTTGTCATAGCAACCTTTCTGTGTGTTAGTACCACTACCATATATGCATGTTTTCAAGTTAACCATGCAAACGAAAAGTATCTGTCCTTTTAACAATTGTTGTCAACGAAACAGAGTGTGCAATCTAACAATTTGATTGTTACTCCAACAAAAATGGCATGTGATTTTAAAAGAGTGTGTGACTATAGGAGCTCATTTTGTCAAGAGGTGTGTCATCTCAAACAATACAGTTTGTGACTATAGCAGCTCATTTTGTCGAGAGGTGTGTCATTTCAAACAATACTATAGCAGCTTTTTGTGTGATCTCAACAAATATAGTGTGTGACTACAGCAGGTCATTTTGTTGAAGGGTCTGTGTTATTTTAACAAATATAGTGTGTGACTACAGCAGGTCATTTTGTTGAAGGGTCTGTGTTATTTTAACAAATATAGTGTATGACCACAGCAGGTCATTTTGTTGAAGGGTCGGTTTATTTTAACCAATATAGTGTGTGACTATAGCAGGTCATTTTGTTGAAGGGTCTGTGTTATTTTAACAAATATAGCGTGTGACTACAGTAGGTCGTTTTGTTGAAGGGTCTGTGTTATTTTAACAAATATAGTGTGTGACTACAGCAGGTGATTTTGTTGAGGGGTCTGTGTTAATTTAACAAATATAGTGTGTGACTACAGCAGGTCATTTTGTTGAAGGGTCTGTGTTATTTTAACAAGTATATGAGTGAACAGGACTCTTGCTTGTTATAATTACAATGCAATTTTTCTGTTATATGTACCAAAGATGTTTGTTATTTTATGTGTTATTACCACCTATTTGGAAGTAATCTTAACTGATAAACTTCTGTTTGAATAACATAATATACTCTGTGTTAGTTCAACACACATTGTGTTTGTTGTATGTGATTAATAGCATGAAAGCCCACTCCTCTGCCACTCCCCCACTTGTGTTTGACACGTCAAATTCCTCACTCATGTAAGGGGGCGCAGTCAGTGTTGCGTGAGAAGGTGCTAGATCCATTGCCTATCACTGCAAATATATTTGTCAATTAAACCAAAAAAATGTGTTGAGTGCTTGAGTTTGACAAGTCAAGCACAAGTGGGAGGTGGTGCTTGAGTGTTGAGTAAGAGGAGTAAGCACAAGTGGGGAGGTGAGTGTTTGCGTTTGAGGAGAGAGTTAACATCATCAGGAATGCACAGAAGAGCATCTGCAAGACTGACCAATCACTGCTGCTACAAAAGGCCTCTACATATCCCTTCCTAAATCAGATTGCCAGAGTGTTGAAAAAGCTATGCAAACACATGGACCCTCAGTTATTAAGGGTCTAAAGAACCCTGTCCACGTGATTACATTATCCACACAGATGCCCACTTTGTGATACACATAATTTGGACCGACCGCCTCTGATTGATCATGTTATCACTAATAGTGACTCGTCATGGAGTTCTCTGCTAGACGTACCATGGAACCTAACTGTTTTAGTCATATTGTATGCTTTCTACATTCATTTTAACAGTTGTGCATATTCGCTTTACTTTATTTTGTGTCACCATTCCTCTGCTCTGTCTGTATGTCATACCCGGGTGGGCCAATCGACATTAACTTTTCCGCAACATATGTATGTGTACACATGCAAAATTAATCTCATCACTTTCTACCTAGGCCTGCTATATAATACTGGCAGCTACATAGAGCCTATGCACATGCTATTATCTGTATAGCTGAAATATGTTTGCTACCACAAAACGGTGAAATGTATGTAGCTACATAAAAAAAAGGACAGCAGACAAGTAAATAAAAAATTTAGGAAAATTTGAAAGGAAATAACATAACATGTCGTAAAAGGTAATATCTAATGCTTCGGCACATGCATTGAGTTGTGGCCATGAAATAGGCTGGGAAAATGCCAACATCCTTGACCAGTTCTATCCCAGGTTATATCTAGAGTCCTGGTACATTCAGAAGCAGAACAGTGTGATTAGCAGAGAGGCTAGTATTCTGCCTAATGTATACAAAGGTCTTATGAGCTAGTTTGTTGTCCATTATTCTTTATCACCATTCTATGCATTACATCACCATTTTTTGTTCACTTCATCTTTCTTCTCTTTGTCTTGATGATTGTACCTGTTCTAGGCATCAAAATATTTGTTTATAAATTTTTTGACTAGTGAAGAGTTTTCAAACAAGAAATCCCTTTTCAATTGACATCTCTAGAGTAAGATGTTGATGCTGAAACTCATTTAATGCTGAGTACTACTGGGAATATTGATCAGCTGGTAGTGTGTATAGTGAAGCAACTGAGGAGACTGCTACCTTCTTGCAGCAGTTCTTCGATGATCATGTCGTCGATGTCTGCAGGTAGCTCAAGTGCAAGCACAGAATTAATATCGACATCAGCATGACCATCCCCACAACCCTTATGGAAATGGAATTAAATAATCTCTCACTCAGTATATCTGATGTTGCCTGTCATTTCAGATTCTGTCAACTCAATCTAGTTACGACCTCTCCCAGTTTTGCTTGTGTGTACATGTGTAAACAGTTGTTGTGTGCCCCGACTTTTACAGGGCCGGAGCAGCTCGACAAAGGGTGGTAGGGCAACTGCCAATGGACACATGCGCGAGCACACATGTGTTTACCACCTCTGCTGTGTGTTAGACAAGCAGATTTACCTAGATATACCAGCCTTGTCCCCGGACTCCTCTACATATGTATATCTAGCTATGGTTGCACCTGCTTATTACCCAGCGGCCGCAGCAAACGAAGTGAAATCAGACGACTCTGGACTATTGTATCGCTGCGAAAACAGCTAGCCTATTCAGATAAAAATAATAGCCACATCATTTTCTGTAATAACCACCAAAAAGTGGTAGGGCCAATTCCTCACCTGCCCTACTGTCTCGGCTGGCCCTGTTTGACAGGCATCTGGGAAAGAGGACACCTGTTGGCCTTTCCTAATTTTGGGCTGTTTTGTAGTAAATGTTGTATTCCTCCCTCTGTAAGTCTTATATACCCTGTCCTTGTGACATATGCATGCGGTAATACTATGTATAAACCTGTTATCACACATTATTTACAAGGAAAAAAGAGCTCAAAACATACTTGGCCCGGAAATGATATTCCAATATTTCAAGGTAATGCTTGAAAACACTGTTAGTCTAGTTCCCAAAACAACCGTTCCCTCCAGCCAAAGACTGTACGAAATTAGGGACTATCGGGCTAGCGGCTAGGGCTTATAGGCGCTTATATTGCATTACGTCATGCGAAGTGTTAAAAACGCACTTACATGTTACATGTAGAATCTACTATCTATGAAGACCAGAAAGTGGTTGTCTCCCCTACTGGGTGGCTAACAGACAAGGTAATCACAGCTGCTCAGATGCTACTCCTTCAGCATTTCCCCAACATGTTGGGCTTGCAGCCCCCTACACTCCAGGATGTGTTAGGGAGTTTGTCCAGATTAAAATAATGACTGGTGTGTTGTCTCCACTGTTGGTTGTGAAAATGGGGCCGTAAATGCATACGACACACTGTAAAAAAGAAGTGTGGCATGCACATTAAATATGGTGTGTCACCCATGTCTCTATACGCACACCACATTCAGTGTGCTCAGCACACCAACTTATATATGTGTGGCCGTCACACTCATACTTGGTGTTTGTAGTTTTTCATAGTAGACTGTTTGTAAAGCAATATTACTTGACAGGAATGTGAATGAACTGTATGACAGGAGTGCATTAAGGTGAATTAACTGCATGAAGGATGTGATGAATATAAACAAGAAATACACATGCACAAGATGACATGACTAATTATCACCCAATCCAACAACAAAGTGCTTTACAGTAGTTGATGCAGCCTCCAAGAAAGTGTAAAAGTTACTACAGCCTTTAGGGTAACAATGAAAAATGCTGACATAAGAACTAATGGAATGTCCTCGGTCACAACTTGCCGATCGACCTCAAGAAAGGCTTGCGTTGGGTCATCCAAATCACCAATGACAATTACATATGGTGCCAAGTTGTCATTGCAACTAGCAGTCTCTGTTACGTTTGTGCAGTCCTGAGGAAGAATACATGAAACACAGTAAGTATATGCATAAATACATATATGTATCGTGTGCACGTTTGCTAATTTGTATATGTAGATGTGGTGTGTACCTTAGTAAAGTATAAAATACTTTCAGGATTCGGCACTGTGCGAACATCAGGAAGAACATACGGCAAAAATGTCAGAGCCACCTGAACATTTCCTACAAAGGGAAAATACTGTATGCAATAAATATAGGATGCTTACACCTATGTAACCCATAAAGAAAAATACAGGGCCTGCAATTAATTACAGGAATGTACCTGTATCCATGTCCGACAACTTTGTTTCACCAATAGCTTGACGAAGTCGTTTATTGTGAGTACCTTCAAGTTCAATTTGATTGAATACATCTGGTAAAAGACCCCTCCAGGAGGACACTGATTTATTATGGTACCTGTCTGCAACTAACCTCTGCATCTCAGTCATCAACTGAAGCAATTGGAAGTAGTTTACAAGGAATATACATGCATGGCATGAGCAATAAACACACAAGCAACATACATATTTCTAGTGATAGAATGCTACGCATTGTTAGCAAGAGGAAGAGGCAAGGCCAGTTAGGTTTGCACATAGTGTGCAGGCAGTCACACACACTCCAGTCCCGGGGCCAAAACGCATCGTCGGATACATACATGTATGGAAATCCACTCCAGCCATATGACTAGGTAGGCTCGCTCCATTCGCCAAATACATTGTAATTACCTGATCAGCCTCTTGCAAGAAAGGAAATCTGGATAGAAGTGCCGAAAGACTGTAGTTTTCTCCAAAATTTCGGCTCTACGCAGCGCAAAAGATCGTCCCATCAAATCAGACACTACAGCATTATTACGATTCGTCTTCCTGAATTCAGCTTGCAAGGCCTTAGTGTGGCGTTCGTAGCTTACTGTATCTTCACCAGAAGGTGGCACAGGTTCTTTCACACTGTTGGTTATTCCTGGGGCCTTTCCCACCCTTGACACAACTGACTTCTTATTTGTTGTTGTCCATGGTTTCTTTGGCCTCCTGAACTCCTTACAACGATCTATAAGACTCCGTAATAAGGCATCCTAGGAGTATAGTGTACAAACATGCATATTATATACACAATGACCAATAATGCATGCACATCACGCTTTGATACACAATTCTTAGCTTGGAAGGGTGTTTAAGCTGCACTTTAACAAAGCCTGCACATATTCTTGGAAACCCCTCAATAGCAAGCACTAGCTACCATGTTCTCAGAGGCAGTGTAGTGTACACATACGTAGATGTACTAATAGCACAACCAGAGGAGGTTGGACACGCGTAATACATGACGCAACCATGTTGCAATTTTTGCTGACGCAGCATCTACTATGCCATTGAAAATGTATGGCAAACTTGTATGCCTGTTAAAGCGAAGAATCGAATAAAGTTAGTTAGCTAGCCATATTTACCTTAGGTTGTTAATCAGAAAAACAGGGTGTATCCCAACCTACCCCTCGTTTTAGGGAGTTACAGTGTAGTGTATTAGAAGCGCTCTAGACCTCTGTAGGTACCAGTTTTTACTTGGCTGTGTTGGTCATGCTAATCTTTGACATGTGCTCTAGCTACCTGCAAAGTTCTGAAGTACTCTCAAATTGCAGCTGAGTAGAACTAGGCAATGACCAGAGGAGGTCAACGCTCGTGCGTGCAATCCTCTACGCAATAATTGCATTCTTGCACGATTCACGTGACCATGTGCAACCTCCTCTGTAGCACAACAGCTTGGATTACAAAATTATATGCACTTTAAAAGGGCATAATTTATGCAAAACACCGCCACATTCAAGTGCAACCTTGAGTACACCCACACTATTTTAATATTACTTACGTAAAGTATGACTTGAAAAGGATATGTTGCCACAATTGACCTTGCCACGCATAAATAATCCTCACGGGAGGGATATCTCAATTTAAGCATAGCAGAAGCAACTTCAGAAATGAATCGTCGTTTCTCACTACTCGATAATTTTCTCCGTTTTAGTGCCACCTCCACATCATGTGGGAAGTGCTTTGGAAGAGGAAATGGATCTGGAAGAGGGGTGCAATCATCTTCTGTTTTCACAATCTTCCTCTTCTTACTTGGTGGCTCAGAAATAGGACTACACCCACCATCACTCCCACTACTAATGCTTTGCTCTTTTCGAGGCTTGCTGGTAATCAGAGTATCAGTCTCACTGTCAGATGTATGGCAGGGAGGTTCGTTGGGTTCGAACGAACCCCCCTTTTAGCTGATTCATTTGACTTACTGGTTCTTTGTTACTCCCAGCAGTGTTTGACACTCAGCGCTTACGTGCCAGTCCAGTTTGGCTACTGTATATGTTCCATGCAATCGTGATATTCAGCATTTTTCTATATGGGTGGAGCTAGCTAGCGCGGGGTCTCCCAATCACAAGAGATCGAGCTCGCATAGAGGGCGGAGCTGACAGCTGTTCCTAGAGGCAGCTCCGCCCTCTAATTCTGCAGCTGTTTTACCGCAACACATGTTTGAGGTTTGGGTAACCGTATTACTATAAGATGAAGAGAGCTAGAGCTAGTGACCAACGTTCCATAGACTTCTGGTTGGAGAAGACCAAAGATACTGATGAAAATTGTAAGACAATTCATTATCAAACCTTACAAAAATATTAGTCCTATGCACATTATTTACAGTACATACTGCTGAAACTGGAGAGTCTTCTCAGCCTGATTCATGCCAACCAGGTGACAGTAGACACTGCTCAGATATAGAGTCTGAAGTCAGTGATGCTAGTAGCTCTCAGTCTAATATTCCTGAGGAGTGTCCCAGCCCAGCCCAGCAACCTATTTCCCTTCCTTTCCCTTCAGAGGGTTCCTCTGCCTCTCCGCTAGATATAGGAGTTCTAATAAAAAATGGAACTTGTTCCCTTGACAAGTCTATGAAGCTGAAGCTCCTAAAGCAAGCCCCAGATACTAAGTTTTGCTATCCCACAAAGTTTATGCATGGTTGCAACCGAAGGTTTAAACCTGAGTGGACCCAAAGCCATTCATGGATACATTACAGCCCATCTGAGGATGGTGCCTACTGCAAAGCATGTGTCCTCTTTGCTCCTGCTGATGTTAAGCAACAGAAACTAGGTTCACTAGTTAACAAGCCTTTTTCCATCTGGACCAAACAATCTTCCTTTTTCAATCGCCACGAACAACTTGAATACCACCAAGATTCCAGGACTAGAATGGCAGCCTTCATAGAGTCCTGTAAGAATCCTGTGCACAGTGTTGCTACCATGCTTAATAAAGCACATGAAGAGCAAGTATCTAGAAATGCACAAGTTATCAAATCACTGTTAAAGTGTGTTACCTTTTGTGGAAAACAAGGCATCTCTTTCAGGGGTCACAGAGATGATTCTACTGCTTTAGATGCCAGTAACATGGGAAACTTCATTGAGCTTGTGAGGTTTAGGGCTGAAAATGATGACATGCTCCGTACATACTTAGTAACTTCACCTAGGAATGCTCTTTTTACTTCAAGAACTATCCAAAATGAAATGATAGATGTTATTGGCAGTGCAATAAAAGACCAAATCATTGACGAAATCAAAGCTGCCAGATTCTTTACAATCTTAGCTGATGAAGTCACCGATTGCTCGAACTTGGAGCAAGTCTCTATTGTGATCAGATTTGTTGACGTTAACAAAAATATTAGGGAAGACTTCCTAGGCTTTATTACAGTAGAGCGTATCACAGGCGAAGCTCTTGCAACCGCGCTACTTTCTTGGCTTGAATCACACAATGTAGATGTTTCATTGTCCAGAGGTCAGGGATACGATGGAGCTTCCAATATGTCATCCAACATTGCAGGTGTACAAGCTCGGATACGTTCAGTGTCCCCAATGGCATTCTACACTCATTGTCAGAGTCACCAGTTGAACCTATGCGTTGTTAAAGCCTGCTCAATTCCTCAGATTAGAAATGCTAGTGGTCTCATTTCTGAAATTGCAAAGTTTTTCAATTATTCCCCAAAGCGCCAGCACTTCTTTGAACACATAATTGACACAGAATCACCCAACGAGACAAAGAAGAAATTAAAAGATCTCTGCAAAACTCGTTGGGTTCAGGGAATTGATTCTTACACAGTCTTTTACGACCTATACGCTTCCCTCATTAAAACCATGGAGGCCATCAGTACATGTAGTTCTGAGTATGGTGAGCGGTCTTGGGACACCGAGACTTTGACCAAGGCAAGGGGTTTCCTTCATCAGCTGGTTAGCTTTGAATTTCTGGTCACATTCAATGTTACCATGAGAGTTTTGAGCAGTCTTCGTTCTCTAACTATAAAACTCCAGAAGAAATCTAGTGACATTCTTGCTGCATATGAACATGTGTCGGATGTCATTACAGATCTGGAACTGCTTAAGATCAACTGCGAAGAGGAATTTTACCTGTGGTACTGTGAAATTAAGACCTTGGGTGATGGACTGAAAATTCCCATTGCTACTCCACGGATTGCTGCTAGGCAAGTTCATCGTAGTAACATTCCAGCGGACAGTCCAGAAGCATACTACCGAAGAAACCTCATGATTCCGTTCTTGGACCACATCATCACAGAGTTAACTGAAAGGTTTGGACAAATTCAACAAACAAAAGTAAAACTTCTCGGTCTTGTTCTATCCGTTGCTGCTACGTACCCTCCTGCTTCAGTCACAGAGATTGGGGAGTTGTATAAAGATGACTTGCCTTCCCCTCATTTGCTTTCAACTGAGTTTCGTCGCTGGAAAACCAAGTATTCTTTAGCACCTTTAGACCATAGGCCAAATACCCTCCAAGGAGCACTACATTCCTGTGACAAAGATGATTTTCCAAACATTTTTACACTTCTACTAATAGCTTGCACATTACCAGTAACAACATGTGAATCTGAGAGAAGTAATAGTCAGCTTAAGCTGTTGAAAACCTACCTTCGTTCCACCATGACAGAGAAGAGGCTTAGCTCACTGGCATTGATAAAAATACACCGAGACATTGCAGCAGATCTACACTTCGACAAACTTGTAGTAGACTTCGGTAATAAACATCCCAGAAGAATGGCTCTTCCATGTGTTTTCTCAGACTGACTTTACTTTCCTTCACGTATATTTTGTTCTACATGTCATCAAAGGTTCAGTGCCTTCAATAAAATACATGCGTGGATACCTCGCGTTTTTGCTGCTGAATTATTATTTGTACAGGTAATTAAAATGGGCGTGGTTTGGGAAGAAATGGGTGTGGTCACCTAAAAATTTCGGCACGCTTTGCACACGCAATATTTCACGAACCACCCATCTCAAATTGATGGATCCGCCCCTGGTATGGGGATAAACAGTGGCAGAAGATTCATCGAGATCAAGTGCCAGAGATGAAGAAATTCCAACACACACTGCTTGATCCTGGTAAAGGACAAATATAACAGTCACAGCAACTATACACCATACTAAGTGGTGACAATCTCCAATTAATGCACATCAAAGAACCATGCTGACACATCAACAATGACCAAACCTCATACCACCTTACAAACCTCAGGGCACATCATACTGATAGTCAAGAGACCACAACGCCTAATAGTGCATATCAGACTGACACACAAAGCCTAACAGACCACAATTAAAGCACAACACACACCAGACTGACAAGCACAGCCCAATGCACATCCCTGAGGACACAAGTAATGACAGCCTTGGATGATTGTAGTGATCCACCTTTGAAAAGGCAGATTAGTGAAATCTTTGAGTGCTGCAATACAGGAGATCTTTTTCATGGTTTAACAACTGACCATATGCAGAAAGTATTTTTCAAGGAAGAGTTTCACTTATTGGTATGTCCTCAGCTGGCATAACACGTACTCTATTCACATTTGTGTACGTGTTGTTAGTCTTGTATGATGTGTAGTTCTGCTTTGCAGGAGCCAGTGGAGAGGAAACTTGGCCGAAGAATGGTTACTACCACCAGAAATGCACGACCATTGCAAAAGGCAGTTTGTGACTTTGTTTATGATATTCCTCTCATAGAATCTCTTCAACGACTTCTATCTGACAGCTTCATCCTACAAGAGGTACATCAATACGTAGCTGCAATACATTACCTTAGCATTGTGTGTAATCCATACAGGTACTTCGTGGGTGAAGACGGATTAATGTCTGACTATTGTGATGGCACTGTCTATAAATCACACAGTCTCTTTTCTTCTGTGTTCTCATCACTTGAGATTCTTGCCTACTACGATGATGTAGAGGTCTGTAATCCCCTTGGCTCCAGGGCCAAAAAAAGGGTATAACTGTTTTCACACTGAATATAAGTGTGATCAACTGATTTTCTCTTATTGTAGCACTTTTTTATTATACTCTGGGAAACATATGACCTAGGTACAGATCTACTCTTCGGTGCATTCAATTGTTTGCTGTTGTGATATCAGCTGTCCTTCAGGAGTATGGTGCTCTGCACAGCATCCATTAAATCTCTATCATTGCCCGTGTAAAATTCTGCACGTGTTTTCACATAAGCGCGTGCATTACCGCGTGGATAACCCTTGCACACTAACGCACAATTGCACCGTTTATCGCAATTAAACCTGTGTGTAATTACGCATTCATATGCGAGCTATGGCTATTCTCTCGGATATTCGCGCACAACGACGCATGCCGTTTACGAGTTGCGTATAGCGGAAACAGCTTACGTTTAACGTTTACTCGTGCACTAATTTCGTGAAGCGTCTGCGCGTTCCCTCAACACGCAGGTATTAGTGTTCAAAGGTACTTCCAAAAAATGTGAGTTCTCCACTACCTAAGTTCTTGTTCATGCTACTTTTTGCCTCATCTGTCGACATTTCACAATCAGTGTGTTTTGAATGAGAATACAAATGATGATGCCATATTAGTGGCATTGAATGAGAATACAAATGATGATGCCATAGTAGTGTCCTACATACAATACAGAGTTTGACACTTAAAATTAGAGGTGTTAACCATTGTGTTACCTCAGTAGCCATGTCCTCTGCTACAGCCATACAGTGCCGGTACTTGCGTAATGCACTTGTACCCTCCAAGGTAATGAGATGCTAAGTTATCCCCAGAAACAAGTGCAAGTGTGCCTCGAAATGTGCATGACTGCCCCTTTATCATGAATGTGACTCCATTGTCCTAAAGTAGATGCACATGCATAAAATCATTTTACACATGCATGCAGTCCTACATATTTCCTTACTTTACCCCTTCAAGGGACTTTATTCCATCCATGAAAGCTTCCAAAATTTATCAGCACCTTGTTGTATTTGGGTCCACCTCTCCTTTATCTTTTGCTTTTTATCTTTTCCATTAGGGTCGTCTTCAAGTGGAAAGATATAATCTATGTGACCTGTAAGGATGAAAAAGTGTAAGGTGAGGTTTTTCTCCACAGAGACATATTTCTTACATCTGATAGCCCAGATACGTTCACTGTCTAATTGACAGATATCACCCCTAACAGGTTTGGTACAATTCCCTCGGGAAAGTTCACTGGTTGTAAAAAGAAGGTAAAGCAGTGCTGTTGCCAATTTTTCTGGGGTTTCATTTATTCTTTCCGCCTCTAATACTTGGGCTTGGGTCACGCTTGATAAAGTAACTTTTGCCGTGAAGGTCCTTCAGGGTTACTAAAAAGAGCTCCTAAAACTGATGAGAGACATGAACTTTGCAAGCAATTAGGTACATGCACTTTACTAACTAGACTTAGAGTCTTCTTGTCCCTGTGACTGGCCTTGTGTAGCAGTTACTGCAGCACCTTTCTCCTTTTCCTTGGACTACAAAGTCCACAATATATAATAATGTAGTTCTGTTACCTATACACTACAAATATACTACATGCACATGCACACTTTCTTGTTCTTAAGCCCAGGAGGTTTCCTTAGATGTTCCCGTAGTGTTAGTACATCAGAGCTTATATGTAATATATCAATGTTGATACTGTTGTGAACACATTAGACTTGAGATCTGTCTTTACTGCTGTGGCCAGGCAGGTTTCAACGACATGTGTAGCGAAACGGTTTGCTGTTTCTACAGATGCAGCAGCTCCAAGCCGGATACACACTAATTCCAGTGTCCCTCCATTGCACAAAACAGCCTCAGTAATAAGAGGTGCACTGCATGTAGTGTTAGTGCAAAACTGTAGAACTGATAAGGCATAAAAAAGCCTGATATCTTTGATATTTAGATGTTTGGACTTGGGTTTCCATTTCAAATAACTTGCATTTGCTTTGCCTAACAGATTGTGTCATTGTTGCAAGAAACCTGAGAAGTTTTTCATGTATGTGGCAACATCTACACGACTAAGGCTGTGTGGATTCGTTTCAAAGGATGCCTTCGCTCGCTCCTGAAGCTTTCTATTAAAGTAGACTCTTGTGGTCTGTGCCTGTTCTTCTATGGAGGTGCTAGGACATGTACCTGTACATGTACATGGAGTACATTGCTGGCTTTCATTACTTGCCCTATTCTCTGTATGTGTATGGGTCTTTCCAAGTGCTGTGTAAAGAGCCTTAATGACATCACAACTCCATATCTTGTGTCTGCACTGTACAGTGATTTTGTTTTCAAAATACACATGGAATTGGGAGAGTAACGAATGACTATTAGGTAATTCATTCTCAGAGAAGATTTTGAATGGGGAAACTGGCTTATATTTGCAAATACTTCACTTTTAAACTCTTTGTATACATTGGGAAGCAGCATAGCTTCATCTAATTTCACTCGCTCTCCAATCCTCTTGCAGATTAAACACACAATGTACCCTTGAAGTGGCAGTCTCCTTCTGTTGGTGAATCGATGATATTCTGGAAGGAGAGAGATTATTTTTCTATGTCAGAGTTCCTTTTTCCATCACTCCCCTTCACTGGACATTGCGTAATCACTTTTCTTTTATGTAGAATACTTTGTAACATGCCATGCATATTATATTCTTCTCATTGAGAGTAATGGGGTTATCACCAACTATTGCCAGATATGTGTTGATAGATGTTGGTTCTGGGCAATGCCTACTGAATCGGTCACCCTTTTTGGGTTTATTGCCACATGAGTCACAGGGACTTGCGAGGTGCAGTTGACAGTACAACTGATTGTAGTGTTGCTGACACAGAGGAACCGATGTTGTATTGTTCTCAATGATAAATGAAACAACTGGTATGTGAAGTAGGGTCTCAATTTGATCACATGAAGCAAGGTGTGTTTTCTTAGAGGCACAACCTGTTGTGATCTGGCCTACTGGCAGCATGGTTTAAAGGTGGAGATGTTGCCACTTCTAATTTGTTTTGTGGATGTGTGAGCCTGAGTGAGTTGTTGCTAGGAGTCGTTGCTCCATGCTCAGGTTCTTTTAGTGTATGCATATTATGTGTGAGCCTGAGTGAGGTGTTGCTAGGAGTCGTTGCTGCACGTTCAGAGGTTCTTTTAGTGTATGCATATTATGTGTGAGCCTAAGTGAGTTGTTGCTAGGAGTCATTGCTGCACGCTCACGTTCTTTTAGTGTATTCATATTATGTGTGTGTGTACATACATACGTGATTGTTCATGCGTGGCCCTATTGGGGTGTGGGGGAGGGGGCTGAGCAAATCCCCTTATTGTTGTGTGTGTGTGTGTGTGTGTGTGTGTGTGTGTGTGTGTGTGTGTGTGTGTGTGTGTGTTTGTGTGTGTGTGTGTGTGCGTGTGTGTGTGTGCTTACGGGATTTGGGGTTCAAGGAGTCACACTGTGAGTTGAATCTGAGGATGAAGTGCATAACCCTCATGCAGTTATGACTACCAAGTAAATGTATTAGAGCTCCTGACTCTCTTCGTTCTCTGCATACTTGTAGCTAATGCAAAACTATATCTAACAGCAAGTCATGATTGTTGCGATCTCCAATTAATGTGCACCTTCAGGCATAAACCGCTGCCTAAAACTGATACACTTCTGACGATACAGCTCCAGACTTACTATTACAAAGTAGCAATACTGCTTGTCAATATATCCATGTTTGGCAATCACAACACCTTGAAAGAAGGACACCTCAATAATAGAGGTAGGGACACCTTGAAAGAAGGAAAGAGGCTGGGCACGAGGCTAGCTGTACTACTAGATTTTACTGTAAAACTTGGCCTTGTTGTGTTTGAGGAGAATCAGCCGTGTTCAGAAACCCCGTGCCTACTTTACTTACATACTTTACTGCTTACTAGACTTGAGGCCAGTAGAGAGGCAGAATGCAACAGGAGGGGCAGAGACATTAGCATCATTATTGACCTCATTCTCCTCTATATCTACATTTCTGCTTCCTTTAACCATACTATGCATTACTGCGCGAGGCACTGAGTGTATACCTAGTACACAATAGCCACATGGATAATGCACAAGTCATCCGAATACATGTTCAATCCACCTGTTTATGTGGTTTAGATGGATTGCTAGCTATGCTACTAGGAGCCTGAGGTTATATGTACATGTACTTGTATAATATGTTTCTTATATCTGGGCTTGCAGAGGAATGGGAGAAGTGGCAGGATCACTCATGCAGAGTGAAGGTACACGTAAGTAACTACATGTACGTTATCCTGTTGGAGGATCAGTACCAATTTTTTTAATTCTTTTTATAGAGTGGGTGCATACATTGTACATTGTACATGTACATGCACAATGTATGTACCCTCTCTATAAACAGCATAAACTATCCTCCTAACTCCATGTTTAGTACATCTGGTATTGCCAGAAAGAATAATTCAGTGTGAAGCCTCAATGGTTGTGTGTCCCAGGACACCTCACAAATAGGGACACATCCTCAGGTCCCAACTCCATTGAATCCCGTACATACCACCCTCTGAAATGAGGACACCTCTCTGATAGAGACAGTACATGTTCAGGTCCCAACTCCATTGAAGCCTGTACATACCACCCTCAGAAGTGAGGACACCTTGCAATTCTAGATTGTACACCATATAGTACATGTACCTCTAAATAATGCGCATCTTTCCTTCCATGCTATATTGCATTTGCATTTCAGAGTGTCCTGATTAGTGGGGTTCCTGGTGTCCTGTTTATATGGTTACCCTCATTTCAGGGTGTCCTGTTTATCAGTCTCATCACTCTCTTTCAGACTAATGTACATGGAGTGACAGTCCAGTACCGGTCAATGGTGAGTGCCCCTTCAGCTTAGCAATTCTAGAATCTACACCATATAGTACCTCTAAATAATGAGCACCTTTCCTTCCATGCTGTATTGCATTTGCATTTCAGCGTGTCCCGTTTAAAGGGGTTCCTGCCATACACCATATTGTTTAAAGAGCTCAAATTTTTGGAAGGCTGCGAGGCCTATTTGAAATTTTTAAACCCTCTCATGCAACAATAATAACATGTGTAACCCCAGAGATGTAGGGAGGGTTGACGCATGTTATTATTGTTCAAGCCCTCATCCCGTTTTGCTGCATACATACTGCCCTCATCCCCTGTCTTGCTGCATATATACTGCACTGCACACAGGAATAAGAAGCCTTTTGATACAAAATCAAGGTAAATACTTGTACCAATTCTGTACTGGGCCATTTGAAGAAGAAGCTGGAGATGGAGAAATCGGGGTTTTAGCAATTTCATGTATATCATTGTAGTGGTGTATTTTACCACCTTTGAGTGTGTTATCGTCTATAGAAACACTCGTAGGCCACATTATGTGTCTAAAAGGGCTTATACATGTAGCTGCCGCATTTGAGAGTTCTGAGCCGTTACATTTGTTAAGGCTTAATGGCCGTGTCGATGCCATCCCTACATAGAGAGTCTCCCTAAAACCTCTTTTAGCCTTTTTTAGCGGACGACTATCGTATAGCAGACAACTGCTATGTACCAAGTGTTTCCCCCTTTCTCTCTCTCTCTCTCCCTCTCTCTCTCTCTCTCTCTCTCTCACACACACACACACACACACACACACCTTGAAAGAAGGACACCTCAATAATAAGGATAATAAGGATAGGGACACCTTGAAAGAAGGACACCTCAATAATAAGGATAGTGTTTATTATGTTTGTATGTTTGTGACAGGCACTGACATACCGTAATGTTATACGTGCTTCTAATTTTGCGTGCGCACTCACCCACTCACCAAAAATGCGTAGCATTCAACTAGTATATATACTTGTTCTCTAGTCACTGTTTAGTGGTAGAGTGTCAACATTGGGTTCGTGTCTCCATTTTACCCACCACTCTCCCTCCTTTCCCTCTTCTTATCCCCTCACTTACACATACAGGTTAGTGCTCAAACATGGCTCAGATCAAGTCAGTAACTGAAAACTGGCTCCTCTCTTGAATGGTCTGACTAATAGCTGGAATATTTAGGTATTTTGTGGTATCATTAGGGTATTTGTGTGATTTGTGGTCACTTCATACTAGCAAAACTCTCTTAAACAGTTTCACAAGCCATGGATTACTTACTGAGAGATTTTACATTTCGATTAGGCCCTTTGAATCTGGAAAATGGTCAATTGACACTTCCCACTGGTGTAGATATAGTGTGTGGGATAGTGTACATGATGGGTTTCTTTTAGCGTGGTTCCCAGGCCTTTCTAGCTAGTGTAATTATTGTGTGGATGGGGAAGTTCCAGTTAAGATACGTACGTACTTGAAAACACCACCACCTCAAGGACAGTTTGCACACCTATACACAAAGGGCCTGTATACCAGAGGATAAAGCTTTTTGTGCTGATTATCAATGATTGAATACTGTTATGCACATATATGCACCACTCCATATACAGGTTTTCATAATCTATTTTAAGAGTGCGTATAATACGTAAATGTGCATGTAAAGTTAATCAATTACATGTAGCGCGAAGATGGAAACACAATTACACAAACATCAATGCCAAGTCATTATTAAAAATCCTTAGGATCCAGCTGGGATTCAAACCCAGGACCTTCTGATTACTAGTCAGACACTCTTACCACTGAGTCACTAGATCTCTTGTGGCAGAGGAGTGTAGGATGGGTGTTAATATCCTAAGGATTGAGTTCACACCCAGACAATGACCTGGCTCCACAAGCAATTAGGCATATACAACATGCAAAGCATGCTATACTCTAACTCAGCCTCAATCAGTCCACTAGGGCAACTAAGCCACCAAGAGATGGAAGTATATGCATGAAAAGTTAGTTAATTAGCCTGAAGATGGAAACACGAGTACACAAACATCCAGAGGAAAAAACACTTGACTATACCAAGTTCCTGTACATTTGAAGGTGTTTCTTCTTACTCTACAGAATTGGTACTTGCTGTTTTGGTCATGCACATGTGTTTTAGATGATGTACCAGTTGGACTAGCTTTTTTTCCTGAAATCAGGACACCAATAAGTACTTGTGAATTGAGATTTCCATATATTGGTCTATACATTCACTAGCACAGTTTGTGCTCACTTCTCATCTCTAAGAACATTACCGGAAATTGAACTGCCGTTACATACATCATGGGTGCTGTCACATAAACTATTTCTATTTTTCAATAGATCTCTGTATTCTGTTATTTGGCTGTAGGACTACCTTTGTCTGCACTATTATTAGTGTGAACCCTCTGGAACAGGACACTTCACTACACCAGATCAAGATAGAGTCATCCCTAGCATCATCCCAGCTTCATTCTACACAACCGTAATTAGGTCAGATGCATATATACATGTGTACATCATGTGCAGACAATACACCACATGTACATGATGAACACAATGTGCATACCCAGTCTGTTTCTTGCTCTGTGTGGCTGTTATTTACATGCTCAAAGCAAGGTAGCTTGAATTTTAACTTCCGCTAATGCTTAGTTCAGTGTTGTGGTCAATTCTGATTTTACAGTTTGATTAGGCCCTTTGAACACTACTCTATGCCCCTCCTCTCCTTTTCCTCTACCCACACTGGGGTACATACATACACTGTTACTTTCACATGTTGCCCTGATGCAGAGTTCACTCTAGAAAGTGATGAACTGGTCACTGTGTGTGTGTGTGTGTGTGTGTGTGTGTGTGTGTGTGTGTGTGTGTGTGTGTGTGTGTGTGTGTGTGTGTGTGTGTGTGTGTGTGTGTGTGTGTGTGTGTGTGTGTGTGTGTGTGTGCACTATACAACAGGCATACACATGAGGCAACTGTGCAATCCCTGCAAGGTCCAGTGACATATGTACCACTGGACTAAACATTAGGGTTTGTGTCTCCATTTTACCCACCACTCTCCCTCCTCTTAAACAGTTTAGTGCCCTTACAGCCCTAGCCCTAGTGTCTTCCTGAGTGGTACAGCATACTTTGGCCTGTAAACCACACAGTGTCATTAGTACATACATTGTAGATGGCTTCAATATGTGTGCATAGTCTGTGTTGATAGCCATCTATGTACTAATGACACTTAGAAACAGTGTGTGGTTTACTGCTGAAATATGCTGATTAGTACATGTAAGTATATAGCCAAGAGTCATTAAGGTATTTGTGGTTACTTCATACTTTGTATGTGCTATCAATCCCCTCTTACAGTTTCATGTACTATGAACATTTATGCACAATTCCACCCCTTCTCCCAGTCACACAAGGGGTGTGATTTGAAATGTATATGTAGTAGTTACATGAGTGCACAGTGGAAAGCACCCCAATTAAGGCTATTTTGTTTGCTGTTAGGCTACTTTCTCAATTTGCCTTATCTTATAGTCAGCCTGTTGCCCACAATAAGCTTTTTGTAGCCAAACACTCTATACGCCTTGCCAGACAAGTGAGTATAGTGACCAATTAGGAAATTACAGTTTGATTAGGCCCTTTGAACACTACTCTATGCCCCTCCTCTCCCCACACTAGGTACATCCTTGCCAATTGCTCATGTTGCCTTGTGCCTTGTTAGAGCTGACGCTCTAGAATGTGTGTGTGTGTGTGTGTCACTCTCCCTCCTTTAGTGCCCTTACTGCCCTAGCCCTAGTGGTATGAGTAAGTATACATGTAGACAAGTGTTTTAGGTATTTTGTGGTATCATAAGGTATTTGTGGTTACTTCATATTTACCCCGTGGCTGCGCATGTGCAGAGCGGGGTTAAGCAATCGGTTCTGTCTCTGTCAGTCAGTCAGTCAGTCAGTCAGTCAGTCCAAAGCCGTTCCAAAAATTAGCGAAGTTCGCTCTACCAACTGTAATTACAATTACGTGCAAATACGGATGGAATGCACAGATGGTCTTATTACGGAGAGCATGCACGGGGTAGCTGTTCCGCCTACCTTATACGGTCAGTATAACGTATTTGTGCAGAAAGAAGCCCTCTCTGAGCGACCGAACTCACCGCGGGGTACGTATTCTTCGAATACTCTAGTTGTATGTGCTATCAGACCACTTACCCAACACTCATTTAGCCCCTCTAACAGTACTACATGCACAATTCCACCCCTTCTCCCAGTCACACAAGGGGTGTGATTTGAAATGTATGTGAATTAACACGGTAGTTACATGAGTGCATGGTCGAATGCACCCCAGTTAAGGCTATTTTGTTTGCTGTTAGGCTCTTTTCTCAATTTACAGTCAGCCTGTTGCCCACAATAAGCCTTTTGTCACCAAACACTCTATATTCAGGGCATAGGTAAAGTGTGCCTTGCTAGACTAGCCAGTATAGTGACCAATTAGGATTTTACAGTTTGATTAGGCCGTTTGAACACTACTCTATGCCCCTCCTCTACCCACGCTAGGGTACATACATACACTGTTACTTTCAGATTTTGCTCATGTTGCCTTGTTAGAGCTGATGCAGAGGGGAGAATGTGATGAACTGGCCACTGTGTGTGTGTGTGTGTGTGTGTGTGTGTGTGTGTGTGTGTGTGTGTGTGTGTGTGTGTGTGTGCGTGTGCGTGTGCGTGCGTGTGTGCAACTCTCATAGATTTAGCTAAAAATGCTTAGTTTCCAGCAATTCCAATTTTATTAGGCCCTTAATTTGAACACTATATACTCACTGTTCCACTCTATGCCCCTCCTCTCCCTTCCTCTTGCAGTGAAACAAAAGCATAAGGCTAGTAACCCTCACACAGCACACAGCACAGCAACGGTCTGTGCAGCTACATTTTATGGTTGAGACTACTTAATGCACAGGGTTCATACAGAGGGGGTGACCTTGGAATCCACCCCCCCCCCCCAGAAAACTCTTGTATAGTACTCTCTAACTCATGCATGTCGCTGTGGCAGTGCTCCACAAGCTTCTTCCTCCCCTCCACCCAAAAATCCTTCCTGATGCACACCATAAAGGCATACATGATGTTTGTTTCCTTCCTCAATGGAGACAATTCATTTGTGAATACTGTGTGTTTGAAAATGGGATGAATTATATACTCTCACGCCCACAGTTTATATCGGTGGACATTACATGGCTTGATGATCCTCTTTCATGCTACTGCTGTCTTTCTGAATGCTGTTGAGTCATGTACATGAGTTGTTAGTGTTCTATGCCCCCATTCTCTGCCCCTAACACTACTGTGTTTTGTCAGTGAAAGTGGGTCCAATAAGACTACACTGCACTGATGAGGCCCAACAAGGCCGAAACAGTGTTGCCTCAGTTGCATCCTAAAGCTGATGTTGCTATATATGTTGGATGCAACCGAGTGAGCACTGTCTGCAGTTGTCTTCATACTTGTGGGTTGAACTATGCACATTGTGTGTGGTGTATGAACAGATTCTGGTCATGCACAGTGCTCCCAGAATGGTGGTGGGACTAGGGAGTTCAGGAGGTACACTGGTACCGCAAGTGTATTTGAATCCATATACACTCGAGATCTGCAGATTATTTACTTTGATGGTCCTTCCTTATTCACTTCTGGTTGTAAACAATGATACCTACATGTTGCAACCTCTTGTCCTATGCATGTATGTTTACATTCTTCCTGTGGGAAGAGTTGTGTTAGTCCTTTTACTCCCATGGCCACCGGCCATTGCTGTCTATACCTTGTCAGATGTGTGTGGTTACATACGTATGTATATATGTGTGCCACAATATGTATTGGGAAAGGCACATATAGATGTGTGTCTCCTTTAGCCACCACTCTGATGTGTGTGGTTACATACATATACATGTACGTATGTATACAAGTATGTGTGTGTGTCTCCACAATAGGTCTTGGGAAGTCAATTCTCACCTTTCTGTGGTGTAGTCCACATCCCTGCATACAGTTTACACTAAAGTAGGTCAGAGGTGAGGCACTTTTGGATTTCCATCCCCTGTTTACAGGTACATAAAAGCTTATTTTTTGCCCTAGTATACCATTTCTAATCTGCACATGCATGAGCCCCACCTCATCTCTGTATGCTACTTACATGTATATACATGTACATAACTATATATTGTATGTTCTGTTTTTCTCTCGGCCTTTGTTGAGTCTACTGTGCATCTACAGGTACCAGTGTTGTCATCTCACTTCTGTCCTTTCCACTGTATCCCCACGACCAAGATCCTATCCCTGCTCAGCATTAGCAGCACTCAGATGTACATTTGTATGGCTGCCCAATGGATGCAACTGACTGCAGCTTCGTAGAACTGCATATGTTTTGTGTGTCTTGTAAACTCATGTACCCCAGACATTGATGCATACTGAAGATATCTTATGGAGAAACTTAAAAAGTATACCTATTCATGTTCAATGCAGTTGCAGCCCTGAGTTTGCTGTCTGATCTGAAAACAGAAACTTGATCCCAAGTTTCTTACAGGACTGTTATATCCTCTCCACCAGGCCCTTTACATATGGCATGTAGAGAAGCCTGGGTTTTTCCATTGATGGTGGCTCAGGGACTGTAGTTGTGTTGCTGGTGTTGGGTGCAGTTCTGGAAGATCTTTTCAAGTTCAGTGAGATGACTTTGTCTGTCCCTGCCAATGAGAGCTAAAAAGCTCGAAACAGCTGTCCTTAGTCCTCACTCACTTCATACTCACTCCCACAGGTTATATCGTTGGACAGCTAGTAGCTTGAGGATGGCTTTTGCAATATGACCCAAGAATGCATCCATTACTCCATATGGGTTCTCAATTTGGATTTTACAGTTTTATTAAGCCCTTTGAAGTGCTCTCTACACTTCCACATGTAGTAGTACGCCCCAAGGGTTGGGGATTGGCTCTACAAATTTGCTTCTGTGCTTTTTTTTAAGGCTAGCTACATGTACGTAGCTCTGCAGAACCATGTGCCACTTACATGCTGCATATTAATTGCTGTAGGTGATGACCAAGCACATGTACATCTTGACAACTTCCTGCATGTTTGCACGACCCTTTACATATGGCATGTAGAGAAGCCTGTTGATGGTGGCTCAGGGACTGTAGTTGTGTTGCTGGTGTTGAGTGCAGCTCTAGAAGATCTTTCAAGTTCAGTGAGATGACTTTGTCTGTCCCTGCTGATGAGTGCTAAAAGCTCCAAACAGCTGATCTTAGTCCACACTCACTTTATACATAAATATTCTCACTCCCACAGGTTATATCATTGGACAGCTATATAGTGGCTTGTGGATGGCTTTTTTCTAGGCAATATGACCCAATAGTGCATCTATTACTTCATATGGGTTCTCAATTTGGATTTTACAATTTCATTAAGCCCTTTGAAGTGCATCATTACTCCCTACACTACTTCCACATGTAGTAGTATGCCCCAAGGGTTGGGGGATTGGCTCTACAAATTTGCTTCTGTGATTTTTTTAAGGCTAGCTACATGTAGCTCTGCAGAACCATGCACCACTTACATGCTGCATATTAATTGCTGTAGGTGATGACCAAGATATGTATATACATGTACATCTTACGGACCAACAACACAATGTACATGTAGATCTAGAATAGCAGAGCCCTTGCATACTGCTTCTTTGCCACTCTTTTGATATGGTGTATTGTGCGTGTGTGTGTGTGTGTGTGTGTGTGTGTGTGTGTGTGTGTGTGTGTCCTACACCTTTTTCCCTTTCAATTGAGTTCTGAGCCAGAACGAGTGTAAACGTGACACGGAGCTCCTCATATCTCCGCTCACGTCCACGTCACCCGTCGTCGCTACGGGCAACCCATAGCGTCACCTTGACCACACCCCTCCATTTGAAAATCTCCGCTTTTCCCCGGATCCTGGCCGATTCATTCGGCCGGGTAGTGCCAAACGCTCACCGCCTGGCCCTCTAGCCTTGCTTAGTGCCTTCAACAGTTTATCACACTGCTGCTAGGCTTTTTTGCTTTTTTTTTTTTTTAAGTACTGAAAGTATAGATGAAAGCTACTTCAAAGCTCCGACCACCACTTCCAAGTGCCGACCGACCACTTCTGAGAGTGCGTGGGAGGTTTTTATCAGATAATGCCGACATGCCAACAATGAATATGCAAATCAGTTCAATATTACATGTATTTTACGCTATTTCCAAAAGTGCGCAAAATTGCGCACTTTTGTAAGCGAAAGGGTTAAACTTCGTAATGTCTATGATGCAGCTACATGTATATACATGTACATACATGCCTTATTGGAGATTGTGCTGTGACAGAGAGGAAATTCAACCAACCTCACCAGTCTTATAGTGTACAACAGTGGTACCCTTTCTCTATCTGCTTCCTACTCCCTTTTTACATGAATATGTAGCTACCCTCAGTTACACAGTATCACTTCCCACTGCAGTTAGTGGCATGTTCTGGTTTACCAGAGTGCATGTACTCCCTGCCAACCATTATTGTCACAATAGGTCTTGCAAAGTGAAAAGGCACAATGCATGTATGTACATACATATCTATGCACTACAGACCCTTTCAAGACACCTGCAGACTTAGATGAGCATGGTGTGTGATCTCATAGTGTAATGTACAATACTCACTGGAGAGAAAAGGGTCTGGTGACTTTGGGTGAAATCCTTCCAAGATGATGTCACACAAGGGAATTTGTGCACACCAATATTCAGATTCTGATGGCTTCACTGACCAAGGAAACAATCCAAGCTGAACTGATGAGTGACCTAGGATCTGCTGGTTTTTCTCTCCAGCTTGAAATTGGTTCACTTAATTGGACACAGCCTACAATCTCTACCCCCCAGTGCACAAACTCGCCAAAGTCAGTATCTCCTGCTCCCACTTCTCATGACACTCAAGTGAATGGAACCTTAAACCACTACTCATTAACCCATTTCATACTTGTATTCTAGTACCAGCTGTAATTTCTATTTATTTGCTCTTGCCAAGCCCTCTTCTGTTCAGTCAGCTGTAGCTTGAGATCTAGAGTTTTATTTCATATTGGACTCCTCACATGTTGTATGATATATAGGCCTCCCAAGTATGCATACTCCACTACACCCCAAAACCACCACTATGTGGGTATTACTTCCCATTCATGACGTACATGCGCCAATATAAAGAGCGTGTCAGTGCGGCTCTGTCAATGCAGAGAAGACAGGAAGAGAAGGAAAAAGTGTAGGAGAAAGAAGAGAGAGAAGAGAAGGAAAGAAGTGAAGAAGTACGTGCTAACTGTAGTGGCTACTTGTATCGTGTGCTGGGGCAAGGTGGTGTTAATTGTTGGGGAGCTTTGTCCACATGTAGTGAGTGATAGCTAGTATCGTTTGTGTGTCCTACAACCCATGCGTTGATTGCTAGGAAGTGCTGTAGGTATCCGCAACTGGGTGGTTGTTGGGGAGTGTGAGTATTGTTCTGCTTACTGTTTGTGTGTCCTACAACCCATGCATTGATTGCTAGGAAGTGCATGCTGTAGGTATCCACAACTGGGTGGTTGTTGAGGAGTGTGAGTATTGTTCTGCTTACTGTTTGTGTGTCCTACAACCCATGCGTTCATTGCTAGGAAGTACGTGCTGTAGGTATTCACAACTGGGCGGTTGTTTGGGAGTTGGGGAGTGTGAGTATTGTTCTGCTTACTGTTTGTGGGTCCTACAACCCATGTGTTGATTGCTAGGTATGCGTGCTGTAGGTATCCACAACTGGGCGGTTGTTGCGGAGCTGGGGAGTGTGAGTATTGTTCTGCTTACTGTTTGTGAGTCCTACAACCCATGCGTTGATCTCTCTCTCTCTTTTTTTTTCTCACTCCAAATAATAAGTGCACAGTACACAGTATTTATGTGGAGGCCTAGCTACATGTATACACAGTCATTGTTATCACATACATACAACATGTACTACTGCATGGCACAATTTGGTGTCCGAAGCTAGGGGCTAAACGTTGGAATATATATGTACATGTGTTATGCTATCAGTTAGTTTTGTTTCATACTGTCCAAATCCAGTGGTTGGTTTTGTTTCATACTGTCCAAATCCAGTGTGACTGCATGATTGCTTCTCTGCCTACTGCCTTCAGCAGACTGGTGAATCTCTCTCCCTCCCTCCCTCCCTCCCTCCCTCCCTCCCTCCCTCCCTCCCTCCCTCTCTCTCTCTCTCTCTCCCTCTCCCTCTCCCTCTCCCTCTCAGACCCTGTTTGGTGAGCCTCTCTTCTGTGTGCCTTGTTCTGTGTGGCAGTGCACCTGGTGAGCTGTGTAGTCAACCAACCCATGATGGGCGGGAGGCATGCCAAACCCATGATGGGCAGGAGGCATGCCACCTGTGCCTACTAGTCTCTCTCCCTCTCTCTCTCCCCCTCAGTGTGTTGGTGAGCCTCTCTTCTGTGTGTTTGGTTCAGTGCGGCGGTGCACCTGGTGAGCCTCTCTCTGTTCTGTGTTGTCAAACCAACCCATGATGGGTGGGTGGTATGCCACCTGTGCCTACTAGTGTCCCTCTCCCTCGCCCTCTCCCTCTCCCTCCCTCAGTGTGTTGGTGAACCTCTCTTCTGTTTGCCTGGTTCAGTGCGGCGGTGCACCTGGTGAGCTCCTCTCTCTTCTGTGCGCCTGGTGAGCCTCTGTTCTGTGTTGTCAAACCCCAACCCATGATGGGTGGAGGCATGCCACCTGTGCCTACTAGTCTCCCTCTCCCTCTCCCTCCCTCAGTGTGTTGGTGCGCCTGGTGAGCCCCTCTCTCTTCTGAGTGCCTGGTGAGCCTCTGTTCTGTGGTGAGCCTCTCTTTTGTGCACCTGGTTCAGTGTGGCGGTATGCCTGGTGAGCCTCTCTCTTCTGTGCGCCTGGTGAGCCTCTGTTCTGTGTTGTCAAACCAACCCATGATGGGTGGGAGGCATGCCACCTGTGCCTACTATGTCTCTCTCTCTCCCTCTCACTCTCCCTCTCTCTCTCTCCCTCAGTGTGTTGGTGTGCGCCAGGTTCAGTGTGGCGGTGCGCCTGGTGAGCCTCTCTCTCCTGTGTGCCTGGTTCAGTGTGGCGGTGCGCCTGGTGAGCCTCTCCTGTGCGCCTGGTTCAGTGTGGCGGTGCACCTGGTGAGCCTCTGTTCTGTGTTGTCAAACCAACCCATGATGGGTGGAGGCATGCCACCTGTGCCTACTAGTCTCCCTCTCCCTCTCCCTCCCTCAGTGTGTTGGTGCGCCTGGTGAGCCCCTCTCTCTTCTGAGCGCCTGGTGAGCCTCTGTTCTGTGGTGAGCCTCTCTTTTGTGCACCTGGTTCAGTGTGGCGGTGCGCCTGGTGAGCCTCTCTCTTCTGTGCGCCTGGTGAGCCTCTGTTCTGTGTTGTCAAACCAACCCATGATGGGCGGGAGGCATGCCACCTGTGCCTACTATGTCTCTCTCTCTCCCTCTCACTCTCCCTCTCTCTCTCCCTCAGTGTGTTGGTGTGCGCCTGGTTCAGTGTGGCAGTGCGCCTGGTGAGCCTCTCTCTTCTGTGTGCCTGGTTCAGTGTGGCGGTGCGCCTGGTGAGCCTCTCTCTTCTGTGCGCCTGGTGAGCCTCTCTCTGTTCTGTGTTGTCAAACCAACCCATGATGGGCGGGAGGCATACCACCTGTGCCTACTAGTCTCTCTCTCTCCCTCTCCCTCTCCCTCTCTCTCCCTCTCTTTCTCCCCCTCAGTGTGTTGGTGAGCCTCTCTTCTGTGCGCCTGGTTCAGTGTGACGGTGCACCTGGTGAGCCTCTGTTTTGTGTTGTCAAACCAACCCATGATGGGTGGAGGCATGCCACCTGTGCCTACTAATCTCTCTCCCTCTCCCTCTCCCTCTCCCTCTCCCTCTCCCTCTCTCTCCCTCAGTGTGTTGGTGCGCCTGGTGAGCCTCTCTTCTGTGCGCCTGGTTCAGTGCGGCGGTGTGCCTGGTGAGCCTCTGAGAATGGAGGAGGAAGTGTGCAAGAGACAGAGAATGGAGGAGAGGATGGATGGGACTCCATGCAAGAGACAGAGAATGGAGGAGGAAGAGTGTAAGTGAAACGTGCATAAAAGAACTGAATGCGCCTTGTTTTCTCTGTAATGACGTGGTTTGTGAGGTAGTCAAACAAACTGAATTGTGGTCAATTGGTTTGGATAAGTATGAATAGGTGGAGGATATTAAGAGGAGAGAGATTTCATTATCTTCTTCACGTTTGGGAATTTAAGAGGTATTTGCATGGGGTTGGTGATGCAGGAACACTAAGACTATTGTTTAGGTCAGGAACACATGGCTTGAATGGAGCTAACCAGGCATAGAAGAATGTGCTTTGTGTGGTATTGAGTGTTACTTTGATGATTTACTCAGCTTAGTGAAGAAATATGTTGTAGGTGTCTGGAATGTGTGTAAACAGTGATGACTCGTGCTCTAGTCAACTTCAGTGGCTGGAGTAGCTGACTTTAAAGCATTGGTACCCACTAATGCATTTTGTTGTGGAGCTTTGTCTTGTCGAGTGTTATTAGAGAGGTTGTAAAAGAGAGTATTGTTACACTACAGGCAGTTTGTTTCTGAATAGGAAAATGTCTTCATGCACAGGTTGTGATGATCCAGGCCTGTTTTGGGTCATCGATGCCGATTCTATCCATCTAGCATTGACAATTAATGGTGCTCCTGTGCAGCAAGGTACATGTACCTGTATGTAAAGTACAATAATATGTAAAGTTATCATAGTTCATACGAACAGTTTTGACTGCTTTGATACTGTCGCTAGTAAATATGGAAGCCTAGCTAATATTGGTAACCTAAGAAAATCCTTGTGTCGCAGGGTAGTCTACTTACATTCCTCATGGTCAGTGGCATCTCCATACTTTTCATATGGACATACACTAACTTTGGAGTGGTATACGTAGAGAATCAGTTTTAAAGTTTTAGATTGTATGAAAATAAGTCTAAAATTCGAGGGCTCAGGTGAAGTCAAATAGATGATTTCAGTGCTGCTAGGCTAGGTGTAATTGCCATTTTGCTCTCACTTGTTTGACTTTATAGCTATATGCATCTTCTCTCAACATATATATGTCTTAAGCTTAGATTTTTAAGAAATCTTCCACAACCTTGTCAGACAGATCACAATCAAATGGTGCACAAAGTCATTCGCTCCCTTTGCAGAGTGAGCCTCTGGTATCTTGAGAAGTCTGTAATCACTAAATGGAGTATCTTTACATAAGACTTCCAATTTTATAACATTGACTGTACAACTGTATTGCAATTTCTCTGTTCTGACTTTTGACCTTTATTGCCAGGTGCCACACCAAGCCAGAGCTCTAACCACTTCAAGGACTATTTATTTAACACACTTTGCCGACGGACACCACTCAACGTTGACGACAATGGTGTACTACTGAAAATTGAAGCTGGAAGAAAAATATACAGTCATGACTGTTTACAGAAACTGACAGCTACAGAATACGACAGAGCGCTGGTTATATTGATGGATGAATTCTCCCAGCAACAGCCTCCACCCGGCAGCACAGCCGAGTGGAGTGCTGCTGCTGCCACTGCCGGCCACCATTGTGGGATGATATTTACTATGACTGGGGGGCATGCACGGAAGGGAGAGTTGGGGGTGAAGTTGGAGAAATACACATCTGGAATTTTTCAGGTTATTTGAATATGTGCTATTTGGAAATTGTAGCGACAGTCCTCCCTTTTGTTCAAATATTGTGCTATTTGGAAAGTGTAGCGACAGTCCTCCCTTTTGTACATGTAGAATGTCAAATATTGTGCTATTTGGAAAGTGTAGCGACAGTTCTCCTTTTTATACTGTCAACATTGTGGTTGTAATTTTGTACATGTAGTGTTTATACTGTCATCATTGTGGTTGTAATACTGTCACCTTTTGTACATGTAGTGTTTATACTGTCAACATTGTGGTTGGGGGAGGGGGAGAGGGGAGGGAGGGGGAGAGGGAGAGGGAGGGAGGGAGGGAGGGAGGGATGAGAGGTAACATACATGTTTGCAAGTGCCTGCGATCTCAATTAGGCACTACGTAGAAGCTCATAATAACGATGAAATGCAAAAATAAACAGGATTGCAAGCTCCTGTGGTCTCAACTATCAGCAGCTAAAAAAAACAGGTGAAATGCACCAACATTTGCAAGCTGTTGTGGTCTCAATGAGCAGAAAAGAAATATGGTTGCAAGCTACTGTGGTCTCAATTAGGCTCTAACAGCTCAAAATGCAGAAAAAAACATTTATGCAAACTTTTTTGTGGTCTCAAGGAGGTTCAAGCAGCTCAGAATACAGGTGAACTGCAGAAAGGAAACAAGTTTGCAAGCTCCTAAGGTCTCAATTAGGCTCTAACAGCTCAAAATGCAGGGGGAAAAATTTTGCAAGCTGCTGTGGTCTCAAGCAGCTCAAAATACTGGTGAAATGCAGAAAAAAAACATGTTTGCAAGCTCCTAAGGTCTCAATGAGCTCAAAATACAGAAAACAAAACATGTTTGCATGTCTAAGTAAGCTCCAACAGCATAAAATACAGGAAACAAACGTGTGTGTGAGCTCCTGTGGTCTCTATGAGTTCAAAATACAGATGAGCTCCAATTAGGCTCTTGCAGATAAAAAGACACTAAAAGGCGTCATTATTGAGCGTACATGTCCTTACTAAAGGGTGCCGTCCGTGTCTTATTATTGAGTGTCCTTGCTAAGTGGTGTCTTATTATTGAGTGTCCTTGCTAAGTGGTGTCTTATTATTGAATGCCCTTGCTAAGTGGTGTCTTATTATTGAGTGTCCTTGCTAAGTGGTGTCTTATTATTGAGTGTCCTTGCTAAGTGGTGTCTTATTATTGCACTTATTCAGTGTCCTTAATTACTAAAGGATGTCCTTATTATGTCTTTACTAAAGGTGTCCTTACTAAGGGAGCCCTATTATTATTCAGTGGCTAAAGGTTGTCCTTATTTTTAGTGTAGTTACTAAAGGGTGTGCTTATTATTGAGTGTCTTTAACCCTCACACATGCATGAGAGGGGATTGTTTCCCCTGCCTCAAAGGGGGCATGGCAACAGTGTACTCCCTCAGGAGCCGGCTCTGACAGTGGCTCCTGACCTTGTAGTCTCCGTGATTTGCGTGTGAGTTCTGAGATAGAGACTCAGGGGTAGCCAGCTCTGCACAGCAATGCCAGAATACTTCCTTCAGGGAAATGAATGGTGATACAAAAAATTCGCAGGATGAATGCGTGTGCTAATGCTATGTGGGATAGGCAGTGTGAGGACAAAGGCTCGGTTGTTAGGATAGAGCAAAGCACTGCAGTACAATGCTGCACTTCACCTAGGCAACATGTAGGGTTCAAGCATGTGCAGAGTGATGCTGTGGGGAGATAGCAGGGGGTGAAATACATATTATTGTGATGAAGAGTCAGTGTCTGTGGAGGTGAGGGGAGGGTGTGTGATGAAGAGTCAGTGTCTGTGGAGGTGAGGGGAGGGGGTGTGATGAAGAGTCAGTGTCTGTGGAGGTGAGGGGAGGGGGTGTGATGAAGAGTCAGCGTCTGTGGAGGTGAGAGGTGCACAGCAAGTGTCTGTAGAGGAGAGAATGAGAGAAGAGCAGTCATACGGCAAGAAAGGTTTTCCATAGGTCACATGTTAAGGTCACGTAGGAAGAGTGTTCTAATCCGAAATACTTCTTGTTCTGGTAGGGCATCTGGTTCACAGTGCTCTAGTGGAACAATCCTATGGTCACTAAGAAAGTCATGTGATTTCCTAGCAAAGTGGCGGTAGAGTGACTCGCCCCCTTTTTTTGGAAAGTGTACGTTGCAAGCCAGGCCTATGTACAGTTTCTCACATTGCTACAAAATGAGAGATGTACATGTATCTGCACATGTGAAGGTCACATGGAAAGTGTACAGTGTGTTGGACACTGTTGAAAACGGGACGCGTCTTCCTTCAGCATTTGGACACACTTTACAACGTTTCAAGGTTCAAAAACACATAGCACATCAAGCATATACAGGTAGGTGCCGTACATTCAAATAAGGCAACAAGTGTAACACTACCTTGACCTTACTACCCTAGGTATTGCAGCAGCCCAATATGTACACATATCATTGCGAGCGAAGCGAGCCATCTAGTTGTGTCAACGGGAGATTTTTGTATATATATATATATATATGCTCATCCAACCTACATGTAAAATGGAAATAAGTCCTAAGAAGGACTAGGGATGAAGGGGCATTGCTTATGGGTCAGGAAAGCTTCTCCCAATGCATGGAGACGACGAGAGAGATCACATTAATGGAGCTCTCCCAATGCAGCCCCTCCACCCCAACCTATACTGTGTTCATTTCTCCATTTATAGTGTTGACTCAAACTGGTCTTACAGTTGTGGTTTTGCCAGGTATGCCTATGAATAATATTATAGGAAGGGTTCAGTACTGGCTGTCAGGTAATTCTAACTAGAGTCCTCTTGAAATTAAAATGGGTTAGGCTCTAATCATGGAACAGAAAAGATCATCTACAGGTAGATCAGAGCAAAGGTTTCAATGTTACAGCTACACAGTAAAAAATAGAATGTTGAAACAACAAAAAAAATTGTTGTATCTTAACAAGCTGATTTATGTCACTGTAACAGATGACTATGTTTGTTGAAATAACAAGTAAAGGTTTTGTAGATATAAGGCAAGTTTTGTCATTATGAGTACACTTCTTTTGCTATTTTACATGTCCAATAAATGTGAAATATACAAATGATGCTATTATTGTAACAGTTATACTTACATGATATATACAAGTAATGCTGTTATTATAGCAGTTATACCTATGTGAAATATATAAGTAATGCTGTTATTATAGCAGTTATACCTATGTGAAATATATAAGTAATGCTGTTATTATAGCAGTTATACCTATGTGAAATATATAAGTAATGCTGTTATTATAGCAGTTATACTATGTAGAAATATTGCTTTTATTATAGCATTTATACTTAAGTGAAATATATAAGTAATGCTGTTATTATAGCAGTTATACCTATGTGAAATATATAAGTAATGCTGTTATTATAGCAGTTATACTATGTAGAAATATTGCTTTTATTATAGCATTTATACTTAAGTGAAATATACAAGTAATGCTGTTATTATAGCAGTTATAAATATGTGATAATACTGTTGTTATAACAGTTATATTTACCTCAAGTAATGCCGTTATTTTAGCAGTTATACTTATGTTAAATATGCAAGTATCTGTTATTATATACCAGTGATACTGTCAATTCTAGCAGTTAACTTATGCAATTTCTACATTTTACAGGTTTAGTTTGACAAGAAACTCCCGTTGGAATCACACACAAGTAACTCTGCTGTAGCAATTCAACATTTTAATATTTTACTTATATAACACAACAAAATGATTATTTAGAGTAAGGAGCTTATGAAGAAATAGTAACTACATGGTTCCAAGTTTGCAGTGTCAAACCAAATCATTCATTTAAGTAGAGGTCTATGGCAGAGCTCACATTCATATATATAGATGACTTCTTTATCGTTGGGTTAGGGTAGCCCAGCACCTTTTCTTGTAAGAAATACAGTACATCTTTAACTTTTGGATGATATTCGATATTAAACACGTAATGAGTGGCAAGCATGATAAAAAGGGCACTGTCAAGGCTGCAGCACTCCAGCACTAGATCTTGCTCAATAGCAATAAAGTGCGTTGGTAGAATATCACCCGCTGCATCCATAAAACAAACAATGTGTGGGTGGTTGTTACTTGCATCCACTGCTTCCTTAGCTGGTGTCCCACGCTGCATAAATATAGAAAAGAGTACTGCATAATTGTGAAGTGCATGAGCAACAGTTTAACTTACTGGTACTTCAACAATCAAAAAAGAAACATCAGCATTCATGGTGCACTCTGCCTTCTTTCTGCTCCTAGTGGACAAAAAGTGAGCCAGACACCGCGCTGCCTTTAGACTAGTACAATCTGTGCATGAAACAGCACCATTTACAGCATACATACACAAATGAATAAGGGGCATGTGTCATTCAGCGTCATCATCTCGCAAAGAATGTTTGAGCTCTTTTGATTTTGTCTTAGAGGCCTGTGCATAACCAACAATTCCATATGAATATCTTCTCCAACCTTCCATAAAAACATTCTCCATCTTGTCAACTTTCATAATTAGTTTGAACTCATAAGACAACTGCAAAAGAATTATTATTACCACACTCACTAGCAAGAAAATAGTAAAACGTATGCTAGAGATATGGTGATGATTACCTCTGTGTTGCTTCACTTACATAAACTGACTTGGACAAGCAAGGATATTCCTTAATAATATCTCCGACACATTCACTACCACCCAAAATCCACTGCCTTCTGGATGTAAAGGTGCGTTGCATTAGTGAAATAACACTGTCAAAGTGTGGTTTGGGCTTTAACAGTTCTTGTTTAAGTAGGGAAAGGTTGCGCTCCGTTGCAGTACTGTCTTCAGTATCAAATGGCAGGGATGGGTATGCATGCTTTTCTGGATCGGCTTTATGCTTCTTAGAAGGTGTAGACACCTGATCATTTGTAGCAACCTTAGATTTGCGATTCACATTCTGGCACCTGATGTAGATAAAATTGGTCCAAGAATGCTGTGGAAAAAGTGACACCATAGCACATAATGCATGAAAGTAAATGTCAAACACACACATTCAAACCATAAAATCGCATACAAGAAGATATTAAGCGTGATCATCAATAACAACCATTATAGCCCGTTGCTAGGTGGTTGCTAAGATTATTGTAGTGGAATAAATCAACTACAGCCCTCCAGGAAGTGTGAGGGTGCAATATCTAGTGTGAAGGTGACAATATCTGGTGTGAAGGTGACAATATCTAGTGTGAAGGTGTCAATATCTGTTGTGAAGGTGTCAATATCTGGTGTGAAGGTGTCAATATCTAATGTAGGCCCAGTAATATTCACTGAGCCATGATGTCAGCGTTCGATGAAAACGGAAGTTACAGATTGACGTGGACCATGCAAAGTTTGCGCAGTTTTATTCAGCTGGCTTGATTTTCGAGTTTGAGTGATGGCTAGTAGGAGCACTCCTAAGCGTATGCAGAGCATTGAAAGCGGTCAGAGAGAGCCAGCACTTTTTAATACGCATACGCATACGCTTCCTACTAGCTCTTTACCGCCGGTGCTGCTCACAGCTAGGGATAGTTTGAGCCTTTACAAGGTGTTCCACAATTCACAGGTACAACTTGAGGGGAGCGGGAGCCTTAGCAGCTGCTTGACGGTTTCCAAAACTATGCTCACAGCTAGGGATAGTTTGAGCCTTTACAAGGTGTTCCACAATTCACAGGTACAACTTGAGGGGAGCGGGAGCCTTAGCAGCTGCTTGACGGTTTCCAAAACTATACGCGGCCCTTCGTCCACCTCGTCGCTAAAAGCTGACTCGGTCCACGACTCCATTCCTATGATCTTCCGCTTCTCTAGTACACATACACTTAGCTAGCCGCCGTTCAAACTGAGCAAGCTTACGCAAACCATGCCATATATGGCATCATGACGTCAAGAACCACCTAGCAACCGGCTATAAATGAATTATAGCACCCCTGGTCGGGATGTTGCGGTTTATAAGCAACATCCCTCCCAGAGGTGCTATAACTTATACATAGAGTAGAAATGTGCATAATATAAGGATTAAACTCTTACATATTCCTTTAGAAAAGGAAACTTCCGAACTAGGGCTTTTGAAACAATTTCACATTCACGCATTGATGGTTTCTGAATATGAGTTAGCAATACAGTTGCTAACACATGAACGATGTACTTTCGATCATCATCACAGAGTTTTTTGTGGGATAGAGAAGTTTCAACCTCTTCTTTAAACATTGGAACAGGAAATGGATCTGGAACTTGAGATGGCCTAAAGAAATGGTATTACCAACATCAACCACTATTAAAGGTGCACTTCTAAGTTGTTAAATGCAAAGTAGGGGATAAAGCCCTATCCTATCACAGTAGTTACAAATTTCACCTTTTTCTGACTTCCTGAAGGAGAAGGGTAACAGATGGATTCTTCATGCAAATAGGACTGAAAACATACATAAATACTTTATATATATATGTTGCAAAGAAATTACACTAGAATACAAACCTGCCCAACAGATGAGGGTGGGCTCACTGCTTTAGCATTAGTAGTTGTTTCACCCTGTACAAGTAGAAAGGTTGACAATTTGACCTAAAGGTTGTCATAGCTTAAACCGCTATCAAAGCTGCACTTGTAAGGTGTCAAAAATTAACTAAGCATCATGTTAAAACCTGTAAGCTTCATCAAGAATCTTCACCTTTTTCTGATAAGGAGATGGACCTGAACTCCCCGAAAAAGGGTAGCAGGTAGATCCTTCATGTGAAGGAGTCTAAAACAACACATTGAGTGCCTGTTATATCTTATAACAGTTTATAGGTTGCATAAAAACTCAAACCTGCTGGATAGACATGGGTGAAGTCCTTTCATAGGGTGTTGGAAAGCCACTAGGGGTTACTTCTCCCTATATATTATATACGCTATATGCGTAAAGTTAAAGCATGCTACTTCATCACACACCTTTTGCTGGTAGCATTCATTAATAGCAGCTCTTATGGCGTTATAAACCTTCACCCTAGAGCCGTACTTAGACACGACATCCTTCAGGCAATCTGGGCCTGAGCAAGTGGCAAAAGCTGCCATGGTAGCTTCGCCATCCATTTCCTGCTCTGTAGATTTGTATATGGGAAAAAGACTCATCTCACTCGCTTTGTCGTACAAAACTTGGTATTACTATACTAACCTTCGAACGCTTCTTGAATTTCTACGCTGAAACCTTTCTCATGCAGCCATACTGCCAGTTCTGCAGTCAACAATCTTTTCGAACGCCATATTTCAACTCAGTTAGTAGTCTGAAGTTCATGCAGCTACATGTAGCATGTCAATCGGAATATATAGCCGATTTCTTTTCCCTGCGCATGCATGATCGGTCCGACTGAAGACAAGATGGTTTTCTTCTGCCAGTTTTGCTGTTTTTCCTCCTCTACTTGGAGGCTTTTGATGCGTCATTCATTTGAAGCACATTCTAGTTCACCTAACTTTAGCTTTACATGTGGCATCGAGGGATGTTCGCATTCATTTACTACCTTTTCAGCGGTAACGTCGCATCTCAATAGAAAACATAAAGGCGTTGACCTGGATTCAGCAGCTTTTGTAGCTTCATGTGATGACCAGCAAAGTCATATGAGTCACAAAGTAATCAACTAATGGAGACATCCCACGAAGAAGGTTCACTAAGCCAGTGCTTCTCATATGTACCAGACTCCCGTACAGATCATCTACAAAGATCAGCAGCAATATTTCTACTGACTTTGAAAGAGCGTTATGAGATCACCCAGAGTGCTCTCAACTTTGCAGTAGGACAGGTCCAACAAATGATTACCTATGCTGTAGAAGATACGCAAACTACAATTAAGCAACACTTACAAGCAAATGGTGTTTCAGTAGAGATGCTGGATGGTCTTAGTGCACCTGACCCGTTTAATAGCTTGCAAACTGAATACATGCAAACGAAGTACTATAAAGAACACTTTGACTTAGTGGTAAGCTGTGTTTAATTGCATGAAGTAGAATACTATATTTGTTGGTGATCTTTTGTATACATGCAGGAACCAAAGACCATTGAGTTAGGGTCATATATGACAAGTGCACCAAGAGGACTAATGCATGAGCAAAAAGATACCTTCCAGTATGTACCTCTGGTGATGGGGTTAAAGTGTCTATTGAAGAACAATGAGATCTACGATGAAGTAAGAAACAAGGCTGTTCAACTATAATATATATATATATATATATATATATATTATATTATTAATGAATCCTTTTTTAGGTTTTTCATGGACACATGCGTAGAGACAACTATCTCAGTGATTTCTGCGATGGATCCTTTTTCAAGAGTCATTCATTGTTCCAAGCATTCCCTGATGCACTGCAATTCATACTTTATTTTGATAAACTTGAAGTGTGCAACCCTTTGGGATCACAATCTGGTGTTCATAAGCTTGGTAATATACTACCTCCTAAAGTTTACATTCCATACATTAAATATACAATATGAATGTAGTATATGTGCATAAAATTTAATGTGTGTTATTTCTTTACTTATATAGCGATGTTTTACTACATGTTGGGGAATTTGAGACCGGAGTTAAGGTCAACCCACCATTCCATCCAGCTTATTGCTTGTGTAACATCCAAAAATTTGGAAAAGTATGGATTTGCTGCAGTTCTTGCCCCATTTATAGAGGACGTCAACATCCTTGCAAGAGTATGTAATACTTATATTTAATATTATTATGGTATATAGCACTTTATATGATCTGCAGACTGGTGTTAATATTGATATCAATGGTAAGGTGCATCATCTTCTTGGCACTGTGCTGGCTGTATTGGCAGACACTGTTGCAGCTCATCAGCTGGGAGGGTTCAAAATTGGAGTTGGATTTTCATTGCGGAAGTGTCGACACTGCATGGCAACATCTGATGATATGCAAACAAAGGTATACAATCATAAAATTTTGACTACACTATATATTAAACCTGTATATACCTGCATGCCTATAATCTAGTTCATGGAGGAAGAATTATGTTTGAGAACCCCAATGAATTATGACTACCAGTGTTCACTACTAAACGGTCCACTTGGCTCTGCCGAATCTGTAACATATGGAATAAATTATAGTAGCCCACTAAATCAAATTGATGGGTTTCATGCAGCAAGTTGTCAAATGCCACAAGACATTATGCACGTTCTCTTTGAAGGTGTTCTACACATGGAGCTTCAACTTATGTTTAAGCATTACATATATAATGAACATTATTTTTCACTGGATACTCTGAATGCACGAATTGAAAATTTTGCTTATGGAAGGACGGAAACAAGAAACAGGCCACCAAAATCGTTTACACCGGCTCATATCAGTGGCTCTCGAAAGCTACCACTTTCAGGTAATAAATACCTTTTTGTGAAGAAAATGTGGTATTTGTATTAGTTATTACACCCCTAAGAGGTATGTTGCTGGTTTATAGGCCCGAGGGGAGAGAGCCTATAAACCGCAACATACCGATTAGGGGTGTAATAATTGATTTATAGCCAGCTGCTAGGTGGTTCAACAATTGGTAATTACCAATCAGATATAATCACCCTGATATAGGCACTCTTGACACTAGATATAGTCACTCTTCACACCTTGTAGTGTTGTGGCAGATTTATAGTGCCACTATAAACATAGCAACCACCTAGCAACGGGCTATAAATATATATACTATGTTGCTATGGTAACGGCAGGTTTATATATTGCATATACACCTCATCAATATTCAACATAGCATATATCGTATAAACCATGTCCAATCGGTGTATATTTTCAGATGATATTTTCCTGCTATGTTCGGAAGTTTATTTGTGATATATCACTTGGGCCGTTGGCCCTCGGGAAATATCACAAATAAATTCCTCACAGCAGGTGTATATCTGACATATACACCTCTTGGCCATGGTTTATACATTACATATCACGTGCATATATATAGCTTCACAGATGTGGACATTTGCAACACTACTCCCTCTGCTAATTGGTGATTTAGTTCCAGATGAGCAACCACACTGGGAATGCTTTTTGATTATACTACAAATTGTCAAGCAATGCACATGTAGGATTGCTTCAGCATCGTCATCTTCATACATAGCTGCACTGGTAGATCAGCATCACCAGAGCTTCAAGAAGTGTTACCCTGGTGTGATGCTTACCCCAAAGATGCACTACATGGTGCATTTTCCTCAGCAGATTTTGAAGTGAGCACATCATTAAGTACCCTTGTCTGGGAACAAGGGTACTTGATGTAGCTGCACGTATAGGCAGTTTTTGTATAAAGCGTGGCTTGAAATCAGTTTGTCAACATCTGAGTAATAAGCAGACTATGCACCTAGCAGTGGCCTATAAATCACCTCTTTTATATAGCATGTGAGACACATGTAGTTGTATTATATGCACTATCTCCTTGGCTCATGTCACTAATAACTAATGGGGCATACACCTAATATAAAAATGCTTGTCTTTATTTAATTTGAAGGATTGGGCCACTCATTGTTTCTTGGTGTATGCGAATGGAGGCTAAGAACTCTTACTTTAAGAAAGTTGCATGAATTAGCAACTTCAAGAATGTTCCCTACTCAGTAGCCAAGCGACACCAGAAGTTACTGTGTGCATACCTTCAAGGAAAATTTTTTTCTTTTGATGAATTGCAGTGTGGACCATGTAAGTGATGATGATCTTCCTGCATTTGGAAAGATAGATGACATTTTGGTAATAACTGGTACTCCTTTGCTTTCAATTAAACGGTTCAGTACTCTGGGAATTAACAACCACCTCCTCTGTTTTGTGATTAAGCCTGCTCACCAGTCACTCTGCATGCGTCTCTCTCAGTTGAAGTATCCCGAACCTCTGTCAGCTCACAGTAGTATTGGTGATAGCAATATATACATTGCCCTCCGAGCACATGTTCCAAACACTGCACAATGAATACGAATCTTGAATTTCACATATTTTTAAACTATATTTTTATTATGCAGTAACATAGAGGGTTCAATACACGTTACAATAAATTTTTACGAAATATCGTCATTATGAGCACTCTCATACTCATTATTGATCTTATATTAACAAATAAATTGTTATAGTTATGAGGTATTAAATGTCAAATAACAGTAACACAAGTTAATGTAACAAGTCTCCTTTTCATAAAGTTAGAGGCATACATTCATCAAAGTGACAACTTTAATATTAAAATAACAGCACAAGTTAATGTAACAATTCTTCCTCCTATAAAGTTACATGCATATATTCATCAAAGTGACAACAACTTTAATGCTAGAATAACAGCAGTATAAGTTAATGTAACAATTATATCTTCCTTAAAAGTACATGCATACAGTCATCAAAATAACAACAACTTTAATGCTAGGATAACAGCAGCATAAGTTAATGCGACAATTCTAGATCCCTTAAAATAGCATGCATACATTCATCAAAATGACAGCAACATTAATGCTAGAATAACAGCAGCATAAGTTAATGCAACAATTCTAGATCCCTTAAAATAGCATGCATACAGTCATCAAAATGACAGCAACATTAATGCTAGAATAACAGTACCATAAGTTAATATGGCAATTCTACCACCCTTAAAATTACGTGCATACATTCATCAAGGTAACAACAACTTTAATGTAGGAATAACAGTAGCATTCTTTGTAAAAATATCATATTGCATGTAATTACACCATTATACAATTATTTCAACAGTATAATACATAAAATTTACACTACCTTTTCAAAATAATATCTACTTTGTGTCAATACAATGACAATATGTTATTTTGATGTGGTATTGTTCCATTGATTACATGTCACCATGACAAATAATGTCATTGTAACAGTTGATTTTTTCCTGTGCAAGCTGTAACAAAATGTATGTAACATTGTCTGTCAGATGTGACATTTAGTGTTTTGCTAGCAAGCTCATCACGCACAAGAGATGGAATTAAATTGCCACAAGAACTAAGCGTGATGATATATGTCAATACAGGAATAACATTGCTCCATTTCCAATGTAAAAGTAGTGTACAGTTTCTCACATTGCTACAAAATGAGATGTACATGTACATGTAGCTGCACACGTAAAGGTCTCATGGAAAGCGTACAGCGTGTTGGACACAGTTGAAAACGGGACACATTTTCCTTCAGCACTAGGGCACACTTTACGTTTCAAGGTTCAAAAACACACAGTACATCAAGCATATACATGTAGGTGCCGTACACACAAATAAGGCAACAGTTACACTACCCTACTACCCTAGGTATTGCATGACAATTGCAGCAGCCCAAAGCAGATCTTTAGACTAAGATACTAAGACAACAGCAGTTGGTCTAGCGAGGTTGTATCTTGTGTTTGGAAAAGTTCAAAGATTTACAGATCAGAGGGTGCTGAGGGAAATATAAAGTAGCGGCTTTACAGCTTCTAGAGAGAGACTGTTACTGCTACCTTCTACCTGCAATGGCTTCCATCCAATTGCACACTATGAACAATGGCTTCAATCAAGATTTATTATGCACCAATGAGACCAAATATGTACACAAGTGCCTTGCAACTTCCTCCCGAGTGACACCATGTGGAGGTAGAAGACATGTCACTCTTAGGAGGATTCACACCACAAACCTATACATGTACATGAGCAGTGTGAATCAACCGTAACGAGGGATGTCACAGGTTCATACATAATGTTGCTTAAAGGGAATAGTGCAAAAAATAACTGTATTTTGGGCATGTGATTATCAGACAACACCTGTGCAGCTGCCATACTAGTCTTGGACCTACCCTGACCTGAAGTGTCTGCAGGGATGTGGACTACACCACAGAAGGGTGAGAGTGGGCCCAACTTAGGCCTTTGTTCCCTCATCTTTCCACAGTGGAATTCACTCCCACTGCAGAGAGCTGGCCACAATATCACGTCATTTATGTACTTTCGGGACACCTTCCCCTCCCCATGTCTACTTACATTGTATCAGTTGACTGCATATACAAAAGAAGAGGGCATGCAACAATAATAACCCCTCCCTACTATGGGTTGGCGATGAAAACTGAGTATGTTGTGGATGCGGAGCAGGCTCATCCCTTAGGCCCAGCCTATTCAATCCCTCCCTACATCTCTTACTATGGGTTACGCATGTTATTATTGTTGCAGGCCCTCATCCCCTGTCTTGCTGCATATTATACTGCACTTGTTTCTCTACTTTTTGGCAATCATCTTTCAACATTTGAAATGTTTTACTCTCTTTTATATATACATAATGAACACTGATGGAGAGGTGAATCTATATTCAACACTGTCTTGGGACTTAGCAAACACTGGGGGGAAGTTGCAAAAGGTTGTTGTATAGGGAGGTTTCAAGGCTTACACAAACATGGTGTGTGTGTGTGTGTGTGTGTGTGTGTGTGTGTGTGTGTGAGTACAGCCATTAATGTGATTTTTAATTACCCCGCGGCTGCGCATGCGCAGAGCGGGGTTAAGCAATCAGTTTTGTCTGTCTGTCTGTCTGTCTGTCTGTCTCTGTCTGTCTGTCAGTCGTCCAAAAAATATTGTAATCCGTCCTATGTGCACAGTATACGGCTTTAAAGAATATTTGAATAAGAGAAAAATGTATTTACTTCCCTTCCTGGGCGCCGGTTTCGTCCACATGGCTCTTTCTCAGTAGTGCTAGCCGTTCCAAAATTAGTGAAGTTCGCTCCGCCTACCATAATTGCAAATACGTGCAAATACTGACGGAATGCACGGATGATCTTTTGAATTATGGAGAGCATGCCTATGTGAATGGGATAGCCTTTCTGCTAACCATATACAACCAAACTTGCCGCGGGTACATATTCTTCGAATACTCTTTTTTTTTTAGGACATGACCCCAGTGACCAGCACCAGTGGCCCAGTGACCAGCACTGGGCCTTACAAGTGACCAGCACTGATTTAAAAAAGGTACCAGTGACCTGCACTGAAAAATTTTCCCAGTGACTAGCACTGGATACCTGCACTGATTGTCCAATAGCTAGGACTAGATCTTATATAGGGAGACATCAGTAAAACACTTGTGGTTTACACTATTGGGTGTGTAAGTGTATGCACAGTAGGCAGGGTCTGGATGTGGATAGCTCTGCAAAAAATGTGCAGGTGTTATGTGCTCACAGCCAGACAGTGTACACAGCATCCAGATCTGATGGGGTCATGTGGATGTACACTGGAGCTACATTTATGATTCACTACCATTTGTAAAGCACAATGTTGTGATCTGTTTCTTGTTAAGCCACGGCAGAGCAATATAAGAGAGTGTATAAAGTACAGTATACTGTACCTGTCCTTGCTGTATATCCCAGTATAAGAGAGGCAATACATAGCACCTACATGTATGTATACAGATGTAGGTACTGAGAACGGTAACGCTGCCTGAAGTTAATGGGACAGTCCCTCTTGGCCTTACAGAGGGAGTGATGGATATGTTCCAGGTGGTTAAGGCTCTCAGGGTACAGAAACCAGGAGCTTATATACTTACTACAGTAAGTACAGCCAGGTGTGCATGTAAATTAATCATTAGTATATGTACGTGCACATGTACAGTGAGAGTCACATACATGTAATGCTACCACACTACATGTGTATTCGTGAGAGAGATAGCCATTCAATCTGCACCCAGTGTGCATTAATTAGAGATCACAACCCAGCCATGCACTTTTGCAATTTTGTGTTTGGGAGGGTTACTACATTGTTTCACTGCAACATTTGTTACACCTCTCTAATGTACACACCACTACAGGGATACATGTAGGTACAATGTATGCAGGAACCATTCAAAACAGGCTTGAGCTAAGAGATCTCTCACATGTACGCTGAGGGTTAATGGCATATGCACATATGTTGACATGTACATGTATGTACATGTATATAGAAAGTGTATATGTACATTTACACATGTGTGTGGGGGTGTAGGGGTGTGTGTGTGGGGGGGGGATGAGGTGTAGGTGTGTGTGTGGGGGGGGGGGGTAGAGGTGTGTGTGAGGGTGTAGGTGTATGGGGGGTGCAGGTGTGTGTGGTGGTGTAGGTGTGTGTGTGTGGGGGGGGTGAGGTGTAGGTGTGTGGGGGTGTAGGTGTGTGGGGGGTGCAGGTGTGTGTGGGGGTGTAGGTGTGTGTGGGGGTGTATGTGTGTGTGTGTGTGGGGGGAAGTGTAGGTGTGTAGGTGCATATGTGCTAGCATTTAGTAGTGCCTCAGTAGCTCAGTTGGTAGAGCACCTGCAGCTGAGTGTGGGTTCAAATCATATTTTCTCTCATTACATTTCTTTTGTAGTTGGACACTTACACCTGTAGGATATCATTAGGGCAGGAATGGATTTTGTACAAAAAAGCTACCACACCTAATTCTGGGGGGAACTCAAGCTGAAGGGGGGAAATCACAGTGCACCCCCCACTGTATGCAATCCTGGGTGTGGTTAGGGAATCGTTTATTCATTTGTGTGTACCTACATGTACCTGAGGACATCTTCAGGTCTAAAAGAATGTATCTACAGTGCACTCTCCCACACCTCGGTGCAAGGCCTATACTGTCCGTTATTCAGGTGGTGTCCTTTGTTGGGAAATTATTGCTGTCACCACATTTAATGTTCTTTGTTCCAAGTTCCTTTCAAATATAGGCTATATGTGTCGTGTGAATATATCTCAAGGTTACGAGAGTATATGAAACCCTCGGCAGCGTGCATGATGCATAAACTGAGTCATTGAAAAGTGCACGCACATACATGTAAACCTAATCACAATTACTAGGGTCCTTTTATACTTACATGTAGTTGTTCAGGGCAGCCTCCAAAAGGAGGCTTCCAAAAATTAGAAAGGAATCAAATCCTGTAATCGACTTCAGAGCAGTAGCTACAGGGGTACATGTGTTATACATACTCCTGATGAGTGTGGTTGTGGTATACACTGTACACACAAGCCACTAGCACTCACATGTACATGTATGTAGTACATGTTTTTACACAGTTACATACATTGTAGTATGTGTGCACCTGGGCGAGCTATTGCTAGGAGTTTCTTCACACTCATTGTGTTTGTTATTACGTTAACTGATATTGACTTTTCTTCCTTTCTTGGCTATAAGCAGATTTGTGATATGCCCTTTAATATTATGAAACAGCAGGAACCCCTCTAACCAGGACACCACGAAATGAGGACACCTCAACAAACAGGACAGCACGAACCCCTCTAACCAGGACACCACGAAATGAGGACACCTCAATAAACAAGACAGCACGAACCCCTCTAACCAGGACACCATGAAATGAGGACACCTCAATAAACAGGACAGCCGGAACCCCTCTAATCAGGACACCACGAAATGAGGACACCTCAATAAACAGGACAGCAGGAACCCCTCTAATCAGGACACCACGAAATGAGGACACCTCAATAAACACGACAGCAGGATCCCCTCTAATCAGGACACCACGAAATAAGGACACCCCAATAAACAAGACAGCAGGAACTCTCTAATCAGGACACCACGAAATGAGGACACCTCAATAAACAAGACAGCAGGAACCCCTCTAATCAGGACACCACGAAATGAGGACACCTCAATAAACAAGACAGCAGGAACCCCTCTAATCAGGATCAACCATAAGAGAAATTACAACGACAGGGCTGTTGTCTCTACCGTGCTTCTTGTCAAACAAAACCCCCAGTTAGACGCAGTCCCATTCCACCACATTTATACTGCTTTTACGAGACATCATTTATATATGGCAAATATAAGGTAGTATGTAAGGCAACACAACACGAGGCAAATATAAGGTAGTATATAAGGCAACACAACACAAGGCAAATAAAAGGTAATATATAAGGCAACACAACACAAGGCAAATATAAGGTAGTATATAAGGCAACACAACACAAGGCAAATATAAGGTAGGTATAGGGTGTGCTAGCATAGAGTTGCAAGCACACCCCAGGTACGTTACGCTGCATAGAGTAACTACATACAAATAGTAGACTTTTCTGTATGAGTTTGTGGCATTGGATGTGTGGGGAGAGTTGGCCAGCCACAAAAGATCCATCCCTGTTCCCAAGGCTTGGGCATCCTCTGTCCTACTATGCATGTGTTGTATGTGTACAGTACTTCTGTGAGAATGCTAGCAGGCTGTGTAGGGCTGAGCTGGCCCGTGGTGCTGGGACAGGCACATTTTGATGCATGGGAGGCTATACATTATGTGACGCTGCATGACAAAAGCCTTCTCAAAACTGTACCCCCTCTTTCTCTCTCAATTTCCCTCCCTAACTTTGGATACATGTACCCTCCATAATACACACACATGCACACACAACACACATGCATGCATATGTATATAGTACACACAGGCACCTACACAAAAGCAAGGCATTGTGACAAATGTACATGTATCAGGATACTTGGGTCATGTACATGTAGTCTGGGAGAAAGCTACACAAAAAACACACAATCTAGCGTGTGTACCTAACACAAGAATACAAGTTTGAAAACCTTGACAGTGTTTATGTAGGTGTTATGTACTTACTGGCAGCTCCCAGTCAGATTTCCCATGTAGGCTCTGCATTTTCCATGAGGTAGCTCTGAAGAATTCAAAGTGCAAAGGTTTCCCTAAAGCTAATGATGTGACCCATATATACCCTTTATAGCATTTCACCGATGCGCCGTCAATATTGCATTGCAAGTGAAGATTGATAGTTTATGCACGTTTTCTCGAACTTGGAAAAAGGCTACTAAAAGCGATTTTTGGTACAAGGCGAGATAGATCTACTTCTTTGGCTTTACGTTGGTGCTTGTCGAGGTGTATTCTGTCGATCTTGACTTGCAATTGTTACTTGCTCAGTTACTCAGTATTGCGTCCAGTATATGCACACACCTGCTTTTACTGCAGCCATGGTACAGAGTAGGGAGAGTATACCAACGGGGACGTACACCACCACCAGTCGATGGGCCACACCCATCAGAAACAACTGCAACAGTCAAAATCGAGGAGAAACAGCAACAGTATATAGGTCTTGCGAAATATGTTGCTCTAAATATACACGTCCTGTGTCTTATGCGCATGCGTATGCGATGTGTCAACAACTGCTGCGTAGTGTCCTAAATCAGGACTGGGAGCAAACCGTACTCGCTGACATGCCTAACACATACATGTACTACATATGCAACACAAGTGTAAAAAATGTCCACATTGGTATGTGGAGATGGAATGGAATTGGAATGTACATACAGTTAGGACCTGAAGATGTGTCCCTATTAGAGAGGTGTACGTCCTCATTTCAGAGGGTGGTATGTTTCTAAGGTTCCTTCCTATTAATTCCTTGCTAGTATTGTAACGACTCGGCTCCGCACTCAACAGTGCGGCAATATTACAGCTGCGACACATAGAGGAGCAGCAATCTTCACAGCAATAGTGAAACAGAGAGAGCAATTCTAATGGTACACATGTCTTTATATAACCCAAAAAATAGATGCAGTGGTGATGATTGCGGTAAGCATTTGTAGGTGACAACAATGACTTTACAGGATCATGAACATATACACAACACAACCTGTCTAGATACTATCTATGAGCCAGTCAGACTAGTCTTGGTGGCTTCATTGCGCTACAGTATGCTATACCATGTAAGCTGGCATTTTTGTTAACTTGTGTACTCTCCATGTATTCCCTCCCCCACAAAGAATCGTCAGAGAATGCATTAGCTATGTTCAATGTACAGTACTGTCAAGAGAAGCAGAATATATAAGCAACCAAATAACCACACCATATGCATAGTGGAAAGCACTGCATGGCGTTGACCTGTTATGTTTACTGCCTGGTTTTGCTTTACTACGACCTACTCTTGAAATCGATTTCAAGCACACGTCAAAGATTTCTCTAAACCAACTAGTTAAGTGAAAACTCGTAAATACAGAGAGCTAGAGCGCTTCTAATACACTATGCCATAACTGCCTAAAATGCAGGGGTATAATAGGTGTTGGAGCATTTTTCTGAATGTTTAGTCTAAGGTCATATACAGACAATTAGACAGCTGTTTCAAGCTTGTTAGCTCTCATCAGCAGGGAATACCCTGACTTGGACCATCACACTGATGGGACATTCTCGAGATCCCTGGACAGCTGGTCTTACATATACATGCACAATTATTATTGTCTCAAATCTAGGCAGATGATGTGCAATCGATCAGGCCAGTTGTCATGCAAATCCGAGTTTAGTGAGCCCCACCTACTTTTTGTATACTTTTCTCTCTGTATCTTGCACTCTTACCAAACTTCTGCAACCAGAAAAGATGCGTGTACACTGTAATAAATATGCACACCCAATGCACATAAGCACACATAGGCCAATGAAAATAAATTATTGGACAATATATACAAATAACTCGGACTATGAAAGGTTCAAGTGAGACTCGGCAGAAACAAAGTCCACTGGTGCCAGGCCATTTCCATGTGTAAGAGTCCTACGACGAATGGAACGAGAACCTCGCACACAGCAGATAGCTAGCTCTCTTGTCTCCTCTTGTTGCTTCTCTATCTCCCTTTCTCCCTCCCTCTCTCCTTCCATTACAGGAAGATCGCTCACCTAGTTGGTTCGAGTCCTGCTTGAGGAATTTTTTTCTTTGAAAATAACTGCTAGGTGACTTGTATTGTGTTGTATTGTATTGCTTTGTGAGCTTCGTGGTTTGATTATTTCATGTATACTTAGTTTGAAGTTTGGGGTCTTTTTCCCAGTCTTCTCTATACTAGATTTGCATGAGTTAACCTGTTTTTCAGGCTGAGACACTTTGCATTGAGTTGTGTTGCTTTGTATGTGTGATTCAGCCCCAACCAGCTGAGCTGCCTCGGTAGGTCAGTATGTCGCAGGTTCAAGTCCCGCCTGAGGCAGTGTTTTTCTTTGAAAGTAACTGCCTAGGGTGAGCCCCAACCAGCTCCCAACCTACCCCACCCAACAACCCATCCCTACCCAGCTCCCAACCTACCCCACCCAACAACCCATCCCTACCCAGCTCCCAATGTACCCCACCCAATACCCCATCCCTACCCAGCTCCCAACCTACCCCACCCAATACCCAATCCTCCCCCAGCTCCCAACCTACCCCACCCAATACCCCATCCCTGCCCAGCTCCCAACCTACCCCACCCAGTACCCTGTCCCTGCCCTGCTCTCAACCTACACATACCCTACCCAACACCAGCTCCCCACAACTGCACTCTACCCAGCTCCCCACAAACGCTACCGTCCTTATTGGAGAAAAAAGAGACAGGTTAGTTTGTACACAGTCTGTTAATGCTGTTGTCATCTTTATTTGATGCATGTCCAAGTATGTAGGCTCCTCCTCCTCCTCCTCCTCCTGCTTCTCCTTCTCCTCCGCCTACAACCACAACTACCACCATCACCACCACTGCAGCAACTAACAAACACTGTTGGTTTTCAGGGTGGTGGTAGTGGTGGGAAATAAACTTTAGAGACTTTTTTCTTACATGTAGAGGGTTGAGTTGTTTTTTAATCATACAATCAAAAAAATGTGGATTATGTAATATAAGACCGAAAATATGCTCTCAATAGGTACATTCAGCTAATGAGGGGCTCACCAGTGGCACTCTCTGTCAAGTGACAGTGAAGAATATATTTAACCCTCGGCATGCATGCACAGCGAGGGTTACTGTAGTTGGGTCTGTCTGTCTGTCTCTGTGCTCAAACTCACTTGCACATCAATTAAACTACTTTGTTTGTTGTTAGCCTCCTTTCTCAATTGGCCTATCTTATAGTCAGCCACACCCACCCTGTTGCCCGCAATAAAAACTTTGGTTGCTAGGCAACAGCAACGTTGTGATAAAATCTCTGTAAACAATGTAAATCTTGTACAAAATAGCCTCAGGCTAGCATTACTGTATCTTACTAACAGAAGCTCTACTAAATATGAAAATTGGTGTGATGGTAAAGCTTAATACCCCAATGATCAACATTGTGATAAAATCTCTGTAAACCATGTAAACATAGTCTCAGGCTAGCATTACTGTATCAGAAGCTCTACTAAATGTGAAAATTGGTGTGATGGTAAGGCCTAATACCCCAATGATCAATGTTGTGATAAAATCTATGTAAACAATGTAAATCTTGTAATACAACAAAAAATAGCCTCAGGCAATAGTTAGCTATATCTTGCTAAAAAAGTAGAATGAAATTTGTGTGGTGTTAATTAAAGCTTAATATCCCAATAATTAATATTGAGATAAAATCTTGTAATCTTGTAAATAGTAGCCCCAGGTACTACTTTGCAATATATCATTAACAAAAGCTCCACTAAAAGTAAAATTTGGTACCATATAATACACAAACAATTGATGTTGCAATAAAAATGTTGGATAGCCTCAGGCTAGAGCTCTATTAGCTAATACGTTTGCTAAGTAAACTACAAAAATAGCAAAATGCATGTACCTAGATCCAGAAAAAAATGATGGGAGACAAGTAAATAAAAAATTTAGGAATTTGAAAGGAAATATAGGGATTGCATAAAAAGGAACGGAGACAAGATTGGGACACAGACATGTTATGATATATCGACGTACCCATAATGTTACACACAGACATGTTATGATATATCGACGTACCCATAATGTTACGTTGATATATCATAACATGTCTGTGTCCCAATCTTGTCTCTGTTCCTTTTTATGCAACCCCTATATTTCCTTTCAAATTTCCAAATTTTTTTATTTACTACTAATAATATACCCCGTTTAGGGATACAGAACGAAGGTAGACCGATGAGCAAAAACGAGGGTATACAATATACAAAGACACTACAGACAAAACAACTATGACATAGCCTGAGTGTTCGTGCCGGTAACATCCAGAGGTGTATCAGCCTTCTCCCCACAGAGAATAACTCCTCTATTTTGTCCTCTTCTAGCATCAAACAGTCAGTTATTTCCTCAATGGTCATAGACGGATGAGACTCAGCCACATGAACAGCATAGTCCTTGGGAACAGTGGCGTTACAAGTTTGACACTTCCAGTCAGAAAAGCTGGGGGTTGTGAGAACCTTGATTACAGCTTGGATAGCTCTACTTCCATGAGCACCATGATCACGAGCCAGGTCCAAAAGTTTAATCCAAGGCATATCCTTTTGTAAATAATGGAGGCTGACTTTGTTTTTCATCAGTGAAGAATGCGCTCATAGTCAGCCTTCTCCAGTATGTCATAAATATCAAAGAGACCATATTCAGTTTCATCCTCCTTCAGTGAATGTTGAGTAATATTGGTGTTATACACTTGCTCTAGAAACTTACATTGTTGTACAACTAATGGTTCAGTGCCCGACTGGAGCAGCGAACGAAAGACCTGGGAGCTGATAGAAGGTTTTTCTGCCTTCGCTAGCTTTGTCAAGAACTTTTTGCAGGCTGTGCATGCGTAGTAAGGACGTTGTGGGTTAAAGGTCATAGATAGGGTTGTCACATGAAACACTGATGATAACAAAACAAAGTTTTGAGCTGCTGTGCATTCTTACCAGCTTACATGGAGCCGGCATCCAAAAAATCTCGTTCCAAAACCTTGTCTTTCTTGCACAAAGAGCTCTCCAAAGATCCGACCAAACTATTTCTCCAATTGGAGCACAGTTCGAAGCTGCAAATTCAAGCCAGCAGCAGGCTCTAGGCCCACAAGAACAAAGCGGTAAGAATCTAGAGCCGATTTGAGCCTGATGCTTTCTTGTTAGGTGACCTACAGGTCCTTTTTAGGCATACCCCATTTTGTGTGATTTGATTGTGGTCCTAAAAAAAGAAGCGTCAGTGCAATTGCTATCCTCACTGTATTTTCATGAACTAGGTTAGTGTATGTATCTGTGAGTATAACAGCAAGAGCTGCTGTTCATTGCAACCACCTGAATGGATCAGGTCTGTCCATTTTTTTCTGTTTAATCCAGTTTACGGTCCTGTAGAAACCTGTTAGAGTGTTTTTGTTTTAAGTGATGCTCTATGAGACTATCCTCATTTCTGAATCAACAGAGGCACAGTTTTAGATTCACTAACCTACTCTGGACAATGTCTTCCTCAGTCCCACAAGGTACTTCATTCACCACTAATTGACGACAAAAATGTGTATTGGATTTCAGCAATGCTTGATGATGCTCAACCAATCAGGAGTATGTGCTCACAACTGAAGAAGTGCAGTGAAAATTTGGAATCCTTGACTTCAGAATGTACTGAATTGAAACACAATTTTCAACAAACAAGAAATGAGCTCAAAACTTGTAAAGCTGCATTACGTGAGATGACCTCTGAAAATACAGTACTCGAGCAGAAGTGGCAAGATGCTAGAAGAAGGATACAAGAGTTGAAGTGTGCTAATGCTACACTAAGAGATGACTGTGCAAGTCTTTAAGCTGATTTACTGTCTAAATTAGATTCTGATTCAACTACTTACACTGCCTCTGAAGATAACTCTGCAGAACCCTCTCTGCAATCCATTATAGGAAGTTCTAGAAAGTACTCTCCGGAAATTAGGAAGCTCTATTACACTTTACTGGCAGCACAAGTTCCTGTCTCCAAAATCTCTGACATAATCAGATCTGTTCTCAAATGCTTCAATCCAATAGCCAGTGTTGAAGACTTGCAGTTACCAAGTAAAACTTGTGCTACTTACATGAGGAAAGAAGAGCTCAAGAGTATCTGTGATGCCCACAAAGAAACAGTGATTTCACAATCCAAGCAGCTATGAATGAACACGGATGGTACTACAAAACACCAAAAAAATTGGGTGGAATAGTGGTTAATAACCTAGATTTGGGTGTGAATGAGCTCCAAGACAGCTCTGCCCTTAGTGCAGTTAATGAGAAACTACGTGAAGCTGCAACTTTGTTAGGATTGCCTAATGCTAATTCTATTAAGTGGACCCTAGTTGTCTCGTCCACATCTGACTCAGCTGCTACTCAAGAACGTGTGAATAAGCTTATTGAAGAACAGCGAGAAGCAGATGAGGAAAGGTTTCGTCCTGCTACAATAGAGGCTATGGATTTGGTGGAGACTTTCTGTGCAATGCATTTGGGGGTCAATCTCAGGAGATCCTTTTCAAATTGCATCGAAGATGAAGAGGAGGATTCGACTCGGTACCACAAAGTGGACACACTAGTCCATGAATTTTGCAAGCTGTTTGGCACCACCGGTGTACCAGAGTATTGCCTGGGAGTAGTGTCATTTCCTGACTTCCTTGCGCTAAAAGTCAATTCAAGTGATGGAACCAAAACTACCACCAAGGTACATCTCCATCGACAGGCAGTAGGTATTTCGTGACAGCTTCTAATGCCTGCCGAGTTCTCTATCTGAAAGATTCAGCAATTGAATACCTTAAGTTCACTGACAAAGGTACGGCAGGTAACAGTGAGACGTAGTCTGTAAGCTTCAGGATCCACTAGAGCTTGCCCATCCATGAAGGTGGGCAGCCTCTTTTATTATCATGTCTATGCCGATTTGTATATGCTGGCCAAATCCAAAGACCTTGAGAAATCCGTTCTGTGTATGAATCAGCACTACTTAGAGCTACAGCTTTATTTGCAGGAAGTAACAAAGGATCCTAGTGTTGTGTTCAACTCAAAGTATCATGTGTTTTCATCAGAAAATAGACTGTATGAAGAAGATGGCAAAGTCAATCATCGCCTAAAGAGGAAGTGGTCTATGATAAGCTGTTCAAAGAGCTCAAAGCTGATCAGGACTCTCTGGAACTGCTTGTCAGGGGAGCATCAAAAATGGAACTAAAACTAAGTGCATATGCTGCTGACCAGCTACCTGGAGGTAGGTACTGGGATGCCGACTCACGAACACAAGATGTACTACGTGAACTTCAACCAAGCAATGATGTGTGTGAGTCAATTCTTGGACTCAACGATTTTCTGACGACTCAATCTACACCAAATGACCAGATCGAACCTTGCACAAGTTGAGAAAAATAAGATATTGCACTAGCTTTCTCAGCTTCCTGATGGTAAACAACAAGCTGTCATAGACATGGCAGTGCAAAGAAGGCGACAAGTGACTCAAATGTACAAAGATGAGGAACAAATGAGGAACAAATGAGGAAGAAGCACCGACAGCAAGCAATGGTTCGAGACAATGCCAAGAGAGAGGCATTGAAAAAAAAGCATCGTCTGGAAAAAGAAAAGCTCCTTGAACAACACCTAATCACTACTCCTGAAGAACTTGAACAAGAAAAATAAGATATTGCACTGGCTTTCTCAGCTTCTTGATGGTAAACAAGTAACTCAAATGTACAAAGATGAGGAACAAATGAGGAAGACGCACTGACAGCAACCAATGGTTCGAGACAATGCCAAGAGAGAGGCATTGAAGAAAAAGCAACATCTGGAAAAAGAAAAGCGCCTTGAACAACACCTAATCACTACTCCTGACGAACTTGAACAAGTGCTAAAACAGGTAGATGAAGAAAAGATCACTACAGCGAAAAAAAGGACCAAGAAGAGAGAAGTACTGAAGACACAAGTTCAAATAAGGAAGAAGGTACTGAGTTAAAATGTGCCAATCACATTCACTGTCAACTGTAGGCAACGACCATTAGAAGACTTAGTTAAGGAACTTTCTGACTTCATAAAGGAAACAGATTTGGGCCTTCCTCCAAGATACGCTGTGATTATCAAAGAGCCTACGAAACTGATCGGTCAAAATATCAAGTAGAAATTCTTTTGAATGACGACGAAGATCATGATAGTTTCACCTGGTATGCTGGCCAAGTACTTGACTATTGTGACCATGACAAAATACATTGCATTAAATAAGAAGGGGAGGAAGAAGTTTATTCTTTTGATCTAATCTTAGATTTTATCCTAGGCGATATATTAATTGTTTTTACAGTGTCACTTCAATAACACAAACATTGATAAATACCTTTAGCTACTTTGTAACAGTACGTACTGAAATTGAAATATTTCTTTTTTTACTGAGTCACTTCTCTGATGATGAATAACACAAACACTGACAAAGTACTACTCTGTAACAGTACTCAATAAAACACCTAAACTCTTCTGGATACTGTTAACATCCATTATTGATAGCTCTAGTTCTATCTTCACTTCTCTGAACTCCATTGTGAGTTTGTGTAGAAGATTCATAAGGTGCTTAATCTGCTGCTGTAACTCATCAATATCTGATATAGTAAGAGAAACAAGCAGTATAAAAAATGTGCACATGTAATTAATACTGACATGCCAAGCAATACAAATAGAATAGTGCACAGTGCAGTCACAGGTGCATTGGAGTTAATGATGCTGCATGAACATGCCCAATCATGCACATTAGCTATGCATACACAAAGAACTGGCTTTGGAGAGGTATGCAGACCTCTCAACTCTCACGATTTGACCGTGAGACTCACGATTTCAAGGTGTCTCTCACGGTCTCACGACGGGGTAGCGATTTCTCACGGTGCGCAAACCTCTAGAAACATATTACTTGTACAGTAGTATACTGGTGCTATTACCATGTATTATGTGTGTGCCTAATTTTCAAAAGGCAGCAACGCAAGGTGTAAGACTGGCAGTAGTACCCTCTGCTGCAAGTCTTTGGCAGTAGTACCCAGTGTCATGTAGATCTATCTCGCATTAGCCAAATTATGCGCATGCGCAGATGGCGAGCATTAGGACTTTGAACTGTGCTCCAATTGGAGCGGTTAATTAAATGGATCTTTGGAGAGCTCTTTGTGCAAGAAAGGCAAGGTTTTGGAACAAGATTTTTTGGATGCCAGCTCCATTTAAGCTGGTAAGAATACGCACCAGCTTTGTTATCAGTGTTTTCATGTGACAACCCTATCATAGAAACAAAAATGGCAAAAGGTCATACGTTACTATTAGTTTAGCATAGCCTCGCGTGTACACTTCGCATTTATGCTATTATAGCAGGGGTTCCCCTGGTTAGAATATCCACGATGTGATCGCGTGACCCATTCAGTCATCATGTGAAAGTTTGAATTTGCACATTTGGTGATTTCATTTTGGAGCGAGTTACAAAGCGAGTTACTGTTGTAAGGAGTGGACAGACCAAAGAAGCAGGTGAGCTATCTTGTGCATACTGCTAGGCTGTGCCGTACATGTATTGGCTGTCATAGGGGAGTGCATGGATGTCCGAGACCACAAACATCTACATTAGTATAACACATGCACATGTGTACGTGCATAAACATGGTCAAGATACACATGCTAGATTGTGTACTGTAGCAGACCCTTCACTACATGACCAAGTATCTGTATTTGTGATAATTACAAGAATGCCTTGCTTTTGTGTAGGTGCCTGTGTGTACTATATACACGTACATGTATATAGTACACGCAGATTGAGATACTTTCTGATTTGTATGGCCCAGCCAGCTGAGCTCAACTCTGTCGGTAAGCGGAAACTGTGTTATGCTATCCCCTGGCCGAAGACTATCGTCGGGGTTGATATGAGGTGTTCCAAGTGCCACAAGCACTTCATGACGCATGACACAGCCTACATCAACACTCTTCCTATGGAGGAACAGATCAGACGCGACTTCGTCACGTCAAAGGGGAATGGGACACACATTTCCCTTATCAGAATGCTCAGATCTGGTTTGACAGTAGCACAGGTCGAACGTTACATTGGAGCTGAAGTTCGTCAACACTACCTCATGATGAAATCAAACTACATTGAGCTCTGGGACAAGGTATGTACAATTTAAATGATTGGCTGCATCTATTATGATATTTGTTGCCTCTGTGGTTATTATCTATGTCACCATATTAATGTCTTTTTATTTCTACTACAGGTAGAAGCAATGCACGGTGTTGGGAAAGTGAATGTTGCTGGCCGAGATGCCTTCCCCCCGTTCCCCTCCCACTACGTTCCATCTAGACCACACATCACAGCAATGTTTGTGCAGGATTATTGGGAGAATAAGACGCACATAATGCATGAACTACGGGCAGTTCTCAGCAATCATGCACTTGCAGTGGACCACCAGCGAAAGGTGGTGAAACGCACTCTCGGTGGTGGGGTGGTAGGTCGAGGTGGCCAGACTTTCACGATCTGTGGAGACTTTGGCATCATCTGCGGCGTGTATGTTGTGCCAGACACATCTCTTTCCTGGACAAAAAAGGCTATGTCTGAGGTAATTGATCGTCATGAGACAGCAGGAGTTCCAGTGCCTCGTTGTCTCTATGTGGACTGTGGCTGCTGTGGTGGCAGACCACTAGAGCAGACACGTAGCATTCGTTGTCCAGGAAAGAGCTCCTCTCAATCTGGCAAATCACCTACCTCCTCCAATGCAAGTGTTGCAGCCATGTGGCAATCAGTATTTGCTGTGAAATTAGATGGTATGCATCTGATGTTGCGTATTGGACGTGAGATGAATGCAGAGCACACACGCCGAAAAAAATTTCTCATTGACCTAAGCCAGGCCATATTCATCCAGCATGAACCCGATCGACAGCAGCTCATGCGTGCAAGAGAAGCAGCCGGACTGGAAGGACCTCCTACAAGAACAGAGAGGGTCAAATTCATCCGGCGAGTAGTTGGTGAGCCTGAGAATGTAGCGAAACGAATGGTGTTAGTCATGAAGGCTCACCGAGAGCTTGACAGCCAGTGTCATGCTCAAGCAAAAGCAGCTGGGCTGAAAGTAGATGACCTTACAGTGGCCGATATAGCTTATCCACTGATCACAAAGAGAGTCGTGGCTGTGTTTCAGCAGCAACTAGTGCATGTCAGAAATGGCTGCGTATCAGATGATCCTGAGCACCTCCCCTATGTGAAAGTAGGGGAGGTGAACTACCATTCAACAGGACATCGCCTTCCTCACTACCAGAGTCTACGTGGCACCAGCAAGGTGGAAGCCGTGCACTCCGTTCTCGATCGGACCTTCTATGGACAGCGCGGTATTGGGACCGAAGTTTTCGATGCCCGTTTGGGGTGGTGGATTCTCGGGTATAATCGCCGCCGTCTCCGTGCACTTGGAAAGAAGGTTCCTCCAGACGGCATGCCACCTAAGGTATGTTTGTTTTCTAACAATCACAATTTGTTTGTCATGTTTAACATCCTGCTTTTCTTAAAATGCAGGTATGTGAACACTATATTGCGCGCGGTCTATGCGTGGATTTCCCAGACTGGACAATTGCTGGGGAGGGCTGTGTAAAGATCGGCTATGATTATGCTCGCTCAGTGACTGGTATGGAGGACGAGGTTGAGCCTGATTTGAATGAGGAAGACCAGGTGGCAGTTCCAGACTCACAGGAGGAAAATACAATGGTGGCTACGTCATCAGAGGTATGTACTGCTGTATCATGTTTTGACTTGTACTGTCTGTGAACTCATGATTTGCAGTCTTGTTATGTGGTTTTATTTTTTTGGTTTAGGTACTTGAGGAGCTCGGTTTGGATGCAGCTGACCTGCTGGATGATGAGGGTATAGACATGGCCATGGATGTAGACGCTGGACAGCACGATATCTCAACTGCTGATCTCTCAACTGCCGATCTCTCCACTGCTGATCTCTCAACTGCCGATCTCTCCACTGCTGATATCTCTACTGCCGATCTCTCAACTGCCGATCTCTCCACTGCTGATATCTCAACTGCCGATCTCTCCACTGCTGATATCTCTACTGCCGATCTCTCAACTGCCGATCTCTCCACTGCTGATATCTCTACTGCCGATCTCTCAACTGCCGATCTCTCCACTGCTGATCTCTCAACTGCCGATCTCTCCACTGCTGATATCTCTACTGCCGATCTCTCCACTGCCGATCTCTCTACTGCTGATCTCTCTGATGGCAATCTCTCTGATGCTAGAGCGCATGATCTCTCACCGACTGGTACTGACTGGCGTGATGTTGCTCTACCAGAGGCAAGTCCTGGAAGAAGACATAATGTGGCACGGCGTCGAGCTATGGGAGGAGACTTATCATGCGTTCCCCCTGATTTCAATGATAGCATGTTGGCTATATGGGAACAGTTATGGCAGTCAATGCCTCAGAGCGGCAAGATAAGTGTCACAGTCAACTACTTGCTAGAAAAATACAAGGAACATTGCAGGGCTGAACGAAAGAGACGGCATGAGTCTGGGGAGGCCCCTCCAGCACTCTTGCCTGTTTCTTTTGGACAAGCCAAAGATTGGCTAATTAAGCAACAGAGAGCTCATTCACAGGCAGTGGAAATTGGAGCTGTTAACGAGGAGGCACGTGCAGTTGTCAATGAACTTGATCAATCCCTCGCTGAGCAAACAGCATCTACAGTTAGACATCTGAGTCAGCCAGCATGCGCAGCCACTCCTGTTATTCCTCAGCCCGTGATGTCACTTGGCCCCGACCCAGTGACTGATCGGGTGAGGGCAGTAGAGCGTGCCGAGGAGCGATCTCGGCGTCAGATAGAGAAGAACCAGGTGAGGGCAGGGGAACATAGTGCTGGACCCAGCCAGAAAGTGGCACCTGCTAAAAAGGCAGCACCAAAAAAGAAAACAATTCAGCCAGAGCTGAAAGAACGTCGGGAGCGAGCAGCAGAGGTCATGCTGCAACTTGGAGTTGCTCCAGTTCAAGACTCGTCCAGAGGGAAGCGTCGCTGCCCAGTGTGCGATCAATATCGCACAGCCAGCGACAGAACCCCGAACGGTGAAATACACCGAGTTCTTGGACGTTCTAACCAAGTATGGTGCCCGTATGCGGACGATAAATCAATACTTGATAAATTCGAGGAAGAACAGAAAGAGAGGAAACAGGCATCATGGCGGAAAGCTAATGAAGCGAAGCGTTTGAAGAAGCAGTCTATGGCAACCTTTTGATTACTTTATCATATTCTATACTCTTATCCCTACAATATGGTTATTGATGCCTAATCTAGTTTCTCATATCCTTACAATATGCTTATTACAGATTATGGATGCTTAATAGTGCTTATGTAACAGAAATTCTTTAATAGTTAAATAGCTTCTTTAATTAATGGCTTGCTTGTTGATGGCTGGGTTCGATACCGGGCAAGACAACTTGGGAGTGATAAAATCACTTTAGGCCTCTTTTCCTTCCCTTTCTCCCCTTTTTCCTCCCTTTTCTTCCTTCTTTCTCCCCCCTTTCCCCTCTTCTTTCTCATTTTTTCCTTTTTTCCCTTTTTCCCCCTCCCATCAGTCTGTCTTCCCCCAACCCTAGCTCAGTTGGTAGGAGCATCGCCTGAAAAGTTGATGGTCGTGGGCACCTGTGGCAGCCAATTATTCTTTGAAAAATAACTGCCTCAGGTGAGTTGTGTTGTGTTGCTTTGCCCTGCCTTTCTCAGCATCTCTTAGAGTGATTGTTTGTGTGTGTGTGTGTGTGTGTGTGTGTGTGTGTGTGTGTGTGTGTGTGTGTGTGTGTGCGTGTGCAACAAGCTACAACTATGATACCATGATATCCTATGGTTTTTCGATGACTGAGGTTCATGTGATGCTACCTTGAATACAAGTCAATGTAAGGTAGCGAGCTGCTTGCTCCTGAGTTTCTGCCTTTGCTTTTCTTATGATTCAATGCCATATGGCACATACACACATATATGCATGCACGTTATTGTACACCAGGGTTGTGCTTTTCTTTTTGCTTTGACACCATTTGTACATGTACATGTATATACATACACAAAGTTTGATCTTCAGGCTGAGATGCTTGGCCTTGTGTTGTGTTGCTTTTATGTGTGATTCAGCCCCAGCCAGCTGAGCTGTCTCGGTAGCCTCGTACCAGGCTCTTTCCAGGGGGAGGGAAAAGAGCCTGGTACACATGGCATGCGCATGCGTGCAATTGCCCTGGAATTCCAGGGCAATAGAATACTGCTAGAATACGTTGGTATATTAATGACAGCATGTTAAAGCAGTGGAATGGGACAGAGTCTAACTGTGGGTTTTATCGTTCATGTTTGACAAGAAGAATAGACAACAGCCTTGTCATTGTATCGGTGCTTGTTTCTCTTATGGTTGATCAGGTCCATACTTTGTGAGATCAGGTCTATAAAGGCTTCAGTATCTCTTCAGGAAGCAGGGTGCAACAGCTACCCCGTCGCTACTGATGATGATTTAGTTAGTAACAGCCAGCTGTTTCTGTGGTTCTTAGGCACTAGTAGCTGGTAGATGGTAAGATGCTATCAAGAAGTCGAGTAGAATCGTTGCAAATATTAAATAAGGACGACATAATCACCGATGCACGCTACTTTCCTCTTCCGTCATCTACAATACACCCCACCCAAACTCAAATGAGTACCAGGCTCTTTCCAGAAAGACATCTCGGTAGCCGAGCATCTTCCTAGTACACAATGTTATGGGTTTGAGTGCCACCTGAGGCAGTTCATTAGCCCTCGGCATGCATGTACAGTGAGGGTTACGGTAGTTGTCTGTGTGTGTGTGTGTGTGTGTTTCTGTCTGTCTGTATGTTAAGTCACATCTCACTTCTGGAGCGTCTGTTCATCCTGAAAATACTGTCACGTACTGAGCGGGCAACAGAAGTCCAAAAATTTGTGGGGTTTTCTCTGAAACCGCTCCGTTGCAGAGATCCAGCAGTAACTGTTCCATTGAAAGCGGTTGGCCATTTTCCTGCAGAAAGTGTGCATGCGCACTATAGTCAATACCATGTGAAGTAGGCGGTCATTCTTTTAGAGTTTCGTGAGTTGCCGTTGGTCATGCCTCCAAGTAAGGTCTGTGGCATGAACTCATGGCGCTGAAGGTTCTGCACTTTAGTGCATTCATTTATCTTTGAAAATGAATGTCTTAGATGAGTTGCATTGTGTTATGTTGTATTGCTTTGGGAGTCTTAATATTTCACGTACATGTAAAGGTACATCTGCTCCGTATGTGTTTCTTATTTTCTAAGCCATTGAGGCTGATAGTTTTATATTCTGATGGGACTGATTTTCCAAGCAGTTAAAGCTAGTGTGAAGCCATTGAGGCCTCCCTGTGTTATATGTGTTGTATGTGTTTGTGGTTAGTGCTCCTTTCCTTAGTCTACCTTTTTCTTAGTGCACTATGGACATGATTCTTACAGTACGGTAGTACTGTGTATATAGGGATTGCTATGGTCTATCCCCATTGAAAACCATATATAAGCATTTTGTTCATTTCACTTTCAATTTGAAGTTGATTTCACTTTTAATGATATCAAGGTGAAGAATGTGTGAAAAATAACCAGCACACAAAAATTTGTTGTGTAGTGATGTAAGATGTACATAATATCCGAAAAAATGATTTCCACATTTTGTCCATGTTTTCATCATCTTCTTCAATCACCGTAACTCAATAACCATAAAATCAATGAAGTTGAGTCTTTGCATGTGGAAATATATCATTACGTACTGGGGAATAGAGGTATAATACTGTTAACCCTTGTAGTTCTTGTACTACTGATCATTATCTCTCCCAGCAATGTATTATGAATGAGGATAACTAATGAGCAAACTCAGCAACCATGGTAACCATCAACCTGAAAGTCAGCATGTGAAGAGGTATCATCACTAATAGCAACATATCAAAATCATATGTTGTTAACCCTTGTGATTCTTGTAATACAGATGCTAACACTGCTGTCAATGCAATACATGTACATGTATATTAGTGATTACGTAATTTCATTTTGAATGTATGTGCATACTACATACGTTGTACGTAATATAGTAGCATGCGTCATACAATAAAACGATTACATAATGAGACAAGACTCGTCAATGACGTCATTAAATCTGCCGCGCATGCGCAGACGCTTAGCAACTCGTGCGTAGCAACTAGGTGCAGAGTGAACTGGCTGATAATAGAAATGTGTTGACGATTTGTATAGCAACTAGCACTTACATAAGCAAAAGAGAAATGTGTTGACAAACTCTCACCGTCAGAACACTACGCGTACAGTGTGTTGGCTCTGCCTCTACGTATATACATATACCACGGTAAGCTTATATACCGTAAGCTTATATACCATCTGCTGGAGAAACGGCACGCTATTCTAGCACGATACTACCAAGCCAAAGCGCTGGTGACTGATAGTACGTTGCTAGCAGGTTTGCTTACTTTAGTATTTGTAGTTACCGTAGTGTAAGCAGTCGCTTGTGTCATAGGTGTTATCTATGTTTGTATATAGCTTGCAACCAAAACCACGCCTTACTAATCACGCATTTATACAGTAACTGGGAGTGTTATTAACAATACTTGGCCAGATGTTTATGTTTATGGATATGGAGAACACATTCTTGTAAGAATTATTGCTTACAATAGTAAAAAAATGACAGGAGACAAGTAAATAAGAAATTTAGGAAATTTGAAGTGTAATATAGGGATTGCATAAAAATGAACAGAGACAAGATTGGGACACAGACATGCTATATACATCAATGTACTAAAAGGTATGTTGATGTACATAGCATGTCTGTGTCCCAATCTTGTCTCTGTTCAATCCCTATATTACACTTCAAATTTCCTAAATTTTTTATTTACTTGTGTATATATGTATGTACATGCCCTACATACATGTGTGTATATATGCTTGCTTGATCTCTGTGTAACATTCACAGGTAAGGGAGGTTGGGAGGAGTTCCAAGTCCATGTTAGGTGAGTTTGAAGGTAATTTTGTAGAAGTATGGGCCAAATAAATTTCCCACTACGCCACTGTGGTACGGTCTTACAGTAGCAACCGTAGAATAATTTACTATGTTACGCTACAGTACGGTACGGTACCATACAGTTGATTGACCGTACTCGAAGGTTTTTATAGATACATGTATGTGAAGTAATCAAATAGCCTAAAAATGATGGAAACACTGTCAACCAAACATCAATGCCAAGTCATTATGAAAGATCCTGAAAAAACTCAGGATCCAGCTGGGATTCGAACCCAGGACCTTCTGATTACTAGTCAGACACTCTTACCACTGAGCCACTGGATCTCTTGTGGCAGAGGAGTGTAGGATTGATGTTAATATCCTAAGGATTGAGTTCAAACCCAGAAAATGACTTGGCTACACAGGCAAGGCATATACAACATGCAAAGCATGTTAACTCAAACTCCGCCTTAATCAGACTGCCGGGGTAAAACCACCAGGACGCGAATCTGAAAGCAAGAGTATATACATGTGAAGTAATCAAATAGCCTAAAAATGATGGAAACACTGTCAACCAAACATGTATGGCTCCGTAGCCAGCATAGCATGCTTACCTGTACTATAGTAGCCAACGTGCCTGTTTTAAGAATTTTGCGAAGGTCACAAATAGCTTCAGCGTGTGGAGACAAGTGACCCAGTGTACGCGTTCAGTAAGCTTACCGCTGGTAGACCCGGAAGTCATGGAAAGTTGACCACCAGGCCTGTTGATGGAAAGAAAGTTAGCTTACATATGTACACGTAGAAACATCGCATGTTGATGCTGTGGGGGCGCACTCCCTCCAGCTTGAGCTCCCCCCTCCCCCCAGAATTAGGTCAAGAAGTTGTATTTATCCCTCAGATTGCGTCAGAATCCATCACATACACGTACATATGTACAATGTAGAATTTTCTGGGGGACATGTATGATGTGTGTAGAGGTTGCCATACTTTCAGAGGGAGGAAAGTTACAGGGATAGCAAATGTAGCTTAGTGTTTTCTGTTGTAGGAGATTTGGGAGGATAATTAGGGTCAAGTACATGTAGCTGCATTATCAGGGTTATTAATTTTGGGGGGTGGTTAAAGGGGTATGAGCTTACCGGTTAAAGGGGATATGAGCTTACCTGTGCCAGCTGTATGACTCACTCCCACATGAGTGTTTAGGGGATATAAAAAAGGGAGGGGGAAGTGTGCCTCGTGTGGGTCAAGCACACAAAAGCGCTCTAGCCACAGAGATTGCCCTTTCAACAAAATACGTGCCAAAAAGACCATCTCTAGTAGTAACACCGAGTCTGACAGGGAGGTCAGTAGTGAGAGCTCATCTGAAATGGAAAGTGGGACTGATGTGTGTAGCTGTGGAAGAGGAAGGAAGGATGTGTGTAGCTGTGGAAGTGAGGGGAAGAGGCACAGGAGAAGCTGCCCGTTGAGCTACAGGAACCGTCGACCAGGTCGCACACTGTTTCCTGCCACAAGTAATGCAGGACAACTTGCCTCTCCCAGTGCACTGGATGTAAAAAGTTCCCCTGGTGACAATGTCTTCCCTCCGTCCTCAAAGAAGGAGAAGACAGATTCGTCTGTATTCACTGCAGAAATATGGGCAGTTCTCATCTCCCCTGTCACATTGTTGGGGTTTTCAGTGGTCAGTATCAACTTTACTGTTCACAGGACTTTCTGATCACCTCATTTTGTGCCACTGAGCTGACTCCACTGGCCAGTGGCTCTTTCATCTCACTAGCGAACTGGCGGCAGGCCCCAAAGGTCTCACTGAGAAGTGTTGCCGATGACCCAGCTCTGCTTGAATGCTGCAATTGTGATATCCCTGTGTGCTCTGGTAGCATCGTGATTTCTTCGGCTTCAGAGGAGGAGAATGAGGCACCAAACTTGTGGGTGAACAACGGTGCCTACAGCCTGAGCCATCGTGATCGGGGGATGATTTTGTCTGAGAGAGGGTGGCTCACAGAAAACATCATCTGTGCAGCCCAAATGCTCTTGCTGCAGTTCTTTCCCAACAAGGACTGCAACATCCTGTATTGCAGAAGGTGTGTGCATTTCAGGTCCACTCTGGGGAGTTCGTACAGATTGTACACATCGGAAACAAACACTGGTGTGTTGTGTCCACGGTTGGTTGTGAAAGTGAAGCTGTCTACGTGTACAACAGCTTGTATAAATCTCCGACTAAAGAATTGATCACTTGATAGCAAGCATGATGCACAGTCAGTCAAATGAGCTAAAAATCACGGTGATGGATGTTGAGAAGCAGTACAATGGCTCGGACTGTGGTGTTCTGGCCATAGCCTATGCATTTGACCTATGCAGTGGTTTCGACCCCTGCAGTGCAAGGTTTGATGACAGTGGGATCTGGCTTCACCTGGCTACTTGCCTTGAAAATTGCCACGTTTCTCATTTTCCTGTACTGGGTGAGCGAAATAGTGCCCCTAGAAAGCCCAGGACCCTAGAGTTCCACTGCTCTTGTCGCATGCCAGAAGAGAGAGGTGACGAGATGGCCGAGTGTGATGTTTGCCACGTCTGGTATCACCGCCACTGCATGGACATTCCCAGTGAGGTGTTTGGGGAGGTCTAGGTTGCCTGGGAGTGTAAAAGATGTGTAAAAGCTAAGCTGGTACCATTGGAAAGTGCCAATTAGCTCTGCTTATTTCTTTCACCCTGCATTTTGCTAATAGGCAAGTGCATGTAAGTGAAAGGCTTATGCGCTATCCTCTATGGCTGTTTGTAGTGGTACCTCATTCTGAAATCTGCTTACATCAGGCGTTCGTGTTTGTGAGCTGTCTAGTATGTCTGCACCACACACACCAGTGTGTTTATGTACATGTACATGTGTATGTACATGTAATGCATGCCTGCAGTGAGTTGTTGCTAGGCACACTCAGAGGTTCTTTTAGTGTATGCACATTATGTGTGAGCCTGAGTGAGTTGTTGCTAGGAGTCGTTGCTCCACACTCAGAGGTTTTTTTAGTGTATGCATTTTATGTGTGAGCCTGCGTGAGTTGTTGCTAGGAGTCGTTACTCCATGCTCAGAGGTTCTTTTAGTGTATGCATATTATGTGTGAGCCTGAGTGAGTTGTTGCTGGCAGTCGTTGCTCCACACTCAGAGGTTCTTTTAGTGTATGCATATTATGTGTGAGTTGTTGCTAGGAGTCGTTGCTCCACGCTCAGAGGTTCTTTTAGTGTATGCATATTATGTGTGAGCCTGAGTGAGTTGTTGCTAGGAGTCGTTGCTCCATGGTTCTTTTAGTGTATGCATATTATGTGTGAGCCTGAGTGAGTTGTTGCTAGGAGTCGTTGCTCCACACTCAGAGGTACTTTTAGTGTATGCATATTATGTGTGAGCCTGAGTGAGTTGTTGCTGGGAGTCGTTGCTCCATGGTTCTTTTAGTGTATGCATATTGTGTGAGCCTGAGTGTGTTGTTGCTAGGAGTCGTTCTCAGGTGTATTAAGGACTAGGTACAGTTAAAAAATAACTAAATTTAATATCTCAGTGATGAAGTATTGCATTAAGTTGGAATAAAGTAAAAGCCCTACTCAACCACAAAGGGGCATGGTAAACATAAAGCCACGCCCATTACCTTATTTATGGGATGTCGAGTTAACGCATAGCCTACGTGGGCTTAAACGGGAAAAAGCGTTTTTGAAGATGCTAGTTTTAGTCAGTATGTGCACAGAAAAAACAATGGTGTAGTAATAACATGAAAAGCATGTAGCAGTGGCGTAGCCAGGGAATGCTTTATGGTAGGACACGTCATAGCGGGCGCGTACGCAGTCCAAGGGGGGTCTGGGGGCATGCTCCCCCAGGAAAATTTGAATTTCAGGCCTTCTAAGGATGTTTTTGGTGGATTCTAAGCAATAAACTTACTTTTTTATGATACACAGTCAGAAAAGTTACAAAAATATCCGATGATACTCTTAGATTCCTATTCCAGGCCTTCCCCGCGAGCGTTTACATACGTAACTCGGTGATTGTGCGTGGGAGAACATTAAAGTCTCCCACGCACAATCAGCGCGCGCTCGTGGGGAAGGCCTGGAACCGAGGCTAGAACTTCATCTGGCCCCCTCACACGCTTAGTAGTGCCAGTAGCCATCAGCATTATGACAGTCTGAGCTAACTGTCGACTACAGGCAGTAGACATGGTACATGGCATATACATACCATGCGCGGCGCGGTGCAGCATCGCATTGCGAAATTCGACGCATCTCTGTACAGGTTTGCACCAGATGTTTGGTAGGGCACAGGCCCTACCTGGCCCTACCGTAGCTACGCCACTGCATGTAGTAATGATGCATTTCAAATGACGGTTCTGTCCTTGTTATAGTAACAGAGAAAAAGTGTGTTACCTTAACAAGTCCTAGTTTGTACTTATAGCATGTAGATATGTAGGTTTGACATTGTTTGTTGTAACAACAACATGTGCTGCATTGTATTCCATTGCTCTACAGTCTCTGTCAATGTAAGAAAATTATGCTATAATGACAGTATGCTTGTTTCTGTTGCAGGTACATGTTACATTTACAGAATATGTCACTGGGGCATATAGTAATCAATACTGCATATAAGTGTAACAGTAAGGTACTCCGATGTAACTTCAACATAAGAGTTGTGCCAGTAGCAGGGCCTGCAATATTGACATATTAAATGTAATTCCAACACTGCTTATTGCTGAATCAAATTCATAATGTTGTAATAACAATACAACATGGTAACATTTATCACACTCATATGAAGGCTGATGTAACAATGCTCTGCACTGTATAAACATATAGAACCTGAGGCATAGGATGATGGGAGGGTGTATAAATACTGAGGGTTAAATATTGCTCAACACCACAAAGTTATTGGAATTGCTAGTTCACTGTTGCTGTGATAAAATGTCCATATCCTCAGCATCCCCGTCTGTAGAAGAACAGATGAGATTATAAGAAGGGGACAGTGCGCCATATACATAAGTACTAGTTGAATGCAAAGAATTGTTGACGAGCGGGAGAGTGTGCATGCAAAATTAGGAGCATGTATAATATTACGGCATGTACATCACCCGTCACATATAAATATCAGAAAAATCGTCCCGTTGACATGACTAGGTGGGCTAGCTACGCTCGTCAATAATAAGTAAACCTAGCTAGCTATATCATGCATACTGTGTTACAGACTCACTGGCATCAACATAGCAGTCGATTCCAGCAACCACACTGAGAAACGTTGACGATTTCTTGGCGTGGGGGTCATGAAGTCTGAAGACCTTTTCTTGCAAGAAGAGTTGAACATCATTGACTTTGGGGTTGTACTGTATGTCAAATATGCAACATTGAATAGATTGCTGCTGGGAGGTTTCCACACTCGATCAGCAAGTCTCCTTCCACTGCTATGAAAATTTGTGGGGTAATATCCTTGTCTGCGTTGGTGAATCTCACGATCAGTGGGTGCGTGGTTTCACCGTCTATCGCCTCCTCAGGGGGTGTTCCACGCTACACAAAAAAGAACATCATTCATACAAGGAGGTGAGAATATATACCACATACACAGGCATGATTCATTCTATTCACAAAATGTACAAATGTTTCTTGATGGAAAAGTGTACACTATATATGATGCAAGCAATGTAGGGTAGAGAAGTACTATGCACCTACCTGGGGTCAAACTGCCATTGACCTTCACAGGGAAAAGCAGCTATAAATGCAGACCTGAACAGGTACCGTCTAACGTCGAGATCGTTGCGCGTCTGCACACCACACAAGTCCGTAATGGAACAAATTCAACTCATGAATTAGGCGCTATTTTCTGTGCACTGGGCATGACAGTGCAGAGTAGACATGCGCTGCACAGAAATTAGTACCGTAGTACACAGTTGAGTAGTCCCACGATGGACTTGCACGGTGTGCTGACGGTGCAAATACGGACGTTCTCGACGTTATGCGGTGCCTGTTCAGGTCTGCGCTTCTGACTACTTTTCCCTGTGCTTGATATTACAAGAAAGTGACTCCAGGCTGAGTAGGCTCTATTACATGTACATGTACTTACCGGTGGCTCAATCAACAATGCTGGGACATCAATGAATGGATTGGAGGAGTTGGAGATGGAGCTGGAGCTTGTGCAGGCTTTCTTTTTGTGCTTGGCACCCAAGAAGTACCCTAGACACCTCAAGGCAGTGAGGGACCCTGTAACAGAAACACAGATCGTAACTTCACTAGCATTGGTCACTGTGTGCTCACTGTCAGCATCAGGGTCATCTTCATCATCCCGAAGCATCTCTTCAGCTCCTTGTTTGACTTATGTGATTCTGCAAAATCAATTATTGCAGTGGAGTACTGGGCCCATGATACAAGGAACTCCTCAAAAGTGCTGTCCCTCTGCACAATACAGTCCATTTCCTGAGACACCTAAATGGTAGTTTCTAATGAACGTCAATGGAATGTTGGTCACAAATAACTCAATACCAGAAATTGACGGTCACGTGTAATTATTTCATTGCAGGTTAGCTGCAGAGGAACTAAGTGTATGGAACTGAATGAGAACCTGAATTATGTGAACGTGTTACAGCAATTCCGAGGGCAGATGGGAACTTCCGACCATTCATATATATTCACCAGGCATTGCTTACCCTTTGTACGCAGAAAGGTCACTCACTACAGCATCATCCGTCAGGCCAGGTGACATGAAAACAAACGCGTCGGAAAGCCTACTTTCTAGCATTACGTCAATACATTTCATTGCCAAAATATTGAATGGTGTATCTTTAAAAATTTTGTATTGTGTATTATAATAAAAATATCTAGTTTCCAACCATCTAAACTAACTAAAAAAGGATGATATTTTTAGGATCTGCAATAAATATTTCTTTTGTCAGTAGGCCAAAGAGCGTCAAAAATGACACTAGGCAGAGAAATTTCATAACTTGCCGCCCGTGTGGTTACTGATGCGAGCGAAGAACTCACACCTTCACTGGTTTTTGTATACACACATACTGTATAGCATTAGAGACAGGCAAATAAGTCCAATGCATCTGGTAAAAGCTGTGTTCGTGGCCATGGCGCCTGGCACTACACGGCAGCCGGCCCGGCAGGTGGCCGGTAACTTGAGGCTTTAGCTACACCCGAAATCTTTCAGGTCGAGTGCCACCAGTTGAATTCTGGTACTTATAAGTAAAGCAAAGAAGAATGCACATTTACATAGCTATATAAACTATCCTGGAAAGCACCGTAGCACTGAGATACGCCAGGCAACACGAAGAATCTTACGGCTTACACAGACGCCGGAACAGACTGAAAGCTAGGTAGCGGGCGAGTTATACCACTTATGTAGAGTGCTTCGAAGGCGTTGAGTATATAGCCTTTCGAGAAACACAGCACTTCAAAATGTCAGCCGCAACACAATACAAATTTATATAGGGTTAATGAACAGGAATGCCATTTGGCGGGAAATGAGATATGGAAGAGATGGCGGAAGTGCCGGTAACAATTACTTCCGTAGCTGATGTAACGTGCTGTAGTACTAAAGTCAATTCGGCAGTACTGGCACTGGAAATATCCAATGACTTCCTTCTCGGCCTGAAGAGGGAGGGAAAGAATATTCTGGAGGAAATAAGCAAGAGCATTAGTGGGCAGGTGGTTGCTCTCAATACAGAGAGTACACGACTACGACAATCCCTCGAAAAGGCAGTGGGGAAGCTTTCATCTAAGTTTACACAGGCCAAGGGTGGCACCGAGAGGAAAAAAATCAAAAGCAGAAAGACACGGATTACTCTGAGCTCAGATGACACAATAAACATCGCACAATTCCAGCAGACAGAGGTAATCAGTGCTATGAAGTGGTAGTAGGGTTACGGCATGTGTATAATTATACAGGCAGCCCTGACAGAAGCAAATGAGCTGGCAGCCTTGGAATGTGAGGCCATGTCATTTTTCCTGGAGGAAAAAGAGAGAGAGAAGGAGCAACTCAAAAGAGCACTGAAAGTGCCAGAAAAGCGGGGGAGACCATTTCATGAGGTTACACACCCACATACATGTATCAGTTGGCCATGCATCACAAAAAAGTACACATACTCACATCAGTTGACTATCAAACTTGTGCAGGTCAAAGAAAGACAGAAGAGGAGAAAAGTGTCCCAAATAAAGGAATACCTGTCTTCAACTCTGGAACCATGTATGAGTTCACATGGACTGGCTCCTACTGTACTCTCGGCAGTGTCTGCTGATGGCAACCACATCACCATACCCCTCACCGACAATCCCACCTGTAGTCAAGTAGAGAATCAGTCCACAGCACATTCGACAGAAGCTGTAACAGCTCGTACTTTGTACTTGCTGGACCGCTTTGCAGTGTCAGACCAGTTTTATCACGAGCTGGCTCAAGTATTCAACTAAAATATGGACTCCTGCATATGTATGTCCAAGCATATATTCTTTTAATACAGCTTCATCCAGATATTCCTAGGATCCACCACGTGAAGGGACTCAGAAAGTCTCTGAACAGTGACATTCAGATACTGGATCTTCCAGCACCCTATGTTGGAAAATACATGGATGTGAAGAAGACCATAACAAACACTTGGCAGTCTTGTAAGTACACATACACTGCACATGTACATAAAACAGCAATGCGCACCATTTTAGCTGGAGAAGCTAGAAGGTGTACAACCGACCAATATCAGAGTAAAACTCTCTGGTGATGGTGCCAAAATTGCTGCATCAGCAACAATGGTATTCCTCTCCTTCTCATTTCCTTCACTAGCAGAAAATGTCCTGTCTGCTGCAGGTAAAACAATCAGTTTGTGCATTTTAACAAAACTCTTAAAATTAATTTGTTTAGGCAACCACACCTTTGCCTCAGTGAAAGGGCCAGAGGATTATAACTTCCTCAAAGCATCTTTTGAGCCAGTCTGGAAAGAGCTAGGAGATCTGATTGCTGATCCTTTTGTGTATGTGAAAGGAAAGGAATACCAGCATGACATTGTGTGTGGTTCGGACTACAAGGTTTGTGTTTGGATATTGAAAATTACATGATATATTTATAGTACACTCAATGGCAGTTTATGGCAACAATTATGGGCCTAAACAAAGCAAATGCTACTTACGCCGCCTGTGTATGGTGCACAGTGACAACAGATGAGAGGTAATTTGAAAATGCCACACTTGTGCAGTATGCGTAAACAGCTCTCACTCCAAATGCAGGTGGGATATGAGTGTGACAGAGAACACCTACAACACTCCGCCTCCAACTGGAAAGGCACGTACTCTAGCATCGCTGCACCAAAACAGTTCATTCTCCAGGCCCAGCAAAAATCTTGGATGCAAGGAACCCCCTCTACTTCAGTTAGAACCTTCAAAATATGTGTTGGACGAACTGCATCTCCTTCTCCAAGTGATAGACATCTTGCTCCGCAACCTCATACATTTTGCAGACCACCTTGACCAGAAAAATCAGCTGAGGACAGGCAGGACTGAGACTCACATTCCACATCTGGAAGACATGGTGCAGTCCTGTGGTGTTTCATTTAAAATCTCCCAAGTAAGTAATATAATACACAAATATGGCAGCAATTAATGTTTATAACCTGCAGGTGAGTAATGAGCATGGAAGAGCTGTGATAGGCATGCACGAGTGGACCTCACTGACTCAGTCTCAGATTCTGCTCGTCCTTCGCAATCTGCCCGACAAACTCAGTGATCTGTTTCCAGAACCACATGCTTCTGAGATTGGTGCTCTGTGTAAGGTATGACCCCAAGTTCTACATACACATACTGACATTTACACACATGTAACCACCACTACTACACAAAACATGTAACCACCACTATTACACAAACCATACCATACGTATACCATACATGTAGATGTATAAGTACACATACATGTACATGTGTACATCCAAATGTGTACATACATGTGCAGGACTTTCTGGTGCTCTATAACCTGATCTGCTCAAATTCACCTTCTGCAGATGACATTCATGTAAAGGTATGATTGGATGTACATGCAAACAGTTATTTTTGATTTTTCTTCCCTTGCACATGTAACATAGGGAAAGCAGTGGGTGAAAGACTTCGTGGCTCTGGGGCAGGATGCAAAACTGGAAGGATTCCAGAAGAAGTTTGTTACACCCTATATGCACTGTATGGTCTACCACATTCCCCAACAAATTCGACAATATGGCAACCTCATTCAGTTCTCTGGGCAAGGTATGTACACACATGTAATAGCTGCAAGCCATAGTAAGCAATCAAATATGCTACATGTATGTAAATTGTGTATGCATAATGTGCTCTAACCATTAAACCAAGGTGTTGAAAAGAACAACGATGTCGCCAAACACAATTTCTACTCGAGCAACCGTCATGATCCATGCGGTGAAGTGCTGAGAACAAAAAAGAGATTAGAACACCTTGACGGATCCTGTAGGAGGAAAAAACGACCATACAGCAAGAGCAACGAGCAATATTGGAGCAGAGACATTTCTGAGACACGAGCAGCAAAGCGTCACAGGAGATGCTGATCCCCCTATTTTTCTTTTTATTTAACGGCTTTTCTCAAAGCCACCAGCCTATAAGGGGTACACCTTCTAAGCATTTGTACGCAAGTAGGAAACAAACAACAGCTACACACATGTACATGTACCTACCTCACAGAGCCTTCTCCCTAACGGGGGCTTTATTTGGGATTCAATGTAGAAACGTGCACGGGTTCAAAGTGCATGTAGGGTTTCTCTTTCGTCGCTTCACGTTCACGATGAAGATTGCGCTGCCCTAGAAAACTAAGGTACATTTGTTTCTGTAGGGTAGAGTATAAATATTATTCTTTGTTCGTATACAGGTGTATGGCTATAATTTAACATCGCTTCTTAGCTATCCATATTGTGCATACTTCATCAAAGTGTTTGTTTTTGGGATGAACTGTGCCGCTCTCTTTGCTGGTGATGTATACAGTTGGCGACCACTTCAGTTTGCTCACCATGCGCAGGGGAAACTCTACTTTGCAGCCATCGCCGAGTTTGTCGTGTACCTTGTACCAGTCCGTCGGAAAGTATGTTTTGTCAAAGTGGTCAAGTGTGTAAAGGCATCCTGTACCATGTGGATAGTCACTGCCCTTATCCTTGAACAGAAATCTGAAAACGTCTGTGCGGAAGTTCACTGTAACCCTGCATCCCCTGTTCAACCCCATCTTCAAAGACATGTTTATTGCATTTGAAAAAGCACTGGTGCTGTCCAAGATATCACGGACTGAAGGACTAGGATCAGCGAAGTACCTATTTAGGAGAATATGTATGTAACTTAATGATGAATGTAGGTTATGCAACCTTACTGCAGCGCTGGGCGGGTTATGAATTTCTCCTTCACCTTCCGGTAACCCGCCCATAGAACTAGGTATTGGGCCCCACCCTGAGATTAAAATGTGCTGAAAACGTAAAGTAGCGAGGATGCTGCGACAAACCTTTCCGCGTCGTAATTGTACCAGGCGTTCGACCTCGAATAGGTCCTCGTCGTTGGTGGACAGTGGTGAACTGGTGCGAATAAGGTCCACGTCAGCATCGCTGCTATTATGAAGGGCGCGGTAGTATCCAGAGGGACGAAGAACTCCACGGGTGAAATAGGCTGCCATATCTATCTCAGACTCACTTTGCATAAGAATGCGTATCCAAGGATACTTGACCTCGCATGTGTATGTACAAGCTAATTTACAAGCACGAACGAGCTAACGAACAACATGACAAATCGTTTACATTACTTTTACAGAAGTAACAAGATGACCGCTAAGTATATCATTTGTTACGAACATAGCCTTCTATATACGATATACGCATATGTGCGTGCATAACGCGCACTCCCCACACTACGATTGACGCATATCTGCGTGCTACTTACCTCGCACAGACAAATGCTCGTGGTTCAGCGAGTTTTAGTCGATCGTCCTTGCCTTTTCGCCATGCCTTCGCAAAAGGGCGTGGCATCGTGCTGATGACCTTTGCCCCCTATGTTTACTATCAAAGTTGAGGAATAACAAGCGCAGGCGTTTGCGCAGCTGCCGTGCGTGCGCAAATCTACCTTGGGGAAGAACCCTCCGATCCGGCGCTAGGTAAGTATAGTATAATATTATTTCTCTAGCATTTATAAGAATTATTATCAATGAAAATACAGTAGAAATAATGCATGGACATAAATAATCCTAAACTAATCTCTAAATAGACAAGCATGGCAGAGCACATCCCCAAGAGGAGTAGGCTATCGGTCGACGAGGTGTTGTTGGAGATGGACGATGAGGTAGACCAACCGATAGCAACTGGGAGTGATGATGAATTCTGAAAAAGAGAGAGATGACGACGAATTCACTGTATCACTCCCCCTACACTCTCCGCTTGCGGCATCTCCCTCTCCCTTGAGCTCTCCGCAACTACCATCTCCTACTCCCTCTACTCCTCCTACTCCCTGTACTCCCTCTTCTACTCCTCAATGAGCACCCGCTCCCATTCCCTCCAGTTCACCAGGGACACCATCTCCGACAACACCTGCTAGGGCTACCTCTTCTACCTGGAGTTCAAAACTGACACAGGTAGACATCCCTCCCTTCACTCAGAGTGTTGGCCCAACGACGGCCATACCCACTTCTCCTCTCAAGGCTTTCACACTCATCTTTACTGAGGAGATCTGCTCGTTTGTGGTGAGGCAATTAAACCTCTACGCTAAGCAGGTACTGGGTGAGGAGTATAGCAGGTGGGAGCCTATCATGACAACGGAGCTATGGGCCTACTTTGGATTCATGATCCTCATGGGTCTCTACCCCAAGCCAGCACTGAGTGATTATTGGAGGAGGGATCCCTTTGTGAACTATGCCCCGATTGCAGACGGCATCCCAAGGGATAGATTTTATAATGTAACACGGTACCTGCACTTCGCTGATAATTCCACTCTGCCGTCTCCAGGAGAATGTGGGCATGACCGGTTGGGAAAGGTATGGGAGGTGATGGATCTGCTGTCCGAGAGGTTTCTCGCCTCATATCACCCGCACTGTGAAAACTCAATTGACGAGGCCATGATCCCGTTCCAGAGCCGCAGCTCTCTGAAGCAGTATATGCCTGCAAAACCGGTAAAGAGGGGAATAAAGGTGTGGTGTCGGGCGGATGCACACAACAGGTACCTGTGCGAATATCAGGTCTACACTGGTCGCTGAGAGAGGGTAGAGGATGGTCTCAGGAAGAGGGTAGTATTGGATCTCTCTCGACGGCTCCAGGGTCAGAAGTACCACTTGTACTTCGACAACTTCTTCTCCTCCGTATCTCTGCTTGAGACCCTCTTAGATAATGGGCTGTATGCATGTGGTACAGCCCGACAATCCTACAAGGATTTTCCTGCGGCCCTGAAGATGAAAGGGAAGGGCAAAGCAGAGATGAGACGTCACAGGCTGAACAACAGGTGTGTGCATGTGCGTGCGTGTGTGTGTGTGTGTGTGCATTGTACGTGTACGAGCATGTGTGTGTGTGCACACATTACCTATGCATTATGATGCACATTATTGTATAGTGCATGTGTATTGTGTTTGTACTCACAACACACATAACATGTACTGTCTCTACAGGTACAGTGTGTGATGCAAATTATATGCACACATCATTCGCTGTAGTATATATAGTCAATGATGTGCGCATACACACTATAGTAGTAGCATCACACACTGCACCTGTAGAGACTGTACACGTTATGTGTGTTGTGAGTAACAACACAATACATATGCACTACACAATGATACGTGCATGATTATTACACACACACACACTTGCTTATATCACCAACCTTTCGCTCAGGGGAGACTCCAAGATTCTCCAGAGAGGTGGGGTAGCAGCGGTTCTGTGGCGGGACAACAGGGTGGTGACACTCCTCTCAACCAACTCTCAACCACCTGAGATCACTGCTGTACAGCGTCGTCAGTCTGATGGGAGGAAGGTGGACGTGCCCTGCCCACAAGCTGTGTTGAAGTACCAGCGATTCATGGGGGGAGTAGATCGGAACGACCAGTTGCGGACGTACTACACTGTACGAACAAAATGTAGGAAGTTCTATCGATATATATTTTGGTTCGTTTTCGAGGCAGCACTTACCAACTCCTACATCCTGAGAAAGCAGTACTCTGGTGTTGCACGTACTACGCCACTGAAGGAGTACAGACTGGAACTGGCAAAAGGTCTGATTGGGGACTACCACTCCAAGAAGCGCCACAACAGACACCACGCTCCTCCAACCACACTCGCCCTTCTTCACTTTCCTGTGAAACGTGAGAAGGCAGCGGCAGCCTCTTCGACTCCACGCCGTAGGTGTTGGTATTGCTGGCACAAGAGAAGGCCCCAGCAGCGTCGCGACAGCCAGTGGTACTGCCACGAGTGCCAACTGCACTTCTGCCACACCGGATACCCCGAGACCGACTGCTTCCTGCAACATCATAAGAAGTGAACATCATCAGAAAGCCCTTCCATGCACATGCACACACACTTTACCTAGTACACGCACTTCACCTACAACTCAAGTTTATCTTTATACACGCACTTAGGTAGTCATCTGAAGCTACAGAATATCACATTCTACACAGTAACGCATACAAAACTTGAAACGCTTTCACTGTCTACAAACGCTTGTTCACAAAAAAACTTACCAGTCCGTATTCAACAGCTGTCTGTCTCTCAGTGTGTCAGGTAAGAGCACGTGTATCCAGCGTACTTTAGCTACAATCTTAGTCATCTGAAGCTCCAGTAGATCATAGCCTACAAACGGTAAACGTGTGCAGAACGCGAAACGCGTTCAATGTCTACAAAGGCGCGAGTAACACAAACTTACCAGTCCGTAGCTCACCGGCTGCCTTCTCGGGTAAGAGCACGTGTATCCAGCTTTAAAAATATGCAGAGTTGCCCATACAAAAATCTCACGGCTTTTGCGCTGCAGGTCAGTTTATACCGCACGTCCATTAGCGCAAACTCGCGCAACAATTTTCCCGTTTCCGCGCAGTGCTGCGCATAATCGGTTAAGAAAGGATACTCCCTACACAGTGTCATAACCATCTGACTGCCACTCAGGATCTTCTTCCTCCTTACTGCAAATGTGCGGACCATAAGGGATTTCACAGCCTCAGAGTTGGGCTTTTACTCTCCATTTCACGCCGCAGCAAGGTTTGGTTTCTCTCAAAGGATTGCTCATCTTCTTCAGATGAGCCAACAGAGGGGTAGAAGTGCTTCTGAGGTTCAGACCTCTGGCATTTTGTTTGGGGCTCAGATAAGACAGAAGCCGTTGGGTTCCGATTGACATTCTGGCACCGAGTGTATAGAAAGCCCTGCCATCCTCGCTAAGCACAAGGAAGTATTTTTATCAAACACCATGCAATCATAAATGTACTATACATACATGATCTCCTAGAAAGGGGTACTTTCTTGTCAATTCCTTACACACATTGGCACAATCATTCATTGTAGCCTTTTGAACGTAGGTTAACATCATTGTTAACAGCACTCTGAACATGTACTTGAGGTCATCTGTTGTGTACTTCTTCTGTTCCAAAGCATCCATGGTTGATTTTCGGAACAGGGGAATTGGGAAAGAGTCTGGTAATTTGTTAGCAACCTGCACACAAACAGTGATGTCTGCATATGTTATTGAGACCTGTCAAACTTGCCTCTGAGTATCTTCTCTTGAGTTTCTTCTCTACACCCGATGAACTAAACACACTTTCCACTGTTTTTGTACTGGCACAGGATGATGCTGGCCTTTCACCCGCAGAATCGGTGTGATCCTGCTCCTTAGCGACAACATACACACACACACACACACACACACACACACACACACACACACACACACACACACACACACACACACACATGATTACAACTGTGGCTGTTCAATACCTCAAAGCTAGCTGGGAATCTGCCGAATCCAAGCTGGTCGACCAGGTCAAACCCGGCTTTAAAGCGGGTCAAGTTGTGTAACATACATACATGTATATATATATATACATATGTATACCTGCACAATGCTTTTGTTGTGTATTGGTGTTGAGGTTCGTGAGGGAGGCAGTGAGGGTGTTTCAGCAGACTCATTAGGGGACTGGTAAGCAGAGTCAATCGCTTGCTTGATGAAGTTGTACACTTTGACACGCTGACCATACTTGGGTATAACATCTCGCAAGCAGTCGGGTCCAGAACGGGTAGCATAGATTTGCTGAATAGCTTTGCCATCCATCTCCTCATCTACAAGAGAAACGGGGTAAACTACTGAAGGTGCATACTCAAGGTAGCTGCATACATTGGAATGTTTACAGCATATGCAAAGTAATTGGAGCCTAAACTTTAACAAGCCAGGCTAGCCTTCAGAACCTAAAGGATCACATGTATGATTAGACAGAGCACACGGACTGTCTACGACATAGGAAAGCTGTACAATCACTCACCCAGAGCGTCACACAGGACAGGTTGCTGCAGCTGTTAGACTAGCAATATTAATAGCAGCTAAAGCCACAGAACACACTCCAACAGACATCCTACAACTCAAGCCAACTACTAGAGAGCCCGCTCAACCGTGCCCCTTAGTGAAAACAAAGCCAATTACCTTTGAAACACTCTTGTATGCCTTGTCCAAACCGTTGGCGCCCAACCACTCACAGACTTCATCCACTGTCATGGTGTCCAGCTTTAGCTCTTCTTCCATCATTTTTCCAAGAAAGTAAGTTCACTTTCTGATGTGTAGAGCTCAGAATAGATCGATATTACCCCAGCGCAGCAGAGCGGGAGACTTAACCTAACATGTGGCCAGAGGGCGCACGACAAGGTTCACGTGCGACAATGTTTGCTGAGTCAGCTGGCAGGGTTTTTCCCATAGAGCGCTCTCTTTCCCTGGACCCAGTGGCGGTGGAAATCTTGTGTTTTAAGGATTCCCTGAGTTGAAGTGTTCCTTGGCTACATTTTGGTCGCCCTTACCTCACCCTTACCTTCGCGAGAGCTCCACTCACCCTTAAAGTGACTCTGATTGCCTTTTTGGCTGACACTTTGGCGGCTCATCAGCTGGGCGGTTTCAAAATTGGAGTAGGGTGGTCCTTTCGGAAGTGTCGTGACTGTTTAGCAACTAGGAGTGACATACAAAGCACGGTATTAAAGGCATTGCACTAAATGCTGAGTCATTACTATGCACCACCTGCAGTTTCTTGAAGAGGAGCTTACTCTGAGGGATACACAGAGCTATGACTACCATTGCAATTTAGTTGAAAGAGTGACTGGACCCGATGATAGCGTTACGTATGGTATCAACTATCGAAGCCCCTTGAATAGCATCCACAACTTTCATGTTGCCAGTGGTCAGTTGCCCCAGGATGTGATGCACATTTTGTTTGAGGGTGTGCTAATTATGGAGATAAAACTCTTGCTGAGACAGTTCATTTATGAAGACAATACTTTGATTTGCACACTCTTCACTCAAGAATCACTTATTTCACATACGGAAGAAGTGAGGCTAAGAATAAACCACCCAAAACATTCAACGAGACCCATATGAATGGTAACTCTAAACTGCCATTGTCAGGTAAATTGCACTTAACCCAAGAGCTAAGCTGACAATGCACTTTGTATTACAGCAGCTGAAGTGTGGACTTTCGCAACTATTCTACCCCTTCTTGTGTGTGTTTTCTGCTTTTACTAGAGATCACAAAGAATGTTACTGCTCGGCTCACATCATTTTCTGTTGCCTGCTATGTTGCTGCTCTGATTCACCAACATCATCAAGAGTTCAAACAGTGTTATCCAACTGTCTCACTAACGCCCAAATTTCACTACATGGTGCACTTTGCACGTCAGATGATGAGGTATGTAAACACTATTCCATTGTACATACATAACCAAATACAATGTACAGCATATGACCTGTAATAGTTGTATGCATGATAAGTGTACTACGATCCTGTTGCATATATGTATCTGTTAGGATGGGCCCTCTTCAAACTTCGTGGTGCATGAGAATGGAGGCAAAAAAAACTACTTCAAGAAAGCTGGACGAATTGGAAACTTCAAAAATGTGCCATATTCAGTTGCTAAACGTTACCAGAAGCTGCTGACAGCATTTCTGCAGGGACAGTTCTTCACCTACAATGAACTTGAATGTGGACCATGTACGTGTAGCTACACAACATATCAACTATACTACACACTGTACTTTTCACACATATAGGCAGTGAATCAACTGTTCTGTCAGAAGAGCCACTTGTACAGGAAATTTTGGTCGCCTTACCAGCTACAAATCTGGAAACACTTGTGTCAGGGTAAGTGTATAATGCACGGCTCTACACTAATACACAATATTCTGCTTTTTGTTGTACAGGCCTAGCTGGATTAAAACACGAGGAGAACAGTACTACAGGAATGATTTTGTGGTTGTTGGTTGGCAGCAGGATGATCTACCACAGTTTGCCAATATCAAAGACATCTTGGTTATCGTTGAAACCCCTGTGCTGATAGTTGAGAAGTACACAACTCCTGGCATAAACAATCACATCCTGTGTTACATGATAGAGTGCACCTTCCAAACTTTCGCTCTTTGTGTATCAGGTCTTGTCGATTCTCACTCTTTCACTGCTCATACATACATAGGAGACCGAGGTCTTTATATTGCAATGCATTCTTATGTTCTTAAATCATAGTAGCTAATTTGTAACACACAGCCTTTTGGGTCACATATGTGTCAGCCATAATTTGCATGTTTGCTTCATTTCTGAAACAAAACATTGAGTAAGTGCATTTGTTACAAAAACGTTAATGTCCTCTGCAGTAACAGAAAATTGTCATTGCTACAAACTTGGCTTGTGTGTATGACAGTACCTATATCTTAAATCTACAGGATGCGCCAATATTACACATTGACAATAGAAATAACAAATGTATACTTCATATACTACTTCAGCTATATTCAATGTTACAATGGGACTCTCATTACTACCACTTAACGTTGTAGGTACAATAAACCTGTCCATACTACATACTTGATTTCAATAAACACATGATAGTTGTTGGCTTAAATACAGTGAGTTATAGTAACATGGTCCTTGTCAATGTTACCCATACTTTGCTTATACAGCATAGTAAATAGTCAATTCTACTCATAGATGTTATAATTACATGTAATGTTGTAAATACTGTGGTATGTAATATGTACATATGTATAGTTACTGCAACATTGGATTATTAAAATGAGTGCAGTTCTAATGGACAGTCTGTTGCTGAAGTTCTTGCAGAAAAGTTCACCTGCAGGTATCCACATATTCCAATTAGCCGGCCAAATCGATTCTTGGATACTGTAAAGCGAATTGCTGCTCCAACACTGCCATCTACTGTTGGGAAACCCAAACTAGTGGGTTCTCCTCTCTCTTCATATCTACGCAGACATTGGGTTCCGCGGACAAGACATAAACAAGGTCTGTCTGCATGCTGTTTACTATTCAGTAGGTTAGTGAGTATACTATGACCATACATATTATGTGTATGTGTTTATTATATGTGTGTTGTTACCAACTTGAGGCACTATTATGTACATATATGTTACTATCTGTTACAGGATCTCTGGTGTTCCCAAGTCATTTGGAAGAGCATGTCTCAGAAAGTGTATTGCAAAGGGCATTTATTCAATGTGCTAATCACGAGAGTCTGTGCTGGACCCTTGATAAATCTGTTACGATTGGATTTTATAAAGAACTGCACAATTACCTACAAAAGTGGCCACCTTCACAGAGATCTACAAAAACTACTGTTGGGAGGTTTTATTTGTTAATTGATTCAAATTTCCTATCCAAAAGGATATCAACTCGTCCAGATAATATATACATGTTTGTGCAGAGAATTGCTGACTCTTCTAAAATTGATTCTGAACCTATGTCATATGGTGTTGAAAGAACTGTTGAACATTTGCAGTCTGTTGTTTCTGGTTATCAAGCTAGTATAGATGAAATGTCTCAGAAAATGTCTGAACAACAAAAAGCCTTGCAAGAAATGCAAACTGAAATGGACAAAGCGAAAGCTGAGCTTATGTCGTCTAGGCGTACACTATGTGATATTTGTAATAAGTTGGAAGCATCAGTAAAGCAGAGAAACTGTGCACATAAGAAACTTCAGAAGAGTCAGCAAAAAATTGAAGGACTTATTGCTGATTTGGCATTTTATGAAGATGAAATACTGGCAAAACAGGATGCCTTAGCTGACATAATTGTTTCCCTAAAAAACGACTTAAGTGCAGCTTGTACTGCCGCTCATAAGTGTAAGGACACTGATTTTAAAGGTGAATTTTGTCTTCAAACAAAAGAAGGTCAAGTTTACACAACAGCCATAAGAGAATTGTATTATAAACTTGCTGAACAACTACCACCGGCCAAAATAGCAACAACAATTAGATCTGTTCTTAAGAGTTTCTTACCCACAGAGGATGTTGATTCCTTAAAATTGCCTGGAGAGTCATGTGCATCGTATATGAGAAGAGAAGAACTAACTACTGTAAATTTGGCTCACAAAGCAACGTGTTTACTTGATAAAGCTCAATCTGGTAGTTTGGATTTGAATTGCGATTGTACCACATTAAATCAGAAGAAGCTCCAAGGAGCAGTTGTTGGTGGTATGGTCTTGTCAGTTAATGAAATACCTGATGGTAGTGCAGATAGAATGATAGCTGATATCTCACAAGAGCTACTAAAGTTAAGAGAGATTGCTCACAAATTTCAGTTGCCAAATGCGAAAAAAATTAACTGGACATTGATACAGTCTTCATCCTCAGACTCAGCTTCTACACAGAAAAGGTTTAATATACTAGTTAAACAAAAACGAGAAGATGCAGCAGTTTTTGGTCCAATTTGTGAATGTCCTGATGTGATAGAACTCGTGGAAAATTTCTGTTGTATGCACCTAGGTGTAAACCTCCGCAGAGCCTTTTTCAAGACAAGTACAGACAAACATTCAACTGATGTATTAGTGCATGAATTTTGCAAGTTACTTGGGAAACATGGTGGGAAACATGGTGTGCCAGAGTATGGACATGGTGTAGTGACATTTCCTGACTTCCTCCAGCTCATGTGTTCTTCTAGTAACCCGTCAAGAGTATATTATGAACAATGTGCAAAAGTAAAGCTTGATAGGCAAGTTGGTTCCAGATACTTTGTAACAGCAGCTAATGCAGGCAACATACTTGTCTTCAGAGAAGCTGCAATCAGTTTTCTTGAGTACACTGGAAAGAATAACGGAAACAAACTAGAACGAAGTGTATACGATAAATTACAAGATTTGGAAGAATTGGCTCTCCTTAAAGCAGATGCCGTCATGTTTCATCATATATATTGTAATCTAGTTATGCTGGCAAAGTCGAATGACCTCAAAAAGAATGTTTTGGACATGAACAACCACTACTTGGAGCTTCAATTATTTCTAACCGAAATGGAGCAGTACCCAGAAGTTGCAATGGATTGTAGAAGAGAGGTTTTTGTATCCGAAACACGACTGTATGGTGCTGATAAAAAGCTGAACCATCGCCTGCACAACACATATGACCTCGTAGAAAAGACTGTGTTTTCTGAAGACGATGATAATACTCAACTTTATTCGTTACTTGCTTCAGGTGCAACCTCAATGAAGGATAAACTCATGTCATATGCTCAAAATCAATTGCCAGGAGGCAAGTATTGGAAGCCAGAACCAGATGTGGAAGCAATTTTGAAGTCTTTAAGACCTAATAATGATGTTTGCGAGAGTATTCTTGGTTTGAATGACTATTTATCAACTGCGTTACCCAACTTGCACCAGATGTCGAAATCTAACCTTGTTCAAGCCAAAAAAAAAAGACAATACAATGGCTTGATACGCTGCCTAGTGAGCAACAAGATAACATTGTAAATCTGGCTAGGAAAAGCAGGGTTCGAGTTGCAAAGGTGTATAAAGAGGCTGAGCTGCAAAGAAGTAATATAAGACAAGACAAATTGGTAAAAGACAAGATGCGAAGAGATGCACTTGCCAAAAGAGAGGCTGAAGAAAGGGAACAGCTTACAAAGCTCCATTTAATCACATCAACAGATGAACTAAAATCAACACTATCTTTAATTGATGAGGAAAATATTAGCACTGCCAAAAAAACAGAAAAAACGTGCAATAATTAGAGAGCAGATAAACATCAGAAGGAAAGTTCTAGGACAAAAAGTAAATGTTCCTTTTAGTTATAAAAGAAAGCAGAGATCATTGTCAGACATTGTTAAGGAATTCTCGGCCCACTTGAATGATGTACCTGCTGCAAGTACTAGTACCAGTACTAGAGATTACTCATCAGAATCACTAGTAGGACTGACTGTTCTGAAGTTGACGGACAAGACCAGTGGTTTACTGGATTTATTGTGAGCTATAATGTTCGAACAAATCTACATGAGATTGCATATGAAGAGGAAGAGGAATATTTTTTAACTTACTTGAGGATATATCAAATGGGGATCTCATTGTTCATAGTGAATGACTGCTACTTTGCCTACACTTTTTATTTTCGTACATTCTACATTCTTTTTAGCTATAATTATACCATGTGTGAAAATTTACATGCAGAAACACAATACAATTAACGTACAAATGATATCGATAGTACGTAACAATTATAATTTAGACTTTATTGGCAATGTCTTTTAAAGTAGTTCTAGTCTCTGCGAGCTCTGTTAGTAACTTGGTTAATTCCTCTTTAAGCATTATTATTGCCACATCTTGCTGTTGTAGCTTTGAAGATAAATGGCAGATCCTAGCATGGCAATTTTGAACTTCTTGTAATACACATAGTTTCATCTTTTCTTTTTCACCTCTGACTCCAATAGATGTCATATTGCTGTGAAAATATAATGGTAGACACAAACAACCTTCTAATACACTTGACAAGCAATCACAAAGGTAAATTTGTAAATTGACCACATTTACTAAACCAACTAGCTATATATCTAACTAGCCAGATGGTTAACAATAGCCAATTTCTTTCAAACTTAGTATAGTAAATAGTGAGGCCTAGTACTAACAAACCGTACATTTAGGGTCTTATATTACAACTTAAGAACTGTAGTGTGAATTTTCATCCGTTAGGACAACCAAAATTTTGGTTTATATAGCAGCTTTAGGTATTAGATCTGTATCCCTGTAGGTCAGCAGCACTCCTGGTTACTTATATTCAACGTATTGAGGTTTCTTCAAGCTTCATAATTTGAATATCAATTCCAATTAGTGCGCAGTGACCTTTGACCCTGAAGCAGAGTGGAAAGAGCAACGACTTCAGGGAAATAAGTGTGTAGGTGAATTACTACCATCTACTACTGTGTAAACAAGCTTAAAAGGTTCAGATTCGTTAACATTGATTTTTCTATTTGCGGACCCTATATACAGTATAAAATGTAAAAACGTTATTGGATAGTACGTTATTAAAGGGTCGATGTCACAGTTTAACTCTTTAGGGTCCATAACGGCAATTGGCGTCCAATTATTGCGGACCCTTAGGGTCCATAACGCCATTTGGCGTCCATGAAATACTTACCTGCGCTAGCATGCGTGCCTTTTGTCGTATGCCTCTACTGCGCTGTAAAACGCTACTTCAATACTATAGCTAGAGGTCAGAGTGCGTGGGGGAGGTCCCACATTCCTGCGGTGGCGGTAACGCGCGCCGTTACTACAGCTGCGCTGCAATTTGCAAGGGAGTGGCTGGTTGTGCAGCACACGTAACTGTTATGGCTTGTTACACTGCGGAAGACGTTGCTCACTTGATTGAAGAGGATGGGGCAGCCATAGACAGTATATGCATGGAAGGAAGTGACGATGAGCTAGGGCTGGAGGATGTAGAAATAGTACAAAATCCGTACTACCACCACACTGCTGAATTTGATGACTTTGAAGAAGTACAAGGTAGATACACACTAAATAGTACAAATAAAATTATATCATTATGATTCAAAGGTGGAAGCACAGACACTCCAGACCAGTCACCAGGCAGTAGTTCCATAGACATGGATATTAGCCAGGCTATCAGCACAGACCAAGACACGGCAAGTATGGAGTCACAAAGTGAAGAGCCACTGTCCCCAGACCTTCACTTACATCTCACAACCAGTAGAGGGACAGCTACTGAACAGAGAGCAAGATCTGGAGTCAGAGTCAATCAATGCAGAAGGAGGGGAGGAAGGGGTGTTGTGGGAAGAAATCAAGTGGGTGGGAGTGTAAGTAGATCACAAGTGGGAGAAAGGGGGAGACGAGGAAGATGAAGTGGGAGGGGAAGGGGGAGAGGAAGGGGAATGTAGTGGAGACACCTACAGAGAGATGCGGGCTCTTGGTGTATGGTGACGTGAGCCTGTAGAAAACCGTAGTAGTCCACCAGCCGCCTCTCTCTGACAGTCGGAAGTGGGTGTGTGGGGAGAGGAAGAGGGAGTGCAGGTTTACAGAGGGGAGGAAGAGCAGGTCATCGTCAGCACAATAGCTCTTCATCATCTCCAACTGGTAAGAGAATATACAATCATGTCAGAGTAAAAACAATGATTGATGTATCATCTGCTTACAGACAGGGACTGGTCGTTGCAGTCGTCACGAGTCATTGTTGAGCCATTTTCTCAAGTGACCATATAGGAGAGTCCCCTCGACACATTTTCTCTCTAATCCTCACACCTGCAATCATACAGTATGTGGTATGCGAAACCAACCGGTACGCAGAACAGTGTCTGGCAGACACCAACATAGTCTGGACAACTAATAGCCAGGAGATGAAAGCATACCTTGGGTTTTGCATTCTGATGGGCATTGTCCACGAGCCCGAGATACGTGACTATTGGTCACAGTCTGACCTCCTGCACTACTCTCCAATAGCTGGCCGTATTAGCAGGAAGCGTTTCGAGGAGATATCGCGGTATTTTCATCTAGTGGATAACAGTACACTACCACAGAGAGGGCAACCTGGCTTCAGCCGACTTCAGAAAGTCCAGCATGTTTTTGACCTTGTCCGCAGGCAATTCACGATGATATACCATCCAAATGCATACATCTCTGTAGATGAGGCCATGATTGCATTCAAAGGTGAGAATCACCACACTATAGTGCTGCATGCCTGTGTACATGTGCTTCATACCTATCCATGTGCAGTCCTAAACTGCAAAACATGGCAAAAGCATACGTGTAATGCATATGTACACAGGCATGTAGTACTATAACTGTACATACATATACAATGTACATGTATATGTGCTTTGTGTTTGAAACTGTGTCTTGTAAACATACCTAGCCTTTAGGTCGATCCTACATGAAACAATGTGCCCAAGAAACCTATTCGCAGGGGATTCAAAGTATGGGTTGTGGCAGACAGTGAGAATGGATACTTTCTTGACATGGACGTGTATGTTGGTCAGGCATGTGATGGAGTCAGAACTGAGCGTGGTCTGGGAGCCAGAGTGGTATTGCAGCTGACGGAGCAATTTCGCCACAAGAGTCACCAGGTTTTCTGTGACAACTACTTTTCTTCTCCTGAACTCTTTGACGAACTATTGGAGCATGGCATCTATGCATGTGGTACAGTGAGGTGTGATCGAGTGGATTTCCCTCCTGACTTGAGGGGCCAGACACTGCAGAGAGGTAGACACATGTTCAGACAGAGGGGTAGCCTTAGTGCTATCGTATGGCAGGATAAGAGGTAGGTGAACATTCTTTCTACTCTCACTACTCCCAATGAGACAGCTTCAATACAGAGAAAGGAGAAAGATGGGACCCAGACAACACTCGACTGCCCCACAGCCATCACAACTTACAACCGCTACATGGCTGGAGTTGACAAAGGGGATCAACTTCGTCAATACTATCGCCTGCGTATGAAGTTTATGAAAAATTATAAATACATCTTTCTTTTGGACGTAGCAATAACTGATTCATACATATTGTACAGTAAATTCTCACCAGCTGATAAAAAGCAGAAATTGAAGGACTTCCGCCTATCCCTCGCTCAGGAGTTGATTGGAGACTATTGTGGTCGCATGCGTATTGGTAGACCATGCTTGCTGACCACACCTCATCCACAACCACTACCTTACCAGCCCTCTCACTTACCTCAAAAGCGCATGCAGAAAAGGAAGTGTGCATACTGCAGTGGCTATCGGAACCCGCCCTGTCGACGTGAGAGTAGGTGGTACTGTGGTGATTGCGAGGGTCATCCAACACTGTCTCACGGGAACTGCTGATAATGACGACTGCTGGAGGCTCTGGCACTCTACTGACTAAGACGGGCCATATATCATCACAACACCACTACTATCACATCTACTGTTCTCTTGTATGCACATCTGCCAGCAAAATGTGTAATACACACCTTACTACTATCAGTATAAACTTTGTCACCTACTAACGGCAGAATTGTCCTCTGCATACATGGTAGAGTTTCATGTGTGCGCCAAGGGAGACGAGGCTCGGTCCAATTATTGACTGCATGGGTTATCACCCCACGTTGGCTTTTTATACACGGTTAGAAAGGTAAGTATTATGCACTCACCGAGGCAGTCTATCCACTTCCATACATGCAACTCCGCGCGTAGTAAACAGAAGACATAGTGACACATCTCAAAACAAAGAGTTACTGTAGCCTTTGATAGTTACTACACAGCCCTGGCAGCCTCCGCGTGGTAGTTCAGATCGACTAGCACGCGGAATAAAAACATAATTCCGCACGGAAAAGTCGGTCACGCGCATGTGCAGAATTAATTAATTATGGACCCTAAACAGTTAAACTGAATGTCACTACACGTTTATTCTGCACAGGTGTTGTCCACATACTAATAATCATATGCCCAAACCTACATGCTAATTACGTGCAGCACGTGTACCATTCCCTTTAAGCAACCTTATTATGTATGAACCTGTGACATCCCTCCTTACGGTTGATTCACACTGCTTTAACAATGGAAAAGTTAGGCAAAACATGTACATGTATAGGTTTGTGGTGTGAATCCTCTTAAGAGTGACTACATGTCTTCGACCTCCACATGGTGTCACTCGGGAGGAAGTAGCACCTTTGTACGTTGCAGCTTTGCAACTTCCTGCGAACAGAAGATATATAGATGTAGAATGCATGTAATGTGTCAGTGAATGCTGCCTGGTCTGTATATAACATGTAACAATCTTGAGGCCTCATGTTCAGGTGCTAACTCCATACACACCTAGGACATCTCTAATTAAGGCACATTTAGGTCATAACTCCATTGAGTCTGCCATGTATCACCTGTCATAATAAAGAGGGGTTCCTGCCGTCCTGTTTATCAGGTTGCCTTCATTTCAGGGTGTCCTGATTAGGGAGGTTCCTGCTGTCCTGTTTATATATGGTTACCCTCATTTCAGGGTGTCCTGTTCATCAGTCTCATCACTCTCTTTCAGACACAATTGCGCTCAGATGTTCCTTAAGTGTATGCATATTATGTGTGAGCCTGAGTGAGTTGTTGCTAGGAGTTGTTGCTCCACGGTCAGGTTCTTGTAGTGTATGCATATTATGTGTGAGCCTGAGTGAGTTGTTGCTAGGAGTCGTTGCTCCACGGTCAGGTTCTTTTAGTGTATGCATATTATGTGTGTGCCTGAGTGAGTTGTTGCTAGGAGTCGTTGCTCCACCCTCAGGTTCTTTTAGGGCTAGCATACATGTATGCCATGTATTTGTTGTGGTACACGTACCGTACTATTCAATGTCGTACCATAAACAAAGTCTCATACAGTATAAAAGGTATAAACGTTATTGGATAGTACATTGAAGGGTGGATGTCACAATTTAAAGTGAATGTCACTGCACGTTTATTCTGCACAGGTTTGTCCACATTCATGTACTATTAATCATACTTCCAAAACTACATGGTAATTACATGCAGCACGTGTACCATTCCCTTTAAGCAACATTATATGTATAAACCTGTGACATCCCTCTTACGGTTGATTCACACTGCTTTAACAATGGAAAAATTAGGCAAAACATGTACATGTACATGTATAGGTTTGTGGTGTGAATCCTCTAAGAGTGACGACATGTCTTCAACCTCCCTGTGGTGTCACTCGGGAGGAAGTTGCAAAGCACTTTTTGTGTGTGCTTTGCAACTTCCTGCGAACAGAAGACATTTAGTTGTATAATGCACACTGAATTGTCAGTGAATGCTGCCTGGTCTGTATATAACATGTAACAATCTTGAGGTCTTAAAACCTGCCGCATGTTCAGATGCTAACTCCATACACACCTTGGACATCTCTAATTAAGGCACATTTAGGACCTAACTCCATTGAGGTCTGTACGTGCGTGTATCACCTGTTCTAATAAAAGGGGTTCCTGCAGTCCTGTTTACCAGGTTGCCTTCATTTTAGTGTGTCCGGATTAGTGGGGTTCCTGCGGTCCTGTTTATCATTGTCCTGATTAGAGGAGTTCTGCTGTCCTGTTTATCAGTGTCCTGATTAGAGGAGTTCCTGCTGTCCAGCTTATCAGGTTACCCTCATTTCAGTATGTCCTGATTAGAGGAGTTCCTACAGCTGTCCGCCGTTTGCTTGGTTTGCTCTGCACAAACATTTAAGCACCGCAGTGGGCTTATCACCCCGGCCATGCCCGTTACTGTTGGCTTTGAATTAGGCGGTGGGGTTTTGTCTAGGTAGTCTTGCGTGTTTGTGGTGGGTAAATATTATTCTTAAACCACAACTACTCAGGCCTACCTAAGTGTAGGTCCTCGCAGAGAACCAAGTACTGTAACCCTCGCTGCGCATGCACACCAAGGATTAACAATAACTGGAAACCTTAGGAAGCTCATGTTCTTCCCACTTCCACCTACCGTCCACTTTATCCTTAGAAAACAACCCACATTAGCCTTTAGTTTCCACCTGTTTAGAGTACCTACATGCAACATCAATTAAGCTTCTGGAGGCTCTCCCTCAACTCACTAACACCTAAAAAATCATCAGCAAACAACATTCCTCCCGTCCTTTACCACTACTAATCTCTGGCTCAGGCCCAGCTTCTTCTACGTCCTTTAATAAGACGTTTATAAATACTGAAAAAATAAAATTGGGGGCCCTGTGCCACACCTTGCTCTACCCTAAATGTAGCCGACTTCTCCCCCTCTAACAAAATAGCACTTTAGATGCTTCATACATGTACATATTCTTAATTACATGCCACATCCTTCACTTCACACCCATATCCCATACCTTTACTCACAAACCATCACACCACACAGTATCGTAGGCTTTACATACATCTAAAATGGTATGTTTTCCCTCCCTCAACCTGCCTTGCACAATCTCATTCAGAGAGTAACGTTGTCCATGCAACTCCAACTTGCAATATTCTTAGCCTTTCTTCTGTTTACCAACAAAAGCCCAAAAATCTTTCCTACTCCCCTCAAAATCTACATTCACTTTCTCAGCTACATCCTTCCACATTGTAAGCTTCTTTTCCCTTACTAATTCCTTCACCTCTTTACACAATCTACAGTGTTCATCCCCCCTACCCCTGATAACCTTATACACCTCTCGCCTCAAACTAATCTTATCCTTAAGTTCATTATCCCACCACTTATATGCTCTACCACACACCATCATTTTTTCCCCAACCTCCTTTCTTGCTACCCTATTTACAATACTCTCCCACTCATGCAATACTTTTGCACCTTATTCTTAATGCTCTCTGAAAAGCTGTGTACTTCAACCGTTAATGCCTCTGATATCTTACTTTTACCTCCTCATTTTAAACATATCTAATCTCCACCTCTTAATTACACGCTTCTCCTTTCTAGACCTGTTGGTTAACCTTCCTAATTCCATCAGTGATCTGAACATCCAATGTCAGTATTATCTACCTGTACATTTCCCACAAGCTGCCATAAGCTGAATATCAGTTATAACAATCCATTATTGACGTCTGTTTTAAAGTAGGCCTAACTCTAGTCCACTCAGGCTCCAATACCAAGCTTCTACCAATACAAGCCACTAACTCCACCTCATTCAAGAAAGAAATCAGTCTATTACCATTAGCATTACATCCAAACATGCCAACATCATCAATTTCTATAGATTTACCAACCCTGGCATTAAAATCTCCAAGTAATACCACCCTCCTCTTTTCCTTAAATCCTCTTTGAGCCTTTCTCAATGCTAGCACTATTCGTGCAATCAGTACGCATACCTATGTACGAGGATTCCCACCCCTTATTTTCATCCACACACTCTACATTACTCAACCTCATCTACCAGACATTCTCGCACTAAAAAGCCAACCCCACCCTCACCTTTCTGACTATTTTGGTTTCCACAAGGTTTCCCAAATTCTAAATAATGCATGCCTACATTCCTCATGGTTGATGACATGGTCTACAGCCGTCTTTGGACTTGTAAGGTCTAGAGTGCAATTTGCTAACTGTTGGTGTTCTAAATTTGGTAAAGAATAGAGTTGTATGTTTGTGCATCTCTGCAGAGTTAATCGACGTAGTATTCTTTGGAATGACTCCAGGTGTACACAAAGTTTTTGTCTCTAATTCATCAGGATGTAAGTGAAGATTCTCTTGTATGTAAATGATGGTTTGTGTGTCTTGGCTATTGTTTCTTCTGAGCAAAGCCCTACCCCTGGCCCTAGCCCTCCATTGGACCTGCATAATATACAGTGCATGGAAATGACAGAATCACCTGTCCTGGGCATCCTGTTTGCAATCCCTCCTATTGCTGTTTGAGTGTAGTGCAGTATCTCATCTCCTCTCTCTGGCGGTCTAGGAATCCCTGTGTCTGAAGTTTACAGGCAAGAATTCATCGTGATGCAGGATTAGCATGGGTGGAGGGGAGTAGAGGGACTATTGAATGCCACCTGACTAAATTAAATCAAGAAGATCCTGCAGTTTGGTCAAGATCTCAGATCTAAACAAGTTTTTCACTTTGAATCTGGTCAGGGACAGATGTTAGATGGCGATGTCATGGAGGTCGAACCATTTCTGAAAGATAATATCTCACTCTTGCAAGAACAGCCCAACAATACTTTGTTGCGTGAAGTTATTAATTCAAGGAGTTACGAACTAACAACTAGCATGTACTACTGGGACTACTCATGGGGTTGGAGCGAAGAGACCTGGAACAGGAGACTGTGGGCATGTATACTTCAGTGGAAAAACCACCACCCTGCACTGAAAGACATAGATGCCTATTCGTGGAAAGCAAACACGTATGAAGGCAAAATTGAGACAGTGGCAATGCTGAGTGAGCTACTACTATTTTGGAATGCTGGAAGTACTGAACAGCCACTGCCGCAGTGAAAGTCGCCCTATGGCCATCTGATCAGTAGCTGTTCACACAATGTGATCTTATAGGATGGAAGTGCCAAAAAGTACAGAAACAAGGAATCATCTATGCAGCAAAGCAGGGGATGATGGCACAAGGGTTAACAATGAATGCTTTTGTTATGTTGCTATTAGTGATGATATCTCTACACATGCTGACTTTCAGGTTGATGGTTGCTGATTTCTGCTCATTAGTTTTCCTCATTCATAATACGGAGATAACAATCAACGGGAAAATTATATCTCTATTTCCCAGTATGTAATGATACATTTCCACCTGCCAAGATTCAAGTTCATGGTTGTTGAGTTACGAAGAAGATAGCAAAATGCGAAAAGCACTTTTTCAGCTATTACACACATCTTACATTAATTTTTGTATGCTAGTTATTTATGTTCTTCACCCTCATATCATTAAAAGTTGAAATTGAAAGTGAAAATGAACAAAATCCTTATATATGGCTTTCAATGGGGATAGGCCATAGCGTACACAGTACTACCGTACTGTGTGATATACATGTACATCTGAGGCAACACTGTTAGGCCTCATCAGTGCAGTATAGTCTCATGACACAAAATGTAGGGGCATAGTTCATTTCAAACACTAGCAACTCATGTACATGAGTAAACAACACTCCAGGTTTTATACTTCAAGACTCAACAGCATTCAAGAAGACAGAAGGTGGTGGTATTTGAGAATCCTCAAGCCTTCTACTGTCCACCGATATAAACTGGGGGAGTGAGAGTGTTCATGTACAAGGGATCCGGAGTAGGAAGACGGGAATTGTCGGGGGGTTATCATCCCCCTATACTCGAACCCTGACTAACAACCTACTATGGGGTTAACACCCACTGACAATATTTTGCAGTTTCCTCAAGCCATGCATGTGTTATCTAGCATAAAGCCCACACACTGGCATAATGCACTGGCTACCTTGATTGATGTTTGTAACATAATCCCCTGGTATGTGTCAACCTATATAATTCTGCATTGTGGCAGCAACATATACCGTGGATTCTGGCCTAATTTTGTGAATACTGTGTGTGGAAGCACTGCAGTATATCTGTAGCACAACAACAATGTACGTATGCACACCGTGGAAAAATAAAAGGCCAAGTCACCAAAAATATTTTCAAATCGTGCTGTAATATTTTGCCATGTGATGTATAAAAATGGTGCAATTATTCAAGTGATAATACAGGGCCGGCGGAGATGGTGGGGCAGGTAGGGCATTTGCCCTACCACTTTTTGGTGATCCATACAGGAAATGACGTACTATGATTATCTGAGGTAGCTACTAGGCCAGCCTGCGTTCGCATCCTAATCGGCCGATTTTCGCTTCAATGCATTTTGGGTGTGGCTGAATTGCGTTAAAGTACAAGTGTGCGCACGTAAGCTACATATATATGCCTGCAGCGCACACGCACGCGTGTATAGTACCCTACACGATGGACATATCTATAGCCTAATCGACGACACGATCGGATGTATGTAGTACAAGTATACAAGTGTGCGCGCGTGGGCCATTAGGCTACATGCGTGCGTACATGCATGACTAATTACACATGTAATATGGACAAGTTCAACCATACCCAGCTGCAAGATATCCCTGCTCGTCCTAATCAGCCAGTTGACTTTAAATTTCCGAAACGCGCATTTGGAAAGACCATGCGTTCCTGCCAATCTTGGTTCAAGCAGTACAATTTTCTTCACTATGATGAAGCAAGAGACCTTCTATTTTGCCATATCTGTGTCTCTGGATTCCATCAAAAGAAAATCGAAGGAAGCAATGCTGAGGCTGCCTTTATAAGTATATACTGAGTATATACTTCATCAGGTGGTATATTTGCATGGTACATTAAGTAGCTAGTTAGCTAGCCAATGCTCAATAAACAAAAGGGAACTACACAAATCATTGCTTGTTATTTGACTGTAGGTTTCTAAAGGTTTTTCCAACTGGAAGAATGCAACATCTCTCTTCTAGAAGCACCAAGACAGCAAATGTCACCATGAAGCTGTTGAAACAATGGTGATTCTCCCTGCTACTACTCAAGATATTGGTGAGTAGCTTTCAAGCCAACATGCACAAGATAAAAAGCAAAATCGGTGAATGCTGCTGTAGATTATTTCATGTGTGCACTTTTTAGCTCGACAAGACCTGTCTCTGCGTGGAGATGAAGATAAAAGGAATAGTAACTTCTTAGCTTTGCTGACACTGCGTGAGGAGGATGACCCAACAATTGGTGAGTGGGTCAGAGCTAAGCGGGGTGGTTGCAATTACACTTCACACCAAATTCAAAATGAAATTCTTAAGATCATGGCCACTGAGGTCTTGCGTGATATCTCCACCAGCTTGCAATTGCAAGCCTCACAATTTATCTGCTTGATGATGGATGAGACAGCAGATGTCTCTAACCATGAGCAAGCAACAATTGTATGGTGCCATGTTACCAATAACATGGAAGTGTTGGAGGAGTTGATTGGTATGTATCAAGTTCTGAACATTAATTCTGAAACACTTGCAAAGTAGCAATGGATGCCCTTTGTAGATGCAACCTTCCTCTTAGTAAGCTAAGAGGACAGTGTTATGATGGTGCCAGTGCCATGCATGGGGCAAAATCTGGTAGTGCCACAAGAATTTTTGCTGAAGAGCCCCGTGCACTATACACACACTGTTATGGTCATTCCATCAATCTAGCTGCCTGTGATGCCATTAGGAGAACAAAGGTGATGAAAGATGCCATGGAGACTGCTTATGAAATAACAAAGCTTATAAAATATTCACTTCATCGTGAAGAGATTTTCCGCACACAAAGAGGCTCAGCCGATCACCTTTATGGTGCTGGTTTGCATGTCTTATGTCCAACACATTGGACGGTGCGAGCTGATTCTCTGGCATCAATATATCCAATTATGCGGTTCTTCAGGATACATGGGCAGAATCTATGACAATCACACGTGACACAGAGACCAAAGCCAGAATAAATGGTGTTCAGGCACAGATGAGGGACTTTAACTTCTATTTTGGCATAGTTCTTGGTGAGCTGATTTTGCGGCATACAGACATGCTCAATCAAACACTTCAGAAAAAGACTATGTCTGCTGCAGAAGGCCAAGAGGTGGCTCGAATGACCATATCTACCTTGGAGAGCCTTCGTGATGATGCATCATTTCCAGCCTTTTGGGAGAAGGTAAATGCTCCTCTTGACAGGTTTGATATTCAAGAACCAACTCTACCCAGGAAATGTAGAGCCCCTTCTAGGATTGAAGAAGGCTTAGCACCTCCAGAGATTTCAAGCTCCGTAGAGGACCACTTCTGTTGGATCTACTTTGAGGCTATTGATAATGTAATTGGAGGCCTGAAGGATTGGTTTGGGCAGCCGGGTTATGCCACCTATAGTAAACTTGAGCAGCTTTTGATCAAAGCTTGTAGAGGAGATGATTTCAGTCATGAATTTGACTTCTGTTGCAACTTCTACAATGATATTAATAAAGCTTGTCTTGAACCCCAACTTCACAATTTCCAGCTTGACTTTGTTTGACACTGCAAGCAAAAGTTTGGCCATCTAGTCAAAGTAACACTTTTGGATATCCAGGAGTACTTTTGTTGTCTTTCTGATGGACAACGAAGTCTACTTGGTGAAGTTACCTGAATTGTTTGACTTGTTCTTGTAATGCCTGCAACGAACGCTACATCTGAATGCTCATTCAGCGCTCTTCGTAGGGTTAAAACCTACCTTAGAAGCACAATGATGCAAGAGCGGCTGAATCACTTGTTGGTGTTGCATATGCACAAGGAAAGAACTGATGGAGTAGACCTAAAGGATATAGGGGAGAAATTTGTTGCTGGGAGTGAACAACGCCTAAGAAATTTTGGAAAGTTCAAGTAACTGCATCATACATTTATGTCTCTATCTGTTATCTCTTACGTACGTAAATAATTACCAGTGCTGCATTTTATAAATGTGCAGGACAGATCACGGAAATTCACCATTGAAGTGTCCTTTACCAATCTAGTAGTCAAGGAAATTTAACTTTCGTAGTCCTGTGTAAAATTGACCATAAAATATAAACAAAACCTGTATGAATGCGATGAAGGTGATGTGCTCACAATTACAATTGTCTTCATTGAATAGGTATTACCACAAGGCAATGTAGCTTAACTTAATGTTACGATGCAATGTAGCTTTCCATTGATGAGTTCACAAGGGAATGGATAGAAATTCTTGACACTGGCACACAACTTTCATAGCACATCATTTCAGCTGCTTTAGCTTAAGTTTATTTCTATGCCATATATACAATTTACAATGGTCCATGAAGTTTTTCTGACTTGCTCATTCACTTCACTATTTAGGTGAGCCAAATCAGGATAGCTATCCAACTGATGCCCTTGGCTGCATCCTGTATCATGAATGAAAATGAAATTATGATTGAATGTAGCAACTATACAACATCAACTCTGACCAGTATGGTTGCTCCAGTGAAATCTGCCTACAAGAAATCTGGAACCTGTGAGGGTCCCTTAAACAGTAGGTATGTAGTGAGCAAGCATTGTCATAAATCACAAGTGAGGGTGCTGAAGAAAATAAATCATAAACCATACATAAGTTAACACAAGTGTCATGTTTTACTATGTGAGCACCTTTTGAAAATCTTGTCTTGAATAAGGTAAAGGGAACATTTGGTGACTCGTGACAAACCATCAATGCAAACACCTATAAAAATTATATTGTCTAATAAGAAAATGAACTTAATTCCTACCCTGAGGATAAAATGCAGTAAATATTCCAGGGAGAAGCGAAGGGTGACCTTTGTATGTCTTTGAGCAAGTGGAATGTTTCCAACTTCCGTCAGCTTTGTGCAGTCTTCTGGAACGTTTCCTTGTAAGATGTGGATAGAATGAGGATGAATCATCCAAATCAGAGAAAGCAATGTCTTCTTGTGGTTCAACAGCCTCAAATGGGCACTTTGATTTCTTTACTATCTCAATTAAAACAGGCCTCAGCTTATCTGGAATGTGTGTTGTATCAAGGTTAATGATTAGCCTAAATAGGATAGGAATTGACTTCTGTAACAGTGACCACAAATCGCACATTGTAACCACATGTAAGTTTATCCATCAGGTTTAGGTTACTTGGAGTAGGTGGAAGCAGGGCACAAACGGGAGAAGCTGTCGCTAGTGTACTAAGAAGAGGAGCATATTTAGATGGACAAGGGACAACATGTTTCCATGATGTCAATAAAGAGGATATTGAAGGTGAGTAGAGAGAAACTAGAGCAATGTGGACACCTGAATGCCTCTTCATAATCAACATCCAAGAGTTCCAGGAAGTAATACCAAGAGGCACGAAACACAGAGTATGGGGAAAGTGAAGGAAACCTGATATTTCATGTTTGGCCAAAAGCACCTTGTGAAAGGCATACATGGGGAACCTGTGTGATATATAGATACTGTTTGTATATACATTGCATCACATTTTGAAACAGACGTACCTTCCTTTAAGAAATGAATGTAGATAGGAGTCATGTGAAACAAAGCATGTGGTCATGTTAATCAATGCATCTTGTCCACCATCGTATGGCACAGCTTGGTTGCAGGTGGTACATAATGCCATTTCAACTAAAATTTAAAATGGTAGGAATTATTAGTGGGTAATATGCATATACCGTAATATGCCTTGTACATCCAGAGAGGTTACTTCTGTTACAAGTGGTAACTGTTGTGTCAAGAAGGTCCAATCATTTTGACATGACGAACATTTGTCACATTTCACGGAACTCCTCAGTATGATCCCATCTTGGCTGACAGATGTAGAAACACAGTGATGAATTCCACCTTGCCTCAGAATTTCACTTATGTGTCTGTCTGGTTTAAAGGGTATCTTTGTTTTCGACACCCTGCTGGGGGAGATACTGTGGCCTAATGATTGAGTTGCTGAATATTTTGATGATCCAATTTGAGCAAATAGTTTGTCTAAGCATGATAGACACTCTTTCTGCTTCATTGAATACAATAAAGTTACATGTTCACAGCCCTTCTTATCTGCTGAACAAGTACAGCACACTATTTCTTTTGAAGCATTCAGTGATAGAACTGAGAAATCGTTAGGCCATTGGTACAAACAGATAGTCAGACCATCATGCAGAGGAAAAACATGATCAATTTTGCCCTAAAATAGATAGTTGAAGTAGTAAGATTGAATTGATCGTCTACCATTCTATACGATACATACCGATGAGGTTCCAATGATTGGCATAAGTGGATCTGTATAAATTGGTTTATAAACAAATATTATTAATGAGATTTTAGCATGAGGGTGTGTATGCATAATCTGGTACATATTGATTCAAGGAATGCACGAACCGAACATTAGATCTTCTGGCAAAATATCTTCCACTGAGGTCAACAATTTGCTACATGCTTGAATATGAATACAGCTTGGGCAACTGAAATCTGAATAGTTGTATATTTCTGAAAGCATAATTATAACATACCTGATTCCAATTGAGTCACATGGTAGTGAAGGGTACTTGTAAAAGATGCTGTCTCGGCATTACAAGAGCACCAATAGACAAATTTTGATGTATCCATTAATTGAAGTCCCCGTCTTTGCACAGAGATGTACTGATTTTGCTGAGGAAACAAGAAAATACATTTATACATGGCAGTGACACTAAGCAGCTTCATACTAAATGAATAGTTTTCCACGATTTAAATCAAAGTCTTGCAATACAAACGCAGAAAAAATATAGTTGCATACACTACCCCATTCTCTTGTACAAGCTGACTTTATATATGTTGGCAAATCTTCAAGCTTCAGGAACTCACATGGGTTACTCTGTTGAGCAATTACCCATTTGACAGTAAGAGATAAAGGTACGGGGACGATGCATTAAATTTACAAGGGAGTAAAACATTTCCATTAAAATGTTAAAGGATGTAGGGAAACAAGTGCATTATATATATACAGCAACACAGGGAATGAGGGGACTATATTTATATACAGCAAGACAGATGATGAAGGCAGTATATTACATGCACCAAGACAGGTGATGAGGGCATGCAACAATAATAACATGTGTAACCCATAATGAAAGAGATGTAGGGAGAACCCCTCCCTTGTTTCATTGTTTTTGTTGTATAGAAACAGTCGTATGCCATATTGTGTCTATAAAGCCTTAGAACAGCACTGTTCATGAGTTCTGCGCTGTTCAATTAAGGCTTTATGGGCGTGTCGGCACCAGACACATCCAAAGCCAACTTAGCAAGTACGCGCGATGGAGAGCAGGGATACCGGGGAAAAAAAAAGCATATTCTGAGAATAGAGTCAATCAGCACCTGTAATGCAAAACTAACCGCTTTGCTGCACACCTATGCTGTAGCCTCATAGCTACCCAGGCTCTCTTTCTTTGAGAGCCTGGGTATGACTATGCTGCAATCTCGAATACGTGCACAAAATAAAAATGGCATACAAAAGAGAGGAAGTCTGTGGGCGTGGCTCTTAGTTGTACTTTATATAACCATTTTTTGGTGAAAGGCACTGCGCCGGCCAAAAAGAAGCCAATTTGTGCAAAAATGAAGATAATACTTAAGCCGATTTTGAGTTATGCCTGTTTACTGAAGATGTGGGAGAAATTCGGTTCAGGTTTTAGGTTGCGATGTATTTTACCACGTTTGAGGTCTTATCGTACATAGAAACACTCGTAGGCCATGTTATGTTTCTAAAAGGGCTTATAGCTGCCGTGTTTGAGAGTTCTGAGCCGTTATATTTGTTAAGGCTTAATGGGCGTGTTGGCGCCATCCCTACATAGAGAGTCTACCGACTCTCTGATAGTTATTGATGGAGGAGTACTATCAATCATTGATGGAGCAGTATTTTCGGCTATTGATGGAAGGATATCTTCAGTTATTGATGGAGGAGTATCTTCAGCTATTGATGGAAAGTTATCTTCAGTTATTGATGGAGGAGTACTATCAGTTATTGATGAAGTATCGGCTATTGATGGAAGAGTATCTTCAGCTATTGTTGGAAGAATATCTTTACGTAAAGGGGTTCTGGTAATCTCCGACACGAAACTATCTGTATTCCTTGCAAACCGCTTCCTTTTTCGGGGAATAAAGTTTTTCTACACTGAAGTGGTCTTCAACACCCTGAACCTTTCTTTTATAATGTAAAGGCTCTTCGGAAGCACTAGCCCTCTTACAGTTCATTACTGTTTTGGTGAGAAAAATATGCATTAGGCTCAAAACTAAACACTGCAAAACATTGATTCAATACTAGAATAACAGTACACTAGTATGACTTAATAACAAATGCCAGAGGTGGCGGCAGCAGTTCGGAGTTGGGGGGGCCAGATTGTCTATACCACATATAGCCTCGTGGAGCCACGCCCTCCCCCGAGAAGGCGTGGCTCCGCGAGGCTAATACGTACGCGGCACGCATTACAGCTACTAGAGCTGTAATCTGTACGTGTATATATACGTGTAGTAGTACTATAGCGCATTTTGAAACGCATCGAGTGCATGCAGCAGCAACACACATTCCGTCGTCATAGCTCCTATTTATTGGGGGGGCGAGGCCCCCCCTACTGGAATATTGGGGGGGCTATCGCCCCCCCTGCCCCCCCTCTGCCGCCGCCCCTGAATACTGATCCTTTAAAACATAAGGTCTTCACATTCTCCACTGGGTATGACATTAATTAGGTATGCCTGAATACATGAGCAACCATCCATGGATAACTGCACTTTCAATGCAATATAGTACACTAGTACAACATAATGCAAAAGTACACTAGTACAACACAATGGAAACTAGTGCTAGTCAGTAAAACACTGCTAAAAATGTACTGTCTCTATTGGGTACCAAATTTATCATGACAATATCGGATGTCCCTGTATGAGCAATCATCCATTGATTATTGCACTTTCAACACTATGACTTGATGGATGGAGTAACTAGTCCTAAACACTAGAAATATGCAGTCTCCACTGGTTAGACCAAAAAGGACCACGTATTACTACTGCTGGCCATTAGCCTTGATGACAGTTTCCTATGTATGTTCTTGTACACATAGCCTTTTCTTGTGTTGTATGCAGTCTAGCCGCACCTGATCTCTAGAATGTGTGTGTGTCAGTTATGGAGGGTATCAAAAGATAGGGAGAGATATTGAGAAAGAAAAAGGGATTTCAGATTTGGCAAGGCTTTTGTCAGCGTCACACAACATACAGGCCCCCATGCATCAAAATGTGCCTACCCCAGCACCATTGGCCAGCCCAGCCCCACACAGCCTGCTAGCATGATCCTGTACACATGTAACACACATATACGCAAGAGAGTAGGACACAGGATGCCCTGGCCTTGAGAACCAGGGATGGTGGGTTAAAGATCTTTTGTGGCTAGCCAACTCTCCCCACACATCCAATGCCACAAACTCTCATGCAATGATCTACCATTTCTATGTAGTTACTTAAGCAGTGTGGCATACCTTGTGCTGTGTGGGGTGTGCTAGCTAAGGCTCATGCCTGTGTGTGTGTGTGTGTGTGTGTGTGTGTGTGTGTGTGTGTGTGTGTGTGTGTGTGTGTGTGTGTGTGTGTGTGTGTGTGTGTGTAACAGCATACCATCTGCAAGTTAAATGTGTTTACATGTTGTGTGGCTTGAGACTGAATTGGCCTTCTATATCCTTGCATGGTGTTGCAGGTATTGGTCCTACAGTGTCAAAGGTTTCCTCTAGATAGCTGTAGACAGCACATTCACAATGCTCAGCACTGCATGGCTTCAAAGTACTTATTTCAAGTACCTGACAACTGTTAGGCTATTTGGGTTAAGTGGCTAAATGGACACAGTAGGTGATAGTGGATGCACTAGCTCTCGGTTTTCATGGTTAGTGTGTCCACACTGTTTGTAGCCCCATCCATCCCTGTGGTCCATCTTAGGACCATATAGTTCACATGTATGCAGCGGTACATGTAAACATACATGTACATGTTTTTCCAATATGCATCTACCTCATTCACAAGACACAAATGCGTATGTTTAAGCTTCCAGCACAGAATGCATGGTTTCCATATCCAAGGGTAGGCCAGCACAGGTGTTGGATAGGTGCTTTGGCCATCTTTAGGTTCTTCTTTTCATAAAAGTGACACATGACCTAGAAATGCTACCATAGCAGAAAAAGCGCTTCTGACCTTTTTCATATTCTTGTGAATGTTCAGATTCAGGGCAAAATCATGGACTATTGGGTTTGACACCTGTTCAGAATGCTGGTGAGTGTAAGGCCACACAGATCAGGCTTTGCTGATAGACTTCATTCTAGTTGCTCTTTGTGGGCCTTTTTTTTCTGCTTCTATACAATAGATAATCTTACTGATTGGTGGCCCCTGTGTTGTTGCCCTCTGTGAATGCAATGACAGGGGAGGGGATCGGGCAAATGAAGTCAGCCCATCTCCAGAGGTAGCATCACCTCATACATTACACAGAATTTGTAGTGGATCATTTCTCTCTAATTAGTACACACTATTTTCAAATGTGGACCACTGTTTTTTCGTAAATGGGATGACACAAATGTGTGCTTGTGCATGGCAGTGTAATGACTGTATATATGTAAATGTAGGTATAATATGCAGGTTAGGAGCCTTCAACTGTGTATGTACGCATACATGTATGTATGTTTCCCATGATCACATGTAAGATTGACCACATAGTATTCACGGTGAGTGAGGTCAGGAAGTGTCAAGTCCTCATTAGGTGAGCAGTCTACTTTGACCATGGGTTCCAAGAAATGTTATTAGCACCACTGACAACATCCCTTTCCTGTCATATTAAAATGCTGTATATGCTTTGCTTGTGGAGGGTTAGTGCTTTTGATGTGATTTTTCATGACATGATGTGTTGCATATGTGTTCATGTATGAGCTGCCTAATTTTGTAGGTTCAACTGAACATCCACAAGGGCCAGGACTTGCAGGAGGCAGCAGTGGTGGTGGGGTGCAGGAAGTGGTGGTGGGTGGTTGAAGGATTGCGGGGGGTGAAGATTGTTGAAGTGGCAGTAGTGTTGGGAGGATGGTTGGACCTTTACACCAAACCACTAGGGTGGTGATAGTACCTTTGTCTTCAAAGGGACCACTACCTCAAACCATTCTGCTGTGTTTATAGATATGCTGGACGCTCTGAGCTGCCAGACAATCTCAGAGGGTTAAATTACACGCTCTGCATATGCTATGTTAACCTCTTTCCACTGCAAACCCACAGGTTCTGTTTCATACTGTGGCCATGATGATCCCAGATTATGCCATGATTGGAGAGATTATGCTCTACTGTTATGGTTTTGTTGGTGCCACAAAACTCTCAGTGAAGATTGTAACCACCTACTGGGTCTGTTCAGAGAAGGTCAGGGTTAATTTGGACAGACTGGATGAACTAGATAGCATCTCTCCCTCTTCCTCTCCCTCTCCCTCTCCCTCCCCCCACTCCCCCTCTCTCCCTCTCCCTCTCCCTCCCCCCACTCCCCCTCCTCCACAGTTGTCCAGTCAGCATGCGTGCAGTCAAGTCAGTCTTGGCAGCTGCTGGTAACCTGAAGTTCAAGTACCACAATGAAAATGAGAATGTTCTCTTCCTCAGATCCATTACGAATGTGTCACCTCCAACAATCCCTCTAACTAAGGTAGATATATATATCCATGTATATAGTTGAATGCAAAGCATTGTTGGCGAGCGGGACAGTGCACACGCAAAATTAGAAGCACGTATAATATTACGGTATGTACATCTAATATATACAGAAGAATTGGCCGTTGACATGACTAGATAGGCTCGCTCTGCTCACCAATCATGTGATAGTCATGTGGGCCTCATATGATGGATATGTACATGTATATACCTTCTGTATAGTCTAGTAAGCTCCCTCCCTCCTTCCCTCCATCTCTCTCTCTCTCTCTCTCTCTCTTTCACACACACACACGCACGCACGCACGCACGCACGCACGCACACACACACACACACACACACACACACACACCTTGAAAGAAGCACACCTCAATAATAAGAATAGTGTATGTATTTATTATGCTTATATGTTTGTGACAGGCACTGACCTACCGTAATGTTATACGTGCTTCTAATTTTGTGTGCACACTCACCCACTCACCAACAATGTGTAGCATTCAACTAGTATACTTGTGCTCTAGTCACTGTTTAGTGGTAGAGTGTCAACATTGGGTTTGTGTCTCCATTTTACCCACCACTCTCCCTCCTTCCCCTCTTCTTAATTCCCTCACTTACACATACAGGTTAGTGCTCAAACATGGCTCAGATCAAGTCAATAACTAAAAACTGGCTCCTTTCTTGTGTCTTCCTGAGTGATCTGACTAATAGCTGGAATATTTTTGGTATTTTTGGGGTATCATTAGGGTATTTGTGGGTAGTTCATACTAGCAAAACTCTCTCAAACAGTTTCACAAGGCATGGATTACTTACTGAGAGATTTTACATTTCAGATTAGGTCCTTTGAATCTGGAAAATGGTCAATTGACACTTCCCAATGGTGTAGATATAGTGTGTGGGATAGTGTACATGGTTTTCTTTTAGCGTGGTTCCCAGGCCTTTCTAGCTAGTGTAATTATTGTGGGTGTGTGGATGAGGAAGTTCCCGTTAAGATAGAAAATAACTCCACCTCAAGGACAGTTTGCACACCTATACACACAAAGCACCTGTATACCAGAGGATAAAGCTTTTTGTGCTATAATGCATGTGATAATCATGATTGAATACTGTTATGCACATACATGCACCACTCCATATACAAGTTTTCATTTTTAGTTAATTACATGTAGCGCGAAGATGGAAACACAATTACACAAACATCAATGCCAAGTCATTATTAAAATCCTCAGGATCCAGCTGGGATTTCAGCTGGGATTGGAACCCAGGACCTTCTGATTACTAGTCAGACATCCTTTCCACTGAGCCACTGGATCTCTTGTGGCAGAGGAGTGTATATATGTATGTGAGGTATATACCGTATGCAAAGCATGTTATACTCTACTCAGCCTCAATCAGTCCCCTAGGGCAACTAAGCCACCAAGAGATGGAAGTATATGCTTGAAAAGTTAGTTAATTAAGCCTGAAGATGAAAACACGAGTACACAAACATCCTGAGGAAAAAAAAACACTTGACCCTACCAAGCTTCTGCACCTATTTTAGGTGTTTCTTCTTACTCTGCAGAATTGGAAAGCCACTACTTGCTGTTTTGGTCATGCACATGTGTTTTAGATGATGTACCAGTTGGACTAGCTTATGTTTTTTTTTATGAAATCAGGACACTAATAACTACTTGTAAATTAGTGAGATTTCCATACATTGGTCTATACATTCACTATCACAGTTTGTGCTCACTTCTCATTTCGAAGAACATTACCAGAAATTGAACTGCCATTACATACATAATGGGTGCTGTCACATAAACTATTTCTATTTTTCAATAGATCTCCGTATTCTTGGCTGTGGAACTACCTTTGTCTGCACTATTATTTAAGTGTGAGCCCTCTGGAACAGGACATTTCACTAAATCAGATCAAGATGGAGTCATCCCTAGCATCATCCCAGCCAGCTTCATTCTACACAACCTTTTAATTAGGTCAGATGCATATATACATGTGTACATCATGTGCAGATATTACACCACATGTACATGATGAACACAATGTCCATACCCTGTCTATTTGTTGCTCTGTGTGGCTGTTATTTACAAGTAAGGTAGCTAGAATATTTTAACTTCAGCTAATTAATGCTTAGTTTAGTGTTGTGGTCAATTCTGATTTTACAGTTTGATTAGGCCCTTTGAACAGTACTCTGTACTTCTGCCCTTCCTCTACTCACACTAGGTGTGCATACACTGAATTTTTACTCTAGAATGTGTGTGTGTGTGTGTGTGTGTGTGTGTGTGTGTGTGTGTGTGTGTGTGTGTGCGTACTATACAACAGGCGTACACAATGGAACTGTGGTCAATGTACCACTGGACTGAACATTAGGGTTTGTATCTCCATTTTACCCACCACTGTCCCTCCTCTTAACACAGTTTAGTGCCCTTACTGCCCTATCATCATCAGTGGTAGAGCATATTTCAGCACCTTTGCAACCGGAGCCTGTAAACCACATACAGTTTCTAAGTGTCATTAGTACATAGATGGCTTCAATGTGTGTGCACAGTCTAGCCATCTATGTACTAATGACACTAATTGGAAACTAGTGTGTGGTTTACAGGCTCCTGTTGCAAACGTGCTGAAATATGCTGTAAGACATATGTGACCTTGCATGTATAAACCAACCTTATGCCACATTTTATCTTTTTTGAGATAAGCAGAGCATTTATAGCCAAGAGTGTTTTAGATCCTCGGCGGGCATGCGCAGGAGGTAGTTGGGTCTGTGGGTCTGTCTGTCTGTTAAGTCACATCTCACCTCTGGAGCATCTGTTTGTCCTGAAAATTCACTGTACATGTACTTTCTGCCAAACATTATTGCTCTTGCAAAGTGAAAGGGCACAATGCATGTACATTGTATGCACATTACATCTATGCACTACAGGCCCTTTCAAGACCCCTGTGTTATCTCATAGTGTGATGTACAATACTCAGTGGCCGGTTTTCTAATGGACTTGTCGTGCAAAAGTGCACATGTCCTAGAGCAGGGATTCCCTCCCACCATCAGAAAGTGTTACATGCATGAAGATGCAATGCTTCTGTTGGTCTCGATTGTATGTACACAATCATAGTGGGAGGTGCATCTGCCTCAAAATGCCATGGCATCCTCCATACACACTGAAGATGCATGTCAGTTCCTCGTGTCAAATTGAAATGAATCATTATAGTCATCCCCACTCCATTGATAGTCGATCTCATCCCATACCCCCATACAGAAGTGTCTGGCGACTTTTGTGCTGACTCAAATCACTGCATTGGGAATCTAGGTATCAGAATGTGGTGTGAATGGACCCCTTGTCCAGAAAGAGAGAGAAAAGGGTCTGGTGACTTTGGGTGAAATTCTTCGTCAAGATGATATCACACAGAGGAATTTGTGCACGCCAATCAGATTTAAATTCAGATTCTGACAGCTTCAATAATGCCTGACCAAGGAAGCAATCCAAACTAACCTTCATTGAACTGATGGGTGACCTAGGATCTGCTGGTTTTTCTGTCCAGTATGACACTCTTGAAATTGGCTCACTTGGACACACCTACAATCTCTATAGACTTTCTCTCCAAGTCTCAGTGCAACCTTAATTAATAATCCACTACTTGTCTTCTAGTACCAGCTGTAATTTCTATTCATTTGCTCTTACCAAGTCCTCTTCTGTTAAGTCAGCTGTAGCTTGAGATCTGGAGCATATTGGACACCTCACATGATGTTGTATGATAGGTCTCCCCAGTATGCACAATTGACGTACTACACCAATATGTGGGTATTACATGACGTACACGTACGCGTAGGTAAAGCGCCAATATAAATAGCGCGTCAGCACGGCTCTGTTAATGGGGAGAAGACAGGAAAAAAAGAGAAGAAAGGAAAAAGAGTAGAAGAAAGAAGAGAGAAGAAAAAAAGTGAAAAAGTACGTGATAACTGTAGTGGCTTGTATCATGCGCTGGGGCAAGGTGGTGGTAACTGTTGGGGAGCTTTGTCCGTGCTAGGAAGTGCGTGCTGTAGGTATCGGCAATTGGGTGGGTTGGAGAGTGTGAGTATTGTTCTGCTTACTGTTTGTGTGTCCTACAACCCATGCGTTGATTGCTAGGAAGTGCTGTAGGTATCGCAACTAGGTGGCTATCCACAACTGGGTGGTTGTTGGGGAGCTGGGGAGTGTGAGTGTTGTTCTGCTTTCTTTTTGTGTATCCTACAACCCATGCGTTGATTTTTAGGTATGGTGCTTAGGTATCCACAACTGGGTGGTGGTTGGGGAGTTATAATATTATTTGGGGAGTGTAAGTATTGTTCCGCTTACTGTTTGTGTATCCTACAACCCATGCATTGATTGCTAGGTATGCAGGGTGGTCTCTCTCTCTCTCCATCTCTCTCTCTCTCCCTCCCTCCCTCCCTCCCTCCCTCCCTCCCTCCCTCCCTTCCTCTCTCTCTCTCTGCAGTCAGTCAGGTCAGTCTCAGTCTCTTGTCAGTCTGTCAGTGAGTCTCCCGTCAGTCTCTATCAGTCAGTGAAAGTAAGATAAGGAACAAGTGAAGAAAAAGTATATGTATGTGCTAACTGTAGTGGCTACTTGTATCGTGTGCTGGGGCAGTGGTGTTAATTGTTGGGGAGCTTTATCCGTGTGTAGTGAGTGGAGTATCATTTGTGTGTCCTACAACCCATGCATTGATTGCTAGGAAGTGCTTGCTGTAGGTATCCACAACTGGGTGGCTGTTGGGGAGCTGGGGAGTGTGAGTATTGTCGTGCTTACGGTTTGTGTATCCTACAACCCATGCGTTGATTTCTAGATAAGCATGCTGTAAGTATCCACAACTGGGTGGCTGTTGGGGAGCTGGGGAGTATGAGTATTGTTGTGCTTACGGTTTGTGTATCCTACAACCCATGCGTTGATTTCTAGATAAGCATGCTGTAAGTATCCACAACTGGGTGGCTGTTGGGGAGTTGCAATTGGGGAGTGTGAGTATTGTTCTGCTTACTGATTGTGTATCCTACAACCCATGCATTGATTGCTAGGTATGCGGGGTGGCTCTGTCAGTCAGTGAAAGTGAGTAAGATAGGAACAAGTGAAGAAAAAGTGCATATACATGTACATGATAACTGTAGTGGCTACTTGTATCGTGTGCTGGGGCAAAGTGGTGTTAATTGTTGGGGAGCTTTGTCCGTGTGTAGTGAGTGGAGTATCATTTGTGTGTCCTACAACCCATGCATTGAATGCTAGGAAGTGCTTGCTGTAGGTATCCACAACTGGGTGGTTGTTATGGAGTTGTGGAGTGGGAGTATTGTTCTGCGTGTCCTACATGTACACCCTATGCATTGCTTTCTAGGTACATGTATGTGTGTTGTAGGTACCCACAACTGCATGGCTGTTAGGGAGCTCTAGTGTTATTTGAGAAGGTGTAGAAGAGTTCGTTGTGTGGCCTGCAACAGCAACAGGGTGGACATGGTTGATTCTGTAGGTAGAGTAATAGTAGCAGGGTAGTGGAGTAAAAGTAGGCAGGGTAGGAGAGAGTAGTACATGTAGTGTAAGAAGATAGAAGAAAGGTACACTAACTGGGTGGGTAGTTGAGGTAGCCAGTTAGTGGAGCTACACAAGGTAGGCAGAGGGTCCTGTATATGAAGGTACAGCTCTGAATGTGCCTGGCTAGGAGGTGAGGCTCAAGCATGTGCCAATAGAACGGGCAGGCTCAATGCTACTGTTTGTAAAATTTGACTTTACCTGAGCCTGCAAACTTTAGACAACATGTCTCTATTCTACATACATGAATTTTAATCATTCATGAGATGCTTACAAAGAAAGGCAAAGCAACACATGTACTTGTCGTAGTCCATAGGCACTTGTATATATCACTACAAAAAGCAATATGTTATTTTTATTATTTTTTAAAGGTTGAATCAATTGAAACTGAGATAACCAGCACTAATGCTATTTTAACCCAACGTTTATTGTGTTGGAATTAATAGATATTAAATATTTGAAATGACAATTGATTTAACGTTACAAAAAATCAGTTGAAAGAAGTAAATAGTTGTTTGATATAATAAGAAAAAAGGGGTTGTTCCAAATACTTTTATCATGGTATTAAACAGAAATTATAATTGAATTGGCCATTTTTGGTTTGCTACTTCAGCATTTTAGTATTTAAGGTTTTTGAATCAATTCCTTTAAATGCTGGTAAATATAAATGATATACATGAAATTTACTGTCAATAAGTTTGCTACAATATCATTCGGAGTGAATATAACTTGAATATCAGTAGCAACAGCAAGGTATGTTGCAGTTTTGTGTTGTTTTAGACCAGAGGTTGCAGGCAGGCCAAAAATATACTCTTGCACAAATAATGCCACTTCTCTAATCTTAACAGAGTACTCCAAATTAAAAACATAATGTGACATAAACCACACCATAAGTGCATGAGAAAATGAATGACATATGCAAAGAACTTCATGAAAACAAAATAGTGTGGCTCTTCACCCGGAAATAAAACAAATCTTGGTGCAGGTCGAGCTGGTGGTCTGCCTGCAACTTCAGCTGGATCATCTGTTTGCTGCAGGAATAAGAAGGGATTAAACCTGGATATTTAGAGCCAAAAAATAACCGTTTTGCTTATGTATACAGTAACTACATCATATTTTACATACCAGGCATTCTTCATAGATGTAGACCAGGGGCTTGTTTAGAGTACGTTTGGTTAACAGCTTTACCAGCAACACAAATGCAATCTTTTCATTCTTTTCAGTATCTCCTAAAATGAAAATTTTACGTGTATAAAGCCATTCCACATGCGGAGAAACAGGGTGGACAGTGTGAAAGTGCATTCAGCAAAGGAGAAGTGCATACACAGGAGTTTGCTTATGAAATATACATGTAGTGCCTATACAACCCCTAAACACAGGATACTTATTGCAAATAAGGTATATAGGTTAACACTATGCACCTTCAAAATCACTCTGGGATTGTACAAATAGAGCAGCTCTTTTCCTACTTGACTGATCCCCATACTCCAAAACGGCAGGAACCACCTTTTCATTCCACACGTGTAAGGCACTCTGCATAACATCTTTCTCCTCAAGTATCATATCCATCTCCTGCTCTACCTAATTTAGCATACATGCAGGAATTTCCAAGTCATAAATTGGGTGACGAGGAGTTGCACAAAGAGAATACACACATGATACTCACAACTAAGTAGGATTTATATTGGACATAACTATTGCAGGAAACCTTATTTATATTCTCCCGAGCAATACTGTAGTTGTATTTAAAGTCTAGATTTGTACATTTATGCAAAGTTCAAAACCCCCGCATTCAACATACGATGTAGGTCTTCTTGAGGAAAGGATACTCTTGAAGGATGAGAGAAATACTGATTTCATCAGATGTTGAAATGATTTTTTGACGTCTTGTGCTGTATGTCTGGCGGGCCAGTGAACAAACCACTTCCTTTCTAGGGCGATCTTTCTGCACTTCTTTGATGAGCAGCTGAGCTGTGATTTCGTCATCCCCAGTTTCTCTCAGTGGTGGGTATCGTGTCAGTGCCAAAGACAACTTTGGTTGGCCCCGCTTAGCTTTAGGTGTACCCTCACAATCACTTATAACTCGCTTTTTTGCTTGCATTTTCTCAATAAGCTTCTTTTCCCAAGAGCCCTATAGAGCCAACATTGCATGTAAAGTACACATACCATAAAAATGAAGATTAACTTACATATCCAGATTCTTTTTTCCCTACATCTTGCATAAAAGGGTACTTCTTAACCAACATTCTGGCCACTTCAGTGCAGAATGCCTTTGTAGGCCTGGGATTATGGCTGAACATGTGTGTTCCCAAAGCTCAAATGATTACGGATAGATGGATTCAATGCACGCTTTTGCACTTCTAGCGATGGCTGATCAATGCATTCCATTATAGCGGGTGGCCAATAATCAGGAATACGAAAACAAGGCTTTGAGCCAGAGGCTGATGAGGCAAGAGACAATGAATCATCAGAATCAACCCGAGAAAGCGAGCTCGGATAACCTGAAGTAGATGGTGAAGAAACTCGGAGAAAAGAATTGTGTGAAAATTGAGATTTCAGAGTGGGTGGGGAAAGTATTACAGTGTCATGTTCAGAGGCCACAGATGAAGTCGAATCATTGACAACTGGAGGATTTGTTGAGTCTTGTGCCCCTCCATCAAAAATCTGGATGGTATATTTAACTACTATACTTCACCATCACTAGACACCACTCAATATGGGACACCATCAAAGCGGACACACTACATTCTATCTTTAAATCCAGTGTCCTTATTTAGAGGTAATTTCAAACCAACAGCTTGTACAGTGTAAAGTCTTCAAAGAGTGAATGCATTACATCTAAGTTGCTGATTCAAGCACTAGTAATGGCAATGTGTAATTGCTATGGCTTTAGTGTAAGCCACTCAAAGGGTATCTTATCAGAAAAGGAGGGCCACACCGAGCCACACACTACCCCCGCGTATACATGTATTTTAAGGCCTAATCTGTTCTTAGCGCTAAATATAAACAACAATAAAATGTTCACACTGTGTGCATACCACTTTCAGGCGGCAAATTTTCTTTACTATCCCAAGTTTTTGAGTCATTCTGCGCACATCATCCTCACTCAGCTCGGAGAATGCTTCTACGTCTATTTCATTCTCTGTAAGAAAGGCAACAACAGTAAAAGAACTTCAGTTGCAGGCAAAGCTATTTAATAGGTAGCTAAGTTCCTTACACTAGTAAGCTAGGATAAACCCTATATAGGCTCAAGTCACGCTAGGCTAAGACCAGGTCTACAACAGCTACTAGATCATAGATCTATACGCGGAACCACATCGTACTCGGCGCCAGACAATGACTGGCGAGTGCGCACCAAAATTACCTTCAAATACGTCACAGATATCTCCGGGAACGCCATTCTCCTTCAAGAACATTGCAACTTCTACGGGAGTCTTGTCCATCTCTGCAAACTAATAACCTATAATAATTGGAGAGCTCAACATCACCTCTCCATTCTGCTAGTGAGTATGAAGCAGAGAGTGTTGCTGCAGCTGCTGCGTGCAACTGTGACCCTCCAACTGCAGCACCAGTGAGCGTTGTCGGCAGAAACATGAAAGAAGAGGCTGCCCGATTTTTGCTCACTCTCAGGGAGGGTCGCCAAATATCTCAAGCAGCAATTGATGATGTTATCAGTGAATATAAAAGCCTATGCCAGCATACTATCATGGCTATGAAGGGAAAGGTCCTGGATCATGTTGCAGAGGCTGGAATTAAATTACCTGGATTACATGATATAATTGATACTAAGTACAATCCATTTGATGGTATTGACACCAATTATCTTTTTGAAAGATTTTGTGTGGAACATCTTGGATGTTTAGTGAGTCAGCTACCTCTATTATTAATGTTAGTGTGTAAACACTATATAGCAGGAATATATTAATTAAAATACTATCTACACATGCACAGAAACCAACAAAGTGCTGTTTGCCAGTTTAGCGGATACAAAAGAAGAAAAGTTGCTAGGTCAGACAAATTTTACTATGTTCCAATTCTATGTACACTTCAAAAGCTGCTTTCACTTGAAGAATTTCAATCTGAAATATTGAACTCTCATGTGGCAGTAGATGGCAATGTACTCCGTGACTTTTGCAATGGTTCTCTCTTTCAAAATCACTCACTTTTCAGTATTGATGCCCATGCTCTGCAAATTGTTGCTTATTATGACGAACTAGAAGTTGTCAATCCCATTGGATCCTTTGTAAAGAAGCACAAACTTGGTTGTTTGTTCTTCTTTCTAGCTAATGTTCAGCCACAGTATCGCTCAACTTTTAAAGCTATTCATCTTGTAGCTGTTGTAGATCTCAAGATATTGCCAAATATGGAATAGATACATTTTTGACACCTTTTGTTGAAGACCTAAAGGTGTTATATTGTGATGGTGTTTGTGGCCTGTTGAATGGGGAGCCCCATACCTACTATGGAGCACTTGTAGCATTCTTAGCTGACACACTTGCTGCTCACCTACTTGGTGGCTTTAAAGGGAGCATGTCATTTGCCCAGCGGATATGCCGCACATGCATGATATCTCCATCACAGATTGATGAATGTTTCTCCAGAGATAGATTGTGAGCTAAGAAATCCTGAGACACATTTTGAACAATGTGCTCTTTTGAGTGGGCCTCTTCAAGAACACTATTCAACCTGTTATGGTATCAATCGGTTATCTTTACTAGAAGAAATTCCTGGTTTTTCTGTTGTAACTGGCCTACCCCATGATATTATGCACGACCTGTTTGAGGGTGTGGTGCCATATGAACTTAAACTCCTAATTCAGCATTGTGTACGTTCTAAATTTTTTACAATTGATTTGTTAAATCAGAGAATTAGTGCATATGATTTTGTAAGCAACAAGCCAACTCCAATTGACACCCGAATCATTAACTCCCCAATGAAAATCAGACAATCAGCGTCACAGATGATTCATCTTAGTAGAGAATTTCCTATGCTAGTGGCTGATTTGATTCCAGTTGATGATGAAAACTGGTATTCATTTCTTGTGCTTCTTAAAATATGTGCAATCGCTCTATCTCCTGTGTGCACATATGACACGATCTCATATTTGCGTATCTTGATTGAAGAAAAACTTGTACTTTTTAAGAAACTTTATCCAGAAAGTAATATGATACCAAAGCAACATTATATGGTTCACTATCCATTGCAAATATCACGCCTAGGGCCATTAATTCAGTCATGGAATATGAGACAAGAAGCGAAGCTTAGCTTTATCAAAAGGGTGTCACGTCAAAGTAACTACAAGAATATTTGTTTAACAACAGCAAAAAAAAACACCAGTTTTGGCTTTGTCATCAGATGCTGTCTTCAGAATTACTCACACCCACCCTTGATCAGAGCAAAAAGCAGCAAATGTGTGCTCTAAATGAAGAGGAAGATTATTTACAGGCAGAATTTTTTTCAGATTCTACCTCACCTAACAGAAGATACAACTGTCAGACATCCAGATTGGGTAGCTTTACAAAGCTCACAATTACGTAAAGGAGTATTCATTATGCTGCATTATGATCTTTTCAAACCAGTGTTCGGTAGGGTATTTGATATAGCAGTTATACAAAACTCAGTCATGTTGTGTGTGGTTGAATACTATGGTCATTTTTTTAAAGAACATTTTAATTCTTTTGAAATTAGTCATAGTGGTGCTTATAAAGCAGTGCACCTTGACCTACTTCATGATCACCGCCCAGTGTATGCCAGACATTCATTTGTAAACACAGATAAAAATCTTTATATTTCATTGCCATACATTCAGTAATCCTATTAATTGTACAATTTTGTTCAAGAATGGAAAATACTGCACTTGCACTAATGCGGTGAAATTTAGCTCTGTAAAATTCAACCAGCCATATATATAATTATTTACATGTATTAAACTTTTACAGCTTAAAACAACACATCATATTTCTTTTTTAAGTGCATGCATATAATAGCTATAACCTTAAAGAGTAGTTTAAAAATAAATTTAATACCATACAGAAATGACAATGAAATAGTGTCATATTAACTACACAATATTTCGAATTGAAATAATCTTACATGTAAAATGACAACTATCTAAATGTTCATAGTGATTGATATATAATACAGTATTGTAATAATTTAAAATACATTTTCTTAATACTACATGTTAAATTAATTTGTATTTGCTATAATTACAATCAAATCTTAAAATTACTCTTAGTATGCTAAAATAATATAATAAAGTGCTGTAAAAATTACCCAGTGTTGTCATATTATTCTTTGCTGTGTAAAGGCACTACACATTGGTTATGTGTTTCATCTGGGTCATAGCATTCATTCAATCTTGCCCCAACCCACCCCCAAACAACTGGCCAGTCATCTGATTGGCTTACCGATATTCAGTATATGCTGAGCCATCAAATTATGTGAAAGTCCCCATACCCTCTTTTGTATGAGGCTGGGTCTGGGTACGAGACCATTTCTGATGTACATATAGTATGCAGTCAGAGTCATAGTGTCATGCTTTAAGTAATGCTACAGTGCACTAAATACTCTCTCTCTCTCTCTCTCTCTCAAAATGTCTTCGTCTGTGTGTGTGTGTGTGTGTGTGTGTGTGTGTGTGTGTGTGTGTGTGTGTGTGTGATACAAAGCATTACCACCTCCACACATGTATATACATGCACAAAGTTTATTTAACATACCTATAACAACAAAACACATCATTACAGGGGGGTTTCCACCCACCATCAGGGGTAGGGAGGACTTAGGGACGAATACTGTATATTGAATAAGGAGGTGAAGGAGCTTAAATCCCCTAGAATCTAAACCATAGCAACTTTAGAGTGAAGGTGCAAATAAGGCATGTCAGGGTTGTGTTGAAGGAGGCATATTACAATGTTAGGAAGGGGGCAATATTATAATGTATGGGGGTCTGGGGGCATTTCTTACAGTACTGTATACACAGTAGTTGTATCTTCAGTGCTGCCCTGTTGGGCTCAGGTCTTCGGCATGTCTTTTACATTCTCACAGTCTTCATCCACAAAACTTCCTAACGAAGGAGGGAGTAAATATACATGTGGTGAGACCCATCTAATCTGGACTGAAATGGGACACATTGTCACAAACTACATCTACACCTTCTGTGCACAATGTGTGTATAGTGTGGTAGTGTAGTATGTACATAATGTATACTAACCACTGATTTATGTACCACACAGTTCATCACAAATCTTATCACGTGACTTATTGCTTTTGTAAACGGTTGCATCTGAGCACCGGTATCATGACAATACAAAGATTATGCAGACTACCTATTGCAGCATGATAGGTACATGTATATATGTGCATCCAAAACGAAACTAGAAACCAGCAATGCATAATGACACACAGGCTATCACCACATCTCAATCCACTACCTACATGTCACACACTCTGGTGTCTTCTGTATAGAAACACCTCTGATATGGCTAAAGCCATTCCATTCCACATAGAATCTTGACTATCAGGGGTACAATATGGAACAATTGCAAAGGACTCATCTACATGGAAGCTAACAAGCAGTTGGGCAATGCATATGGATCATCTCATTATCCTGGCGAGAAACAATCTATTCACCTGTTCAATTCACTTCTGGAGTAGTGTAGCATAGCATAATACGTGAACATTTGTTACAATTTCCTACCCACAGAAAAGGCAAGTCAGTAGTGGAAGTGTGCAAAGGGTCCAATCAACTGTATGACTACTGGGTGGCAAGTATTCAAAGGCCTACTCAAATTGTAAATCTGAATTGGTCCGGTACTCAACTTGAGGAAGGCACGCTCCAATTGCTGTGCTACAAATGCATCCTGTTTTCTTGATAATGGTAGGGGTGATCATGCCCATGCACATTGTACATGGATTCTCGATAGAGGTACCATAACATATGAAAGGACACCACCTGGAAGATATTCAAAGGGCGAAAGTACGGGGTGTTGCTTTTGTAAACGTACGCAATATTTGGTTGAGGTTCATGCACATATATAGTGATAACATTATGCAATTGCAGCACCTACATGGAAATATATGTGCATAATACACTATTGTCTATTTGACTTCACCTGAGCCCTCAAATTTTGGCAATAACTCTCTTATTTTTCACCCAATTTCACCATTGGATTCCTCACCTTTTGCTGCGTCTAGTGATAGGTCTCACTAAATCTGAATCCCTACCACTCCAAAGATAGCTGTATGTCCCATAAGGAAAGTATGGAGATACCATTGACCGCGAGGAATGTAGTGCACGTGACCTCAACCTTACACGCCGTTTACGCACGAAGGCTTCTTACGTGCTCGAAGCGTTTGCTGGTGTGAAAATCAGCAAGAAAGAGGGGCTACCTGGACGACACAAGGATTCTCAGGTTAGCAATGCTAGCTAGGCTCCCATGTTTACAATGAGATGTAACGTAGCGGTCAAAACGGTACAAGTAAACTATAACATCGTGGATCGATGCGCTTCAAGCGTCATGGCTCACCTTTAGCCACTTATCCCTAGTCTTCAGCCTAACCAAGCCCTAAAGTACTTCAAAAATGCACTTCTCGTAGCGTTCAGCAATGTCGCATGGTTTCCCTCCAGTTACCTGCGCATACCACTACGCAAACATGCAGGAAGTTGTCATAATGGCGCGCGGTTGCGTAGCACGTAAAACCTCAGCAACTTCCGGGGCTCAGGTGAATGCAAATAGACAACAGCTATGTAAGAAGTAGGAAGAAAAAAAGCCAACCCAGACAAGCAAGACACATAACAAGACTAACCGGACACCCAGTACACAGACCACTCAAACAAGAAATTGATTTCACCAACTATACAAATAAAAGACCAACCTTACAAATACAATCATACAAATGAATCATGCAACACACAGAAGTAATTACAGGCCATATAATCAATCAAGGGGTACTAGGATGCCTAGCCTTGAGAACTGGGATGTTGGGTTAAAGTCTTTATGGCTAGCTAACTCTCCCCACACATCCTAGCACCCCCAATTGGACAAATATGACACAAAAGCAGCCAAAAGCTTAGAAAAATGTAACAGTCCTAAGACTTAGAGTATTAGGGAAAAATTCCAAAAAAGATATTTATCGTACAATGCCAGCTAACATGACATTTAAGAATGGTTACCAGTGACACTATAAATTCAAACAACACCAGACAAGCCCATATACAACATGTCCTCCATGCCTGCTATTGTTGCAAAGTATGGCCGGCAAGTGTATCTCCTCTTCAATGTGTTTATGGACACTACACTTGTATTTGGAGAAAATGCTTGCAGTAGATCTTGAAAACTTATTAACACATAACCAATATCCTTGTTTGATTAGTTTCTCACACGAATTCGCGCACCACTGACCATGCCCCCTTTTAGCCTACATTGAGAAGTAGGCGGCAACTAATAGGACATTCATGAGGAGGGTAAACTTCTATATGCATACAACACACACGCTCGTTGATTTTTCTGAAACCTATACATGTACAGCACACTATTATGTGTACTATATAGACTTATCAACTCAGCTCCTCTCTCTGTCCATCTACATGTATATACTTCTCTCTTTTCTCAACCGCTGCAGCCATGGTAGTTTTACATGAAAAAAGCAGGGTATACGATGGGAGAAGGAAGAGGGGAAGGGGAAAAAGAGCAGGCTACACGTAGGTGACAAATGTGTGCGAGTGTGTGTGTTATTATATACACATTAGTACCTTTATATAACTGCAATACCAGTGAAGTGTACCGCTTAATGTTACCTGCAGAAGTCAAAAATAGTAGTGTATGGACTGAGGGTTGAGTAAATTAAGCAGTGGTCTATACTTTGGTGCATGTGCATGTACATATGTGTACATGAAGTGGGTTATGTTTGTATATGGATTACATGTACTTTACTTGTACTCCTACTGTTGATCTTGTGTCCTGACACATGTAACTCCATGTGCATTATGTTGTAGCTTGACGATGTAGATTGCTAAGCAGAGACTATGAACGTCCCAAAGGGCCAGCCATGACTGCAGCAACACAGGAGCCTCAAGACAATTGTGCTTAAGGGCCTTTTATTATCATGTACATATTGTTAAGTGCTTGTCTCTGTATGGGTCTAAAATGCTTATACAAAAGCATCAGAGATATATACATCTACCAGACTCTAAACCTCTACAGTTACCATCAAAAAATCTGCTGTTTCTTTTTGAGTTGTATCTGCCCGTGTGAAAGTTTTTCGTGATTTTATATACACACATGCTGGTAATGACTACTCCACAAGTTGGGTACTTAACCATGTGTGTGTGTGTACGTATATGTACACACGTTTTGTACACACCTGGGAGTTCAGAGAATGGGATAGAGGAAGGGAAGAACGTCTGCTTTGTGCAGTCTCACCATTAAAACTATATAACACATTTGCTACATGTGTAAATTGAAGGCATTATGTCCATGCCTTTTTGGCCACGCCTTTTTTTTGGGGGGGGGACATCTACATGTAAAAGGATCTGGGTTGTTCATTAATGAGGAAGTTAGAGGCAATATGAGGTCAAATGGTAGCTAAACTAAAATGGGTAGAACTCATGTTTATGTCCATTCATATTTACCACTCATATCCATTCATGTTCACCTGCACATGCATGTGTACATGAAGTTTACACATGTACACTATGCTGCACAGTTGGCAGAACGAGCAAGCGCACAATCCAAGGCAAACTCTTTCAACTTGTATGATACACAGGCGAGCTTAAACTTAGTACGGTGTGTAGGTGATCTTAATTAAGGTGTAGGTGATCTTAATTAACAGAGTGAACGTGAAAACATGACACATTGAGGAGTAAGTGTGCAAGTGATGACATGCCATACTGTCTCACGTAACAAGGACTTGGAACTCCTTCCAACCTCCCTCACCCGTGAATGGATCATGTACACACCAAAGCCATAGGCAAAAACACCTGGATATGGATGAAGAAGTGCCAGTTTAAACTGGCAGGTCGTGGTGGTTACGAGGTACCAATCAGGGCCTTGGAGCAGCATAAAAGCCACCAGAACAGGTCATAATTTCACTCAAGAACTCACAGAGCTATAGGAGGTTTGTTTTAGTAGCTTCTCTGTGTTTGTGTAAATCACTTACTGGGCCTGGTGTCTCCTTTTCTTTAGCTGTGGGTGAAGAATAATGACCACCTTGGAAAAAGGTATATGTATAATATATAGCATACTATATATTATAATGTGTGCAATATATAGCATACTATATATTATAATGTGTGCAATATATAGCATACTATATATTATAATGTGTGCAAATCATGATGTGTCAACCGATCATTGTAGGGGCATAAATGTGTAGCTACGTGTAACATCATTAGTTAGTTTCTGTCCCAGGAAATAGGCCAGGAACTTACTTACCTTTGGTAAGGCATAGAAAAAATTGTGGGCATGTATGTGTTTGGCAAATATTCAAGGTGCTAGGTGAACATATGTATTAGTGTATAGCGCAGAAGGAATTTACAAACTGCCCCTCTCAAACCAGTTATTGGCATGACCTCCACAACTGTCTACCTAACCTACCTTCCTCTTGCCTTCCCATAGCCACCTCCCACCCTCCTACAGCCCCCTCCTACACAATGCCATCGGCTCCCACCCAACGCCCCATCCCAGTCCGGCTCCTAACCAACCCCACTCAACACACCATCCCAGCCCAGCTCCCAACCCAACACCCCATCCCAGCCCAGCTCCCAACCTACCCCATACAACACCCCATCCCTGCCCAGCTCCCCACCCAACACCCCATCCCTGCCCAGCTCCCAACCTACCCACCCTGCCCAGCTCCCAATCTACCCCACCCTGCCCAGCTACCAATCTACCCCACCCTGCCCAGCTCCCAACCTACCCCACCCAACAACCCATCCCTGCCCAGCTCCCAACCTATCCCATCCAACACCCCATCCCTGCCCAGCTCCCAACCTACCCCACCCAATACCCTATCCCAACCCAGCTCCCAACCTACCCCACCATCCTCCCCTAGCCCCCAACCTACCCCACCATCCTTCACCAGCTCCCAACCTACCCCACCCATTTCCCCATTGCTGCCCACCCAGTACCCTGTCCCTGCCCAGCTCCCAACCTACATTTACCCTACCCAACACCTTGTCTCCCAGCTCCCCACAACTGCACTGTACCCCGCTCTCCGCAACCGCCACAGTCCTTATTCGAGAAAGAAGAGAAAGGTGAGTTTCTATACAGTATGTTAATGCTGTTGTCATCTTTATTTGATGCATGTCCGTGTACAAATGTATGTAGGCTCCTCCTCCTCCTCCTCTCCCTACAACTATCACTACCACCATCACCACCACAGCAGCTTCTTCCAAAAACTCTTGGTTTTCAGGGTGGTGGTAGTGGTGGATAATAAACTTTACAGTGTACATGCCGGGTTATATTGTGTTGAGTTCTTTCAATCATGTTAAGTACAAATCATAAAGTGCGGATTATGTAATTTTGGACCGAAAACATGCTCTCAAAAGGTACACTCATACATAAGTAATGAGGGAGTCACCAGTGGCAGTCTCCGTCAGGTGACAGTAGGGATATACATGTATTTAACCCTCGGCGCATATGCACAGCGAGTGTTACTTTAGTTGGGTGTGTGTGTCTGTCTGCCTATCTGTCTGTCTCTCTCTCAGTCACTTGTACCTCAATTAAAGTCATGTAACTACTTTGTTTGCTGTTAGCCTCCTGCCTATCTTATAGTCAGCCACAAATGGTTGCTAGACAACAGCAAACAAATAGCCTTGTATTGTACATGTAAATACACTGCAATGTTGTACGTGTATACACATCTACAGTGTCATGTACATCATTCAAATTCCCTTCCAACTCACCTACCATGGACTTGCTATGAATGTTACACAGAGATCAAACAAGCATACAATGTACAATAAACATAATTATACACATACATACATACATGTAAATGTATACACGAACAATCCATATTGCACTACAAAGAAAGAAAAAGGTGTAGACCAAACACTAACCACAAACACATAAAACACATAATACTGTGGCAGCCTCACCAACTAGTACACCTTGATTGTTCAGCGTCATTGCCTACATGTATGAGCCTGAATGTATTAGAAAATAAAAATATATCCAATTAATGCACACACACACACACACACACACACACAGAGCAGATGTACATAGGTACACATGTACATGCACATGCACCGATGTACAAATTGTGTCAAAGATTTACAACCCTTGGTGCAAAAAAATATCGTACACATGTATGTATATATGTGCAACAAGAGAATACAGAAGAGAAAAAGGCAGAAACTCAGCAGCTAGAAAAAAGAAAAGCAGCTTACTACCTTATATTGACTTTTACGACTGGTAAATACTCAACATGACACCATTCCCTACTGAATACATAGCACCTTGGGTATTCAGCATGCAAACATTCGTGCATTTTAGTGTACTGTGTGATGTTGAAAGCTCAGAGGCTCATTAGCTGCCGTGTTATGTTGAAGGTACCTGTGGGTCCTGCCTTAATTAGCATGAGATCTGCAAAGGCTGACCTGTGTGGCCTTACACTCACCAGCATTGTCTCTCTGGATGAACAGGTGTCAAACCCAACAGTCAATGGCTTCACTAAATCTGAACATTCGTGAATGTGTAATTATCCCCTTCAGCCGTGACAGGACAGAGGTGTCCTGCTTCCGAAATTGTCAGAATCTGTAATATGTGCCATATACTTGGCCTGTGTCTCCAGTTCTGAAAGAATTCATGAGGGACTTGACTGCACAGTTTGCTCACTATTATCCTCATCTTATATCAGATCTAACAGTGTTACAAGTACGTATATACAATTACATCTGTGGAAGGACAGGGAGAGGTTAAAACCTCTCTCATCTAAACACCTTACATGTAGTTAAACATGCAGACACCTTTTGCTGTCCGTGTCATCCCGACTCAGGTAAGACTGCAGCTGGAGGGAGAGCAAATACCCTCCACCGCATAGAATTTTTAGAGAAACCACTAACTAAATGGAAAGTACATGTACAGTACAGTGGCACACTGTATTTGCATGAGAGAAATGGTGGGTGGCACTGAGGACTAGTCAAAAGCAGAGGGGGCACTGGGAGATTGTTGACTCATTTCAGAGGGCTGCACATGTATGTACAGGCTTGGGACCTGAAGATGTGTCCCTATTAGAGACGTGTCCTCATTACATAGGGTGGTATGTACAGGCTTCAATGGAGTTGGGACCTGAAGATATGTCCCTATTAGAGAGGTGTCCTCATATCAGAGGGCTGTATGTACTTGCTGCAATGGAGTTGGGTCCTGAAGATGTGTCCCTATTAGAAAAGTTTCCTCATTTTAGAGGGGTGTATTACAGGCTTCAATGGAGTTGGGACCTGAAGATGTGTCCCTGTCCTCATTTCAGAGGGCTGTATGCACAGGCTTCAATGGAGTTGGGACCTGAAAATGTGTCCCTATTCAGGGCCGTAGCAGGCACTGCCGCCAGTGCAGTTTCAGCTGCAACAGTTTCAGTCAATATTGCGCACATGCGCATGAGGTACCGGGTTGCGTAACTGCGCTCGTGCTATAATCACGCGCAAGTAGCTACGCGGATGCATGCACAGTTAGAATCAATCAGACATGGCTAGTTCTTTCATTGAATCATCCCAGATGTACCACACCAACCATTACTTTCACTTTTGGCGCAAAACGTAGTTTTCCGGCTTATTTGGTTTGCACACGTCATATTCTTAATAGACCACACCCACTGACACACCTCTTGTAACAACACCCACTTCCTCGCCTCACCACTCATGATTGGCTTGGTACGGGAGAGGTGTCCTCATTTCAGAGGGCAGTATGTACAGGCTTCAATGGAATTGGGACCTGAAGATGTGTCCCTATTAGAGAGGTGTCCTCATTTCAGAGGGTGGTACGTAGAGGCTTCAATGCAGTTGGGACCTGAAGATTGTCCGTATTAGAGAGGTGTCCTCATTTCTGAGGGAGGTACGTACAGGCTTCAATGGAATTGGGACCTGAAGATGTGTCCCTATATGAGAGGAGTCCTCATGGAGTTACTCTATAATTATATGTAATTAACAGGTTGTATATCTAATAATGTCGTCAGTCATAATAGGAGGATTCACATAGCCTGTAACCTAGGAAACCTACATTGTATATACAAATTTTGGCTTGTGTTCATTCATTCATACAGCCAATTGTGAAGTGGGATGTCACAGTAATCTCTCTGCAGATGGAATATGCCCTGATGTTCCCTTCAATACTGCTTTGTAGTATCCAATATATATTCCTTTAAAGGTGTGTCTAAGACCTTGCCTATGAGTTTAGATAGTACAATACCTGTATAATTTGTGCCGGAGTGTGGAATGACTCCTAACTCACTCAAGTACACACACATATCCTTACTATTGAGGTGTCCTCCTTTCAAGGTGTCCATATCCTTTTCATCCTTACTAGTGGAATGCAACGCATTGTTGGCTAGCGGGAGAATGCGCACGCAGCATGTACAACATTGAACATATAACGTTACTAGCCTTACACCAAACCAAGTATACACATGACATTAATCATCCATGAGATGCTTAGAAAGAAAGGCAAAGCAACGCAACACAACAAAAAGACAAAGCAACACAACACAACTCGCCCAAGACAGTATTTTTCACAGAAAAAACTGCCTCAGGTGAGACTCGAACCCACACCTATATGCTTTCTAGGTGACGCTCTTACCAACTGAGCTACCGAGGCAGTTCAGCTGGCTGGGCTCGAATAACACATACAATACCAAGCAACCAAAGCACCTCAACCTCGTGCGTGTGATAAATTCAAATCCTGAACTGGCGATCAGGGGTTGGAACATAGACATCCATTCATAGAAAGGCTCATATCTGCTGCATCAGAGACCACATCCTCACCTGATGAGTCATGGTTGGATTCCTGGTCGGTCATCTTGAGGTCATATAAATCCCCGTTTTCTAGAAAATCAAATGTAGACAGACATAGTTTTGGGCATATGATTAGTAGTATGTGGACAACACCTGTGCAGAATAAAGGTGCAATGACATTCACTTTAAACTGTGACATCCACCCTTCAATGTACTATCCAATAACATTTTAACCTTTTATACTGTATGAGACTTGTGTATGGTAGGACATTGGATAGTATTGTACATGTACCACAACAAATACATGGTATGCTTACATGCACTAAAGAACCTGAGCATGGAGCAACGACTCCTAGCAACAACTCACTCAGGCTCACACATAATATGCATGCACTAAAACAATCTGGGCATGGAGCAATGACTCCTAGCAACAACTCACTCAGGCCCACACATAATGTGCACCCCTGTATGTTTCTGCTGTGAATGCAAGCATAATCCCCAACATTCATCTCAGGCTTCACATTTTCAATCCCTTTGGGAATTGAGATATTTTCTGGATCTAATTTTCTGCGAGCAGCCTGTGCTTGAGGCTCACTAGGGGCACGAAACAGAGTACGGCCAGACATACGGTTCCTAGAGCTCAATGGACAGTCTCTCTTATGGGCCCTCCCTACAGCTCCACATGTACATGTACATGCAATAATTTGATGAGTCACTATCTGAGATATTTTCACCAGACCCTAGTGAGTCCCTGTCTGACATGACTTCATCAGACTCGGAGTAAGTATTGTGAGGGTGGGGCTCTTTGTTGGCATGGCTTTTATAGAACAGGCAGTCTCTGTGGCTGGAACATAGGTGTGTGCTTGACCCACATGCAGCACATTTCCCTCTACCCCTAGGTTTCAACTTACCAGGACCGCTACCCTCCTCTTTTCTCTGGTTCACCCCATCACTAGAGTCACACACCTTTTCCTCAACATTGCCACCACCAAAGTACGTATCGTGGCCATGTTCCTTTGACCACTTGGTGCGCTCAATCCCTTCCTTAACACGCTGATTTTTCAGTTCTATTCTCCGTTTCTTTTTGTGAGTGGTTTTGGCCAACTCTAACTGACTATTTCTACTTGCACTGTGCTTTTTCAGCGCCTCAACCATGCCCTCAAAAATAGGCAGTTTCATGCATTTGTACAGCTCCAGAAGCCAATGATACCTAGCTTTGCAAGCATGTAGCTAAGGTTGGCTTGGAGTAACCTAAGGTTGGTGGAGAGTTCGTAGTGAAGCCCCTCTAAGTAGAGTCCTTGGATCGGAACCTGATTGAGAGGCTTCGAGTGCATTTGAATGGCCATGTTTGAGGATGGGGTGAACAAGTTTGCTACTATGTGCTGCTCTCTCTGAACACTCAATTTCATATAAAACAGCATGAAACTCACAGTCCAGTTTTATTCTGGTCTTGTACGGTTTCCCCTTACATTCTATTTTGTCATCACACTTTTTGCACATGCACACCCAGAGTGGGTGAAAGTCACACCTTTCTCCCTCTCACTCGTGTATATCACATGCATGTATGGAAGTGCTTTTACACGTCCCACAAATTCTTCCTGTGATTGGGCCTTCATCCAAATTGATGTAAGGTTTGTATGGGCCTTGGCAATAAAAGTCGGGTTCAAGAACCCACATGTGGAACTGTGGTTGCTCTCCTCACATTTACAGCTGACCTTACCCAGAGCCGGAAAGGTACCTTTGTTTTAGCATCTCCTTTGGCACCTTCTTCAGTTTGTGGCGCGATTCAAGAATTTTTTGTGGGCACATCCGTCATGTCCGCCACAGATCATGACGTGGGCGTCAGGAAACACTTTACATAATCCCATGGCCGAGGAAGAGTCAGCGTCCTGCCAGTGGATGGCAACCTGCATTCCCTCCTCTTTGGCCTTTTGAAATGTTACACACGCTGCGTACTCCGGCAGATTTAGATGTGCCCTTATACAAGTCTTCCTCCATGACTTTTTCACTGCCTTTCTGGCAGAGATGATGGTAATGGAGGAGAGCTCCATTTCAGGTAGTTCCTGATGGTGAATGTGGTGTTCTTACTATGCCAGTTGGCGGGTTTGCCACGTATATACCATCAGCAACAGTCACAGCACGTTTCCATGACCTGAGCTCATCACCTTTTCATCCTTCATATCTTGCTTGGCCATCTCACAAATTTCATTAAGAAAAATGGGATGCATGCTGTAAATTGTATCCATAAACACTGGTTCACTAAAGGCATCCATCCCCAATCCATTTTTTAGTATATTGCATGAGTACAGCTGGCAACAATGAAAGCTACCTGGACACACATGATCACTGCATTTGTATGTCCAGGCTAATTAATGTTTGTTTCAAACATTCCACCTTGCTTTGCACAGCCAGTACAGCAAATGCTGACAGAAACACTGCCTCCCAAACCTTTACTTTTTACACTAATAGGAGCTAAATTCCCGCTACACCCAGGAGTATTGCAGCTCCTTAATTCATTTTTTGTATCCAAAAATTTGCCTAATTGAGGTAGTGGGGAAAAGCATAACTTATTGGGTAAGTCAATTGGAGTTGGTTACCATGAACCCTAACAGGCCTTTTAGGTGTTGGCATAGAGTGAGTCATTGCGATTTGATACTTCGTTCTCACTCTCCCAACTGTCTGAAGACTCACCCTCAGAACTGACACAATCATCCACACCACACTCCATAGTAACACTCTCAAAACATTCCTCTCCGGACTCCTCTAAGCCATCCTTGGGACAACCTAATCAAACATATACATACACAATGAAAGTGCTAAACCCTCGGTGCATATATTTAACACACACACGGTATCTTTCAAAAAGTGCACACGCCAGTCTAATTACGTTTAATGAGGAGTATACGGAAGGTTTGTAGAGACAAATGAGAATCACTGCCTTGTATCCAGTTACCGTTTAGCCCTTTGAAGAAGGCTGTCAAAAAGTAGCGCAAAATATCACTGCATTAGCTCCGTAGAACATCATATGGTGTATCTCTGCAACAGAGCAATTGCAGGAAAAATGCCATTTCCCCTTCTTCGGGAGGTCCATTGCTTGCAGCGACAAATATCGTGGTAACAGACAGACAGACCAAATACTGTAACCCTCGGTGCACATGAGCAGTGAGGGTTACAGTACTTGGTCTCAGTCTGTCTGTGCTTAAACCTAAAGCATATTTTGTTGTACATGTACCTAAACAACAGATGTTACCACAAAAACAAGTGTGAAAAATAAGAAAAAGCTACTCTACTGATATTCATTATTCATGCAGAATGTTGTTCAGTTTCAACAAGCGAGCTGGGCTGGAAACTTTCAGTACTAAATTTTGAACAGTAGGTTTGCAAAAATTAGTTATTACATTTCCAGGAGTACATGTGAAGACTAGCATTCCAGAGGCAAGAGACATCTTGCAAATAAACTGGTGCGGTACCATGTCTCATTAGTGGCGTATTTCCATGTATATAGCTATATACTCAGTACCTTGCTTGTTATGGAAATATACAGGGTAGCTACTCATTTATATAATACCCTGCGGGCACATGTGCAGGAGAGTTATGGTACTTGGTTTGTAAGCCCGTCCATCTGTCTGTTACCACATTTTTCTGCCACCATGCACAACAAGCTGGCCAAAGAGCGATACTAGTGTTTTAAAATGGTAAAAAGTACTGTGTTCAAAAGTTGTGGCATGAAAACCAAGTGAACTAGCTAAATAGCAAATAAGCATGTGCGCACTGGCCTACTTTCACCAGACCGCCTGTTTCATGTGCAGTGGAGGCATCAGTAATGACATGAAGGGCGAGAATGGGAAATCAGTGCTCCTTATACACTACCCACTGCTGTATCTAGCATGGGCTGCAACAAAACGGCTAGTTGGACAATGCAGCATGGTTGATTGCTTAGTAGTTCTTTACAAGCTCATGCTACATATACATTCTCCTCAGCCTCTACTATAGACACTGTATCTTTAGGCACCATGCTTACATGTAAGTATATACAAAGGGAGGTCATTATAGCAACACTATTCCCTTCAATGCAGAGGCTGATGCACAATCTCTACATTCACTGTTTTTGCACTCCCTCAAACCTTGCTCTGCAAGACTCCGGACCATTTGCCTGTACACCAAACCCATCTACATTAAAGGGAAAGTGTGCCATGTGCTTCTCCGTACTGCAGATACTTACACGTACGTGGAGAAGCACGTTGTAAAGAACATCTTCGTCTTCCAACCATTTAACAACAAAGCGAAGTCTAGATACAACATGCATAACACCCAAGATCAAATTGCAGCTGACTGATCGATAACTCTAAGTACGACAATGCATAATTGAACAAGAATACTGTGTCATAAAACAAACTACAAACCTTTCATTGACTTTGCTTTCTCCTTTGCCTCGGTATGCTTAGTCCTGAGGGCCTTCTCTGCCATGGTAGAACTCTAATTCTCTCTTGCCTGACGTAACTTTACATGGCGTAGCATACTAGTGGATACAACAAGATATTACTTCAACTACAGAAACCGTTGTGACACAATGGTACTTAGAAATTGCAAACACCCGCTTAGCTTTCACCTCCTTTCCCGTCCCAGCACGTCATTCAGTGGAGAACTTGTACACGCAACGTACTCTCTACGTACACCACTAACATGAGTAGCACAAAATGCGGGAGGCACCAAAGACCTTTTCTCTACCTTTCCCTTGCCTTCTGAGTCTTGAAAATATTGCGCGTGGATCTATGTGCATTGCGTAGTGCTGCAAAAACTTGGAGATGATGAACTCCTTGTCGTCCAGTGATTTGTCTTTTGAATCGGATGTATCAACCACAACCGATGCATTGACAAGCTGCTCATCGACAGAACCTTGACTCCAGTGACAGTGAATCCGAGCTCTCTACTTGGTCAGAATGCAGTGAGACCGAAGTGCCCGCAAAAGAACGCAAGTTGAGTAAACTTATGTACAACAATATGAGCATGTATGATGGTGCTCAGATGACATACTTTGAGTCCCTCCTCTTTTTATTCCTTCTTCATGCCCTGACAAAATGCTCCTTTGAAGATTTATTCTTAGTTGCACTTTTCATACTAACATCAGCAAAATGGGTGTCAATGAAACGCATTTCTATCGACATTTTCCCTCACATGCCAAGATTCCCTATTGCTGTGACTGTCATACACTTCTTGACAAAGTTGCCTCAATGCCATGTAGCAAAGAAACTTGTTCTGGAAGAACTAATGGGTTTGTGTATATATCACTAATTCATAAGTTAAAATTGAAGCTTGCTGGTGAATGCATTGTGTACAATTTTCTACCTTATACTGCGGAGAGTATACAGCTGATTCATTTTACATACATTTCTCTCTATTAGTCTCATGTTGTTTACATTAGGGAGTCCTCTGAACTTTGGGGATGTTCTGTGTGTGTGTGTGTGTGTGAGTGTGTGTGTCTGTGTGTTTCATGTGCACTAAATGGTATGTTTGAGCAGCCTAAGCCAGAATCCCACCCCTAACTGTGCTCAATTTAAATTTCACAGTTCTTATTGTTATCTTACATAGGTAAACATATTCAGACATTATTACGAAAGAAACGTACCAGAAGAAAGAAGTATTATACCACTCAAGTATCATTTCTGAAGTGTACGCAGTACGAGAATACAAGAAGCATTCATTTTTAAGAAGTCCTAACAATATTTCTTTGACACTGAACACTGATGGAGTTAAGTCATCTAAGGCTTCACTCTGAACAGTATGTGTAGTCATAAATGAGTTGCTTCCTGCTGAAAGGTATATATACACATGTACTGTAAGAGTTAGCAGTAGCCTATTAACTGGTTTTTCTCCCCTTCTGCCTCTTGCAGGATCGAATGTATGTACAACGGAGTTTGTTAGATTTACCATACAGGTTTGTGCAGGCCTATGCTGTGCGGTCAATTCAGATTTAACAGTATGATTACTGGGCAAGAGGAATTCCACTAACTTATGAACTGCTAAAGCCTAATTAAATAGCTACCCTTTGAACTACACTTGATCGGTTGTAGGCACACAATCCAATTAAACAGCTCACTCCTGCCCCCTACCTGGGCTCAATGTGGTCAATTTGACAGTTTATTGTTACCATCACTGGGAGTATGTGGTGAGGAATATACATTTTGAGACGTGGAGTCTATAGACAGTGAAATAGGTGTAAACAAAACCTGTAAATGTTGAAATTAAACTGGTAGTACAACTCCCAATTAATACATGTACTCCATGTATTTGGGCATGCATACATTTGGGCATGCATACAGATTTTCCAGAAGAAATATGTTTTTGTGGCTTTGTGGTTTACTCAAGACTAACTGACTATGACTACCCTGTTGGGACCTCTAATTGAGGAACTAAATCTGCTTTATTCTCAAGGTAATTTGTGCATTGTTACAATGGTCGTGTTAGGAACACATCCAACCATGAGGAAGTGCAACCACTCTATCAGAATACACAATGCCTTTAATATAGTTTAGCCCTCCCCTTCACATGCCCACACATTAGTAAATTAGGTGTTGTAAGCTAACCTCTTTGTAGCTTATTACCAATCAAGTAATCCAGGTATATCAGTAACATCTGATTCTGGAACTCGTATAAGCTGGGCTACTGATGAGTTCAGTCAACACACACATATATCAGTAACATGTGATTCTGGAACTCATATTGTACATGCTGGGCTACTGATGTGTTCAGTCAATGCACACATACTTCTTTTGTAGAGGATGCTCGAGAAGCATCTTCTAATGAAGTGGTATGTTTATTGTATGGTTCTTGTTTCTACTCCATGCAGATTAAACTCTGTGATCAGCGTTTACTATCGATAAAACCACCTGATATCATCTCCCGACAAATCCGAAGTCTTAGTGACTACACTCACTGGAAAGGTACTGTGCTATACACATGTGTAGGAAATGCTAACATGTGTTAATCAAAACCCTCAACAGTCAAAAACATACATTTATTCTTCATATCAGTCTGATTAGCAAAGTATATTCCTTGGTTGACCTTGGAGCGTGCATGTGGACGCATATTCATTCATCGCTTGGCCTGACAAGCATGATAGTTACTCACTTTACATGCTCGCGATTGTTTCGCTGCAATTGCATACAGACCAGACGCCAAAGTTTAAATCGTCATATAGTGGGTTCAGACGAACTCCCCTCTAAATGAGCCGTCCAGTAGCTATAGTGTCACTCATTACAGTGTACGTGTAGCTACTGCTGGAGCTACGCAAATTCTCATGATCATGGTCAAATGGTCTCAAAATGAGGGCGTGTGTGTGTGAGTAACTATCATGCTTGTCAGGCCAAGCCATGAATGAATATGCGTCCACATGCACGCATTGTATGAACTACATGTACATAAATGCCGAGGTTTCTTATTGTATGCGCGAGCCGACATGCTGCAAATCTACTGTAGCTAAAAGCCTGCTGTGCTTAGCTAAGCTGAAGGTGCGTCATATAATACATATACTACCAACTTTCTCGGATATGCATGCTGTAGGCATGCTGTAGGCTCTATCACTGGTAGTGCTCAACTGAAAGGGGGGTGCTCAGGCCCCTCTGCCCCACCCTGGCTACGCCGCTGTTGATCTTCATGGCTGTGTTGATAATTGTGATGGTCTTTGTATCTCACGTATGCATTTGTCCAAATTTTATGGCCTACTCTTTTGTATTCTATGTACTGTGAAGAACCACTGATTAGATAGTTTATGGTTCTTCACTACAACTTTACTAAATTAGCTTGCCCCTAGTGAACTGAATGTAGTTACATCCTATTGCTTTCTAGTCAACAAAGGATGCTCTATTGCAATGGCCAAAATTCTGTTACCCTTTTCTCTCTCACCCACCTGCAGCTGTTTGATCATAGAGACACTATCTTTGTGTTCGTAAGGATGCCCTGTCTAGTTAACTATTCATCTTTCAAAGTCATTCCTCAACTAATTACTTCCTCTGAACCATGCTCACTCACAGCACATTGTATAGAAAGTGCATGTACTTTAATTCAGGCTTTGTCATGCATGCACACACATCTGAACTGCCCATTTTGTTAAAGAGAAATTGCTGGTAATGTACACAGTGCAAACATTTACGTAACTTAGCCTTTGAAAGTGGAAATAATAATGCTCTACCATTTATAAGTGTCAGTATGAATCCAAACTAAGCTTTAAATTTATGTTTTGCCTTGTCACACACAGATCAACAATGGTTAAGTTGGAGATCACATCGTTGTAGTAGGAAATTCAAAAGAAGAAATCGTAGATAATTTTTTTCGTAGTCAGTTTCATGCATCTAGCTCAATCGTCCCATAGACTGGCAAAGTTTTCTATAGATGCATTTTACATATGCTTCAAAGGGTTATACACGTACCAATAAAAAAATATTTTACTGTTTTGTACAGTCATAATGGAGATCTGCCTTTTAGTGAGATTGATTATTTCTTAGGTCTCTGTAAATCAGATATTTTATGTGTATGCATGTGTCAAGCAGTTTGTAAAGCATAACAGTTGCAAGGATCATTTGGTTTACCTCATATTATGGAGTGCCTCAAATTATGCAAGTAACTAATTTATGTCAGCTGTGCAAGTGTGTGTCAGTTTCTACGTTCCTCCAAATACTTATGCTATTGGATTAAATTCAGTTGTATTTTCAATGTATACATTTTTCATGAAGTCAAGAGCATATCTGTATAAAGCCACATTATTAATATAAATTCGTGGGCATAATACCATATGTCAGCAATTCACGGTTTATTAATAACGCATTTAATTCAGCGGGTCTAATTGCTTTTAAACACACCTCCACGCAGAGATGCGTTGCATACTTAATACACGGTGTAATTGCACGATTATTTGCACTTACATAATACGTGTTGAAACACCTAGAACTTTCACCCGGGTTATAGTTTGACCATGTAGAAGATTGATACTGTAGATAGCGTTTCAATAAAGATCAGAGTGATATCCAACATTGCCTACAGGCATCCCAAAGGATTAAATGAACTCCCAGAGTGTACCATAAGCCTTTGTCAGAGACTGATGTTACGACGGTAACACACTTGAAAGAGACATCCCAATGTGTACCACACACAGACTAGACAGTCCTGTCCTGTACTCTTGTAACCATAGTACGCTATGGGACTGCGGAGTACAATCCCAATGTGTACCACACACAGACTAGCTAAATCCCACTGTCCTGTCTTGTACTCTTGTACAACAGTACATTATGGGACTGTGGAGTACAATCCCAATGTGTACCACACACAGACTAGCTAAATCCCACTGTTCCGTCTTGTACTCCTGTACAACAGTACATTATGGGACTGTGGAGTACAATCCCAATGTGTACTACACACAGACTAGCTAAATCCCACTGTCCTGTCCGGTACTCTTGTACCACAGTACGCCATGGGACGTAGAGTACAATCCCAATGTGTACTACACACAGACTAGCTATATCCCACTGTCCTGTCCTGTACTTCTGTAACATAGTACGCTATGGGACTGTGGAGTACAATCCCAATGTATACCACACACAGACTAGCTATATCCCACTGTCCTGTCCTGTACTCTTCTACCACAGTACACTATGGGACTGTGGAGTACAATCCCAATGTGTACCACACACAGACTAGCTAAATCCCACTGTCCTTTCCTGTCCTGTACTCTTGTACCATAGTACACTATGGGACTGTGGAGTACAACCCAATGTGTACCACACACAGACTAGCTAAATCCCACTGTCCTGTCCTGTACTCTTGTACCACAGTACACTACGGGACTGTGGAGTACAATCCCAATGTGTACCACTCACAGACTAGCTAAATCCCACTGTCCTGTCCTGTACTCCTGTACCACAGTACGCTATGGAGTACAATCTGAACATGTACCTCATACTAAACCCCACTGTCTTGTGCATCTTGCACAGATGTTCTGTTACTGAAAGTGAAATAAATCGAGTAATAATAAAACAAGTATTCTAAAAATCCTCCATTATGCATTTTTTTCCTCTCGAATGTTATGCATATCAAAAGAAAGAACATAAAAGTGTGTTGGCTCATCTTGCGAGTAATGAAAGCATATTTTAATAACCAGGAAAATACCTGCTCGCATACTTCAGTATCAACCTGGATATATATTGTAGCGAAGTTATCAACACAGATGTGACACAAATATAAATATGTATCTTCATTAGAGCAGTGAAATTTGAAGGATCACAGTTTGCTTTACACCATGGATCAGTGTATCCCTTTGCATGCATCTTGTCCACTGCCATTTCTACAGATGCAAGTTGGGCTGTATGAAATGTCAAACTGGCTCGGACAGGATTTCGAGCAAATCATTTTAAATGACAGGCGTTATGATAACAGATGAACTCTTTAAGCATGTGTGCATAAGCAAAGATTATTATAACATGATTGTGGTAAGAGATGGCCATACCAATGTCTGCTGCTGCACTTGGGTGACAAGCATAGTAATTATGGAGGCATCCATAAACCTGAGTCTTTGACTCAGCAGTAAAGAGCTCAGATAGTAAAACTATGATGCCACAAGGACGCATACCTGCCAGAACACCTGTAGTAGTTAATTATCATTAGCAGAAGTTAAGTAAGGGGAAAAATAATATCTATACCTGCTGTCCTTAGGTTTAGGCGAATGTGTCGATCTTTTTCAGTATTGCAGCTCAATTTAGCATTTTCCACCTCTTTAAATGTTCTGTGATATTATGTTCATACAAGTTTGCCTTTGCTAAATACATACGCACCCATCATTGCTTTCTAACACAGGACGATCCCTGCGGGATTTCTTTGGAAGCTGTGAGTCAACAGGATTTGATTCTACAGATAGGGTGCAAGCCTCTTGCCCATACTGCTGATTCGTTTGCTCTACTGCTTTACACTCCTCCCCACTGTTGAATGCACTCACAAGTTTCGGGTAGGCTTGAGGCAGGCTCCCAAATGACCTTGACATCTTCCTTACCAACCCAAAGTACCTCAACAAAATTGGAGTAATGATGGATTGTAGAGTAATACAGATATTCACCACACCTGATAATACTTGTGACCTCTTGTTTCTTTCATTGCAAGTAAGGTTTCAATCACACCACGGTCAGCATTACTTTGAGCAGTCTCTGGTGTGTCTGTAGATAATTATGCAAAATGCTCAAAGCACATCAATTATTTATAGAGCTGCCAAGGCTATAAAGTACCTCCTTCAGTTAAATTACAAGATCGAATTTTGTGATGTGCACAAAAGCGTGATTTAAAAGCTGGTGAAGCCATACACCCAGTCTTAATCCGGCCAGGTAATCCAGGGTAGGTGACGTAGCCAGCTTCATTTGCAAAACAGATCTCTCATTGATTTTTCATATTCCCATTGAGAACCATCACATTCTTACAGCCAGGGAATTTACACCTGTGTTCTAGAATATGATTAGGAACAATGCATGGATGTGCATAAATGTGCGCATGTGCATGTGAATCAAGATTGAGCATCCTCAGATTGAGTGAATCAAACCTAAATATTTCTGAGTAAAGGCTTTGTAGTACATTGGAGTAAATTCTGACAAGGTTCTTGTAAAGTCAGTGTGCATAGCAATGGAGCCAACACACACATTTGGGTAGTAACTTTGTGTTTTAAGCACTGCATATTTCAGATGTGCACTTTCTAGGTGTTGCCGATCCATCCTAATGCGGTCGTGAAGGTCTTTATGGGTTACATGACTGTAAAAGTATACATGTATCATCATATTTGTAGCAATAATGGATGTCCCCTTCCTCTTGCTTTGAACACTTCTTGGGTTGTACAGGGTATCCATTGAAGTATTTTTTTGTAAATTTCTGCCTTTTTGGTTGTAGCTAATTTGCCCAATGAGAAGTTCAGAGTCAAACTTTCAGAGCATGTCAAGTTCAAAAGCTGTTTCACTACTGGACACAAAGTATTTTTCTTCTACCCACTGTGCATCATAGAAAATGAGTGACTGATTACCCTCGGAGCTATATCCATAGTACTGTCGGAAATTGCAACCCTTCCTGAACTTCTGGCAGTATTTGTGGTAATGTGTACCAACCACAGTGCCATATTCTTCTGTGTATATGGTGATGTGGCTTGCACTATCATTTCAAACCTGTAGTGAGTGGCCACACAGTCTACATTTGTCAATAGATGAAATAAGAACAATTCCAATTGGATGATGAGCAGTTGGAGAAGAAAAGACTCCATGGATCTCCTGAGCTAACTCCTTGTCAGCAGCAAAGACTTTTGCTTTGAACTGCTATTCTTACTACATCAGGTTGTAGACTACTGCTGGATTTGCATTCCCTGCTTGCAAACTCAGAAACAACTGACCAATAATGTGGAAAGTCTTTTGGCAAGTAGTCCTTCTAAGAAGAGTGGCATATTGTATTTCTTGAGGTAGGAGATCCATTCTCTAGTTGATGGTGCTACTTTGCCATGTGATCACAAAAGGAAGTGATGTCATGTAATGGGTCATATGCATGTACATGTTACTCATGTGATCGTAGGTGTGAACTCATGGTGCAACTAGAATCTAGTGCATGAGAGTGAAGCATGGCAAATGATTCCAAGAGTCGTGAAACAAGACAGAGATTGGAAAGATATTGGAATGAAGATCTTGACTGGGATTTACTGCCAGCAGAATTGAGAACATAAAAGTTACATGTTAATGTATTGGTAGGAGGTGATAAACCTTGGCATGGCTGTTCAGTAAGATTCATCTTCATGTATCTTCACTAATAGGGATGTTTTCAGGTTGGAAAAGCACTGTGCATTCCTCCAGTGGCTGTTTTACAGGGGCTTATGATCATTACAAGCTATATGATATCTCCTGCTATGGTAGCTGTTCCTGGGACAGATTGGTCAGAGCCTGCACTGGTTTGGCTTTGTATAATATGAACATGTACATGAACATGTAAGTACATGTTATAATTGTAAAACTTACAGCAAAAGAGTACGTGATGTGAGTATAGTAACAGCCCAGGAATCAGTCAAGTCTCCCAGCAATGTACACACCCATCAAATCTCCAAACACCACCAGTTGTATATCAACCCCCCAATGAAACCACGAATTGAAGTCATCAAATAACAATGAACCCCCTTACACATGGATACAGGTATACACACACTTATGTATACTGTCAAACATACATGCATGTACAGGACCACAAAGGACAAAATGGCAAACTTACAGCAAAAGAAGTACGTGATGTGAGTAGTAACTGCCCAGGAGTCAGTCAAGTCCCAGCAATATGAACACCGTTGTGAAGTTGTCCTTTGTGAATAATGATACTAACCCCCCACACACCCAATTGAAGTGGGACAATCTCCCCACAGAAATTGAAGTAATGAAGAGTGGACTAGGCTAACCCTCCAAACACCCCATTGAATTTGTCGTCAAATGTGGACAATACTAAACGTCAACTGTCAAAACCTACATGAACATGTACACATAATGTAAGTACATGTAATAATGGTAAACTTACAGCAAAAGAAGTACGTGATGTGAGTATAGTAACAGCCCAGGAATCAGTCAAGTGTCCCAGCAATATACACACCGATCAAGTCTCCAAACATCACCAGTTGTATATCAACCCCCAATTAACACTTACAACGCCAATGGCGCACTTATGCATCGATACGGGGGCTGCGGGCAGCGCCAATGACTCAATAATCTGTCAGTAGGTATATACACATTACCTACCTTACATTCACACGATAGGCAATCTTTTAAAGCCAACTCCCTTCTCCAGAAACGAGCGTTACTTCGAGGTTCAAGGTTCTTTAACTGCGCAGCGGTAACGGCGGTCAATTACGCAGCTGTTTCAGCACGCGTCACTCTTGTAGCGGTTTGTAAACAATGGCAGCTAATTATAGTACGCAAGAGGTATCGCATCTAGTGATGGATAGCAGTGATAGTGAACCTGACTTCACATACCTGGAAGAGTTGCAGTCAAGCTCAGAGAGTGATCATGATAGTACGTTATAATGAGACATTGCAGAGAATATATGACAGAAAATCGATAAAAATACACGCAGAAATATATGCACATCCAGCACCAGAGTCAGTCAGACCAGAATCTTCCCCAGCATATATAGTGCACCCAGGCATGTACTTCCAAAATCTATTACGTAATATAACTTCCGGTAGCAATAACGTATCTACACAAAATTTACACTAAAATTCTGCGCTTGATCTCTTCTGTGCAATGATCTATATTTTACCTGGCCGAAGTACTTGCTAAGGTGGTTTTGCCATGTACCTGCTAAATTTGGCAGACTAAATCAATAATTTAAAAAAATTTAACGGGCGATGACGTCATTTGCATATGTTATTGAATGGTTTCTCTTTTGCCGCGAACTTCCCGCAATAACCGTAGATCGAGTTTTTTCTTCTTTTTCGTCTGTTTAACGATGCCTCCCAAGTCTAAACGACAGAGAGCCCATGAAACTAACCTTGAGAAAGCCAGAGAAGTGAAAATAATTTGTTCTTCTGATGCAGGAGAGTCAAGTAGCTCCGTTCAAGAAGGTGTGACATTGCGCGAAGAGAGACCAGAACCCGAAGCATTAGTAGACTTACTAGACTTACTAGACCTGTCAATTGATGCTCTAGATACAGATAATGATCCTTCTTTTGATATGGACTCCAGCATTAAGTCGGATAGCTGCCACATCGCTGAAAAGTTTTGTGAGGACTGGGTAACTGAACTTGATTGGGAAGACAGAGCATCACTGGGTCTCTTTCTCAGCTTTCAGTTGAATTTCAATGTTCAAAAGGGGGAGACAGAAGCTGCAGAGTTGGCTGGACTTATGATCGGAAAATCTGACAAAACAATCCGCGAATGGAGGGACAAATTTTTCCAGAGTGGAGGAGACGTGCCCGAGAGCAAACTAGGTGCGTATCAAAGAAGTGGTGTACTATGGACAAGTGAAACCTTAAATAAAAAAGCTACGAGGTATATACGTGAGAATGCTGCTAGTAAAGGTAGAGCCAACCTCACTGCTGGTTCTTTCTGTCAGTGGGTGAATGAACGCTTACTTCCGAATGAAACATTAGAGCCAGGGTTTCCTCGGAAAATTAGAGTTGAGACCGCACGAAAGTGGATGCATGAGATGGGGTTTCAAGTGCTGACATCTACAAAAGGATCGTTTGTCGATGGACATGAAAGGCCCGATGTTGTAGAATACAGAAAGAAATTTCTTAGACGAATGTGCTCACTTGGATTTCTCAATTCAAACAATGCTCCAACTGATGAAGCCAAACAAGCCCTGCCATCTGATTTAGGATGTCCTCAGCAATCTGTTTTAGAAAAAAACAGTTGTGTTTTTCATGATGAGTCTACCTTTCAGTGCAATGATGATCAACCAACACTTTGGGGTACTAAAGGAACACACATCATTAAACCAAAGTCAAAAGGAGCTGGAATCATGGTGTCAGACTTTATTGATGAAATAAATGGGTATTTAGCACTGACGGTGGAAGAATATGACAGGGCGAAACGTGTCCACCCGACAATAAGGTTACAGGCTCAGGAATTCTTAGAGTATGGGGAGTCAAAGGAGGGTTATTGGACAAGTGATAAATTCATGAAGCAACTAGAAATGGCTGTTTTGATTGCAGAAGTAAAGTATCCAAAAGAAGATGGCTGGAGGCATGTTTGGATATTCGATCATAGCAGCTGTCACAGTGCAATGGCGGAAGACTCCCTTGATGTTAATAAGATGAATGTTGGGCCTGGGGGTAAGCAACGCATAATGCGAGATGGCCTTTGCCTATCTAGAGGGAGTCCCTGGAGGTTCTGACTTAGAAAAACTTGTTAAACAATACAAGCAAGTCATAAAATCCCATCGTAGAATTTCTTCAATACAATAAATAATCACCCATTTTTGCATTTTAGTTTTTTGTTTATATCTTATGTAGTTTTGCACTTTTTCCAAATGTGATTTATACCAAGTGTAGGGCTACAATCCATCTTGCACTTACATGAGAATTTCTTCATTCTGATTGAAAATGAAAATGTACATACATATTTTGTAGAGCTGCTTCAAAACGCATTAATCAAAATAAAAAACTTCTGGTAGCACAAACTAGATATCTGTTTAATAGATAGTATGTAACTCTCAGAGAGCTTTCTAATGATACCTCATACATGCAGCTTACACTAATACTGTGACAGTATATACATAAAATGTGTAAACAATGAAATGCTAATTAATTAAGATTAATGCCTCTGTTGCCGTAGTAACATACTACTCCACAACAGGAAATATGATAAGTAATATGTGTATATAGTCAAATATATCTTTTTCATTTACTAGAAGTAGTTATTATCAAAAAACACTTGTAAATTTTGGAAATACATGCCTGGGTGCACTATACCAATTTTCCTAGAAGTCAAGGTATGTATGTAAAAGGTTAGATTGTATAGAGTAAAGTACATTGTACACTTGCAGCGGATGACACAGAGAGCCCCATTCCTCCCCAAACCCCCTCTGATCACACATTACGTGTTAGGACGAGGCAGAGAGAAAGAGGAGAAAGAAATGGTAGAGAGAGAGGAGGAAGTGCTAGGGGGAGAGGAGGAAGAGGTAGGGGAAGAGGAGGGAGAGTCCGGGGAGGAGAAGAAGGAAGTAGCAGAGGGGGAGGGGGAGAGGAGTAGGAAGTAGTGGAAGGGGAGGACAGGGAAGAGGAAGGGGGGGGAGAGGGGAAGGGGAAGGGGGGGAGGAAGAGGAAGGGGTAGGGGAGAGCAAGAGGGGGTGGGAATGCACTTGCAGATAGAGAAACTGAGTGGGAAGCTGTTGACCCAAATCAAGATAGTGAGACTTACACATTTCACTACACATCAACAAGTGGTTCTCAGCTACATTACCCCACTGATGCCACACCATATACTCACTTTTTGGGTGATGACTTCCTTGAGATGATGATCACAGGTACCAACAACTACGCTGAGCAGAAGATTGCTGAACTCTCACGAACTGGGAAGCTCACTCATGGTTCATGCTGGAATCGCTGGAAGCCTGTAAGTGCAGAGGAAATGAGAGCAGTAATTATCAATATGGGGGTAATGAGTATTCCTGACTTGGAAGAATACTGAAAGGCGTAGTGGGAATGCTACTTCCCATTCTTTCATGATGTGATGGGCCGCAATCGTTTCCAGGAGATTTTCTGGAATCTCCATATCCCTAATCCAGCACATTCGACAGGCAGAGTTGACAAGGTCAGTTTGCTGTTGGACCACACTTGCAGCAAGTCTTGTTTGGCTTTTCACCTTGGGAAGGAAGTATCAGTGGATGAGACCATGGTGGGATTTCGTGGGAGGGTCTCATTCAAACAGTATTGCCCCACGAAGCCAACAAAGTATGGCCTCAAATTCTTTGTGCTAGCTGACAGCACCACAGGGTATGTGTACAATTTTCTACTGTACACAGGGGGAGAAATTACCTCAACACTTCCACGCACCTCTTCCCATCTTCCTATTCCTGGCCAATTTGTGATGGCTCTAATGCAGGATCTACTTGACCGTGGACATTATGTGTACACTGATCGGTTTTACACAAGCATTCCACTTGCTGATACAATCACTTCAAGAGGAACTGGACTTGTGGGCACACTGGTACGCGATATGAAGGGGCTTCCTTGGGAAGTACAGGCACATAGTTTCAAAATGAGAACCAATGAAGTGAAAGCATGGAGGCATGAGAACAGTTTGGTCATGGCCTCACGGCATGAGAAGAAGCAGCCAGTTTGTTTGTTCTCAACCACCTTCTCTGCAGCCCCTACAGGAGCTTTAGTAGGGCAGCAAAGGCAACTTGTGACAAAGCCTGAAGTTTTTGTTTGTTACAACAGTGCTATGGGAGGTGTTGACATTGGTCTAATGCTATGGGAGGTGTCAATATTGCAGACCAATACTGCGTGTATTATAGTTTCCCACGTAAATCAGTGAAATGGTGGCGTAAGGCAATGTTTTGGACAATGGAGGTTGGGATATAAAATGACAGCTGTCAAACCAATCTCTCACCTTCAGTATCGTCGGGAGATTATACTGAACCTCTGCAGCACCTTCCCCACTGGTAATGTATGACGACAGATGTTGCGTTCCTTGCCAGAAGAGCGTTTTCAGGGCTGCCACTATATAAGACCATGGATACTCTCGCCATCGTTGTTTAGTGTGTGGCACAGCTAAAAGGAGTTCTACACAGTTCTTCTGTAAAACCTGCTCAAGTCAACCTCCACTGCACCCAGTTGTGTGCTTCGAGAAGTATCATGAGACCAGAAAATACGTACAGTAGTGTCCAACCTCCACGTACATTCCAGTGCCCTGTATGTACACAAATGCTTGCCACACCCACTAACGTACACATATCCATTCAGTCTTTGCACGATGATACTTACTGAGGTTTCAGTCTACTATGCCACGCTAGCGCTGTATCTGTACACAAACACAGGAAGTTATAGATGTACGTATTGTATGATAACATCCAGTAAAACATACCTTGGATAACGTGGCAAGGTAGGTATCAGCTGTCACTTACACTACATTTTCAAGCTTCAAGATTGACTAAAGGCCATCAACAAGCAACGAAAGTACGCAGGTCAAACGACGAGAGAACGCAGTACACGGTATTGCGTAATAACGCGCATGCACGGCGTAGGGGAAGTATAATCGAATTTTGACGTGGCTGCTTAAGTGTTAAACCACGAATTGAAGTCATCAAGTAATGATGAACCCCCTAATACATGTGGCTACAGGTATACACACACTTATGTATACTGTCAATTGAACATACATGTACATGACATTCACATGGACATGAACGCGAAGGAAGAACATGTCAAAATGGCAAACTTACAGCAAAAGAAGTACACATAATTGATGTGAGTAGTAATAACTTCACAACCAGTCAAGTCCCAGCAATATGAACACCGTTGTGAAGTTGTCCTGTGAATAATGATACTAACACCCAACCCACCCAATTGAAGTTGGACAATCTCCCCACAGAAATTGGAAGTAATAGAGTGGACGATGCTAACCCTCCAAACACCCCATTGACTTTGTTGTCAAATGTGGACAATGCTAAACATTAAATATACATGAACATGTACACATAACGTAAGTATAAGTATGTTATAATGGTAAACTTACAGCAAAAGAAGTATGTGATATGAGTATAGTAACAGCTCAGGAATCAGTCAAGTCTCCCAGCAATATACACACCCATCAAGTCCCCAAACATCACCAGTTGTACATCAACCCCCCAATTAAACCACGAATTGAAGTCATCAAGTAATGATATGAACCCCCTAACACATTTGGATACAGGTATACACACATATGTATACTGTCAAACGTACATGCATGGACATGAATGTGAAGAACATGTTAAAACGGCAAACTTACACCAAAAGAAGTACGTGATGTGAGTAGTAACAGCCCAGGATTCAGTCAAGTCCTAGCAATATGAACAGTGTTGTGAAGTTCTCCATTGTGAATGATGATAGCTACTAACCCCCTCACACCCAATTGAAGTTGGACAATCTCCCCACAGATGTGAAGAGTGGACGATGATAACCTTCCAAACACCCCATTGACTTTGTCATCAAACGTGGACAATACTAAACATTATGTGAACATGTATAAGTACATGTTACAATGGCAAACTTACAGCAAAAGAAGTACATTATGTGAGTGTAGTAACAGCCGAGGAATCAGTCAAGTCTCCCAGCAACATACACACCCATCAAGTCCCCAAACACCACCAGTTGTATATCAACCCTGAACCCCCTAACACATGTGGATACACACTTGTCAAACATACATGCATGTACACGACATTCACATGAACATGAAGGAAGAACATGTCAAAATGGCAAACTTACAGCAAAAGAAGTGCCCAGAAATTAGTCAAGTCTTAGCAATATAAACACCATCACCACAAGTTGTCAATTCTGACATTGTCAATTTTGTCACCCAATATGATCTCCCCGAAGTAATCAGCATAAACAGCCCCACACACCATTGAAGTCGTCATAAATTGTGGACAATATTACATCTCGAACAAAATTGTACTTGGATGATATTAAATCCCAAACACCCAGTTGAAGTCTTTAAGTGTTGAAGATACTCCAAGCACCTCCAAGAATTCAATACAAAAATCATACATGTACATGAGCTATTTAAATATGGTGACAAGAAATCAAAAGAGAAACAAACAACATGCATCAAAAGCACAAATATACAACATACAATAATACATATCAAGTAAAATGACATCCAACATGACCCGAGAAGGAAAGTGTTGTGTATGACTTGCGTAATGTGTAGAGCCCTGCTGTCTAAATTAGTTGATATAAGAGATATGGTGTATTGTAACCCAAGAAGAGTTCCAAGAAGCTTGATATTGATAGTATATTGATTACTGGCACAGTTTTCTGGTACTTCTGGTACAGCCAGCTTTATTAGAAGTTGGAGAGTTGAATAATAACCAGGAATTACATGTATATTACCAGTTAATGCTTTAGGCAGTTTGTTTTCTGTTCTGAAGGATTACATCAGTCTCTACTATCAGATGAATATACAAAAGAACGTAGGTAGCAGCTACATGTATTTAACAACCAAAGAGTGTAAAATCAACAAATATCAAAAAAAGTGATATACACAAGCAATACTCTGACCACAGATCTTGCCTAAAAGATCGACCTACAACATTTACGGATACCAATTGTTCTCCATTCATTAGGGGAGTGTTTAGTGCAATCAAATCGGAATAACATAGGCTGACCTAATTCCAGATTACGAATATCCACAATCTGAGAAGGCTAATGTTGCAAATATTTCACACCGAGTAGAAGAATCTCCTGTCTTTACCAGTCAAAAATGCCAGTTACGAATGTGAGAGGTGATATGATGTAGAATATTAGCAAACAGTGCCAGTAAACTGTCTGAATACTGCAAAGATATCCTTGCTTGTGCTCTTGGACTGAAATTATGGCAGCCTGCCTTATAAGATTACATGTGTATTTTGCAGAAGTTTCTGAAAGAGTGACACACGTTAGACCTACATGTTCATACTTCAGCCTACATGTACGTATTTAATGCACATTCCAACATGTGCATTCCAACCTACTTGTATAGTGAAACAAATCCACATCAGCTACTTCAAACTACGTATATGCAATTCATGACACAGTCTCTATCCACAACGACATGGAAGATGCTTGTATAGTAGACTGGAAAGTGCTCACATTTATAGCAGTATCTGCAGCAATACACATAACATACATGTAACATTTTTTTTCATATCCATATACATGTATATGTACACATATATACTTGTCACCTTTTGTTGATACTGTTACTTTCAGCAGGGCTCTGTTTGCTTGTGGCAGGCTGCCATATGAACTTGGGAATTAGTGCCATCCTCATCTGTAATGCTTGAACAAATGAAACTTCAAGAAACTACATGTACTAAATATGATCTTACCCTTGAGAGTCAGAGTATAAGTGAGGTTGTTATTGTAAGATGGACACAGAGAGATTTTTGGAGGGATCAGGCATTTGCTATTTTATTTCAAGAGCATCTTAATCTCTCTTTTTTTCAGCTTTAGCCCCTATGATACACCTCAAGTTGTCACATCTCTAACTGGTACACAGTTTTAGGCACTGCAGTCACATCTCTAATTGGTGCACAGCTATAGCTAAGCACTGCAAGTGACTGCATATATCAACTTATTCCTGGGAAAGGATCGCATTACAGCAATTACCATTAACGTACATGGTAGGCCGGGACCTCCATAGACTATTACTCCTGGGGAGTATAAGTGATAGGCTGAATGCCGAAAACAATAACATAGTTATCAATTGGAACTATTCACTCTTGTGACAACATCACATTTCGTGATTTCCATTAACAAACATAATATACATGCTGGGCCGGAAGTTATCTTCCTGATCGGCATTAAAATCAATGATTCCTTGGCTATACACTTGGTACTGCAACTGATCTGAGTTATATGATACAATATTGACTCCCAGCATGTGTGCTAATGTTATCACCTCAGCTGTAGTTCCCCATGAACCATCACGGTCCATCCTACTACCTTCAATGTATTCATCCATTGTTACAAACTCATGTTCAATGTGGTTAGCTAGGAGTCTCATACATAGCCGCATATATTCTACTATGCGTCTTCGTAATAGTAGGTGTTGGTCATCTAACCCTGTTATGATGTAACACAGGGCACGGAACAATTACCATCCCCACTTACTCTACGCACAGAAGCTGGGTGATTGAGTCTAATATCTGGACCACCTGGAGTGGTCCTGTTATCACATACAAACTGTAAACCCAGCTGCTGACTTGCCCACCGTTGCCAGTCTACTGACACTGGATTGTACCTGTACCAGCTCTGAACAGGAGGTCGTGTGTCAGCACGACAACGTGGGCGCCTTTTCTTTACAGTGGGTTTAGTTCCCATCATCGTTTGTTACTATTGCCTTTCTCTTCTTCCCACTGGACACTGCTGACACTACATGTACATCTACATGTGCCCGTTTCTTCTTGGAGGGTGGCAAATCTTGACTTTTGCCTGACTTCTTCCTCTTCCAGCTGAGACTGCATCACTTTGCTTGGGAAGTGGAAGATCTGACAGTAAAGCAGCAGTTAGTTTTGGTCGCGTATTTTTCTTCACTGAACTTTGAATAGATGGCACAGTGTACAGGGGCAGATCTGGGCGATATGTCTGCCTCGAACGGTTTATTTCCTGCAAACACTTGCTACTCACCATCACTGACTTTGCATCAAATGCAATCAAGTGAAGGTTTTTCATTTCTTTTACACGTGACAATGCAACATATGCCATTCCCGGACTAAACACCTCACTGGACAACTTCATCATGGCACAGTCCAGTGACAGACCCTGACACTTGTGTATAGTGACAGCAAATGCCAGAATCAGTGGGAACTGTTTCCGGAAAACGTACACATTTTTTAGAATTAGACAAATTTACTCTTGACCTTTTCAACCTGATATGGCTGTGGTACATTGTGAAATTGTACTTCAATGTGGCATGTGCCTAAAACTGTGTAGCCTTTTTGTTCCACCCACTAGCAGTTTCATCGACTTCGTCAACACAAGGAATCTGTTCAATCTCAGCATCCAGTTTTTGGAGCATTTGAGAATTGAATTCTTGGCATGCTTTACGTGTTGGGCAAAGGCACAGTGGAGACTGTTTGCAGCCAGTAGCTGTTCAAATGTGTCTACAACTGGTGCCTTCATGACTCTCTCTTGTAACAACTGCAGAGTTTCATCAGTTGGGTAGCCACGGCACACTTCATCCAGCATAGAGCTGAATGCCTGATCTTTTCTTTTGGCGCTCATTGATTATCAACTTGTCGCTCATTGATTATCAACTTGTCATAGAGCACCGTGTATTGCCAGATATTGTGACATCATGCAACCCAATTTCAGAGCTACAGATTTGTTGGTGATTATGTCAAACACTGGTGCTCCATTGACTGGTGGGAGCTGTAAAATGTCCCCCACAAGAACACGTTGACACCACCAAACCACTGGTCACATCCAAATATCTCCTCCAGGCGAAGACGAACATATGCAAGGTTAAGATTGGACAGCATAGACACCTCGTCGATGATCAGGAGGCACAGATTGGACAATGATCGACGCATCACTTTTATTGTATCTTTTCCCAATTTCCAGTAACCACCTCATGCTCAATGTGGAAGTGTAGCAGTCGATGGATGGTGACACTGAATGCTGCAAGTCCTGTTGGTGCTGTAACACCACATAGGAGGGAGTCATTTTGATCGTGCCATACTTTAGACATGAGGGCACGAATTGTCTTCATTCGGAAAGCCTTACTCGTTCCTTCCACACCTTACAAACATGTTGAGTGGTTTTAAGTCACTACATTTGCACATTTTTTCTCATGCTACACTTGATGTTCAAAGTGCCCTTTAACTGATCCTAGCCTGATCGGCATTCAGTGACGACGGCAATTCCTCCAAGCTAGGACCACAGTCTTCATTGTCCTGGAGGTTGGCTACATCATGCATGGCAGATGTAGCCTCTCCAGCAACCTCAGGACCCTCGTCAACTTCCATTGGCTCAGACATTGTTGGTACATTCTCCTCTGCAGCTTGTGTGGCTTCATTAAGTTTCTCTACATTTTCTTTGGCCTTCAGCATTCTCTGAAGCTTCTCAGAATGAGTGTTCATGGAACTGTTTTGCTGTATGTGCCAATTGAAAGCATCTTCGGCACTCTCACCCTTCTCAATCAGCTCACCTTCATTATGAAAAGGGACAAAGGGCAGCAGGAGAGAATAATAGTAGCTCTCCCTCTCATTCTCTCTATTGGAGTTAAACATTTTGTGGTTGGGGAGAACACCCTTGTGGAGTTTTCGGTATTGCCTTCGACCATTTTTGTGTACTCCAGACTTCGTGTAATTGCCACAAAGTTGTAGACACACACCTTCCATCAGAATGTGTCAACGAGATTGGGCTCGAATATATTAGTCGAGTTCGGATCACGCTCTCTGATTTCTTGGAGTTTTGGGTGATCCTGTAGCCTACGTTTCCTGTTGTGAGGCTGGCATACATCAACCCATTGGATGGTCTGTGATTTTCCACACAGTTGATCCCCCAAAAGGAGATCACTGGCTCCATACAAACCACACTCTCGAGATAGTAAGCTCCTCACACCAAATGACCACAGCTTGCTGTAGAGAGACTGGTGAGAGGAGACTTCCTGCCAAACGTCTTGCATATTGCTCTTTTCTGTCAAATCAATTGTTCTCGAAAATCAGCACAGAAATAAGACACAGTGGTTGTGAATCTTTTCCTTGTTAGTTAGTTAGGTTGGCTGATCACATTCCTCTCATTTTTCTCTGCACTTTTGGATTTGCTGCAACTGATCACTCTGATTAGTAATCCGAACCCTCAATCTATGCTACTAGCTTCAGTTTGGGACTTCCAATCGTGGATGGAGCCCTATTTACGGTATATTAAGGGGCACTCAAAGTACCTTGTGATTCTAGTGGAAGAGTTGAACTACATTACAAAGGTTTCAGTAACATGCCATGGAAACCAGAAGGTGCTGGTATCGTTTGCTCTGAATGAGTTAGCTGTTGAACATTACTTTAATTATGAATGATTCACATTGTCTATTTTGCATCCAGAATTGCCCAGATCCCAGTGATGTTACTAAACCTGTAAACCTGATGCCAGCAAGCTTGACTTAGACCAAGATTTTTAAAGTATAAGCCATGGTTATCTACTACAGCATGGGAAGACTTCACTGCCACTTCAGCAGAACTCTCTTCTCCTTCAGTAGATATTCATTGGAGACTACATGACGTAGTGTGTGCAGCAATAACTGCAGCCATGCATGCTCACAGGCTAGCTCGTCATTGTGTACTGAGACAACTCGTATTCTGGAGAAAGAAACAGCCGTGCCAGCAAAGGTACGCATGTGTGTATCACACAGTACTGTGTATATAGGGATTGCTATGGTCTATCCCCATTGAAAAACATATATAAGGATATTATATTTTAACTTTCAATTTGAAACTTTCAATGATATCAAGGTGAAGAATGGGTGAAAAATAACCAGTATACAAAGATTGGTTGTGTTGTGATGTAATATGTACATAATATCCGAAAACATGATTTCCACTTTTGTCCATGTTCTTCATCTTCTTCTTTTGAAGAAGTGTACCATAATAACCATAAAACCAAAATCTTTGTATATCGAAATGGATCATTACAGAATAGGGAATACAGGAAAAATATATCTATTAACCCTTGTAGTTCATATACTACTGATCATTATCTCTCCCAGCAATGTATTATGAATCAATGAAGCAACTATGGCAACTACAAACCTGAAAGTTAGCATGTGGAGAGATATCATCGCTAGTACCAACGTTTGTGATTCTTGTAATACTGATGTTAACACCCTTGTGATTCTTGTAATACTGATGTTAACATTCCTCACAATGCAACACATGTATATGTAATTTTGAATGTACGTGCATAGTACACGTACATAGTTAGCCTGCATCATACAATAAAACGATTACGTAATGAGAAAAGACTCATTAATGTCATTTACACTTGCCGCACATGCGCAAAAGCTTAGCAACTAGCGCGTAACAACTAGGCGCGGAGTGAACTGGCTGATAGAGAATGTGTTGACGATATGCACTATAGCAACTACCACTTAGTACTACCAAGAGTATATAATAGAGGGGGAGAGTATCCTACTACGCTATGCTCCGTGTTACAACCCTTTACCGGGTTCATGACCTCTGTAATGATATTCACAAACGTGTGGTTTGACGGTTTACTTAGCGTCACGCGCGGGATAGCGACGTACTTTGTAGGCTACAAAACATAGCGGGCGAACGCATTTTATGGACGCGTGAGTACTTCGAGATGATCTCCAGGCCCGCTTAAGCAACTACTAGCTCAGCCACCAACACATCCAACCGAGATTTCAACGTTCAGCATTATACGCGCGTGACGCTAAGTAAACCGTCAAACCACACGTTTGTGAATATCATTATAAAGGTCATGAACCCGGTAAGGGTTGTAACACGGAGCATAGCGTAGTAGGATACTCTCCCCCTCTTCTATTATATACTCTTGGTACTACATAAGCAAAACAGAGATGAGTTGACGATTCTTGTGCCACTGTCACAGTCAGAACAGTGCACATGCGTGCAGTGTGTCGGCTCTGCCTCTACGTATGTACCTTGGTAAGCTTATATACCATCTGCTGGATAAACGGCATGCTATACCACCAAGCCAAAGCGCTGGTGTCTGATAGTATGTTGCTAGCAGGTTTGCTTATAGTTCTGTAGTTACCAAAGTGTACGCAGCTGCTGCTTGCAACCAAACCACGCCCTCAGTACTAATCACACATTTATACAGTAACTCAATACTTGGCTAGATGTTTATGGATATGGTGAGCACATGCTAGGGAGAATTATTGCTTAAAAAAATTACAAGAGTCAAGTAAATAAAAAATTTAGGAAATTTGAAGCATGGGAGTGCTGTGATGTCTATCAAGACTGCATCCAGAGTACCATTGTAGTATATAACATGCACTTCCATGCAAGAAAGACTGAGGGTATGGCTAATGCACCGCAAATCAAGGAGCTTTGGATACATTACAGATACAATACGCATTGCAGCTGTATTGACACTGGCTCCATCACGCATGGCTACTAGAAGCCTGTGAGATTCCACACCAAGTGTAACAGACAGTACACTAATTAGCTCTCGTGCTAGTTCTTCGCCACTCATACTCCTCATTAGGAACTCAAGGCGCTGGTTAATTTTCCAATTATTGACAAAACGCAATACCACAGCAAGGACTTCACCAAGTTGTGTTTTGCCATTGAATATGGAAGATACGCTCCTCCCCATAGGATAAGTACCACATAAAAAAGGAAGCTCAAGGATCACAAACGTTTGAAAAAAGAATAATAGGCAAAAAGCGTATGATGTAAATCTATGCATGCACCGCGACTTCATGTGCCACACCCACACGCACTCTGACCCCATTCTCTACTATTATAGTCTAGCTGTGTGTTGCTCTAGAAAAGAGCTTTCCCGCCGATACAGTTAAGTTCTCATCAGGAAACTCTTTGACTCGCTGTGATGGAGATACACCTTTAGGGTCATGCTTGCTGCAATACACGGACCGTTTCTTTCCCATGGGCAGTTTACTAGCGTGTATCACCCGTTTCCGGCTCAAATCCGACGCACTTGGTGCATGTAACCTTGCGAGGAGACTCGCACCAGCAGTGCTGCTGGTACTTGTACTTGCGTCCATTTCCATATCGGTTGGAGTCAGGTCCATAACCAGAGTCCTTAGATGCCTCAGTCCTCAGACTCCTCAAGACATTGTGGGGGGCAAATCAAAGTTCCTACACTGAGCCTGTTCATGACCTTATGGGTTTCATTATTTGCACATAGTGCAAAGGCTAAAGCACTCTGGAAAGATCACTCTGGTAGAGCGATGCCCACCTACTCAAAAACACGGTGGTGGAGCAAGTGGGAAATCATGAGTCAAGTTTATCGTGATGTGGTTTGTCTGGGTTTTTCCTCTTACGTTTCTTATTGCTAGAGTTTTTGGATTGGTCAGTCTCTGTTTCATCCAAACATTCACCCCACAGTGTGATTGTGCCACCAGCCTTCTAGTTAGTGTACATAGACTTGCAATCAGCAAGTTCCGCTTGGTATTGCAGTGTTTTCAATGTACCCATTGGAAAGTCATGTGAATGAGACACTTTCATTGGGAAACTTAGTCTTAGCTTCCCTCGCATTGCAGTTGGAGACTCAAACACATCATGCCGAATGCGAGAAACATAACTACATTTCTTTGGGTTCACTAGCCTGACCAAGTAGTTGTACTGTGCCTCTGGAAAAGACTAGGCAACAGTGTCCTTTATTTAGAACCTACACGCCCTCAAATAAGCTAACTTACCTCAACTTGCGCAGAGGATGCAACAGAGATTTTCATGGAATTTGACATATTCCCATGACCTTTTACTGAAACTGGAACGGTAGGAGTTGAGGGAAAGTTGGCCAGGTAGAATGAGGGTTGGTCGTATTCCATAGACACCTCTGATCTGATCCATATGGCTATAATCTATGACTACAGCAATTCTATTCAACTGCAGTGCAGGTTTTAGCTTCTTGGAAGTGTGCAAAACACCTCTACTCTGGACACGCGCGCAAAAGACTAGACTCTACATCACTAACTGTGGTTTCTGTCACGTATTTTGCAAAGTCAATACAAATTGCTGTACATGTACATGCATATCACACAGTACGATAGTACTGTACTATATCGGGATTGCTATGGTCTATCCCCATGGAACACCATATATAAGGATATTCCTCGTTTTCACTTTCAATTTCTACGCAAACTGTGCTTCTCCAGTGCCTCAACAATGCCGTGGAAAACAGGTAGCTTCATGCGTCGGTACAACTCTGGGATCCAGTGGTAGCTAGTAGCATGCTTTGCATGCATGTACGTCAAGTTGACTTCGGGTTTGCACGTGCAAACCCGAAGTGGATGACAGTGGGCCTTTGAAAGCATTGGTGAGGCATCCATATGCAGCACTGTGATTGCCTGTAGATTTTCAACTAAGCTTGCACAGAGCTGGAAAAGCTTTTCCGTACTTCTCAATCATCTTTTCAGATGCCTTTTTCCTCTTTCTGGTGTGATTTTTACATTTTTTTGTTTGCACGTCCGACATGTCTGCCACAGATCATAGTATCAGCATCAGGGAAGACTTCTCTGACTTCATTGGCAGAAGAGGAGTCTGCGTCCTGCCAGTGTACAGCAATCTGCATTCCCTCCTCTTTAGCCCTTTCAAATGTAATACTAGAAGTGTACCCCTCGGCAGATTTCGATGTACCCTTGTACAATTCCTTCATCTCTGCCTTTCTGACAGAGGTGGTGAGAGCACCATTCGGATAACTTCTTATGGTGAACGTGGTGTTTTTGCTATGCCTACCACGTGTTTGCCACGTACCATCGGCAACGGTTACCACACGTTGCCATGACCCAAGTTCATCCTCCTTTCATTTCCTGCTTGTCTCACAAACGTCATCGAGCATTGCTTTTACTTGCTATAAACTGTATCCATAAAATTAGGTGCACTTACAGCTTCAATACCAAGTGCATTCTTTAGTGTTTTGTACTACACTGCATGAGTAATGCTGGCACAGATGAAACCGACTTGTATATGGGTACTTATTACATTCCTATTGTCATGGCTCACTGCACCTTTCAGTGAACATCCATCGCAACAACAATTAACTAAAACGGTGCCACCCAACCCCTCACACTTCGGAATTAAATTTCCCTTACATCCAGGGGTTGCACAGTGGTGAATTTGCTTTAAAAGCGTGCCCAAATCAGGCAAAGTCATTTAACCAGAGCTCTCCTCTATTACAAGCACATATGTCAGAAAGGTAGAGATAAAATAATCAAGGATGAGCTCTATAAAGGAACGTCCAAGTCGGCAGAGGGTTATGCTGCACGTGTCACGTTCCAAAAAGCTAAAGAGGAGGGGATGCAAATTGCCGTCCACTGGCAAGATGCAAACTCCTCCTCTGCAAATGCTGTACGTGAATTGTTTCCAAATGCCCACATCATGATCTGTGGCGGTCATGCCGGTCGTGCTCACCGTAAAATCTTGGAAAAACATGCCAAGATGAAGGCATTCCCCCCAAAATTGATTAAAACGTACAGAAAGGTCTTTCCCCAGGTGAGTCATGTGACCTGTCACTGTAAAGAGAAGCACAGGCCTGGCTGTGGGTGCCTCCGTCCAGAATTTATAGCTAGAGCACATACTAACTTCACATCTATCCTTATGGAGTGCCAGTCTTCCGAAGAGTTTGTTAAGAGACTCAAGAGTCTGTTACATCACGTTCAAGACAGGCATGAATGGAAGGGAGGAAAGTGTGAATTCCACCCACTGAGGGTTTGTTCTTGTGGCAAGTGCGAGGACCCAGATGACATAAAGTGTGACGGGAAACCATACAGCACTAGAATAAAGCTCTCCTGCCCCTTCCACTTGCTGGCTTATAAAATTGACTGTTACGTGAGAGCGTCAAGCTAAACAGCTAGTACACCCCATTCTCAAACGGGGTCACTTAAATTCCCTGGAAGCATCCCACAATGTGTTAATAAGGTTCAGATCAAAGCACATCTTCCTGGAAAGGCTTCATTACCAGCTTTCCACTAATCTTGGCTTACTGCAGGCCAACTTGATGTACATGCACAAGAAGTTGGGTACGCATTACCACTGGATCCCCGAATTGTACAGGCGCATGAAGCTACCTGTCTTTGATGGCATTAAAGAAGCATTACGGAGTTACAATACTCAGAGAAAGAGAGCTCTAGAAAAGATTAAAACTGAAAAGTGCAAAAGAAGGAGAGTGAAGTTAAGAGAAAGAACCGAGGATGCACAGCGTCGAAAGGTCTGGTCTTTAAAGCACGGCCAAGATACGTATGGTATCAATGAAGACGACCTCCACTGTAATGTTGATGTGGCAGCTAAGGGCCGTTAGGCATGTGGTGCCTAGAGGATGATGACCTCATGGACATAATGTCAGATACTGAAAGCAAGCACAAAAAGGGTATGGTGAAGTTGAAAAGAGAGGGAGTTTGAGAGGTGCAACGTCGAAAGGAGTGGTCTTTGAAGCATGGGCAAGGTACGTGTAGTGAAGACCTAAAAGTGGCAGCTAAGGGCAGTCAGGTGGAAAAGCCAAAGTGTAAAGCTTGTGGTTCGAGCACACACAGACGTTCGAACCACAAGGACTGTCCCAAGAATAAAGGTAGAGTTGCTACTACCTCGAGTCAAAAGGGGTGCACAGCCACCGGTGTAGAATCTGACTTTGAGCACCAGCCAGATAAAGAGTTGACGTCCTCTGACTCTTCAGATGAAGAGTCGACGTCCTCTGACTCTGGTTCAGATGTGTTGTCAGATGTGTGGTGCCTAGAGGACGACATCATTGACATGGTTTCCATGACTCAATGTACTGAAGGTAGAGCTCACAAGAAGGACTGTCAAAGGTAGAGAAGATGAAGGTCGGGGACTATGTGTGCATCCACAGTAGCTTGTTGGGTCAGCGCCATCTTCCTTGCCGCATTGTAAGGGATCTCGGTAATCGTTATCAACTGTACTGCTCCAAGGGCGTCCTAGCCAATTCTTTTTCTGGTAGTGAATTGGATGTACCACCCAGCAAATGCGCTTCCATTCCACTACACGGTTGGCGTCAGGCACCCAGGATCTCACTAGCACGCGATGTGGCTGTTACCGAGCACTGCGACTGCAGTTTGCCAGAGAAGTCTGAATACGCTATAATCCTTTCCTCTTCAGAGGACGAGGATGTGGGGTGTGGAATGTGGGTAAAGAATCTACTGTATGCTCTGACCCACGACGACCAGAGAGTTGTTGTCTCCTCTACTGGGTGGCTAACAGACAAGGTAATCACAGCTGCTCAGATGCTACTCCTTCAGCATTTCCCCAACATGTTGGGCTTGCAGCCCCCTACACTCCAGGAGGTGTTAGGGTTTCAAGTTCACTCTAGGGAGTTTGTCCAGATTGTCCATGTCAGAAATAATCACTGGTGTGTTGTCTCCACTGTTAGTTGTGAAAATGGGGCCGTAAATGTATATGACAGTTTGTACTCTTCGGTTTCAAGTAAAACAATCCACTTGATTGCGAGCATGACCTCCAGCTCAGCAGCAAAGTTGGTAGTCAGTATGATGGATGTTGAGAAGCAGTCGAACGGATCGGACTGCGGTGTTTTAGCCATCGCCTATGCCTTTGATATTTGTAGCGGATTTAACCCATGCCAGGTGAGGTTTGATCACAGAACAATACGGCAGCACTTGAGCGCATGCTTAGAGAGATGCCAGTTTTCACGCTTTCCCGTGTGTGGTGAACGGAAGAGTGCTGCAGTTAAGTCCTCCAAAACCGTAGATCTTCACTGTTCCTGTCGCATGCCCGAACAACCAGGTGATGAAATGGCCGAGTGTGATAAGTGCCATGTTTGGTATCACCGCCACTGCATGGATATTCCCAGTGAAGTGTTTGGTAATGTTGAAGTTTCGTGGCAATGCAAGGCTTGTTGTGACAGTGCATGATTGCTAGCTGTGTCCTGTCAATCGTTAACTGCAAACATGTACTCTGTGTGCACGTGAATGAGTTATTGCTATGAGTTGTTGCTCCGTCTTTGCACCTGAGCGAGCTGTTGCAATGATTATGTGTGTAATGCATCTGACCGTGATTACGTTGACACGCTTGTCATATAATGTAGGTATTCAAGTGAAAAGGCACACTGTAAGTGCTATTTTTGCCTGAGTGAGTTGTTGCTAGAAGTCGTTCGCTTGTAGGCATATTATGTGTGAGCCTGAGTGAGTTGTTGCTAGGAGTCATTGCTCCACGCTCAGAGGTTCTTTTAGTGTATGCTTATTATGTGTGAGCCTGAGTGAGTTGTTGCTAGGAGTCGTTGCTCCACGCTCAGAGGTTCTTTTAGTGTATGCATATTATGTGTGAGCCTGAGTGAGTTGTTGCTAGGAGTCGTTGCTCCACGCTCAGAGGTTCTTTTAGTTTATGCATATTATGTGTGAGCCTGAGTGAGTTGTTGCTAGGAGTCGTTGCTCCACGCTCAGAGGTTCTTTTAGTGTATGCATATTATGTGTGAGCCTGAGTGAGTTGTTGCTAGGAGTCGTTGCTCCATGGTTCTTTTAGTGTATGCATATTATGTGTGAGCCTGAGTGAGTTGTTGCTAGGAGTCGTTGCTCCACGCTCAGAGGTTCTTTTAGTGTATGTGAGTGAGTTGTAGCTAGGAGTCGTTGCTCCATGCTCAGAGGTTCTTTTAGTGTATGCATATTATGTGTGAGCCTGAGTGAGTTGTTGCTAGGAGTCGTTGCTCCACGCTCAGAGGTTCTTTTGGTGTATGCATATTATGTGTCAGCCTGAGTGAGTTGTTGCTATATACATGTATGCCATGTATTTGTTGTGGTACATGTACAGTACTATCCAATGTCGTACCATAAACAAAGTCTCATACGGTAAAAACGTTATTGGATAGTACATTGAAGGGTGGATGTCACAGTTTAAAGTGAATGTCACTGCACGTTTATTCTGCACAGGTTTGTCCACATACTAATAATCATATGCCCAAAACTACATGTTAACTTACGTGCATCACGTGTACCATTCCCTTTAAGCAACATTATGTATGAACCAGTGACATCCCTCCTTACGGTTGATTCACACTGCTTTAACAATGGAAAAGTTAGGCAAAACATGTACATGTATAGGTTTGTGGTGTGAATCCTCTCAAGAGTGACGACATGTCTTTGACCTCCACGTGGTGTCACTCGGGAGGAAGTTGCAAAGCACTTTTTGTGTGTGCTTGCGACTTTCTGCGAACAGAAGACATACAATGTACGTACATTTCTGATGAGGGCCAACCAGCCCGAAACAGCTGTCCGCCGTTTGCTTGATTTGCTCTGCACAAGCATTTTTTCCATGTGAAGGGGCCAGGGTGGTTTCATTACCCCGGCCTTGCCCATTACTGTTGGCTTTAAAGTATGTAAGTCTAGGCCATTGCAGAGCAACTAAGGATACACGGCGCTGATTAAGGCCAACTAGCCCGAAACTGCTGTCCGCTGTCGGCCATTTGCTTACCCATATGGCCTCTGTCTGCATTTTATTTTCTAGAGAACCGGGATTTATTAGACCTCAACATGACTGATGAGCAGTGGATGCTGCAAGTACAGATGATATGGGACATCATACAACAGTCGAAGGAGGTCAGCTACAAACCGTGATATGTGATGTATAGGGAACCTTTACTATGGATTTCCCTCCCTCTCTCTTACCTCCCTCCCTCCTCCCGCCTATCCAGTGACAAAGAGAATTGACCAGTGGGGTAGTAGTCTGTGTCAGCCAGATCTTCTGGAGTGAGGAAGCCCACGAGGCAATAAGAAATGGTCCTAAGAGTACCACCAGAGGCTGCAGGACCCTTTTATCGTACACTAGTGGGGGCATTTCATCTAAACCTAGGGGGCAGGTGCCCACAAGGGGCCCGTCGCCAAGGCCCTGGCCATCCAATGTGTGGTGTTCAACTGCTCCGATGGCCTGGACTACCTCGCCGTGGTAAGTTCTTTATTAGCTAATCAGCTGTTCAACAGAATTGAGTTAGAGGTATACATCACGGGATAGTCATGTGAGCATCATGTGATATTCATATGTCATGCTAGATGTATATGTTTTACGTGTTCTTGATGCATCATGTGATACTCATGTGACAGTCACCCTCCACTTGCCAGGTACTGTCCATGATAGCCCAGCAGATCCTGTCCACGTTGTCATAGCTAACCTCAGTACCTTTTGTCTCTAAAGGGACCACTATCTCCCTCCAACGAACCCTGACGCTCTGAACTGCCAAACAATCTCAAGGTCCGAGAGTGTTAAGTTACACACTGTGCATATGTTATGTTAACCTCTTTTCCACTGCAGGCCCACAGGTTCTGTTCCATATCGTGGCCATTATGGACACACCCTACCTCCCTCCCTCCCACCCGCTCTCTCTGCTAGGTGAGTGGGTGGAGCATTTTTAGCCAGCATTAGTCACTGAGGGGAATGTGGGTAGCCAGCATTAGTAGCTGAGGGGAATGGGTATGGCATTTTAGTCATGTACTTGTGCCTGTATGTTGCTGTTATGTGTGCATGTGTGTGAACCAGTGCAATATATTCCACAGCAAATGAGTGGATATTACACGTGAGCTGCTGGGGAAGCAAGATGGTGTGCAGGAGGAAGTACACAAACTGCAGCAACTGAAGGCAGTGATGGAAAAGTGAGAGGCTCCAGTACCAGTACATACTGTACATGTACACAAAATATTCCTTGTTTATTTACTGATTAACCCTTGGCTCGCCATGCGCAATGAGTGTTATATGTCTGTCTGTGTGTGTCTGTTTGTCCTGAAAATACTGTCACGTACTCCCCTCCCTCTCTCCCCCTCCCCCTCTCCCCCTCCCCCTCCCTCTCTTCATAATCAGACTGTGCTATGATGACATGGGGACTTACGCTTGTCTACTCCTGTGGCAGCAACTCAGCACAAATGACACTGAATGTTCCAGGGTGAGTACACACACACTGGAATATCCTCCTATGTCCCCTATCTGACAACTAGTAAAACCTGTCTGAGGAGCAGCCCTACCATACCCTACCGTACCTACCCGAGTACCCATTTCAGAATACCCCACTGTCACAAAGTGTGTTCCTTCCTATTTCACCCAGTCCTCAGTCACTCTTTTTGCTACCAATTTATTTCAGGAACAGGAGACTAGTCGTGTTCTGAAGAACCAGCGAGCAGAACGAAGGCCAGCAAGAGACCAAAGGCTTCTCAACTGCTGAAGAACCCTGTGCTACAGGCAGGAGGTATGCAGATATACACTGTACATACATGGTGTATATATATATGTGCACATGTTTGTTCAGTAAATGTACATGGGATTAGTTTTCATAGCCTTGCACATTTATACGTTTGTGTACAGAATGTACATGTATGTGTAGCTGCCTTGGTAGCTCAGTTGGTAAGAGCGTTATCACCTAGAAAGCGATGGTGGTGGGTTTGAGTCCCACCCGAGATTGAATATGCAGTGATGTTCCTGTGACATTACTTCAAACCAACACAGTCTGTATTGCAGAGTTATGCCCAGGCTGTCTGAAGTAGTACGGCATCGTAGAGTGGTATCACATGCTTACATGTACCTGCCTTTGTACGCTGACTCCACAACTCAAACGCCACCTAACGTACAACCTTGACATCATTCAGTGTAAGTCACGTGCCCAGATATACCAGGCTCTCCCTCCGTTTTTCTTTTGGCGGGTCAAAGGTCATACATGAAATTATATTGTGGAGGGAGAGCCTGGGGGCGAGGCTATTACATAAGCTTGCATTTTGTCTGGGTTGTCTTTCTCTATGTAGTTTAACAGAATGTAAAACGTGGTTAATGACAGGAGCCAGACATGCACGCGACAGAAGTCTCAGGCCCATGCGCATGCATATTATGCGTCAAGCCTGAGTGAGTTGTTGCTAGGAGTCGTTGCTCTACGCTCAGGTTGCTTTAGTGTATGCATATTATGTGTGAGCCAGAGTGAGTTGTTGCAAGGAGTTGTTGCTCCACGCTCAGAGGTTCTTTTAATGTATGCATATTATGTGTGAGCCAGAGTGAGTTGTTGCCAGGAGTTGTTGCTCCACGCTCAGAGGTTCTTTTAATGTATGCATATTATGTGTGAGCCAGAGTGAGTTGTTGCTAGGAGTCGTTCCTCCATGCTCAGGTTGTTTAGTGTATGCATATTATGTGTGAGCCTGAGTGAGTTGTTGCTAGGAGTTGGTGCTCCACGCTCAGTTTCTTTTAGTGTAAGCATATACATGTATGCCATGTATGTTGTGGTACATCTACAGTACTATCCAATGTCATACCATAAACACAGTATAAAAGTTATTGGATATTACATTGAAGGGTGGATGTCATAGTTTAAAGTGAATGTCACTGCACGTTTATTTTGCACAGGTGTTGTCCACATACTAATAATCATATGCCCAAAATTACATGGTGATTACGTGCAGCACGTGTACCAATCCCTTTAAGCAACATTATGTATGAACCTGTGACATCCCTCCTTACGGTTGATTCACACTGCTTCAACAATGGAAAGGTTAGACAAAACATGTACATGAGCACTTTTTGTGAGTGCTTGCAACTTTCTGCGAACAGAAGACATACAATGTATATGCTGATGAGTGTCAACCAGCCCGAAACAGCTGTCCGCCATTTGCTTGGTTTGCTCTGCACAAGCATTTTTGTCCATGTGAAGGGACCAGGGTGGTTTCATTACCCCGGCCCTGCCCGTTACTGTTGGCTTTAGAGTATGTAAGTCTATATGGGGTGCCATTTGTCTCAAAATTATAAATCTTGGGCTACGTAAATTTTCAGCTATATACGTTCGCTAAATCCGTAGCTACGTTTACTAAATTATTGGCTACGTTCAGGTAAACCTTGGCTACGCTTTCTAAATGCTTGGCTATTTTCTATTACGTAGATTATCGGCTACGTTCACTAAATCATCGGCTATACGTTTGACTCTATGTTTACTAAATCATCGGCTACGTTTGGCTAAATCATTGGCTACGTTTGGGCTACGTTTGGCTAAATCATTGGCTACGTTTTACTAAATCATTGGCTACGTTTGGCTAAATCATTGGCTACGTTTGGCTAAATCATTGGGTACGTTTACTAAATCATCGGCTACGTTTGGCTAAATCATTGGCTACGTATGTTTACTGAATCATCAGCTACGTTGTGGCTACGTTTTCTAAATGCTTGGCTATTTTCATCGGCTACGTTTACTAAATCATTGGCTACATTTATTAATCATCGACAACGTTTGCTAAATCCTTCGCTAGGTTTGCTAAATCATCGACTACGTTTGCTAAATCCTTGGATATGTTTGCTAAATATAAGCAAATCGTTCAATCCCGTCGCTACGTTTGCTAAATACTTGGCTACGTTTACTAGATCCCTGGCTAAGCTTACATATTCGAAGCTAATTTTTGCTATATCGGTTTGCTATATACGGCTATACAAGTGATTTCCGTAGGACAATGATGTTGCGCATGCGTAGTTACCCTAACTGTGTGGTTCAAAAAAAGTTCATAGAAGCCCTACTAGGAGCACAACACAAAATATATACAAATGCGCATACAGACAAAAAGAGAGTTCACAGAGAGGAGTCAAGGAACCAGCAAAACCATCACAGTGCACTGTCGGCAACAGAAACCAAAGGGGCTACCCATCCCACCGTTGACAGTAGTATACAATTGGAGAGCGTCCGACCACACGCCAACGTGAATCTGTCTAGCAGTGAACCCAAACGCATTTCTGAACTGACGCACCACTGCACTGTATTGTCGACGATGGACATCAAAGGGGCTACCCTTCCCACCATGACTCCAGGAGACGTCACACTGAGCGGCGTATTTACCCAGAGCCACGTATGCCCATCTAGCAAGACAGCCATGAAGTACTCAGATCTCTGGCCCAGGATTTCCTCTCTCCTTCACCCAAACGTAGAACGTGACACAAACCCTCAAGACATGCAGTAAATTGGTGGTGGTAAATTATTGCGCATGTGCAGAAGGCTGATTTGCCCGCGTTTCGTCTGGACATCAAAAGTTCGTGACTGGTGAAATGGAGAACGTTCCCGTGGAGGAGATCGCAAGGGCAGTGTCAGGTGCCGTTACTTCAGTTTTGAGCAAGATAGCAGAGCAGAAGGAAGCTAGTAGTAGCCGTGGTGCCTCGCATTACCCGGACTCTGGCGACGATTTCCAGCCCCCCCGTGTTAAAAAAAGAAAACAGGAGAAAGGAAAGTACGTGAAAGTGTTCATGGAAGTGTCAGCTCTGTACATGTGTAATTGAGAGTCCCCCTCACCCGTAATAGCTCGAGTGAAGGGGACTTTCAATTATAGTACTTATGGGAAGTAGATGAATGCACTGTTACAATGTGCATGCCTCTGGAAGCTATATTCCATGGTCTTCCTTTGATACTAAAAGGTGTTTTCCTATTACAGAGGGAAAGCACCATTACCAAGTCAATTTGTTAAGAAGTTCCAGGAAAATGTCTCTAAGCCACCTGGTCGTATTTTCACATACGATAGGGATATAGTATGTCTTCCGAAGGACTTTTCCAATATCATCAATAACATCATAAAGATTCCACGTAATAGTCAGAGGGAGAGCTTGTCCAAAGATGGTTTGACTGGAAGAATCCGACTGACAAGTGACATGACAGAAGATGAATTATTCAGTGAAATTCGTTCAGTGTTCCTATGGGTGGCAACGATAGGTTTGCATTTGATGTGCTTCAGAGTACTGGTGGTCAGAATAAAACCTTAGTAGTTCCTGCACTATCTAGTTCATACAAGTGGACTGCAAGTGCTCTTGCTCCAAAGAATGTCAAAACACCTATTTACATAATTGCAAGGGAGCCACTTAAGGTTTGTGTTATGTGCAGTGTTACTAACAGAACTTTTTACAACTGTCATCTTCATTAATACAGCTTCCCAGCTTTAGTCATGACGACTCTAGTGAAGGTGAGGATAGCTTTCCTGTAGTAGATCTTACGGGTGCATCTGCACAAGGAAGCAAGAGAATGAAGAGTCCAGGTTGTGTGTCAGATGTGAAGAAAGAGACCACTATACACTCTACTTCCTCACAGACCTCATTAAACACTTCCCCAGGGACTTCGTCAAGCTATGTGTAAGATATGTGTCTTTGTGGAGTGCATGTGAATATGGAAAACTTGATTTCCTGCAATGAAATGTATCATACGTGTAGTTATCTATGTGTGTATTCCCATGCAGTCACTCAAGTGTGGTGTAATTGGGCTTTATTAGCTTTTACATGCTCTATTTTCTCTATAGAACATATGTTAGTTTGATTGATGATGATGAAGGGTGGCAAAATAGTCCAACTCCCCCTCCAGTGTCCCCAATAACTCCCCAACCAACAGTGTATGTGTTCCTTTAACTACTTTCCTGATATACATGTACACTATATATAGTTATTATTGCCCAGTGCATAGGTGGAACTAGTCAGGGGCAGAGACACCATGTCAAAAGTGGGGGGCTCGGTGTTCATGAAGTTCACTATATACATTAATTCTGAAATTTTATATTCTTCATTTGACCCATTGACAACCAAATTTTGGGGGGGCTCAGCCCCCCCTTATCAAAAAGTGGGGGGCTCAAGCCCCCCCTGCCCCCCCCAGGTTCTCTGCCTCTGATGTCATGTTGCAGTGCATGCATGCAGTAGACAACTAGTGTGAAATATGGATTGGCTAAACACACTATTTAATTAAGTTAAATTGACTTGCCCTACCCTCCCATGCCTCTCATCCACTCCCGCTGGCAATTAGTCTGTATGCTATAGGCCCTCAGGTGTCTATACAACTAACCGATATACTTCTAGACTCTATATTATTATATATATATATATATATATATATATACTGTACATGTTACATGCAGGTCTGGAGAAACAACTTCATCCCTTATCAAGCAGCACCGTGAGACAGTTCTCCCCTTGGATAATTTTGACAGAGTGCGTATTATCGTACGGAGGTCTAGGATTCTACAAGACACTCTGCATCTTCTAAAAAATGGCCTCGATACAACAAAGCATTTGTTAATGAGCCTGCAGTGGACCAGGGAGGGCCTCTAAGGGAGTATTTCTGTTTGGTGCTGGCTGCAATAGCAGCAAACAATACTTTGCTTTGTGGGCCACACTCCTCCCGTAGACCAAATCATCACATTGAAGAGTTGGAGAGAATGACCTTCTTCTATATTGGGGTTATTGTTGCACTTTCACTTGTTCATGGTGGTCCAGCACCTCAGTTTTTCTCTCCAGCTGTTGCTGATTACATAGTTTGTGGTGTTCAGGGGGTGAAGGCAACAGTAAGTGATATTCCTCACTCTATGATCAGGCAATCTCTGCAAAAGGTATATATTGGCTGTTCACGAGTCTGTTGTCATTATCAAGTCATGCATTTGTGTCCTTAAAATAGCTCCAGGATGTATCCACAACTGAGGAATTTCGTCGCCTGTTACAGACGGAGGAGTTTGATTTCCGATACAATTTGGGGATTGCACTACGGCTTGATACTATTGGTATTAAAGAAAAGCCAACAATAATATCTGCGATGGCAAAAAACTTTGCTGTCCTTGAAGTTAAGGCTGAACTTGATCAGTTGCTCAGTGGACTCTCATCTACTTTGGGTGTGCTGGAACTTGTCCGCAGTGATCCTGTTTTAATGAAACATCTTTTTATTCATAGTGCTACCAGTCCTATGACAGCAGATGATATGTATGATACATTCAACATATGCTATTCACCGGATGGCAGTAACAATAGAGAGAGGGAGGAGGCAACAATTATGCTGTGGGTTCACTTTCTGCAATGTATTGAACGTAAGATGGTATGGTACATACTTACACTGAGATGATAAATACGTGTAGTTCAATGTATGATATAACCTCATACCCAAAAAAGCTTCTCATTATTCTAGGCTTTGTTACTTACCTGGTATGTGTAGTGGAATGATATTAACAATCAACCTTTTACTCAGACTTATACTCTGTATATAATGTTGTTTGGCACACAATGTAGAAACTCATATTTTCTCACAATTGTGTTAGGAGCAGGTGGAGCAGTGACTGTTAAAGGTGATTCTTTCCAACTGAGTTTGGGTGATGTGATGGTGTTCACCACAGGAGTACCGAGCGAGCCTCCTTTAGGATTTTCATATAAACCAAATATCAAGTTCTCAGAAGGTCCACTCCCTCATGCAAATACATGTATTAATGCATTGTATCTGCCACTCAATCATTACACTGAAGATGATTTTACACACAGTATGTGTTTTGGCATCCTTAACTCAGCTGGATATGGACAAGTGTAGTCACATTGTTTGCATTACTGACACTGAAACTTATGTATATATTTCTCATTTTCTGGCCACTACATTATGTCGTACATTCACATGTATTATGGTGTATAATAATTATTATAGTTGGGTTTACAGAAGTACAGAAATATTTCTTGCATGTGCATGTGCACACGATACGTATATAGCTACATTATACAATTGTGGCATCCACTCATTAAGTGCCTACCAACAATATCAACTGTTTGACAATAGAATGTGTGACCAAAATCATCTGATTCGGCTTGTGGGTTGATGTTACCAACAAGTTGTCCAGTAAGTAATGCACAAGGAACAAAACTACTTCTGGGTACTTCCACATGACTTGTAGCAGACGGAAGAGTATGTGAACCTGTTGGATTAGTAATAGGACTTTGAATCTGTAATCGTGGTGTCATGTTTTGCTGTAGAGCACCTCTAATGAACAGCTGATTTGGGGTTAGATTATGTTCTGTTGAGATAGAGTGGTTGTTCCAAGATTCAATGAATGACTAATGCGTGGCAAATACACGTGATGCAGGCAAAATAAGTCAATTTCATTTAGTGGATCTAGTTTGCCTTCTTGCTCAAGTGAACAACAACACATCTGTATACGTCACGCCAGAGGCGTTCTATGCGTTCATTATGGGCCGACGAGCCAGTAACAATGGCTGTTGTTGAATTGTGTTCTTCCAACATGAGTATCAACATTTTCCCCACCTAAGTCTGTGCGAATACGCTCTGGCAAACCATGAACACAGACTGCATTCGTAAATGCTGACAAGACAGTTGATGCACGATTATTGTCAGCACATTGTAAATAAGTGATTGTTCTTGAATAGCCATCAATGGCCCCATGAGTCACGAACTTCCACCTAATTAATTTGTGGTGGCCATCTAGGTGCCACAAGGAATTAGGGCCATCAACATGGTAAACTCGCCTTCTGATAGCAACACTACGCCTCAATGCAGTATTCTCAGGATCAACCCTATGTATGGAGGCACGAAGGCGTGCACGTTGTACAAGAATCCCCTGACCAGCAAGATGTCCTAACATTAAGCGCTCACCATCATTTGGATGGCTACGTTTAATCCTTTCAACTTGAGCATCAAGCTCTGCATCACTTATTGTTGAAAATGTGCTTGACCGACTAATGCCAGCATCATCTAACCTTCGATATAGGGTAGCTCTACTGACTCTTAAAATTCTTGCAATTTCAGTGAAAGAGAATCTTAGTCCTCTAAGATATTCAATGTAGTCAGTGTCAACATCAATAATTGGTCTTCCAACACTCATGCTGCAAGAGATAGGATAATTTCAATTGCATCATTATTAGTGCAGGTATATCAAATTCGTAATACAATACACTGTAGTGCAGAGAGTTCAATCCCCCTCCCCTCACAAATTCACTATGGGTAACCCCTCCCTCCTCTGTGTGGCTTTACGCATGCGCTATATTACATTATGAGTATGCTACTGTCTTCGTCTTACCTTTGTTCATTCATGCATACATCAGTTAGGGCATCTATAATTGCATCTTTGAGCAACGACTGCAAACGCTCTGCCATGCTTTACTCACTGTCAGTACTTTGACCTTTGACCTATGCAAATTAGTGAGCGTAGCCAACTCAGCACCTTACAGCAATGCAGCTGATGATTCAGTAAATATAGCCAATGATTTAGTGAAACGTACCCAATGATTTAGCCAAACGTAGCCGATGATTTAGTAAAACGTAGCCAACGATTTAGCCAAACGTAGCCAATGATTTAGTAAAATGTAGCCAACGATTTAGCCAAACGTAGCCAATGATTTAGCCAAACGCAGCCAATGATTTAGTAAAACGTAGCCAACGATTTAGCCAAACGTAGCCAACGATTTAGCCAAACGTAGCCAATGATTTAGCCAAACGCAGCCAATGATTTAGCCAAACGTACCCAATGATTTAGCCAAACGTAGCCAATGATTTAGTAAACGTAGCCAAGGTTTTAGCCAAACGTAGCCAAGGTTTTAGCCAAACGTAGCCGATGATCTAGCCAAACCTAGCCAATGATTTAGTGAACATTTATAAAGCGTAGCCAAGGTTTACCTGAACGTAGCCAATGATTTAGTAAACGTACAAATGTAGCAGATTTAGCGAACATATATAGCCGATGATTTAGAAATAGCCAATCATTTAGATAATAAGGATCGAAAATTTACGTAGCCCAAGATTTATAATTTTGAGACAAACGGCACCCCATAAGTCTAGGCCGTCACAGAGCAACTAAGCATACACGGCGCTGATGAGGGCCAACTAGCCCGAAACAGCTGTCCGCTGTCCGCCGTTTGCTTGCCCATATCACCTCTGTCTGCATTTCATTTTCTAGAGAACAGGGATATATTTCACCTCAACATGACTGATGAGGAATCCAACCTGCTTGTTGAGCAGCCGAGAAATGGTTGCTCCCAGCACAGGATGTGTCGGTGAGGGACATCATACAACAGTCGAAAGAGGTCAGCTCAAAACTGCGATATGTTATGTATAGGGAATCTTTACTATGGATTTCCCTCCCTCCCTCCCTTAATTCTTACCTCCCTCCCTCCTCCAGGCCTATCCAGTGACAAAGAGAATTGACCAGTGGGGAAGTAGTCTGCATCAGCCAGATCTTCTGCACCGAGGATACCCACAAGGCAATAGGAAATGGTCCTCAAGTGTACTGCCATAAGCTGCAGGACCCTTCTATCGTACTCAGGTGGGGGCATTTCATCTAAACCAAGGGGCCCGTCGCCAAGGCCCTGGGCATCCAGTATGTGGTGTTCAACTGTTCCGATGGCCTGGACTGCGTGCGGTACACTTTACCCGGTTTAAACTATGATACAGTAATCTTGCTGCTCTTCTATGCACTATTGATTGATAATACCGACTATGCTTGTGTTGCAAAACAATGGAGCGATGCTTTCTGTACCATTTCTTTATTCCCAATTTATTTTGCTTAGGGTTTGAAGCATAGTTTTTCTTTGATGCTGATTTCATTAGCAAAGGATTTGAGGCATATTTTTTCTTCACTGCAAATTTCTTAAACAGGATTTGAGGCATACTTTTTCTTACCTGCCAATTTCTTAGGCAGAGGATAGTTTTCTTACCTGCCAATTTCTTTGGCAGAGGATTTGAGGCATAGTTTTTCAGCTGCCTATTTCTTAGGCAGAGGATTTGAGGCATAGTTCGTCTTAACTGCCAATTTCTTAGGCAGAGGATTTGAGGCATAGTTTTTTTGGCAGCGGATTGTAAGCATACTTGTTTTTACTGCTAGTTTCTTTGGCTGCTAGTTTATTTGGCAGCAGATTGTAAGCATACTTGTTTTTAACTGCTAGTTTCTTTGGCAGCTGATTCGAAGCATAGGCTTACTTAATTATGTCTGTGTTTAGCACATAGTAAGTGGTTGACTGCTTTAAAGCTTCATCTTTGTTCACACAGTAGTATTTACGCCTATAAGCCTTCTTTCTGACTAAAGTGTGCCATTTGTCTATGTTTTTGTTATGTTAGCGGCCAATGTCAATCAGTATAAACCCAATAGCTAGGGTATGCTATTGCACTGGAAACACACCTTGTGCGAGAGTTGGAAAACAGGATATAACGGACCAACGGTCTGCACTGGTACACCAAGGAAATACACTGCAACAGACGAAGCCGTTAGTGAACCACCATTCGCACAAAGAGCAGAGTTTTTTTTGAATCAAGACTCTTTAGAACAGCTGTAGCTTTCCAAGTGGTTACCATTTGCCACCTACGGCTACGCGCATGCAATGATGTGATTCAGAAAGTATGCACTTATATCATGCGCTTAAGCATGATGTATTGCTAATACAAGAAACACGTGAATACGGACAAACAAATTTGTTGTACTAGTAGCTATAATATCTATCGATATCAAATGCCAACTCTGAGGTCAGTGGGCAACCACTGACCTCAGAGTTGGCATTTGATATCGTTGCTGACTTTCAATGAGTATTGCTTCATTGATCATCTTCAATCATATTGCATTGTTGGGAGAGATATCAGTAGTAAAAGACCTACAAGGGAATATATATCCATCCTGAAATGATACATTTCCACATGATTTGTAGGGCGTAGTTTGGTAATACTACAAGTAGCTGTGTACACTTTGGTAACTAGTAGAAATAACTAATAGAAATATAGCTAGCAACGTACTATTGGTCTCCAGCGCTTTGGCTTGATAGTGTGCTGCTTCTCTAGCAGAGGTACATACATAGAGTAGTGGTCTGGTAGAGAGCAACGCACTGTTTGTGTATGCGGTGGGAGTAGCACAAGAGTCATCAACACTTCTGTCTCTAAATAGTATATAGTACTGAGCACTAGTTACTAACAGGAACCGTCAACACACTTCACCCAGTTCACTCTGCACCTAGTTGCTATGCTAGACGTTTGCACATGTGCAGCAGATGTAACAACATCATTAACACGTCTTGTGTCATTACATAATCGTTTTATTGTATGACGCATGCTAACTAGATACGAAAAACGTATGTACTATGCGTGTATGTATATTCCAAATGAATGCTTACCATGGTTGCTGAGTTTTGCTCATTACTTATCCTCGTTCACATTGCTGGGAGAGGTAACGATCAGTAGTACATGAACTACAAGGGTTAATGAAAATATACCTCTATTCCCTATCCTGTAATGATACATTTCCACATGCAAAGATTCAAGGGCCTTATGGTTATTGAGGTACGAGAAGAATAAGATGGACATGGCAAAAATATGAAAAGCATTTTTTAAGCTATTACACACATTTTCACATCACAACACAACCAATTTTTGTATACTGGTTATTTTTCACACAAAATTTAAAAGTGAAATCAACTTCCAATTGAAAGTGAAAATGAACAAAATCCTTATACATGGTTTTCAATGGGGATATACCATAGCAATCCCTACACAGCCAACTTCTTACATCATTGTGTAATCCCGAGAGAGGCGTGTCTAGAATGTAAACAATCGTGATACATTACTGTAGATTTTACGCAGTGTTACAGAAGCGTAAACAGTCTTGTAACAGTTTAATAGCCTACATTCATGAAACCGTAATATATTCAATTTGTGAACACTCGAGGTACGGTCATGAGTCCCGGAAATGTATCACAAAGGTTTAGGCAGGAATTGCATCAAGAATGGAGGGGAAAGAGAACAAACCCGAAGTAGAGTTAAGCAGTGAAAGCTGTATCGGGAGTGGGTGGCTCACCACCAGAAAACGAAAAGGCAAGCTGAATAAACTATAACTTTGCAGTAAATAATAAGCAAGGAAAGGTGTTCGGGAGCCTCTCGTGTCTGCCAACGTACAAGTAAAGTAAACACTTTGAGACAGTTTATGTTAATCTGGATATATATCATCACTTCCATAAAAGCTCTGACCAGGAGGAGGTATGCTGGTATCAGGAAGCAGCAAGTGACACTAATAATGAGTGTGCAGCAGTTAGTTCTAAGTTCTGTAAAATAATTCCTAGCTTCTTGTGCTCATTGTCTAGTGTAGAAGAAGCCGAAGGTAAAGTACTGCTGTTCTGATTGCGTAAAGGTATGTAGGATGTCCAGAATGACAGACCATATATTATACAACTATTCACCTTTCCAGTGGTATAGGGATTTGCTATGATGACAGAAGCATGTTTAGGAAACAGAAAGTGCAACTGGTAACAGCAAAGATCCACAACCCCGCCTGGAGCATGGGATATTAGCTTTCCAGAGTGACTAACGAAAAGACCGATACAAATCAAGGGTAATATTATGGTGTCACAGGATTTAGTCATTGTGCTCTTCAAAATCACTAAGCTGTTCTGTGACAATGTCTGTTCAATCCTTTCAGAACCTTCAGATTGTTCCCTGATGTTTTCCTCCTCATGCCCAACTCCTCCATTTCCATAATCAAAAGCCTCATCTTCCTCCATTAATGTCTTCCACTCCTCTTCTGAAATAACTCTACTTTGCCCCAACCACTGCCTAAATACTTGATATGTTGCTGTTTTATCTTCATCAGATAGTCTTACAAATTTTCTCTGGAACAAAATGTGAGCATGATATGTGAAGTGTAGTTGTTACCAAACTTACAAGGAGTGCCAGGTGACGTATGTACATTTCTTCATCTGCATCTGATGCAGTATTTGTATCCCTAGGTCACGAGTCCACATAAAGCAGTATGATCTATATGGTGCATGTCCTAAGATCTGCAATGGAAAAGGTGTTGAATATGTGATATAGCTAGTAAATCTTACGCAATGCGTGTACCTTTCGAACATTTTGCTTTGTGGCGCTCAGCCGTTCTGTTTTCGGGCATTCTGCTTTCAAAGTGTTAGTTAGTTCTAAGTTCTGTAAAATAATTCCTAGCTTCTTGTGCTCATTGTCTAGTGTAGAAGAAGCCGAAGGTAAAGTACTGCTGTTCTGATTGCGTAAAGGTATGTAGGATGTCCAGAATGACAGACCATATATTATACAACTATTCACCTTTCCAGTGGTATAGGGATTTGCTATGATGACAGAAGCATGTTTAGGAAACAGAAAGTGCAACTGGTAACAGCAAAGATCCACAACCCCGCCTGGAGCATGGGATATTAGCTTTCCAGAGTGACTAACGAAAAGACCGATACAAATCAAGGGTAATATTATGGTGTCACAGGATTTAGTCATTGTGCTCTTCAAAATCACTAAGCTGTTCTGTGACAATGTCTGTTCAATCCTTTCAGAACCTTCAGATTGTTCCCTGATGTTTTCCTCCTCATGCCCAACTCCTCCATTTCCATAATCAAAAGCCTCATCTTCCTCCATTAATGTCTTCCACTCCTCTTCTGAAATAACTCTACTTTGCCCCAACCACTGCCTAAATACTTGATATGTTGCTGTTTTATCTTCATCAGATAGTCTTACAAATTTTCTCTGGAACAAAATGTGAGCATGATATGTGAAGTGTAGTTGTTACCAAACTTACAAGGAGTGCCAGGTGACGTATGTACATTTCTTCATCTGCATCTGATGCAGTATTTGTATCCCTAGGTCACGAGTCCACATAAAGCAGTATGATCTATATGGTGCATGTCCTAAGATCTGCAATGGAAAAGGTGTTGAATATGTGATATAGCTAGTAAATCTTACGCAATGCGTGTACCTTTCGAACATTTTGCTTTGTGGCGCTCAGCCGTTCTGTTTTCGGGCATTCTGCTTTCAAAGTGTTCTGAGTGTTTAATTTCCAAATATCCCAGTGAAGGGATTTACTAAATCACGCCTGGCCCGATATACGCATGCGCACCTACTCACACGTGCATGCAGTGGCGAGTTTATAGTGAACAGGAATGTCAGTGTACTTGGTTTCACCAGAGGGAGAGTGAGGAAGGAGGCGCCGCCCTGTTACAGTGACGCTGGAGGATCTAGAGGTAGTTAGCTGTACCTAGATCTAAGCCGTTTTATGTGTGGTAAATATGTTTTCTTACTAGGAAATTGTGCCACGTACTCTCTTTCTAGTAATATAGCCGTCTTTCCCGATGATTCGGGCCAGTTTAGGCCCTCACAAGTGACTGATGGTGTGACTTATGAGGTTCATGGAGATAGCACATGTACCATGGATAAGACAGTTATGTAGCCGAGTAGTTCGTTGCACCCTTCCTCACCATATTGGGCCTACACTGCTCCAGTTTATCCTCCATCCAAGCATCCTCAGCCTTTTATGCATGTGTCCAAATCAAAACCCTCGAGGCAGTCAATTTCATTAGTGAGTCTGAGTGAGGTGGATCCCACAAACCCTTGCAGTAGCAAAGCAGGGAAATTTGAGAACACTATTGTTACTCAACTTTACGTTTGTTTGGCGCCAGACCAATGTAATGTAAGCTCTGTGACGGACCTTGTGGCTAAGCAAGTCGGATTTTCAGTAATTCTACTTGACAGTAAGTGCTATCCACTCCCTTCTTCCCCTGCCACCTCTGGGATTGATTTTTGGAAGGGGACAAGGAAGATTTGGCTGTGTCAAAGTCACTTCATTCCCAATTAAGTGATGACAATGTTACTGACACACCTCAAGTAAAAAAACAAAAGCAGGGGGAGGCACTTATTCTCAAGAAGTTACAGATTCTGGAGAACTGAATGTCGACACCTGTTGAAGTACGTAAAGCATTACAGTGTTGTATTTGCCATTGTGTTGCATCACCACCGGTTGTGTATAGCTGATGTCAGAGAGAAGTGGCTTACACAGACTGCAACAGGGCCTGGTGCAGGGATAACGACCGATGCCCTTTGTGCAATACATCTCCATCAACCTATCAACAATATTTTGAATTGAGAGGGTTTGATGATGTTGCATGACTCACTGGTACCCATTCCAAAAGCCCAGGTGCCTGCTCTGGGATAGTAGAGAATCATACTGATCCTCATCCATGTGCAGCAGCTACGGACAGCAGCAAGGAATTTGACCCTGTGTGTAACTTTCAAGTGACCCCAACTGATGCCTTCTAATAAACCTCATTATGGATTACGACCAATGACTGGCTCACATCATTGCTGGACTCATGTATAATTGTTGACTCATCACTGTTGTGTTACACCAACTATGTACGGTTCTGCTTATTAATTGGTGTGTGTGTGTGGGGGGGGGGGGGGGGATAATGATCCTAATTGAGTTGAGGACTGACCCGCCCTAATGTATATGCATAGCATGTGTGCATTGTACTAGGCCTAGGCATGTGTGGGGGCATGTGAGGGTAATCAATCAGTGAAACCTACCGAGCTATATATAAAGGACCTTGTGAAGGATGGAGGTGTACGAGCAAGAAATAAGGTGCTTGGTGTTGGATGGGATGTCACACACACTGATCAGTGATTACCTCAGCCAGAAGGAGCCCAATAGCCGTGGATATTCTGAACGAAGTGAACACTGTTTTGCTCCGAGAGGAACATACACTACCAGAGGTGGCTTACGGACACCGAGCTGGACAGGCAGGTAATGTTAGCCATTCAGTCTGTTGGACACAAATATGGCAGGAGGATGCTGCATGGGTATCTATGTTCCCAGAGCGTCCATGTTAGCCAGCGTCGTGTTGGGGCTTCCCTTTCAAGAGTTGCTCCACGGCCTTCTCACAGAGTAGAAGAGCACAAACCCATTGACAGATGAACCGAATTCCTTATACGTCTGAGTATTTTGGCAAGAAGCTACATCTCAATCAAAATGAGAAACTCGCCATGTTTGGGGTGACCAATTTTAGGCTGTGGATGGTTATAGCAGGAAAATTGTGGGAGTGGTTACCATGCCAGTCAAGAATACTATAGCAATTTAGCATACTCTTCTGAGACCTCTGCTGTCGACTGAGGGGTTGTGGAAGCAAATCAGGGTAGATCATGGGACTGAATTTGCTTTGGTTGCAACTGTTCAAACTCACCTGGCATGTTATTGTCTGTAGTTCTGGTCCACCAATACTCCGAACGTCCTCCTCCCACAACCTTCATGTTGAAAGGTTGTGTGGGTTGAGGTTAATCAAAGAGTCAATTACCCTGTTAAGCAGGTCCTAGCTGCTATGGAATCAGCAGGGAAAATCAACATGAGTGACAGCCTAACTAGGTTTTGTGTGTCATGGACAACCATCAATGTTATACAATTGGCTATCAAGAACTTTATAGCAGCTTGGAATGACCATTGTCTTCCAGGTAGCAGGGGTGGTAGGTATACCTAACATTTCAGCAAGGAGGTCAAACCAAACTGTCAAACTGAACCCACCAACTATTCCAGACACACATATTGCAGTACGGCTCCACGAGCAGAATGGGCGTCAGCTGACCAGGGAGAGCTTCTTTGGAACAGATCCTTTAGCACATCACCCTCAACTTTCTGTTCTCCGTAAACGTGATTTTACCATCAAACATCCAAATTTGGAAGATATAATGAAATCTCTACTTCATGGAAATTCTGACCCATTCAAGCTAGCAATTACTGATTTCATTTGACTCACAAAATCTTATAGCAGTGTCATTGGCAACTGATCTTAACCTTTTGTTATGTAATGATTCATACATGTAAAATTGTTCTAGAAAGGCCAGCAGACAACCAATCAGTAAATTTTACATGGCACGCCAACTCAATTGAGATCATCATCTATGAAATGAATGAAGCAGCTAACATATAAAGCATGACATGCACCCATACACAAGTCAATAAGCAGAACATACGTGTAGTTGGTGTAACACAATAATTATGTGAGCCAATCAGTTGGCCGACAACGATAATGTTCCACTTAATAGACATCAGTTAGGGGTCACTCGAACGGTACGAATAGGCTCAAATTAATCCTGTGTATAAGAAAAGGCAGGGACCATTTCACAACCATTAATAAAGCGCTGCTAGCTACCTACCACTAGATCCTCCAGGGCCACTCTGACAGGCAGCCTTCTGGAGAAACTACGTATATACATTGATATATCGTGCGTGTAGTGGATGTGCGCATGCACAAATCGGGCGGGGGTGGTGACTTCTGAATTCCGAATTCTGATTTCCAAACCTGCCAGCCGGGTGACAACATTAGAAATCGTTGGTTGTAAGATTAGTACAGCGGAAAGCAGAAATTCTAATTTATTAGCAACGAGAGTTAGAGAAATATCGCCTTGTACGTTCAGGACGCCAGACAGCAGTATGGCCAAAAGGTACACGCATTTTCCACCTTTCCTCAGAACGATGTATGTAACATGCAGGTTTTCAGGATTGCTAATTATCAAACATTTAGACTGAGCAAAGTGGATGAGACACATAACAATTTGTACGTTCTATCAACAATAATTTTCCAGAACTGCAAAAGAAAGTCAAAATCCATTTGATACTCCATCTCACTCAAAGTATGACCAACTTTGGTACAACATCTACATTTAACACAGAGAGGTATTGTATACCACATACTTGCTTTTGAATATATTTTGATACCACTAAACAGGTGTGAAACTTACAATTCACTCATCAGAGCTAGAAATATTTATGCAAATCAACTGGCACCAAGCAGAGATATAGCACAGGCATTTGCTACCCTTGAACACCTGTAATTCATTTGCTCTAGAAGATCTCTTGATGGTTCTTCATTGTAAGCTTGGGTCAGTTTGTTCATGTTCCGTATATACTTTATGCAGATGTGGGAAAGATCTTTATGATCTGTACAACCTGCCAGCCATTCAAAGCTTTCTGAATGGCATCCCCTGATCTATATCGCTCAGTCACAAACATATCTATCAACCTGGCATCTTAAGGTTGGGAAAAATTGTGTGGGCAGAGATGTCGCGGAATGACGGCGCAGGTGGCTTATTGTACTACATTCGGTTGCGCCAGTAGTGTGATGCCGATTTTGTTGCGCTAAAATGATCTTCTACGACAGAACAGATTTTTGTTTTTCCCGCTAGAACCGCCCCATTTCTGGCTTGGGCATGCGCAGTAGGGTGTCATTAGTAAAAATCTGGTAAGGTCAAAGGTTGAACGACACGAATGTTTCAGACGGTACCGCCCCAAACTCCGCCCCTTCAACTCCAATGGATGATCACGTGATCAGTATTTTCGTAACACGTATTGTCCACGTGATCAATATTTTTAGTATTTCTGGCAAGGTCAAAGGTTGAACGACTCGAACGTTTCAGACAGTACCGCCCCAAACTCCGCCCCCTCCCTTCCAATGACTGATCACGTGATCCGCGATTTCGAATCCACAAGGTTATTATTTCTCTTCGGGAGCTGAAAGAGTCTGAAATGGATTCCTTAGTACCTTCTGGTGAGTGTATAGCTTGTAACAGTGTGGGGAGGTATCCATGGGGAGTGAAGGGATAAATATGCGGCACCCCTCTGGTGCACTTCCGCTTCTCTGATTTTACATCTACATGTATGTTTACTGTACACGTAAACGCGCTGATGATGCGTTTAGGTGTATGAGGGAGACTTTTTTTTTCTTTTGTGTTCGTACCTTTTCACACATGGATGGCATGTGAACCTACACACGTAGTATATCAGCCTTTGCCGACCTTGGCAGCACCAGACACGTTCAGCATCACCTTCCTGGGTGTTATGGGTGAGGCTAGCGTGTAGTGTGTGTAGTGTGTGTGTGAGGTAGCATTAGAGCCAGAGGAGGGGAGAGGGGGGGAACATTAGCCTACGGTATATGTTCATGTACCTTCTTTGATCCTTCCTTGCACGTCCTGCCTCCTCTTAGTTACCTTCGTTTTTGGTTGTAACAGGCTAGCCGACACATCAATACAGTAACCCTTGCTGAATGTGCATGTTCGTTGCCGTGTGATACGTGTATATACATGTACATGTTTGTGTGTTATTCATTAGTGAGGCAGAGTATATTCGTTAGGGGGAGCATTAGAGTGGAGGGAGAGAGAGGGAGCGTTGGAGCAGAAGAATTGGGTTAAAGGGGAACATTAGCCTAAGGTACATGTACATGTAAATAAGTACAGCTAGCAACTTGACCCTCCCTCCCTTACCTTTGTTTCACTCAGTGATAGACATGTTTTTCACATTTGTTTATGTGGTAACCTCTGTTGTTTAGGTACATGTACAACAAAATATGCTTATATGTAAGAATAGTGAGCACAGACAGACCAAGTTCTGTAACCCTCGCTGCGCATATGCACCAAGGGTTACAGTACTTGGTCTGTCAGTCTGTCTGTTTGTCTGTTACCATGATATGTGCCGCTGCGAGCAATACCTCCATATACATGTAAGGCAGTGAGCTTCTTTTCTCCTTTGTCATTTGCTACAAACCTTCCGTATACTCCCCGTAAAACGTAATTAGACTGCAGTTTCTGTAGCGTGTGTGCTTTCTCAAAGACACCACATGCGTGTTAAATACACAGATGCCGAGGGTTTAGATTGTATATATGTGTATGTTTATACATGAGTGTGTATGTTTGATTAGGCTCTGAATGTCCCAAAGATGCCTCAGAGGTGTCTGGAGAGGAATGTTCAGAAGGTGTAACAGACGTAAATGTAAATGGAGTGTTGTAATAGACGACCGTCAGACGTACCGTTTTTTGGCAAGAGAATGGATTCCTCAAGGTTTTTTGGTGAGTGTTATAGTTGTATGTATCTGCAGAGACACCGCACTAATTCTTGGCCCTGCTGTTGAGGCCGTTATGCGCGCTTGTGTAGGCTATTGTTTATACGTTTATAGCGCCGGATCGCCTTATACCCCTTTGTTCCCCTTGTTGCTCTGTGTTGTTACATGTAGATAACCTGTTTCTTACCCCCCACATATACACATGTATATGTATGCTGTGGCCACAAGGTGTCCATTACTATTTTACTGGACAGATTCTCTAAATGCTGGACACTAATCCTTCCTTCTCCCTATTTCCCTCTGTTTAGGTATATACTCTAAGTAATGCCCAACAATCTGTGGGGGGGGGGAGTGGGTAGAGCATTTTTAGCCAGCATTAGTAGCCGAGGGGAGTGGGTAGAGCATTGTATTGACGTGAGTAGAGGGAGAGAGACTGAGAGGGAGCATTAGAGTGGAGGGAGGGAGGGAGGGAACATTAGAGTGGAGGAAGTGATGGAGACTGAGATGGATCATTAGAGTGGAGGGAGGGAGGGAGGGAGGGAGGGAGAGGAAACATTAGAGCGGAGGAAGAGATGGAGACTGGAAAGGAGCATTAGAGTGGAGGGAGTGAGGGAGGGAACATTAGAGTGGAGGAAGTGATGGAGACTGGAAAGGAGCATTAGAGTGGAGGGAGGGAGGGAGGGAGGGAGGGAGACCTACAATCACTGCATACAACACCGTGAATGGAGATCATTTACTCCATCAGGAGGCACCCCTCAATCAAAGTTTCCCCAGCATACTATCATGTGAATGTGGTGTGCCTGCATGGCCCTCATTATTAGTATGTAGTATTGCATTCGACAGTTTTCTCGGCCTTTTCTATCCTCTTATCTAAAGGCATCCTCACATGACCCTGGAGAAAGCAGCAAGCGGCTTGTTAAACCTGGACAAGTCGCTGGGCACGCATGGCAGAATGGATGCTTCACAGTTATAACCCCATGCATGTACGAGGGTTAAAAGAAGAAAGTGTGTGTGTGTGTGTGTGTGTGTGTGTGTTTCAGTGATTAGTGCATTTTGGAATTACCGTCTGAAGTGCAAATGGTGATTACATCATTGTCTGGCACCAGAACTGAGAAGCACAGTCCTTTGGAGTTTAACATTTTTCTGCATGTGCATGCTCATCATATTCTTTCCCCCTCCCTCCCTCCCTCCCTCTTCTCTCCCTCTCTCCTTCTTACTCACTTAGGATAGCTACCAATTATCAATGAAAAAGATGAACTCATGATTTCATCAAGAACGGTGCTCTTGTGCTTGGTTGACGGTTCAGCTGAATAATGGCTCTCCAGTAACCTGGAGAAAACAGCAAGCGGCTTGTTAAACCTGGACAAGTCGCTGGGCACGCATGGCAGGATGGATGCTTCACAGCTATAACCCCATGCATGTACGAGGGTTAAAACAAGTGTGTGTGTGTGTAACATATGCACATATGATCGCTTAATGTGTGAGCAGGTACAGTGTGCAGTGCTGCAAGTAGTACTTGTATGTGACTTTTAGTTAGCGTGGACACACATGCCTGTGCTTTCATCGTGCGTCTATCCCACACCACACTTTTTTCACGCTTTCAGTGCTATTACTTGTTCATAAGGACACCAAAAAAAGACAAGTGGCCTCGTCTGCCTCAATGCTAGTATAACTTTTGCTGCTTGCACTCTCACTTGTGGCTGTCTGTTGCATGCTTGTGCTGTTGCTCGCTCTTTGTTAGCCCTAGCCTTTTACATATTTGGCTGCTCGCTCACAGCAAAGCTTCGTAAGTTCTGTATAAGGTCAAAAACCGGGGAGGAAACTACCTCCTCTGCCTGAATGGTAGTTATACCCCTCATTTCTACATAGAGTCCAATTCTCTGATGATATTATACAAGGTAATGACAAGGTGATGTATTTTATGTAGGTCGTTAGCTTAATGGAATCTCCTTACATAGCTGAATCTCGGAAAAAAAAAAAGATGGACTGAAGGTAAATTGAATGTGTATGGAGGTATGTGTATGTGTGACTTGGTCTACATATAGTGGGTGTGTTTTCAGTGACAGTATTGCGTTATAGTATTTTTATCCTACAGCATACACAGTTAAGATGACCACACAGCTCATTAAAGCCCTTGAAGAAGACAATGAGAGACTGGGTGGCAGTCGAAAGACCCCTAATGTCCGGGCTAAGAGATTGGAAATCATCTCAAGTATCTTTCATTGTTGAGACACTTAAGAAAGCCCAGGTACAGTCCATATGTATATAGGTATGAAGTGCTAATTCTGCACAATTATATATTCAATATATGAGGTGCATTTTATCACTGAACTATTTGGCTGTTCTGATCATGTCTTCCTTAATCAAAACACACACTATAGCACTTAGGTGCCTAACAATGATCGTCAGCAAATACAATGCATGCCCAGCAACCCACACAAACTAGCACTTTAGCAGCTCAACAAATGCACATCAAGAAATACAATACATGCCCAGCAACATACAAAACCCAAGAATATGCAGACATACCAACTACACAGTCAAGTCATGCACAAATACCATAAACCATTCCCCAGTGCTACTTAGTGCTGGACAGCAGAGGGCAGGCCCTTCTATAATATCCAAGCTTCCCACACTGGAAACAGGGACCCAAACTGGTGGATTCAACCTTCAATGGTTGAGTATCCTCTCTTCCTACAGGGACAGGGAATGCACGCTGCCCCCCAAACTGAGAAGTAAGAGGTCGCTGACCAATATACATGGGTGCCCCTGTATGTATTTGTGGCCTATGCCGGGCCTGGAAAGGGTGTCTGCTCTTAGCAACAAGCTGTTTCTTAGCTTTCTCTTTTGAAGTCTTAAGCATGTTTATGCTGCTCAGTCCATGCAGCGCTGAAGGTTCTGCACTTCACTGCATTCATTTACTTTAGTATTCGTTAGTTCTGAGGTAGATGTGTCAGCACCATCTCTACACAGAAGGTCTACTGACACACTGAAAAGTACAATTCCCCCTAGAGTATAGGACTAGTCAAGTGTGGTGCGTGCATGTGTACATGCACATACAACACACATACACATATTCCTGTGCACATTGATGGGTGCGGTCATGTATAAGTAGTCTTCTGTATATGTATTCACTTCATTAGAGTCGATGATGAAAGGTCACGACAGAAAAAGAATAAGAAGGAGAGCATCGCCTGGAAAGCTGATGGTCGTGGGCACCTGAGGCAGCCAATTTTCTTTGAAAAATGACTGCTTCAGGTGAGTTGTGTTGTGTTGCTTTGCCTTGCCTTCCTCAGAGTGATTGTTTGTGTGTGTGTGTGTGTGTGTGTGTGTGTGTGTTAGGTACGGATGGTATCAAAGCCAGGGAGGGAGAATATTTTTTAAGGAGGGAAAAAATAAGTTCAGAATCGGGATGGCTTTTGTCAGCGTCACACAACATACAGCCCCCCATGCATCCATGAAACCATTTCCTATCCCATCCCAACGGGCCGGCACAACTCCGCACAACCCACCAGTGCACCCACGGCTATGTATGCAGACATCCCCCCCCCTTCCCCCACGGCAGGACACTGACTGCCCACCCGTGAGGGCTGGGCCCACGCATGCACGTGTGCACAATTTGTAAGGGAAAGAGAGGAGAATGCTGGGGACAAGGTGGCACATTCTGTGGTCACATGTATCACTGCATGGATGCTTGCGCACATGCCCCCACCCGGCCTACTCCCTGTGACCGCATGCAACACGGTGCCATTCCTCCTATTGGCACGTGATAGGTGTACGTATCTACATTCGGTGTCTAAAAATGAGTAGTCGTCAGATGTTCTGTTGTGAGTATACTTGTGGGAAACCAGTCGTCAGGGGAGCTCCTTCACTGGATCATAGCAGAGGCAACAGGTTTCGGTCCCTTTAATCTCCCGACCTGTGCCCAGCTACCGGGAAGGCGGGACCACTCCCTTAGTGGAGTCTGGTAAGCCTAAGTGTCATGTGATCTGTCTCTGTCATTTCTACTTGTGTTCTACTGCTAATTTATCACAGTTGTATATGCTGTTACTCTGTGTTGGCAGGACAGATTCTTAGGCCGGTTTATCTTATGTTCATAGTTAGTAGAAATATCAGGTTACTTAGGTAAATGGGAGTATACACTAACTGGCTATGGGGAATACCCAGGATGTAATAAATACACTTTACTCATGCAACATATACCTGTGGCTTGGTGCAGGAGACCGCTGTTACTACAGGCACGTGGTTGGGGTCAACGAGGTCAGTAATTAGTTTACATAGTTACGTAGTGGCCTACACCCATGCAACGTGTGTGTGTGTGTGTGTGTGTGTGTGTGTGTGTGTGTGTGTGTGTGTGTGAAATTAAAAAAAAACACGGTGGAGGGGGCCAGGCCCCCACCACCGTGGGTCCAGGCCGGGCCCCCTCCACCCTCTACTGTACACTCAGAGGTGTATCCTGAACTCTTTATTAGTAGGAAACATTTAGACCAAATGGCACCAGTGTAGCAAGAGATGTAATCCAGTATTTTTCTAGGTTTCTTAGTTCTCTGGCGTCCTTCGCTGTATCAATCGGTTGCACTTTAAGGTGTGTAATATTGTGGTCCTGGAGGTTGAAATGTTTGTGAATGTAGGATGGCATTTTACGTAGTATGCTCGATCTATGGTGATTAATTCTGTATCGTAGGGAGTGGGTGGTACATCCGACATACTGTTTTTTACATTTAGTGCAGGTTATGAGATATATAATATTTGTAGATTCACATGTAAAAAGGTGGCGGATGTAGAAGACCGTGTTGTTGAGTGGGTATGCTGATTTGAAAGACATAGCTGTGTTGAGGTGCAATGCACATGTTACACAGCGTGGGGATCTGCATTTCGTGATGCCTACCTTGGATCGACGGAGATGTGGGAGGGCAGCTGGTTGTGAGGGTTGTTTGGGTGCTTCGTTCAGTGATAAGACTGTTTCTATCAATTGGTTGTCGGTCAATGTGATGGCGGACCGAACCAGCTGATTATAGAGTGTCGGATGTTTGAGGGTGACGAATCTGGGTGACTGGGTTTTTAGATCGTCATAGTTCTGCAGCACTACCTCTTTGAGGGACTTCAGTTGTGGTGGGGGAATTAACTTATAGAGAGGTGGGGGACGAGAATGGGGTTTTGGGATTTTTTGGTCAGATACTTAATCCGGTTGTTGTACTGAACTGAAGCGAAAACCTTCTCGATTAGCATCCTAGGGTAGTTTCGTCTGAGTAATCGTTTTTGAAAGTCAATGAGGATGGCAGCATAAGTTTCGTAAGTTGTGTTGGTTCTTACGTATCTTATACATTCCCCTTTAATCACGGCCTTGAATACTTTATCAGGGTGATTAGAGGTGTAATGCAGATATTGATACAAGTTTAATTGCTTCTGAAAGGTTTTAGTATCCAGTATGTTGGTAAGGTTGAAGCGGTGGCCTTTAAAGATGGACAGATCTAAAAAGTCAATTGAGTCATGGCCTAGATGATGGGTGAAGCAAAGATTGGGGTGAAAGGAGTTGAGTTCCTTGAGAAACACCTGCAGAGAGTCTACTGGATCTGTCCAGATTAGAAAAATATCATCTATATATCGTTGCAGGAGATGGGGCTTGGTGTGTTGGTGTTGCAGGAATCTGCGTAGTATCACTGACATGTAGATGTTGGCGATAGTAGGTGAGAACAGTGCCCCCATGGTTGTGCCACTAATCTGCTGGAAGGTTAGGTTGCCAAAGGTGAAAAAGGTGTTGCTTATGTTAAGATGTAATAATTTAATAACTAGATTGGGATCGAAGATTAAAAGGTGACGATTTGTGTGGAGTTCATCGTAGATAACTTGAAGGCATTCCTCCTGTGGGATGGAAGGGTACAGGTTGACAACATCTAGCGTAACTAGGACGGAGTCATCGGGGACTGTCATGTCTTGTAGCCTGACTGACAGTGTAGTAGAGTCGTGCAGATAATCTGGGTACGAACATGCTATAGGTTGGAGTATGTGATCAATAAATTTTGCTGATGGGGTTAGTAGGGAATGTGTCTGGGACACAATTGGACGTAGTGGGGGCAGTTTAGTGAACTCCTTATGTATTTTCGGAATGCCATAAAACCTTGGAATGTGGCTTTGGCTGGTGGGTTCAGAGAGGTACTTGTAGAGCCTCTTGTCATGTAATAGAAGTAGCTGTTTATAATTTGTAAGGGTGTTGAGTAGCTGTTTTTTGATGTGGTGAGCAGGGTATTCGGTTATAAGTCTGTAGGTTTTCTTGTCTGTTAGGTGAGCAAGACATTGTGTCACGTAGTCGTCTGTGTTCATGAGTACCACGCCCAAATTTTTGTCAGCTGGTTTAATTATGACTTCGTGCCGAACTTGTTTCAGTTGGTGTATAGCGGACTTCTGGGTTGCGGTGAGGTTGTGTTTGGAGTTGTTTGCGATTTCAGTTAGATTGTCTACTATGCTCTGTTTAGTGTTATCAATGTAGGTCTCAAGTTGGTTGAAGCCAGAGTATCTGGTAATGACCGTGTCTGGGTTCATTGGGGGAAGAAACTTCATTCGTCTGTATACTGTTGCTGTGGTGCTTGGTGGGGAACAAGTAGTGTTTCGCTTTTTGCATCTGGACTGTGCACGGCTGTGTTTAAGTCTTAATGACTTGGCAAATTCATTGAAATACTTGAGCATTTGTGATCGTAGTTCAGGTAATGACATGTTTGGTGTTGGGGAGAAGCTGAGTCCTTTGTGCAGCAGGGCAATCTCATCTGCCGACAGCTCATACGTACTGTAATTGTGAACTGCAAAGTTGGGCTGCTGTGTTTTTACTGCATCCTTGGTGATGGGTGTCGTCGTGTGAGATCCGTCGACAGTCGCTATTGAGGAAATTTTGCGCTGCTTGTTGGGGACTTGGGTCTTTCGATTACATCTTTTTCGTTTCCTTCTTGTTGCTGTTGATGTGTGTTTGGGGGAGGTACTACTGGTGTGTGCAGGTGGATTACATGGTGTAGATTGAATTACACCAGGTGACTTGGTGGTGTCATTAAGAGGCAGTGCGGTGGTCGACAGTGTGCTGTTTGAGGAAGGACAGGAGTTTCTGACTTTAGCCATTTCTAGCTCCAGGCTTATTGTATTGAAGGTGATGACTTTGGAGAGGTGATCAAAGAATATCCTTTCGAACTCGTGTAGGAATTCAGTTGTGAGTGGTGACTGGCTTTCAGTTGGGATCTCTAGTGTTGCCGAGGGACGATACCTTTTGGGGATTTGTCTGAAGACTAGAATGTCATTCTGGAATGCAAGCGTCTTTTTTAATTGATTGATCCTACTCATGTTGCCACTGGGATGCATGTAAAAAACAGTATATAGTTAAGTGTGTGGTTAATGATGTGCCATCCCACCCATGGTGCTGGGTAGATTAAAATATGTGATTATTATATTACAGTTGAGATGCTGCTTCCAATGCCATATGAGTGCTGACAGGAGGTGTAGTGCACCAGCAGGCCACACAGAGCAGGCCCACCCGGGCCGGGAGCAAAGAGGCCTACGATGCTATGGGAAGCCATATGCGAGACAGCAACCCCACTCCCAGAACAGGAGTTGACGACACTGGGTGGTCGACTGGGGATCATCCAACCCGACCAGAATGAGGCAGATGTCACCTCCTGGTCCCGCACTCAGAGAGCACGTGTGTGTTAGGTATGGATGGTATCAAAGCCAGGGAGGGAGAATGTTTTTTAAGGAGGGAAAAAATAAGTTCAGAATCAGGATGGCTTTTGTCAGCGTCACACAACATACAGCCCCCCATGCATCCATGAAACCATTTCCTATCCCATCCCAACGGGCCGGCACAACTCCGCACAACCCACCAGTGCACCCACGGCTATGTATGCAGACATCCCCCCCCCCCTTCCCCCACGGCAGGACACTGACTGCCCACCCGTGAGGGCTGGGCCCACGCATGCACGTGTGCACAATTTGTAAGGGAAAGAGAGGAGAATGCTGGGGACAAGGTGGCACATTCTGTGGTCACATGTATCACTGCATGGATGCATGCCCCCACCCGGCCTACTCCCTGTGACCGCATGCAACACGGTGCCATTCCTCCTATTGGCACGTGATAGGTGTACGTATCTACATTCGGTGTCTAAAAATGAGTAGTCGTCAGATGTTCTGTTGTGAGTATACTTGTGGGAAACCAGTCGTCAGGGGAGCTCCTTCACTGGATCATAGCAGAGGCAACAGGTTTCGGTCCCTTTAATCTCCCGACCTGTGCCCAGCTACCGGGAAGGCGGGACCACTCCCTTAGTGGAGTCTGGTAAGCCTAAGTGTTGTGTGATCTGTCTCTGTCATTTCTACTTGTGTTCTACTGCTAATTTATCACAGTTATATATGTTGTTACTCTGTGTTGGTAGGACAGATTCTTAGGCCGGTTTATCTTATGTTCATAGTTAGTAGAAATATCAGGTTACTTAGGTACATGGGAGTATACACTAACTGGCTATGGGGAATACCCAGGATGTAATAAATACACTTTACTCATGCAACATATACCTGTGGCTTGGTGCAGGAGACCGCTGTTACTACAGGCACGTGGTTGGGGTCAACGAGGTCAGTGATTAGTTTACATAGTTACGTAGTGGCCTACCATCACAGTACCCATGCAACGTGTGTGTGTGTGTGTGTGTGTGTGTGTGTGTGTGTGTGTGTGTGTGTGTGTGTGTGTGTGTGTGTGTGTGTGTGTGTGTGTGTGTGTGTGTGTGTGTGTGTGTGTGTGTGTGTGTGTGTGTGTGTGTGTGTGTGTGTGTGTGTGTGTGCCAGGATTCAGCCCAGTAGCTCAGTTGGTAAGAGCATCGCCTGGAAAGCTGATGGTCATGGGCACCTGAGGCAGCCAATTTTTCTTTGAAAAATGACTGCTTCAGTGTTGTGTTCTTTGCCTTGCCTTCCTCAGAGTGATTGTTCGTGTGTGTGTGTGTGTGTGTGTGTGTGTGTGTGTGTGTGTGTGTGTGTGTGTGTCTGTGTGTGTGCGTGTTCAACACACAGTACAACTAATACATGTAATTGATTGAGCGCTTACCATGACATGCTATGGTTTTTTGAGGTTCATGTAAGGTAGCAAGCTGCTTTTCGTTTCCAGCTCCTGATTTCTGAGAGCCTCTTCCGTATTCTCTTGTCACACTAAATGATTCAATAGCATATTGCACATACATGTACGCACACATGTGCACATTATTGTTACACCATGGGGTTGTACTTTTTTTTATCTTTTGATACCATACATATACAAAGTTTGAGTTCGCCTGATCTTCAGGCTAAGATGTTTAGCCTTGTGTTGTGTTGCTTTTATGTGTGATTCAGCCCAGCCAGCTGAGCTGTCTCAGTAGCCTTGTACCCAGGCTCTTTCTGGGGGGAGGGAAAAGAGCCTGGTACACACTGCATGCGCATGTGTGCAATAATCGCCCTGGAATTTCAGGGCGATAAAAATACGTCCGTATATTAATGAGTAGCACTAAAGTTCAAAACCCTCAGTGCATTTAATGAGCTCTATAATTATATATAACCCCGCCTCCCATGACTCGTCTAATGCAAGTGTATGGAAAATAGGCCCAGCCACAGAAAAGGCTTGAGATGCACGCTGCATTTATATTTCAGGTAGCGTTTAGTACCCTGTCAGGCTTTTGAACAACAATCGCCTTCTCAAATGCATATCACTTTCCTGAGTGAGTTGTTGCTAGGAGTCGTTGCTCCACGCTCAGAGGTTCTTTTAGTGTATGCATATTATGTGTGAGCCTGAGTGAGTTGTTGCTAGGAGTCGTTGCTCCACGCTCAGAGGTATGCATATTATGTGGATGTCACAGTTTAAAGTGAATGTCACTGCACGTTTATTTTGCACAGGTTTGTCCACATACTAATATGCCCAAAACTACATGTTAACTTATGTGCAGCACGTGTACCATTCCCTTTAACCGATTAATCGCGATTGACGCCAAATGGTGGCGCACACGCAATACGCGGGAGCGCAGTAGACGCCAATTGGCGCAGCTGCAATTATCCCGTGAAGGTGGGGCTGAGTGCTATGTGCATCTGCTGCTATACGTAACAAGTTCGGTACGTTATTATATCATAATACTTATAATCATGTAAAATAAATACATATATAAATGCAAGCATAATAAAGCACAGTAGAGCAAGTAGAGCAAGTAGAGCAAATGCCTGAACTTGTCCCCTGTGGTGTGTAAGAAAAGAGGAATCATAATAAACATATAATATACATATCATACAGAATGAGAGACAACTATGGCTAAGAGAGCACGCCTAAGTGTTGACCAAGTTGTAGTGGCACTAGACCGAGATGAAGAGAGTAGTGATTTTGAGGAAGATTGTGATATTGATGAAGCTATTATGGATGGAAGTGACATTGATGAACCAATTATGGAAGGAAGTGACGATGAGTTTGGGGAATTGGACGATGAATTACGTGATCTAATAGAAGCAGAGGAGGAGTCAGAAGATGAAAATGATGAGAAAGAAATGGAGAGTGCATATTCGCAGGAAGAGATTGAACTGCCAAAAGATTGGTCAACTGATGTAACACATGTGAACATACCATCCTTTACATCTGAAGTGGGCCCAAACCTTGCCATACCTGATACAGTCCTTGGTGTGTTTCAGCTCTATTTCACTCCACACATTCTTGCAGAAATAACATCACAGAGTAACCTGTATGCCTGTCAAGTTCTGGGGGATGATACTGACAGGTATAAGCCTATGAGTGTAGACGAATTGAAGGCTTACCTAGGTTTCTGCATGCTAATGGCTATCAACCACCTTCCAGCAACCAAAGATTACTGGAAGCGAGACAAGGTATTCAATTACTCACCCGTATCTAGTCGCATCTCACGTGATAGATTTCGGGAGCTATCACAATACCTTCACTTCGTTGCTAATTCGACCCTTCCTGCTCGTTGTGACCCAGCTTATGACAGATTGGGAAAAATCCGACCTCTTATCCAACACCTGTCAGCACAGTTTCAGGCTGTCTACTCCCCCCATAGAGATGTAGCAGTAGATGAAGCCATGATAAAGTTTCAGGGGCGTTCCTCACTAAAGCAATATATGCCACTCAAACCGACCAAAAGAGGAATCAAGGTATGGGTACTGGCTGACAGTCACAATGGCTATTTTTGGAGGTTTGAAGTTTATACTGGGAAACAAGGGGACACAGTACAAAAAGGATTGGGTGCACAAGTTGTCAAGTCGCTCACACAGGAGTTGAAGGGCAAAAACTTTCATGTATACTTTGACAACTTTTTCAACAGTTTTGACCTCCTGAATGACCTGGTCCTTGACAACATTTATGCGTGCAGTACTGCTAGAAGCAACCGCAAAGGATTTCCTGATGCTCTCAAGAATGTGAAGTTTCCTAACAGGTATCCACAGACAGCTGCATATGGTAGACATGGATACTACTACATGTGCATATCTCACAGATGCAAATATTTGGGGGAAAATGTGTATCGATACATATGCTCCCCAGGTTTTGCCCACATACTGACGTGCAGCATATTCATGAATACCTTTCCCCAATTGTTTGCATCATGCATGTGTGTTGCTACATGTAACATGTACATGCCTGAAGAGTAGATGTACTTGTGCATGTATGCATCATACACATTTATATATATACCTTGTAGGGGAGAGTCCCTCACTTTACAGAAGGGACCAGTCACATCATCAGCCTGGAGGGACAATAAGGTTTTCATAGTGATGTCCACCAATAGCCAGCCAAATGAAACTGGTAATGTCTTGAGACGTCAGCATGATGGGAACCGTATCACCCTACCATGCCCAAAAGCTGTCATTGACTACAATTAATTACATGGGGGTGTAGACCGTGATGACCAGCTGAGAGAGTACTACAACTGCTGTTCAAGGAGTCGAAAATTCTACAAGTACATTTTCTATTTCCTCCTTGACTCTGCCATCACAAACGCATTCATTCTGCACACACGGTACACACCATCACCCACCTTCAAAAACATGAAGGACTTCCGTGTTGCTCTGGCTAAGTCTCTAATTGGAGACTACTGCAGTCGCCGTAGAGCTGGTAGAGGTGGCTCTGACCTCCATTCCCTTCCCCTTCATCATTTCCCCATCAAGATAGAGGGTGACAGTCGCAGTAAGCGTGGGCGATGCACTCTCTGCTCCAAAAAGAATAAGCGGAATGACAGCTGCTGGTGGTGCAAAGAATGTAATGTCTGGTTGTGCCATACAGGCATGCAAGACTCTGACTGCTTTCTGCAGTGGCACCGAAACATGAGAGAGGAGTGAACATGCAACATACAAACACACATTAGTCATATGCTACTTTCACGTATAATTTACATATATATCATCGACAGCTCTCTTACACTCTATGTCCATGTAGCTAAACAGCCCCGCTAAATGCTGAAGTAACCCTACTTCCTTTGGCCTACAAAAGAATGGTGGGGATACAGGCGTTCGTTCGTGTGCGTGCGCTAAGGAGAACGTTCGCCCCTTTCGGTCCTCACGCTAAAGCTCCCACAACACGTATCTTATGTAAAGTAAACGTACCTGTGCTTATCCTCCTGACGTTTGGGGGGGATACTGTAGAGTCAAACAGCTGCACAGAGCCCTGCAAGCACACGAGGGACGTTCATTCCACCGGAAGTAACGTAAAATTAAATTCCGCTGCGCGCAATTCGGGCGCGACACTAATTAACGCGATTAATCGGTTAAGCAACATTATGTATGAACCTGTGACATCCCTCCTTACGGTTGATTCACACTGCTTTAACAATGGAAAAGTTAGGCAAAACATGTGCATGTATAGGTTGGTGGTGTAAATCCTCTCAAGAGTGACGACATGTCTTCGACCTCCACATGGTGTCACTCAGGAGGAAGTTGCAAAGCACTTTTTGTGTGTGCTTGCGACTTTCTGCGAAACAGAAGACATACAATGTACGTACATTTCAACCAGCCTGAAACAGCTGTCCACCGTTTGCTTGATTTGCTCTGCACAAACATTTTTTTCCATGTGAAGGGGCCAGGGTGGTTTCATTACCCCGGCCCTGCCAGGAGGAAGTACACAAACTGCAGCAACTGAAGGCAGTGATGGAAAAGTGAGAGGCTCCAGTACCAGTACATACTGTACATGTACACAAAATATTCCTTGTTTATTTACTGATTAACCCTTGGCTTGCCATGCGCAATGAGTGTTATCTGTCTGTCTGTGTGTGTCTGTTAAGTCACATTTCACCTCTGGAGCGTCTGTTTGTCCTGAAAATACTGTCACGTACTCCCCCTCCCTCTCTCCCCCTCCCCATCTCCCCCTACCCCTCCCTCTCTTCATAATCAGACTGTGCTATGATGACATGGGGACTTACGCTTGTTAACTCCTGTGGCAGCAACTCAGCACAAATGACACTGAATGTTCCCGGTGAGTACACACACACACACTGGGATATCCTCCTATGTCCCCTATCTGACAACTAGTAGAATCCTCTCGCACAGAATCACAACAGTCACATACAGTGGGCAATCTAGGCGACTAAACCAGTGCTACGCGTTTGTGATGCTTTCACACCACAAACCTATATATGGATAAATAAAAAGTCATGTACATGTTTTGCCTAACTTTTCCATTGTTGAAGCAGTGTGAATCAACCATAAGGAGGGATATCACAGGTTCATACATAATGTTGCTTAAAGGGCATGGTACACGTGCTGCACGTAATTACCATGTAGTTTTGGACATAGTAGTATGTGGACAACACTTGTGCAGAATAAATGTGGAGTCACATTCACTTTAAACTGTGACATCCACCCTTCAATGTAGTATCCGATAACGTTTTTACCTTTTATACTGAATAAGACTTTGTTTATGGTATGACATTGGATAGTACTGTGCATGTACCACAACAAATACATGTCATACATGTATGATTACATGTCATACATGAAGAACCTCTGAGCATGGAGCAACGACTCCTAGCAAAAACTCACTCAGGCTCACACGTAATATGCTTACACTAAAAGAACCTCTGAGCGTGGAGCAAAGACTCCTAGCAACAACTTACTCAGGCTCACACATAATATGCATACACTAAAAGAACCCCTGAGCGTGGAGCAACGATTCCTAGCAACAACTCATTCAGGCTCACACATACTACGCATACACTAAAACAACTAGCGAATGACTCCTAGCAACAACTCACTTAGGCTCACACATAATATGCATACATTAAAAGAACCTCTGAGTGTGGGACGACTCATAACAACAACTCACTCAGGCTCACACATAATATGCATACATTAAAAGAACCTCTGAGCGTGGAGCAATGACTCCTAGCAACAACTCACTCAGGCTCACACATAATATGAATACACTAAAACAACTAGCGAACGACTCCTAGCAACAACTCACTTAGGCTCACACAATATGCATACACTAAAAGAACCTCTGAGCGTGGAGCAACGACTCCTAGCAACTAGAGTATTCGAAGAATATGTACCCCGCAGCGAGTTCAGTCGCTCAGAGAGGGCTTCTTTCTGTAAACAACCACGTTATACTGACCGTACTGACTGCCGTATAAGGCTACCCCATGCATACTCTCCGTAATTTTAAAGACTATCCGTGCATTCCATCCGTATTTGCACGTAATTTGCTATTACGGTAGGCGGGGTGAACTTCACTAATTTTTGGAACGGCTAGCACTCCCGAGAAAGAGCCATGTGGACGAAACTGGCGCCCAGGAAGGGAAGTAAATACGTTTTTCTCTTATTCCAATGTTGTAGTATACTGTGCGCAGAGGACGGATTTCAATATTTTTTGACGACTGACTGACAGACAAACAGACAGACAGAACCGATTGGTTAACCCCGCTCTGCACATGCGCAGCCGCGGGGTAACAACTCACTCAGGCTCACACATAATACGCATACACTAAAACAACCTGAGTGTGGAACGACGACTCCTAGTAACAACTCACTTAGGCTCACACATACTATGCATACACTAAAACAACTAGCAAACGACTCCTAGCAACAACTCACTTAGGCTCACACAATATGCATACACTAAAAAGCGTGAAGCAACGACTCCTAGCAACAACTCACTCAGGCAAAAATAGCACTGTGTGCCTTTTCACTACCTACATTATATGACAAGCGTGTCGACGTAATCACGGTCAGTTGCATTACACACATGATCATTGCAACAGCTCACTCAGGTGCAAAGACGGAGCAACAACTCATTGCACACAGAGTACATGTTGCAGTTAACGATTTGACAGGACACAGCTAGCAATCATGCACTGTCACAACAAGCCTTGCATTTCCACGAAACTTCAACATTACCAAACATGTCACTTGGAATATCCATGCAGTGGCGGTGATACCAAACGTGGCACTTATCACACTCAGCCATTTCATCACCTGGTTGTTTGGGCATGCGACAGGAACAGTGAAGATATACGGTTTTGGAGGACTTAACTGCAACACCCTTACACACGGGAAAGTGTGAAAACTGGCATCTCTCTAAGCACACGATCAAGTGCTGCCGTATTGTTCTGTGATCAAATGTCACGCATGGGTCACATCCACTACAAATAGCCGCCTCGTAGAGGTAGACAGAGGAAAGCATGGGGTACCGTAGTTGATGAACTCGATCTTTGTGTCTTTAGGATTGGATAAGCACGAATGGCTGGAGGATATTAAGAGGTTCATTAGCTTCATTTTTGGCTGGTATAGAGGAGAGTATTAGTCAAAGGGAGAGTAGGCAGCTTGAGGAAGGACTGAATAGTAAAGTAAAATTAGATATGCATAAATTTGGGAAGGAAGTACAATTGAAGAGGTATTTGCATGGGGTTGGTGATGCAGGAACTACAGTAATGTTTAAGGAACACATGGTTTGAATGAATAGTTAGGCAGGCATAGAGGTAGAGAAGGCAAATCCGAATGTGCATTATGCGGTGCTTGGTGTGAAAGTGTAGTTCATGCTACATGTTGTGGGAGTGTTCTGCATATAGAGCCATTTTTGTGGAGAAGCTTCGTGAGCTTTTAGGAAACAGATCCACCACAATTTTTGACAAGCTTAATAATACGGAGAAAACAGCATATGTACTAGGAAGTGAGCTCTGGGAATATGATTTACTCAGTTTGTATGTTGTAAGTGTCTGGGATGCGCATAAAACAAAAACCGTACGGTAGATGGTAACTTTGCTTTAAAATGAATGGCAGAACACTTATCTCCATTTAGAAGCAGATTCCATACAGAACACCAGTCAGAAAGTTTGGAAAGATCACTTTATAGATTCAGGCAGTCTTGTAGGGAATAGATGGACATGATGCACTTAGCAGCAAAAAGTAAAACCTTAGAAAAGGAGAATATTGAGGGTATATCATTTACAAAGATGAGAAACAACACTGGACCGAGAATACTACCTTGTGGCACACCAGAAACAACAGGTAAACTGGGGGAAGTAGATTGACCAATACTCACAAACCGAACTCTGTTTGACAAGTAAGCTCTCAACCAAAACTAGATATTACCAGTAATTCCTTTAAAAGAAGCTCATTGTGAGCTACAGAGTCAAAGGCCTTTCGAAAGTCAAGATATATAACATCTGTTTGGGAAGCAGAGCTCAGAACAATGTTAAAGAAAACAAGTAACTGCTGTAAAGAGGAACGACCACGTAAAAATCCCAACTGGGAGACAGATATGGAATTGGTTAAGAAATCCACAATATTGTTATAAACAAGCTTTTCCAGAACCTTAGAGACAACTGACAATAAAGAGATTGTTCTGTAGTTTCTTACAGAACACCTATCACCAGTTTTAAATATAGGTTTAATTAAATGAGTGCGCCACTCCATGGGAAGATATTTCTGGGATAGACTCAGCGAAAACAGATGGTGAAGAGGTTGGTAAAGGGCAAGAGCACAGTTTTTAGCAGCTTTGGGCTAATGCCATCACATCCCATAGCCTTGTTTACATCGAGGGATCTGAGAACTCGATAAACATCTACCTCACTAATGTTAACTCTTTGGGGCCCACAGCACGAATTAGTGCCATTTACGTCAATAACGCGCTATGAGATCGCTCCGCATTGCGTTGAATCAAGGCTATCTTCACTAACCTCTTTTGGCACGCCGACTTTACCTGGCTTAGCTTTTTCTTGTCAATATTACTTCACTAACTTCAGTTAAATAGGAAAGAAAGAACCTTTGCCCTTTTGGTACTCTTCGCGGGAAATGCCAGCTGCACCGGATTTCCGTTCGTAACGGATTCATTACGTGAGCTACTTTTCAACACCCACGACTTTTCACTGAGCTACGCCCACGTAATGGCGCATCAACTGTCGTCTGAGGCTGTGATAAGCTACTTCAGCGGTGAAGACGCTCTCCTAGAGGTTTGCTTCGAGGGGAGTGATGATGAACTGGGAATGGAGGATGAGCTAGATGATTCAGAGCCTGATTTTGAGCCCCTTGAAGTTGACCAAGGTGAATGACAACAAACACAATATTATAAATACAGTAAAGAGGTAGATGATATATAGAAGTGTTGCCACTTGAAAACTGAATTGCAGAGAATGATGCACTTTGGAGTCCCTTCACGGGAATCTTGGAGGACACTGAAGAGCAGTCGCAAGAGGCCAGTTGTCAGACTTCTTCACTGACAGAGAGTGAAGAAGAGAATGGAGCTGACACTACTCTCCCTACAGACAGTGAGGAAGAGGAGGAGAGTCCACAAGAACTGCAGAGGAGGGGAAGAGGGAGAGGGAGGGAAAGGGGCAGGGGAAAAGGGAGAAGGAGAGGGAGAGGGAGAGGGAGGAGCGGTAGAAGGGGTGGAAGTGAGAGGGCCCAAGGCCAAAGACATGACAGTCTCCCTGCATCTTCTACATCTCCTGACCTACATGAAGATGATAAGAAGGAAGGTTAGACTGTCCCTGAGTGTACATGTACATGTATGTATGGTCAATAGTTCAAATCCTAGTTTACACATATGTATACTGCTGAATATGCATCATGTATATCTATATGTACATGTAGGATGGACTCTCACAGCTTCACCAGTGACAGTGGAGCCATGCACTGGACCAGTACCGGGACCTCAAGTACCCACCAGTCGAGACCCCCAGGAGATGTTCTCTCACTTCTTCAATGAGGCACTACTTGACACCATAGTTCAAGAGACAAACTGCTTTGCAGCACAGTCTCTTGCTGCCTCAAACACCGAGAGAACATGGGAGACCACTATTGAAGAAGTGAAGGCATACTTCGGCTTTATGGTTGTGATGGGGGTAAACCGACTGCCAGAGATTAGGGACTACTGGTCCAGTGATGATAAGCTCCACAACAACTTCATCGCTTCCCGTATCACTCGGAAACGATTTGAAGAGATCTCCCGCTACCTACACTTCACTGACAACACGACCTTGCCTGCGAGGGATGAGCCTGGGTACCATAGGCTTCAGAAAGTGCTTCCAATTGTAGAGCACCTAAGACAGCGCTTTTTGGATGCTTACAGGCCCAACGTCCAGAACAGCATTGATGAGGCGATGATTCCCTTCAAAGGTACAAACATATTGCATGTATATATAACATGCATGGCTTGTATACGTTGTGCATACATGTAAATACATACAGTGTGAGTTGTGTTGCGTTGCCTTGCCTTGGATGGAGTGATTAGTCATACACACACAGCCACCATTATGGAGAAGATGTATATGTACATATTGTGCGAGTGCTTTGTTACACATGTACATACCACAACGCCTACAAGTTACTTAGAAATGGATGTGTATACATTGTAAGTGTGGATATGTACATTATAGTATTTGTCAGATATACATATGTATATTTACCTTACAGGCAGGTCGTCGATGAAACAGTACATGCCCATGAAGCCTGTAAAGCGGGGCTTCAAAGTGTGGGTGCGGGCTGATGCCATTACCGGGTACTTCTGCGATCTTGAGGTGTACGTCGGGAAACCTTCAGATGGTACTACCACAGAAGTCGGTCTGGGGGGGAGGGTGGTTATGCAGTTGAGTCAACATTTGAGGGGTGGTCACTACCAACTGTATTGTGACAACTACTTTACATCCTGCCACCTTCTTGACACTCTCCAGACCCACGGTTTGTACGCTTGTGGCACCACCCGCAAAACCAGAGTAGGTTTCCCGCACACCCTAAAACAGGTTTCCTTAGAGAGGGGGGAGCACCGCTTTTGTCAACGCGGTAATCTCGTGGCGTCTGTCTGGATGGATAAGAAGCCAGTCAACATGCTCTCCACACTTGCCCAGGCAGACGTCACACACATTGCACAGAGAAAGCAAAAGGATGGCGCAAGAGTCTCTGTGCAGTGTACTGACGCAGTAGTACTGTACAATAAGTATATGGCAGGTGTGGATAAAGGAGACCAACTTAGACAGTACTACTGCGTCAGAACCAAATGCACCAAGTACTATAAGTACATCTTTTGGTTTCTATTTGATGTATCCATAACAAATTCATATATTTTATCCTTATTCACCCCTACCTCCATGCCTCTCTCACACCAACGCTACAAAGCCTTTCGCCTGAAGCTTGCTGACCAACTAGTCGGCAACTATAACACCCGCAAGAGACTGGGCCGTCCTCGTTCCCTGCCAGCTCATCTTCCCCCACCAACTCCCCCCGTACATGACAGTGGGCCTCTGCCCTGCCAGTCCTCTCGCACTGCACTCCATTTGCCACTCAGTCGGGAAAGGAGGCGGTGCTTATACTGCTCTCAGTACCGCGATCCTCCCCAGAGGAAAGTAGTAGTGTGGTACTGCAAGGAGTGCCCTGGCAAACCATCCCTCTGTCTGACAGGGAAGGAGGACGGCTCAGACTGCTTCAGGCTGTGGCACCAACATTTTATGTAGAGCCATATATTTCTATTATGTTTACTCACCCTATTCTTTTCCTTTCCTCTCTTTCCCTCTTTCACCTATGTAAGTCAAATACACCTTATAGTCATGAACTGTATTTCTGTACACATGCACTATGCACACACACTCACTTTTGTAAGACTTTGTGTTTTTTTTTTGTTTTTTGTGTCATGCATGCACTTGTGCATGCATGTGTGTTGTAACTTTGTTCTATGTCGTGTATGAATGTATGCATAAGCATGCATTCATATACGTGTTTGTTCCTGGATGTTTTGTCTGTCCTTGTGTGTCCTGTTGTGTTGGGCTATGTCAGTCGATCTCCACGTGGTGCCCAATGGAAACAGCATATTCAGTGCTGGCTAACAGATTGACTAACCAGAGCACAATGAGCACAAGAGCATGATAATTCAACTCTTATCCCTACCACAACACAAGCCAAGCCAATATGAACCGTCACATGGCGCTTCTAATTAGAGCGCGACACAACATAACAACGCTTTCTGAAGCAAGCGCATTGTCAATGTCACAGACCATTACAAACGCTTTCCTTTTCACAATAATACATGCTGATACATGAGACACTATATTGGTACATACTAACTCACTTTTGGGCATCTTCCATTCAACGAAACATGAGTATATCCACCACCTAGCATCTGTTCGGGCTTAGCCAGGTCGACAACGACAAAATGAGCACGTAGAGTGCTGGAGAAACGGCTTGAACTGCACGAGTTTTCACAGCGTCTTTGAGAGACATAGCACGCACTACGGAATGCTACCGGAAGTTCATTTGCGTTGATTCCGCGCAATTGCGCAATACGCAGGATGCTGCATAATAAAATAACTTGGGCCCCAATGAGTTAATATCACTAATAAATGTGGAGGGTATTTCTAACTCACTGATAGGAGGTAACTGAAATGAACTCCTAGTAAACACGGAATGGAAGTACTTGTTGAACAAAGATGCTTTATCAGCATCTGAGACAGCAATGGTATCGTCAAGAAAAAGTGTAGATGGAAAAACATTTTGATTTGAAATTGAACGAATGAATTGCAGAGGAATTAGAGATGTTGTGGGACTCCATTAATTTACTTTCATAGTCAGATTTAGCCTGTACAAGTTTGGATTGAAGAAGACTTTCCATACGGTGTAGCTTATTCTCTCTTTGTATGGTAGGATGCGTTTTGAACTTTCTTTTCAAAGTACGAAGGCAATTTAGGTGATGTCGTATATCTGAATCAAACCACTTGGGGTCCTGGCATCGTTTAACCAGTATTCTAGGAATGTATAACAACATAGCTTTATAAATCAGTGACTTAATAAAAAACCAAATGTACTCAATATCGAAACAATCATACAAAACACTGAAGTCAGACTCAAATAAGAAAGAAGAGATGCTCTCATAATCAGCATTACCAAAATCAAAAACATAACCAGATATACATTTTGGAACAGTTGAGGCCGTACAACAGAAATCAAAACTAATAGCATAGTGATCAGAAAAATCAACAACTGATAGTGGATGGACAGTTAAATGATTTACAACACTTACTGATGTAAGAACGATATCAAGCAGATTACCTTTGACATGAGTTGGTTCAGAAACATGTTGAGTAAGATTATATTCAAAAACAAAATTACAAAAGCAACTGGATGAGTCTGAAGTACCCATTAGAGCAAACCAATCAATATCAGGAAAGTTGAAATCACCAACAATAATACATTTACTAAAAGATGAAGAGAGATTAGAGAGAAAATCAATCACAGAAGAGACATAAGAAAAGGAAGACTCAGGGGGTACATAAACACAACAAATAACAGTATCGTTACATGAACCTATTTTAACAGAAACAATTTCTAAATCAAGTGGGGGAGGAATATAAGAACTAGAGAGATTCACTGACTGCTATCAATACACCGCCACCACGTGAAGGCCTATCATTGTGATACAAAACAAATCCAACAGAAAGAATCTCACCATCACAAATAGAATCCGAAAGCCAGGTTTCTGTTACACAAACGATACAAAAATGAAATGAATATACAAATGATTGAAATTTGGATAACTTATTGACTAAGCTACGAGTGTTAAGTACACATACAGAAGTATTATCAACTAGTCATGTCTGAGTACCAGGGGTTAGAAGGGGAGGTGTAGCTGAAGCAGCCCTGGTGTCGACACCACTAAATGAGGTGTCATTTGGACAAGTGTGGTTCACAGTAGGCGTAGTAGGCTTGTCAGAAGGAGAAGTGCGAACATGTAAATGCTGCTGTGGGTCTTGGAGAACAATAGAAGTAACATGTTTAGGACTGTTTGGCTGACTCAAACAAGAGGTGTCTGAGCCAGCAGAAGAAAGCTCAAATTTGGAATTTTAGATAGCTGCAAGTAATTGCCAGATAGCTGGTCAGCCAGCTATCTGGCAATTACTTCAGACATTAAACGGCACATCTAGTACATGCATTGTCAACTACAAACAGAATTATTGACTGATTTTGTGGTTGAGTTTTCATATCGTATGAGCCATTCTGTATTAGTGATTTCCGTGTAGAGTGATTGAATGTACGTACTTCACTGTATCAGTCTACTGTTACTGCAAGTGAAGCAGTTATAAGCAGTTATGTAAATTTTATATACACTATGTGAAGTAACTATAACCACTCCTACGTTAAAACTACTTTATATGAAAGTGGTATGATTCTCTCCTCAAACAGTTGTTTGTTTGAACTACACAATTGGAGTTACAGATATTTTAACCCACTTTTTGGGTTATTTTTATCCATTTTTTTTCTGTGTTTACGTGTATTTATTGGTCTTTTCTCATGGCCTACTTACTACCTCTCTCACTATGGGGGTAGATCAGAGTCAAAATTACAGATAAATGATGAGTGTGTCAAATTAATGACCTACATGTGTTTTGTGGTAAACCATATAAAAAGCGATACTTACGAAAACTGTTCGACGAAGACAACGATGATATGAACTGGGTACTAAACGATAACATTTAACAAAGGATAAAACTGTAACGTTAAGACAAATGTTAACATCGATTTCTGTTGTAACGGAGCTTTGATGTCAAAGGAAATGCGCGCGCATGAGTATGTCACTTACGGATTTGAGATTGCGAAAACCCCTGTACACTATTCCACCATAGATACTATACCTTCCCGGGAGGGGAATATAGTATCTATGATTCCACCGCGTATCGACGATAACTTTCAATAACTCTAACTTCGAAAGGATAAAACTTTAAACGTTAAGATACAAATGTTAACATCGATTTTGTTGTAAAGGAAATGTGCACGCGCATGCGTATGTCGCTAACTCACTGTATGTACATTATTCCACCATGTTAATCCTGAGATGCTCTCGATGTTCAATCCAGTAATTGAAGAGCTGAGAACCAGAGTGGCCTATCCCAAAATTAAGAATGGGAAATTGTTGAAATAGCACCAATATGAATAAAAAGTTGGGTATAGCTATTAGCATTCATGAGATTTGAATTTTCCCCTTGTTCTGAAACACATTTTAAAGTATATTTGAGTTTTGGGGGGAGAGGGGGGGGACTGCTGTTTAGTGGGTTAGGCCACTCGGGTTCTCAGCCCTTTAATTATAGTAACGCTGGTAATCTCATATGATGCTAATAACAGGTGAAACCTGTAATCTACAGGTGATGCTAGTAACAGTGGTAATGCTGGTAAACCATTTAATACTGAAAACAGTGGTGATAATCCAATTGATGCAAGTAACTTAAACAACTTTAATCTTTAACACTAGTCAACACAAAAAAATAAATAAAGCCAAATGTTTCGACAGCAACCAGGCTGTCCTCTTCAGTTGCAATATGAGTACATCAATATTATATTGATAGCTAACAGGTAATCCAGGTAGCTAATGCTAATAACAATATTAATGATGCAGGTAACAAAAGCAGTTAATGTTGGGGAAACAGTTGCTGGTAATAGTGGTAAATTGCTTTTTCACTTGTTTTTCACGCTGTATCTGTTGAACGTAGTTTCAGAAGATTGCCTTTTAAAATCCATGCCTATGTTACAGTAGCACTGAGGCTGCATGCTAGTATGGTTGAGCAGTAATAGTAAGTCACTTTGTTGTGCATAGTGGGAGAATAGTGGTAACAGACAGACAGACAGACAGACAGACAGACAATCACACACACAACCAAGTACTGTAATCACACAGTACGGTAGTACTGTGTATATAGGGATTGCTATGGTCTATCCCCATTGAAAACCATATATAAGGATATTCTTCATTTTCACTTTCAATTTGAAGTTCATTCCACTTTTAATGGTATCAAGGTGAAGAATGCGTGAAAAATAACCATGAAACAAAAATTGGTTGATCTGTGATGTAAGATATGCGTAATATCAAAAAAGTGCTATTCACATTTTTGCCCATGTTCTTCATCTTCTTCTTATTATTCTTCTTCTTCTTCTTCTTCTTCTTGAAGAAGCGTAACTCAATAACCATAAAGTCAATGAAGTTGAATCTTTGCATGTAGAAATGAATCATTACGTACTGGGGAATAGAGGTATAATTTTTTCGTTAACCCTTGTAGTTTATGTACTACTGATCGTTATCTCTCCCAGCAATGTATTATGAATGAGGATAACTAATGAGCAAAACTCAGCAACCATGGTAACCATCAACCTGAAAGTTATCATGTGTAGAGATATCATCGCTAATAGCAACATAACAAAAGCATATGTTATTAACCCTTGTGATTCTTGTAATAATGATGTTAACACTCCTCTCAATGCAATACATGTACATATATATAGCGATGACGTAATTCATTTTGAATGTACGTGCATATTACATACGTTTTACGTATATAGTTAGCCTGCGTCATACAATAAAACGATTACGTCATGAGACTAGACTCATTAATGACGTCATTTACACCAGCCGCGCATGCGCAAAAGCTTAGCAACTAGCGCGTAACAACTAGGCAGGGAGTGAACTGGCTGATAGAGAACTTGGCGTGTTGACGATTTGTATAGCAACTAGCACTTAGTACTACATAAGCAAAACAGAGATGTGTTGACGATACTTGTGCTACTCTCACCGTCAGAACACTGCACACGCGTACAGTGTGTTGGCTCTGCCTCTACGTATGTACCACGGTAAGCTTATATCATAGATACCATATAGTATATATGCTTATATACCGTCTGCTGGAGGAACAGCACACTATTCTACCACGATACTATATACCACCAAGCCAAAGCGCTGGTGACTGATAATACGTTGCTAGCAGGTTTGCTTATAGACCAAAGTGTACGCAGCTGCTGCTGGCAACCAAACCACGCCCCTCAGTACTAATCACACATTTATACAGTAGCTCAACACTTGGTCAGATGTTTATGGATATGGAGAGCGCATGCTAGAGAGAATTATTGCTTACAATAGTAAAAAAATGACAAGAGACAAGTAAATAAAAAATTTAGGAAATTTGAAGTGTAATATAGGAATTGCATAAAAATGAACAGAGACAAGATTGGGACACAGACATGCTATATACATCAATGTACTAAAAGGTGTGTTGATGTACATAGCATGTCTGTGTCCCAATCTTGTCTCTGTTCATTTTTATGCAATTCCTATATTACACTTCAAATTTCCTAAATTTTTTATTTACTTGTATTAATAGCCATGCCTACATGGGATAAGGCATAGAGAAATATAAACACAAGTAGACTCAGTCTGCTGGTAAGGTGCTCTTACTATGGAGTCTTTTTATTGAGATGATGATGTCAACACTTGTATGTGTCCAGAAACTGCAGAAAGTCCTTCACTGATGATGAAATAACAACAAAGAGGTAGATATGTAATTAAAGGGGCCTCTGCCACAGAGATCAAATAGCTCAGTGGTAAGAGTGCCTGGCCGGTATCCAGAAGGTCCTGGGTTCAAATCCTAGCTTGATCCTGATTTTGCAGTTGATCCAAATAACTTGACTTTATCCAATTACATATATTCAGCTGTATCTACCATGATGCATCTGAGACTGTTGGCAGGCATGCATGGAGAAGTTAATATATATATTGAGATATCTTTGCTTCACACATTAGGCAGTCGGTAAAGAATGGTGTATATAATAAGCAGAAAGTTATCCACATAGGTAAGTGTTTGATCCTATGTGCTTGCAAGTTACTATATATCTCAACTAATTTGAGGAACTGCTCCCAGTTTCTATGCTGTCTATGAGATTCTGCTGATCTACACTAAACATTTTGTCTTGATGAGCCTATTCACTCTGGACTCAGCAACAGTTAAAATGATACCAGTAAGAGTCAAACCCTCCTCTCCTTCCATGTTTAGCCTTTCTTCCAGGAAAAGGCATGCACATTGTTGGACAAGAGCAATCTCTTCAAAGTCAACAGAAGATAATGTTGTAAATACTCTGGAAGCAATGTTTTCATGATTGGTAGTCAATGATGCATATACAAATGTTTCAATCAGCCTCCACAAATCACACACATATTAATAAGATAACACATGTCATGATTGATTTTCCAGAAAGTAGATTCAAAACACCATGGAAAGAACAAATACTACCAAATGCAGAACTAGTTCTCCTAGAATATTCTCTTCCAATGCTCTTCTCCCCACTAAACTACAGTCAATCATATTCCAATTTGTAGAACTGTACACAGGATATAATATGATAGTGAATAGTGATGATGGATAAGTTAGAAGCTTTTCTAACAAGGATATTGTTGCACCACTTTACTCCTGCAGTGCTGTGATTACCCTCGCTGCGCATGCGCACCGACAGTTAATTATGCGTAGTCTGCATGCGGAATATGGAACGCTTTTTCACAATTAGAGTGAGTTACGAGTTGCAAGCGGTAAAGAATTCGAAGAGGTGAATTGTTGGGTTTGTGCAGTGTTTTTGTTATGGCAGAAGAGGAGATGAAACATTTGTTGATGCAGGCTGTAGAGCGCATAAACGAACTTGAACACTCTCGTACACCAATGCCTCCACCGCAGGCTACATTTCGTAGCGGTGCTAGTGGTGAGGCTAGCCGTTCAGCATATCCTTACCAACCCATCGTTCAAGAAGTACAGGTCAATGATGCAGGACATAGGTGACGACTTTCCCTTTCCCTCAAACCTAGCAGCTTGCACTCTTTACCAATACATCAGAGACCTGTCGATGGGCAAGAGTCGTCGAGACCGGGTACTTCGCTGTCTTCCATAGGTGCGTCACATCTGCATCACCTGCCGCAGCTCCTCTCAGTGAAACAGGAGCGTCATTATTTGTTTCAGCCATACAGTGGCAGAAGTACACGCGGAAAACCACCAAAATCAAAGAAACCGAAACGACTGGTCATGTGGAAAAGACAGTTCGTATGCTTGGCTGTAACTGGTCAGGACTACGTCCCAGGATTTGTAGAGAAAGCTGAACTACATAATTCAGGCCTGGGTTGTAAACAGATTACCTTTTTCCAGCATGGTTCCAGCTGGGAATTTCATGATGAACTTGTTGAAGCATTCCCCAAGTTGGCAAATGCTGGGGGGCTATGAGTTGCTGCGGACTGAGGAGGGTAACTCATTGTAATCCCACAGCCAAAATTTACGTGTGACCACTGCAGCAAAACCTAACTCTGGACACTCAAGCTACTAATGAAGATGAAGATGAGGATGAGGTGGTGTTAGTAAGTTGATTTGGACCGTTTCCTTTATGTGTAGGTGTGCTTACTCTAATTAGATCTAGCAGTAACTGCATTATGGACACACAATAGGTCCTTGACCTGACAGGGAAACTTACTCATCATACCTGGTTCAAACCATCTCGCACATGGCCCATCCATGCTGCTGGGTTACTCAATCACACTCTAATTTTTAGCATTTCCAATGTTAAGTAGTGTAAACGTCTATTTGTCAATCAAAATGCAGAGTTCCATCCCTGTGGAGGACTGTAGGATGTGTGGAAAGACACTTGCAATGCCCAAATTAAGAAAGCATATACAAAGCTGCCAGGCCAAAAGAAAGAGTGAGCACAGAGATTTACGGAGGTATATTTTTTGGATACTTTATACACCATTAGGGAACTTTTTGTGGTATATAGCAACAATGACACTATATACGTGCATGTACCTATATATCAAGCAGTAGAATGATTGTACTTCAGTATGTAAAGCATTCTCTATCTTCCAGCATTGCATATAATTGGAAACAGTACAAAATTGCATGGAAGTGCTTCCTATTCACGTGCACATGTACAGTGCACTTTACCAACAGAATCTTCAGGGGGTTATTCCTTGACATGTAAAACTAATCCATAGCTTGCACACTATATCCTTCAGTTTTTTGCCTGACAATGTTCATACATGTATAGAATTTGCTCCCTCTGGTTAGGCTATATTCTCTAGGTTAGGGTTTATCTGGGGGATACTCTCTTGTTTGCAGTGCACACTCTGCAGGAACTAAACAGCACCCATTGACCGTAGTAGAGTCTCCTCCCTCCTCCCCTCTCTTATTTCCAGATGCACTTCCAGACACTCCAGGACCTGCTGTGGTATGATTATTTTGTTTTCAGCAGCATGCTACAGCTGCAAAATATTCCAGACTACTTTATTATATGTGAATGTTCTTGTATGCACTGATCCAATTAGGCATGTACAATGAGCTCTATTTGTAAGCTCTGCTTTGAAGAGCTCCACCTACAACAATCTTAATTCTAAATATCTATTTCCTTTTTTTTGGGGTTAGGAGTGTTCATCTTCCAGTTGCAGTAATGCAGAGCAAGTGAAGTACTCCCCTAGTATTTCTACATCAGATTTTGCTATCTATCAGGATCAACTGCTACTAATCCATTAATGTCTACAGTATTAACTGATGTATCCACAGTCCGGACTCCATCTTTGTCCACAGCTCCAACTACTATGTTTGGGTATGTAGCTAGCAGCCTCAGCTGCACACGGCCCTGCCTTGAAATTCTTGCAGATGTCTCACTGGCTTGTGTATACATAGCCTAGCCCTAATTTCATCATGGTCTCCAAACTAGTCATTGTCAGAGAAAATGACCTTGTAGTAGGTGGACTGTTCCTCCTCCTTGTTAGTACGCCTTAGGGCTGAGACTGATTATGAAGTGCACTTTACTTGAAATTAAGCCTAGGCTGATCTTATGCCTAGCAACAACCAACTCAGCAAAGTAGCTAATATCTCATATACTTTTATGTTCAATTGCAAATTTTCCATTTCTCCGTTGTGCTAGGGAACCAGTGACATTAATGGATTGCTTGGAAGTAATTCAGAAGAAGGCTGGTGTCCATATGCCAAATGAGGATGACTTGGATTGGTGTGAATTTTCAAGGACAGAGATAATGATACAGCGACACTACCTACTTGAAGATGCACTTAAAGAAGTACATAAAAGACGTTTTAACCCTAAGAATTATTTAAAGGTATTTTTTATTTACCATGCCTATCAAGTATTTGGTAGTGGCAGATTGGCAGGGGGGTCGTGGGGTTCGTTGATCCCACTTTTCACCCAGCTTTGTGCATTTTCACGCATACACGCTTGAGTAAACCTATGCAGCTACAGCATCAACACCTCCCTGGCATATAAAAGTAGCATGTAAAGTTGCTCAGAAACTGATCGCTAAAGGTTACCGCGAAGGTAACTATGTAGGCACTAGCTGATAAGTGTGTGTGGCACATCAACATGCATACCCCTTTCTAAATTTCTAGATCCGCCACTGTTTGTGTCAGTAGCCTTGTATATATAGTGTTCATGAGCTTCCACAATGTTGACTCAATAACTGAGGTTTCTTTTGTTGGTGAGGAGGGCATAGATACAGGAGGCCCAAACAGAGAATTCTGGCGATTGTTTATGAATGATGTCAAGAAAAGGTATTTCATCGGAAGTGAAGGCAAACAGACATTGGCCAGAAATATACCAGCGTTGGAGGTACTTAATTATATGTGAAATGAATGCACTAGACTGCAGAACCCTTGGCGCCACCATGTTGGTATAATGTGCATGTGTGAAAAATGACCGACTGCACATATATGGCTTTCAGCAGAGGGAATACTGGATCTCCACAACAGAGTGGTTTCAGAGAAAAACCCCACATTTTTTTTATCTCTGTTGCTCGCTGAGTATGTGACAGTATTTTCAGGACGAACAGACGCTCCAGAGGTGAGATGTGACCTAACACAGACAGACAGACAGACAGACATGACAACTACTGTAACAGTAACCTTCACTGCACATGCACGCCGAGGGTTAATAAACACCAATATATACCTCAGTGACTTGTACCAAATATCTTGTTTTCAGAGTGGAGACCTGAGAATTATTGGAATGTATATTGCTACTAATATAGTGCAAGAAGGCAATGGATTTCCAGTCTTACATCCTGCTCTATTTCAGTACATATGTACCGGCCAGTATACGGATTTGCCAGTAGAGGACGATGATATACCTGACCCTGATGTGAAGTGCTTGTTAGTGCTGGTAAGAGATATATGACTTTAGATGAAAAGTGATAAGTAAAACTGATGCATTTTGTGTTATACAGCTCTCTGATGTCAAGGATGACCTAACTCTGAGAGCACTTTTTGAGAATGATCAATGGCAGACTGTGCTACTGAAGACAGGCTATAGGAAACCTTTATCCTCACTCACTATGAAGGACATGATAGGCATTAAGCACACTTTACGGAATTTCTACATGCTTCTGAGAGTCAAGGCTGAGATTGACCAGTTTCTTGAAGAGCTGTCATGTCTAGGAGTGCTGGATCAGGTCAGGAGTCATCCTATGCTAATGCAGCCTCTACTCATTCCCAGTGAAAAGTGCAAACTGTCAAAAGGTGAGAATTGTTTTAGAGGAGGGGGGGAGCAGGATAACAGACATATCTGAGTAGCTTCTTGCCAGTTAGTTATCTATGTTGGCCCTTACAGGTGTACTTTCAAATCTACATTACTAATGTAATACCCAGTACAATTGCATCACTGCCAAACTGTTTGAGGTAACTCATGCTCATCCCACAATGCTAAGCATTCTCACTAGTAAATGTTCTTGTTGTAAGGTTATCACGCTTGAACTCTTATCAGTAGGAGGCATAATTGAATTGTGTGTGGGTGTCCTATTTCACTGTAGAGTATTTCCAGAGTAATTTCCAACTGTCCTTTTCTGAGAGAGGTACCAATAGGAGGACTGCAGAAGAGGCAGCATACATGTATCTAATGGATTTTCTGGATAGTTGTGAAGGTATATATATATATATATATATAGCCATGTGTTTTTCAGTAGAATTGTCCTTAAAAATAGTAATGTAATACAGCTCATAGCTATCGTCATGCTAGAATAATGATTTCTTTTCAGATGGATGTATTCAGTCAGGTGATGGCACTACCATTTCTCTTTCAATGATCTTGGTATTTTTTACTGGTGCTGAGTCAGTTCCTCTACTTGGCTTCAAGGACCCATTTGTACTTATATTTCTACATGGAGAGGATCAAAAGTTAGCAACTGCTTCAACATGTGACCTATTACTGAGGATTCCAACCTATCACAAGACCTATGAGAGGTTTAAAGAATACTTCATACAGTCTCTACTAGAAACTGAGAACTTTTATTGCCCATAAACTTTCAAGTCTATACCATAAACTATAAACTATCATCACTATACATCATTCTCATCATTGAAATGCATATTTGTGGTGCACCTCACTTAATTGAGGTAATACTTTTAATCTAAACACAGTGCAAAGTACAATTCAATGTCTTAAAAGTAATTCTTTCTTGAACAAATGAGAGACAGTTTAAGTAAATGTCGATGGCATGCTCAGAGCTGTAGGATAAAGGATTGATCTGATCAGTCAGATCTTGGTAATCCTCTTCAGTGAGTGGCTGTGAAGTTTCAGTGATTTCAACTGAGTCATGTGTCACAAGGGAGAGGTCCATCCCAGTCTATGGCATGAAGTGTAAAGTCCTGTATAAATTAGGGGAAATATTGAGACAATTTTGTTTGAGCAATATCCAAATATTCAAATGTACACACCTGGGAAATACAATCCTCCTGTCTTGGACTGATTAGCCACATCTGGTATGGAGTAGCATTGCCTGATGAACTCATGGGGTGATGATTCCATGCATTACAAAAAAGCATCTAAACTTTCATTAATACGAGGAACATACACATAATGCAAGCAAAACAAATGGATGTCATCAATAGGATTCAAAATATTTTCACTTTCCATAAAAGAAAACAGATCATAGTATAACATCAAGCATCCCTGATACACATCCCGCCATAATCTTATAACACGACTGGGAATTCCATACTCAGTTGTTGCTTCAGTAAAACATTACAAAACAGTAAGAGAAGTGGTGTTGGCACAGCGTAAGTATACAATCATTCTGCTGAAGCCATCCACGCATCCATGAACCACTAGACACCATCTAGATTAGGCGTGAGTAGAAAAGGGTTTTTACTATAGTAACTATAATACACAGAAAGACCCTAATAGATGCATGAATGAAAGCCAGGGCTTAATAGATGCATGAGTGAAAGCCAGGGCTTAATAGATGCATGAGTGAAAGCCTGACCTGGTTAACTTATGGTTCCCGTCGATGTGCCACAGACTTTGCGGTCCAGCTACAGAATATTTCCTTCTTCGCAAATGAAGCAGCCTTCGCATGTAAGAACCTTGAGGGTCAACACGACGCAATGACTCACAAATTCCATGGTATTGTATTTGAATGCCTGCTGATATTAGGTGTGCACTCGTCTGGCGCACACCCCAAGTAGGGTACATCTTGTTAGAAGACTCAATAAGGCGATCGAGTTCTTCGTCTCCTATGTCCGAATAGGTGTCTCGCACACTCAAACCATAATCCGCCATTCTGTGTCTGACTGTACTGACACACCAAGTAATTTAGGAATAGTCAAGTGAATCTCGAGAAGGTGCTGGAGTACACTGCACGGTACAACAAAAACTGGACGCCCAACTGATCCATCACAGTTAATTGGAGCTGTTACTCCTGGTGTCAAATTTTGCAGTAGTGAGCAGCATCTATGCCTCTGTCTCTCCACTTGCTCCTGAAATTGCTGAATGCGATGGTACGAGTGCTCGACATACTCAAGAATTTCGCGTTCATCAACTGTCGTCAGCTCTCCATATGCTTCAGCTGCCAAAAGTTCACGGTAAATTGACTCGATTCTCCATGAGAAGCTGTCAATGATTTGAATAGGTTTATCGCACGCTTCTCTTCCATCATACAGCTCCATGTCACTAACAATTGCTCTCAGACTATGCTTGACCCAGGTCGTCTTTTTTAAACTCGACATCGGCAGACCAGCACAGTACTTGACAGTCGGTAAACTGGCCACAATTAGAAAAAAGTGGAAGATTTGTACGGTGCATATCCGCACCACAGTAGGCGCTGCAGTGTAGTCATGCGCGGTGTACATATGTATTATACGTTTACACTTTCTGCTGACTCATCAACTCAGATCTAGTCTCGAGAGTAGTCTCACTGGCCAGGCTGGTCAGCGAGTTATTTTAAGGCAATGCCGAGAAAATGATTCCCGAAGGCTAGTTGGTAGTTGTAGCCTACGCTTCCAGAAAGGCTTGAACCCCTGTAGGTGATCCCCTACTAACTTGCAGCTAAAAGTGAAGTCTTCAAGTTTAACTACGTCATAGGACCCAAGCCGCGTCAGTGTAGTGGGACGTCTGGGCATGAGACTACCTTTGGTCTTTCATTCTGCGCGTTAGTGTCAGTAACGCATGCGTAACATAAGAGTTATCATTTTTGTTAAAACTTGTCGCCGCACAGCAGTTAGATAGATAGTCTATCTATCTATCTATCTATCCATCTATCTATCTATCTATCATCTATCTATCTATTCCAAACAAATGAAATGAAGGGTTATCTTTGTGCTATTATATATACATAATAAAACAAAAACCTATTATACATATATATATATATATCTTATATATACAAGTAAATAAAAAATTGAGGAAATTTGAAGTGTAATATAGGGATTGTATAAAAAGAAATGGAGACAAGATTTGGACACAGACTATGTGTGATGATATGCCAGCATGTCATACAGGGATTCCTAATGTGAAGGGGGTCTCATAAATCGTGGTCTAATCCCTATATTGTCGTGCAGTGGGGACTGGGGAACAGATTCCCCTCAAGAAGACTGCATTCTCTATGACCATAAAAGGCATTGCTTGCAGTATATTTGGAGAGGCATTTGACGACCAGTCTGTGGTGGACAAACTGAGCAATGCCTACATGAGTGCCTGGGGAGAGCTGGAGGTGAGGAGGGTTGGAGTGATGGAGATCTCTATATATCGTAACTGTTCTAGAAATGTCCCAACATGTTTCCAGTAGTTTTTTTTCTAATGTAGCACTTTGTTGTGAAGGTCTTGTAACATAGCTTGTAAAAGAGCTTGTTAATTATGTACAGAAGCTTGTACAAAAGAATGTTAACATGTTGTACATAGCATGTCCATGCAAATTAACAGTAACAGTACTGACAGTCATATAGCATATGCCTCCTGACTTCTCCATGCATAACACTATTGGAGTATGTACTCTTACACATAATTTCATGCACTAACAGTCACGTTCTGACATTGCACGACAATATAGGGATTAGACCACGATTTATGAGACACCACCCCTTCACATTAGAAATCCCAGTATGACATGCTGGCATATCATCACACATAGTCTGTGTCCAAATCTTGTCTCCATTTCTTTTTATGCAATCCCTATATTACACTTCAAATTTCCTAAATTTTTTATTTACTTGTCTCCTGTCATTTTTTTTTCTATTGTGCCATTTGCCACAAAATGACATTTACAAACTCACAGGACTGTTGGACAGAGAGGTGAGGGAGATGAAGGTGGAGTAAAGTATGAGGGAAAGTTTTTTTACAGTGGTACAGAATGAAGATGAGGGCATAGGTGGAAAAGGAGTTGACAGGGAAGAAAAGAAATCTGGAAGAATGAAGAAAAGATATGCATTCATTTGATGTATTTTCCTAATGATTTCACTGTATTAACACTCTTGTGCTGGCATACAATGATTGTATAATTGAGATGGTATATAATGATTGTATAATTGAGATGGTAAAAATATACACAGTACATGTAGTCATACATACATTAATGAGTGAGGGGAACAGTGCAGGTTAAGAGAGCTTATTGGTTACGGAAAATGATGTGACGATATCATCTAAAATAACCCTTCTGTACCACCAAACGATCCTCCGCCTGTAAACAACCACCCTGTACCACCAAACCATCCTCCACCAGTAAACCTTCCTGCACTGCTCATACGAGCCAGTAAAGTTAGCACAGATTTGCCCAATCTGCATGTACCATTATTACTTGGACACTTTTCTTGAGCAATTCCTAACAGGCATGTACACTCAGAAGCATCAGGAAAAGACATCGACGACTTCTTGTGGCCTGTCATGACCGAGTTTGTACTGTACATTTAGAACATGATGAATCGTAGGAGTGTGTGGACATGGACAGTTTGTGTTGTAAGCACCCATTGCTGCGCAGGTGTCCCCAAGTTAGGAATAGAGTACAAACACCAGTATGAGATTGCAGGTAGGGTAATGATGTTAGCACACAACAGATGTTCCCCTGCAGGCTATAGAAGTGTGCCAATGTGTAGTCTGCCCTCGAGTTTTTCGGCTCTCTTCGCAGCGCTCTAGGCGATCCTGCTTTCTCGAACTGGTGAGCAGAGTAATATATAGGACGACTCGATGGTCTCGAGTGCCTCCACAAACTTGAAACGATGATATGGGCAAACTATCTTGCAGTGTAGGGCGCCGGGGTCTTCAATTCGCAAACTCTGTATACAGTCGCACTTGGAAATGCGCACGTACACATTTCGCAGAAATACAGGCATGCGCACACTCTGCGCAAAGTAGGTATAAAACGGCAATGCACGAGCAGTTTTCTGCATTCGGCTGAATTCTCAAGTTATGGCTCAAGGAGGAGACGAAAGCGGTAAATCTCTTTCCTAATTTAAAACCCTAAATGCTAATATTTTTCTACAATTTCTAGAATACACGGAGTCGAACACGACTCTAATGGAGCTAGGAGAGGATTCTCCTCCTCAGCTCACCGGCCTGGAGTCTGCATCTGCTCCACCAGACCCTGCACCTAGCATCCTTGCACCCGGCAACCCTCCTCCACCGATAGACCCTGCACTAAGCAACCCTCTTTCTCCACCTGACCCTGCTCCGGGCAACCCTCTTCCTCCACCTGGTCCAGTAGACCCTGCTCTGGGCAACCCTCTTCCTCCACCTGGTCCAGTAGACCCTGCTCTGGGCAACCCTCTTCCTCCACCTGGTCCAGTAGACCCTGCTCTGGGCAACCCTCTTCCTCCACCTGGTCCAGTAGACCCTGCTCTGGGCAACCCTCTTCCTCCACCTGGTCCAGTAGACCCTGCTCTGGGCAACCCTCTTCCTCCACCTGGTCCAGTAGACCCTGCACCGGGCCACCCTCTTCCTTCACCAGCACCTGGAAACCCTCCTCCTGCACCAGGCAACCCTCCTCCTGCACCTGGCAACCCTCCACCAGTACGCCCTGCTCTACCTTCTCCTGCAGGTTAGCACAGATTTGCACCCTCTGCAACACCTCCTTTACTGCATATTTTCTTGCCAGCACAAGACTGGTGAGGATGTGGCCTTGGTCGAGGCAATTGGGGGAGAGGACACCGCAATCGGCCACAAAGAGAGGATGGCACCGAGGTAATCTTTGACTAATGCATTAGATGTTACCCTCATTATTTTGCTTTTCTTGACAGACACTGACGGGAGGGGGGGCACCGACCAGGAACCCCCGTCGGAACAGACAACACCGTGGCCGTATAGCCATATATACAAAGAACTTGAAAATCTTCCTCTGAACTTTCTATATATCATAGTGGCACAGTCGTTACATGTATACATACCAATTTATTTCTCTGTGAAATTCTTGCAATAACCGCAAGCGAAAAATCGATACTGTTCAATGCAACAAAAGTTAAAAAAATATTTTCATGATACAGTAAAAGTTCACAATGTCAACAAACAATGCATGTCTTGCTTGATTACTGTCAGTGGTATATACACCATACCCCACAAATAAGTGCATCTGTATTGGATGGAAAACATTTACATAGTAAGGTTTATAATGTCATGCCATGAGAGTAATTTCTTTGTACATTATCACTATACACAACCAATCCACACACCCACACCCACACCACACCCACTACAATTTACATGGAACCATAAAACCAAGTCACTGTAGCATGCATCCTACACTGTTGGAATAGTGGTCACACATGTACGCGCACACACACACACACAGTGTCACATCTCTTGTGCAGTAGGAATTGTCACATCTCTTGTACAATAGTAATGCGCACATGCACATTGTACGCGTGCACGCACGCACACACACACACACACACACACACACACACACACACACACACACACACACACACACACCACTCTAACAGTGACCTATAAACTGGGCATATACCCTATCCCTGATAAGACAGGTGTTCCTAAAATAACAGTAAACAAAGCTCACGTGAGCTTACCCACATGGTACAGTTGGTCAAGTACTCCTACGTAGAGACCCTCCAGGTATGTACATATGTAAACTATCCAATCAAATCAGCTAGTAAATATGATTACATGTACTCTACTAATAAGGGGTGACTAGAGTACCAACATATATATGTCCAATCATGCTTATTTGCATGACAAAAATATGTAACTGTAAAGCTACATGTAGAAAGACATCTGGGCTCCAGAACAGGTGGAGTGGCCTCACCCTAGCAGGAGTGTACTGTGTGTCGGGAGTTTAAAGAGGCCGAAACACGCAGTCCACGATGAATGTTAGGGAACTCCCCTGATGACCGGAACAGCACAACATATACATGTAATACAGGGCTGTATGTGTGTCACTTGTCTCATTCTGACCTCCGGGTAACCCCCATATATTAACAAATACCTAAATTATTCTGGCCAAAGTTCGGCCGCTCACATGAGTGTGGACAAATCGCCACCTATTTGAGAATATTCTCCTCCCCAAACACACACAGGCTCTCACCCTAACCCGGGTGATCCTGCCCCCAGCTCTGCTGGGGGGGGTTGGTAGGATCCCCAGCCCTCGACCCAGTGGGGGCAGTCCCTGGGCTATCTTCCCAGAGATGGGGTTGCACTCATGCTAGAGCTGGTAAGTCCCATATAGCACAATTTAACCAGAGGTTCATTCTTGGGGCCCCTGGAACAGAATGGTGCATGTGAACACATGTACACTTAGACATATGTGTGCTATAGGTGTACGCATCCATACACATAGTCATCCATACACATAGTCATCCATACACATAGTCATCCATACACATAGTCACAGACTAACTGCAATCACAGGGAGTATATTATAAGCACATTCTAGGATACATGCATGAGATATATTAATACTTACTTAAACCCAGCATGTCTGTGCAAGAATTTCTGAAACACCAAGCAGTGCAATATAAGAAGCATCAGCAAACCACCAACATCACTCAGACCACCTTGAATCACCAATATCAACTCCAAACACGGGGTACAATCCCCAAAAAACACCGACCGAAGCCCCCAACAATCATTAGTACGGACCACAGCAAGGCACAATCTACTGAAAGCTTTCTCAGTGAATACAACAAACTGTTCTTCAAGAGTCTACAAGATGCCATTTCTCAAAACTCCATCACACTTGAACTAGAGAAAGCCAGATGTATAGACATTCTCAACCAAACAGAGAAAGAGTTATGCCGGGCATCAGAACCACCTACATTGCTCTCTGAGTGGTACACAAGCTTCCTGCGTCAAATTAACTGTGCTGACCATGAAATATCACCGGAACTACAACGTAAATTTCAAGGTCTGGATGCCCATCATACACAAGAAACACCTAAATCCCACAGCAAGAAACGACCATTTCAGTCCAAAAGATCAAAGGGCAAGTACACTATCAATAGAGCTAACGCAACAACTAAGAGAAAAAACCCAATGACACATCCACCAGCCAAGAAACAAATGAAAATTGATCATTTTTTAGGGAAAGGCCAAAAAACAACACCAAATCCGACATAGGCATACACAACCTTAGCACGCACACACTTACACCTCCAGAACTACAATTACTCAGAAAAGGACTCTCATTTGCCCCCACTCCCATTAATCCACCTCAAGAATTACATCTTCATTTATTACAGCAATTTGATAACTTTTCTAGGTCACTCAGACTTGCTAATAACCCACAGCCAAAAACAACCTCCACACCCATCATAGCAAGCACAATTAAAGCCAACACAGACACAAACTTTATTTATAGAAAAATGAAATTCATACCCCAAAGTACAAAAAACTCTCCTTCTGCACATTACTCAGGTAACAGAACACTTGAAAATTATATCTACAATACCAAAGAAGTCCTAGACAAAAAACTACCCAATATTTGTACTGTAAAAGAGAATAATCTTTCCCCCCATCAGTGTAAAATAATAACCAAGTTACAACGAACACGACACACAACAACAGTAAAACCAGCAGATAAAAATCTTGGGATAGTAGTAATGGACACAGATGATTATATTACTCAGTGTACAGCGCTTCTGATGGATGAAAAAACATACAGGTTAGCCAATACATACCCCTACTCAACAATAAAAGAATCAATCGAGAATACCATCGCACCATTCAAGAAGCTGCTTCAACAACTCAGCACACAACTATATAAATACCTGGTACCCAACACACAAAACAGTCAAGTGCCAAGACTATACGGTATACCGAAAATCCATAAAAAATATACTCGCCTTCCACCCATGAGACCCATTGTAGCCCAGTCTTGCTCTCCGTTAGCACCATCTGCCCGTTTCATAGATCATGTCCTGCAACCTCTAGCCCAATCTTACGATGACTATCTACAAAACTCAACTTCCCTGATTCTGCTTCTACAAACCATGCATATTCCAGATACTGCCGTACTTGTTACAGTGGATGTAGAGAGCCTCTATCCATCAATCCCCCAATCCGAGTGCCTCAATATCATTTATGAACAAATGCAAGAACGACGCCACCTTCTGCTTACAGATCCTAACTTGATAATTCAACTTCTGTATGTCAATATTAATTTCAACTATTTTCAGTTCGCTGGTTTTTTCTTTCAACAAACCCAAGGAACAGCTATGGGTGCTGCCTTTTCCCCAACCATCGCAAATATATTCATGTCTGTCACTCTAAAACACTTCCTTAAGACCCAACCACATCAACCACTACTCCTTGTCCGATATATTGATGATATCTTCATGATCTGGCCAAATGAACACACCCTCAACCAATTCCTATTAGCATTAAACAATTACCACCAGAATCTCAAATTCACTCATACCAGTTCCAAGTCTTCCATCAACTTTCTAGACCTAACCATCTACAAAGGACCTGACTTCCACCTAACCAATCAACTAGATCTCAGAACATTTCAGAAACCCCAAAACCTCTATCAATACCTTGAATACACCTCTGCTCATCCAAAAAGTATATATCAGTCCATCATCTTGGGAGAATGCACCAGATACCTTCGTACCAATACCCGACTCGAAACATATGTAGCAGTCACTAAAGCCTTTCAAAAACGTCTGCAAGAGAGAGGATATCCAAACAAACTTACAGGCAAAGTAATCTCTAGAGTCAAATTCTCTAACAGGCAACAATATCTAAGGAAAGAGTACACCCAACGCCTACAAGACACTCCAAGTCCCCCACTCTTTAAATGTTGCCCACCACCCCAATTTGACCATCTAAGAAATATAATCCTACACCAGTACCACACAATCAGTCACTTGGTCCCAAAACCACGGTTTGTCTCACTAGCACATCCCACACTTCGAAAAATACTCGTGGGGGAAGAAGTCAAGCCAACCATAGAACAGTCGTTTGATATTCTACTACAGCTAAAAAACCCCCCAAAACACCACTCACACAACAATGGGGATACTTCCCAAAGTAAAACGACAACCACCATTGATCACACGGTGCAAAAACCCAAAGTGTAGTACGTGCACTCACCTCAACTGCAGCCCTATCTTTACTAGCACAGTCACAAAACAGAGCTATTCCATACGATTTCCTGCCACGTGTACCTCATCCAATATAATATACCTGATCACGTGCACCAAATGCAAAAAACAGTATGTTGGTCTTACCACCAAACAACTAAATACAAGGATCAACCATCATCGATCCAATATCTTCCAAGACAAAACAATATACCTATGTATTCACTTTAACTTTCCCGACCACAGCATCAATAATCTCTCAGTACAAGTAATTGATAGAGTCCAAAGTATCAACCATAACCCTCTTCAAGAACTACGGCAATTAGAAATGTACTGGATCCACACACTAAAAACACTTCAACCTCGTGGACTTAACAGTAGTCCAGGTGTTGTCACATAACAAAAATCTCTCTCCCCTCTCTCTCTCCCTCCTCTCTCACCCCTCCTCTCTCCTCTCTCTCTCCCCCTCCCCTTCCATCATCAATCACTTTAATGTAAAACACAATTTTATATATACATATCATAAATGTGACGTAACACTACTTTACTTCATTATGCAGTCCCATATAAGACAGCATAATAATATACCACTTCACCATGGATTGGACCTCTCACAGAGGTGGGAGGTCCAATCCTCCCATCTCTGTGGGTTTACACACACACACACACACACACACACACACACACACACACACACACACACACACACACACACACACACACACACACACACACACACACACACACACACACACACACACACACACACACACACACACACACACACACACACACCACTCTAACAGTGACCTATACACTGCGCATATACCCTATCCCTGATAAGACAGGTGTTCCTAAAATAACAGTAAACAAAGCTCACGTGAGCTTACCCACATGGTACAGTTGGTCAAGTACTCCTACGTAGAGACCCTCCAGGTATGTACATATGTAAACTATCCAATCAAATCAGCTAGTAAATATGATTACATGTACTCTACTAATAAGGGGTGACTAGAGTACCAACATATATATGTCCAATCATGCTTATTTGCATGACAAAAATATGTAACTGTAAAGCTACATGTAGAAAGACATCTGGGCTCCAGAACAGGTGGAGTGGCCTCACCCTAGCAGGAGTGTACTGTGTGTCGGGAGTTTAAAGAGGCCGAAACACGCAGTCCACGATGAATGTTAGGGAACTCCCCTGATGACCGGAACAGCACAACATATACATGTAATACAGGGCTGTATGTGTGTCACTTGTCTCATTCTGACCTCCGGGTAACCCCCATATATTAACAAATACCTAAATTATTCTGGCCAAAGTTCGGCCGCTCACATGAGTGTGGACACCTATTTGAGAATATTCTCCTCCCCAAACACACAGTGTCACATCTCTTGTGCAGTAGGAATTGTCACATCTCTTGTACAATAGGAATGCGCACATGCACATTGTCTGCAGAAGTACAGGCACCCAGCTTACCCGCCAGCTAGACCTACAAACCCTCCTGCACCTGCAAATGGTTGCTCCTCTTCCTCCACCCATGAGAACTCTCATCCATACCTCATCCTTCAGCTATGTAATGTGTCTGTGAAAGAGGTAGTAAGTAGGCCATGAGAAAAGATCATATCAAGCAATAAATATAGATGCTCTTAAGCAACTTTAATCTTTAACACTAGTCAACAACAAAAAATAAATAAAGCCAGACGTTTCGACAGCAACCAGGCTGTCCTCTTCAGTGGCAATGAGTACAACAAAAGTGCAGGGATACATATAGAAGTCTTAAGAAATGCAATAAAAATTCCAACTGTAACTATGACACAAAACAAAGAGAAAACTATGTAATTAATAATAAAAATTGAAAAATCTATAAAATAAGAAGGGTAAGCAAAATACATGAATATACAAATTATACATATCCTAATTAACCAAAATAATAGTAATAAAGAAAAAGCTACTAACTCAACAGGGGAGTATACTCACTGGGGAGGCCACCTAGTTCTCTGTTCACTGTAGTTGAATGCTGATGGATATGCCATGACTCTAGTGTCAGTCTACGTTGAAGGTTGTTCTCGGCCGCCAATACACTCACATCATCCCAATCTATCTGGTGACTCTCATTCCATGCATGTTCTGCTAAAGCCGATGACGATACTTCACCATTTCGTACTGCAGTCTTATGCTCTTTGACCCGTGTCTCTAATGGGCGACCTGTCTGTCCAATGTACATAGCTGGACAAGCCTTACAAGGGATAGAATACACCACACCCGTCCAATTTTTTATACAAACTGGGTCTTTTGGTTTCACCAACTGTTGTTTCAATGTAGTGCAGGGTTTAAAAACTGCTTTAATATTTTCACGAACCAAAATGCGTCATAATTCCTCCGATGTACCTTGTATATATGGCAACACTACTATCAAGTCACTCTTCTTTATACTATCCTTCTCCGATGTTTTGTGCTTTCTTCTTATGTCACATCTATTAATAACACTCCTAGGATAGTGGTTTTGTTTCAATACAGACACAAGTCTCTTAACCTCTAATGCTTCGTCCACTGCTGTAGATGACAGAACCTTCGCTCGTTTTAAAAGTGTACATACAACTCCAGTTCTGTGCTGTATAGGATGGTGTGACCTAAAATCCAAATAGTTGTGACATAAGAAGAAAGCACATAAGAAGAAAGCACAAAACATCGGAGAAGGATAGTATAAAGAAGAGTGACTTGATAGTAGTGTTGCCATATATACAAGGTACATCGGAGGAATTACGACGCATTTTGGTTCGTGCAAATATTAAAGCAGTTTTTAAACCCTGCACTACATTAAAACAACAGTTGGTGAAACCAGAAGACCCAGTTTGTATAAAAAATCGGACGGGTGTGGTGTATTCTATCCCTTGTAAGGCTTGTCCAGCTATGTACATTGGACAGACAGGTCGTCCATTAGAGACACGGGTCAAAGAGCATAAGACTGCAGTACGAAATGGTGAAGTATCGTCATCAGCTTTAGCAGAACATGCATGGAATGAGAGTCACCAGATAGATTGGGATGATGTGAGTGTATTGGCGGCCGAGAACAACCTTCAACGTAGACTGACACTAGAGTCATGGCATATCCATCAGCATTCAACTACAGTGAACAGAGAACTAGGTGGCCTCCCCAGTGAGTATACTCCCCTGTTGAGTTAGTAGCTTTTTCTTTATTACTATTATTTTTGTTAATTAGGATATGTATATATTTGTATATTCATGTATTTTGCTTACCCTTCTTATTTTATAGATTTTTCAATTTTTATTATTAATTACATAGTTTTCTCTTTGTTTTGTGTCATAGTTACAGTTGGAATTTTTATTGCATTTCTTAGGACTTCTATATGTATCCCTGCACTTTTGTTGTACTCATATTGCCACTGAAGAGGACAGCCTGGTTGCTGTCGAAACGTCTGGCTTTATTTATTTTTTGTTGTTGACTAGTGTTAAAGATTAAAGTTGCTTAAGATGACCTTCCCTAGTCAAGCTAATATCTTTACTAAAATATAGATGCTGTGGCGCGCACGTTTACAAACAACAAATTGTTTACAAGTACGCAACTGCATGCAGCTGGAATGCATTACATTATCTTGTGATTCGGCGCGTCTTAAGGGCTCACAGGTCATGCATGGGCACATGGAGATGTGTAGAAAATGGAATGCCATTTGTCATTCATGTGCATGACATAGACTGCAATAACATGCACGGCGGGTCTTGATGGCTCACAGGTCATGCGTGTGCATGCATTCTGCATGTGCACACACGTACGACAACCACCTAACTCGTGTACCTTCCGAGAACATCCATTCCCAGTTTCGCTGTCTCTGATCTCTAATATCTGGTTCTGATCCTGGGTACGATGATTCACAGTCACACAGTTACAGGAGGTTTATAATACACAGTTTGTCTTTGACCATTTTGAGCATTCTAAACGAGCTATGTACTTCGCTGACAACGATAGATCAAACTCTACAATCTAAGGTTACTCGATTCCTTTCACACAACACCTGGCTTGTTTGGTAGCTAGGCCTATGCCTATATAGCTAGCACGTCTTTCACCTCTGGTATGGTATGTCAGATGACGCAACCAAAATGCTGATGCAACACTGATCGCATATTTGATGCGCTAACCATAATCAGGCGTCAACGCCTCTAGTCCTACGTATTTGTGTTCACGTGATCTGGTCTGAATATTAGAAATAAACACTGCCAGCATACAGTAGAAGATTATAAAAATAAATCGAAGGAACAGGAACCAGCATTTCACTGACTACAGGTGAAAAACTCAATGACAGCATGTACATTGTACATGTATGTTCTAAGAGCATCTTGAGTCTATAAGGAGTGAGAGTGCAAGGATGAATAAACTACGTTGGATGCTAGTCACAATTGGAAGATTGGTTGGTGTCTGGTCATACATCATCCATGTAACACAACATACGGTAGTGCATTCTGTTATGACAGAGAGTGGATATGCATATCGCAAATGTACATAAAAACGTAAGTAAATGAAACTTACAGCAAATGATCTACACATCAATAGATGTGAGTAGTAACAGCTCCATCAGTCAAGTCTCAGCAATATCAAATCCACCAGTTGTATATCAATCCTTCAAACACTGAATTGAAGTCCACATATGTGGGTACAGGTGTACAACTACACCTACACCTAGCAAACATTAGTGAACATAAACATGTACATGAAAACTCATATTGCACGCACTACATTCCAATAGGGCTACACATAGACAACTGACAAATAACATACAAACCACCTACATGTACACAACACACCTAGACAAATGGGGGTGTAAAAAATACTAGAGATAAAAAAATAAAAATGAAAAAAGGGGGGCATGTAACTAAAAAAGGTAAAAACAGATAGAAAAGGAGATAGAAGTATTAAAGTATAGATAGAAAAGAGAAAGGGGGAGAAGGCAAACTATCCCCAACCATGAAAGCTCACAGTAACCCAGTCCAACTTGAAACCTTCCCACAATAGTGGGTCGGAATCCAAGCTGGCCCCACTAGTTAAGTAGCACCTGGCCTATTATTGTAGGACATGCATACCACTAAACTGAGGGGAATAGCAATCAGTGTACTTCTCCTGCCCACACAGGATATGTACCTGACCACAACCAGGTCACTACAAGCCCACAGTAGGTCCACAACCTCCCTGTATATACAGGCAGGACCCAGACCAGAAATAGAGCCTTCTTAACAGTTCCTACCACTCCCACCGTATAGTGGGACTAGCAAAAGACCATGTCAGATAGCAGTCTACACCTCACCTACAATGTACCAGGATCAGTATAAAACCGCATGAAAGAGATGGAAGTAAGACAGAAGATAGAAGTAGAAGAAGCAAAGAGGGAAGTTAGGACTAACAGTATGTTGTATAAGTGCAGGTTGCATTGCAAACGTACAGCAATAGAAATACAGATGTGGCTATGTAGTAACAGCTCCAAAATCAGTCAGGTCTCAGCATATCAAGCCCCCAAACTGAATTGAAGTCATCAAGTAATGATGAACCCCCTAACACATGTGGATACAGGTATACACACACTTATGTATACTGTCAAACGTACATGCATGTACATGACATTCACATGGACATCACTGTAAAGGACAAAATGGCAAACTTACAGCAAAAGAAGTATGTGATGTGAGTAGTAACAGCCCAGGAGTCAGTCAAGTCCCAGCAATATGAACACGGTTGTGCCATTGTGAATGATGATAGCTACTAACACCCCACACACCCAATTGAAGTTGGACAATCTCCCCACAGAAATTGAAGTAATCAAGAGTGGACGATGCTAACCCTCCAAACACCCCATTGACTTTGTCGTCAAATGTGGACAATACTAAACATCAAATATACATGAACATGTACACATAATGTAAGTACATGTTATAAAGGTAAAACTTACAGCAAAAGAAGTACATGATGTGAGTAGTAACAGCCCAGGAGTCAGTCAAGTCCCAGCAATATGAACACCGTTGTGCCATTGTGAATGATGATAGCTACTAACACCCCACACACCCAATTGAAGTTGGACAATCTCCCCACAGAAATTGAAGTAATCAAGAGTGGACGATGCTAACCCTCCAAACACCCCATTGACTTTGTCGTCAAATGTGGACAATACTAAACATCAAATAGACATGAACATGTACACATAATGTAAGTATAATGTTATAATGGTAAAACTTACAGCAAAAGAAGTACGTGATTTGAGTATAGTAACAGCTCAGGAATCAGTCAAGTCTCCCAACATCCATCAAGTCCCCAAACACCACCAGTTGTATATCAACCCCCAAATTAAACCACGAATTGAAATCATCAAGTAATGATGAACTCCCTAACACATGTGGATACAGGTATACACACAAATGTCAAACATACATGCATGTACATGACATTCACATACATGGACATGAATGTGAAGGAAGAACATATCAAAATGGCAAACTTACAGCAAAAGAAGTACGTGATGTGAGTAGTAACGCCCAGGAGTCAGTTAAGTCACCCAGCAATATAAACACTGTTGTGAAGTTCCCATTGTGAATGATGATAGCTACTAACCCCACACACACCCAATTGAAGTTGGACGATCTCCCCACAGTAATTGAAGTAATAGAGAGTGGATGATGCTATCCCCATTGAATTTGTCGTCAAATGTGGACAATACTAAACGTCAAACTGTCAAAACATACATGAACATGTACACGTAATGTAAGTACATGTTATAATGGCAAAGTTACAGCAAAAGAAGTACATGATGTGAGTATAGTAAGAGCTCAGGAATCAGTCTAGTCTCCCAGCAATATACACACCCATCAAGTCTCCAAACACCACCAGTTGTATATCAACCCCCCAATTAAACCACAAATTGAAGTCATCAAGTAATGAACCCCCTAACATGTGTGGATACAGGTATACACACACTTATATATACTGTCAAACGTACATGCATGTACATGACATTCACATGCATGGACATGAATGTGAAGAATATGTCAAAATGGCAAACTTACACCAAAAGAAGTACGTGATGTGAGTAGTAACAGCCCAGGAGTCAGTCAAGTCCCAGCAATATGAACACTGTTGTGAAGTTTTCCTTGTGAATAATGATACTAACTCCCCACATATTGAAGTTGGACAATCTCCCCACAGAAATTGAAGTAATGAAGAGTGGGCGATGCTAACCTCCAAACACCCCATTGAATTTGTCGTCAAATGTGGACAATACTAAATGTCAAACTGTCAAAACCTACATGAACATGAACACGTAATGTAAGCACATGTAAAAATGGTAAACTTACAGCAAAAGAAGTACATGATGTGAGTAAAGTAACAGCTCAGGAATCAGTCAAGTCTCCCAACATTATAAACACCCATCAAGTCTCCAAACACCACCAGTTGTATATCAACCCCCCAATTAAACCACGAAATGAAGTCATCAAGTAATGATGAACCCCTAACACATGTGGATACAGGTATACACACACTTATGTATACTGTCAAACGTACATGCATGTACAGAACCGTAAAGGACAAAATGGCAAACTTACAGCAAAAGAAGTACATGATGTGAGTATAGTAACAGCTCAGGAATCAGTCAAGTCTCCCAGCAATATACACACCCATCAAGTCTCCAAACACCACCAGTTGTATATCAACCCCCCAATTAAACCACGAATTGAAGTCATCAAGTAATGATGAACCCCCTAACACGTGTGGATACAGGTATACACACACTTGTCAAACATACATGTACATGCATGTACATGACATTCACATGAACATGAACGTGAAGGAAAAACATGTCAAAATGGCAAACTTACAGCAAAAGAAGTGAGTAGTAACAGCCCAGAAATCAGTAAGTCTTAGCAATATAAAACACCCATCACCACAAGTTGTCAATTCTGACGTCGTCGATTTTGACCCCCACACACCCAATATGATCTCTCCGAAGTAATCAGCATAAACACCCCCACACACCATTGAAGTCGTCATCAATTGTGGACAATATTAAATGTGGAACAAAAAATTGTACTTTGACGATATTAAATCCCGAACACCCATTTGAAGTCTTCAAGTGTTGAAGATACTCCAAGCACCTCCAAGAATTCAATACAAAAATCATACATGTACATGAGCTATTTTAAAAAAGGAGGCCAGGATCAAGTAAATACAAAAGAGAAACGAAGAAAATGCATCAAAGGCACAAATATACATGAAATAAAGCAATGTAAAATACAACATACAATAATACATATACAAGCTAGTAATATAAAATGACATCCAACATGACCTGAGAAGGATAGTGTTGTTGCATAACTGTTTAGAGCCCTGCTGTCTAAATTGGTTGATATAAGAGATATGGCATATTGTAACCCAAGAAGAGTTCCAAGAGCAAACCAAGCTTGGTATATTGATTACTGGCACAGTTTCCTGGTAATTCTGGTACAGCCTGCTATATTTGAAGTTGGAGTGTTGAATAATAACCACGAATTACATGTATATTACTAGTCAATGCTTTAGGCAGTTTGTTCTTGCATTCTGAAGAGGAAGTGAGGCATAATTACATCAGTCTCTGCTCTCAGATGAATATACAAAAGAACATATGCAGCAGCTACATGTATTTAACAACCAAGGAGTGTAAATACAAAATAAAGTGATATATACAGAATAAGCAAGAATGGCCCATTACTCTGGCCACGGATAAAGGTCTTGCCTAAAAGATTGACCTACAATATTTACAGACACCAATTGTTCTCCATTCGTTAGAGGAGTGTTTAGTGCAATCAAATCGGAATTACATCAGGCTGACCTAATTCCAGATTACGACTATGATGAGTCAATATCAAATATCCAAAATCTGAGAAGGATAATGTTGCAAATATCTCACACTGTGTAGAAGAATATCAAGTCTTTACCAGTCAAAAATGCCAGTTACGTATGGGAGAGGTGATCTGATGTAGAATATCATCAAACAGTGCCAGTGAACTGTCTGAATACTGCAAAGAAATTCTTGCTTTTGCTCTTGGACCGAAATTATGGCAGCCTGCCTTATAAGAAGATTACATGTATATTTTGTAGAAGTTTCTGAAAGAGGAGTGACACACGTTAGACCTACATGTACATATTTCAGCCTACATGTCCGTATTTAATGCACATTCCAACCTGTATACATGTGCATTCCAACCTACTTGTATAGTGAAACAAATCCACATCAGCTACTTCATACTATGTATATGCAATTCACGATGCAGTCTCTATCCACAACGACATGGAAGATGCATGTATAGTCGACTGGAAAGTGCTCATATTTAGAGCAGTATCTGCATCAATACACGTAACATACATGTTTTCATATCCATATACGTGTACATACATGTATTTACTTGTCACCTTTTATTGATACTGTCAGGGCTCTGTTTGCTTGTGGCAGGCTGCCATATGAACTTGGGAATTAGTGCCATCCTCATCTGTAATGGTTGAACAAATGAAACTTCAAGAAACTACGTGTACTACATGAGATCTTACCTTTGATAGTCAGAGTCTAAGTGAGGTTGTTATTGTAAGATGTGACACAGAGAGATTTTTGGAGGGATCGGGCATTTGCCATTTTATTTCAAGAGCATCTTAAGCTCTCTTTTTTCAGCTTTAGCCCCTATGATACACCTCAAGTCAACTCTGTCGTCACATCTCTATATAACTGGTGCACAGTTTTAGGCACTGCAGTCACATCTCTCATTGGTGCACAGCTTTAGCTAAGCACTGCAAGTGACTGGATATATCAACTTATTCCTGGGAAAGGATCGCATTACAGCGATTACCATTAACATATATGGTAGGCCAGGACCTCCATAGACTATTACTCCTGGGGAGTATAAGTGATAGGCTGAATGCAGATAACAATAACATAGTTATCAATTGGAACTATTCACTCCTGTGACATCATCACATTAAAGTGATTTCCATTAACAAACATAATATACATGCTGGGCCGGGAGTTATATTCCTGATAGGCATCAAAATCAATGATTCCTGGGCTGTACACTTGGTACTGCAACTGATCAGAGTTATATGATACAATATTGACTCCCAACATGTGTGCTAATGTTATCACCTCAGCTGTAGTTCCCCATGAACCATCACGGTCCATCCTACTACCTTTAATTTATTCATCTATTGTTACAAACTCATGTTCAATGTGGTTAGCTAGGAGTCTCATACATAGCTCGTTGGACCGCATATGTTCTATTATGCGTCTTCGTAATAGTAGGTGTTCTGACATCTGACCCTGTTATGATGTAACACAGGGCACAGAACAAACAGTTACCATCCCCACTTACTCTACGCATTGAAGCAGGGTGATTGAGTCTAACATCTGGACCACCTGGAGTGGTCCTGTTATCACATACAAAGTGTAACTCCAGCTGCTGACTTGCCCACTGTTGCCAGTGGCGGATCTAGGGGGGTTTCAGAGGTTTCTACTGAAACCCCCTTTTGCTGCGACTGTCACATCTCACGAACATGCGCAGCTGACTTACTCATGCGTTCGTCGCGCGCGAGCGTGCGTTAGCGCGAGCAGGCTACAAATATTTACGGAAGCCTAGCGCGACGGACGGTTATTTCAACGTTACTGAAGGACTAGAGAGTGTGTAGATACCATCAATGAATAGAACTATACCACTAACTATTCCAGAAAAATAATCGCTTTTATCCGAGTTCTACAGCCGGAAGGAGAAGGCGCTAAATTCACCGTCCGAAGACCGCAGTTTTCGGATGAAACTACCAATATTCGGACTTTTCGACGTCTGCACAGAATAGTTGGCAAAAAAGAATTGAGATCTCCATGAATAAAGGTACTATCTCTTGCCTATTCACCAAGCAATAGCTATGATCTTTTCGACCTAGTCTCTTTACAAACAAACGCCGTGAACTGAGAAGTGTAACGCCATCAATTTTCGGACGCAGTATGAAGATATATTTCTGTAATACCTACAGCATACGTCTAGTTACAGTCTAAAAATTTCTAGGGATCTTACAAGGCCTGTACTAACTATCTGTGCTGTTTTCACCAAATTTGCTACATTTTCATAGTTTGGATTTTGATAATATAAATAAATATTAAACCCATATCTCGGACAATCATGAGAAAGCAATACAATTATAATTGGACTAAGTGGTAGTATCTTAGAAAAAAATTGTTTAAATTTTATTTCGCTTTATACTGTAAGAGATAATCGGTAAAAACAAAATTAAGCGTCCGTAATTTGATGGCGTGAGGTCTTTGTGTTCGTGGCATTTGTTTGTAAAGAAGCAAAATCGAAACCATCTTATCTATGGTTTATTTGATACAAAAGAAGTGGTACTTCTTTTATGTTCAGTTTGAACTCTTTATCGCAAACTATACTGTGCTCAGGTCGAAAAGTCCGAATATTGGTAGTTTCATCCGAAAACTGCGGTCTTCGGACGGTGAATTTAGCGCCTTCTCCTTCCGGCTGTAGAACTCAGATAAAAGCGATTATTTTTCTGGAATAGTTAGTGGTATAGTTCTATTCATTGATGATATCTACACACTCTCTAGTCCTTCAGTAACGTTGAAATAAGCGTCCGAAATTAGATCCGTCCGAAAATTGATCGCTTACTCTATATATGCAGCGATTATCTATCTTCAAGGGATTTCCATCTCTCAACTCTTCACTTACATGTAAACTTTAGCGTATTCGCGCGCATGCATATAATTAACTGGGTGTGGCTACACAACTCGCGCGACATGCTACCCCCTTTTCAAAATCCTAGATCCGCCACTGGTTGCCAGTCTACTGACACTGGATTGTACCTATACCAGCTCTGAACAGGAGGTCGTGTGTCAGCACGACAACGATGTGGGCGCCTTTTCTTTACAGTGGGCAAGTTCCCATCATCTTTTGTTACTATTGCCTTTCTCTTCTTCCCACTGGACACTGCTCACACTACATGTACATCTACGTGTGCCCGTTTCTTCTTGGAAGGTGGCAAGTCTTGACTTTTGTCTGCCTTCTTCCTCTTCCCAGCAGAGACTGCATCACTTTGCCTGGGAGGTGGAGGATCTGACAGTAAAGCAGCAGTTAGTTTTGCTCGGGTATTTTTCTTCACTGAACTTTGAATAGATGGCACAGTGTACAGGGGCAGATCTGGGCGATGTGTCTGCCTCAAACGGTTCATTTCCTGCAAACACTTGCTACTCACCATCACTGACTTTGCATCAAATGCAATCAAGTGAAGGTTTTTCATTCCTTTTACACGTGACAATGCAACGTATGCCATTCCCGGACTAAACACCTCACTGGACAACTTCATCATGGCACAGTCCAGTGACCGACCCTGACACTTGTGTATAGTGACAGCAAATGCCAGAATCAGTGGAAACGTACACATTTTTTAGAATGAAAAATTTACTCTTGACCTTTTCAACCAGATATGGCTGTGGCACATTGTCAAACTGTACTTCAATGTGGTGGGCCTTAATAGAAATGACAGTACCCACAGCTCCATTCACCAGCCCCTGGCTGGTGTCAATATTGCGACGAAGCATCACACGTGCTCCTACTGCAATCTCTAGAACAGCTTCTAGACCTGCCGTCAGATTACAATCACTGTTCAAACGTTTCATTTCTTGTGTAGCCTTTTGGTTCCACTTAAACGTGCCACTAGCAGTTTCATTGACTTCGTCAACACAAGGAATCTGTTTAATCTCAGCATCCAGTTTTTGGAGCATTTGAGAATTGAATTCTTGGCATGCTTTACGTGTTCGGAAAAGGCACAGTGGAGACTGTTTTGCAGCCAGTAGCTGTTCAAATGTGTCTACAACTGGTGCCTTCATGACTCTCTCTTGCAACAACTGGAGAGTTTCATTAGTTGGGCAGCCATGGCGCACTTCATCCAGCATAGAGCTGAATGCCCGATCTTTCTTTTGGCGCTCATTGATTGTCAACTCGTCATAGAGCACTGTGTCTTGCCAGATATTAACTGATGTCATGCAACCTAATTTCGGAGCTACAGATTTGTTGGTGATTCTGTCAAACACTGGTGCTCCATTGACTGGTGGGAGCTGTAAAATGTCCCCCACAAAGAGCATGTTGACACCACCAAACCACTGGTCACGTCCAAATATCTCCTCCAGGCGGAGATGAACGTATGCAAGGTTAAGGTTTGACAGCATAGACACCTCGTCTATAATCAGGAGGCGCAGATTGGATAGTGATCGACGCATCACTTTTATTGTATATTTTCCCAATTTCCAGTAACCAGCTGTCCTACCCTCATGCTCAATGGGGAGCTGCAGCAGTCGATGAATGGTGACTCCACCCACATTGAATGCTGCAAGTCCCGTTGGTGCTGTAACAGCACATACGAGGGAGTCACTTTGATCGTGCCATACTTTAGACACGAGGGCACGGATTGTCTTGATTAAGAAAGACTTACCCGTTCCTCCCACACCACTTACAAACATGTTGAGTGGTTTTAAGTCACTACATTTGCACATTTTTTTCTCATGCTGCACTTGATGATCAAAGTGCTCTTTAATGCATTCAAAGATCCTAGCCTGATCGGCATTCAGTGACGACACCAATTCCTCCAAGCTAGGACCACCATCTTCATTGTCCTGGAGGTTGGCTACATCATGCATGGCAGATGTAGCCTCTCCAGCAACTTGAAGACCCTCATCCTCTTCCATTGGCTCAGACATTGGTACATTCTCCTCTGCAGCTTGTCTGGCCTCGTTCACTTTTTCTACATTTTCTTTTGCCTTCAAAATTCTCTGAAGCTTCTATGAATGTGTGTTCAGAGCACTGTTTTGTTTCATGTGCCGATTGAAAGCATCTTCCGCACTCTCACCCTTCTCGATCAGCTCACCTTCATTACGAAAAGGGACAAAGAGCAGCAAGAGAGAATAGTAGTAGTTCTCCCTCTCATTCTCCCTACTGGGGTTGAACACTTTATGATTGGGGAGAACACAATTTTTGAGTTTACGGTATTGCCTTCGACCGTTTTTGTCCACTCCAGACTTTGTGTAGTTGGCCACAAAGTCATAAAGACACACATCTTCCATCTCGTCTGGTCGTTCAGGATAGAACGTGTCAACGAGATTGGGCTCAAATATATTAGTCGAGTTTGGATCCTGCTCTCTGATTTCTTGGAGTTTTGAGTGATCCTTCAGCCTACGTTTCCTGTTGTGAGGCTGGCATACATCAACCCATTGGATGGTCTGTGATTTTCCACACAGTTGATCCCCCAAAAGGAGATCACTGGCTTCGTACAAACCACTCTCTCTAGATCGTAAGCTCCTCACACCAAATGACCACAGCTTGCTGTAGAGAGACTGGTGAGAGGAGACTTCCTGCCAAACGTCTTGCATATTGCTCTTTTCTGCCTTGGTCACGTATCCAGTTATGTACTGAGCAATGGCTAACGAGGATTCACCAATATACTGTATGTCCATGTTAGCCTTCCACAGCATCAGCTCAGGGGTATTAAGGCATGGCTTTCTGTACAATTATTTGACTACTCATACTAGACAACTGGTTACAGCTATGCACTTCAAATTTGATTTACTGAAAGTATTAATATATGACTCTTTAAAAACCGAAAATGAAAGTCACGTGATCATGTGGGCGGTACTTACACTACAAAATGAGTGTTTTTACAAATGAGCTCAGGATGAGCAGTTCCCATATACAGCGGCTGAAATATTTTCCATAGATATAAACACAAGTCATTGCGTAAATCTCGCTGGGGATTAAAAACTGCCATCTCGCTTGGAAGATATCCGCAGATACATTCCAAGCCACGTGGAAGAGCAGTTCCATCGCCGACTAAAGACCTCTACCTATCTCAGCGCAACCACTGGATTGTTGTGTGTGTGACTGTCGCTGGGGAAGTCAGGTCTTTGTTGTACACCGGAATAACACGCCCTGTAAATCTTTAAAAACGCCAAAAATGAGCGGCTGTTTTGCACGTTCGGCAACACTCACCACCGCATTTCCTCGAGTGCGGAAGTATACGGAATCATTGCGCAGGTCAGAGGTCAGCGTGGCTCACGCGCCAAATCTGAAACATCTGCGCCCGAATTCAAGCGTGACGAGTAAGTAAACAAGTAAAGACATAACAAGCACAATTATTATAGTATTCCACTTTTCTGCTTGAGGGGGGTATATGGATAGGTCTGCACAGCTTCACCTACCGGGGGAGGGGGGAGAGAGAGGGGAGAGAGAGAGAGAGAGAGAGAGAGAGAGAGAGAGAGAGAGAGAGAGAGAGAGAGAGACAGAATGAGATAATTTTCTTTACTAATAGAATGACATCGATCTATTTGAAGATCAATTGTGGTTATTCACGAGTTGCAATCAGATCTCTATCTGAGTCTACCCCATGTCTATCACATTCCAAGGCAAACAAGAGCAACCGACAAACACAATTTCAGGAGTTATTCAGTGACATTTTAAAGGTAAAGAGTGACTATTTCGAGAAAATGGGCAGGAGTCCTTATTTGACCGTCACTGCAGTCAAATATTGACAGCATTTGGAAAGATTAAAAACCCAGAAATGCGGCAGAATTATCTAGATACTTTTTCCATCGAAAATTGGAAAACACTCCCACAACATTCAAAAGCAAGGCATACTCTGGCATCATGCTTGGAATGTGCTCTTGTCCACACCAATTTACAACAGGTATTTCCAGGACCACAATATCAACCCATGCAAAGTTTTACACATGAAGTGGCATCACTTTCAAGTGATATGTCAGCAACACAACTAACACGTCATGTGTTATGTGAGCTACAGCCAGTATATGAAAATATATATGGCATGTCTTTCACAAAGGCAGTGAGTCAATGTAAAGAGAGTGGGCTCCAACAGACACCCACACAAAGTGAAAAAAGGAAAAGAAAACGTAGTGTACAACAAGAATGTAGAGATCATATACAGAAACAAATGCGGAAAACAGATGCAATGAACATGCTAGCTGAAGGTCAGTCACTTAAATCGTACCAGCGCCTTAGGCTTTGTCAGGGTTTTGAAACCCCAGACCAAACGCATATTCAAACTAAACACAATCCACAACGAAAACATTCACCAAATTTTGAAAATGTGATGTGGGACAAGGAAAAAGCTGCAACTGACCTAACAGAATGGCCAATTGGGACCACTATAAATTGGTCCCACTTTGCAAAGGAGCATGGTATCCCAGAAAGAAATGGAGGCCAGGTGGCAAAAGAATTTGCTAAAGAGAATGGTATTGATGTTTATGCTTTAGATCAGAGATCAGCAAACACAAGGGTAAGGGCCCCAAGTTAAGGATGCCAGGAGGGTCAGTTTCTATTCCAGTACATTCAACAATACAGCAAATACAGGAAGATATTCGTCAGATGCTAGAACATGGTACTCTCACTCTAGGTGAACCATGTCACCCACATAAACTTGTACGATATACTACCAATGGTGGTATACTAACACAACGAGAAGTAATAGCTTATGGCTGCAAGATACCACTCATGAGCATCAGAGAAAAGATTTTGAAGAAACATGAGAGGTTGATGCATCTTCACACAGACGAACAGATAGAAAAGATGGGGAAAAATGAGTTATTGCAATTTTGAAAATCACCAAGTTCAATTACCATGTGTGGTAACGGAAGATAGTTTAAGGAAGAAGTTGTCACAACTAGAACGAACACGTACACTTGGCATGTGGCACGACCACTCCACCATTCTTGGGCACGGCTATGTCCTGATCACTGTAAGAGTTATGTACGATCGAGCAGTGTTTAAGGTGGAGAGTGAGCTACAGGAACACGAATCATTTTATAACATACAATCATTCATTGAGGAACCAGAGATTCACCTCCTTGCAATGTCAAGTTCCTGTACTGAAGACCAAGCTGCCCTTATTCCAGACAGATTGAGCTGCATCAGAGAACTCACCACCATTATACACACCTCCACAGGTATTCCAATCACCGATCATCTAGTGTTCTTTTACGGCGATAAGCCAGCCGCTCAGTTCGAGCGTGGGACACAACAAGGGGGACATTTTCCATGTGGAACTTGTGCATGCAATGCAAACCGATTTGATGACCTAGCCCACTGTTTAAATAGCCAATGGAGATCATTTGAAGACCTACAACAAACAGCCACAGCAGGTACCTGGGTACATACATTGCACATGCACAACAATGTTGCATTCGACTAATGTACATGTACACTGTGTACACACATTACAATACATGTACATGTATGTGCGAGATAGAATTTACACACACATGTATATATGTATGTAAAATCATGTAAATGTGTGTGTGCTCACAGGAAAATATGGAAAACAACCAGGAATTATACGACCCTTTGAACATCTCACAATTGACACATCAATCAATTGAAAGAAGAGCTACGGGCTAGGAAAATCTATGACTTCGGATCAACTAAAGCAGACACTAGGCAGTCACTTAATGAGGCACTCAGAGGGGTTCAGAGGGTTCCTTCGCTCTTATTGAGTTCTCCTACTAAAAACATCCAAACATTAAATCTACAGAATTACACAATCTTGGAGTGCGAGCCTTTACATGACCTTAAGGGGCATTTATGTAACGTGTTTGAAATACTCCCAACTATTCTAGAGAAAGAATTAGCAGCAAGTTGCAAAACAATTCTCGACATTGACCTTTTCAAAAAGGATACTAAACGGGGGGCTGATTGCAGGCTAACAGCCATACATCTACTCTCTTTACTGAGCCGTTCACCATCTACACCATACAAGGTACTCCAGTTAATTCAAACAATTGTTATTATTGGAGAAATACTGTATGCAGATGACACAAAGAGATCACCACAGTCAGTCCTAAAATTGTACAACTGTTCATTTCTCCATCATGAACTGTGCAAAGAGTTGTTCAACAACACAACTGTAATGACCCGTCGTAAACTGTTTGGTTCTCACTTACATGCTCTGATTCTTCATGCACCAACACAGTATGAAATAATGTCTCTACGTTCATGCAATGCTGAATGTGAGGAGAGGCTTTTTGGTCAGGCGAAAGCAATAGCACAAGGCACAACAAATAGACAACCTAATACAATCATTCCAAATATCCTCTTAAGATTACAAGCAAAACAGAAGAAAGGAGGGATGTTTGATTTTATGGCGGGTTCATCAAGCAAGATTTCCAAGGAGGCCCAGGGAATTAAAGAGTTTATCACAGGTAACACATTCATTGAGAAATCATATATTGAATGTCGAATAGCAAGCTGGCAAGCACACCTGCAACGAATTTCTAAGTTTCTACTATATGGGGAAGGGGTGTGGTGGAAGAGCAGAGAGTCTGGGTATGAATTCTTAGATGGAAACGAGGCTGTCAACCCAACCCCAGGCCCAGTGTTATGTCATTACCGTGACACATGTCTTAGTGATATTCAGAGCCAAAATGAGAATGTGTGGGATGAAGTGGTGACCAAAAGAATTCCACTTCCAACTCCATACATTCGTCTATATGACAAAAATGGGAGATATTGTGGCCACTATCTCTATAATGGGACAACTGTAGAGTTGCAACAAGGTGTCCTAACATCCTCCCACCAGGCTTTCATCACTGATGATGCTCAACCTAGTACAACTGAAACATCAACACCTCACCCAAGTAGCTTTCTTGAAACATCAACATCCGCCCCAATTGGCTCTCCTGAAACGCCATCAACATCTGGCTCATCCGAAACGCCATCAACATCTGGCTCATCCGAAACACCATTAACATCTGGCTCACCCGAAAGAGAAATATCCGAATCACATACTGCTGAACTTCACAGTGACAGTGAAATGGAAGTGGAAGAAATAAGAGAGTACCCATTCAAAACAAAACTTGTTACTGCAATTAGTAAGGCATTGGGATCAGCAGGTGATTGTCAGAGTGACTTGATTGAACTTGATAACCTAAGAAACAATATAAAACATGGGATGGTATCAGCAGAGCACGCAAAGAGACACAAGAAACTAATGTCACTCTTCAAGTCTAAATTACACCAGAAGAGACAACACTTGAAAAATGTGATCAAGACTTATGAAAATAAATTCTTTTTGTCTCAAAATCGATTGCCAGATGCAAACACAGACAGAGAATACAGCGCACTGTTACGAAAACACCACTACACTTCAAAACTCATTGTCAGCCCTGATTTCAATAACTGATTGTACAGACTTGAATACAGCCTACACATATCTGTTTTCTCACAGTTGTTAGTCACCTAAAAAGCGTGTTTCAGCTTTCAAATGCACAAGTGGCACGCTTGTATATTACATGTACGTAGGTTCGACATGTACATGCAACCACTTTCAACCACTTTTGCCCATGTAACCCCTAGTGTAGTTTCTAGTTAGGGCCTAACATAGTAGCGACCACTTCGTTGCTCCTTGGAGAGTGGAGCTAGAGGAAAGGGCTACGGTTGCTCGTAAAAATCGGGTTACCGTTATTGCCCATACATGTAAAATATCTTCTGACCTTACTCAGTTCCACGATGCTTGGCTCAGTCGGGAGGCGTCTTTTCCAACTCCTGTAGCTCCATGCTGCTTGGCACAGCCCTGATTTCAGAGGCGTCTTTCAAATTTACGTGCTGTGTTTCGTGCGCGGTAATGATTCCGTAAACGCGGAGTGTGCGGAAACTGTACGCGCGATTTCTGAGTCACGCCTTAATAGCCCTGAGAGCAGGAGAGGGTTGTAATTATTGATCCTGATCACTTCAGGTGACCTAGGCAGTCTGTACATCTGCCTCTGTGAACTTTTAAGGCATTCTTCTGTGGATTTCAGTGTGATACTTTCACACGTTTGACGTGGGAAGCCAAACCTACAGTAGGTTATGTAAGTGCTCTTCACCCTCTTCCTTCGCTGGCAACACCCACTACACCTGTGACTCTGGTATTTGGTCACCAGCTGAAGTAGTTCGGGATTGCTATCTTCTTCTGGAATGCGGCACATGATTCTGTTCTGAATCGACGGCAAAACTTCTTCTTGTTCTTCTCTAGTGGCTATTGAGCATCCTCTATCCAGAGCAGGATGTGATAGTGAGGTGCTCCACGGGCCTGATACTCTTTCTTGTAGAAGAAGTGAGCTACAGGTCCCAATACCTTACCTTTCACGATAACCTTTTGGGAAAAAGTCATGGAATTTCTGCGAGAATTTCCTCGACACAGATATTGGATCTTCTGTGCACAGTTTTCCAATTGGAAAACTGTCCGGAACATCATTGACCTTTCTCAAATAACTACCTATCTCAACACTCTCATACTCTGCACAGCTGAGAGTGATAAAGATACTTGGAGGGCCGTGTTCCTGCACCATGCAGTTAACTTCGCTTCTGCGCAAATACCAGTATTGCTTAGAGCCCCTCATATTCGTAAACACAGTGGACAGATTGGCTTCTACATCCTCGTCAAGAGGCAGATAATCTGTCCATAAATTCACCCACTGGCAGTGCATGCCGCCGTGTACCCTTCATGAGGTTGTACACACCGGCTGCCAGTTCACGCATCTCCTTTTGCCACAGCAAAAAAAGACATACTGGGATTCTTTACGAAAACGCGAGTCTGTTTAATAGGCGCGATTTGCCATACTCACTCGCTGAGATTGGAATGGAACATGCATGTGACTCCCCAAACTTTCCAGTGGGAAACAATGTGGGAAAACACAGCACATCAAGTGCTTTAACTTGTTACTTAATGCTTCTTCATTTACATTCATAAGCTTGTAATGCTCTCTGTCTGTAAGGTTTGAATGCTTCTGGGCCAATCGCCTTATTGTGTAGGCCTGAAAGGAACTTACATCCTCTGCACTGGCTTTTACCAGCATTTTACTGCTAGTGTTGCTGACACATTCGACAATACGTTGAGAAGCATCATCGATACTGCTGTCATTTACATTAGCATAAAGCCAATTGATGGACCTTAGCTTCTGAACTGCAGCTTTAACTTGATCTACATTCACGAGGCTCTGCCATAGAACCTTATTTTTCGACGGCTTACCACTGATTAAAATGTAGAGCTCTGGGTCAGGGAGCCCTACAGTGGTATTGTTTTCTACATCCTCAATGGTTTGCAGCGTTTTGTCTAGAGGCAGAGGTAAGAAGAACATTGTTCCCTTACATGCCTTCAGAGAATTGTCGGAAGGCACCTTTCCCAATATGTGCCTAACCTGATAATGGCTTGAAAGGCTTTTCCCCTCTGTATAATTTGTTTACTAAGTGGATCTAATTCTTTTAGTTCTTTGGGGACATGCTCAGTTATCAAACCATTGAGGATGCACCGATTGGGCATTGTGTTGCCATTTACCTTTGGCCGGCAAAACTGACACACATAGTGTGTCTGTCCACCGGCACTAGGATTAACCTGCAATATGTAGCATTTAAGGCTTTTCCAGACATTTGAACGAAACTTGGAATCGGAAAATTTAAATTCTGTGACCTTTTTGCGTTGAAACAGTCTTTCACAGCTGCAACAGGGAAACTCTGCATCATCAGCAAAGTCTTTTTCAATAGCTTCAATAAGCTCAGCATGTTCTACATGCAGATCGGATTCTAGATCTGGATGCTTAGGCTCCTGTAGCCTAATGGGCTGACTAGTGTCATCGTCCTCCAGACCTATGGCATTACTACAAGCTTCATCAACTGAACAAGCTTTGAACAGCACCTTGTAGCCTGACAGACCACACAGTTGTACTAGACGGCTGAAATCTCCTGCACACAATGCAGTATCTATTCTGTCTAACTGGCGATGTAGTCTAATAGCCTCATACAGCAAAACTACAAACCTACGCAATAGGGGGAAATGCGTAGCTGCTGCTCTTACAATTCTGAGGCTACTGTCACATTCAGCATTTACCATGCTACAGGGGAGGGGGTGCCCAGCAAGCTCATGGTAAGCCTCTTCTCTCTTCACAAGTGGACATGTGTAGTGCCCATGCTCACTACAGTTGTCGATTCCATTTAAGGCCTCCCTCAGCTTTCACACAGGCTTCTCAAACAGATCTTTTAAAGATTTAATACACTTCACTTCCATAGAGGTAGGAAGTTTACACTCAGAAGTGCATTTCCATCTGCTTGTTTTTACATCTCGTTCCCCTTCTTCCTCTGCAATCACACATCTTCCGAAGTTGTCAACAACAATGGGAGAGGTGTGTTTGACAGTGCAATAACTCTGATCATAGAAGAAGGGTTCAGAGGATACAGTATGGCGAGATTCACCAAAATCATCGTCCGATATCTTTAGTGACTTTACTGCTCTTATGCAGCCTAACAATTCACCCACACTCTGCTTACGTACCTTTAGTACTCGCTGTAGTAGCCTGCGTGAGGCTGTACTTGACACAGTGTAGGTAAGCTTGCTCTTTATTTTTTCAGCAAGAGGCTTACGAGCACTTTTAAAGGCATTCAGGAGTTTACGCCTTAGTGAGGGTTTTTGAGCAATTTTCTGTTTAATAAACTTGACATACATCTGTTTTGTGTCAAGCTTTGGCTCTTTTAGAGCATATCGTTTTCGAGAAGGCACCCGTTTGTCACTCTTACACTGAAGCTTTTGTGCTGCATTGTATCTAATGCAATTCAAAGCACGATTCAATGCTCTAGCTGCCTTTCTATGCAGAACAGATGTATAGTAGGCACACTTTCTCTTTTAAAGAACAAGAGATTGACACTTGCGATACCTTTTCTTCATTGCAGCTTTTCGGACCTGCTTGTTTAAGGCATAATGAATTCTATCCGATGCTCTTTTCACTACAGGATGAGCAGTATACCGCACTCTTTCTGACAACTTCTTTAATGCGGGATTTGATCTACACCGCACTCTTTCTGACAACTTCTTTAATGCGGGATTTGATCTACACCGCACTCTTTCTGACAACTTCTTTAATGCGGGATTTGATCTACACCGCACTCTTTCTGACAACTTCTTTAATGCGGGATTTGATCTACACCGCACTCTTTCTGACAACTTCTTTAATGCGGGATTTGATCTATACCGCACTCTTTCTGACAACTTCTTTAATGCGGGATTTGATTTATACCGCACTCTTTCTGACAACTTCTTTAATGCGGGATTTGATCTATACCGCACTCTTTCTGACAACTTCTTTAATGCGGGATTTGATTTATACCGCACTCTTTCTGACAACTTCTTTAATGCGGGATTTGATCTATACCGCACTCTTTCTGACAACTTCTTTAATGCAGGATTTGATCTATACCGCACTTTTTCTCTCAATTTCTTTAGTGCAGGATTTGATTTATACTGCAATTTTTCTACCAATTTCTTTACTGCAGGATTTGATTCATACCGCACTCTTTCCGCCAACTTTTTGGGGGAAGAATGCAGTGCATATGCAACTCTTGCAGCATGCTTCTTTTCACGTGAGGTCAATTGATACCTCTCCTTTTCATATGCTTTCCTTTTCTCAGCATTTTCTTTATCTATTTTCTTTTGGTTTTCCAAGGCTTTGGCCCTATTCTCAGCATAATACTTCTTAAAGTATTCCTTCCTTTTGCGGACCATTTCTTAATTATACAACCCCCCAAAACAGCTTAGTGGATTGTAATTGCCTTAACAGCTATGAAAATAGCTAGCCTGATACTTGAGCACAATGAATTACTTAGTAACAGACCTTAGCAATCACACTCCAGTACAGAGTCCCGGTCCTCGCTTGAACAGTGCACAGGAATAGTAAAACTGAATCGGGGATCTCACACAGGATAACTTCAAAGCAGATTTGCAACAACTTTTCCTTAGAGAACAGTAGCAGACCAGCTAGTAGTGTGAATTCACAAACGGTAACATACCAAAGGCGGTGGTACAGCTGCATCCGCCTTTCTCGCACGCGCGCTCCGCGGTACGTAATTAATTACGCGCGTGCACGGTATTGCTTGTACTGCGCATGCGCATCACCTGGGATACGGTAGCTTGCCTAGGCTATTTTGTACAAAGTTTACAACAGAGATATTATCACAACGTTGACTATTGGTGTATTACATCATACCAATCTGCACATTCATTAGATCTTTGGTTAGTAAAATATGCAGTGATTGCCTAAGGCTATGTTGTACAAGATTAACATTTGTTTACATAGATTTTATCACAACATTGATCATTGGTGTATTACACTTTACCATCACACCAATTTCCATATTTAGCAGAGCTTCTGTTATTAAGATACGGTAATACTTGCCTCAGGCTATTAATTACAAGATTTACATGGTTTACAGAGATTTTATCACAACGTTGATCTTTGGGGTATTAAGCTTTACCATCATAACGATTTTCCTATTTAGTAGAGCTTCTGTTAGTAAGATACGGTAATAGTTGCCTCAGGCTATTTATTACAAGATTTACATGGTTTACAGAGATTTTATCATAATGTTGATCTTTGGGGTATTAAGCTTTACCATCATAACGATTTTCCTATTTAGCAGAGCTTCTGTTAGTAAGATATGGTAATAGTTGCCTCAGGCTATTTATTACAAGATCTACATGGTTTACAGAGATTTTATCATAATGATGATCTTTGGGGTATTAAGCGTTACCATCATATCAATTTCCACATTTACTGGAGCTTTTGTTAGTGAGATACAGTAATGCTTGCCTGAGGCATTTGGTTGTTATATTACAAGATCTACATTGTTTACAGAGATTTTATCACAACGTTGATCATTGGTGTATTATACTTTACCATCGTACCAATTTCCACATTTAGTGGAGCTGTTAGTGAGATACAATAATCCTTGCCTGAGGCTATTTGTTGTTAAATTACAAGATGTGCCTTGTTTACAGAGATTTTATCACAACTTTGATCATTGGGGTATTAAACTATACTTTCGTACAAAATTCCACATTTAGCAGGGCTTTCATTAGTCAGGTATAGGATTGTGTGGCCTCCATTAATAATACAGGCTATTTTTGTTTATTTTACAAGAAGTACATTGTTTATAAAATTTTTAACATGACGATGCACTACCCACAGTGAAACCACATAACTGTACCAAGTTTCATGTTTAGATGTGTTACCATTAATGAGTTACGCCTGTTAAAGCGGAAGAAGAATAATTTACAAAATAGACTTTTGTTAATTTAATACCTTTCTCATGTATTAAATTATACCATTTTATAAATATAAGTTAGACGCCGAGTCGGAGGGAACTACGCGATTTAGAAAGCCGAGGGCCCTGGGCTGTAGCGTTCCTCGCTACGCTCGGAACACTACTACAGGTCCCGAGGCTTTCTAAATCGCGTAGTTCCCGACGACGAGCGCGTCTAACTTATTTAGAGTATAGCAGCAGTAACTACCGACGCTCGCAATATTCAAATCACCGACAATAGCAGCAAACGAACGTCAGAACAATCGATGACCGGCGACCAGGAGATCCTACCTTTGGAGGTGTGGTCAATAAACTACGCTTATCGCTCAGAAAGGCTGCCGACACTTGGCTTCGTTGCAATTCAATAGGTACGTATACGGCTTGCGTTAGATTCAAAACCATGGTTATCGTGGAGTCAGCACGCTATAGACGCTGTCTCTAGGAAACTAAGCCATTTCGCCGTAGAGGATGGATTCTATATGTAGAAGTCCACGCCCTGGAGGGTGGATTCTATATGTAGAATCCACCAAGAACTATACTACGGGATTTAGAACCCCAGTATTAACCAATCAAAATGCTTAATTTTTGAATGCTATACTCTAATCACAATTAGTTTCTGGGTATAGTTACACATTCATGTTAACAGAAGTCCAGTAGGTAGCAAACTGAAAGTGAAAGTGATGAAAAACCTTATATATGGTTTTCAATGGGAATAGACCATAGCAATCCCTATATACACAGTACTACCGTACTGTGTGATATCTTATTGCATGGGATATCGGGCAATATGGCAAGTTATTGCACGAGTGTGTGAGGTATTGCCTGAGCCGAAGGCGAGGGTAATACTCACACACGAGTGCAATAACTCGCAATATTGCCCGATAAACCATGTAATAAGCTGTTTATTACCTAGCTCGTCTTCAACCTGGTGTTAAAACTCTGCCATTTTACCGTTCACTCGTTGCTAACAATACGCGTAACGCGCAATGCGCAATGCGCTCTGAAATTTAATTGGTAAAAATAACTGGGCAATATGGGAAAATATTGCCCAACGCGGAATAGGAAATTATACATTGCTGGGCAATATGGCTAGGTAATAAATATATATGTATATGTGTGTGTGTGTGTGTGTGTGTGTGTGTGTATCATTTATAGATTTATCCTTTATCAGAATTTTGACACTGTTTATTATTTATCATTTGCAGTAATTTGATCATTTACAGTAATTTTGACACTATTTCATTTGGTTGGAACATCTTGTCTCCACACAGTTATACCATCTATAATTATATATGCCAGCTACGCTACCACAGTATATCACAGTGCTATTTATATAATAGCACAAAGATATTCTATCAGTTATCATTTACAGTATTTTTGACAATTTATTATTTATCATTTACAGTACTTTTGACACTATTTCATTTATAATTTTGACACTATTTCGACACTGATCTACCCCCATATCTCACAGACACATTGCATAGCTGAAGTATGAGGTATGTTCTCGCGGGTGCAGGAAGAGGAGCAATTTGCAGGTGCAAGGCTTGAGGGTTTGCATTGGCGTAGGCAGGGGGGGTGCTTTGGGTGCTCGAGCGCTAGTCTACTGTACTTTTTACATCTTACCTGAATATTCAGCGGACTTGGATCACCCTGTTTATCTCTGGAATCCGATGTGTTTTTGGCGAGCGTGAACGAGCTAACCAAATGGTCCGAAAAGGTTTTTTTTCTTACGTCATGCAAGTGCCCATTAGTCAATATTACGCGCTTCGCACGATATAAGCTTAAACAGAAAGGGAGAAAAAACGTCATGCCCATAAAACTGCTGAGAAGAGGCTCGTCTGAACAGCTAGTTGAAGTTTTGCCATTATCACGTACTGTAGACGACTGTGCTCTATGTTTTATAGTTGTGCACATGAGCCACAGGTAGCTACATAATAAAGGGGTGTGGCTTTAGGCCGAAATTTTCGAAGCGCAAGCACTCGGCACCCCCTTCCTTTAAATCCTGTCTAAGCCACTGGGTCTAGCTGGCAGGTAAGCTGGGTGCCTGTACTTCTGCATACAATGTGCATGTGCACATTCCTATTGTACAAGAGATGGGACAATTCCTGCTGCACAAACACATGACACTGTCTGTGTGTGTGTGTGTGTGTGTGTGTGTGTGTGTGTGTGTGTGTGTGTGTGTGTGTGTGTGTGTGTGTGTGTGTGTGTGTGTGTGTGTGTGTGTGTGACCACTATTCAAGTAGCATAAGAAGTATGCTGGTGTGTGACCTTTAAACAGTGAACTGGTTCTACTAGTGTTCCATGTAAGTGGTAGTGTGCGGTAGTGTGTGTGTGTATGTACATGTGTGACCACTATTCCAGCACCGTAGGATGCATGCTGTAGTGACTTGGTACCATGTAAATTGTAGTGGGTGTGGGTTGGTTGGGACTTGGCATGACATGCAGGGGCGGATCCAAGGGGGGGGAATACAGGGCTCATCCCCCCCCCCACTTACCATGGCAAACCTTGAGTGTAGTAGCGTGACATCGCATGTGCAGCCCTTGACCTCTGAGAGACCGCGCCTACTTTGTCAATCTGAGCACTGAAGAGATCACGAGGAAAAGAAGGGCAAGGACCTACGAAAAGACAAGCTATGACCGGCGGTATTAACATCAAGCAATACTTTATTGCTGGCAGGTAAGACCGCAGCACCTTCATAGCCCATGGCTGTAAATTACCATGACGTGTTGCTATCTACAGGTCTATTCCATAATGATGTAACCCTCCCTTCTAGCAGCCTTCCTGAGGTCGAGAATGACATTGATACAAACCAGTTTCAAGCCGACCTACCAACAAACCATGATAGTACTAGTGAGTCACAACCCCAATCTAATGAGCATGTAGCTATAAGTTCAGGTGATTTTGGAAAGGTGGTAGGATTGAAAGTGAACAGAAAACTTACTGACCATGAAAAGTACTTCTTCTCACTAACCATTTCATTCCACCTCGACACTATCAATTTCCACTTCGCCTAGTTGGTGGGTTAAATCGGCACTTTCAGTGGAACTGGTTGGAGAAATTCAATGGGCTTGTATACTCTGAGTCTGAATATGGGGGTTACTGCAAGTACTGTGTTCTCTTTGCCAGGGGTAGCTCTGCACTCGAGCTTGGTGCCCTTGTCAACAGACCCCTGATCGACTTCAACGAGCAACCGAGAAGCTTTCCGACCACTTTCACAAGAAATTTCATGGGGAAGCAGTGCAAGAAGCAGAATTGTTTTCAGCAGTGATGAAAGATCACGATAAGATCAAGAAAAGTATTGGGGTCGATCATTGTCTGAGTTCCTGTAGGAGTAAACTCGCTGCCGAGAATCGTCTTAAGCTCACTTCAATTGCAGAAACTATTCTTTTGTGTGGGCGGCAGGGCTTTGCACTCAGGGGACACCGCGATGATGGTACTTCTATTGATGATATCATGAACCATGGAAATTTTCTTGCCTTGCTACGCTTTCGAGTGAAGGCTGGTGACAAAGTCCTTGAAGAACATCTAAAGACAGCAGCAAGAAACGCTCGATACACAAGCAAAACAGTACAAAATGAAATGATAGAGATATCAGGAAATATTGTGCAGAGGAAAATGGTAAAGAAAGCAGGTTTCTTCTCTGTTATAGCTGACGAGGCTACCGATTCAGCTAATGACAAGCAGCTGTCGATCTGTTTGCGCTTTGTGTATAACGGCTTACCTTGTGAGAGGTTTCTAGCATTTCATCATTGCACATCTGGCGTTAGTGGAGAAGCTATTGCGGAAGATATTTTTTCCAAGATCACTGAGTGGCAACTTCAGCCTCAACTTCTCCATGGCCAGGCATATGATGGGGCTGGTGCAATGGCTGGTAAATCAAAGGGTGCTGCCTCTCGTATACTCCAGAAGTATCCCAAAGCTTTCTTCACGCATTGTGCTGCACACAGATTAAATTTGTGTGTGATTAAGTGCTGTTTGATTCGAGAAATCAGCAATATGATGGACACAGCAGACAAGATATCTCGTTATTTCAACAATTCACCAAAGAGACAGCTTGCCTTGGAGGAGTGGATGGAGAATGTGCTTCCTGAGGATAAAAATCGGAGAAAATTGAAGGAGCTATGCCGCACACGGTGGGTGGAGCGCCATGAGGCCTTTCAGGTTTTCAATGATCTCTTCTTTCCTATCTTTTATTGCCTTGAAGCTATTTCACACAGTGCAGCCACAGATTGGAACAGAGAAACCCGCTCAGATGCACAATCCTTCCTTTTGGCTATATCTCAATTTCCGTTCATTGTTGCATTGGTGTTTGCACAAAAAAATCCTAGGCTACACAAAAGGGCTTAGTATCAAGTTGCAGGGGCGGTATGTTGACATTGTTCGAGCACACCAAGATATTGAATCAGTCAAGAGCACACTGAAAGCTGTTAGATCTAGAGTGGACAGCTTTCACTCTCTTATGCATCAACAAGCTGTGATGCTTGGGCAAAAGTGTGGATGTCGAAGAGACTGCACCCAGACAGGCTTTAAGACAGCAAAATCGTCAGAATATCCCATCAAGTAGTGTTTCTGAATACTATAAGAGAAATCTTACAATACCGATTCTGGATCATCTGATCAGTGAACTAGACAACCGTTTTGATGTACAATGTTCAGAAAACTTGCTTGAGTTCATGAAGTTGCTACCATTTAAAGTAGTGAATGCGACCTCACTACTAGTACCTGATGATTTCAGCAACATATTACGTGTATATGGTAGTGACTTACCATCTACAAGTTCTTTTGATACAGAGTTGGACATTTGGCAGAACAAATGGTCAACTAGTCCTGGTAGTGAGCTAGCAAAAGAACTGAATTCTCCTGAAAAGGTTTTAGCACATACAGACTATGACTACTTCCCGAACATCCATACCTTGATGGTCATCCTGGCGACTTTACCTGACAAGCTGTGAGTGCGAACGATCAATCAGCATGTTGAAACTTGTCCAAGACCCCTCTCTGAAGCACTATGACTAGTACGCGATTAAATGGGCTCGCAATGTTGATGTATCACAAGAATATACAACTCCAACCTCGTAGATTACTGATGATCGATCCACTACATGTAGATGATGATGTATGAACCCTCTTTTTTGAATTGTATGATCACTAAATTTTTATTGTTGAAAAGTGCCAAAATGCATCTCTAGCGATCCATAATCCCAAAATTTTCTGGGGGGGCATGCCCCCAGACCCCCCCAGATGGCTGATGGCTTTCAGCCCTCAGCATTCCCCCCCCCCCTAACACAAAGTCTAAATCTGCCCCTGACATGATGAGTGCATCTGTATTGGATTTCCATCCAATACATTATTTGTGGAGTATGGACAGTAATCAAGCAAGACATGCATTGTTTGTTCCCTCCACGTGGATCCGCCTCACCAGTCTTGTGCTTCAGGTAAATATGCAGTTGAAGGAAGTGTTCCAGAAAGTTGTGGAGCACATGCAGGAGGCCTAGGGGTTAGAGGTGGCGGACGTTGGTTTGGTGGTGGGTTTAGAGGTGCTGGATGATGGTTTTGTGGTGGGTATAGAGGTGCTGGATGATGGTTTTGTGGTGCCGGTTCCTGAGGGTTCGGAGGTGCTGCAGGTGTGGTGCCGGTTCTAGCGTGCTGCAGGATGGTTTTATGGTGCAGATTCCGGAGGGTTAGGAGGGTTCAGGGTTATGTAATAGGTACTGTAGAGCATTGTGACAGAGAGTAATTTTTGTTTGTGTAATCCCTCTGTATTGTTGTATGGCCTGTTAGTATATGTACGTATAATGGTTAGTCATGTTACGTAATCTGTTATGCAGTCACACAATGGCATGTTCCAGAACATTCGATGCACATGTGCGTAGAGTAATTTTTGGTAAGATCAGATGTGTTTTGGGAACCGTTTGTGAGAACTTACTGTTGAACTATATCGCGGACACGATTACACTTGGCGTAGTCAGCAAGATTTGGAATGTCGGAGCCAGGAGTTAAATCAGATGGCGAGTGAGCGCCAACTTCCGGAGAGTTTGAGCACGAAGCCAGTCATACTTCCAGACACTTATGATGAGTTGACTCGTGCTGTAGAGCAGCTGACTGCGCAAGTGGAGAGACTGCAACAGGAGGCAGAGGCCTTCCGAACACAACTACTGGTTCCAGACCGTTTCGTGGTGAGTGTTGGACTTGCCGGCGGCGTGGTCACTGTTCCTGAGACTGCCCCTGCCGTGAACCGACAGGAAACTAGCAACCTCCAGTGCCATGGACCTGGGCACTGGAGGTTGCTGGAAACTTTGTTTATGCATCCGCAGTTATCCCCACAGGTGGGTGCCAACTCTGGGGGTCCATTGAGGGCATTGACTATTGCTGGACACTGGGGCAGCGGTGACACTGTTGCAAGAAGATATTTGGGCTCAGATCTCTACTGCCACATCACAGACATTGAGACCATGGATGATGGTGAGACTCGTCAGTGCTGGAGGTACACCCCTGACTGTCCATGGGTGTGCAAGTGTGAGGCTGCAGTTAGGAGAGGTGTTTGTGACGGATGTAGGAGTTGGTTTGGCCCGCTCACCTCTGAGGTGATCCTTGGTGTGGATTTCCTGCAGAAGGAGCATGCATCCATTGACCTGTCCGATGTGTGGCTCCACCTTAAGGAGAGGGGATGTAACGTCTCACTGAGAGCACCTGCATCACTGCTCGAAAGGGGGGATAGCCACCTGGTCAACTAGTTATCTTTGTGTTGTAACAGAAAATGCTTGAAAGAGAATTTCTATAGTTGCTGTATCGCTAGAATCAGATTGAACCAGGGCTTCCCACAGAATATTCTCAATGTCTGATATACATACTGCCATCAATTAGAAAAGACTTCATAAGTCAAACTTCTCTTTAATCGTGCAATATGTGGCACCCATTGAAAGGACAGACATTGATTTAGAACCAAGCTTTCTCCACAATGGGCCAGTGACAATTTTATCGATTAATCCTAGTGCACGGCATCCAGCTATTAGTTTAGGGTTTTTCCAGTCTCTTACGACACTGAAGCAAATGATTTGCCTGCCTACCATGTAGGCTTTCAATAAACCTCTGCATTAACTCTCGCAGGTAGTTCAGCATCATAAAACAAAACATTAGATCGATTTCCAACCAAATGTGCTAAAGGAATATTGTTTACGTTGTGCTTTCTGCTAAACCCACAATATAATGCAAACCACAAAAGAAAGTATTCATAAATGTTCTTTCTCAACATCATCCATATTTTTCCATTTTTCTACAACTGATGGTAATATTTCAAGTCTGTAATCGTGCAGCATATCAGTTTTCTAGCAGTATGGAAATCAGACATTGTGTTCTTAATTTTGAGCAAACTTCAAAACAACAGAACTGAAGAAACAGCCTCTTTCCCCAACGCAGCCTTTATATCATCCAGATTTCTTTAAATGTTTCAAGCGAATTACTAGCTGACCCTGAAAAAACATGACACATTCCCAAAGAGTATGTGGTACAATCAGTTGTACGAATATCATATGCTGCGTAATCTTAACCACATTTAGTAGTACCATCAGTTTGGAGTGCACAGTAAGGCTATCGCCAAGCTGAGCTTGGGCTACAGCGAGTGATTCTAATATCTGGCAGGTTAATCCATAAGGGGGCAATTGTGAAACAGACTTATGCACAACATTTTTGAGTACACAGCGATTAATTGGTGCAACATTTTGAACCCCGACATTACGTAAACACAGACCCTAACATCCTTACCACTTTAGCAAAGACATTACAGATTGAACAGCTTCATTGAGTTCAACATTTGTAAGATAAAGGGAAGCAATTTCTTCTTTCAGTGATGACGTTCCAGCACATAGTTTTGCTCTGTTTTTATCTAAACGACAGTCACGTGCTTTTGCCTCCCAATAAGCAGAACGATGGTTAACTGTCCAGCTTCAACCTTAATTTCTTCAATTTTGTCTCAGTTCCACACAATTTTCTTTCATATTTAGCAATAATTTCCTCCTTGCTCCTTTATACGTTTTTCTTGCTTTTCAGGCGATTATTTGCATTTCTATTAATAGCATAAAGCTTTTTTTCCACATCTTTACAGGAGTTTTTGGATGGTCTTGTCGGGCTGAATTTAACAACCTTCCCTTTCCGAAAATGTAGTTTAGGTAGTAGGTAGGAACTCATCTTGCAAAAAAATCATTCAGAGCCTGTTCTTTTTCGTGTGCTGCTTTTAAGCTTTGAAAATCTAGCTGTTAGTCTCTCAATGCATCTAATAATCGCTTGGCAAGTGGGAGAATCTGGTCGGGGCCATTTTTCACCATAAATATCCTTATCCATGAATAAACAACATTAAAGGTGCATTTTGGGTGCAGATGCTTAAATTCAATACACATTCATTTGTTACAAAAGGTAATTCCTCCAAATGCTTAACACTCTCCGTATCAACATAGGAGAGTAACACTTTTTCATCAATACCATAGCTAGTCAAAACATAATCTGCAAGAGATAAAAATTACCACATTCCATAATCATCTGCACAGCTTCTACACGTGTTCAGATATCACTGAGTCAGTGTCTTAAATCACTGGACTCAATACTAATTGTTCCATCCGTTTTTCTACCACATTGTCTGTATTTTCAGTACGTCAGCAACAAAGTAGTTTAGCTATAAGGCGCTTCGAAAGTGACGTGTGCACAGAGGTCCGAAGTTCTAGCGGATGCGTGCACTTGCCTAAATTTTGGGGGGGACTCAGCCCCAAAGCCCCCCCCCCCCGCTTCCGCCGCCTATGACTTCAGTAGGTGGTTCAAAATTTTGACATGGTTCAACCTCAGCACACTTGATAGTCAAGATGCTTGACAAGGTACCATCCAGTTTTAGACTAGACCTAAACTTGGTCTTGTTTTTGTTTACTTTAAACAGTGGTTGAGCTTACTATCTGTTCCATATATTCTTTTCTCAGACGAAAAAACACAAGAACTCTGATTGAATGTGACATCATTTCCTTCATAACAAATAAGGTTGCATCTCCAAGTAATGCTGGTTCATTGACAGCATGTATAAATCACCGTATTCTTAAGGCTGTCAGCTCTAAGATGAGAGAGTTCAACCGGATTTGTAATTTAAGCCGTACATCTTGTTCTAATTTGTTACCAGTATCCTTGCCAGTATATTTCAAATATTGAATGGCTGCATTTCTGAGGTATAGGATTTTACAACCATTTGCAGCAGACACAAAGTATCTACTTCCAACTCGTCGGTGAAGTTGTATCTTTGAACAACAATGATAGTAGGCTTGTTGCTCACCTGAGGTGGAAAAACTCTGGCTTCAAGGAAGTCAGGAAATGAAATGACTCCTACGCAATATTCTGGAACCCCTGATTTTCCAAATAGTTTACTGAACTCATGCACTAGGGTATCAACCCGATGGTATCGTTTCTCACTATCCACATCACCATTGTCCACAAGACCATTCAAAAAAGCTTTTCTCAAGTTGACTCCCAAATGCATTGAACAAAATGTTTCAATTATATCAGTAGTAGCTATATAATTATATAAGTAGTAGCTAGTCCAAATCTCTCCTCATCAATTCGACGGCAATCCTCAATATGTTGGTTAATGCATTTCTGAGTGGCAGCTGAGTCGGAAGTAGATGATACAACTAGAGTCAAATTAGGGTTGGGTAACCCTAACATACTAGCAGCATGCCGTAACTTCTTGAACTCTCTAGAAATGTCATCAATAGCACTAGCTGCAGAACCATCTTGCAATTCATTAACACCCAAAACCAAGCCATTTGCCACTACTCCCCCTAGTTTTTTTCTGGTTCTTTGTTGTGCCATCTGTATTAAAATGTAGCTGCTTTGATTGCAAAGAAAGTTCAGAAATCACTGTTGCCTTGTGAGCATCACAAATAGTCTTCAATTCCTCTATTCTTGCACATGATCTCTTTGGCAATTGTAACTCTTATTTTCATTTGGATTGAAACACCTCAAAACATGTCAAATAGTCAGATATATTGGAAACTGGGACTTGGTTTGCCAGTAAGTTATAATATAACTTTCTAATCTCAGGTGTATATTGTCGAGAATTTCCAATGATGGATTGTAGGGTAGGTTCCGTTACCAAATCATCTAGATCACTATCGGCTGAATCTGTTGTTTCTGAGAGTAAATCAACCTCAAAATTGATACATTCTTCTAATGAAGCATTCTTGCCTTTTAACAAACTGCTTTGATTTCTAGCAGCCTTCAATCTTTGAGTAAGGACAGTGTTTTCATTGGTGACATCATGCAAAGCAGATTTTTTACTCCTTAATTGGCTTTTAGTCTTCTTAAACCTACATTCTGAGCTCAACATCTCCAGTTGCTCAGAACACTTCTTTAAATATGCAGACATATGTTTAGCTGGTTGGGTATCATATAACATAAATTCTTCAGAGTGACACTGAGATGAAACAATTCCCTCAACAAATCGATAACTGTTGTCAGGTCTACCTCCCTTTTCCCCTTTTCCTTTAGATTCGAATCTATACCACAGTACAGTTTACCAATGGCTGTTTTAGTGGCCTTAAAATGTTGGTTTAGGTAGACATGTAGTGCTCTATAAGAGCCACTTGAACTCCAAACAGTTGCATTTCCGACTTCAATTTCCCTCACAGATGACATAAAAAATTCTTTTGGAAACCCGTGAGCTGTGAGGATATCAGGATACGATTCGTCAATTTCTACATGTTGAAAAATAGGGTTAAGAATGATAGTCTCAAGTGCATTCATGTACACGGGAGGTATATATACATGTATATATACTAAGGATGGAGGGATGACAGTACCCAAAAGGACTGCATATATGCATCAAGACCGGGGATGAGGGCAACAATAACATGCATAACCCCATAATAAAACATGTAGGGAGGGGTCACACATGTTATTATTGTTGCATGCCCTCAGCCCCTGTCTTGATGCGTATATGCAGTCCTTGTTTCTTTGATTTTTGGCACTGTCATCCCTACATCCTTGTTTTTACTCTTGTTTCACGGGGTTTTCATTGTATACTGCAACGTTCTTGCATGTGTGAGAGCCCCACCACTTTTGCTGCAAATGGTCAAATGAAACCACATGTGAGTAATAGGTGTTGAACTGCACAGAAGCGCTAATATACTGTAGCTTTACTCGTCCAAGAGGGGCCCTACAAAGATTTTGTTGGTGAAAGGTACTGCACACAGGAATAAGAACCCATTTGGTACAAAAATCAAGGTAACTATTTGTACTAATGTTGGGCTAGGCCATTTGAAAAATTAGAAGACAAAGACGAAGACGACGACGACGACAAAGAAGAAATCGGGGTTTTAGCAATTTCATATATGTCTCCAAGCCGTTATATTTGTTACTGCCTTGGTGGGACCCCAGAGCCTCGCACGCTGACATCCAACAACAGCTCGCTTAGTCTAGGGCAGTCACAACTACTCTTGGCCCTACAGCTAGGAGAGTAGTCAGAGAATCCTCTCAACAATCCTACAGCTAGGCTAGTATTGTCTGGCAGCAGCACCCCACTGGGTTTTGCTCTACTGCCGGCCAAAGTGTTTAAGTGGATCAGTGTAGCACGTGGCAACATGAGTAGGGTTGTCAGCTAGCCTCACACTGGCAAGACAGGAATTGACCTGCTGTACCAGTGCTTGCCACGTGCTGCTAGGCACGTGTGCAGCAGTCTCCAGATCGAGCCCACCACCACAAACAGCAAAAAAAGCACCCTAAATTGGAATTAAGGTGTGTCAGTGCCACCCTACATAGTCTACCAACTCTCTGATATATATCTATATATCTATGCGTAAATGCCATCATGTATAAATGCCATGCACCCTGTGTTTGTTAGCCTACCTTCTGATCTAGCAGTTCTGACCCGTGGCTCCCAAATTCGCAAACGATACGAGCGCAGTGGTGACCCAGACAGCTTTAAGGTTACATTCAATGCTAGTTTGATGGGTGCTACAATGCGAGTTATTAAATTGACGAGACGGCTGGGACGTTTAACTGAAATGGATGGAAACTGCTTTGAGATTTCTGCAAACAAAAGATGTTGGTCACTTCCAAACTCTTCAAATAAGTCAATAAGATCACCATATGTTGGAAGTGCACCTGTAGGATAATTATTGTAACATTCATCTGGCATTATTAGATGATGAATATTTACCTTGAAAGGCTGATGACTTGGTAGCCATGATTCCAAGCATACAGGAGGGAACTGTGGTAATTACATAACCTGCATGATTGGTACACAAGGTAAACACAAATTCATTAAAAAGTCAAGATAGATTGGATACAGACAGGTGGTTATAAGTGTCAGTTTCACTTCCATTAATCATCATAAATACTTACACCAACCTACTTAATAGAAATGTGGTGAGGAAAACAAATGCACTAATTATATCCCTCGATGTCATTAAAAAAAATCACCAGGCTTAGCTAGCCAGCTAGACTTTAGTTCAATTCTGGCCTAAACTTTTCACCTTGTAATGCAGAAATTCTGCACCAACTGATGACTCTTCACCTTGAACACAAGTCTTGAAATTCAACTTTGAACTCATGCGTTAATTAGAACGCATGGGTTCAAGGTATTTCACCATGAAATTTTTTCCCCTTGTTTCTTTCAACTTGTTTGGCATGTATAATCACCAAGCTTTTCTGTGTGGAGACCCTACCTGTTGATAGAAAGAAAATTAGCTTACATAAGTACACGTAGAAACATCGCATGTTGATGCTGTGGGGGTGCACTCCCTCCAGCCCCCCCCCAAAAATTAGGTCAGGAAGTTGTATTTATCCCTCAGATTGCATAAGAATCCATCACATACATATGTGCAATGTAGAATTTTCTGGGGAACATGCTTGATCTGTATAGAGGTAGCCATACTTTTAGAGGGAGGGATGTTACCACGGATAGCAAAGGGCTGTAGCTTACTGTTTTTTGTTGTATTTATTTGGGAGGGTGAAGTACATGTAGCTGCATTAGGTTGTTAATTGGGGGGGGTGGGGCCTTGGCTTTTGCAGTTAAATGGGATATGAGCTTACCTGTGCCACCTGTACGACTAGGTTGGCTCGCTCCCGCTCGCCAATGAATGAGTACTTAGGGGATATAAAAAAGGGAGGGTAGGTTAGGAGCTGGGCAGGGTTGGGGTGTTGCATGAGGTTTGTTGGGAGCTGGGCAAGAATGGGTTATTCGGTGGGGTTAGTTGGGAGCTGGGCAGGGATGGGTTGTTGGGTGGGGTAGGTTGGGAGCTGGGCAGGGATGGGGTGTTGGGTGGGGTAGGTTGGGAGCTGGGCAGGGATGGTGTATTGGGTGGGGTAGGTTGGGAGTTGGGCAGGGATGGCGTATTAGGTGGGGTTAGTTGGGAACTGGGCAGGGATGGCGTGTTGGGTGGGGTAGGTTGGGAGCTGGGCAGGGATGGCGTATTGGGTGGGGTTAGTTGGGAGCTGGGCAGTGATGGGTTGTTGGGTGGGGTTAGTTGGGAGCTGGGCAGGGATGGGTTGTTGGGTGGGGTAGGTTGGGAGCTGGGCAGGGATGGCGTATTGGGTGGGGTTAGTTTGGAGCTGGGCAAGGACGGGTTGTTGGGTGGGGTGGGTTCGTAGCTGGGAAGGGATGGCGTATTGGGTGGGGTTAGTTGGGAGCTGGGCAGGGATGGGTTGTTGTGTGGGGTAGGTTGGGAGCTGGGCAGGGATGTGGTGTTGGGTGGGAGCTGAGCAGGGATGAGGTGTTGGGTGGGAGCCGATGGCATCGTGTAGGAGGAGGCTATAGGAGTGTGGGAGGTGGCTATGGGAAGGCAAGAGGAAGGTAGGTAGACAGTTGTGGAGGTCATACTCATAACTGGTTTGGGAGGGGTAGTGAGTATGTAAATTCCTTCTGCTATACACTAATACGGTGCATTTATGTTCACCTACACGTACATTTAGCACCTTGAAGATATGCCTTGAAACACACAGTTAGCTTTATTGTCCCACAATTTTTCTGGTGCCTTACCAAAGGTAAGAAGTTCCTAGCCTCTTCCTTGGGACAGAAACTGACATTGTATTGGCAAAAATGTTACATGTAGCTACATAATTATGCCCCTACACTGATCAGTTCACACTTGTGTACACTATACTATGTACGCTATATATTATACGTGTATACCTGTTTCCAAGGTGGTCATTCTTCTTCACGCACCGCTAAAGAAAAGGTGACACAAAGCCCAGTAAGTGATTTACAGAGGCTACTAAAGCAAACCTTGTATAGCTCTGTGAGTTCTTTGAGAGTGAAATTATGGCCTGTTCTGATGCCTTTTATGCTGCTCCAAGGGCTTGGTTAGTAAATTGTAACCACAAAGACCTGCCTGTTTATACTGGCACTTCATCCTGTGGCTTTGGTGTACATTCACAGGTGAGGGAGGTTGGAAGGAGTCCCAAGTCCTTGTTACGTGAGATGGTATGGTGTGTCATCACTTGTGACTCATGTTCCCTTACATGTAAAGTAATAAGGTTGGATAAAATTGTGTGGGCGGATATGTCGCGGAATGACAGCGCAAGCAGCTTATCACACTGTATTACATTGCGCCAGTAGCGTGATGCCAATTTTGTTACGCAGAAATGCTCTACTACGACTGGACATATTTTTGTTTTTCCCTCGAGAACCGCCCCATTTCTGGCCTGGGCATACGCAGTAGAAATCTGGTAAGGTCACAGGTCGAACGACTCGAAACGTTTCAGACGGTATCGCCCCAAGATCTGCCCCTTCACCTCTATTGACAGATCACGTGATGGAGCATTTCGTTTTCAAAGCTGTAAGAAAACTTAGACGAAGAAATGGATTACTTGCCACATTCTGGTGAGTGTATTGTGTTGTAACAATGTGGGTAGGTATGCGTGCTCCCCCTCCATGAGTTGTGGAGGGTAGGAAAGAGCCATTGGGAGCTGTGGAGGGTAGGAAAGGGCCATTGGGAGCTGTGGAGGGTCGGAAAGGGCCTTTCCTATCCTCCACAGCTCCCAATGGCCCTTTCCTCCATCCCTTCCTCTGCTCTAATGTTCCCTCCCTCCCCCCCCCCACCACTCTAATGCTCCCTCCCAGTCTCTCTCCCTCTATTCATGCCAATACAATGCTCTAACCACAACCCTCAGCTAATAATCTGGTTAAAAATGCTCTACCCCCCAAGCTTCCATAAAGATCGTTGGGCATTATTTAGAGTATACACCTAAACAGAAGGCACAAGGGAGGAATGAGCCCTTTCCTACCGTCCACAGCTCCCAATGGCCCTTTCCTACCCTATACAGCTCACAATGACCATGTCCTGCCCTCCACAGCTACCAATGGCCCTTTCCTACCCTACACAGACCATTGGGAGCTGTGGAGGGTAGGAAAGAGTCATTGGGAGCTGGGGAAGGTAGGAAAGAGCCATTGGGAGCTGTGGAGGGTAGGAAATGGCCATTGGGAGCTGTGGAGGGTAGGAAAGGGCCATTGGGAGCTGTGGAGGGTCGGGCCTTTCCTATCCTGGGGAGGGAGGGAACATTAGAGCAGAGGAAGGGATGGAGACTGGGAAGGAGCATTAGAGTGGAGGGATGGAGTATGCATATAATTCAGTCCAAGGGGGGGATATCCCCCTTTCCTCCCCACATCTATATGTGGGGAGGAAATCATCCATGAAATGCTTAGAAAGACAAGGCATGGCAACACAACACAATAGGACAAAGCAACACAACACACCTCGCCCAATGCAGGCAGTATATACGTGTACCTTACTACCTTCTTCCCTCTACAGCTTGTTCAGAGCCTGGCTGATTACTATGCTTGCCGAGTCAAGAAAGGGGGTAGTATTCCTGAAGTAAAGGATGGAGAGATGAGAGAGACAAGCTCTGAACTAGAGGAGGCCTCATTTGTACTACAGGCTGATGCCCTACAAGCTGTTGCGTATTCCCCGCTGATGAAAGCTAATAAGCTCGAAACAGCGCTGTCTGGCCCCACTAGATATATTCTTTTAACATAGAAGTACCCAGTGGGTATGGGTATATTTGGTGGCTAGCCTCGTCCCCAGGCTCTCCCCTGCGAGCGTACAGTGAACGACCTTTGAACCCGTAGTAAACTAAGACGGGGGAGAGCCTGGTATGCGAAGTCACGTGCACCGCCGTAGGGTAGGAAGGGGGTAGAAACACTTGCCAATAAACAGCGTGAGCGATGTTTCTGCCTAACCGGCTGAGCACAGCAAAGCGACGTACAGGTAACAGTACGAGGCATAAAAATAAGGCGCCTCTCATCATGCCGCAAGCTCCTCACCCATAGACTCCATGGCTTTAGCGGCAGGTAATGCAACGGCTAGTGTTACATGTATACGTGCACGCTTGCTGTCTAGCTATAGCCTAGCCAAGGCATAAAGAAAGCGATATACATCCCAATAAGACGGCCAAACGTCTATACAGGTACAGCTAACAGTACAAGGCAGCTCTGACAGCCAGGTACATGTAGCTACGTAAGGAAATTGCGTAATTTGGGATCACACGATTTTGCGTACCAGGCTCTCCCCTCTCTTATTTTACTACGGGTTCAAAGGTTGTTCGCTGTACGCTTGCAGGAGAGAGCCTGGGGACAAGGCTATTTGGTGGCTTCATTGCCCTGGCCCAACCCATGACTGGTAGTTTTGAATTAGGGGCCTTGTCCAGTTTATTGCTCTAGGCGTGGCAGGCATTACGTAGGTAATGATGTGGTGGATGAATCTCATTAGTTCTGAAGCCGCTGAACCACTAATGTTTTGTTGCGCCTAGCGTATATAAACCGGTGGTGCGCTTAGACAAGCTGTTGTGTATTCCCTGCTGATGAGAGCTAATAAGCTCAAAACAGCGCCGTCCAGGGAATGCTTATATACATGTAGCTTGTCTGGCGCAACCAGATATGTTTTTTTTCATGTACCTGTCTTGGTAAGGAAAGGCAGAATTTGTACTTCAAGATGGCCTGAACCCCCTGCCCTCAAAAGCATTCACTCATATAGGCAATTCAAAAAAGGTGACATCTATACACTTTGTAACGGTGGCCGTGGTAATCTGAATGGGTACTCTCTTTAAAGAGGGGAGATTCCTGCACAAATAGAATGAGGGAGGGCAATTCCTGTATTAGATTACCCTCATTCCTGATTAGAGGGGTTCCTGCTGTCCTGTTTATGTTGGGCCCTAAGGTGTGCCTTAATTAGAGATGTCCCACGTCAGATGGCGTGAATTGCTAGTTGGTTGGTGTAAGAGCTACAATGAATAAGTGCATATTCATAAGCACATGCTTAGAACCACAACTGCTCTAGTAGTGAATATGGATAAAAGCCAGATCTTCATATGATATATATATATGCCATGTGTATGTGTTGTGTAGCAAGTATTTTTTTGGAAGCCCACAGCCATTCAGCAGTGGCTTAGCCCCTCAGTGGTGGGCTTGGGCTGAACATTTAGTGGACGAAATAAGACGTTCACTATGTGTGTAGTGCTGGCGTTTGGGTTTTGATATATATTTGCAGCACCTATAATGTATGCTCCCTCTCCTTTCATGTATGTGTTTATAAATTGATGTTATATCACGCAGAATGGTAGTACTGTGTATATGCTATGGTCTATCCCCATTGAAAACCATATATAAGGTTTTTCATCACTTTCACTTTCAGTTTGCTACCTACTGGACTTCTGTTAACATGAATATGTAACTATACCCAGAAACTAACTGATTATAAAATGGTATAATTTGATATATGATAAAGGTGTTAAATTAACAAAAGTCCATTTTGTAAATTCTCCATCTTTCTTCCGCTTGAAGAAGCGTAACTCACTAACGGTAATACATCTAAACATGAAACTTGGTACAGTTATGTAGTTTCACTGGGGGTAGTGCATCGTCATGTTAAAAATTTTGTAAACAATGTACTTCTTGTAAAATAAACAAAAATAGCCTCAGGCCATGTATTATTAATGGGGCCCACACAGTCCTAGGTCTGCTAAATATGAACTTTTTTTATGTTAGTATAGTTCAATATTCCAATGATCAACATTGTGATAAAATCCCTGTAAACAATGTAAATCTTGTAATATAACAACAAATAGCCTCAGGCAAGGATTACTGGATCTCACTAACAAAAGCTCCATTAAATGTGGAAATTGGTATGATTGTAAAGTGTAATACCCCAATGATCAACGTGATAAGATCTCTGTAAACAATGTAAATCTTGTAATATAACAACAAAAATAGCCTCAGGCAAGGATTAATATATCTCACTAACAAAAGCTCCATTAAAAGAGGAAATTGGTGTGATGGTAGAGCTTAATACCCCAAAGATCAACATTGTGATAATACAACAATGATCAACGTTGTGATAAGATCTCTGTAAACAATGTAAATCTTGTAATATAACAACAAATAGCCTCCGGCAAGCATTTCTGTATCTCACTAACAATAGCTCCCATGTGAAAATTGGTGTGATGGTAAAGCTTAATACCCCAAAGATCAAAAGTATGATAAAATCTCTGTAAACCATGTACATCTTGTACAAAATAGCCTCAGGCTAGCATTACTGTATCTTACTAACAGAAGCTCTACTAAATGTGAAAATCGGTATGATGGTAAAGCTTAATACCTTAAAGGTCAACATTGTGATAAAATCCCTGTAAACCATGTAAATCTTGTAAAAAGTAGCCTCAGGCTAGCATTACTGTATCTTACTAACAGAAGCTGTACTAAATGTGAAAATTGGTGTGATTAATACCCCAATGATCAATGTTGTGATAAAATCTATGTAAACAATGTAAATCTTGTAATATAACAACAAATAGCCTCAGGCAATAGTTAGCTATATCAGTAGCACAAAATGTGGAAATTTGTGTGGTGTTAAAGCTTAATATCCCAATAATTAATGTTGAGATAAAATCTTGTAATCTTGTAAATAGTAGCCCCAGGCACTACTTTTGCAACTAAGCTCACACAAAGCTGGAAAATCCTTTCCGTACTTCTCAATCATCTTTTCAGTGAGTTTTTCAAAAATTATTCAACACCATTTCAGGCCTAAGTAATTGTTTGGTAATTTCTCATCTCCTTTCTTGAAGATAGGTTTAATAGAACCAATGGACCAAGATTCAAATAACAAAAGCTCCACTAAAAGTAAAATTTGGTACAAAATAATATACAAAAAATTGATGTTAGATAAAAATGTTGGATAGCCTCAGGCCACAAACTCTATTAGCTAATATGTTTGCTACCAAGTAAATTACAAAATAGCAAAATGCATGTACCTAGGTCCGGAAAAAAATGATGGGAGACAAGTAAATAAAAATTAAGGAAATTTGAAAGGAAATATAGGGATTGCATAAAAAGGAACGGAGACAAGATTGGGACACAGACATGTTATGATATATCGACGTACCTATAATGTTACGTTGATATTTCATAACATGTCTGTGTCCCAATCTTGTCTCCGTTCCTTTTTATGCAATCCTTATATTTCCCTTCATTTTTTATTTACTTGTGTATATAGGCATTTTCATGTTATCCGAGGTGTCCTTGTTTGAAGGTGCCCTATCCTGAATGAGGGGTCCTTGTATGAAGTTGCCCTATCTTGAATGAGGGGTCCTTGTAGGAAGGCGTCTTTATCCTATTATTAAGGTGTCCTTTTTTGGTAGAACCTCTTCTTTGAAGGTGCCCTATCCTGAATGAGGGGTCTTGGTATGAAGGTGAGACTTATGTTGGTCCATCATAAAACAGACTGCTACTGAGGAATTGCTAGCTCCCACCACCCCGTTCTCAAAGCTGCATGGGCATCTGATGTCCTCTTCATGTAGCTGTGTATGCATATATATAAATTTTGAAAATGGCTGGCCCAAAGAGCACAGGAGACAAGATCAGACAGTGTCTTCTACATAATTCCCTGCCCAAGAAAATCAATGACATCAGGCCTATATTGTCGCAAGAGAAAGTGCAATGTACTTTAGGGTCACAGTTGCTGTGTGTGTGTGTGTGTGTGTGTGTGTGTGTGTGTGTGTGTGTGTGTGTGTGTGTGTGTGTGTGTGTGTGTGTGTGGTGCAGCGTGTGTGTACTGCAAAGATAAATTGTTGTATTAATTCATTTATGAGGTGACCATTTAAAAAGTTGTTTTAATTAAAATAAATACTTGTAAGTATAACCATTTAAGAAATATAGAATAATTAAACTTTTCCTTTTAGACCATTAATAAACATTTTAAATTCATTTTTACATCACTTATAATGAATATATGTATTTAGTTTTCTACTTGCTAATATTAATTATTACGCTCATTTAATTGTTGGTAATTTGCAATGGTTAAAATTAAAATTATAAGGTGTTTTAACTTATTCCAAGGTTCAATTTTTATGATAAATATGACAATCTATAAGATCTGGATTATAGATGGTTAAAATTAAATTATGCTGAGAACGTGTGATTGTTTCTATTGTTGTAAATTATCTTTTGGTGTATTTAAATTCTCATATATTATGGCAAGAACTAGCAATATGCTACTCTTGATTTTTGTATATTTTGTATTAAGAATGAATTTGATATCTTGTAGAAGACAAAATATATAAGTTCATAATAAGAAACACAAAAAGAACATATATTTTGGTGGCAATGAACCATATGCATGTAGGTTAGAGTAAAAAAAAACAAATCAGAAAGTTAGAGTGAGTTCCAGGTTCCAGTCAAATCAGATTAAGTATGTCGGTACTCACAGAGAGGTAAGTGGCAGACTTGAGACGCTTAGTAATGGATGTTGCTGGGAGCTTGAAAACAAATTCTTGAAAAAATAAGGCCACTTCTTTAACCATGGTGCAGTACTCCAAATTAAAAATATAATGGGAAGTGAACCACAACATGAGAGCTTGTGAAAATGAGTGGGTAACACACAATATTTTACTTTCAATAAAGATGAAGTATTGAGAGCTTTCTTCTCCTGGAAAAGAGTTGGTGCAGCCCTTTTCGGTTCCTTTTTTGTGATGTCAATGGGATCGTCTGTTAACTGCATGAGAGGAAAAAAGAGAATATACAATCACAAGTGTAACAAACATTTGTATTAAGCACATCTCATGTATATCATACCTGACACTCTTCATAAACAAAAAGAGATGCCTTTTCTTGCATTTTCTTTGGAAGAGCACTCATCACCTAGATCATTTACATGAGCAAAAATATCTAATTTCGGCACACATGCAGAGTAAATAGTTTAAGAACAACAAAGCTAAAAAAGTAACCATCAAATTCTTCCCGTGCTTCTTGAACAGCCACAACTGTTTCTCCCTTACTACACGAACTTCCATATTGCAGGATTGCAGGTGCAATCTTTGTTGACCAGATATTCTCTGCAGTCTTCATCACGTTTTGCTTTCCAGTATCATATCAATCTCCTGCTCCATCTAAGAAAAACATTAATTTTATTCATGTTTACTACCATACCATATTTAATGTAAGTACCATTCAGTATACTATTGCATTTTGCAGGGACAGATAACAGTGCATGCTGTCAGGAGTATGCAAACATACATGCATACATACCACGTAGATTTTCTTCAATTCATGAAGCAGAGCAGTAGCTGTTTCCTCTGATTCAGTAAGGACTTGTCTTCTTGCACTGTATGTTTGCCGTACAAAGGAAAGCAGGACTTCCTTTCTAGGCTTCTCTTTACCTAGCTCTTTTTCTATAAGATTCATGTTTCTTGTGATAGTAACATCATCATCTCTAGTATCCCGCAATGGAGGGTAGCGTGCTAGCACCTGGGTTACCTTTGGCCTGCCGCGCTTAGCTTTAGGAGATGAATCGGTATCTGTTTCTGACAGGGGCCGCTTGTTTTTACTGCAACTGTGAAGGTTATGAACCTTTTCAATTAGCTTTTTTCCCCATGAAGCCTGCAAAGTTAAGTGTGTCACAGTGTGTGGAGTGTATGCATATGCATAACAGGAAAAAAACTGTTAAAGGGTATACAGGCAATATGCATTCTCGGAGCTAACTGCTTTTTTTGAATTTGTACCATGTATATATGTAATACGTATGCTTACATATCCTGAGACTTTTTCACCCTTATCCCGCATAAATGGATACTTTTTCACAAGCGTTTTGGCAACTTCTTTGCAGAACACTTTATTTGGTTTCATTGTGTAGCGAAACATCTGCATTGCGAGAACACGGATAACTTCAATTAGAGGCCCCAATGCACGACTACGCTCCTCATCTGAAGACATATTGATACAGGCCTGTATTGATGGTGGCCAGAACTGGGGTAAAGAAAACATTTGTGGATTAAGTGTAGAAGCTGAAGATGCAACCGACATGGTATCATCTGACTCGAATGTCAATACAGATGGCCCTGGGGGAGGAGAAAATGGGCTTGCCAAGAAACACCTCAGTGAAACAGGGCTAGAAGGAGATAGATCAATAGATCTAGAGCTGCTGAGTGAGGAGTGTTTTGTAGGCTGGGATATTGGTGATGCAGATAGCACCTGCTGATATTTCATCATTATCAGGAGCCATAGCCTGCTACAGAAAGCAATTATGTATATTCTATGTCATCAATGCATAATTAATAGTGCACATGTATAAAATACTAGATTCTAAATGGCTGACATGTATAAAACATTACTCATAGATGTTTCTTCTTTTCACATATCCTATCACGTTTCACTGGGTTTTTAGTGTGCACTGGTGCAAGATATACACTTTCACCTTCACTAGCTTTATCTCTCAAACTGAAGCACCAACTTCCTTAATCAATACCTATATTAACCCACTCCTTCATTATCATACAGTGTTAGTCAAAACAATTATCTTACAGCATATCCATAGCCCTTGTCAATCCTATGTGGTTGGATCTATCCCTGGCTCAGGAGTTGATTGGAGACTATTGTGGTCGAATGCATATTGGTAGACCACGCTTGCTGACCACACCTCATCCACAACCACTACCTCACCAGCCCTCTCACTTCCCTCAAAAACGCATGCAGAAAAGGAAGTGTGCATATTGCAGTGGCTATCGGAACCCGCCCTGTCGACGTAAGAGTAGGTGGTACTGTGGTGATTGCGAGGGTTATCCAACACTGTGTCTCACAGGAACTGCTGATAATGACGACTGCTGGAGGCTCTGGCACTCTACTGACTATGACAGGCCATATATCATCACAACAACACTACTATCACATCTACTGTTTTCTTGTATGCACATCTGACAGCAAAATGCGTAATACACACTTTACAACTATCAGTATAAACTTTGTCACGTACTAACGGCAGAATTGTCCTCTGCATACATGGTACAGTTTCATGTGTGCGCCCAGGGAGACGAGGCTACGCCCAATTATTGACTGCATGGGTTATCACCCTTATTATACACGGTTAGAAAGGTAAGTATTATGCATTCACTGAGGCAGTCTAATATATGCAACTCCGCACGTAGTAAACAGAAGATATAGTGACACATCTCAAAACGAAGAGTTACTGTAGCCTTTGATAGTTACTACACAGCCCTGGCAGCCTCCGCGCGGCAGTTCAGATCGACTAGCACGCGGGATAAAAACACGTAATTCCGCACGGAAAAGTCAGTCACGCGCATGTGCGGAATTAATTAATTATGGACCCTAAAGAGTTAAACTGTCATTGGTCGTAAAGTATACTGTAAAGTATCCGTAAAATAAACGGAATTCTTGTGCATGCGTGAACAGTCGATACCAGGCCATTTCTCTGAAGTTTTGAATCGGCCTGGGAACGAGGTAAGGGCTGACAGTGAGGATGTTCTTGTTGGAGCCACATTTATATACACTAGATGAAGTGATGTATATACATGTACATGTATTAGATACGGAGGGATTGAGACATACTTTTCTTTGCAATAGTCCATCCCTAACTGCGATGGCATGTGAACCTACACGTAGGTGCCAATGTCAGCCTTTGCTGACCTTGGCAGCACCTTGCAGGTATGCCCATGAATACATGTATGTGAATGGAACAAGTGTGTCCTCCATTTCTGGAGGGCCAACCCCTATATTGTTAGATTTGCTGTACACGTATCTTCTACTAGCTAGCTAATCCTAGCACCAGGTGAGGTGTAATTACAGGTGATCAATCAATCTACTGAGCTATGGGTATGAGAGACAGTGGGATGGATGGGTATGAGAGACAGTGGCTGGGTACCCCAGCAGCCCCTCTCCCAAAACACAAGGTGCCAACACTGGGTGGTAGACTGGGGATCATCCTATCCAACCATATTGAAGCAGATATCACTTCCTGGTCTCCCACTTGAGAGCACACTTGTGGATGATATCAAACGATAGGGAGAGAAATTGAGAAAGAAAAAGGGGTTACAGATTTGGAATTCTCTTTCAGCGTTACATACAGCCCCCCATGCATCTAAATGCCAGCCCCACAGAGCCTGTTAGCATGCCCCCAGAGGTACTGTATACATGCAACACACATCAACACATGATGTTAATTTCAATGGAATTGTACATCAAATAAAGCACTAACCCTGGGAGAGGGGATAGTATGCGAAGAATAGCAAAGAACATACTGCAGAGAAGGCTTGAGATGCTCACGTTATCTTATATTTCAGGTAGCATTCTGTGAGTGAGGAATGAGGTTCTATGAATGAATATATTGGTACATGTGTACCTTTCTTTCAATGTAGCAGATTACCGCAGCATCTGAGAAAATGTGCCTCACACACACACACACACACACACACACACACACACACACACACACACACACACACACACACACACACACACACACACACACACACACACACACACACACACACACACACACACACACACACACACACACTAGCTAGCCTCACCATAACACCTAGGAAGGTGATGCTGAAGGTGTCTGTGTGGTGTTTCCAAGGTCGGCAAAGGCTGACATGCACATGTATATACTATGTGTAGGTTCACATGCCATCCGTGTGTGAAAAGGTACGAACACAAAAGAAAAGCATGTCTCCCTCATACATGTAAACACAACACCTCATCAGCGTGTGCATGTTTATTGTAGTGTCCCAACAAGAACATCCTCTCTGTCAGTGTACAGTAAACATACCTGTAAAAGACACATCCTCCGAGAAGTCACACGACCATATATATTGAGCACAGGTGCACAAGAGGGTGGCTACTAGATGTGCTGTGTGTGTTGCGTGTTTATTCCTTCCAGGGGCGGCGGCAGAGGGGGGGCAGGGGGGGGCAGTCGCCCCCCCAATATTCCAGTAGGCCCCTCCCAATAAAATAGGAGCTATGACGACGGAATGTGTGTTGCTCCTGCATGCACTCAATGCGTTTTAAAATGCACTATACACATATATACACGCGTGCAGATTACAGCTCTAGTAGCCCATCTCTTTATTGCAAATTGCGTAATGCGTGCGCGTACGTATTAGCCTCGTGGAGCCACGCCTTCTCGGGGGGGGGGGGCGTGGCTCCGCGAGGCCATATGTGGTATAGACAATCTCGCCCCCCCAACTCCGAACTGCTGCCGCTGCCTCTGCCTTCACTCCACACGGATACCTCCCCAAACTGTTACAAGCTATACACTCACCAGAAGGTACCAAGGATTCCATTTCAGACTTTCTAGTTTCTTTCAGCTCCCAAAAACAAACGTTTGAAATGATCACACAAATAATCACATGGACAATGCCCGATTCGAAAATGCGGATCATATAATCAGTCATTTGAGGGGAGGGGGCGCAGTTTGGGGCAGTACCGTCTGAAATGTTCGAGTTGTTCAACCTTTGACCTTATCAGATTTACTATGACAATACGTGTTATGAAAATACTGATCACGTGATCAGCCATTGGAGTTGAAGGGGCGCAGTTTGGGGCGGAGCTGTCTGAAACATTCGTGTCGTTCAACCTTTGACCTTACATACTGCGCATGCCCAAGGCAGAAATGGGGCGGTTCTAGCGGGAAAAACAACAATCTGTTCTGTCGTAGATCATTTTAGTGCAATAAAATCGGCATCACACTACTGCCGCAACGAAATGTAGCACAATAAGCCGCCTGCGCTGTCATTCTGTGACATATCCCACCCACACAATTATCGGCAACCTTAACTATACTAATTTCACATTTCGCAAGACTTTCATTTAGTCAGATATAAGATTGTGTGGCCCCATTATTATACATGGCCGGAGGCTACTTTTGTTTATTTTACAAGAAGTACATTGTTTTTAACATGAAAATGCACTATCCCCACTCACAGTGGAACTACATCACTGTACCAAGTTTCATGTTTATATGTTAGCATTAGTGAGTTACGCTTTTTCAAATGGAAGAAGTAGTGTCAGAAGATTAACAATTTACAAAATAGACTTTTGTTCACCCCCTTATATAATAACAGTTATCTTCTGGGTATAGTTACATATTTATGTTCACAGAAATCTAGTAAGCAGCAAACTGAAAGTGAAAGTGATGAAAAACCTTATATGGGTTTTTTAATAAGGATAGACCATAGCAATTCCTATGTACACTACTGTGTGACATCAAGAGTATATAATAGAAGAGGGGGAGAGTATCCTACTACGCTATGTTCCGTGTTACAACCCTTTACTGGGTCATGACCTTTATAATGATATTCACAAACGTGTGGTTTGACGGTTTACTTAGCGTCACGCGCGTATAACGCTGAACGTTGAAAGCTCAGTTGGATGTGTTGGTGGCTGAGCTAGTAGTTGCTTAAGCGGGCCCGCAGATCTTCTCGAAGTACTCACGCGTCCATAAAATGCGTTGGCCCGCTATGTTTTGTAGCCTACAAAGTACGTCCCTATCCCCGCGCATGACGCTGAGTAAACCGTCAAACCACACGTTTGTGAATATCATTACAGAGGTCGTGAACCCGATAAAGGGTTGTAACACGTAGCATAGCGTAGTAGGATACTCTCCCCCTCTATTATATACTCTTGGTGACATGTATTGCATTGAGAGGACAGTATTACAAGAATCACAAGGGTTAAAACAAATACTTTTAGGTTGCTATTAGCAATGATATCTCTACATATGGTGACCTTCAGGTTGATTGTTACCATGGTTACTGAGTTTTGCCCATTAGTTATACATTGCTGGGAGAGATAACGATCAGTAGTACAAGAGCTACAACGGGGGTTAACGAAAATATTATACCTCTATTCCCCAGTATGTAATGATACATTTCCACATGCAAAGATTCATTTTATGGTTATTGAGTTACCCTTCTCAAGAAGAAAAAGATGGAAAACATGGACAAAATATGGAAATCATTTTTCAGATATTATGTACATCTCACATCACAACACAACATTTTTGTATACTGGTTATTTTTAACACATATTATTTAAAAGTGAAATCAACTCCAAATTGAAGTGAAAATGAAGTATATGGTTTTCAATGGGGATAGGCAGTAGCAATCCCTATATACACAGTACTACCGTACTACCACAGTGAGGGTAGAATAACATAGCATGGTTATAATTTTTACTGTGTGTGGGTGTGGGTGTGCTAAATCAGCTGGGACCACTATAATTAATTATACTTCAACAGGGTAGTAGTGCCTCAGTAGCTCAGTTGAAGTGCCTACAGCTGAGTGCAGGAGGTAGTGGGCCACCAGAGGCATCTTTTTTTCTGTGAAGACTACCTGTTCACAATTAAAGTAATAATGTACTATGCTGAAACGTAACAACAGTATGTAAACAGTATGTGTGCTGCAATCAGGACGCTTAAACAATGAAATAATTATCCTCAGCAGCATGCATGATGCAAAGTGCACGGCCCTCTCCCTAATGACAGCACAAATCTGAACCATTAGATGTGGAGCATAGGGAACTGCATGATTTAAAAGGATGACAGGCCTGGGATGTGGCATCCTCACATGTATAATACACATATACATGCACTGGGTACCTGCATCACCAGGTCATCAGTTGGGAAGGGTCAGGACAAATTTAAACATGACCTGTGAGTGGAGAGGGAGAAAAAGGAAAGCTGCGTGCACATGGTTGACTATCTAAAGTGGTGACCATAGGGGCTGAATTGTCCTGATAAATATTACACACAAAATGTAGAACTGCCCTATGTTAGCAGAAAGCTGCAAACACATTCAGGAATGGTTTGCAACTTTCTGCACATATTGAATTTGTCATTGCATGCATACTCAACTTGCATACTACGAGAAACCTATGCCCTGGTGGACTAGGTGGGGGAGGAATTCTCCTCAGTAGTTCAATCCACTAAGATCGGTTTTACGGGGGTATTCACAGTTGGTGAAGTGGCAAAAGTGCACACCTCCGCTGGCACTTTTAAGGCTGTCATTGTTACTGGTGGTAAGAAATTGGTATTTTTAAGTACATTTAGTTGTTGTACATTTATAACATGTATGTAGACATAACACTTCCAGCAAAACAGTTGAACTCTGTGTGGACATTGGTTCACAATTTCATGTATGTGCATCTCATGTATGTGCATCTATGCGCTTCAGTTCAGGCCTTCATCTTGCCTGCATGTATTGGGGTAGCCCAGGAATGAGTTAACTCCTACATTATTCCCTAGGCACTGTAGGTACACAGGACGAGATGGATGAACTAACGAAGGAAGGAGAAGTGGAGAATGAAGATCAGAGTGAGAGCCCAGAACGGAATAGTGAAGAGCAAGTTAATGAGAGTGAAGCAGCATGTAGAACATGAAACATGAGCAGATGACAGTGACAAGCATGAGAAAGTAAATAAGAGCAGAAAGCCACAGAAGAGAAGGTAAGTTTTACATGTACCAAATGCAAAGTGTTACAGAGTATCTCACGTTCAGGGAAGACTGTGTCTAAGAAGTAGTCCCAAAACCTACTTTCAGTGAAGAGTGATTCCAAAAAGAAGTCACAAAACGTACTCCCTATCTCTGAACATGGCACAGATTCATCTCACAACCCTATAGAAGGTGAAGGTACATGCACTTAGCATAATTGCATGTACATGTATGTGTGAATTACATTTAGAAGCAAGGTCATTTATAGTTTGCCAGTTCTCCTTGCACATCCAGTGTCATAAATTGACAAATATACAGGCCAAGGCCTAGAAAAAATTCTCAGATACATGACTTAATCATACATGAGATGCTTAGAAAGAAAGGCAAGGCAACGCAACACTACAGAAAGACAAAGCAACACAACACAACTCGCCCAAGGCGCCTCAGGTGGGATTCGAACCCATAACGGGCTGCGTGCTAGGCGTCGCTAGGTGTCGCTCTTACCAACTGAGCTAGCTGGTTGGGCTTGAATCACATATACAATACCAAGCAACCATCACAAACCAGATAAACTCAAATTTTCTATAGCTTACATGTACATGTAATCTATACAAAAATTCTTGCATGTAACGTGTACTAGTAACAGCAGTCACACAGTGTTACTTTTATCCTATGTAGTAGAGATGCAGAAGAAAATGACTGAGTTGATGGACATGGTAGAAGATAGAGAGCACCCAAGATGATATAGTGAAACAATTAATGAAACTGGAGGACGTGCATCATTCTCCTGTCTCCTCCATTCTTCCACCCCTTACTCCTACTCTAACATTTCTATTCCTTCCAGCCTGAACCCAACTCTCTCTCCACCCCTTGCACCCTTAACCCTCCCCTCCCCTCTTGCAGCACTCCTGCACCTCCGGTCCAACCTCCAAGCATTGGAAACTTTCCAACCACCACCAATTTAGAGGCCACTTCCCTGACATAGACTTAGACTTTGATAAAGTAGACTCAGAACCTGACTTTACTGATTTTGACATTACTAACAGTGACACTTACTAACAGTGACACTTCAACAACTCCACTCCCTACACAGAACTCTGTTATACAAACTACTAGTATACCAACATGGGATACAACAACCCTCACAATCATAATCCCACCCCCAACTTACAAACCCAACATGTATAAGCCTCTGCCACTACTCAACAAACTATGAAACGTACAGTATCGTATATGACCATCTGACACAATGATGTAACAGAACTGTACGGAAGTGGATACGTTGAGAAAGGGGAAGTTGGCCTTCTACATTAGCCAGAGAAGCAATGTTTGGCAATGAGATCATGGCTGAATGTACCCCAACTGGTACAAAACAATAAAAAGCACTGCCACAGAAGGACTATAGTTAAGGACTATATATAACTCTTCCCAAACTTCTGGTTAGAACTGGAGGGATTTTGAGGATGTATACAGGGCTGTGAAAGTTTCCGATTTTATCCGAATAATCGGATTTTACGTTGACACAGCTTTTACTCAGACGGATTTGTTCTTTATCACACATAACTAGGATTTTTTTGCGCCGTCCGCGGCACGGGTTACGCACGCCAGCCCCTCCCACGGCCCCAGAAAATGTGTAGTCACGTGTCCGGTCAGAGTGCATGATACTTTCTGAGCCATGTCGACGAGTGTGAATGACGAGGCTGAGGCTGAACCGGGGCATCACGACTCTGAGTTTACGGATGACTCTGAGTACAAAGCAAGTAGTAGTAGCACTGTTGCTACTTGTTCAAGCGCGCCCCTCAGCGAGGAGCCAAAGAAAAGGCCAAGGTATTCTTGTACCTTTCACTCCGAGTCAAATAAGTTTACCTGGGCGATAGCATCGAGAAAAGGGCCGACGTACGCTCGATGTACTGTTTGTAACCGTGATGTTAGCGTAGCGTATGGGGGGACAAAGGATCTTAGAAAGCACGAGCAGACTCGTGTACATCAAGCATTTCAAAAAAGCCAAAGTGGTGCCACCTCTTTGACTTCATACTTCACTTCTACGCGTGGTCCAACTCGGGAACAGTCGGTGATTGAATCTGAAGTCAAATTCAGCTACTTCTTGGGTGAGCACCATATCCCACTGTGTGTTGCTGATCACTGTGCGAAGTTGTTCGTCAGTATGTTTCCTGACTCTGCAATAGCAAAGTCATTTAAATGTGAAAGGAAGAAAGCAACAGCGGTTGTGGAGGTTGTTGCACATGAAGTGAAGCAAGGTATTCTGTCTCGCTTGAAAGAGTCACAATTCTTCAGCATTCAGATTGACGAAACAACAGACATTGGCATTAATCAGCAGTGTGGTGTTATGTTGAGATTCTTTGACACTACAGAGGGGAAGGTGAGATGCACATTTTATAAACTGGTTACGTTAGAAAGTGCTACTGCTGATGGTATTTTTCAGTGCTTGGATAACTTATTTTCTGATGATGGTCCTCTCAAATACTCCAACCTTGTTGGGTTAGGATCAGATGGCGCTAGTGTTATGCTAGGATCAAGGAATTCTGTGCTTACTTGTTTGCAGACTGAGCAACCCGGAATAGTATCATTTCACTGCAATTGCCATATAGCAGCCCTTATAGCTAATCATGCCTGTAAGGAGTTACCTGGCTATTTGGATGACTTAACAGTCCAAATTTGGTACTTCTTCCAAAAGAGCCCCAAACGCCAAAGGGTATTACAGGAATTTGTTCGTTGCTCCATGCATCAGCAGTTTGTTGACGTTAAGCCACACAAACTTCTGAAGGCTGGACAAACTAGATGGCTAAGTCTTGAAATTTGTGTCAACAGACTACTTGAACAGTATGAGGCACTTCTTTCATACTTCCGTAGCTCATCAGAAAATCTAGCTACTGTTCGGAGAATTACTCAGAGCCTTGAAAATCCCTTGTCTAGGCTCTTTTTGATGTTCTTGAGTGATGCCTTACCTGTCATAAATATATTCAACAAAATGATGCAGCAACAATCACCTGCTTTGCATTCTCTGAAGCAGGAGGTTCATAGCTTTTTAAAAAAGCTTATTTTGCGGTTTATGAAACCAGAAGTGCTTCAGATACCATTAAGAGATATAGATTTGAATGATACTAGTTTATATACTCCTTTAGAACAAGTCTTCATTGGAGAAAAAGCAGAGGTATCTTTCTGAAAGTGATTTATCCAGCAGTCAAATTAAGAATTTTCACAATACATGCCAGAAATTCTGGATTACAGGTACATCCTATGCAATGAAGAAATTACCAGTTAGTCATGACCTTCTTGACAGTATCAGTTGGATTCAACCGTTCACAAATGACTATGGAAGAGTTGACCAAGTTCTGTCAGTGGCAAGATTACTTCCACAAGTTATCAAGGAAAGTGAAATAGCAGCACTAAATGAGGAGTTTATGGACTACTGCACATCAGAGCTTCCATTTCCTAAACAGGTTATGGATATTGATGAATACTGGTACAAAGTTAGTGTGGTTACTGACATCACTGGAGATCTCAAGTACCCTCTAGTGTCAAAGCTTGCTAAGGCCATTCTTATCATTCCACATGGAAACGCAGACATTGAGAGAATGTTCAGTCGTGTTGGCTTAAACAAAACAAAACTAAGAAACAGTTTGTCAACAGAAACATTATCAGCATTACTTTGCCTTCAGTTTAATGTAACTGAACCATGTTTTGATTTTAAGCCAACTAAAGAAATGGTAGAAAAAAGCAGAAATGCCATTTCATCGATTTCCACTCTTACTGATTGATTTTTTATATCGCTTTGTTGGTATGTAAAAAGCAATCAAATTCAGTACAGGCTCTATGACTTCAAATTCTGTGAGTATAATTGGAAAGTAAGTAGTGGATGATTCACTTGGACAAACTTAGGATTTGTTTAATGATAAATGTCAGTTTGTGGTCCTTGGATGAAAGCAAAATTAACTTTCACAGCCCTGTGTATAGAGAGTTTGGCACACGGCAATACAGTAGGGTTGTGGGAGGCAAGCAAGAGGTGCAAAAACAGGTTGCAGAAGTAGCCACACAACCATCAGGACTCATCACATATGTGTGCACATGTATTATACGTACATGTACTTCAACGTATTTCCTTCTACTTTTCACATGTAGAGTTTTACATGTACATGTACATGATACAACCTAACATACAGAGATGAGACAACTCTACACAACTGAAAAACACAACTCACCCAATGTTGAATTATGGAGTAATGCATGGTGTAGGTGAATGCATGTGCTTTAGGCGAGCATTTTTATACATATACATGACTTAATCATCCATGAGATACTTAGGCAAGGCAGCACAAACAGAGGCGGCGGAACCACCGGGGCACAGGGGGCACGTGCCCCCCTAAAAATTTTAGCTCCAGTGTCGTTCCATGGCTCAGCACGGAATATAAATTGCGTGGGTCAAAGGTCAATATTCCTTACTGCTAGCCACCACGTGCTTTTTGCGAAGTGCTCCAGAGAGACTCAGACTGAGTGTGTTTCTAAACCCTATAAGGCGGAGAAATGGCGATGACATCTATTACATCTTTCTTCTCTAAAAGCAGAGTCCAGCTGAACAGCCAGATGACTCCAGTGTAAGGTTTGACAACCTCAGTCCGATGGACTATAGGTACTACTACTCTTGTTTTACATACAATGTATTATATAGGAGTGATGAAGAATGTACTACGGGCTCTGCTACAGATCACTTGAGGAGTGGAAGTGAGCCTACAATAACATGCAATGCTAGCTGCTGTAATGATGCCACATTATACAATCCAGTGCATGTGACACACTCTAGTATTCTGCTAAAGACCAAGAAGTTGCAAGGGAAAAAATGGCGCCAATTTAACTCAGAGTGGTTTAAAATGTACCCATTGTTAGTACTTTGTACTACACGGCTAAAGGCTTTCTGCTCGTATTGTGGGTACAGTAACAAACGTGGCCTAATTACTGAAAAAAGAGGGAGACAGGTTTTGTGCAACACAGGATTTGACTACTGGAAAAAGGCACATGAAACTTTTTCTCAACATCAATAAAGTGTTTCCCACTGTGAAGCTGTCATGAAAAATGAAATGATGCAGCAAGAGAGTATTGGAGCCATGTTGAGTGCAAGTGTTCAAAGTGGGCAAGAGCTTAATCGAAAGCTGCTTCTGAAGCAATTATCCTCCCTGCGCTACCTTTTAAGGCAAGGGTTAGCCATCAGAGGACATGCTGATTATGACGGCAACCTTGTACTGTTGTTAATGCTTCGCAGTGATGACTGCAATGGTTTAAACTCTTGGTTACAAAACAAAAAATATGTCACATGAGATAGTAAATGAAATGATTTGTTTGATGTCCAACTACGTTCTGCGTGAGATTTTGAGCGGGATTAGAGAGGCTTCATATTTCTCATTGATAGTGGATGAATGTTCGGACATCAGCCACAGTGAACAAATGTGTGTTAGCATTCGATGGGTTGATGAAAATCTGTTGATCCATGAATCACCATTGGAGCTCATTTATGTACCAAAAACAGATTCTGCAACCCTTGTTGCATGTATCAAGGACTCTTCAGTCCGTTTTGTACTTCCACTCTCCCAATGTAAAGGCCAGGCGTACGATGGTGCCTCAAATATGAGTGGCCATCATAAAGGGGTAGCTGCCACAATACAAGGAGAATATCCTACTGCCTTATACGTTCACTGCCTAGCACACTGTACTAATCTGAGTTTGCAAGCAGTAGCCAGACAATCAACATGCATACGAGATGCATTAGATCTAGTGCTTGGCCTAAACCAGTTTATTCAATTGTCACCAAAGAGAACAACACTTTTCCAGACCATGCAACTCCAGATGTCTCCTAGTGCTCCTACACTGAAGCCACTCTGTCCTTCGAGATGGACAGTGAGAACGGCAGCATTTGCCTCTGTTCTGCAGAATTATGAAGTTCTTTGTTCTGCCCTAGATGAAATACATTCATCAGGTACTGGTGAGTATGCTATTAACCCTTGAGTGCCCATTAATGTAAATAACTGTAGACTAGAGCTTTACCTTGGTGTTAACTCCTTACTGTTCCTTCATAGAGCAATGCACAAGTCCCATTTTACGATCATGCCATTTAGTGAAGCAGTCACGTGATTGAAAGCATAGTGGTACTCTGCACTCAGCACACTTTCTAGTGGTGCGATGCTTTTCTTTGTGAACCATACTACAGTACACACATTGGCGCATTGTTTCCATTCGCACCAAGCGATGGTCAACGTTGATACTACTAGACTGCCGACTACTTCCTTGTTGAGAAAAGATTCTGGAGTGATTGAAGAACAGAGTTTTCTTACTAACTGCTCTCGAAACTCATAGTGACTAAGTGGTTGTTTGGTACATTCTTTGTGCAAAAGATAGGCATTGACAACAGCAACATCAATAGAGTGAGAGAATAGTGTTTTCCAGTACCTCTTTGTTTGACGAAGAACGTTATAGTACTTCATGAGTTGATCTGAAGGATCAACACCACCCATGTACCTGTTATAGTGGTAAACAGTTTCAGGAATTGGAACATCTGCTTTCAAATAACGGCCACTAGAATCCTTTGTATTTCTTTGTACTTTGGTTTCAGAGTGTCCTGAATGCTTTGTGGACAATACAGATAAGCATTTTGTGTCTTTCTACACGGAATATACAACATTCTCATCCCTTATGTATGATCCTGAGCCTACCTGCTGACAACTGATTGAACGTGGTCTTCACTTCCTCTGGAACACCCTTTCTGGTTTTATCCAAAGTGCCTGTTACATGAGTACTATGAAGAAAAGATCAGTAGCAAGGGAACGGCTGGTATAGAAATTGTCAACGTACAAGCTATAGCCCTGGTCAAAGTAGTCAGTCATTAGTTTGAAACAAATCATATCCCAAGCCCTTCTTACTGGTAAGCTCCCCTTCCTTTCCACGATACACTGAAAACTGTATGGTGTAACCATTGTGGGAATCACAAAGACACCAAAGTTTGAAGCCCCATTTTGTGGGTTTATTACGAATATACTGTTTGTAGGAAAAACGTGCCTTAGAACGCACCATTCTCTCATCGATGCTTACTTGTGAGTTTGGCTGATAAAATTTCTTACACTTAGCATTTAGATAATCATACAATGGTCGGATCTTAGCCAATTTGTCCCCAGCTTCCTTTAGAGCTGCTTCAGTTTCCTTGTCTACTACATGTAGACAGGACATTAGGCCTTCAAAGCGATTGCGACTCATTACACGTGAAATGAAAGGATCGTAACACAAGCTTTCTGGACTCCATGCTAGACGATATTTTTGAATTTTGCAATAACCTAGATGAATAATAATACCGATCAAGTTGTAGAGGTCAACTCCAACCATTCTTTTATAGTATCCATACATAACAGGCTTAGTATCTTTCATTAGATGAGCATATTCATTACTTGCCTTGCATATAGTCCTGATGATTTCATCATCAAAGAAAAGCTTGAAGAGTGATTCTGGGGAGCTCGTATTTATATCGGCTGGCAGATGAACACCAACAGAACGAGATGGTGTGAATGGAAATGACCGTGGGCAGGTTTCCTTACAATTCAAGTCCTTGACTTCTAACAGTGCTTTTTCTCCTTGTTCCTCTGTCCTTTTCACTCCTTTCCCTCTACCCCTCCCTCTGCCCCTCCCCCTGACCCTCCCCAAGCCTCCCCCCTTCTCTGTCTCTTTCCCCCTTCTTTCTCTCCCTGTCTCTTCTCCTATCCCTCTGCCCTCCCCCCTGCCACTCCCTCTCTCTTTCCCTCTCCCCCTTCCTCCTCTCTCTGCCATTTTCCCCCTCCCTGTGCCCTTGCCTTTTTGTCTCACAACTCCACCTCTTCTGTGTCCTGCTCCTAGTGTTGCTTGACCAACTTCAGAATCTTCAGAAACTCCTCCCAACTCTGTCTCCTGCTCCAGAGCTACTTCCATCTCCTTAGTCACTTGTACATACGGTGTGCTTGTTCGGCGATGTTCAGTGCTTGTGCTTGGAACTGGGGTACACTCCAGATGTAATGGTGAAGAGGTGTGTGGTAACTCATTAACTGCTGGTATATTCAAATTCCACTTATCTGGTTCAGAATCCGACATCAATCCAGCCTCAGGGTCACTTAGGTTGTAGTCTGAATCTGAATCGCTAGAAGACAACTCATCAGATGATGAAAGAAGTGAGTCTCCCAGTGTAGGGTCAAATAGGAATTCATGAACATCTTCAACACTACGAAAGTATGGTTCATCCAATGGTTCACTCTGCTCATTCCATATGGAGAGAGAGGGAGGGAGAGGGAGAGGGAGAGGGAGAGGGAGGGAGAGCAAGAGAGAGAGAGAGAGACGGAGGGAGGAGGAGCGGGAAAGGGGAGGGAGGGAGAGGTTTAGTGAGAGCGGAGGGAAGGAGACAGACAGAGGGGGAAAGGGAGGGAGGAAGAGGTTAGTGAAAGCATAGGGAAGGAGACAGACAGATAGAGGGGGAAGGGGAGAGGTTTAGCAGGAGAGGGAGTTATATATGTATATAGCTCGCTTACCTGAGTGCCTCCTTTTCCACTTGGGCTGATATCACTATCGCCACCTCCTCCGTCACTTTCGGCTCCTTCCTTGAAACTGCCCACAGGTGAATCAAGAGCAAGGTGCACATCACGGACAGTGAAGGTGTGGTGACGCTCCCCAAGTGGTTCTTCGAACGCTGAGAGGTCAGAACTGGAGCTGGCCATTCGAGTGTAGTCCGTAGAGGCTGCCTGCTAAACGCACTTGCGCGCGGACGACTACACGTGCAATTCAATTCAGAGCTGTATGAACTAAAATACGTAGTTATTTTTATAACTGCCTTGTATGGTTATGCATTACTCAACGTTTGAGCGCTGGAGCGAAGTTTGTATGACATTGCATAACGTACTAAAAAATGAAGTCAATAAAGTGAACTGTAATGTATGGGCTGGGAATAGAAGGGTTAAGGCCGCAAGCTTTCTTAGCCTAATGGAGAAGTTCAACATTTACTTTGGTCTTAAACTGTCTTATCTCATTTTCTCTGCAATGGAGCAGCTTTCGATCTCTCTACAGGGAGAAGATATGACTATTCAGGAGTCAGTACAAGCTTCAAGACTTGCTCTCAACTACTTAGAAACACAAAGAACTGATGATAGCTTCGAAAGATTCTATACAAAGGTAGTGGAAGAGTCGAGATGTTTAACATCAGAACCTGCCCTACCTAGGTACTGTAAGCGTCCAAGACGTTTGGATGATGGTCAGCCTAATCACCAGTTTGACGATCCCAAGGCACTGTTCCGTCAGCAGTATTTTGAGGCCATAGACTTTGTTCATGAAGATCTCAAACACAGGTTTCAACAGGAACGTGGAATGCCAGTAGCTGCTACCCTTGAAAATATCTTACTGAAATCAGCAAATGGCATAATTAATGATGTCAGTGAGGAGTATCAACAGCATCTATGCTTATATTCGAAGGATATTAATATTGAGCAATTTTTAGTTCAACTGAAAATGTTGCATGATCTGAAAAAAATGTACAATGAGAATAATCCAACTACACCAGTGAGAGAGATAACCAACCTTCGTACCCTTTGTGAAATCTCTAATAATTTGTCATTCAGTAAAAAGTTACTAAGTGAAGTCTATAAGCTCCTCAGAATTTACTTACAGGTCCTGTCACAACTGCCACAGCAGAAAGGACATTCATTCTGTTTTACGGCGTCAAAAAACCTTCCTTCGTTCCACAATGGGACAGGCAAGGCTCAACCATCTCTTACTCTTACATATTTATAAGGAAAAAAACGACAATATTGATCTTATTAAAATAGCTGAAGAATTTACGTCTGTTAATGAACAACGAAAAAATTATTTTGGTTCTTTTGTATAATTATGTGTTTATTTGCTATGGTGTTTATGTGGATTATAGCTGCATCTTTTCATTGCACATGCTACCGTCTTGTGCCCCCCTAAAACCAACAAAGTTCCTCCGCCTATGAGAAAGACAAAGCAACACAATACAACTCACCCACATCGTTGTATTGCCGTGTGGTGAACCCTCCATAGATCCTCAAACTTCTCTGGTTTTACTGAAGTCAATGATAATGTACTACACATACATGTAGTACGGCTGCTGAATATCATGTAATGCATGCATAAAATATTATTTCATTTACCACAGACATATACAATCCATCCATTACATTCTGATCTATCCAGGTAAGACAGATATTTCATTCCAGTAATCCTTTACAGGTAAGGAGGGTGTATGTAGTTACTAGAGCCTAGAGGGGTCTCACCTACACTGTGGAATAGGACTATACACACATGTACCACACAGTACAGTAGTACTGTGTATATAGGGATTGCTATGGTCTATCCCCATTGAAAACCAGGATTTTGTTAATTTTCACTTTCAATTTGAAGTTAATATGATATCAAGGTGAAGAATGTGTGAAAAATAACCAGTATACTAAAATTGGTTGTGTGGTGATATCAGAGCGTCGGTAGACGCTCTAATGTAGGGATGGTGTGAATGAAGTATGACGTCATCGGTTTACAAAAACCCTCCAAACCAGGGGAGAGAGCCTAGTTAAGCTTTCAAACTTACAAGTAACAAGTTTTGGAGTCATCTTTAGCCGTACATCATCCCACCCGTCACCTACCTGCCTCCAGATGGGCGCGCGAGAATCTAGTCACACACGATTCCGTGTCATCATATTCTTCATTTTTTCTTCTTCAGTAAACCCGCTATCTCACTAACGGAAGCAGATCAAGCTCTAATTTTTTCACCAAACGTGTCTAGGGTCGGTGGAGGTGTGCACCGATATCTTTATTTTTCTCCCAGGACCTCGATACCGTAGTCGTGTGGAACCACACTGGAAGTAGTCCATAGTAGATGCCATTTATGCTAATACGGAGGCCCCACCCAACACGCGCAATACCCTCACGTGCCCTTTTTTTGAATGTGAGCTAGTTGTCTCAACGCTTCGTGTCTCTGTCACTTGCTTTGTATACCTAGTGACTGTCAGATATTCTGCTTTCGTGGAGTTTTCCTCCAACAACTTTTTTATCACCGGGCCTTCTTCCCCATGTTGGTAAGTCAGTGCACTCTTGCAGCATCACTCGTAGTTATATTCACTTCCCCAGGTTATTTGTGGAGCTGTTCATCGCGGTGCAGTGAAGGCCTGCACGGCGAAGTCTAGTGTTGGCTCTTCAGGCGGTGGAGTGTTTCTGGCCTTTTTTACATACTGAAGAAGCAGCCGTTGGCCGCTTACTGGATTCTGTCCGAAGATAAGTTGATATTGTTTTTGTTGTAACAATGCCGTACCACTCAGTGCGTAAAAAGAGAGCATATTACAAGAACTTACAAAAAGTCCATAAAAGTGCATGCAATAGAGATTATTATGTGCGTAATTCTGAGAAGTTGAAGGCTAGGAGTAGATCTGTGTATAAGGCTGACCCTAGCAAGAAGGCAGCAGCTGCAGCTCTTTACAAATTGCACCCTGAGAAAAAGATTGAGTCTAGTAAGGCCTATTATTGTTCCCATAAGGCCCAGAAGAAAGCCTATTATATTGCCCATAAGGCAGAGAGGAATGCTGCTGATAGAGTTGCTTATAGAACAAATGCAGAAAAACGAAAAGCTGCAGCAAAGGCTTATTACTTTGCAAACCCTGATCCTAAACATGTTGCCTCTAGAACTGTTTATAGATCCAAGCCTGAAGTAATGAAGGAAACATTTTGTAAGTATCATGCTACACACAGGGGTGTCAGGCTGCAGTATTTTCAAAAGTACCACTGTTATGCAAAAAGGGTAAAAGTGACCAAGACTAGATATAGTTTGATCCAGCCTACCCAGCTGTTGATTGAGAAGTGTTTTAGGCTTATTCAGGCCAATCTACTAACTGATAAAGAAATGAAAGGAAATGTAATGGAACAGTTTAACTCCCAACACTTTGGTGTGGGAATGAAACTAAGTAGAAAAAATTTGGGAAGTGCAGTAGTTAGACTTGCAACTAAAAGACTTATTGGTAGATCCTTGCAATTACGTAGGAAGTATGCAGGGTTTCTGCTGAATAGTATTAGGTGTATTAAGTCTATCACACTGAAAACCCAAGATGATTTAGGAAAGGGCTGTCATACCCAGAGCACTGAGCCTTATTTTTATGAGGCAGCTTACCTGCATGTGAGAGAGACCCTAATCCCTGTCAATGATGATGGTGAATGTGTTGTTGCTAAAGGTTTGCATGATCCCACTAGTGCTGGTGTCCAGCAGGTGCCCCCAAACACTGTATCTGGTAGGAAATCTGCTGAGTGGGAATGCTCTGTGCACTGCAAGCAATTAACTGAAATTGAGATAGTTGCCACAGTTACCTTCAGGGCTGCTTTTGAGGGTCCATTGAAGAAGCCAGACAAGCCCTGGCAGAATGTGATTGGGGGTGTCCCTTTGGGCACTACACCAAATTAGGACAGGACTGTGTAATTGACCTAAAAGGTCACCCCATTGTTTGTTACACTGGTGGTTCTTGCACTAGTGCCCTGAGGATACTTAGAGCAGCTTCTACCCATTTTGTTGTTTTAGGATGGTTCCTGGCTAATGATACTGATGCTCTGATAGCTCACAGGGCTATTTGTGATATTGACAATGCCCTGAAAAGTGGTAACCATCAGAGGTTAGTGAAAATGACTGGTGTTAAGTCCCTCCTGAGTTGCGATGTAGATAAGAAGTATGAAGATCTTAAATCGTCAGACTTACCTCTTAGGAGGCCTACTCCAGAAACAGAACTTTGTATTGTGCATGCAGCACTGATGAAGATATATGATTTCCCTGAACACACATGCATTTGTTGTGAGCGTTTGCATCAGAGAAAATCTGTATCTGTTGTTAGCCTCTCTGATGATTTTGAATGCAATGTATGGGATGAATTGAAGGCACATGTTTTGAAGTACCAACCTATTGTGGTAGGTCAAGTGTTGTACATGTGCCATTATTGCAAGTCCAGAGTTAGAAGTGGCGATATGCCTGCACGTTGTGTATTGAATGGTCTGCAGACTGTCCCCATTCCCAGAGTTGGCTAAACTGGACCTCCTTAGTAGACAACTGATCCAGAGGGCCAAGTGCTATCAGACTATAGTGAAGCTAGGTACTTACACTGGTAAAGTACCCACGTACAATTCCCTTCAGGCTTGCAAAGGCACCATGTTTTTCCTCCCTTTGCCACTAAACAAGACTCTAGAAACCTTGAATCAGGTTGAGCAGCATGGCTTTGTCCTACCAGACCCAGAGTTGTACATTATTGTGAATGGTAGGCCAACTAAGAGCAATGTTGTGTGGCGTAGTTTGGTAAATGTGAACCATGTGAAGACTGCTATCAAAACATTGAGGTCCTGTAACTGGTTGTACAAGAATGTGCATGAAAAATACATTGATGAGAGCACTAAGCACATAATTGAGGTTTCCAACAATGCCACCACTCAAATGCTCAAAAAGGTGTCCCCAGATGAACTTGATGCATTTCAAGCATACACAATTAGAAACCTTGATAGCAAGCTCTCCACAGTTTCTGATTTAGAGCAGTACAGACTTACGAGCATCACAGAAGATCCCATTAGCAATAGGCAACAGCATTTAGATGTGATGTGTTTCCCTGTGCTCTTCCCCAATGGGAAATTTGGGGAGTTCCATCCTCGCAAAGAGAGAATTTCTACCAGTGAGTACATCAAGTCTAGGCTGCTGAATCGAGATTCACGTTTTCGTAAAGATCCACAGTATGTGTTTTACCTTTTGTGGCAGAAGGAAATGCGTGAGCTCTCATCAGGTGTGTACAACCTGCTCAAAAGTACTAGGAGACAGTGTCTTTCAGTGAGCATGTTACTGGAGCAGGTAAACACACCTCATGAGCAGCTAGAAGCTCGTTTGTCCACCATGCTCCAGTCAGTCCATGGTACCAAGCAGTTCTGGTACCTCCGACAAAGTGAGCTCAAGTGTATGATCCGTGAATGGGGCTCACCCACCCTTTTCCTCACCTTTAGTTGTGCAGAGTATGACTCCCCAGATATCACTGAATTCCTTATGAAAGTGAATGATGTTCCCCCCAGTTACAACATTGGGAAGTTGTGTGTTGAGGACCCTGTGTCTGTTTCCAGGAAATTTTCCCTGAAATTCCATGCCTTTTTTCGCAAAGTCCTTTTGAAAGGGCAGGTCCTCAGTATTGTAGACCACTTTTATTGGAAAAAGGAGTACCAGAACCGTGGGGCCCCGCATTACCATGTCCTATTGTGGATTAGACATGCCCCAGTCATTGATGTTAATGAGCCTGAGAAGGTCCTGGACTGGATCCAGGATAGAATGACATGCCACATCCCTAATAAACAGGGTAGCCCCGAGTTACACAGGCTAGTCACCAGGTACCAGCTGCACAAGTGCAGCAAGTACTGTAAGAGACATAAGAAGGTTGGCAAAACCACATTTGTCACCAGGTGCAAGTTTGGGTTTCCTAGGCCAGTGTGTGGGACTGCCCAATTGAACCCAGTCCAAGAGAGCCTGAAATCACGGAATAGAATTTACCAGTTAGTCCGTACTGGGGCTGAAGTGAGGGTGAATGACTATAACCCCCTGTTGTTGATGTTGTGGAAGGCTAACATTGATATACAATTTGTAGCTGAAGCCTCTCTAGCTCTTGCTCACTATGTTAGTGGCTATGTGACCAAAGCAGAACGTAGCAACATGCAAGAGATATGGCAGGAAGTTGGTGACAACAAGAGCATTTACAGTCGCCTTTGGAGCTTTGGAATTAGAAGTTTGAGGTTCAGAGAGTGTGGTCTGTATGAAGCTAGTGATCTGTTATTGGGAGACCACCTCACTGAGAAATCTGATACTGTCAAGTGGGTAGATGCCTGCATGCCTCACAAGAGGTCCCGTAGGCTAAAGAACCACAAAGCCTTGCAAGAACTGGCTAACCACAACCCCCACAGTCAGAACATCTTTGAGAATAATGTCCTAGATACCTTCTATCCTCAGAGACCACCAGCCCTAGAAAATGTATGTCTCTATGACTTTATTGCCAATTATGAGTTTGTGGGTGTAGACAATGCTGGTCAGAGAGTGTACAAGAAGGCAGGCAAGCCTAAACTCCCTAACCACAGAATCTTTGACCCTGAAAATGGAAACCAGAGACAAGATTACTTCTACTCTCTGGTGGTGGTGTTCTCCCCATTTAGAGATGAGAGTAGCTTACTCCAGGAAAATGAAACACCTGAGCATGCATTTCACAGGCTACTCACTACCCAAAGCTCAAGCTATCATTCGAAGCTCAGTACAATGTTGGCTGCTGCAGCAAATGTGAAGAGCATCAATGATGCGCGGCAAACTTCTTACCCAGACGAAAAAGAATCTGAAGAAGACAATGAGCCTCAGCTACTAGGTGAAGCTAGAACAGCCATGAGTGAAATTGTAGACATGAAAGCCAGCATACCTGGTCAAATGACTCTAGATGAGCGAGTTTCAATGCTAAATCCAGACCAGAGAAGAGTCTGACAGTACCAAAGCTCATTTCTTGCACCAAAAGCATCATGAGGCAAACCAGTGTTCCTGTGATTTCGCCCCTCTTAGAATGTTTTTGAGTGGTGTGAGTGGTACTGGGAAATCCTTCCTTATTGAGACCATCAAGGCCCTAGTAAACAGTATTTGGAGTAGTGACAACCTCCTCTGTGGTATTGCAGCACCCACAGGCCTTGCTGCCTTCAATGTTGGAGGTGTCACTCTACACAGACTGTTTCAACTCCCTGTTGAGCATGCTACCAAAGCCCCTAGCTACTGGCCCCTCCCTAAAATGTCCCAGAAGGTCATGAGAGCAACTCTCTCTGATGTGAAGTTATTTATTATTGATGAGATTTCCATGGTGTCCAGTATCAACCTGGCCTTTGTACACATGAGATTGGAAGAGTTGTTTGGTAGCAATGAGTGGTTTGGGTCCAAAAACATGTTGTTTGTAGGTGACCTCCTCCAACTCCCTCCCGTCCATGGTAGCCCTGTTTTTGAGAAAGTTGCCACCAAATCAGTACTGTCCCAACTTAGGTGTGCAGCTGCAGTCAACATTTGGAAAGATTGTGTCACTTATGATGAGTTAACCATCAATGAGCGGCAGAAAAACGATCCTCAGTTTTCCTCTATGTTGGACTGTGTGATGTCCAACTCAAGAAACACTGAGTGTGTTGAACAAGAGGGTAATACAGGTGTCTGTCTCAGACAAGTTTTCTGATCTTGTAGAGTCTGGGAAGGCACCTGTTTGCCTCTTCCCAAAACGAAAAGCCTGCGATGATCTGAATGCAGAAATGCTCAGCAAGAATGCCTCGGAAGTGCATCATATCTGTTGTACTGATGAGATTGATGAATCCACTGGCAATAGGAAAATGACCAAGAAGGTTGTTAATGCTGACTGCAATATGACAGCTGGGCTAGAAGCCAAACTATCGCTTGCAGTTGGTGCACAAGTCATGCTACGTCGCAACATTGACACAAAGACTGGGCTTGTCAATGGTGCTATTGGTACAGTGTTGTCAATTGCCACCCAGCATGTAATAGTACAGTTTGATAATATAGCTGAGCCCAGAAAAATTGAGAAGGTAAAAAGCAGATTCATGGTGATGAAAAATATCTACGTGTATCGTAAGCAATTCCCCCTCATTCTAGCCTATGCAGTTACTATTCACAAGTGCCAGGGACTGTCCCTGGACTGTGCTATTATTGACCTGTCTGCTGAGGTGTTCAGTGATGGAACGGCCTATGTTGCTCTCTCCAGGGTTAGATCACTAGATGATCTGTTCCTAACAGCCTTTCATCCCCACTCAATTAGGGTTAGTGTGAGTTTCCTAGAAGTTAATCGCCTCAGAAAAGCCCACAGACCTGACCTTCCTCTCTATACTATACCCAAAGTCTCTAAGAGAAAGAGGAAACTCACTAGTATTGACATTGGTGTGGCCCCCAGTACAAAGAAGGCCAAGCCTAATTACACATCTGACAAAGACAGTGAAGATTGTGTTATTACACACACAGAGACACCTGCTACCACTCCCCTAAGATTCCACTCAGTAGATAAACAGTGGCAGCAGAGTGCATGCCAACAACTAGGCCTCCAATACATTGCAGAAGCTAGACTCAGACCTGGGGGAGCCAATCTCCCCCTCACACGTCCAGACATGCGCAGTGTAAGACGCATCTATGGAGATGGTAACTGCCTGTTTCGAGCATTCTCCTACATCCTCACTGGGTCTGAAGAACAGCATCTAGCTGTACGTCACGCTGCCCTCCAGCATATGACAAACAATGCCCAGTATTTTCTATGGCACCATCTCTCTTCTCATTACAACAGTATTCAAAGTTACATCACATTCACAGGTATGGACCGAGACGGTACCTGGGGGACTGAAATTGAAATACTGAGCCTGGCTCATATGCTGCAGACACCTATTCACTCATACAGCCAGCAGCTAGGCCGGTGGCAGCGCTACTCCCCTCAGGATGTTGACAGACAATTGAGGGATAACTATGAACAGAAGTCTATGTACCTGCTTTACACAGGGAATCACTTCAATGTGGTCAGTTCTGTCAGAAGGAATTAACTTAACCTTCTAAACCTATTGGAGAACAAGAGGGTGGGCCCACACAATAATTTTGAGGTGTCTCCCCCACTTCGTACTGAAACAAAAGTCCTCTCAATACTGTCATTATTTATATTGGGGAAAAAGAGGGTGGGTTGAGGTGGCTTCCCCATTTATATCCTAAAGCTTCGCTAAATATTAACGTGTTGGCATTTTAAGCCAGTATTTGAGAGGGACGCATCTGTTTAGGTGCTCACTGCCACTGTCAGTTGTGGTGTATGCCAACAGTGGTCACTCCTATTAGTATAATATTGTGAACTGGCTCTAGCACATACTCAATCCTCCCTCATGGAGTGCAAATTTCCTGTTGCTACCCAGTCCAAATCATGTATGATCCTGACCATATATTGTATTACACACACTCATACTGGTGGTGCACCTTATCGTCTCTGATAATACCCTCTCTGCCGGTGATCACGAAGCTTTTTAAAACTTTGACAAAAGAGGACTTTATTTCAATATTGTACTCAGTCAAGTTATGTATTGTGCTTAAGATTTCTGAATTATCCTCTTTCTTTGAGCTTTCTATCTCTGCAGGTCAGCAACCTTATCCCCACAGAAGACCATTATCCACAACAATAGGTAAACCACACCACCACCCACCACCCCTGTCTAGTTCCTCCCACTGTTATCTTAAACTCTTGTTAGCTACTAACCTCCATAACCCAGCCTTGGTACCTACAACCTTTCATGTGTTTCTATGTATCCTTAGACTGGAGCTCTCTGTCTAAGAGTTTGGACTAATCTCAGTCTATAGAAACCAACTCTTCTGAAATGACCAAGACTAATAATGAACTCCATATAATAATACCACTATCCTTTCTTCACTATTCAGCACTATTCAACTCACAAATCATCTTTCCCAGTTTTCATACCATTCTTACATTTATCATTATAACAGCAACACTTTTTTTCAATAATTTTCAACTGGGCTACAAACATCGTACAGTGACTCGCATACATGATGTCCAGCTTGCGCGCGCACGCCACATGAATTTCTATGGCTACTACAACAAAATTCGAAGAACAGTCAAGTGACGGAAGCTACCTGACCAATCACAAATATTTTCGCACGTGAACAGCACTGGGCGGAACTATGATTGGTCAGGTAGCTCCATCACTTGCGAGCATGCGCAGAGAGACTAAGAGGGAACGAGGCTACGTATATAAACGCCTGCTCACTACAGTGAATCATTGGCAGTGTTCAGCGAAGATAAGTTAGATAACGAAGAAGGCAGTAGAACTCTACAGCAATCTCCCTGAGTTGATCGTACCCTCCAAAATGTCGGACCTTTCTTCGTCCTCCTCTATCATAAGTTCGGCTCTTGACGAACACTTAACCCAAATTGATAACTCCCTCAGAGATGAATAACTTCAGGAAGACTCACAGCTAGAGCAGTCACAAGAGTCAGTACAACAAACCTGCAGCCCCATTCTACTTTGTTCGTCTCCAGAACAAGAACCCGTACGCCGGCAGCTACGAAGGAGACTGGTAACGCAAGTCTTCCCTTCGCCCAAAAACAAAAGAAACCACGCGGCTCTCAAAACATCACCACATCTTCTCCAATGTCTGGTGAGTTTCCAAAAACATCCATACCTTAAATTCAAAAGTATACTTCTCCCCTGTTTATTTATAGATGTCTCCCATTCATCCTCATGGCCCGCCTATCCCACTGCCACCACCACCTCCTAGGCAACAGCCTGTCCAGCCGCCACCAAAGGCGTCGCCACAGGTCTCTCAACAACCACCTGTCCAGCGGCTGCTACAGGTCCCTCCTCCACAACAGCCTCCTCTCCAGCCGCCGCCACAGGCCTCAGCGTCCCCACAGCGCTCTCAACTACCACCCATCCAGCGGCCGCTACAGGTCCCTCCTCCACAACAGCCTCCTCTCCAGCCGCCGCCACAGGCCTCAGCGTCCCCACAGCGCTCTCAACAACCACCCGTCCAGCGCCCGCTACAGGTCCCTCCTCTGCAACAGCCTCCTTTCCAGCTGCTGACACAGGCCCCAGCGTCGCCACAGCTCTCTCAACAACCACCCGTCCAGCGCCCACTACAGGTCCCTCCTCCGCAACAGCCTCCTTTCCAGCTGCTGACACAGGCCCCAGCGTCGCCACAGCTCTCTCAACAATCACCAGTCCAGCGCCCGCTACAAGTCCCTCCTCCGCAACAGCCTCATCTCCAGCCGCCGCCACAGGCCCCAGCGTCGCCACAGCTCTCTCAACAACCACCAGTCCAGCGCCCGCTACAGGTCCCTCCTCCACAACAGCCTCTTCTTCAACCGCCGCCACAGGCCCCAGCATCGCCACAGCTCTCTCAACTACCACCTGTCCAGCGGCCGCTACAGGTCCCTCCTTCACAACAGCCTCCTCTCCAGCCGTCGCCACAGGCCCCAGCGTCGCCACAGCTCTCTCAACAACCACCAGTCCAGCGCCCGCTACAAGTCCCTCCTCCACAACAGCCTCCTCTCCAGCCACCGACACAGGCCCCAGCGTCGCCACAGCTCTCTCAACAACCACCAGTCCAGCGCCCGCTACAGGTCCCTCCTCCACAACAGCCTCCTCTCCAGCCGCCGACACAGGCCCCAGGGTCACCACAGCTCTCTCAACCACCACCTGTCCAGCACACGCTACAGGTCCCTCCTCCACAACAGCCTCTCCAGCCGCCGACACAGGCCCCAGGGTCGCCACAGCTCTCTCAACAACCACCCGTCCAGCAGCCGCTACAAGTCCCTCCTCCGCAACAGCCTCCTCTCCAGCCGCCGACACAGGCCCCAGGGTCGCCACAGCTCTCTCAACCACCACCCGTCCAGCACACGCTACAAGTCCCTCCTCCGCAACAGCCTCCTCTTCAGCCGCCGCCACAGGTCCCTCAACAACCACTAGTCCAGCCGCTGCCACAGGTCCAGCCGCATTTCCACCCGTTCGTTCAGCGGCCAACAGTCAGGACTCCTACGTACATCCCCACAGGTATTATTAGCTATATTCCTTCCATTCTTCCAAGGGTTGGTGTAAAACTTTGTGCGTCATGATATTGATTTCAGGAGCGTAACTAGGATGTTTATTATTAGTCTAAATATCGGCACATTCGCGTCAGACCATGCGTGCGCAGTACCACTACAGGCACTTTAGCCTGCGTGAACACACGTCTGTGCTTTCATCAGGTGTCTATCACACACCAATTACTTATTCATAGGACAATGAGGCAACTTTCTCAATGGTAGTTACGCCCCTGATACTGTCAGTGCTGCGTTTATAACTTCTTACTGCTTCCACTCTCACTTATGGTTAGCTGCTGTTTGTGCTGTCGCTTGCACCCTAACCTTATAGCTGCCACTTGTGCTGGTGAAGCCTAAAAAATTATTTATAAGGTCAAAAACAGGGGAGGCAACTGCCTCCTCTGCCGCATGCTAGTTACGCCCCTGGACACTTCTCTAATCTAACCAGTCCATGGTCCTGCCCATAGTCCTTGGTCCAGGTTTTACACCAACCCCCTATTCTAATGATCAATCCCTATTATCTACCATACTTGTGATACATAGATACACAGTAAATAGCTTCACACAGCAAATCTTGCATGCCCTTACTGACTGACAGCATCTGCAATCTCCGGTACTATAATATTAGCACACCGTTAAAGTTAGCGAAATTAGTGTTACACGTAAATTACCTAAATTTTATGGCCACTAATTATACTTCATACTACCCATCACCACAGCAATTTTTACTGAACAGTGTATATATTATGCAAGCATAGCAACATGAAATGGCTAGCTGTAACTGGACCCTTGAGAGAGTTTGAGCATATGTGCACTTACTGCTAAAATACACATATAAGTATGTACTGCTGAAGCACTCACTTTCATCTTCAGAAACATCCATGTAAGGAGGAAACTCCTCTTTGAATGTAGGAATTCATGAAGACAGAAAGGGAACACTGACGGACTGTCAACTGCTGAAATAGTTGACTTCATTTGCTGTACTTTAAATGGGCAAAATAGTATCGCTGCCTTCAAAGCATAAAGTGACTGTTTCATGCTAGTAGTCAACTGATTGAAGTAGTATATAACTCCAGTCTGTACACATGACTGCATATTGTATCAGCTCTTCTCCTTATAATAATCTTCGCAGTGTCACACACACAAACACTGTAACTCTCACTGCGCATGTGCACTGAGGGTTAAAATTTAGAGAACAAGTAGCAAAAACCATTTCTTCAAAATGAACACAAATGTAGGGATGGCATGAAACATCAAAAATGAACCCAACAAGAATATACCTAGATATTAATAGCTCACTTCATCATACATCCATCCCTACATCTTTCTATAGATTTTCTTCTAAGAGGCTGCAAATACAAGCCTGTATATATGACACTAACAAATATGAATAGTTGTCCAATGATCGACAACATTTTGTTCCTCAACGTAAAGAAAGATGTAGGGATGGATGTATGATGAAGTGAGCTATTAATATCTAGGTATATTCTTGTTGGGTTCATTTTTGATGTTTCATGCCATCCCTACATTTGTGTTCATTTTGAAGAAATGGTTTTTGCTACTTTATAACAGCTTAAAAAGTGCTTTTCACATTTTGCCATGTTTTCCATCTTCTTGTTCTTGAAGAAGTGTACCTCAATAACCATAACATCAATGAACTTGAGTCTTTGCATGTGAAAATATATCATTACGTACTGGGGAATAGAGGTATAATATTTTGTTAACCCTTGTAGTTCTTGTACTACTGATCATTATCTCTCCTCGCAATGTATTATGAATGAGGATAACTAATGAGCAAAAATCAGCAACCATGGTAACCAACATCGCTAATAGCAACATAACAAAGTCATATGTTGACATTGTGATTTTTGTATATACTGATGTTAACACTCCTCTCAATGCAATACATGTACATGTATATAGTGATTACGTAATTTCATTTTGAATGTACGTGCATAGTACATACGTTGTACGTAATATAGTAGCATGCGTCATACAATAAATATGAGACAAGACTCATTAATGACATCATTACATCTGCCGCGCATGCGTAGATACTTAGCAACTAGCCCGTAGCAACTAGGCTCTGGCTGATAATAGAGAAACATGAGAAATGTGTTGACGATTTGTATAGCAACTAGCACTTAGTACTACATAAGCAAAAGAAAGATGTGTTGACAAACTCTCACCGTCAGAACACTGCACACGTGTACAGTGTGCTAACTCTGCCTCTACGTATATACAGTAAGCTTATATACCGTCTGCTGGAGAAACGGCATGCTCTTCTACCACGATACCACCAAGCTGAAGTGCTAGTGACTGATACTACCTTTACTAGCAAGTTTGCTCTAGTATTTGTAAGTGTAAGCAGCCGCTTATAGCTTGCAACCAAACCACACCCTACTAATCACACATTTATACAGTAGGTCAGTGTGTTAATAGCAATACTTGGCCAAATGTTTATGGATGTGGAGAGCACATTCCAGTGAGAATTACTCGTAAAAAAATGGCAAGAGACAAGTAAATTTAGGAAATTTGAAGTGTAATATAGGGATTGCATGGAAGTAACAGAGACAAGACTGGGACACAGACATGCTATATACATCAATGTACTAAAACGTATATTGATGTACATAGCATGTCTGTGTCCCAATTTTGTCTCTGTTCATTTATGTACATAGCATGTCTGTGTCCCAATCTTGTCTCTGTTCATGTTTATGCAATACACTTCAAATTTCCTAAATTGTTTATCTTGTGTACTTAAAGAGGCTGGGCCTGTAAATACAACCTGATAATCATCAGGCTATTGTGAACACCCAAAATGTAGCAGCACAGAAAGGTGAATCAGTTGTGTGTGGTGGTTCTGAAAATAACCGTTAAAAAGAGAGATTAGTAGCCAGTGGGGCCCCCTTGCTCAGCAATGACACGAGGGATAACCTTCCGGAGGTGCTGTATGTACCGTGAGCTCTTCTCAATCTTGACTGTCTCCCAGAACTTGTGGATCCCAAATCAATTGGTGGTTGGCGAAGATATTCTTCCATCTCATGCCAGAGATTTTCAATGGGATTTGTACAGTTGATTGTTATTGTCCTAAAAAAATTGGGATCGTTGTCCTGCATGAATCTGTGACTTTCTGGGTAAACATCATGCAGGCATGGCATCCAGTCCTCCCCTTCCTCAGGGCCGCTGGAACCGGGGGGGGGCAGGGAGGCCGCCCCACGATTTCTGAAAGTACTGAATATTAATGAGCCACGCCTCCGCCAAAATTACGTGTCTTTGCTCTTTGCAAGATGCAATGTAAAAGCTATGCACAACAAGTCACAGCATGTACTATAACATGCTCAACAGGATGTACTCTAAAGTCGTTGCCGTTGCTGTCTGGAATCCCGTTTCGATGCGATCCGATGACTTCTAGCAAACTGCCACTTCCAGCGACTGGTGACAGGGCTCATCAGCCGTCAATCATTCGCTTTCCCCAGCGTGAATTTGGGAAATCATCCCGGGTTAAGCACTCGTTCCAGCAGCAGTGGTTCCAAAGGTGGCCATGGCTACACTATAACAAAGGTCGTAATCTGGCGTTCTGCTTCACGTGCGTTGTAGCTTACAAGAACAATCATCTCCATTCCACTCCTTTCCTAGTCATCTCCACAGGTTTTTCCTATAGGAAAGATGCTGTTACTAAGTTCACAAAGCATGAAAATAGCCAGTGCCACAAGGACGCCGTGTTCAAGACAATATCGCTGCCATCAACATCGAAGGATGTTAGTGAAATGCTCACTACACAGCTCGCATCAGAGAGGAGCCAACGACGGAAAGGCTTCCTGAAATTGCTCTTGAATGCTTGCTTTCTAGCAAGACAGGGACTCGCATTCCGCGGTGACAGCGGAGAGTGCAACTTCATGAGACTGCTTCATCTTTGTGCTGAAGACGATACCAGATTTCTTGATTGGCTGACTAAGAACACTAACTAGTACACTTCAGGAGACATGCAGAACAAGATGGTGAAGGTTATGGCTTTGCGTATCCTGCGAGAGGTATCTCTGTCTATTCAGAAAGCACCGATCTTTTCTATCATGGTCGACGAAATGACAGATGTGTCAAATGTGGAGCAGGTAGTAGTGTGTCTCAGGTGGGTCAACGAAACGCTCAAAGTCCAAGAAGATTTTGTAGGATTGTACGAAGTGGGGTCGACTGGAGCTGAGACAATCTACACTGCAATGAATGATGTTCTTTTGAGGCTAAACCTCTCTATCCGGAGCCATTTCATTCTGCAGGCTCTTAAATGTCGCCTCACGCCCAGGTGACTTCTTGATCAACTTTGTGATCTCATAAGACGTATCCAGGGCATCTTTCATGAGCTTGCACCGCTTAAGCGTGTCACAGCAGGCCAAATTGAGTGAGTGGCCATAACAATGAATATAAATGGCTGTCGGCTCATCAGCAGTCACCCTTGTTGCCAGGAGTACGCGTCCTATGCCCAACCAGATGGACTGTACGGGCGGAATCTTTTAAGAGCATTCTTGACAATTACATAGTCCTCATTGAGCTTTGGAGCAAGTCATTGGAGCATGATACTGAGATGAAGGCCAGAATACAAGGCGTTGCTGTGCAAATGGCTACTTTGACTTCTACTTTGGTGCTTCCCTGGCTCTTCTTATTCTACGACATGCTGAACCTCAGCAAGACACTGCAGAAGAAGGACATGTCAGCAGCAGAGGGACAGATGGTCACAGCCATGACAAATTCCACGCTTAAGGCAATACGTACTGATAATGGCTTTGCTTGCTTTTGGCAGAGGGTCAATACCACAGCAAATAAGCTGGATGTCCCCAAACCAGCTCTGCCTCATTGCTGCAAACTGCCACATCGCTTTGACGAAGGGTCTGCCCCTTCCTTTCCCCTGACAGTAGAGGATCACTACAGGGCATATATTTTGAGGCTCTTGACCTGATCACATCTTGTATTGATGATCAGTTTAACCAACCTGGCTACAAGATGTATGAGAAGGTCGAAACACTGTTACTGAATGCTGCAGCTTCCAAGCCATACCAAGAACAACTACGGCACGTTCTGACGTTCTATGGTGACGATTTTGATGCCCTAGTACTTCACACTCATTTGGAGGTACTTCAGCTCTAAGGATCAAGTGGTTTTGTCTCACATTTTTAACTTCTTCCAAACCTGTACTCCAGGACAATTGGAGCTCCTATCACAGGTCACAAAACTAGTTAGGCTGCTTCTTGTGATGCCTGCTACTAATGCACAAAGCAAACCATCATTCAGTGCTGTACGGAGGATCAAAAGCTACCTAAGGACAACAATGACACAGCAGCATCTGAATCATCTCATGTTACTATATGTGCACAGGGATTACACTGACAGGCTCAATCTTGTCGATGTTGCAAACGATTTCATAGCTGGGAATGAGCACAGGAGAGAAGTATTCGGTACAGTGTTTAAGGAAACTGATTTGTAACAGTAGAGTGTATTTGAATCATCTCCATTATTGGCGAGCGGGAGTGAGCCAACCTAGTGTTAGGACTGGGACGATTTTTCTTATATACATGTATGGGCGTTGCTCTACACAATCTGATTGGTTGATATAAACATGCGCAACGCGCAAACGTAAGGCCGGCTCAGACCAGTTCCGGTAACTGTTTGTAAAACTGTGGAACGAGCTTGCCAATCTCAGGCAACGATATGACAACACCATACCAGAAAAAAGCGAAGGATGAGGAAAGTGAGGAGGCCCTCGAGCAACGGCTAGCGAGAGTCAGAGCTCATATAAGGCAGCGTCTCGCGTTAGAGACAGCTGGAAGAACGACTGATGGACACGTCTATCCCAACGCCTGTTCGGCTTACTGACTTACGCAGTGCCGAAATGGCTGAAGAGCAAGAGACGCGCCTGGCTCCAGAATGTGTTTGGCTTGCTTCTCGACGCAGTGCTGAAACGCCAGAAGAGAGAGAAGTTAGACTGAATCTTCAAGTTAATCAACAGCAGCGACTACTTGAAAATGAACTGTGAAACGCAAGATAAGAGAGAGAGGCACGGCTGCATGAACTTCGGGTCAGTCAACAGCAGTGACTTGCTGAAAGGCCTGAAGAGAGGCGTCAACGAGACAGAGACAGTCACATGCGGCATCTCAATCCTATCACCAACCTCTCCTTCACCAGGCAGCGTGGGGCACATTCCAAGACTAGGAAACCCATGCCACTACACAGTGCAAGAAATGTGCAGTTTCTCCCGCTTGCCTACAATGCACAGCATTTGACTAGTATATAAATGAATGCACTAAAGTGCAGAAACCTCAGCGCCATCCGTGCGCGGACCTTGAAAATGCATGTGCTATACAATGCGCATGCACGCTTTCCGCAGGAAAATGGTGCAACTGCTTGGTTGAAATCATACGTACATACCGTCTGGATCTCTGCAACGAAGCGGTTTCAGGGAAACCCCACAAATATTTTGACCTTCGTTGCCCGCTTAGTACGCGACAGTATTTTCAGGACAACAGACGCTCCAGAGGTGAGATGTGACTTAATAATTAACCAACAGACACACACACAAACTGTAGGACTGAACACACTAGGTAATGATACATGCACACTACTTGCAGCCTATCAGTAATATCATGACACTGACAATACATCACCCACAAACCTAATTAGAGCATGCGCTTATGTAAACCACGTGGCTCCAAAGAACGTACAGTTCCAGCTGGCCCTCTCAAAATCAAAAGGTGCGTTTAGCTGTACTCTAATTCCTCTAAGTAAACCATTGGCCACTATGTATACAACATTATTCATACCTATACTAGATACATGTAAACTATGTGGTACCCATTGAAAACATAATAGTGCACTACCGCTTTGGACTGTAGTATCACTAATATAGCCCTATATAATAGATTATGCCGGACTCCACACAGTGGGAGTGGTCCCACCCAGTTCCGGAGGTGACCGCAGGTCGGAAGGTTAAAGGGACCAACACCTGTGGCCACACAGTGATGGAGCTGGGTACTTCCCTGATGACTGGCTCAAAAAACTGCCTTCTGCTTGTGGTTTACATGTGGGTGAGGCGTGATTCTATGGGACCTACCATCTTGTCTGTAACCCCACTTTTCAATCTACTCATCCCCGCAACCGAACCATCTATCGCATACGGCACTCTATGACCTGCACCTCGTCAAACATCATCTATCTTATCACGTGCGCCAAATGCAAGAAGCAATACATAGGATGTACAACACAACAGCTCAACATATGTATAAATCACCATCGTACAAATATGTTTAATCGCTGTTGTATTCACATTTCCCAACATTTCAATCTACCTGGGCACCTCATCAACCAGCACCTTAAAGTTCAGTCAATTGACTCAGCAGAAAAAACTAAGGAACTATATCGCCTAGAACAATTCTGGATCTTAAATCTACGCACCCTTACCCCACATGGCCTTAATATTCACCCTGGAAATGATACAAAATAATTTTTATTCCCTTACTACCATATACATATACAGACCTGGGCATGTTGGTGTTTGTGTGGGTGTGTGCTGGTACATGGGCTGGGCTGGGGGGGAGGACCTCGCCCACAGGGGCGGGGGTTCTTCCCCCCTCTGTTTTTTTTTTATCACACACACACACACACACGCAAACATCACATAAACTGTAGGACCGAACACACTAGGTAATGATACATGCACACTTACACCCTATCAGTAATATCATGACTTTGACAATACATCACCCACAAACCCAATTAGAGCATGCGCGTATGTAAACCACGTGGCTCCAAAGAACATACAGTTCCAGCTGGCCCTCTCAAAATCAAAAGGTGCGTTTAGCTGTACTCTAATTCCTCTAAGTAAACCATTGGCCACTATGTATACAACATTATTCATACCTATACTAGATACATGTAAACTGTGTAGTACTGCACCTCTTCCCCCAAACGACTACGTTCTTCTCGAAGGATAAATGGTACCAAGTCAAACATATGCCTGGTGTCTGAAAGCCAGTAACCATTATCTTGTATTAGATCTTTCAGGCCATGGCAGTCTAATTTGGCTAGAGGAATTCCAGCATCCATAAACGCCATTATCACCTTCACACAATACACATTTTGTTCGTCGGGGGAGTGTTTCACCCTTGCGATGTGTCTGGGCTCATGTGCTTGAAGAGATTGAGCCAAATGCCCCATGTGTCAGCACCTTCCAGTGGCCCTGTTCCTCCCCACACGTGTACCTTTACAGCCTAAGAAACACTAAAAGGTGTGTACAATATGATAGAATATACATGTACCTAAATATAAACTATTGCTATATAAGCTCATCACTTGCAGAGGTGTATATTTCCCCCTGTTTTTGTCGACAAAAATTAGCACTAGGCCACGCCCTTCAGTTGCAATAGCCCAGCAGAAGTATGTATGCCCATTGTAAACCATGAAAAAGGCATGTACATCTACAAGTTTGTTGTAAACAGTAGCTTACTCACGCACCCGCGGCTTATTCCCATGCTTCCTACAACAAAATCGCCTGTGGGTTTCCAATTGCACAGAGGTCTCATCAGTGTAAACTATGTTAGAAAATCCCATCTCGGCTTCCTCTCCATGTTGCTGTGCCCACTGTAGCCGCTTATGTTTGTTCTGTCATCTGAATACGCACTTACGAGGGATGAGTGGCTCCGAAGTACCGTCGAAAGGGAGATGTACCCCTTGCTCAACAAGAGAGCGCGAAGTTGGGTTGCAGTTGTCTTGTCATCTCTTTGCATTTGTGCCTCGATGATACGCATTGCTTGGGGCGTCATCTTCGATGGTCTGCCACTCCCTGGCTGTTGGTGTAGATTGCCTGTTTCCTCAACTCGTCGTAGAAACTTCGCAATGCCTTGCCTCGTTGCTACTAGCCCTTCTTGAGCCAGGGCATGTGCGATACCAGATGGCGAAAGACCTTGGGCGTGATGAACCAACGCACGGTGCTTCAAGTATTCAGAATATGGCATCTCTCTTCATGCATATATACCTACTCCCCCTTGAAAATCTCTTAATATAGTCTGCGCAGAACAAAACGAAACGAAACGAAACAAAACCAAATATGTCTAAAAACGGAACAAAACGGCATGACTGTCCAAAATGGTGAATGAACCGAACGTTAATTACCGTTTCACAGAACGAAACGGAACGATTTTGGAAACCTTTTTTTTGACGTGTACTGTATGCCCTTGAGGTTGAGTCATCCACCCTTACAGTCCAATGACTTTAACACAAAGGAATTACAGTGGAGAATTGCCCCAATTAGTGAGGTATAGGGAGGTTCAATACATCAACCTTATGGAATAATAAGCCAGGACTACGGGTGGAGGGGACGGCGACCTGGAGGCCTGGCCCAAGAATATGTGATGTAGATAATGCTACAGCCCCTCCGCTCATACCTTTATGTGTTCATTACTTAAACTTGGTCTACAGTTGTGGTATGCCCATGAATAATATATAGTGTAGCTACATGTCTTGGTGCTGTGTAAATTAAATCTGTATGCTAGGGAATCTACTAAACTATTCCCCTGTAGTAAAGTATGGTTAGGTTGTCCCCTCTAGGAAATGCAAATTGGGAGCCTCAGTGTACTGTATATCCCTCAGAGTCTGAGGCCAAAACATCACACAGGGGTATACAGGACACTGTGAGACGCCCAATTTACATATCCTAGAGGAGACACTCTAGCCAGTTGGTGAAAGGTATAACCACCAGTCAAGTCTCAGAATATTAGCTGATAAGAGATGGTGCTCAATTTTATGTATCATTCCGTGAGGCCACCGGCTCCTGTGTCACTGTCTACACAAATACAAACAACTCCTCTTTCTCCTATTCTGTTCCCTCTCTCTCCCTCTCTCTATGTTCTCTCCCTCTGTTGTACATTATTAATGAGCCCACCAACATGTCGTTAACCCTCTGCACATGCGCAGTGAGGGTTACTGTACTTGGTCTGTGTGTGTATGTGTGCGTGTGTGTGTGTCAGTGTGTCTCCGGCTATTCTGGCAGTACAGGCTATGAGGCAGCCTATGAGTGATACCAGCGGCCTAGGACTAATGAGGCCTTCAAAAATTTAAAGGCAATTTTCCAGAAACGACTCAGATGACGTTTGACAAGCGAAAACGCCAATATGTATAATTAGATCTAGCACTTGGCTCACATCCTCACCGGTATCATGCTCCATGAGGTCATTGGAAGTTATATGATGGAGATTCGTGTTCCTAGCATTGCCTTGAATGGCAATTCTGTGGCAACGAGTGCTGCCATTGCCAGTTGGGAAGGGAATGCACGTGGTCAAACACCGAGGGTCTGCACTTTAGTGCGATTCATTGTTTAAGTGGATTTCGAAAAAGCGAAACTGCCACCTAGCACATGTCTCTGTAAAACATTATTACACTACAGCATCCCTCTGCAAACCTCCAAGAGAAAAGCAGACGTATATACATGTATTGTGTTATGCATGGATATTGGTGGTGCAGATAAGGTAGCAGGTTTGCACACAACGTAACTCTAAGGTTTGCAAACACATTGCATAACCACTAGTCCTGCTTCTGAACATGTAGGTGCCGTACATGCAAAAAGGCAATAATTGTAGTGCTACTATACACTACCCCAACCCTACTGTGCTACTCAACCCTACCAAGCTACGTACAATTGCAGCAGCTCAAAGCAGGTGTTCACACTAAGATATTACGTCTGAAGATACTGGCGGTGGTCCAGCTATGTTTTACTTTGTGTTTCAGGAAGTTTTTCAACTCACTCAGGCTCACACATAACATATACAACAAATAAATAATTTAGGAAATAAGTGTAATATAGGGATTGCATAAAAATGAACAGAGACAAGATTGGGACACAGACATGCTATGTACATCAACATACCTTTTGGTCCATTGATGTATATAGCATGTCTGTGTCCCAATCTTGTCTCTATATTACACTTCAAATTTCCTATATTTTTAATTTACTTGTCTCTTGTCATTTTTTAAAGCAATAATTCTCACTAGAATGTGCTCTCCGCATCCATAAATGTCTGGCCAAGTATTGCACACTCCGAGATACTGTATAAATGTGTGATTAGTAGGGCGTGGTTTGGTTGCAAGCTATAGGCGGCTGTTTACACTGACAAATACATGTACTAGAGCAAACTTGCTAGTTAAGGTACTATCAGTCACTAGCACTTTGACTTGGTGGTATCGTAGTAGAAGAGTGTGGTTTCTCCAGCAGACGGTACATAAGCTTACCATGGTACGTACATACACGTAGAGGGTTAGCACACTGTACGCGTGTGCAGTATTCTGACAGTGAGAATTTGTCAACACATCTTTCTTTTGCTTATGTAGTACTAAGTGCTAGTTACTATACAAATCGTCAACACATTTCTCATGTTTCTCTATTATCAGCCAGTGTCTAGTTGCTACGCGCTAGTTGCTAAGCATCTATGCATGCGCGGCAGATGTAATGACATCATCAACAAGTCTTGTCTCATATTTATTGTATGACGCATGCTACTATATTACGTACAACGTATGTACTATGCACGTACATCCAAAATGAAATTACGTAATCAGTACATGTATTGCATTGAGAGGAGTGTTAACATCAGTATTACAAGAATCACAAGGGTTAATAACATTATGTATGGTGGCCCAGTAGTGCAATTTCCAATTCTGCGATTCTATTTTCAATTCTCGATTCTTGCTTCCCAATTCTCGTTTCTCGCGTTTCTATTTCCGATTCTCGCTTTTCGCTTTCCGATTTTCGTTTCTCTCCCGCTTTAACCCTACTAAATTATCCGATTCTCGCTTCTCCCACATTTCTATTTCCGATTCTCTTTCGCTTTTCGCTTCCTGATTCTCGCTTCTCTCCCGCTTTATATTTTTGACTCACCTAGCTTGTGAGGCGCGCGTTTATTAGGAAGTTACCCAGACATGGCGGCTAAGCTGGCGGATAAGCTGTCTCCCGACTTCTTTACTTACCAGCAACAGTAGGTGGTCATACATATATATAAAATATCATACTTACTTTCATTGTGAATACAATCTAACACAGGTTGCAGAAATTCACAAATGATGATATTACCTCCTGGCTTTCTCGCAACACAAAGATAATTCAGCAAATCGAGGATGTGACAGTATGTGTACATATGCGATTTGGTGCTCTTATGCAAACCTTTCATATTTAAGGTTTTCTCCTGGCGACACAAAGTGTATACCCATAGTGCAATGAGAGATAGAGGCATGTCTTCATAGTGGACTGTTGCTATGTTATTTAATTTACTTCTAGATGGCTTAAAGTGGTCATTTGTACTTGGAACTGTACTTTCAAAGGAGCAGAAACACTTCTTTGCCGAATGGCTTGTAAAGAAATACTGTGATGAAATGATGAGATGCAAGTAATGCAAAGTATGCAAAGCCATATATTATGGTGTGTTCATATTGAAATATGTCATTTTTCAGGGGTTTAGTTATATTATGGATGTTCTTATGCCGGAGTCCATAATCCATTTCCTTATAGAAGTACTCGAAGTTGATTATGGAAAGGTTTGTAGACCTATATACATGTGCTTTTAGGTCAAATTTCTTTTTACAGGCTGAATACATTGCACAGCTTTTAGGAATGCCAGGTAACATTCGTGCATTGGGTGTCTGTATCAATACTGCTCAACAGAATCACCTTTGCTGTTGTAATGAGGCCAAAATACCTTTGAGCCACTGGCTTATTATACTTGTGACTCCCACTTCAGGTGTCACATGTTTGCTCTTTTTATAGTCTACAAGAATTCTCTGAACAGGAGCTGGTTGAAGCCACTGACTCATTTTCTAGTATTATTGGCAAGGGGTCATGTGGAAAGGTCTTCAAAGGTACCCTGCATCACACTGCAATTGCCGTGAAAGTCATAGAGCCTGTAAGTTACGTGAAAGTTACTTCTTCATCTAGATTAGTGTATCCTTATTAATAGAGTTCTCTTGGCAATATAAGTCGTGCGACATTTGAGACAGAACTGCAGGCTTTATTGAGGTATGTCGTAAGTGCTCCAATGCAGTCTATTTAACCACTCTACAGGTTCCGGCACCCTAACCTTATAAATGTCATGGGTTTCTGTAGCAGTAAACCAGCTTTAGTGTATCCTTACATGGAAAAACTTTCCCTCTTTCATGCTTTACATGAGTATAAGGTAATATCATACATCTGTGCTCGATTCACTCTGGGGGTATGTACACAGGCTTTTTGTGTGTTCTATATAGGTGGACACACCTTTGACTTGGAAGCAGAGAGTGACTATTTTACGACAAGCTGCCTGTGCTACCTCATATTTGCATTCCTCTTCCCCTCCTTATGTCCACAGGGACATAAAGAGGTATGGTTCAATAGCTGGTTTAAGCGTAGGTGTTTATGCTGATATATCATTACCTCAGTAACAATATTCTCTTGGATGGCACACTGAATGCCTACCTAGCTGACCTGGGATTCATGATGGCCCTTCCCATAGACTATGGGTCCAGTTGCATAGTAACTTCCGCCGGGGCAATTGGCATGGCAGGAACAAGGGGCTACTTGGCACCTGAGTACGGAGCAGGAAAGGTTGGGCCAAAATGTGACGTATTCAGTTTTGGAATTGAGTGTTGTGTGCAAGTTTTGTCAGGGTCTATAATGCATATGATTACACATGGCAGGTGTGTTTGGAGACATTTACTGGTCTACTTCCCTATTCAGAAGAACGAGAAGAGGAAAACCTGGTGTGTAAGCATATCCGTGCAGCACTAACTGTATGTTACACATACTATTGGTAGCTCCACCCCTGTGAAGAGGAGTTGAAGACACAAGAAAGGTTTTTGCAACTGGCTGATAAGAAGGCAGGTGTCCCAGACAGTTCTGTGGTGGCAGCATTTTTCCACATTGTATGCCAAGCAACACAGCGAAACCACAAGAAATGCTGTAGTATGGACACTGTAAGTGTAGATGCTAGTGTGTTATGCACATACCCAATGTCTTGTTTTTTCAAGGTCATTTCTAAATTGGATGAGTGCATTTGAGGTGCATTGTGGATTCATCTAGTACCAGTACTCTTGAATACTTCCCTAATCATCACCAGTTCCATATTGCTGTCAATATTAATATTATCATATTATGCCATGTTTCAAACATATGGTAGAGCAAGTAGAGCAAAGAAGCTGGGGTGGACACATAATGTGTAAGTACAATACATACAAAGAGTGGACATATGAGCAGACACAATTTGGGAGTATGTAAATACAAAGGGTTTAAAGTGTGTATGTGAGCACAAAATTATAGCTGGTTTTAAATGTTTACAGAGAGACCAGGTACTTGTAAGTGTTAGTGCAGAATTTAAGTGGCAACTGCAGATGAAATGAAAGTCTTCGGTATAGTAAGGTGGTGATGGCTCCACCAGTGTCTGTTTCACATAGACCACTAATCTCTCAGACATGGGCTGCACACAGTCCCTACCACCTAGGAAGGGAAACATTGTTACACTTCAATGTACAAGAAGAAGAATCACCATATATTGTTGTTGCCTGGTAGAGTAACAGATCAAAGGCTAAAGTGTGCCATCATATCATGTGTGGCACACTTATTACATCACTAATTACATAAGGCTAGTAAGGGAGTGGTTAGGGGCTGGGAAACCATAGAAATGGCAACAAATTAGTTGTTGCATGGCCCTCGTGCTCACACAGGATATGTTGGCACAGTTATGATGTACAGTACGCAGGTAACTTAGGCCCATGCAACAACTAATACCAAATAACTCTGGCATATCATAAATGCCCTCAGGACATCCACTTGGACAGGCTGCTAGCCTTGTTGGTCGAATGTGATGTGAATTCCAGAAGTCCTTAAAATCAGTTAGTTCTCTTCTCAGTACCGGAAGAAACACAAATGCCATACATTTTCTGTATGTATAAGAACTGTGATAATCCACTATGCAAGGACTACTGATTGCCTCACTTATGGAATGTAGAATTGGGATCAAACCAACCATCTCTTTCTGAAGCCTGATGGTGAGAAACAAAATGAATTATGTCACAGTGTGCTTACACTTACCCGAAAATGTTGGATCCACCAGTCAGTTTTTATTGTGCGCAGTTTAGACCACCATGCTGCAATCCTCTATATATAACAGGGATTGTAGTTACCAGAACATATTATTGCAATGCACTTCATACAGAATTGGCAGGGGATGATCCATATGTTACACTCCTCTCTCGTGCAAATCTGTCTGTATGAAACATTCTGAGTGCTATCTGAACCTCAGCCACTTTTGTGTTCTCTGTGCCTTTATCGACCCTAACTACTTGTGGACAGCCTGGATGAAAGATACACCAACTCAAAACACCACATTAGATCACATTTTCACAGTATTACCTCTCAGTTTTGATACTGCTTCAATAAAATAACCCAGAACAACAGACGGGTACCAATTAGTGGATCCAACTTTTAACCAAATAACCTGTCTGGAAAACCATGCCACCAATGTAGATACAGAAGCCTTTCTAGGTGGCTATGTGGCAACCCTATAGTACAGGATAAACTCACCCATCTATACACCCATGAATATGGAACCCATATCTACTAAGTTTATCATATTGATCAATATGCCAAGTGGAATTCGGTCCCTGTAAGGAATAAAATAGTTCAAAGGACAGTAAATGTGCACCTGGCTGAAGTATACTCTTCGTTTCATTTTCCTTGAAGCTCTACGTGCCACTCCAGCACAATCAATTTGTCGTAAGAGCAGCATTACTGTGTGCCTATATAAGCACCATCAAATTTATATAATTTTATTTGTTAGGAGTACCGTTTAACACAAGTTATATCGGTCTCTCAAAACCTTCCAGACTGTACGGTATCCTGATAAGCATCCTGATGTAGATATGTATTGCTATGGAGAATATCAAACTGTAGAGTATACTACTCTATAATGGACATTATCAACCCACATTGATGCAGTTCCTAACAACAGTGATGGGCGTAGTTGTCATCTGTCTCCGATGAAGTCCCAACCTCGCATACCTTTACTTCAACCAACGCATGCTAATAGAAATATAACCCTTCATATATGTATGGCTATTATAGAACACTTATTACCTCCTCTTGACTCCATGCAAGACCTTCAATCTTGCAAGAATAAGACGATAGGATTTCCAGGATCGAAAATAACAATATCAGAAGTTCTGTGTAAATACCAAGTGACAACGCACTGTTTAGTCAGTCATGATGGGTCTATTGTAGCGGCTACACAATGCATACACACCATCCAGCTGTTGCGTAATAAGTCTCTCCGCCATGCAAGAGAAGTCAGAAGTCACAATACAACCCTGAAAGGAAGCAGCAGAGTCTCGTTCCAAAACCACGTATATACAGGTATGGGTATGCGCAATAACAATACACTTGACATAAAATTTATATAGACTGACAGACTGTGGTGAAGATTGGGATTGTAACCTACATATATTATGGTGGAGAGAGAGTATGTGCTGCTGAGCACTTGTGAAATATAGCAATAAGGATAATATATGCACAAGCATCATTGTGACATGATATGGAACTGGTGATGATTAGGGAAGTATTCAAGAGTACTGGTACTAGATGAATCCACAATGCACCTCAAATGCACTCATCCAATTTAGAAATGACCTTGAAAAAACAAGACATTGGGTATGTGCATAACACACTAGCATCTACACTTACAGTGTCCATACTACAGTGTTTCTTGTTGTTTCGCTGTGTTGCTTGGCATACAATGTGGAAAAATGCTGCCACCACAAAACTGTCTGGGACACCTGCCTTCTTCTTCCAGTTGCAAAAACGTGTCTTGTGTCTTCAACTCCTCCTCACCGTGGTGGAGCTACCAATAGTATAATGTGTAACATACAGTTAGTGCTGCACGGATATGCTTACACACCAGGTTTTCCTCTTCTCGTTCTTCTGAATAGGGAAGTAGACCAGTAAATGTCTCCAAACACACCTGCCATGTGTATAATCATATGCATTATAGACCCTGACAAAACTTGCACACAACACTCACAATTCCAAAACTGAATACGTCACATTTTGGCCCAACCTTTCCTGCTCCGTACTCAGGTGCCAAGTAGCCCCTTGTTCCTGCCATGCCAATTGCCCCGGCGGAAGTTACTATGCAACTGGACCCATAGTCTATGGGAAGGGCCATCATGAATCCCAGGTCAGCTAGGTAGGCATTCAGTGTGCCATCCAAGAGAATATTGTTACTGAGGTAATGATATATCAGCATAAACACCTACGCTTAAACCAGCTATTGAACCATACCTCTTTATGTCCCTGTGGACATAAGGAGGGGAAGAGGAATGCAAATATGAGGTAGCACAGGCAGCTTGTCGTAAAATAGTCACTCTCTGCTTCCAAGTCAAAGGTGTGTCCACCTATATAGAACACACAAAAAGCCTGTGTACATACCCCCAGAGTGAATCGAGCACAGATGTATGATATTACCTTATACTCATGTAAAGCATGAAAGAGGGAAAGTTTTTCCATGTAAGGATACACTAAAGCTGGTTTACTGCTACAGAAATCCATGACATTTATAAGGTTAGGGTGCCGGAACCTGTAGAGTGGTTAATTAGACTGCATTGGAGCACTTACGACATACCTCAATAAAGCCTGCAGTTCTGTCTCAAATGTCACACGACTTATATCGCCAAGAGAACTCTATTAATAGGGATACACTAATCTAGATGAAGAAGTAACTTTCATGTAACTTACTGCAATTGCCGTGAAACTCATTTTCACGGCAATTGCAGTGTGATGCAGGGTACCCTTGAAGACCTTTCCACATGACCCCTTGCCAATAATACTAGAAAATGAGTCAGTGGCTTCAACCAGCTCCTGTTCAGAGAATTCTCGTAGACTCTATTAAAAGAGCAAACCATGGGAAAAACTTGACACCTGAAATGGGAGTAAACGAACCAGGTTTGGGCATATGGCCATCCACATAATGAGGAGGTGAGTTGTGATGGATGGACACATTTTCACTCGCCCTATCAGCTACCTGTGCTGGGGTTGGGTGCTGAGAGACTGGCTGCCCATCAGACAAACCACATGACTTCCTCACTAAGGATATGCGTGGGTCAATAAAGCAATGTCGCATATACCAATACTAACCTGAAAGTACTTTAATTTGTTGTGACATACACTTTCTGTCCATTTCATCGGTTACTCTGCAAACATACACCCCAGGTTGTATCACATAGAGGACAGGGCTTGATAGTCCTAGATCACCCCATCCCTCTCGCTTCCATTGGTGGTCTACTTGCACATTATGGTTTGAAGCAATGCAAAAAATAGGCAACACATCGTTTTCCCGCAATTCATTTACAGGTTCACTTTGGTGAACCACAACAAACTCATCTACAATAAAAGCAAAAATTACGTACAGAATAGTATATAATGTGAATCTTACCTTTAACATTACTGAGAACTCTGAATCCGTCATGAATACGGTAGTTCAAGAGTATCCGTCCTCCTACATTCGCACACTCTTTCATACATGTATTAACATACAACCTGTATACCTTTTTGGATCAGGCAAACTCGATAACTATCGCATTCTGGGTACCAGGGATTAGGATCGCTACTGCCATTCAGTGTCTTCTCCCTCACACATTTTTTCATCATATCCAGACCCAAAGCACCAATCTCAGGTGCATACAAAACTCAAAAAACACTAGTGATACAAATGTACGTACTTCCTTTCCTAACTCACTTTTAAGACTATAATCGGTTGCCTGACTGCCTGATAAACATGTACGTTAAGGTATACACAATCACAAAACACTGTAAGTTCTTACTTTTAGGTGCAGAACTAATGAGTTCATCTTCCTCGTCCTGAGAGTTCATAGTACATTGTATCATTGGCATATAGATATCACAACTCCTCTTAAAATAAATTTACCTCTTCACAAAACAATCCAAGTTTTATAGCACTGCTTCTAGCATACGTCTTTCGAATATAGTGGCCAATTGACCAAGGGTACCTCTGGCCATCATCAACTATATCTTGGTCTACAACTTTAACTCCTGAACTACGATAGAGGGTGCATGTTTCTGGTTCCAATGCAAGTAGTCAAACTGCTTTTGAAATAACAGTAGCATGGCCATCATTAGGATCCACAAGGAGGTCACGTAGTCTCCTGTCTTCACAATTCGATTTCCACGACTCCTACTCATCTCACAAATAGCGACCTGTTAGCATTAAACAATACTATCACTGAATAGCCAGAACACAATACTCAATGTATCAGTGGCACACCATTAGCTGTTTAGATGATGCATGTTTCCCTCCTAGGGCTTTCGGCCTAGTATTTTTTTCTCTGCTTAGCCAATACACTAGCTCTTGAAAGCAGAACCTCATCATCTGCGTAAATAGAAGCTGTAATGCATGAGTCATGCATGTATAGGAGTATGTGTACATCAGTTTGGCCTTGCAATACAATATCTATGAAATATATGTATATAACAATGCACCATGCTCATCATGTGATGTCTCCTCAGCCATCCGTGTGAACAGACCAACATCACCTGCAGTATAGTATCTTAAAAATGTATTTGACTATTATGACATTACTTATTTACTGTGTTGACGTCTTGCACGTCTCAGAGGGGGTTCTAAATTGACCTCATCATCTGGGTTTATATAAAGCCTTCATTTACCATACCCATATAATTTCGAGTAAACCTACCGATCTCGTGAGAAGTGCTAGGAACGGCATCACTCGCCGGACTTTGGGCTAAAGTATCCTGAAGAATATCTTGAGCTTCTTCAAGGAATACCGCTCTAGACCGATTGAAAGCACTTTCCAATCTGGAAGACACGTTGCCGACGTGCTGGTGTCACTAATCGCCGAGCCATCTTCATCTGGAAAGGAGCACGTGGAGTATATGCCCATCATGACGTCACATCAGTGAATACTAAAATCAAAACGCGGGGAAAGTCGGGAAGCGAGAAGCGAGAAGCGGGAAGCGAAAATCGGAAGGTGAGAATCGACATGTGGGAAAAGTTAGAATTGGGAAGGGAGAAGCGAGAAGCGAGAATTGGAAATTGGAAATTGCATTACTGGGCCACCAAGGGAGAGCGAGAATCGAGAATCGGGAAGCGAGAATTGGGAATTGGAAATTGCACTACTGGGCCACCATAATTATGTTGCTATTAGCGATGATACCTCTTCACATTCTGACTTCAGGTTGAAGGTTACCATGGTTGCTGATTTTTGCTCATTAGTTTTCCTCATTCATAATACATTGCTGGGAGAGATAATGATCAGTAGTACAAGAACTACAAGGGTTAACAAAAATATTAATATCATACCTCTATTCCCCAGTACATAATCATGTATTTCCACATGCAAAGATTCAATTTCATTGATTTTATGGTTATTGAGTTACACTTCTTCAAGAAGAATACTAAGAAGAGCATGGCAAAAATTTGAAAAGCACTTTTTTAAATCGTACCACAACCCATTTTAGTGTACTGGTTATTTTTCACACATTGATATCATTAAAAGTGAAATCAACTTTAAATTGAGTGAAAATGAACAAAATCCTTATACATGGTTTTCTGGGGATAGACCATAGCAATCCCTATATACCCAGTACTACCGTACTGTGTGATAACCCTGCTCCTGATGTCCCATTCCTACCCTACACAGCTCTTTCCATCCCTGTTGGAGACCTGTCCTCACCGTCACTTCCACGCCCTGTGTCTGTCAGGGCAGTTCTTACAGGGAGGAGAATCCACGTTCTGTTCTCCTTCAATGCTACCTTCTCTCTGCTTCTTGCCTGGCAATCTCTTGTTCCATCCTCTCACATGCGCACATTTTTATATGCAATATACATGAACCTGTGACATCCCTCCTCATGCACTTTACTGTAGGTTGTCCTGCTGAAGTATACAGACTGATTGCAAGGTGTATCTGTGTGACTGTGACACAACTATTCCTTGCCTACGCAGTTTATTGTAAAGATTGAGTTATCATAAAGAATCATAGATGTGCATGTGTACATATGTATTTGTCTCTTGTTCACAAGAGACAAATACATAAATAGACAAATACATAATACATCAAACAACCACGTTTCTGACTTCTGAATTTCTGAGTTCTGTTGTCTTTCGCATCACGGGAATCGAAACACCCCAAGGGTGAAGTCCACCGGGTCCACTCTCAGGTGTATTAAGGACTGGGTACAGTTAAAAATAACTAAATTTGGATGATTGTTTTACACAATAATATCTCAGTGATGAAGTATTGCATTAAGTTGGAATAAAGTCTGTAATAAAGCCCAACTCAACCACAAAAGGGCGTGGTAAACATAAGCCACGCTCATTACCTTATTTATGGGATATCGAGTTATGGGCGCATAGCCTTCGTAGGCTTAAACAGGAAAAAAACGGATTTGAAGATCCTAGTTTTAGTCAGCATGTGAGGTACCATAGGAAAGCTAGCAATGTGATCTATATCCTATCAATTTGTGGAAGCGCTCTGTATAGTGACTAAAGAGAAATTCTCGAAAAACTATAAAAACCGCTCCTTGCTCCAGGTGAATATCGATCATAGCTCTTTAGTGCAGTCGAAGATCATTTCCACAAATTGATAGGATGATTAGAGGCTACATTGCTACTTAGAACACTATGAAACATCGCCGAATGAGACCGGCAAGTAATCCGCCTGGCTACAGTAGAGACTCAACCGACCAATGCTGACCCAGTAGTCTCCTCCCACAAATGAACTTGCGTGCAATTCGTCCTTTGTACCGTGTAAGCTTACAGTACGGTGCGTACACCATGTACACGTACAATAACGCGGTAGTACAGCTGGCATATTGGCTCAGAGAACAAAGAATAGACCAGCCAGCGCTAGCTTCCTTCTTTTACAAGGACTTGCTACGCATCGAACAATACAATACACGAACGTACGAGTGTGCGAGTAAAATTCTGAGCGCGCGCCCCATTATCGCATGACTACCATGGCAACTGATGTTGGAATTTCATTACGAAACCACATTACGCTAATGCGTGGGTGGACGGCAGGACCCAGTCCTTCACTCTCCTGAGCTATCACCATACCCGTTCCTATCCCCCCCCCCGTGATTTTGAATACCGTCCCAAGGGGTGGTTCAGGCCAAGTGACCATTGGGCAAGTGGAGTATTCTCAGTAATGAATGCTTCTGTTAGGGCAGCCTTGACCTGGTTATACTGGTGGTCCATCATCCTATGAAAGACGTGGGGGAAATAGACGATTCCCCCTGGCCTCTGAAGCTGCTCGACGCAGTTGTCCTCTTCCCGAACTAAATTGTAGACATACAATTTAAGAGCGGTAGCAGTCTGTTGAACTGTCTGCCCCTGTGGCACCGGGAAGCCGTTGCCACTGTTTGCAATGGCGTTGTGAATTGCCTCGTCATTATAAGTGATGAAAACTCCGGGGTCGATGGACATCAGATTCCTGGACGTGTAAAGGGGCCTGGGTTTGTTCCTGCTTGATTGCAGATGGTGAAGGTGAAGCGTCCATACTGTATCTCCACTATTTCGCGTCCGACCTCAACCATGTACCACTGACTGCGAAGCGCTAAGCATGCAAGCATTATATATGTAGCCGCACGCGCCGCTTCGAAAACCGGTCAAATCCGCTCTGGTCCAGTTCAACTGGACCGGATGTGAAGCCTTACAGGCACCATGCCTAAAGTCTATTTGACTTCACCTGGACCCTCGAATTTTGGCAATAACTTCATTATTATTTCAAAATAAAGCGTACCATTGGATTCCTCGCGTTTTGCCGCGTCTAGTGATAGGTCTCACTAAATCTGAATCTCTACCACTCCAAAGATAGCTGTATGTCCCATAAGGAAAGTATGGAGATGCCATTGACTGCGAGGAATGTAGTACGTGTGATCTTGACCGAACGCGCCGTTTACGCGCGAAGGCTTTTTACGTGCTTGAAGCGTTTGCTAGTATGAAAAGCAGCAAGAAAAAGGGGCTACCCGGGATTCTCAGGTTAGTAATGCTAGCTAGGCTCCCATGATACTAGCTGGGTGCCCATATTTTCCAACGAGATGTAGCGTATCAGTCAAAACGGTACTACTGAACTATGACATCGTGGATCAACGCGTTTCATGCATCATGGCTCGCCTTTAGCCACTTATCCCTAGTCTTCGTCCTAACTAAGCCTACAGTACTCAAAAAAATGCACTTCTCGTAGCGTTCAGCACTGCTGCGTGGTTTCCCTCCAGTTACCTGCGCATACCACTACCCGCAAACATGCAGGAAGTTGTCAAAATGACGCGCTCTGCGTAACACGTAAAACCGCAACAACTTCCGGGGCCCAGGTGAACGCGAATAGACTTTAGGTCGTGTCCTTGGATACCAGCTGCTACAGCAATTTCAGCACCTTTGTGTTAGATAGCCATCTATGTACTAATGACACTTAGAAACAGGTTTACATGCTCCTGTTGCAAAGGTGTGATAGCCTCTGTATATATGCATACGTTTGTGTTGTAGTAGTGCCTTGTTTAGTTCCACAGTCTGAATATGAATGCTAGTTTGGAGTTTGGTGGTGGCATTTCTTTTATTACCCCAGTATGCACATTGTGTTCATCATGTACATGTGGTGTATTGTCTGCACCTATAGGGTTGTGTAGAATGAAGCTGGAATGATGCTGCTAGGGATGACTCCATCTGGATCTGATTTAGTGAAGTGTTCCAGAGGGTTCACACTTAAATAATGGTGCAGACGAAGGAATATAATAGTCCTACAGCCAAATACCAGAATACGGAGATCTATTGAAAAAAGGAAACAGTTTATGTGACAGCACCCATTACGGCAGTTCAATTTCCGGTAATGTTCTAGGGATGAGAAGTGAGCACAAACTGTGCTAGTGAATGTATAGACAATGTAGGGAAATATCTCACTAATTTACAAGTACTTATTGGTGTCCTGATTTCAGAAAAAGAAACACATATAAGCTAGTCCAAGTGGTACATCATCTAAAACACATGTGCACGACCAAACGGCAAGTAGTGGCTTTCCAATTCTGTAGAGTAAGAAGGAACACCTTCAAACATGCAGGAACTTGGTATATAGGGTCAAGTGTTTTATCCTCTGGATATTTGTGTAATTGTGTTTCAATCTTCAGGCTAATTAACTAACTTTTCATGTATATACTTTCCATCTGGTGTACTGATTGAGGCTGAGTTAGAGTATAGGATGCTTTGCATGCAGTATATGCCTAATTGCTTGTGGAGCCAAGTCATTGTCTGGGTGTGAACTCAATCTTTAGGATATTAACATCCATATCCTGCACTTCTCTTCCACAAGAGATCTAGTGACTCAGTGGTTAAGAGTGTCTGACTAGTAATCAGAAGGTTCTGGGTTCGAATCCCAGCTGGATCCTGAGGATTTCGTAGTTGTGTTTCCATCTTCGAGCTACATGTAATTAACTAACTTTACATGTACATGTACATCTTGGATGTATCGCAGTGGAACTACATAACTGTGCAAAGTTTCATGCTTACAAGTGCTATAGTTAGTGTTGAAACGGAAGAAGAAGAAGAAGAAGGAGAAGATGAACAATTGGTGTAAGGGACTTTTTAATAGTTAACACCTTTCCTGTGCAGTGAATCTTGTGTGCCAGACCCTCTTAGAGGGTCTGGCGCAAGACTATAGCACAACTGGTGCAAGACTATAGCATAACACAACTGGTGCAAGACTATAGCATAACGTAGTGGTCACAAAATCACTGTCTTCTAATCACGTCAGTACTCTAAATTAACCCACCCTATTGGAATTCATGCCTGGTAACGAGTATACAGATGATTTCAATGAGTCCACCAGTCCAGTCAGTCCAGTGATTGTAGACCGCCTGTTACAGTCGTATGAATCCACCTTGAAGGGGGGATGTCACATTTTTGAAGACGGTAGTCCCTATTTTTGTTTAGAGAGTGTGTTGTTTCATCAAAGGTCTCTACAGTTTGTATACTACCTCTGTGGTGGTATACATATACCTGTGCCTACATACCTATCTCATGTAAGTAATCCAGATGCCTCTGTGATTTTAGTATGTAACTCAGCAGGATATTTCATTTCTTGTATGTGCATGCTTGTAACTTTCAGGAAGATTTTCATTTATTTGTGCATACTTTCCATTACAACTGTAGGCATACACTGTTACTGATTACTGATCAGGCCAATCAGCCCGAAACAGCTGATGAAGGCCAATCAGCCTGAAAACAGCTGTCCACCGTTTGCTCTGCTCTGCTCACCTTATATTCATGTGCATGACATCTGTAAAACATTGTGCATATCTTTGGCTTGTTATGTCTAAGCCTGGAGGCTGTGTATACACACACAGCTTTGAGAACAGCGCAGATTATTATAAGAAGGGATTTCGCAATAGACACTTTTCTCAAAAGTTATGGCACATTTGCTTATCGTGACATCTTGAGTGACATTCTTTTTGACAGCAGAGCCTTCTAAATAGGCTACTTGGAATACAACTCAAGCAAGCTTCTTTCTCTTTAGTCTCCATCTTTTGCTTACAATCTTCCTTATACTTCCTATATTGCATTTAATTAGCTCTTGCTGATATTTGTGATACTAATACTCATAACGATTTTCATGGCATAGTTCCAACTGTCTGCCACTGTACACACACACACACACACACACACACACACACACACACACACACACACACACACACACACACACACACACACACACACACACACACACACACACACACACACACACACACACACACACACACACACACACACACACACACACACACACACACACACACACACACACACACACACACACACACACACACACACACAAACACCTAGGTGAAATTAACATAACTGACACCCCTTTCTAGCAGCACGTACACCCCAGACAGCATAAGGTAGCTAGCTACAATGCTTAGAGTAACTACATGTTCATACATCTTTTTGCATTACAGTTTGTGGCATTGGATATGTTGGCTAGCCACAAATTAAAAGATGCTTAACCCACCATCCCTGGTGCTCAAGGCTGGGGCATCTTGTGCCATTTCTCCACTGCTCAACAAGCAGGTTGGATCCCTCATCAGTCATGTTGAGGTCAAATGCATCCCTGTTATCTAGAAAATAAAATGCAGACAGAGGTAATCTGGGCAAGCAAACGGTGGACAGCTGTTTCGGGCTAGTTGGCCTTCATCAGCGCTGTGTATGCTTAGTTGCTCTGCGACGGCCTAGATTTACATGTATGCTTAGACTAAAAGAACCTCTGAGCGTGGAGCAACGACTCCTACCAACAACTCACTCAGGCTCACACATAATATGCATACACTAAAAGAACCTCTGAGCGTGGAGCAATGACTCCTACCAACAACTCACTCAGGCTCGCACATAATATGCATACACTAAAAGAACCTCTGAGCGTGGATCAACGACTCCTAGCAACAACTCACTCCGGCTCACACATAATATACATACACCAAAAGAACCTCTGAGCATGGAGCATCACCCAGGCTCACACATAATATGCATACACTAAAAGAACCTCTGAGCGTGGAGCAACGACTCCTAGCAACAACTCACTCAGGCTCACACATAATATGCATACACTAAAAGAACCTCTGAGCGTGGAGCAACAACTCCTAGCAAAAACTCACTCAGGCTCGCACATAATATGCATACACTAAAAGAACCTCTGAGCGTGGAGCAATGACTCCTACCAACAACTCACTCAGGCTCGCACATAATATGCATACACTAAAAGAACCTCTGAGCGTGGATCAACGACTCCTAGCAACAACTCACTCCGGCTCACACATAATATGCATACACCAAAAGAACCTCTGAGCGTGGAGCATCACCCAGGCTCACACATAATATGCATACACTAAAAGAACCTCTGAGCGTGGAGCAACGACTCCTAGCAACAACTCACTCAGGCTCACACATAATATGCATACACTAAAAGAACCTCTGAGCGTGGAGCAACAACTCCTAGCAAAAACTCACTCAGGCTCGCACATAATATGCATACACTAAAAGAACCTCTGAGCGTGGAGCAACGACTCCTAGCAACAACTCACTCAGGCTCGCACATAATATACATACACTAAAAGTACCTCTGAGCATGGAGTAACGACTCCTAGCAACAACTCACTCAGGCATGCATTACATGTATGTACACATGTACATGTACATAAACACACTGGTGTGTGTGGTGCAGGCACACTAGACAGCTCACAAACACGAACGCCTCATGTCAGCAGATTTCACACGAGGTACCACTACAAATAGCCATAGAGGATAGCAACGCAGAAGCATAAGCGTTTTACTTACATGCACATGCCTATTAGCAAAATACAGAGTGAAAGAAATAAGCAGAGCTAATTGGCACTTTCAAATGGTACCAGCTTAGCTTTTACACATCTTTTACACTCCCAGGTAACCTCGACCTCCCCAAACACCTCACTGGGAATGTCTAAGCAGTGGCGGTCATACCAGACATAGCACACATCACACTCGGCCATCTTGTCACCTCTCTCTTCTGGCATGCGACAAGAGCAGTGGAGCTCTAGGGACCTGGGCTTTCTAGGGGCACTCTTTCGCTCACCCAGTACAGGAAAATGAGAAACTTCAAGGCAAGTAGCCAGGTGAAGCCTGATCCCACTGTCATCAAACCTTGCACTGCAGGGGTCGAAACAAGGTCAAATGCATAGGCTATGGCCAGAACACCACCGTCCAAGCCATTGGACTGCTTCTCAACATCCATCATCATGCTCGTTTGACTGACTGTGCATCATGCTTACTATCAAGTGGATCAATTCTTTAGTCAGAGATTTATACAAGCTGTCGTACACGTAGACAGCCCCACTTTCACAACCAACCGTGGACACAACACACCAGTGGTTGTTTCCGACGTGTACAATCTGTACAAACTCCCCAGAGTGGACCTGAAATGCACACACCTGCAATACAAGAGGTGGCATTCCTGCGATGTTGGGAAAGAACTGCAGCAAGGCTGCACAGATGATGTTGTCCGTGAGCCACCCTCTCGCAGACAAAATCACCCCCCGATCACAATGGCTCAGGGTGTAGGCACCGTTATTCACCCACAAGTTTGGTGCCTCATTCTCCTCTGATGCCAAAGAAATCACGATGCTACCAGAGTACACGGGGATATCATAATTGCAGCATTCAAGCAGAGCTGGGTCATCGGCAACACTTCTCAGTGAGACCTTTGGGGCCTGCCGCCAGTTCTCTAGTGAGATGGAAGAGCCACTGGCCAGTGAAGTCAGCTCAGTGGCAAAAAATGAGGTACCCTGTGAACAGTAAAGTTGATACCGACCACTGAACATCCCAACAATGCGATAGGGGAGATGAGAACTGCCCATATTTCTGAAATGAATACAGACGTTATCCCCGACTTTCATCTCTGTCTTCTCCTTTTTTGAGGACGGAGGGAAGACATTGTCACCTGGGGAACATTCTACCTCCAGTGCACTGGGAGAGGCAAGTTGTCCCGCATTACTTGTGGCAGGAAACAGTGTGCTACCCGGTCGACGGTTCCTGTAGCTCAACGGGCAGCCTCTCCTGTGCCTCTTCTCCTCACTTCCACACCTACACACATCAGTCCCACTTTCCATTTCAGACGAGCTCTCACTACTGACTTCGTCAGACTCGGTGCTACTACTAGAGATGGTCTCCTTTTTGGCACGTTTTTGTTGAAAGGGCAATCTCTGTGGTTAGAGCGCTTGTGTGTGTTTGACCCACATGAGGCACACTTCCCCTTCCCTTGGGGCTACCCTTCCTTCTTCCTTTACCCCGACTCACTTTTACGTCAATATTGCTATTTTCACTATCACAACCATAGTCGTGGCGTTTGTTACGTTCTTGGCCATCAATAACACGGTTCTTTTTCAATTCTGTCCTCCTCTCTTTCTGAGGAGTTCCTTTAGCCCACTCTAATTTTCTCTTTCTACGGGCACTGTGCTTCTCCAGTGCCTCAACAATGCCGTGGAAAACAGGTAGCTTCATGTGTTGGTACAACTCTGGGATCCAGTGGTAGCTAGTACCATGCTTAGCATGCATGTACGTCAAGTTGGCTTGAAGCAAGCCCAGATTGGTAGAGAGGTGATAATAAAGCCTCTCCAAGGAGATATCCTTGGACCGAAATCTAATGAATACATTGTGAGAGGCTTCCACTAAATTAGAGTTACCACGTTTGAGGACCGGGTGCACTAATCTGCTTGCCTGTGAAGCTCTCCCCATGCACTCAATCATGGTACAACAAAGCATGGAATTCACAATCCAACTTCAATCTAGTTTGGTACGGCTTTCCTTCACATTTTATCTCTTTAATGGGACACTTATTGCAGATGCAAACCTGAAGTAGCTTTCCTTCACATTTTATCTCTTTAGTGGGACACTTATTGCATGTGCAAACTCGAAGTGGATGATAGTCACACCTTCCTCCCTCCCACTCGTGCACATCACGTGCGTGCTTTGGAAATGCTGTCAGCCGCCTTACAAACTCCTCCTGAGATTTCACTTCCATCAAAATGGACGTGAAATTAGTGTGGGCCTTTGAAATAAAAGCATCAGTCAGGCATCCTGTGATTGCCCTCACATTTACAACTAAGCTTACACAAAGCTGGAAAAGCATCTCCTACATCTCAATCATCTTTTTAGAAGCCTTTTTCTTTTTCTGGTGTGATTTTAACATTTTTTTGTGTGCACGTCCGGCATGACTGCGACATATCATGATTTCGGCATCAGGGAAGACTTCGCTGACTGCATTGGCCGAAGAGGAGTCTGCGTCCTGCCAGTGAATAGCAATCTGCATTCCCTCCTCTTTGGCCCTCTGAAATGTAAGGCTAGCTGCAAACCCTTCCGCCGACTTAGATGTACCCTTGTACAACTCTTCTTCAATAACATCATCTCTGACGTTTTTAGTACGGTGTCAAAAGAATGGTGTGATTCCGAAAGGACTAGAAATTCGAATGCCAATAACATCACCAGGTAGTCAGAGGACTAACAGAACCAACAAGGCAATTTTGAAGGAAGCAATAATTGAAGTTAGACTGAAAAGGCGTTGTATCCAACAAGATATTGACCAGATACATTGTGTCTCAACAATCTCACCAACACACAGTGGAATGAACTCGATCGTTTTTGCAAACAGAGAGAGTCTCAAGTGTTTTCTACAACAAAAGAAAGACAGAAAAGAAAATCTGGACACTTACAGAAGAAACAAACATCAGAACACACCTTAGATAGGTTAAAGACTGTCGTCAACTTGAGTCAAAGACCTCTAACACCATCTGAAGAAGATATTCTTCTGTTGGTTCTAAATCTTGCTGTAGCTCCATCAAAACTACCACTAACTGATATCATTGCAGCAACTGAAACAACCGCTAGACATCTGGATGTGAACACAGCCCAGAAACTTAGAGAGGGTGTCAGCAGAGTTCTAACTACTGCTAAACTTCCTAAACCCAATTTGACACGTAGTCAACAAATGGCACTTAGACAACTACATAATGATAAGTCTACGCAACAGTAATTATGTACAGACCTATATACAATAAAAAAATGAATGAACTAGTGAAGGATGAAAAGACTTACAAACAGATTAGAAGAAATCCAACTACGCGCATTGAAAAACTGGTATCAGAAGCTGTAAAGAATCTACAGTGTGATGGATTTATTGGTGAATCTTTGGCAAAAAGACTCAATCCACAGTTCTCAACCCCACCACAGATGTATTGTCTTCCAAAAAATCATAAGTAAGACATTCCAATGAGACCCACTGTGGTAACAATTGGTTCACCCGCATACCATCTAGCAAAGGAATTAGCACGTATTCCTCCCCACTGGCTGGGAAGACAAGTAGCTATGTGAAAAACTCGATGCACTTTGTTGAAATCATCAGAAAAAGGGTAGTGAGTGAAGCAGACATACTGGTGAGCTTTGATGTAGTTACTTTGTTCACAAAAGTTCCAATTGACGAGACCATGGATGTTGTGAAGCATAAACTCCAGAATGATACCTCATTGGAGGATAGGACACCAATACCTATAGAGACACTCTGTGAACTCATCAAGCTATGCCTCACTACCACCTATTTTCAACTTGGTGAGAAATTCTATGAGCAACGAGAAGGAACTGCCATGGGCTCCCCATTATCACAAGTAATTGCAAATCTATACATGGAACATTTTGAGAAGTTGGCATTGGATTCATCGCAGTTACAACCAAGTCTATGGCTAAGATATGTTGATGATACATTTGTTATATGGCCACATGGAGAAACAAAACTACAGGCATTTTTACAGCACCTCAATGGAGCTCATGAAGCAATTCAGTTTGCTGAGTCAAATGAATGCATTTCTTTCCTTGACGTTCAAGTGCAATGACATAACAGTAGCCTTTCCACCTCAGTTTTCCGTAAGAAGACACACACAAATAAATACTTGAATTATAATTCCCATCACCATCCAAGAGTTCTGTCAGGAATAGTCAAATGTCTTCGCCTCGCTGTAGGAGAGACTGGACGCACATTACAAAAACGGATTGAAGAACATAAGTCAGCAGTGAGGAGAGATGACGAAAAGAATGGAATAGCAGTACAGACACAACATGACATTAACTGGGCAGAAGCGAAGGTTCTGAAGATTGAAACGGAAGTGGAGAAGAAGGGTAGTAGAAGCAGTTAACATCCAGTGTCAAATAAACACAATGAATCTTGACTGTGGTCTAAAACTGAGCAATTACCTCTTGGAGTCCATAACTGAACTATTTTATTTAAATTTATATATTTTCATTTTATTTTTATATATTTTTATTTTTTATGATTTCCATGCTTGTTATCTCTATCTATTACTGTTCTGTATTGATGGATTCCACAATCTCCTGGTCACATTGTATTCACTGGCATTATCATTCCATTGTCACTTAGTTGTCAGTTGTTTCTCTGTGTTGTAGCTACAATTCTACTGAGGAAGACCCACGGGTCGAAACGTATAGTTTATTTGAATTGTGCTATGTTCTCCTCTAACAACCTATTTTTAAATCGCATAGCAATGAGCCTATATACTATTAACATCATCTCTACCCTTCTGACAGAGGTGATGGTAGTAGAGAAGAGCCCCATTTTGATAATTTTCTATGGTGAACGTGGCATTTTTGCTATGCCAACCACGTGTTTGCCACGTGCCATCGGCGACGGTTACGTTTCCACGACCCAAGTTCATCCTCCTTTTTATCTTTTATTTCCTGCTTAGCTGTCTCACAAACATCATCAAGCATTGATTTTACTATTGGATGCATGCTATGAATCGTATCCATAAAAGCAGGTGCACTTACAGCTTCAATATCAAGCATTCTTAAGAGTTTTGTAGTACACTGCATGAGTAATGCCAGCACAGAGAAACGCAACCTGTACACAGGTGCTTATTACATTCTTATTTTCATGGCTCACATGTGTTTGAAACACGCAACCTTACATTGAACATCCGTCACAACAACTAACTGAAATGCCACCACCCAACCCCTCACACTTCACACCAATGGGAACTAAATTTCCCTTACATCCCGGGGTTGCACAGTGACATATATCATTCAAAAGCTTTAAAAACTTGCCCAAATCAGGCAAAGTAATGAAGCACAATCTATTAGGCAAGTCCACTGGACTCACTTTACCTCTGGCACGATCAGGGGTGGGGACATACACCGAATTGTCATCACTCCCACTTTCCCAATAGGAACCAGACTCACTAGTACAATCCTCTGTAGACTCAATTTGAACTCTGCACTCTTCCGAGTCCTCCTCCTGGCAGAAAGAGCCTGAATAAAAAAGTAACACACAAACACGTACACATACAGAAAAGGTTGTAAGAGCATAGAACTTGCCTAATAGATTGTGCTTCATTACTTTGCCTGATTTGGGCAAGTCTTTAAAGCTTTTGAATGATATACGTCACTGTGCAAGGGATGTAAGGGAAATTTAGTTCCCATTGGTGTGAAGTGTCAGTGGTTGGGTGGCGGCATTTCAGTTAGTTGTTGTTTGGCGGATGTTCAGTGAAAGGTTGCGTTTCTCTGTGCTGGCATTACTCATGCCGTGTACTACAAAACTGAAGAATGCCCTTGGTATTGAAGCTGTAAGTGCACCTGCTTTTATGGATACGATTCATAGCATGCATCCAATAGTAAAATCAATGCTTGACGATGTTTGTGAGACAGCTAAGCAGGAAATGAAAGATATAAAGGAGGATGAACTTGGTTGTGGAAACGTGCCGTAACCGTCGCCGAAATGGCGCTCTTCTCTACTACCATCACCTCTGTCAAAAGGCCAGAGATGATGTTATTGAAGAAGAGTTGTACAAGGGTACATCTAAGTCAGCGGAAGGGTTCGCAGCTAGCCTTACATTTCAGAGGGCCAAAGAGGAGGGAATGCAGATTGCTATTCACTGGCAGGACGCAGACTCCTCTTCGGCCAATGCAGTCAGCGAAGTCTTCCCTGATGCCGAAATCATGATATGTGGCTGTCACGCCGGACGTGCACACAAATAATCACACCAGAAAAAGAAACAGGATTCTAAAAAGATGATTGAGATGTACAGAGAGGCTTTTCCAGCTTTGTGTAAGCTTAGTTGTAAATGTGAGGGCAATCACAGTGCTGCATGTGGATGCCTGACTGATGCTTTCATTTCGAAGGCCCACACTAATTTCACGTCCATTTTGATGGAAGTGAAATCTCAGGAGGAGTTTGTAAGGCGGCTGACAGCATTTCCAAAGCACGCACGTGATGTGCACGAGTGGGAGGGAGGAAGGTGCGACTATCATCCACTTCGAGTTTGCACATGCAATAAGTGTCCCACTAAAGAGATAAAATGTGAAGGAAAGCTACTTCAGGTTTGCATCTGCAATAAGTGTCCCATTAAAGAGATAAAATGTGAAGGAAAGCCGTACCAAACTAGATTGAAGTTGGATTGTGAATTCCATGCTTTGTTGTACCATGATTGAGTGCATGGGGAGAGCTTCACAGGCAAGCAGATTAGTGCACCCGGTCCTCAAACGTGGTAACTCTAATTTAGTGGAAGCCTCTCACAATGTATTCATTAGATTTCGGTCCAAGGATATCTCCTTGGAGAGGCTTCACTATCACCTCTCTACCAATCTGGGCTTGCTTCAAGCCAACTTGACGTACATGCATGCTAAGCATGGTACTAGCTACCACTGGATCCCAGAGTTGTACCGACGCATGAAGCTACCTGTTTTCCACGGCATTGTTGAGGCACTGGAGAAGCACAGTGCCCGTAAAAAGAGAAAATTAGAGTGGGCTAAAGGAACTCCTCAGAAAAAGAGGAGGATAGAATTGAAAAAGAACCGTGTTATTGATGGCCAAGAATGTAAAAAGTGGTCAAAGAAACACAGCCACGACTATGGTTGTGATAGTGAAAATAGCGATATTGACGTAAAAGTGAGTCGGGATAAAGGAAGAAGGAAGGGTAGCCCCAAGGGAAGGGGAAGTGTGCCTCATGTGGGTCAAACACACACAAGCGCTCTAACCACAGAGATTGCCCTTTCAACAAAATACGTGCCAAAAAGGAGACCATCTCTAGTAGTAGCACCAAGTCTGACGAGGAGGTCAGTAGTGAGAGCTCGTCTGAAATGGAAAGTGGGACTGATGTGTGTAGGTGTGGAAGTTAGGGGAAGAGGCACAGGAGAAGCTGCCCGTTGAGCTACAGGAACCGTCGACCTGGTCACACACTGTTTCCTGCCACAAGTAATGTGGGACAACTTGCCTCTCCCAGTGCACTGGAGGTAGAATGTTCCCCAGGTGACAATGTCTTTCCTCCGTCCTCAAAAAAGGAGAAGACAGAGATGAAAGTCGGGGATAATGTCCGTATTCACTGCAGAAATATGGGCAGTTCTCATCTCCTCTGTCGCATTATTGGGGTGTTCAGTGGTCGGTATCAACTTTACTGTTCACAGGGTGTTCTGATCACCTCATTTTGTGCCACTGAGCTGACTTCACTGGCCAGTGGCTCTTCCATCTCACTAGAGAACTGGCGGCAGGCCCCAAAGGTCTCACTGAGAAGTGTTGCCGACGACCCAGCTCTGCTTGAACGCTGCAATTGTGATATCCCCGTGTACTCTGGTAGCATCATGATTTCTTCGGCATCAGAGGAGGAGAATGAGGCACCAAACTTGTGGGTAAACAATGGTGCCTACAGCCTGAGCCATCGTGATCAGGGGGTGATTTTGTCTGAGAGAGGGTGGCTCACGGACAACATCATCTGTGCAGCCCAAATGCTCTTGCTGCAGTTCTTTCCCAACGTGGCAGGACTGCAACCTCCTGTATTGCAGAAGGTGTGTGCATTTCAGGTCCACTCTAGATCTGGGGAGTTCGTACGGATTGTACACATTGGAAACAACCACTGGTGTGTTGTGTCCACGGTTGGTTGTGAAAGTGGGGCTGTCTATGTGTACGACAGCTTGTATAAATCTCCGACTAAAGAATTGATCCACTTGATAGCAAGCATGATACACAGTCAGTCAAACGAGCTAAAAATCACGATGATGGATGTCAAGAAGCAGTCCAATGGCTCGGACTGTGGTGTTCTGGCCATAGCCTATGTATTTGACCTATGCAGTGGTTTCGACCCTGCAGTGCAAGGTTTGATGACAGTGGGATCAGGCTTCACCTGGCTACTTGCCTTGAAAATTGCCACGTTTCTCGTTTTCCTGTACTGAGTGAGCGAAGGAGTGCACCTAGAAAGCCCAGGACCCTAGAGCTCCACTGTTATTGTCGCATGCCAGAGGAGAGAGGTGACGAGATGGCTGAGTGTGATGTGTGCCACGTCTGGTATCACCGCCACTGCATGGACATTCCCACTGAGGTGTTTGGGGAGGTCAAAGTTACCTGGGAGTGTAAAAGATGCGTAAAAGCTAAGCTGGTACCATTTGAAAGTGCCAATTAGCTCTGCTTATTTCTTTCATTCTGCATTTTGCTAATAGGCTTATGCTTCTGCGGTGCTATCCTCTATGTCTGTTTGTAGTGGTACCTCGTGTGAAATCTGCTGACATGAGGCGTTCGTGTTTGTGAGCTGTCTAGTGTAACCACTGGTGTGTTGTGTCCACGGTTGGTTGTGAAAGTGGGGCTGTCTATGTGTACGACAGCTTGTATAAATCTCCGACTAAAGAATTGATCCACTTGATAGCAAGCATGATACACAGTCAGTCAAACGAGCTAAAAATCACGATGATGGATGTCAAGAAGCAGTCCAATGGCTCGGACTGTGGTGTTCTGGCCATAGCCTATGTATTTGACCTATGCAGTGGTTTCGACCCTGCAGTGCAAGGTTTGATGACAGTGGGATCAGGCTTCACCTGGCTACTTGCCTTGAAAATTGCCACGTTTCTCGTTTTCCTGTACTGAGTGAGCGAAGGAGTGCACCTAGAAAGCCCAGGACCCTAGAGCTCCACTGTTATTGTCGCATGCCAGAGGAGAGAGGTGACGAGATGGCTGAGTGTGATGTGTGCCACGTCTGGTATCACCGCCACTGCATGGACATTCCCACTGAGGTGTTTGGGGAGGTCAAAGTTACCTGGGAGTGTAAAAGATGCGTAAAAGCTAAGCTGGTACCATTTGAAAGTGCCAATTAGCTCTGCTTATTTCTTTCATTCTGCATTTTGCTAATAGGCTTATGCTTCTGCGGTGCTATCCTCTATGTCTGTTTGTAGTGGTACCTCGTGTGAAATCTGCTGACATGAGGCGTTCGTGTTTGTGAGCTGTCTAGTGTGCAAACACACCAGTGTGTTTATGTACATGTACATGTGTACATACATGTAATGCATGCCTGAGTGAGTTGTTGCTAGGAGTCATTGCTCCATGCTCAGAGGTTCTTTTAGTGTATGCATATTATGTGTGAGCCTGAGTGAGTTGTTGCTAGGAGTCGTTGCTCCACGCTCAGAGGTTCGTTTAGTGTATGCATATTATGTGTGAGCCTGAGTGAGTTGTTGCTAGGAGTCCTTGCTCCACGCTCAGAGGTTCTTTTAGTGTATGCATACTATGTGAGTGAGTGGTTGCTAGGAGTCATTGCTCCAAGCTCAGAGGTTCTTTTAGTGTATGCATATTATGTGCGAGCCTGAGTGAGTTGTTGCTAGGAGTCGTTGCTCCACGCTCAGAGGTTCTTTTAGTGTATGCATATTATGTGTGAGCCTGAGTGAGTTGTTGCTAGGAGTCGTTGCTCCACGCTCAGAGGTTCTTTTGGTGTATGCATATTATGTGTGAACCTGAGTGATGCTCCACGCTCAGAGGTTCTTTTGGTGTATGCATATTATGTGTGAGCCGGAGTGAGTTGTTGCTAGGAGTCGTTGCTCCCCGCTCAGAGGTTCTTTTAGTGTATGCATATTATGTGTGAGCCTGAGTGAGTTGTTGCTAGGAGTTGTTCCTCCACGCTCAGAGGTTCTTTTAGTGTATGCATATTATGTGTGAGCCTGAGTGAGTTGTTGCTAGGAGCCGTTGTTCCACGCTCAGGTTCTTTTAGAAGCCTGTATGCCATGTATTTGTTGTGGTACATCTACAGTACTATCCAATGTTGTACCATAAACACAGTATAAAATGTAAAAACGTTATTGGATAGTACATTGAAGGATGGATGTCACAGTTAAAAGTGAATGTCACTACATGTTTATTCTGCACAGGTGTTGTCAACTGTAAAGATCTAGTATTGTGCTCCAATTGGGATAGCTACAGCTAGCGATTCGTTTGCTTATAGGGATTCTCGGGATTCAGAGACGACGCTTCACTTCCCCTACCACCCGTAATGCCAAAAATTCATGTATAATCATGTGACTCGAACGACCAATTACATAACAATCGGTTCACTTCCAACATCCTCCCCCCGTTGACCAGACATGGTCAACTGAGGCAATAATAAAAATAAAATTAACGGCTAGAATATGGCAATGAATAAGCTAACAATGTATCCACTCAACTATGCTTGCAGCACCAGTTACACGTATAGTTCACCCTACTTTCTTCAGCCTTGATCTTGTAGTTCTTCCAAGTCTTCAACTGTTCGTTAGCTCTCTTTGCCGTAGCACGAACGGGGCGGGGCGTCTCTCAGGTCTCCCTTGAATTAGGTTATCACATTTCTCAACTGGAGTTGAGACTTAAGAGTATCTGGAGCAACATCTTCAGTGTCAGTTACTGGCGTTCCTGTCTCTTGAATTTCCAGTGGGTAGAGAAGTTGCAATGGCCTCTTCAATAGGACATGCTGACAATCTCTTGAAGCAACTCTCACTGTTGCAGCTCGGGGATGTCCATCACGACCGGTGAGAACTTCTTGTACCCTTCCATGTTTCCAGAGCCCACGTGGCGAGGTTTCATCATGCACAATAACTTGGATTGGTCACCACGTCTAGATGCATGGCTCAAGTAACCAAATAAGTGAATAAACAAATCCACACCTTACTGCCACCATTGAGGGTTCTATTGTGAACAAACAGAGGGCCTGCAAAGTCAACGCCTGTATAGGTAAAGGCTGGGTCTTCTTTGATCCTAAATTCCGGCAGAGGCGGTGGTGGCGGACCATTAAATGGAGCTCCCTCATGTTCCCTGCAAGTAGTACATCTGTGTATTAGAGCCCGGATGAGGCTTCTACCTCTCACAATCCAGTACTTGCGTCGGACTTCTGTAAGAGTCTCCTTAACTCCATTGTGACCCACACGATGATGAGCATCACAGATTACGAGGGAAGTAAAGGGGTATTCTCTGGGCAGGAGAAGGGGATGCTTGGCGGTAAAGGGAATGCCAGCGTTCTGTAACCGACCACCACATCTCCATAGTCCCTTGTCATCGAGGAACAGGCCAAATTGGGTTTTCAAGGTATTAAAGTCCTTCTGGAGAACCAGGTCCATCTGGGCATTGGCAATCCACAGCTTCTCTGCGATAGCAATCTCCTGAGGTGTCAGTATGACTGGAAGGTTTGAGTCAGACGTTTCCCTCGCCCTAAAGCTATTTACCGCTCCTAGGATGTATGCAGTGACTCGGAGTAACCGGGGATGGGAGCTGTAGTTCGCACAGGAGATCACCTCTCTGATATCTGGCCCTTTCTCGATGGCCAACAGATTGTGAGATAGTTTGCTATTGGTCCTCAATTCTGGCATGCACAACTCAGGCATGGGTATAGATTCAATGTCCAGAGGGATTAGGTCTGAAGTTAGCCACTCGGGACCTGCTCGCCACAGTTTACTGACAGACAGCTCCATCATACTGAGGCCCCTTGAGGGTAGTTGACTTTTCCAGGGCAATCGCCCCAGAGGTCTGGATAAATGTTACGTCAGATTTCTTGAACTCGGTTCTGGACGAAGGGTTTCCATTCCTTATCCTTTCCACTGATCCAGTAGAGTGCAACCTGTGAGTCAGTGTAACACCTTACGTCCAGAGATGCCATCTGAGGTCGAAGACTATCATGTACAGAAACCACAAGTTTGGAGAGCAGGAACGCAGATAACAATTCTAGTCGAGGAATGGTCTGAGACTGCAGTGGTGCCACTCTTGTCTTTGCAGCAACAAATTCGACTGCACTGTTGCTTTCTGTTCTCAGAAGGAGATACACTACGGCAGCAAAGGCCTTTGTGGATGCATCGCAGAACCCACAGAGCGTGGCTGAAATCAAGGGTTCGGCAATGTTGTGGAGGTAGCTTCTTGGGAGCGATATTGGCTGAGTCTCGCTGAGGTCTAAGATCAATCCCTTCCATTCTCCTATTAATCCATGAGGAATGATGTCATCCCAGTCCGATTTGCACTGGCTGAGCTTCTGGAAAAGGATCTTGAAATTTATGATTACAGCGGAGAGAAATCCGAGGGGATCGTAGAACTTGCCAATGAGACCAATGAGATTTCGCTTTGTGGGTTGTAGGTCAAGAGCAACTCTGGCTAGATCGATGACATCAAAGTGGAGTTGGTTCGACTCAGGGCTCCATGGTATCCCTAAGACCTTGCATTCTTCTAACTTCAGGGGTTGTGACACGCCAAGAGTGATCTCCGGGAAGGTCTGTTCATCTTGCAATGATGAGATACGAGTATTTGCGCACTCGTGGAGATTGATCCAGTCTTGAAGACGTTTGGAATTGGTCCTGAACATCCTCAGATTGAAACCACCCTCACAAAAGATCCTCTTGGATTCTATGCATAAAGTTAACACTTCGTCTTCAGTGTGTCTGCCAGATATGATGTCGTCAACGTAGGTAGAGCGAAGCAGCTGCCGAACTAGGCTTTCATTTGTCTCCAGGTGGAAGTGTATGGTGGCATTAAGTAGAAAAGGACTTGATGAGACCCCAAAGACAACACGAGTGAATCTAAAACCCCTTAAGTCAGGTGGGTCCCTCAAGACATCATCCACCCAGATGAATCATAATACATCCCGATCAGGTTCATCCACGGACACCGTCAGAAACGCCTTCTCTAAATCTGCGGTGAGGGCTATCTTGTAAGATCGAAATCACACCAGAAGATCAAAAATGAGTTGATTGAATTTGGCACCTTTGAGAAGGCAGTCACTGAGGGAGGGATTGTTTGCATTCTTGACAGAAGCATTGTATACCATACGCACCTTTGTGGTTGACTTGTCAGGACGCACAACCGCATGATGCGGTAGATAGTGGGTGACCTTTGGAGGCATCTTGCCTGGCTTCAATAATTCCCTTTCTGAATTGATCATGAATTATCTCATTATACTCCTTAAGGATAGCTGGTTCTTGCTTCAGACGACGAAGCAAGCCTTGAAGTCTTCTCAGACTGAGTTGGTAATTGTCCGGCAATGGGTCATGAAATTCTTACCTTATATCGTCCATCTTCAAACTTGACGACTCCAGTGAAATCGTTGTACAGTGTCCTCTCTTCATCTTGGATTCCAAAGGCTTCTAACTCCCAGAATGCTCGGAGCTGATCATCTAATGCACAATCTCAACACGGAGTATGTGGGTGACACTGAAATTCATGCTGCATTGGTCAAACTTGCGATGGGATGATGGGCCTGACAGAACCCAACCCATTTTAGTATGTACAGCAGTAGGCCCACTAGATCCTTTGCGAACACCCCCTGTTACCAATTCCCAATAATAATTTGACCCAATCAAAACATCCACTGGGAGACTTGACTCAGAGGTGGAGAAGTCAGCTAGCTCCAACCCCAGGTGAGGGTGGGTTTTCAAGGCATGTATCTATAGGCTGCCTGACCAGAGGTTCACAGATGGTAGGCATGACGTACAGGGAGAGGAACATGGAAGGGTAGTCCTTCAGACAAATAGCAACATTCACAATGGGACATACCTTTACATTGCCCCTGTCGGTTCCAAAGGTAGCAATGGAAAGAGACTGTTCTCCAATAGCGTCTAAACTGAGCAGCTCTCGAGCACGATCACTGATGTTTGACTTCTGGCTGCCACTATCGAGGAGGAGACCGACTTCAAGCGAAACACGGGAGTTATTCTGGTTGTGGAGCACTGCTCCAGCTGTTTGGAGAAACACTGTCCGCAGGTTGTCAGAGAAGAGATTGTTGGATGTTACACTCGGTGGATATAAGGTGGCTGCTGGGTTCAGCCCAGATCCGGTTGGGTGAGATGAGTTCCGAGTGCTCATTCCGGATCCAGTTGTGTGACCGGAGTTCTGAGTGTTCAGTCCGGATGGGTTTAGCACAGATCCAGATGAGTGCGATGAGCTCGGAGATTGGGTGGAACTGAGATTGTGGCTGGAGTGTTGGCGAGGCTGGCCAAGTTAGTGTCACAGATGGAGGTATGGTGTTTTTCCTTGCACTTCAGGCATCTAGAGGGGGATTTGCAATCACGAGAAACGTGATTTCGACGGAGACAATTGAAACAACGGCCACTAGTCTTGAGGATCTGCTTACGGGTGGTAACATTGATTACCGAGGAGCAACTTGTGGGAGAATGTGACTGCTGACAATAGGAACACTGAAGGGTGGAGTTTGTGTCTCGAGAACCAGAAAACAGAGTAGAGGCTGTGTGAGGCACTCTTTCTTGACTTTGTTGAGGGTTTGCTCGCTCTCTGGCCATCAATTCTCCTCGAAGGTGGCGAGTAGTGTTGAGATTGGAGTCAGAGACCTTCCTACTGACAATGAGTCTCAATTCGGGGGGCAACTTTGCCAGGAGGACGGGTGAGAGTAGAGCTCCATAAGATGCAGCTTCAATTCCCAATGACTTCAGACTGCGTACGTGGGATTCAGTGTTGTCATAGAGCCGACGCAAGTTCCGGAGGTGTCGGTCTGAGGAGATGGCCTCCATATTCATTAAAGTCTCCATATGCTTGGAGATGATAACTTGCTTGTTTCCAAACCTCTTACAAAGAACCTCAACAGCTTCCTGATAATTGCCCCATGATAGAGTTTGTCCGGCAATAGCGTCAAGAGCTGTGCCATCAAGGAGAGATCGCAAGTAATTGAATTTATCCACATCCGAGAGGTCACTGTTGGCATGGACGGGTGGAGTAGTGGGAGGAGTACGTCCAAGGGAACTCAGACAGTGATCAAGCTTCAATAAAGCGGCATACAGGCGCTCCTTTATCTCATCTGTCTGGACAATCTCGTCTTCTATAGCTTCTTCTGGCATGATGTCAAGTATATCTTGGTCGAAGTCACTTAGACACTGCAACTTTTCTTCGAGACTACGCTTCAACTGGTTTATCTTCAAAGCATTCAGTGGGTCGGATGCAGTAGCGGGTTCAACTCGCCCCAAGATTTGAGTAGTAGACGCTCTGTGCCCTGCGCGGAGCCTTCTTTTTCTCGCTAGCTGTTCTGACATTCTGAGGTGGGCATCAATTGGAACACACACGCGGGTGTAGACTATTGATCCGTAGGTCGTTGGTTCATGTTCGGCTCGAAGGACCATGTAAAGATTCGTTTGCTTATAGGGGATTCTCGCGGATTCGGAGATGACCCTTCACTTCACCTACCACCTGTAATGCCAAAAATTAATGTATAATCATGTGACTCGAACAACCAATTACGTAATGTTATATAACAATCGGTTCAGTTCCAACATCAACATACTAATAATCATATGCCCAAAACTACATGGTAATTACGTGCAGCACGTGTACCATTCCGTTTCAGCAACCTTATTATGAATGAACCGGTGACATCCCTCCTTAGGGTCGATTCACACTTCTTTAACAATGGAAAAGTTAGGCAAAACATGTACATGTATAGGTTTGTGGTGTGAATCCTCTCAAGAGTGACGACATGTGTTGGACCTCCATGGGGTGTCACTCGGGAGGAAGTTGCAAAGCACTTTTGTACATGCTTTGCAACTTCCTGCAAACAGAAGATATTTAGATGTAGAATGCACGTAATGTGTCAGTGAATGCTGCCTGGTCTGTATATAACATGTAACAATCTTGAGGCCTCATGTTCAGGTGCTAACTCCATGCACACCTAGGACATCTCTAATTAAGGCACATTTAGGTCATAACTCCATTGAGTCCGTCATGTATCACCTGTCATAATAAAGAGGGGTTCCTGCCGTTGTTTATCAGGTTGCCTTCATTTCAGGGTGTCCTGATTAGAGGGGTTTCTGCTGTCCTGTTTATATATGGTTAACCTCATTTCAGGGTGTCCTGTTCATCAGTCTCATCACTCTCTTTCAGACTGATGCACATGGAGTGACAGTCCAGTACTGGTCAATGGTGAGTGACTTAGAATGTACACCATATAGTACCTCTAAAAAAAGAGCACCTTTCCTTCCATGCTGTATTGCATTTGCCCTACGTTTGTGAATAATGTAAAATGTATATACAAATGAGACCTTTACCCCACCTCATATACACACACATGAAAACCATGTGCATAGCACACTAGCCAAACACACAGAATATAGAAAGAAACCCACCCATTAACCCACTCCAGCATACATGTATGTAAGAGTAGGACACTGCACAGCCTTGGGAACTGGGAATGGTGAGTTAAAAATCTTTGATGGTATCAACTCTCCCCATGTCCAGTGCCCAAACTCTAACTAATAAACGAACACACCTGTGGCTCACTAACGGACATGTAGTTAAAAGATCTCATGCACTGTATTATACATGTTCATGCAATGTATTGTATACATGTTCATGCAATGTATTCTATACAAGATAAAACCTAGCTGGACCACTGCTACTATTAATATCTTGGTGTGTCAACACCTGCGTTGGCCTACTGCAATTGTATGTATGGGTGGTAGGGTGGAGTAGTGTATAGTAGCATTAGAATTATTGCCTTTTTTGCATGTATGGCATCTACGTGTTCAGAAGCATGACTAGTGGTTATGCTATGTGTTTGTGAACCTTAAAGTTATGTTGAGTGCAATCCTCCCTCTCTCTCCCTCTCTCTCTCTCTCTCTCTCTCACAGACACACACACACTCTCCCTCCCTCCCTCCCTCCCTCCCTCCCTCCCTGTGTAATATGGATGTCCAACTTTCACTACATCTTATATACCAGCTTAGTGAGGTTTTGCTAAGAGAGTTACCATGCTCTGCTGTGTATGTGCCTCAGTGAGCTATTGCTAGGAGTTTCTCCACACTCAGGCTCTAGTGATGCTATCAATATACACATGAGTCACTGAAAGTAGGTTCATGTACATAGATATCTTTCATTTCAGTGTCAGTGCTTCGCAAAACTTAGCCAAGCTTTACAGTCATATATTATGTGTACTATTTTTGTAGTTTCCATCGAATGTCACGCCCACTGGCTCAAACTCGCCCCAGTTCCATACATATATGTGTGAATTGGCCCAGCCCGCTGAGCTGCCTTGGTAGCTCATTTGGTTGGGTTTCTGTTTAGAAAACTGCACTGGGCTGCTCTTAAAACTACGTTGGGGAGTGTGTGGTATACACATGCCTGAAACATAGTGAGATAATCCTTTCCTGTGCAGGCAACAAGGCTCTCCTGCCCTGCGTGCTGGCTTCTGTCCCACCATGCAGTGTGTTCATTTAACATTAACCCCCAGAGGCTATGAACCCAGTCAGCTATTCAAGACTGTTGAGCCAGACTCCGGAGAGCACTATACCACTGTAAGTTACTACTCCCCATGGCTGAACGCATGAGTGGGCAAGCGTACACCTGACAAGTCGACAATTGTGTGCACATGTATAACCAACTGTATGTGAGGCTTAATAGTGTATTATGGACCGCAGGATGGTGACTGGTTCAGCCCCTGCATGTCATTGAGGTGGGAGGGGTGATGTGTCTGAATGATAGTAGTAGTACCATTCCAGGAGAGCTGCAGACCTACGTGTATCGGCACCTCAATTATAAGGGTAAGGAAACGAGGGCACCTCAATAAGGACACCTTGAAACTAGGAAGCCCATCTCAATAATATAGGGACACCTTGAAAGAAGGACACCTCAATAATATAGCCTTGTACCCAGGCTCTTTTCGGGGAGGGGAGATAATGTTTCTTAAATCTGGGCTTGCAGAGGAACGGGAGAACAACACGTGTGATGGCAGGATCACTCATGGTACATGTAAGTAACTACATGTACGTTATACTTCTGACATGTATAATTTACTATTGGAGGATCAGTACCAAATTTTTTATTCTTTTATAGAGTGGGTGCATACATTGTACATTCTACATTTACGTGCAGCATAAACTCTGATCTTTCTCCTAACTCCATGTTTAGCACATCTGGTATTGCCAGGAAGACTAATTCGGTGTGAAGCCTCAAAGGTTGTGTGTCCGAGGACACCTCACAAATGGACACGTCTTCAGGTCCCAACTCCATTGAATCTGGTACATACCACCCTCCGAAATGAGGACACCTCTCACACATCTTCAGGTCCCAACTCCATTGAAGCATGTACATACCACCCTCAGAAGTGAGGACACCTCTCCAATAGGGACACATCTTCAGGTCCCAACTTCATTGAAACCTGTAATGCACTATGTAGTCGTACATTGTAAGTATATATACGTGTACATGTACATAAAATGTATAGATTTATACATAGATTGTGTAAGTACTGCCACTACTCCTCTTTGTGTGCATGCCTGTGTGCAGGCCTCGAGCAATACCCCCTATACACCTTCAGTGATGCTGTGGTGTAGCGAATGGTAATTAATATGTGCTAGATGGCCTTCAGCAAGCCAGGCCATACATATGGATCCCAGAGCAGTACTACATATATTGTAGCCCAAGTTTCGGATGTGTAAGTACTGCCACTACTCCTCTTTGTGTGCATGCCTGTGTGCAGGCCTCGAGCAATACCCCCTATACACTTTCAGTGATGCTGTGGTGTAGCGAATGGTAATTAATATGTGCTAGATGGCCTTCAGCAAGCCAGGCCATACATATCTGCACTACTGGATCCCAGAGCAGTACTACATATATTGTAGCCCAAGTTTCGGATGTACCTGCATGCACACGAAATGTTCTGTGAAGACATGACAGATGATGCGCGTGGCTTATTGGCTATGCCTCTGAAGGTACCGCGATGTATATAGCTAACCTGCTTAGGAAGCGGTACTTGTAAGATAAACAGATATCAATGTACATCAGCACTTAGTACGAGTTACTACAAGATTTAGTAATCTAACTATAGACAGTGAATGAGCTCTAAGTGGAGTTAGGACATCTTTATCCTTCAAATAGCCTAATACAGAATTGGTAGAAGTATTTACCTTGATTTTGTATCAAAAGGCTTCTTATTCCCGTGTGCAGTGCCTTTCGCGAATGGAATCTTTGTAGGACCCCTCTTTGATGAGTAAAGCTACGATATATTAGCACTTCCATGTAGTTGAACGCCATTTCCTCATTATTGCCCATGTGCATCTAGCTGAGAGTGTTACCCTATGGTAGTGGCTTGTGTGAATTTAGTAATATGCACACTCAGCCAAATCCACATTGTGTGTATTTAGTAATATGCACACTCAGCCCAATCCACATTTGAATATCATTACTAGTAATACCACAACCACACTCAGCCGGATTAGGTATCAGTACATGTACATGTAGGCCTGTAGCTACTGCTGCACTCAGGATTGGTCCAAGATTAACCTAATTTTTGGAAGCCTTCTTTTAGAGGCTGCTTGTAACAATTATTACCTACACATTGTTGGTGTAAAATTAGAAGCACATATGTACAGTGCACAGGTGTAAAATTAGAAACATGTAACGTATGTATGTACAGGATTCCTGTTTATCATGTTACCCTCATTTTAGGGTGTCCTGGTTAGAGGGGTTCCTGCTGTCCTGTTGGTCCGGTTAATTGGAGTACTCACTCCAGCCTGTATGTGACGATTGCAGAGAGCTATCTCAACTGGTTTTCAAGGCACTACACTAATCCTTAATCTTAGTCAATCTCCCTCAATGCTCTAACCACCCCCCTCGGATGCTGGCTACACCCAATGCTCCCTCCGCTCTATTCCTCTGTCTAACTTTTGATCATTCCATATTTATCGAGTCGGCCCATACTACTAGTGTACTCTTGAACAGTGTTGCTTCTGACTTTTTGTAGAGTGGTTTCATGTCATAATCATTGAGATATGTTGTAAAGAACCACAATATTGCAGTACATGGCTGTTTATAAAAACCTCCCACAACCTCCGAATAAGGGTCAAAGCCCTCTGTATAAAGGTGTCCCTTATTAAGATGTTCCACTGTACGTGAGGACATCGATATCCCTCTCTCTCTGTACATGTACAAGCCCAATTCTTCACTGCTTTGGGTATGTGTTTTGTAACCACATCTGTTACATGAAATTTCTGTCCTGTTTATTGAGGTGTCCTCATTTGAGGGTATCCTAATTAGAGGGGTTCCTGCTGTCCTGTTTATTGAGGTGTCCTCATTTCATGGTGTCCAGATTAAAGGGGTTCCTGCTGTCCTGTTTAACCGATTAATGTCGAATATTACGCGCACCGCGCGTACCGGAATGCGGAAATAAAATTCGAAATTTCAGTTGTAGAAGCGTGTAATAATGAGACGGCCATATCTGGAAAACTAAAAAACTTTTATACAGACGTCATGTTCTTAGGAAGTTCTATTCATGTGCTCTCTAGTAATACCAAACGTGGTCCACCAATCTGTTCAAGGAGCCCCGTGCTGGCCGCAGAGTTGAAGATCGTCGCTCGTTTGGATTGGCAGTACTACATGTATGTACGGTAAGTGTCTAAACAAGTAAGTATTACATGTCTAGGGAAGTGTCAGCGTGAAACTTGAGTAACTCAAGTTATAATGGCCCTACGTTTCTGACTGCCACTTCCAGATATTTTCACAATCCCAGGTGATACTTGTATGAATGGATATGTAAGCATAAAGGGGCAACAGTGACTTTATGAACTATATGTATGATCTTTTCAGAGTGTGACTGGCTACATCTCTACACAATATCTCTGTGGAGCAGAAAGAAGCAGTCGCTGCCATCATCAAGCCCAGTGAGGCAAAGATGTAGCTGGCAATCACTGCAGTACCACACTGTCTCCGTACTGCGTGGTGGATGCCTCCTCTTTGCACAGTACCAGCATGGTTTCCTGATTAGAGAGAGTTAGTGTCCAGATTAGAGGGGTTCCTGCTGTCCTGGTTATTGAGGTGTCCTCATTTCATGGTGTTCTGATCAGAGGGTTCCTTGCTGTCCTGTTTATTGAGGTGTCCTGTTTATTGACGTGTCCTCGTTTCGTGGTGTCCTGATTAGAGGGGTTCCTGCTGTCCTGTTTATTGATGTGTCCTCATTTCATGGTGTCCTGATTAGAGGGGTTCCTGCTGTCCTGTTTATTGAGGTGTCCTCATTTCATGGTGTCCTGATTAGTGGGGTTCCTGCTGTCTAGTTAATTGAGGTGTCCCCATTTCATGGTGTCCTGATTAGAGGGGTTCTTGATGTCCTGTTTATTGAGGTGTCCTGATTAGACTGCTGTCCTGTTTATTGAGGTGTCCTCATGTCATGGTGTCCTGATTAGAGGGGTTCTTGATGTCCTGTTTATTGAGGTGTCCTGATTAGACTGCTGTCCTGTTTATTGAGGTGTCCTCATTTCATGGTGTCCTGATTAGTGGGGTTCCTACTGTCCTGTTTATTGACGTGTCCTCATTTCATGGTGTCCAGATTAGAGGGGTTCTTGCTGTCCTGTTTATTGAGGTGACCTGATTAGAGGGGTTCCTGCTGTCCTGTTTATTGAGGTGTCCTCATTTCATGGTGTCCTGATTAGAGAGAGTTAGCAAACAAAGTCAAAGAGGGGTTCCTGCTCTCCTGTTTATTGAGGTGTCCTCATTTCATGGTGTCCAGATTAGAGGGGTTCCTGCTGTCCCGTTTATTGAAGTGTCCTCATTTCATGGTGTCCTGATTAGAGGGGTTCCTGCTGTTCTGTTTATTGAGGTGTCCTCATTTCATGGTGTCCTGATTAGTGGGGTTCCTGCTGTCCTGTTTATCGAGGTGTCCTCATTTCATGGTGCATATATACCAACTCTCACGCTTTGAGCGTGAGACTCACGCATTCAAAGGCCTTCTCACGCTCTCACGCGCAGTCTCTAAATTCTCCCGCATTGTGCGCGCGCGCTCTCTCTAAATTATGAATGGGTGGTGCTAAGTTTGAAGGCGGTCTTTCCTGAGTCAGCACCAGCTGTGATCACTGATGGAAGCTTCAGCCACGCAGGCTTCAGTACAGCGATGGAGAGAATGACTCTGATTACTACAACACAGATGATGAAGACCAGCCAGGACCTCCGAAGAGGCTAAAAGTGGACAAGTTTAAGCGAAAGAGAGGAGCGGCAAAGTATAAAACTAAGTTTCAGCTTGGGTGGCGACAAAAATGGCCATTTGCAGTGGCTGTCCGGGACTCTCCTTTCTCTTTTCGTTGTTCAGTGTGCAACAAGGCGATTTCATGTGCCCATCAGGGTGAAAGAGATGTTTCACGCCATGCTGATACAGCCAGCCATAAGCGCAACTTGGAGGTACTAAAACAAAATCAACGGCTGAGCTTCAGGTCAACTGCAGACTCTCAGTCTGCACAAGAAAAGGTTAGTTAGCACAGAAATATAAAACGCAGAAGTTACCTGTATTCTGAAATATTTTTGAAGGTTACTCGAGCAGAAGTGAAAGTGGCCAACTTTATCGTAGAACACAACCTACCGCTCGCAGTAGCAGATCATCTTAGTCCTTTACTGAGGGGTACCTTTCCGGACAGTGAGACAGCCGTGAAGTATGCCTCTGCCCGGACTAAGACAACATGTATTATCAATCGCTCATTGGCACCTCACTTCAAGTCTTTGGTAGTGAGTGCAATGAGATCTCAGCCTTTTACAATCTGCATTGATGGATCAAATGACACTGGGATAGAAAAAATGAACCCGATGACGATCTGCTACTACAGCAATGACCAAGGAGCTGTTGTCACACACCTTTTAGACATATGTATCACCACAGGTAGGTACCATAGGTATATAAGTGACTACGTATATGCAATAAACCCTACAATGATCACAGGTAAGGCAGCTGCTAGTGCTGAATCAATATTCTCTAAAATGGATGAGGCACTGCAAAGTAATGGTGTTTCTTGGCAGAACTGTGTGGGTGTAGGGGTTGACAACACATCAGTCAACCTTGGGAAAAGGAATTCTATCATGACAAGGGTTGTGCAAAAGAATCCAGCTGCTTTTTTATGGGGTGCCCTTGCCATATAGTGCACAACATGGCTTTGAAAGCATCAGAGAAGTTTGCACAGGTTCGTTCAGTTGTTGTGTGAGTTGACTATGCTTGCGTTAAGTTAGTGTAAACATATTTTGTACCATTATAGATAGATTTCCAAGTTTGATGTTGAAGAATTGATGGTTGATAATTTGACAAGAGCACCAAAAGAAAGAATGGGTTGGCCGAGTATTGCATATTCTGTGAAGTTCACTACAGAAAAATTCTCAAGTATGTGAGCACCCGGTGGTTGAGCTTGGAGTCAGCGATAGACCGTACCTTGAGACAGTTTACAGCTCTAAAATCATTTTTTTCTCTCTGAACGTATGTCTAGTAAATCTAATACTACTTTATTTATATATCCCTTGTTTACAGACTCCACTTGTGATTACTTTGATCGGCTGAATAGGGCATATTCCAGCCCAATGACAGAGGTGTACTTGCTGTTCTACCAGTCTGTACTACAAACCTTTATTGCTTTGAATAAGTTTCTGCAACGAGAGGACCCCATCATCCCAGTTGTACATGATCAACTCCATGGATTCATCAAGAAGCTCTTTGACAAGTTTGTGTCTATATCTGCGATTAGATCTTCCAGTAGAGATTATACCAAAATCAACTATACAGAAGAGCAACTGCCAGGTTTGTTTTGTAAGAAATTTACATGCTCTCTTCCCTCTTCCTCTCACACATGTCTAACATTACATCACTCCTCCCCCTCCCCTTCTCCATTCCTCCCTCACTCTCTCTCTTTCCCTCTCTCCCTATCCCTCTCCTTCCCTCCCTCCCTCCCTCCCTCCCTCCCTCCCTCCCTCTCACTGATTTTGCACCCTTCAGATACTAGTCTTTACATTGGGCTTATGACTTTTATCGAAGCTTGAAGATGAGGGAGATATAACTGATATGGAAAGAAAGAGGTTTTATCTTGCTGTGCGTGCCTTTTATGTCACAGCTGCAGAGTATGCATTTGCAAATTTACCTTTAGATGATCCTGTTCTGCGAAATTCCCAGTTTGTTGACTTTAAAAGAAGAGAACAATGTGATTTTTCACAGGTTGAATTTTTTGTGGCCAGGTATGAGACCTTGTTATTTTAGTGGCCATGTATGAGAGCAGGATATCTATTCTTCCAGATATGCTACACTGTTACTGTATTGGTCCCCTCAAAATTAAATCAACTACAGGAAGAATTTATTGATTACCAGCTAATGGAAAGTAATGAAGTTCCTGACGATGTTTGGGAAGCAGCCTTAGTTAAAGATGATTCGGAAAAAGAAATTCAATATCATAGGATGGACATAATTTGGGCTAGCCTGGCTTCAATGAACTCTCCATATGGCAGGCCAAGATTTCCAATGCTAGGAAATGTGGCAAAGCTAGTGCTTGTTCTGCCTCACTCTAATGCTGAAGAAGAGAGGCTTTTCAGTTTGGTCAGAAAGAATAAAACAGCATTCAGGCCAAACCTTAAACTTGACGGAACATTGTCTAGCATTCTAACAGTTAAGCTTGGAAATCCAACTCTGTGCCACAAGTATGAACCAACCAAATCAGTACTCGATATAGCTAAAAGTCTACAATGGAATACAATAGGGCTCATCAGAAATCTACTTCATCTTCAAGCACTGCTTGACTTTAATATGTGTATAAGTCTGTTGAATGCAATATCATATTTTGGTCACTCTTTTTGCGCACTATCTCACTCTTTTTGATACCTTACCTCACTCATGAGCTTCTAGCCAGGTTGGCATCTCTGATGGTGTCTAGATTAGAGGGGTTCTTGCTGTCCTGTTTATTGAGGTGTCCTGATTAGAGGGGTTCTTGCTGTCCTGTTTATTGAGGTGTCCTGATTAGAGGGGTTCCTGCTGTCCTGTTTATTGAGGTGTCCACAGAGGCTGATATTTGTAGAGTAAGTTTTAATGAAATTGCAAGCTGTCGGGACGTCGACTTGAGATCGGTCAAGTCGACTTGAACGTTGCTTATGAAACGTGTTAGTAAGCCGTCCTGAAAGACTCTCAAGTTGACTTATGAGTCGTCATTGCGACTAAATAGTCGTCGGGAACACTCTGTAGTTTTGTTAAGCTTGGCGTGCCATACTTGTGCCCCCCTAACACTTACAAAGTTCCACTGCCTCTGCAAAGACTCACTCAGACACACCCATCCCTTAGCCAACATAAGCTTCCAAAAATGTGTCTAGTTGCTAGGCAACCTCCAACAAACATGTATGCCGTACTCTTCCTGGAGATAGTCTGCCCTCTTTAAAAACCCTCTCACTAGTCCCATCACCATTCTGGAAGCATGACCACCACACTGAAACACTCAATTCTGTTCACACACCATGTAATTAAAAAAAAACAATGTGCAAACCGCACGTATGAAGACAACTGCAGACAGTGGCGACTTAGTTGCATCCAAGTATATTACTTCAATTAATATACATATACGTATAGCAACATCAGCTTAGGATGCAACTGAGGCAACACTGTTTCAGCCTTGTTGGGCCTCATCAGTGCAGTGTAGTCTCATTGGACCTACTTTCACTAACAAAATGCAGTAGTGTTGTACATTAGTGAACAACACTCCAGATTGCAAGACTCCAAAGCATTAAGGAAGACATAATACAAAGGTAGTGGCATGAAAGGAGATATTTGAAGATCCTCAAGTCATGTACTGTCCACCGATATCAACTGTACTGTATGTGGGAGTGAGAGTATTGCTACTTCCCTACATAGTAAGTCTGGAGCTGTATTGTCAGAAGTGTATCAGTTTTAGGCAGTGGTTTGCCTGAAGGTGTGCATTAATTGGAGATTGCAACAAGCACAACTTGCCGTTAGACATTAGCTACAAGTATGCAGAGCATGAAGAGAGTCAGGAGCTCTAAATACATATACTTGGTAGTAACGATACACACTTTACAGTTTTTTTAACCAGGTAATGTGTTCATGGAGTACTTCCAAGATTTATTGTTTGATTAGGCCCTTCCCATGTTCCCTCTACTGAACGATAAATTTTGAGATTGTACCTGTATGGGAAGTGTGGGTTCTCGTCAGGCAGATATCTTGCCTGTTAGAATGGAATATTGTGTATTACTCCATTAGAATAATTCAGTTTGATTAGGCCACATCTAAATTCTCTGTTTAGTAGAATACTTTTGTTGTTGGTATAAGTAACCCATCACTTGTGTTGTAGACCTCAAATTCTCAGTGTCAGACCCAGTGTCCTTCCAGTGATCATTGATGTAGTGACAGGTTGCACACCTCAGTCAGCCTTGACAAACTGCTCTGTTGACAGTGCATGGCCACTGGTGACTCCCAAATCAGGGTTCTTTCTACTGGTTGAAGTTTCCACTCCAAACACTTCTGCTTCCCAACCCAACCCTCCCCCTCTTCTCCTGGGTAAGGTATACCTACAACTGTACATGTACTCTTTATTTATTACGTACATAGCATCCTTCGTGTGTTTCTTGTAGTATACACTCGTACCCAGGCACTCACTTGGAAGCAGAAGGAGTGCCTTAGCCACCACTCCCGTCACTCACACATACAGGTGCTCAAAAGGAGGCTTCAGTCTCAAATCTGATACAGTGTGCAAAAAGGATCTTTTTCAACAATTTTGCAGTCCATTGCTCTCTAGTTCATGTAGGTTGCAAGATTGTCCAGATAGAATGCCCCTTCAAAGCTCATCACAAGTGGCCACATTCTGAAGTGCATACCCTACAATAAGCACACACTTAGAGTGCATTCCAGGTGAATAAATAACAGTCATTAGCCGCTACTTATGCTAAGAAGATACAGAAATGCAGTAGCCTCGGTTCCCAAATGTTTCCCTCCCCCCCCCCCCCCTCCCGCACAATCAACGTCAACAATTACGCGCAACGTGGGAACCGAGTTTAGAAATGTAGCAAGGGTATGATCAAGTATTATATTTGGCCAATAGGCTGATTTAGAATGCACTACATGTACACAATAAGCTTACAGAGAGCCTTTGTAGTGACTGTGTGTATATACCCTACATATGATTATGGAACAGGGCTGGTATTCAGAGTATGTACAAAAGTTTGCCAGTTATCTTATCAGTATGTGAGAGTGTAGTTTACATGTGGAATGTTCAGCTCATCATTTTGTAGAGGAAGCTTTGTAGAAGAGGCTTCTGCTGATGTGTAATGCTTGGATACAAACATGTGTTAGCTGGTAATGAGCATTGTTTACTAAGTATGCAAAATGCCTTTCCACACATGTGCAGTGGAAGTGAATTCCATCGTGAAGGATGACCTAAGTTGGTCCACTCTCACCCTTCTGTGGTGTAGTCCACAGCCCTGCATACCACATGATAACTCTTTACGAGATGCTTAGAAACATGTACATGATTCGATAGTCCTTGTACTTCCCTTAGTGTGCATGCATCCTGGAGCCGCATGTGTGGAGCCCAGCTCCAGAGTGGATGGGCTCAGGCAAGGCACATAAACCACTTCCTATATAATTATTCTGTTACTTGGCTGCATGACTCACTGATACGATACATACACGCGTACATCATGTGCAGACAATACACCACACGTACAAGTACATGTACAGTGTCTGTCTGCATGTAACGTACATGTAAGCTTGAAACAGCTGTCACTCACTTTATACATGTACATGAATATCCCAACTCCTACAGGTTATATTGTTGGACAGCTAGTGTCTCGGGATCCTCAACTACCTCTAGTGACATATGAGACTGCCGTGATCTATGTATTACCCAGATGATACCATACATGCATGCACCACACGGTCAATTTGTAGCACGGTGCGCGGGTGTGTCAAAGGCGCTGATCACTTCAATAAATGCCATACTGCATGCAGTGGAGATTGCTGAACAGCTGGGAAATTATTGTGTTTTTAAACCAGTTCATTGTGCTACAAACCAGTATAACTATGTTCTCAAAGTGACCTTGGAGGTGACTGAATAGTCTAAATAGTGGTGGACAGGTATGTGGTGCTGAGGTTGAAGAGGGAAAAGAACATTCTCTGTAGACAAATTTGCAACAGAGAGACTACAAAATTGTCAAAAAGATCCTCCTCACATATGTATATACATATATGGACACGTACGTGTCCACACAGAACACATTGTGCCCTTTCAGTTGCAAGACCTATTGTTGAGTACGCATACATGTATACATGGAAAAACATGTGCATAGCACAAGAAAGGAACCCAGAAAGCCCACCCAAACCCAAACCACCAATTAAATAATATACACAGTATGTATGTACAGCACACAACATTCATATACATACAATGGAGCAGGACCAGCCTTGAGAATGGGCGGTGGGTTGAAGACCTTTTACAGCTAGCCAACTCTCCCCACACACCCAGTGCCCAACTCACATAAATTCTGACATAAACAGTCCAAGGCCTAGAAAAAAACATGTACGTATACAAGTAAATAAAAGAAATATAGGGATTACATAAAAAGGAAAGGAGACAAGATTGGGACACAGACGTATGTTATATCAACGTGACATTATGGGTTCATTGATAGATCATAACATATCTGTGTTTTTCCTTTCAAATTTTTTATTTACCTGTCTCCGGACATTTTTTCTGGACCTAGGTACATTCATTTTGCTATTTTGCTGTTTACCTAGTTACAAACGTATTAGCTAATGCATTGTACATTATAGTTAAACTGAATTAGCACTACAGATATTAGCATGTGCATGAAGAGTCTATGTAACTGCCAGTACTTATGTTTACCATGTGAAGCTTTTGTTAGTCAGATAGAGTAATGCTTGGCTGAGGCTATTTGTTGTTATATTACCAGATTTACATTGTTTACATAGATCTTATCACAACAATAATTGGTGCATTACACTTTACCAGCATACCAATTTCCATTTTTAGCAGAGCTTTTGTTAGTGAGATAGAGTAATGCTTGCCTGAGGCCAAGGTTTACACGGTTCAGAGATTTTATCACAATGCTGATCATTGGGGCATTAAGCTTTACCACCACACCAATTTCCACATTTGGTGGAGCTTTGTTATTGAGATACAGTAATGCTTGCTGAAGCTATTTTGTACAAGATTTACATGGTTTACAGAGATTTCATCACAACATTGATCATTGAGGTATTGAAGTATACTATCATGCAAAATTTCACATTTAGCAGGACTTTCATTAGTCAGATATAGGATTGTGTGGCCCCCATTTTTATACATGGCCTAAGGCTATTTTACAAGTACATTGTTTTAAACATGACGATGCACTATACCCACCGTTAAACTACATCACTTTACCAAGTTTAAATGTTACGATTAGTGACTTACACTTTTTCAAGTGGAAGACGTAATGTCAGAAGATGAACAATTTACAAAATAGACTTTTGTTAATTTAACCCCTTCATTTACAAAATGTAGGAAATTCGAAAGGAATATAGGGATTGCATAAAAAGGAACGGAGATAAGATTGGGACACAGATATGCTATGAAATATATAGTTTCTGTCCTCGGTCGTCAGCCAAACTTACGCCAACGTTGTCTCCTCGAATCATGGTTTATCCATCTGTACAGTGGTTGTTCGATCAACCGTGAGCGAGGTTCTTTACCACATTCGTACATTTTACTGCAACGCTCTTCTGGAGGCGGGGCTCCACGCTTGACGCCTGCGCAGTCGTCATTGACAACCCAGTCACCCGCATAATATGAACATTACATTCTCCTAACACTATAAACTGCACTGCATTCTGTCACTGTTATTGTATGCCACTGATGAAGATAGTTGTACGAACTATCGAAACGTTTGGTTACATTACTTTACTGTCTGGTGTTTATTCATGATGTTCTCTCAAGATATCCAGATATCTTACAACACATCACTGCCACAGAGGCAAGATCCTGGGTTTCACTGTCTGCAGAAGGTGAAAGAATTACTGGACAGTTAGGTGTTGCTTTGCTGCTGTCTATCGCCCAGGCTGTTGCATATCTGTAGATGAAGCTACGATACCTTTCAAAGGTAAGATACAATAAACAAACACACACACACACACACACAGTAGTGCATGTACATAAACAATAACCTCACCTGCAGGTCGCTCAGCCATGAAGCAATATGTACCCAAAAAGCCCATTCGCAGAGTGTTCAAAGTGTGGGTTGTTGCTGATAGTTCCAATGGATATTCTTGGATGTGGATGTATACGTCGGGCAGGCTTCAGATGGAGTCTGTTGTACCGAGCAGTTCAGTCACAGAAATCATAGGATTTTCTGTGATAACTTCTTCACCTCACCTAAACTTTTTGATGAGTTACTGTCAAAGGGTCTATATGCTTGTGGAACAGTTCGCTGTGACAGACGGGAATACCCAGAGGCACTGAAGGGGTTGTCATTATCACGTGGAGAGCATAGGTTTCAGCAGCGAGGCCAGTTGACAGCTGTTGGTTGGGAAGACAAGCGCCAGGTCAGTGTTCTCTCTCTCCATCATCACAGATGGAATTATGAGGCTGGATAAGAGCAGTCAATGTGCTCAATATATCAGATGATGATTTTGGTGAATCTCGCCATACTGCATCCTCCGAACCTTTCTTCTATGATCAGAGTTATTGCACTGTCAAACACACCTCTCACACTGTTGTGGACAACCTTGGTATATGTGTGATTGCTGAGGAAGAAGGGGAACAAGATAAAACAAGCAGGCCTAAAGGATGGAAATGCACTTCTGAGTGTAAACTTCCTACCTCAGTGGAAGTGAAGTGTATTAAAGCTTTAAAGATCTGTTTGAGAACCTGTGCAAAAGCTCTTAAATGCCATTGATAGCTGTAGTGAGCATGGGCACTACACATGCCCACTTGTGAAAGAAGAGGCTTACCATGAGCTTGGTGGGCACCCCCTCCCCTGTAGCATGGTAAATGCTGAATGTGACATTAGCCTCAGAATTCTAAGAGCAGCAGCTACGCATTTCCCCCTATTGTGTAGGTTTGTAGTTTTGCTGTATGAGGCTATTAGACTACATCACCAGCTAGACAGAATCAATACTGCATTATGTGCAGGAGAGTTTAGCTGTCTAGTACACCTGTGTGGCCTGTCAGACTACAAGGTGCTGTTCAAAGCTTGTTCAGTTGATGAAGCTTGTACGAGTGCCTGGAGGACGATGACACTAGTCAGCCCATTAGGCTGCGCAGGAGCCTAAGCTTCCAGATCTAGAATCTGATCTGCATGTAGAACATGCTGAGCCAATTGAAGCTATTGAAAAAGACTTTGCTGATGATGCAGAGTTTACCTGTTGCAGCTGTGAAAGGCTGCTTCAACGCAAAAAGGTCACAGAAATTAAATTTTCAAATTCCAAGTTTCGTTCAAATGTCTGCTTCTGACAGAGGTGGTGGTACAGAGGCGGCGGCAGCAGTTCAGAGTTGGGGGGGCCAGGCTGAGGACGGGCTCCGCCCATTATGTTATGTACGTACACGTGTTACGCAATTTGTTATCTGCACACGTGTATATACTAGTAGTCCATTTCGAAACACATCGCAGCAGCAGCAGCAACACACATTTCGTCATCATAGCTCCTATTTTATTGGGGGGCAAGGCCCCCCCTACTGAAGTATTGGGGGGGCCATGGCCCCCCCTGCCGCCGCCCCTGTGGTAGTAGAGAAGAGCACCTTTCAGACAATTTCTTACGGTGAACTTGGCATTTTTGCTATGCCAACCACGTGTTTGCCACGTACCATCAGCAACGGTTACCGCACATTGCCACGACCCAAGTTCATCCTCCTTTTATCTTTCATTTCTGCTTAGCTGTCTCACAAACGTCGTCGAGCATTGCTTTTACTATCGGATACATGCATAAAAGTAGGTGCAGTTACAGCTTCAATACCAAGTGCATTCTTTAGTGTTCTGTAGTACACTGCATGAGTAATCCTGGCACAGATGGTACATTCCCATTGTCATGTGTTGTAAACACTGCATTGCAACAAGAACTAACTGAAACAGCGCCACCCAACCCCTGACACTTCACACCAATGGAAAGTAAATTTCCCTTACATCCAGGGGGACGAATTCCATTTAAAAGTCTGGCACAATCAGGGGTGGGGATATACACTGAATCGTCATCACTCTCACTTTCCCAATCGCAGCCAGACTCAGCTTGTGATTGTGTTACAATGCACAAGACTATTCAATCGTATTCCCAAAGCTCACCTATACCTAGTTAACGTGGTCTCTTTGTAACCAAAATGGTACCCAGTGGAGATTGCATTTCTAGCAGTGTCCTACAGGACTAATCGCACTAGTTTATTTTTTCGTGTGGTTTTACTAATCTACTGCCATTCTATGAAATTACAGTATTCCAAGCTTAAGGATGGCTGCTCATTCAAATGCACCAAGTATAATGTGGTCTCTTTGAAACCAAAATGGTACCCAGTGGAAACTATGCATTTCTGGCAGTGTTTACAGGACTAGCATGAGTGTATCCATTCCATGAGTTGTACTAATAATAATAGCTACCACAGCATTTCTACCATCGACCATGCACCCACAATCATGGGCGGAGCCAAATATACATGCACATAAAGACAAATCCTTACCATCTGTTCCTCCCTCACCTGAGGAACAGAACTTACCATCCATTTGCCCCTCAACTCCAGCCAGCTGCAGATGTTCAGCCAAGGACTGAAGTTGACTGGGGCATGAGTCATCACCATACAATTTTTGTTTATGCGCATTCCAGACACCTACAACATATTCCTTCACTAAGCTGAGTAAATTGTCAAAGGCGTATTCCCAAGCTCACTTCCTAATACATATGCAGTTTTCTCTGTACTATTAAGCTTGTCAAACTCGGCATATCTGTTTCGTAAAAGCTCCCGAAGCTTCTCCACAAAGGTGACTAATATTACTATAGGCTGAACACTCCCACAACACATGAACTACACACTCACACTCAGCACCACACAACACACACTCTGATTTGCCTTCTCTACCTCTATGCCTGGCTAGCTCTTCATTTAAGTCGTGTGTTCCTGACCTGAACTTAAACAAGAGTCTACGCACGCAAATACCTATTAAATTGTACTTCTTTCCCAAACCTTTTGTACATATCTAATTTTACTTTACTATTCAATCTTTCCTCAAACTGCCTACCCTCCCTTTCACTAATATTCTCCTCTATACAAGGCAAAAATTAGGCTAATGAACTCTCTCCCCTCTTAATATTCTGTACCCATTAAGGCTTATCCAAACCTAAGGACACAAAGAGTTCGTCAACCACTCTACCCCATGCTTTCCTTTGTCTACCTTTACGAGGCTTAGTTTCCCATTCCCAACTGATTAATTGCTTTGGGTATCTATCCTCAGGCATTGATACTAATTTATACCACCACTTCAATTTAGCTCTATCCCTTCTACCCCTCAATGATTCTAAACCCATATCACCTCTAACTGCTTCATTACAAGTCTTAGACAAACAACACAGGCTCCCCCCAGAATAATGGACTCTAATCCAGCTACTTGGCCCTTATTGCCCTCCCAAATCTCCCCTCCATACTCTATACTAAGTCTAATCACAGAAAGAAGCAACAGCCTACATGCAGTTAAGGAATGGTCCAGAAATTGCATGCGCATAACGTATACCGTATATCGCACAACCTGTTCTAATTTAAGGGTTGAGCAAACATTTACGTGTTGCGTTTGGCTAAGGCATCAAACTCAGAGGGAAAGAAGCAGATGGGACTGACTCGCTACGGCACGAACAGGTGAGGTGTGCTTCTTTATTACATGTGTAAGGTAAAGGTAGGGGGGTTCGGATGGGGACTTGATACCCATGCTGCCATTTTTGTCTGACAATCGCTCGGACAGCTTTTTGCCTGTCCATGCCCCACAGACAACTACCCCCCCCCCCCCCGCCTTTCCCCTACAGTGCAGTGTTACCTCCATTAGCTGAAATTTCATGTTGGATGGTACATGTACATGTATATGGATGTGCAATATATAGAGTTGCGATGTATATAGTTATCTAGAGAACTCCTGAGATTCATTGTACAAGTTTTCTTATGAAACATTTTGACTTAGTCAATCTTCCACTTCAGTCACGTCAGGTAGGCAATTGTGTGTATGGTAGAATGTAGTTTCATAGATGCTTTTAGTCTCCCTTCCACCTCTATAAGCTTTTCTCTATACATAGCAACTAACTGCTTGTATCGTGAGACACACTGGGCTGTTAAATGTATACTCTGTTGTTTCATTTTGTGCCTAAGGGTATCAAGTACAAGAAGGTCTTCTAAAACATCTGTTCCCAATGCTTTCAATATAGCTGAACATAGCTTTGTTTTAGTCGATTGCTATACACTACGTTGCTAGTTGTCTTACCTGGTTTGGGCCCATCTTGAGCTTGAGTACTTTGTGTATGCCTATATATAAAATGAATGTTATTTTCAGCCTTTTGTGAATGTTATTAAGCAATGCCCAGTGGTACAACCCATCATTGTACTATAATTATCCTAGCTCAGTGCTCAGTGGTACAACCCATTTTTTATACAAGATGTACTAATTATCCTACGTGAATACAAAAAGTATGACAAGTAGGGCACCTATATACCAACCATATAATTACACTGCTACTGTGTATCTACAAGATCCAGCTGTTTGGACTGGAATGAAGGCACGTCTTAAAAGGCCACGCAGTCATGAAATCAGAGATGTTTATGATGGCTTGGCATACAAAGAACACCAACATTTCCTTAACAGTGGCCCCAACCATCTCTACTTCATTCTTAATGCTTCGCATTTCTTCGGGTGTGTTTTCATCTGATATCTGTACTATGCATTCTGTATCTATAATTCGCTCATGCTCCTGTTGATCTGTCTCCTGTTCTTCCATATCCACATTACCTTCTTGTTCTCTACCATCTTTGTTATGTTCACTCTCTTTTTGTCCCTGCATGTTTGCTTCATGTTCTTTCTCTTCTTTGTTCATGTTTACCTATTGTCCTTCTTGTGTATTCTCTTGTGGTTGTTCTTTCCTTAGGACACATCCAATCACTGCTATAAATTCTAAGAAATGGACCTGGTACTTCTATGTTTTCATCAATAATGTGTTGAAAAACTTTGTTTTTCCAGGTATACTGCTTCCAGGGATGTGTTGCGGAAATGAGAGGGAGGTGGACCTTCTGCGTGACAGTTCAGTTCTTCACTACCATTCATGAACGTGTACCCATCCTGAGTCTTGTTCCACCACACTCCCCTACCAGGTAATAAGAAAAGTGAAATTCAAGTAAGATGTGCCTGCCAGCTTGCTATACATCTGGAGATAAAACCATGAGTTATAGTGGTGTTCAGTTTTGTAAATTTCATTTCTCTGAAATTTCTGGATATTTTACTTCAAGTATCGTTGTGTGCTGTGTACAAATCACCCCTTTTTTGACGAGCCTGTAGTCGTAAAAGGACGTTTGGAATTACTGTTGTAGGTTTACGGTTTGTAGCCATGTGAACCATGTTTTTGGCCTGGCCAAAAAGCCTTTTTTCATGTTCACTGTTTGTAGACTTCATGCATACAACTTCGTATTGTGGAGGAGCATGCATTGTTAGCATGCATATATATTCCAAACATCTTCTGATGTGAAACAATGTTTTCCTTTGAAATAGTTTACAACATAGTTCAAAGTGAACCCAAGCAAGTTGTATAGCCGAAGTACAGATCTTGGAGAACGTTTACTGTCATGTGCGTTGAGAATCTCTGATATCTCTACTAATGTCTGTATTAGATGTAAAATCTCATGCTGTGGTGTTCGCTTCTGCAGCAGTGCAAGTAGATGGATAGATGCAAGTCTGTAGTCACCACCAGTTTCAGAGATGCAAATCTGTAGTCACCACCAGTTTCAGAGATTTTTTACACGAAAATGGGTTAGAGATGCCTCCTGGACCACTCATGACTCTTTACAGAGTGGAACTGCGAGGGAATGTGCAATACCAACGTGTCAAAAAGCGGAATACTTATACTGTAGTTTACCTGGATAATGAGGGACAAAATAGGTTTGCTCTAATTGAGAATTTTGTGTTCATTCATAAGAAAATCATTGCTATTCTTACAGCACTCAGTCCTTTACCCATTATTTGTAAGGAGAAATTTGGTATATTGACTACTGCTTTAGACAATGTGTCATTTTTAACCCGTGTCAAAACAAGACTTAGTTCAGTGTTGTTTTGTGCAAGACATTTTAACTTATTCTTGGATTTTAGTTCTGTATTTTATATTGTACAGTTGCCATCATGCATTGCTTTTGATTGAGTCTTATTTTTGTTCGTGTTCTTACTTGTATTATATACAAAAGCTGTACGTGAATTCTGCGTTGCTGTTGCATAACACATGCGCACCGCAAATGTTACCCGTAAAACGTAATATAATGCAGTCCTGTGTTTTGACGCCCTGATGTGACTATAAGCGTCTGTAAAGTGTTCTGTAGGCGCCTAGGCTCGTACGAGCTCTTATGTGGCTGAAAAACAATATACTAACATGCAGTGTCGCATAAAACGACTCGCCGACAAATACAGGATAGTGTGGCGTCGCAGGACTTATCAAGGCGCATGTATGCTGTCAGCACGCAGAGACAATAGAGCGCGTAATTATCCGCAGTAATGCACTCAGCACCGAGTGTGCACATATTTACGCGTTTTTACACGAGGGTTATCAACTCTGCATGATGACGCTCACAGTATTTTACATGGGTACGTAAAAACGTTATTGGATAGTACATTGAAGGTGGATGTCACAGTTTAAAGTGAATGTCACTGCACATTTATTTTGCACAGGTATTGTCCACATACTAATAATCATATACGCAAACTACATGGTAATTACGTGCAGCATGTGTACCATTCCGCAACATTATGTATGAACCTGTGACATCCCTCCTTACGGTTGATTCACACTGCTTTAACAATGGAAAAGTTAGGCAAGACATGTACATGTATAGGTTTGTGGTGTGAATCCTCTTAAGAGTGACGACATGTCTTCGACCTCCACGTGGTGTCACTTGGGAGGAAGTTGCAAAGCACTTTTTGTTGTGCTTGCAACTTTCTGTGAACAGAAGACATACAATGTACATGCTGATGAGGGCCAACCCGCCCAAAACAGCTGTCTGCCGTTTGCTTGGTTTGCTCTGCACAAACATATTTTCCATGTGAAGGGGCCAGGGTGGTTTCTTTACCCTGGCCCTGCCTGTTACTGTTGGCTTAAGAGTATGTAAGTCTAGGCCATCACAGAGCAACTAAGCATACATGGCGCTGATGAGGGCCAACTAGCCCGAAACAGCTGTCCGCCGTTTGCTTGCCCATATTACCTCTGTCTGCATTTCATTTTCTAGAGAACAGGGATTTATTTCACCTCAACGTGGAATCCAATCTGCTTGTTGAGCAGCGGAGAAATGGTTGCTCCAAGTACAGGATGTGTCGGTGAGGGATATCATACAACAGTCGAAGGAGATCAGCTATAAACTGTGATATGTGATGTATAGGGAACCATTACTATGGATTTCCCTCCCTCCCTCCTCCAGGCCTATCCAGTGACAGAGAATTGACCAGTGGGGGAGTAGTCTGCGTCAGCCACATCTTCTGGACCGAGGAAGCCCATGAGGCAATAGGAAATGGTCCTCAAGAGTACAAGCAGAAGCTGCAGGACCCTTCTATCGTACACTAGTGGGGCATTTCATCTAAACCTAGGGGGTGCACCCAAGGGGCCCATCGCCAAGGCCCTGGCCATCCAGTGTGTGGTGCTCCGATGGCCTGGACTACCTTGCCGTGCCAAGTTCTTTATTAGGACACCTCCCTAATCAGGGCTGGCAAGTGCTGGGGCATGGGCCTGCTTTGCAGAATTGAGTTAGAGGTATACATCACGTGATGTCATGTGAGCATCATGTGATATTCATCTGTCATGCTACATGTGTATGTTTTACATGTTCTTGATGCATCATGTGATAGTCATGTGAGCATCATGTGATATTCATGTGACATGTACTTTTATTTCACTATTTGTACATGTAAGCATCTTGTGCTAGTCATGTGGCAGTCGCCCTCCACTTGCCAGTTACTGTCTGTGATGGCCCAGCAGATCCTGTCCATTCAGAGAGTTGTCATTACTCACCTCGGTGTACCTTTGTGTTGGAAGGGACCACTATCTCCCTTAAACCATCC